>JAMPIO010000006.1:0-1200000 GCA_024699865.1 Aphelenchoides fujianensis | reverse complement strand
GTCGAGGGCATCAGCAAGAACGTCGTCAAGCGGATGCTCTACTTCATGCGGCACGGGCGGGTGAACAAACTGGAAACGCACGCCCACGTCCTGTACGTGGCCGCTTGCCGCTTTCAGATCGCTTCGTTGAAAGTGAGTTCCTGCACGCATCTCCTCATTAATCCCTTCCGTTTGTTCAGGAGGAGTGCACGAAGGCGATCATCAAAAGCTTCTCGGCCGGAAACGTCGCCCGAGTTCTCCTCCTCGCCGCTCGCCACGATGACGAGCAGTTGGCGAAGGCGGCGGTCGCTTTCGCCGACCGGGATGGAACAAAAGATCATTTGCTTTTGTTCTCGGCGATCCAGCAGCTCGAGCACGGCGACAAGGACACGTACGCGAAGATCCTCGACTTCCTCAAATGAGTCCGTTGGCAGCGATTTCTTTCGAATAAACTCGGTGCCTGCCTTGCCCGTAGAAGTGAGCGATCGATCGAACAAGCGAGTTTGAGGTGTGAACGAACCATCCGGTTGTTTGGCCGAAGCAAGGCGAGCTGTTTCCACCGACATCGACCGTTCACCGGCTGGACATCCCCAGCTTCAACGGAGAGGACAGTTCTTTTCCGCAGTGAATGCAAAGGAGTCGGGAGGCTTCGGTGGGCGAAGGTCACCCACCTTCCACTCGCATGGCGGCGGCGTGGGAGTACCCGCCGTCAATCGACGTCGTTGGTTGCGTCGTGCCGCTCGGATGGCAGCCGACCCACGCGGCGGCCTGCCCTTTCTCGCTTCTCGCATTCGCTCGCCAGTCGGACCGATCGAGGAACACGCGGCGGCGGCGCACCTTCCGATCGGCCGGCATTCCTTCCGACCGCTTGCGTGCGCACACGGCAGACTGTTCAACGCCCTCCATTCTTTTTGTTTGTTGCGTGGAAACAATCGCGAGGATCCGTTAATTTCAACGAACTTCTCGTTTTGCAGAGGAAGCTGACAAAGGAATGAACGAATTCGCCGCGTACCTCTCCGGCGACCAAGTTCGCGCCCAACTGCAAACGCTCTCGCTCCAAAAGAACACGCAAGAAGGCGATGGAAGAGCGGGCGAAGAGCTGGATTCGTCGGATGAGTCGCTCGAGGTCTACCGTTGGCTCCCGAAGCCGTCCGAGGAACCGCCCGCTCCTGTCGCGCCCACTCGTCAAGAACTGGAGGAGCGCATTCGGCAGTTGGAAGCGGAAGTGGCCGAAAGCAGCGGCGCTTGGCGGCGGCCGACAAGGCGGTGAGTTGCGGGGTGATCGCTCGATTCGACTGCTGACTCCCGTTCAGAACGAACGCTTACGGCGACGAAATGGACGGAAGGTTGCGAAGGCCGCTTTCGTCGTGAGTTCCCACCATTCCTCCCCTCAATCATCCCGTTGCAGAAAGAACGCAAGCGCGTGCTTGAGTCGGACATTTCGTCTGACGAAGCCACCCATTCGTACGGGCAGCAAGCGGGAGGCCAAGCGAGTGGCGTTCATTGCCGGGGACACAAAAAGGAGAAGGCGGCTGTAAGTACGCACGGTCGGGTTGATTGCATGTGGATTCCAGCAGCCCTACTACACGCCCCCAAAAAAGCCGTGCAGTAAGTGCGCGGCGAACGAGCGCGCGTGGAAGTGCACGATTTGCGAGGTTCGTTCTCTTCTATGAGGTCGGCGACTGCTGGAGTGACTGCAGGGCGAGGTCGTTTGAAGAAGATCTTCGGATCAATTCTTGCGGTTTGCTTCGGAGCATAAGCAGTTCCTAGGCAGAAAACACCAGCCAATCTGCTCGCAATCTCCCCCCGTTTTGTTGAGCAGCTTGTGCTTGCAGGACCTCCGCTTGTGCGACGCGTGCAAGAACAAGCGGAATCACGAGCACGCCCTCGAAGAAATCCCCTTCACCTACGAGCAGAAGCGGTCGCTCTCTTGCGCAATCCACCGACTGTCCGACGTACAGCTGAGCGAAGTCCTCAACATCATCATCTGTCGAGAGGAGGACTTTGGCGACTCCAACCCGGAAGAGGTCGAAATCGACTTTGAGACGCTGAAGACGAGCACTCTGCGCGAGCTGCAGGCGTTCGTTCGTGCGTGCTTTTCGGGCGGCAAGTAGCCGGCAGGGAGATTTACTTGTTTTGTTTGCTTGATGGTTGTTTTAATCGAGCGAATTGCTGTCTTACGTGTGGGTTTCTAATCTTCATTCTACTCGCTGCTTTTGCTTCTTGGGTCGATAAACAAGCGTTAGCGGAAGCGAAGGGGGCGCAATTCTTTCTGTTTGTTTGTTCACAACTAACTGCATGAACTAACGACACTCGACGCGGTTCACGCCTTTCGTTCGTCGCCGCCTCGTTGAACAAATCGCCCGGTCGGACGGCAGCCGGCTCCGAGCTCCGAAAGACGGCGCCGCGGTGGCGCAGGCGGTTGGACGACCGACTTTCGGGTCGGGAATCGAACGGCCGCCCAGTCTTCGGGCTTCCATCAGATCATCAACCAAGTTCATCTTTTTTGTGTGTTGACGACTGGCGATCGAGCATGAATGGTTGCTCGGCTTTCATTCAACCAACGGCGTGTTCACGTGTTGTTCGAGTTGAACGCGGGCGGCCGTTTAGTTGGCTGGAGAGATGGTTATTGGATCGCGTCTTCTCGTTTGTAATGGAAAAGACGGAGGACAGTGAGGAAGAAAACGAATAAACGACGGCTGCCTTTTGCTTCGCGGCGGACCGAAAAACAAGTGTACGGCAAGCTCACTTACGGGTGGAAAGCCCAAATGACGCCGGGATTACTCTTCGAGTTCATTACGCGACTTCGCAGAATTCAAACGAATAAACGCTCAAAAGAGAGCGCGTAACGAGAAGCGGCGGTGTCGAGTTTCGAGCGGCCGCAGGCGTTCCGGCGACCGCAAAGTGCATTCAAGAAATGGCTCGGTTTCATTAACCGCCTGTCGGTGTTCATTAACTTCATTGAAGGCCTTTCTGCGAGTTGTTTATTTGCCGGCCGACCTCAAAGTACATCCACCCGCTCACTTCCGCGCGTCCTGCCGTTGACGTTTCGAGTGGACCCGTTGCTCTTTCCCGGAGGAGGAGCGGGCGGAACGGAATTGCCTTTTTTTGTTTTCGGTAGCTCCGCCCCCACGTAGTTTCCGTTAATCCGTCCGTCTTAACGCGCGACCAGCAGAAAAAATATCATTAGTAATCATCTAATGGACGGCGAATGAAAGAACCGTTAAAAATTGCTCACTCCGTCTCTTGCTAATTGTACTCGGGCATTCGCAATGACCGATTTGCCTGCCCTACTAAGGAGCGGACTCCCTAAATTAGAGGAGAAAGTAGCGCTACGCTTCCTTCTATTCCTCTTTGGCACATCGGGCAATCTCTGGCTATTGTGCCGTCTATTTCGTGTTCTCTATCGTCCGAGCAAGCCCACGAACGAGATTTTCCGCTCATTCTGTTGGTGGTTGTTAGTTCTGTGTCTTACGGACCTCACGGTAAGCATAACAAAAACGCGTGCTCAATTGCTCATTTCTGCTTGTAGTTTTTGATGACCATTCCGGTTATCAGTGTTTTTTATTGGTTAAAAAGTTGGGTTTTCGGATGGTTTGTATGCAAATTTTATTACTTTGTTCTATGCGTTAATCAACAAACCTCGCTTGTTATCGTTGCTATCATGAGTTTTGAGCGTTACATAGTTGTTTGTCGTCCGTTCGATACTGGTTGCTGCCGGTAAGCCATTAGAAAACGAAAATTTCTTCACGCATTTTTAGATTTCGTCCGAAACGACTCGTCCACGTCGTCGGCGTCGTTACAGCTTCTTTTGGGCTTTTGGCACTTCTTATTTCTCCCTGGATTATGAGGGCTGAAACGGTCGAATTAATTGAAGTAGAAAGCAAAACGGACTATCTGCTACTCACTCTCTGCCTGTTGTGGCCGCCCGTTACAAGCCTTGAGATTTTGATTACACATGTTTGTATTTCCGCAAAAAGCAGAGACAATTTTTGTATTTACAGGTGCATCTTTTGACTCGCTTGTTGCTTGCGTTCGTCGTCTTTTTTTGTTACTTCTTTGTCATTCGACGATTACGTAAAAACAATGGTAAGCAACGGCCGCGGAAAGACAAAAAGCTTTTGTTTACAGAAAGGTTCGATACGTACCACTCGCGTATGGCTCTTCGATCGTCCCTACAAGTCGTCATCTTTCATTTGGTTTGCTCACTTCCCATTTGGATCGATGCCTTGTCGACTTTGTCTGCATTTGACGACCTCCTGCTATTCCATCGAAACTCCATTTGGTTTTTAGCTATTCGAGATCTCATGACGTACTTTTTAAACGCGGGAAAATGATTGTCGTTCTTTCTTTCAGAGTTACTTCAGTGGCCAATAGTGCGGGCAATTGGGTCTTCTACTCGCGGATTCTGACTCACGGCCAGACGAATCGCCCACCGAGTGTTCGACGGCCGGCTGGCCCTTCGATCCCGCTCGAAGATCAAGTCGTTCCTCCTGGTTCTTTTCTTGCTTCCACTGCTCTCTAATTGCATTCCTTTTGTTGCTTGTTTTGTTACGAACTAAACGCGTCGATTACCTCGGTCGAGTGCAGACTTGAGTTGATGAGCAGCGGAAGGCCGTCTTCGCCGTTCTGCTCGTCGAGAGGAGTGGGCGATCAGCTGGCATCCTTCAATCTGCTAACTCGTTCCAAATTGACCGCTGCTGTTGATTTCGAAGAACGCCTAGGCGATGAGCCGAGCCGAATCGACAAGCAGCCGGAAGACGAAGAGGATCAGGAAATGGACGGCTTGGCGTTCTCCGTCGCCTCCGCATCCGCGGCGTTCACTTGCAGCCAGTCCACCAATAAACGGTACACGAACAAAACACAACTGCCGCCTTGATCAAGCGAGTTTATTCCCCGTTTAATGCGGGAGTCGTCGCCGCCGATCCTTTTCGATGTACGCGAGCATCGAGCTCATGGCGAGGAAGTAGAGGCAGAAGGCGATTAGGGGCGTGAACTGAACGGCGGTCGGTGAGCGAGCGGGACAGCGGGGGACTCACAACAAGGAAGAAGAGCTGCGGGCGCCCGACGAACGTGGCGTCGAGTAGCGCAAAGTCGACGGCGGCGGAGAGGCGCGCCGGCCGTTGGAGCGGCAGGTGGGTCGCGTACGCCGAGAACTGGGCGGCGAAGAGGGCGCCGGTCGATGCGGCGAAACGCGCACCCAAACGCCCGCCGCACCGCTCGGCCGCCGCCTCGACGCTCACGTTCGCGTCGCGGCGACCGCCAGCTGGCAGGCGGACAGGCGGCCCCAGCGCCGTCCGAAGAGCTCCGCGTGGGCGGCCGCGTAGTCCAGCACCGGCTCGTCGGCGGCCAACGGCACCGACAGCCGCTGCAACGAGAGCGGAGCGGGTGGGCGGGAGGGGCGGGAACTCACGCACTCGATCCAGGGCACCGCGTGGATCATCGCCACCAGTTGCCGCATTAGAGTGGACGAGAGGGCAGTCGAGGGCGGGCAGTCGAAACGGGAGAAGGGACGGTCGGCAAGTGTACGAAATAAGTGAGTGGAATGAGCAAGACGATTCGATTGTGGCACGCCCGCCGCGCTGGTGAAGCACTGTTAGTCGCGATTCGCGTGAGCCCTCTTCGCTGCCCGCACTTCCGCTTTTCGAGGAGAAGAACGCGCTGGTCACCCACTCGCCGGACGGCCGTCTTGCCTTCGTTCCGTGGGGAAATCAACGCGTGGCGGTCGTGGACCTGCTGCTCAACACACGGATGTACGTCTCTTCTTTTTCGCTCGTCCACTCGCCTGCTTGCAGCCTCCTGCCGCCCTCCGGCGAGCTGCTGGAGTCGTTCGACCGGCCGAGCGCGCGTGGACGAAAATGCGGGCGGCGGGCGTCGTGGACGGGACTCGGCAGCGACGGGCGCGAGCTGCGGAGGCGCGGCGGCGAGTGGACAACCATCGCGTTGTACGCGCGCCACGTGGACCCACTAGCGAGTGCAGTGGCTGGAACAGGTGTTCTCTCCCCTCTCTTCCGCTCAATCCCCCGCTCGTTGCGGTTCGTGCTAAAGGGCGTCCATTGGTCGGGTCGGACGTCGGAAAACCGAGCGGAGGACCGCCGCTCCAACCGCCACCTCGCGCACCTGCTCGTTCACGACTTTGGAGTCGCTGAGGATCCATCAAGCTGATCGAATCGTTCGAGCGGTTCCAAACTGCCGCCGTTCTTCCGCAACATCCCGGCAACCAAAAGAACGAATCGCGCTCTTGCGTATTGCCCACAAATTATTCGACGTTCACTTTTCGCTTGCTCGAAGCGGACGAGCGGCCGCTTGCCATTCGCCCCATTCGGTCTGCTCCGCCCGACGGCCGCTGGAACGAACGGAAAAACCGCCAATTTGGAGGACTCTAGCGGCGAGATGATCGGCTTGATCTCGTGTGTCCTCAATCGTCCCCACTTATCCTTCTGTTTGTTTAGCGGATGTCTCGCTTCTCTGCTCCTCCTGCTGAGCATTGTCGCTTGCGTCAAGACGAACGAGCAGACGAAGAGCGTCTGCACGATCGAAAAGAAAGGAAGCGAGACGTTCAATCCCAAGAAGGCGGAGGCGAAACGAGAGGGCTTATTGCGCGGGAAGGGCGGCGACCTGCAGTCCACTCTCGAAAAGTTCTACTTCATTCCGTCCGGCTTCACGCTCACTCCACGTCCACGGCCTGTTTTGAACGGCGGCGGCAAGAAGTGAGCGGCTGGCCGACTTCGACTCCAGTTCAGTCCACTCTTCTTCTGTCTTGTGTTCTCTCGAGCGACAGACTGCTCGGTTCGTTGGAATAAAATTGATTCGTCGACTACCCGTTAGAAGGTTGCAGAGCGAGGAACAACGAAGTCCCACGGCCGAAAGCACAACAGAATCCACGGGTCAGGCCGGTTGACGCGGCCACGACGCCCACATTGAAACGAGCGGGATGAAACAGATGGAAAACGGCTGAATTTTATCGTTTGATGAGGGCGTTCGTCCAGGGCGCTATCCTCGCTTGCTGTTCGGCTGCCACGCGTTCATGAGGGCTCCCTTGACGACGAAGACGCTCCGTTTGTGCCGCTCGCTGATGAACGCGCTGCTCTTCGTGGTCGTCCTCTCGCACGGGGCCGCCTTGGTCGGCTTCCCGCTCGCTTCTGATTGGAGATGGGAGCCGTCCTGTCGACCTCCGCCCTGCTCTACGGGCTGCTCACTCACCTCGTGCGCACACGCCGCCCGCTGCTCACTCTCCGCCTTTTCAGGTCATTCTGCTGAACATTCGGGTGTACCACGAAGGAGTCGTGCGCCTGTTCGCCGTCTTTCTGGCAGTCCGCCTGCCTCCAACACGACGGGGCTTCCGCAACGATTCGCTCGTTGATTGCACGGGTTTCCTAGCTGCCCGGTCATTGTCGAACTCTACCGCTCGCCGTCGAATGAAAGCAAAAGAAAGTCGCCGAGGTGGAAGCGAATGAACGACGTGGAAGAAATGGTCTCGCCGAGTGTCCAAAAAGCCGAGGATGTGTGCAACCCTCCATAAAAAGAAACCTACGCGACCATCCGCAATGTTTGCGCAAAAGAAGAGGACCGCGTGAATCAGCACGCACTTTCATGCGCCCGAAAAGGAACTGTGCGTCCCGCCGGCCAGTGGGTGTGCGCACTTGTGATCAACGGGGAGCAACACGCGGCGGCCGGTCGGCCGGCGGGGGCATCCCGGCGATTTTTTTCGTTCGTTTCTTCGCTTTTTGCGGAAAGCGCGCTCGCGTTTCATTTCTTTCCGCTACGCCGCTCAGATCGATTCGAGATTGTTCGGAGGACAAACTCGCTTCTCTTCGCTTCCCGAATGGAAGAACGAGTGGACGAGTCGGCCGAAAGAACGGAGAGGCAAAGGGGAGCGAGCAGGAAGTGAGTCATCTTCCTCTTCGTTTATTCTTTTGCAGGGCGACTCGCCGAACTCCGCAGTTCCCACTTCGCCGCAAAAGAGCGGAGAAGACGGCGAATGGACGTTGTTGCCCTCGCTTCCGTCCAATTCGCTCGATCGGACGAGCTGCTCGTTGCCGCATTGCCCGACGATCAGGTGGCTTCTCGGGCACGTCGTCCGTTGCGAGAGCGGCGAGGAGTGCGCCCACCCGCACTGCACATCCTTTCGGCGGGCGATCGACGAGTGGGCGGCCGGCAACCTCGACGGCGGCCACTCGTGCTCCACCTCGCATGTTTTGAGCGGTGAGTTGTTCGAAGCGAACCCAACTGATTGCTTTGTTTCAGGCTCGCCCGGCGATCTTACGAACGTCCCCCACTCGCGCTGCTCCGTCTCCGGCGAGTGGCCGGCGTTCGCTCCTGCCGGCCTGTTCGATCGGTGCGCGCCGCCGCTTCCTGTCGCTCAGTTGAACTCTCGTGCTTGCAGCGAGGCGACGAAAATTGAGGGCAGTCTTGCGGCCACCCCACCGAACGCCCTTGATCGCGTGCCGACTCCCCATCCTCCGACCGAAGCGAAGGAGTGGCACTCGCTGGTCACTTCGGATCTCCGCAATCACCTCGTCAAAAAGGTGGTAAAGGCGATCAATCCATTGGCTCCCTCGATCCCCGAGCAGCGCCTGCAGGACCTGATCGCGTACGGTCGCAAGGTGGAAGCCGACTGCTTTTCGAAGGCCAACGACAAAGAAGAGTACTTCCACCTGCTGACCGAGAAGCTCTTCACGATTCGAAAGGAGCTGCAAGAGAAGCTGGACCGCCGATCGGAGCAGCAACGGGGCGCCGGCGATCTGCCGTCCACTTCTTTTTGAGTTTTTGTTTGCTGAAGCGATTTTTGCGCGCCGGTGCGAGGATTGATGTTCGTTTGTGTTTGATACAGTTTTTTTGGTCTGTGGTCCAAGCAGATGCAAAGGAATAATAAAAGGTCGAATTGCTAGTACGTTTGGTCTTGCAACAACCAGTAGAACTTTATGGATCTTCGCCTATGGAGAAAGCGAGTAAAAATCCTCGACAATCTAAACCACTCGATCGACCGAATGTACCGCGTCGAAGACGGCCGTTTAGCGTGGGCGCTGAAAGCGATGGTTCAAGCTCTTGAGCAAAGAGCATCGAAAGACGAAGCTTTTAGACGGTCAACCGGCGATACTCGCGTTTCAACTCTCCACCAATAAGAGCACGTTTGCGAAGAACAACGGCCAGTCTGCTGGCAAAGATTTCCCGGCAGTCGTCTTCTCGTCGACAGCCGCTGCTCGTTGAAGGATCGAGTTTCCAAAGGCACTCCCGCCCACCCTTCCGCCGAACGCCACAAGTCGTCTCTAAGGAACTCCGCGTTTTCGTTTGTTCGCCCGTCGCAAGCGACGAGCCTCCAAAAATTGGGGCGAACTCACGAGTGAGCTCTGTGGAATTCCTATGAATAAGGCGGGAATTCCGTCGTTTCCTTTGATCCCTCGCGAGGGAGTGAGGAAACTACGCCAGCGATGTCCGTTCGGTTTCTCTCGCCGCCTTCCCGTCCGCCGAGCGGCCGGCGGGCGGACGGGTCGGGCGAGCGGGCAGGCGGCTAGAGGGGCGCGCTCTCTTGCTGCAGAGAGCGCGCACTTTTTCGTGTTTTTCGCGTGTTTCCCGGTTCCTTTCAACGTGTGGATTGTCGTCTGTCGAATTCCGAAACACATTCCTTGGAAGGCGGGACATTTGCCGTCTAGCTCATCACTGGTCGTTTCAAAGATGGAGCGTGGTTCCAAGCAGGGCAACACTTGGAATCGACGCGAATTGGAGCCCGCCGCCTACAAACGAAAGAAAAAGGCGAGTTCCCGTTGCTCGGCCGCCAGTTGGCTTTCCGGAGGACGAGGTCGGTGGTGGAGTCGAGTTCTCTTTCGTTTATTCAAAACAAAGTTCTCCCCGTTCCCTCGTCCGTCGGCTTTTCGGACGCTCCCCCGCCCAGCGGACGCCGCAGCTCACCGCCACCGACGTTCTTCGTCCGTCTGCTGGCCGCGAACACGCGCGATGATGTCCAACTGGGTATTCGGCCAATTCGTGTCCCTCTTCGTCTGCCACCTGTCCGCCTGCTGCCTGCAAACCCGCCTGTTCGTTCGACTGCACGGCTCGCCGCTCGGCAGTCGGCTCTCGGCCGGTCTGCTCGTGAACATCGCGTGCTGGATGGGCGCGAGCTACGCCGGCTTCATGGTGCTGGTCGGGTGGAGCGAAGGTGAGTCGAAAAGGGATTCGAAAGGGTTGTCTGGACGAGAGCGGTTGGAATGGGACGGGGCATTCACCTTATGGTTTGTTTGTGCAAGAGAACGAAGAGTTCGTTTTGCGCCAGAAACAGCGAACAGGAGCTCCAGTCTGCCCCACCGTTCAAATTGCAGTCGAAAAGGTGTCGGCAGCGTGGATGTTCGGACTGGGCCTCGCGTACTTCTCGCTGGCGTCGATGCTTTCCGTTTCGGTCACCTGCTTGCTGCTGGAGCGAGTGCACGTCCTGGTGCGTCCCGTCGAGTACTTGCACACTCGCCGCGATGACGGGAGCGGTCGTTGCGGTCGGCGTGCCCGTGCGCGCCCTCCCCCTCTCGGAAACAACGAGCAAGTGATCGACCGGCCTTCTCGTACGATCGCTCGTGTTCAGCGTGCACTTCTTTCGCTGTGTGGGGGGTTGCTGCCGGCCGGGTCGAAGTTGGCGGTCGGCCTCCCGAACGTCCTCCTCGCCGCCGTCTTCTGCCGACTGCTCAAGCGACACACGGAGCAGAGCGAGACGAGCAGACGCGAGGCCAAACAGCCGGGTTCTCTTTCGCGGAATTCAGGGGTTGTTGCAAACGATTGCGGCCGAATCCATCGCCTTCGTTGGTTGCAAGCGAATCTTCTGGTGATCACCGCCGTCTGCACGGAGCTCTTCTTGAACCTCTTGCCCCTGTGCCTGTGGTACGCGTACGACTTCTTCGGCGTCCCCCAACAGCCGTGGGGCCCGGGGAGCAACTCGGATGCCCTCTACCACGCGGTTTTGAGTTGCCGTGGCGAGGCGGCAGTGCTTCCCGCTACTGCCGTCACACGGTCCTGAAGCGCCTTCTTTCTCTTGCGAATGAACTCGCGAGAAGACCGAGGATTGTCTGGAGCCGAGTGAAACGACTGCTTCGCTTTTTGTCATTTGCGATCGTTCAACACACGCTCTCGCGTAAAGGCGCTTTTCGCGCGGTCGCTGTCGAACTACGAGCGAAGTTCACTGGAAGAGAGCTCCCCACACCTCACACGAGCAACAGCTCCTCTCTGATCTCTCCGCACACCGCATAGGCGGAGAGAACGGGCGTCTTTCGCCGCCTGTCGCCGCTCGTCGGTCCTCCGCCGTCCGCCGGCTTCTCGCAGGCGGGCAGCAAAAAGGCGGCCGAATGGACAAAGTGAGTGGGTTTTCGATCAAAGGCGAGTTGGGGGCAGTTCCCATCACCCGCTTGACCGCCGCTCCTTTTGCTCCGCGAGGACGGCGGACGATCGAAAGAATCGTTTGCTGCGGTCCACTCACAAGTCGTCCATTTCATTGGGTCGCTTGCAAGAGGAGCGAAAGATGACCGCGTTGAAAGGAGACGGAAAACAGGGCTTCCACGAGGAGATGAACGCGACCCTGCTGCCCGCCCGCTGGCAGCGAGAAGACGAAGCGGATTTCCGTTCGGCGTCTCCCATGAGCCGGTCGTTTTTTCTTGTTGTTGTCCTTAATCGAATACGAGTGAATAGTTGGAGGTGGTTTGCTTTCGTTTTGGCCCAGTACAACACTCGTTCGGCGGCGCAGTTGCGGAAAGAGACAAAGGAGCAGAAAGCAATTGGAGCGATCCAGCAAATGAATGAAGGCGATGACTCATCGCAGTCCAGGCGCGTGGTCTACTGTTTTGATGCGCATGTTCGGCGATCGTCGGGTTGCCGCCAAGAACGAGCAGCCGAGTGATGCGGCAGGGAAACCACAAATTTCTTCCCGACCGAGCACGAGAGCAAGAATGTGAAACTTGATTTCTTCCGATTGCAGACGAGCAAATGTGACTGTCGAGCAGGGACTTGGCGTGAACGGCGAACTTCTCGCGAGATTGCATGCGGGTGTTCGGAAGCCAGTTCTTATCGTTTCGAAATTTTCGCCTTGCCGGCGAACCGCCGCTTCCTGCGCTCGTTCCCAGACGGCCGTCCTGTCGGGGCGCGATGGACGCCGTCCGCCTGCCTGCCGCTCGATCGTCTGCCTGCCGCCTTTCGGTTTGCAAGCGGCCCAATCGGCGAGGCGAACACGGACGGAGAGGCGAGCGAGGGAGTCGAACGGGGAGCGGCGGCGGGCACTCGGGCGTTGTTTACGTTTTTTGCGCCCGCTTTCCCGTCCGTTCGGCGTCTGTCTGCCGCCCTTTCGGCCGCTCGCCCGTCCGCTTTGATCTTTCCGCATCTTCTGTTCGTGTTGCCCTCCTCCGTTCTCATCTCCTCCGTTTTCAGTCGGCCGTCGATTCCTGATTAAAGATGGCGGCCTCCTGCAAGCATCCCGCTCGTCTTTCGATCGTCCACAGCGCCGAGTACAAAAAAGGCGAGCCCCAGCGTTTGGATTGCCCGCTGCCCTTCCTCCCGGACGTGAAGTGCCGCTTCGAAGTCTTCAAAACGGAGGATGGCGACATCAGAGCGAAGTTCACAAGCGAGGGCGATGCCAAGGACCTGAAATGTGCGTTTTGGATCGAAGACAGCACGCGCGACGGAAAAATGAGCAGTAAGCATTCTCCCACAATCTACATTCGTCATTTTGAACTTCAGAAATGAATCTCCGTTTCTACCAACACTGCTGCATTTCCGACCCGACGTTCGGCGATCGCGTGTTCTGCAAGGTGTGGACCGAGGAGTGCCCCTTCTGCAAACAGGTAAAGCAGAAAGCGGCTCACGCGAAGGAGCTCATGTCTCTCCGCTCCCAGTTTTGCTGTCCGCACCCGCTTTGCAGTCATCGAATCCACTCCGTTTCAGCTGGAGCAATTGAAGGGCCGCTTGTCCGAGCAGCAACTGCAGTCGCAAATTTCGAACAAGCTTCTGGAACTCCACATCCTGAAGCTGAAGGAACAAGCGGTGGACAACGAGTGGAAGCTGGCGGCGGCGGGCGACGAGGTGAGTCTTCGTCAAGCGCTGCACTAATTCTGCTTCGTTTCTTCGTTGCATAACGCCGAGCTCGCTTCGACGATCCAAAGCTTGGAGCTGAAACTCGGCGAACGGACGGAGGAAGCGAAGACGCTCGTCGAACAGCGCTCCGTGCTCGCGGCCAAGGTTCGTTTTTCCGGCGCTTTTGCTCGATCGCTCGCATCGTTCAGGTCAACGACCTCAAGTCGGCTCTCGCCAGCGAGCAAACTCACTCCTCGTCGCTCCAACGCCAAATCGAAGATCTTGAGACGGCCCGCAAGTCGAAGGAAGAGGCGGTCGAGTTGGAGCGGGAGTTGGCGGCCGTTCAACGCGAGGTGAGGCACCGTCCACTTGTTTCCATTGCGCGTTGCAGAACGCGGCTTTCGTGGAGCGGAAAAAGCAGCTGGACGCGGGGATCGCCGCTCTGAAGCGCGCTCTCGAACAGCACAAGGAGGCGGGAGAGGCGGCCGTTGCGGAGAAGTCGGCCGTCGCGAACGAGGTGTTTGGGGGTCGCTCTCCACTGATCATTGCTCGTGTTTCAGAACGCGGAATTGAAGCGGCAGAACTCGGTGCTGCTCTTGAAGGTCGCCTACTTGGAGTCGAAACTCAAAGAACGGGAGAACGATGCGAAGGCGGCGGCTGCGCGGGAAACGGCGCTCGTCGAACAGCGCTCGGTTCTCGACAACTACGTTCGTTTATTTCTTCATTCCTCTATTGACTTGCATCGTTTAGATCAAGGAGCTGCAGTCCACCCTCTCCAACGACCGCATTCAAACCTCTTTGCTCCTGCAAGGACTCCAGCGCCAAATCGACGAGCTGATGAGCGTTCGCGGACAGGAGGAAGCGGCGCTCAAGCGGGCGGCTGTTAACCAAGAGGTGAGTGCCTGTTCATGTTGTTCTCGTTCATCCCCTCATTCCAACAGGTGAAGAAGGAGATGGACGCCAAGCAGACGGCCGCGCTCGAGCAGGAGAAGAAGACGGGAGAGGCGGCCGCTGCGGAGACGACGGCCTCGCAGCTCGCCCAGTTGGAGCAACGGACGGACGACGGCGACTCGCAGCTGCCGCCCGCTCTTCAGTCGGCGGAGGACATCGCAGACGATCGGTCGGAGTCCAGTGCGTCCAGCGGCTGGGAGCCGGTCGATGCCGAGTGAACGGTTTTTCATTCCTTTTACTCTGAAATGCTGGTTTCTCTCCGATCGTTCTTTTGTTTCCATTTGCTCTCAATTGTTGTGTACATTTCCTTTCCACACATACCCACATTTCTGTCGGTCGTTCAAAAGATAAACGAGACTTCAACGGTATCTTTTGTTCTTTCTTATCGAAGCGAACACTCGACGCAAGCATCCCAAACGCCCTTTCTTCTTCCCGTGGGTTGATCAAAAACCGAAATGGTCTTCGATTCGCCGCACACGAGCGACAGCGACGAGATGTCTCGCGCTCAACGATGCGGTCGATCGCGCCCGATCGCTTGGAAGGCGGCCGACCCACGCGACGACCGCCAGTCGTCCAGCTCATTCAATCGATCGAGTGATGGGCAGCGCGCGGCGGCTGTCCACCTCCCGATCGGCCGCCATTTCACGCTCTCGCCCTGCCCGCCTTCCCGACTGACAAGAGAATCCACTCGCTTCGCTTCCTTCTCGATTCGCTTTGTGACGCGTGCTCTCCGCCATTGCACTCGACTCGTGGTTTCAGAACTCACGCATGAATGTCGACGAGCAATGTGCCCGTGTTTCCGTCTGCGGATCACAACGACCCGCAAGCTCTCGATTTCGGCGATCCGACGAAGCGGCGGCTCGTCCAGCAGCAGTCGGTCCTCCTCTTCCACGCCCACAAGCACGCACAAATTCGCTCCACTTGGCGGAAGTCAGGAGAGAAATGGCGAGCGACCTGCCGCACTGCTGGACGCTGAAGTGCGCTCTCGACCACCTTTTCGGGCGAACTCCCGCTCGGCGATCGCCCACTGGATGCGGTGCAGCAAGGCCGACTGCCCGCTGTGCCGCCCGTTGAAGGCGGGGACTCGTTTGATTCCTCGTTGGAACTCGATTCTTCTCGTTTAAAGCGGTGTTTGTGCGGAGCCGCTGTTTGGGCGCGCCCGTTTGGAGCGGTAGTCCGGCTGATACACTGAGTGCCCACTGTTTTCTGGTTGTAAACAAACGCATTGACGAGGAGGATGCTCGCTGGGTATGAATCTTGGTCAACCGGACGAACTGTTCGACCAAAGAGCCACGTGCTGATCAATCGAGCTGACAGGTCAAAGGTCGATCGAGGGGCTGTCGTGTGAGCAATCGGATGATCACTCCTCCCTTCGTTCACATGGGCAGCGGCTGAGAATGCCCGCAGGCAACGTCAGACGCCGATTGCGTTCGGCCGGTCGACCCACGCGGCGTTGTTTTCGCGCATTTAAGCGGGCAGTCGGTTCTCTGTTCCAGTTTGTTCCGACCGCCTTCCGACCTACCAACTCCCCAATTCGCTTAACGATGGCGCCCTGCGAACACTCAATCGGGCTTTCCTTCATGCACGTCGTCGTGTACCGCGGAAAGGACGCCCAAAGCTTCAAGGCCGATGTCCCCTTCCGTCCGGGCGCGCAAGCCACCCTCGTGTTGACGAACAAGCCGGCTGTTTGGAGCAGCACGTGCAGATCGCGGTCGAGGGCCCGGCCGATGGGCTCAAAGGCGCCTTGTGGATCGTGGACGGAGAAACGGGCGGTGCTCTTCCGCGTACGTATCTCCGTCTTCGATTTGTTGATTCTTTGGGTGTGAATTGCAGATACGAACGTCGAATTCAACACGAACTACCGAGTCTGCTTAGTGCCCAAAGATCGCGTTCTCTGCAAAGTGTGGACCGACGAGTGCCCGTTGTGCGAGGTGGAAAAGACTGTCGCGAAAATCTTCGAGGACAGCAGAAGAAACAGGCCGCACTGCAAGCGGTGGTTGCGGCCATCTGCACATAGCAGAATCGACTGCTTCTCTTAGCAAGAAGCGGCGATGGCCGGCCTCGCCGAATCGCAACTTCATATCGAAGCGCTGCAAAAACAAATGGCTGAAAACGGCTTCTATTGCGAAATGGTGAGCCCGCAGATTCATTCGTTCATTCAACTTTCTGTTTGTTTCAGTGCGGGCTGTTGGAAGCAGAGAATGCGGCGTTGTTTCAAAAGTATTTCAAACACCAGTAGGGAGCCGCAAATTCCACATTGTCAACGGACAGCGCTCGATGCAACGTGCACTTGTTTTCCTGTTTCTTCCGTTTTTGAAACTGCATTTTATTCTGTTGAGCAATAAACGCCGTACGCTGAAGTCTGCACGTCAGAAAGAGAAACAGCGGGAGCTCTAAAGGTGTGTCGTTTGCTGGACACCTTCGCAAATGATCATTTTGCATGAGCGTTCGATCTTTTCTTGCCGACGGTATGGAAGGGGTTTTTTAATTTTCTGGTTGGGGAGAGGGCGCCGCTTGAAGACAGTTTGCGGCTTCTATTTTGATTCAAGCAACTAACTGACCAAAAAGAAAGGTCAGGCGGTCGGAGAGGGTGTGCGCACTTTGATCCCAGCAAGCGGGCAGTCGTCGTGGTCACTCTCTATCCTTGTTTGCACGAACGACTTGAGAATGCCCGCGGTCAACGCCGGACACCGATTGCATTCGGCCGACCGACCCACGCGGCGTTGTTTTCGCGCTTTTAAGCAGGCAGTCGGTCGTTCGTTGCTCCAGTTTACTCCGCTTGCTTTCCGAACAATGCTTGCTTCCTCCTGTTCGGTGAAGGCGCCTTGCAATCACTATTATCTTTTCGTTCATTTTATCGATATTGATGACGACATTCGCACGACTTCACCGTCTCCGCTTCCATTTCGTCCGCACACCACCGCCTACCTCGCCGCATCGTACGAAAAAGGCCCTAATTTGTGGAATGTGAAAATTGTGGTTGACGGTGATACTGAGAACTTGAGAGCTGCGCTTGTGCTCGAAACCGAAGAAGGAGAAAAGACTCTCGAACGTAAGAGTTCGTTGCAACGTTTATCATATAAGAGCCTCGATTTACGAACTTCTGTCACAAACGCGTTAGGGGGGGGGTCAACGGGTTTGTTGCAGATCTGCTCTGGAAACGTAACGCAAATCGGCGGATTGCCGGATTTCGGTGCACGTTTTTGGCGTCTGTCAAAAATCGTAGCGATTTTTGACAGCCGGTCGATTCGCGTTCACGAGTTTGACCGCTGCGTGTTTTGTGTTCCGGAAATGAGCGAACGGCTGAATTTTCGTTCGCGTTTTGGCGTCTGTCAAAAATCGTTACGATTTTTGGCAGGTGTCCGATTCGCGCTCGCTTTTCGAAAAACTTCGTCAAAACCGCGTACACAAAAATGGTTTTTCCACTGTCACATTCGCGTTCGAGGGGGCGAATCTGTCAAAAATCGCTACGATTTTTGACAGCCGGTGGAAAAAGCGAGCGGAAATTCGGCAGTCTGCGCTCTTTTCGAACAGAAAACACGCAGCGGTCAAAACCGTGAACGCGAATCGGGCGGCTGTCAAAAATCGTTACGATTTTTGACAGACGCCAAAAACGCGAACGGAAATTCGGCAGTTCGCTCATTTCTGGAACGCAAAATTTCCGTCTGTCAAAATTCGTAACGATTTTTGACAGATGCCCGGTTCGTGTACACGATTTTCACGGGGTCTGTCACAAGCCCGTTGACCCCCCCCCCTAACGCGTTTGTGACAGAAGTTCGTAAATCGAGGCTCTTATATGTTGCTCGGTTACAGACCCAAAGGTTCGTGTCAATAAAGATCTCGTTATTCCGAGGGGCGATGAAGTTTCGCGTGTTTATTGCGAGTTATCGACCGACAAGTGCGCAAAGTGCGAAGACAAGCGTGAGATGGCGTTCGACGACCGCACGAAGGAGCTCACTGCTATGCGATTGGAGGTCTGTTCGGCGCCTCTTCAGAGTTCAATCAATTGTTTTAGAATGAGGCCGTGATGGCCAGCTTGGCCGAACGAGACTCCCAGGTCGAGGAACTCCACGTCTACATCGAGCACCTAAAATACAACGCGGCGGACGACGCCGAGCAGGTAGCGGCGTTGGTGGAAGAAGCGAGTTCGCTCATCTTCGGGCGTTTATTCTCGGGTGCTTTCAGAACGCGGAGCTCAAGGCAACGGTGGACGAACTCCAACGCGAGAGCGAGGAGCACAAGCAGCAGAAGAACGACGCCTTCCGTCTTTTTTGCCTCGAGCGCCAGGTGGTGTGGGCGATGCGGGAGCGGGGCGAATACACGGACTTTCGACTGCTGGTCGACGGCGAGGAGATCGCGGTGAGTAGCGAGGGAATGCTCCAACCGTTCACTCGTCTCTTTGCAGGTCCACAAGCTCCTGCTGTCGCTGAAGTCCGCCTTCTTCCGCTCCGAGTTCAACAGCAATCCGAACAAGACGGAGCACACGGTCGAGGGCATCGGAGCGGCAGTCCTGAAGCGATTGCTGGAATTCGTGTACTGCGGGCAGCTGGACGGACTGGAGGCCGATGCCCGCGAGTTGTACGCCGCTGCTCGGCGCTTCGAGGTCGCCGACCTGCTGGTTCGTTCCTCCCTTTTGTTCTCTTCCATTCGATTGCTTTAGGCGGAGTGCACGCGCGTGTTGAAGGCGGGCATCTCGGCGGAGAATGTCGCCGATCTGGTCGTCTTGGCCGCCCGCAACGATGACCGCGAACTCGCCGCCCATCTGTTGGAGTTTGCGGAGAACAGCGGCGGGAAGCTGCCTCTTCTGTTGGACCCGTCGATCAAATCGCTGGCTCGAAGCGAATTGGACACTTTCGAACGGATCATGGAATGGATGGAATGAGGCTCGTCCGCTTCTTGTCTTGTTGTTTGTTGTTGATTGCCGCGAATAAAACGTGTTGGATCCAACGTCGGAGTCACTTGTTTTCGGCCTCTAACAAGTGCACACGAGTGATCGCATCGATTGGAAGCCGCTTCTTGGCGGCCAGGCGAAAAGAGAATCGTTGATTGCGTTGTGGGTTGTCTTTCCTGTTTGCCGGTGGAAACGGAGCACCGGTGCTCCTTCAGCTGATCCAACCGAACAGCAGCCACGAGTGTTAGTTGATTGGAAGGCAACAAGAACTATCTGCACAGGCATCAACTTTTCTTGCGGTTTTAGTGACCTCGTGCCGTGTTCTCTGCGGAAAGGGGGCGGTCGGTCCGCTTTTGACCTCCCGACTTGCCGCTCGCCCGCCGATTGGCCGCCGCCACCTCCGCCCGTCGCGCGCCGAGTGCGCACTCGCAGGCCGCACTCGCGCGGAGGGGCCCGCAAAGAGCGAGCCAAGTGAACGGCGCCTCGGTGGCGCAGGCGGAAAGCCAAAACACTGCGGCATAAACGGCCTCAGAAATCGCCTGCTATCAGCATATATGTCCTCGTTAGATATGATTCTTTCATATCTAATGAAGTAACTGAATTTTTGCGAATCATCCTTGACCACGGAACTTGGTGTCCTAATGCAGTTGCGTTAGCCACTGCACCACCTGCCGGCGGGGTCAGCTGACAAAGAGGGGCGCGGCTTTTTGGGCCGCCGGTCACTCTCGCTCTCGCTCTCTCGCTTGTGCGTTCTTGCCCAGGTGCGCGCTGCCCGCCGCTCGCTCTGCCCCTTCGCCGTCCCCGTTGCAAGCATCGCATGTATCGTTCCTGGCACGAACTGCAATCTCCGTTGACCGATCACTGCATCCCCGGCCAATTTGACGTCTGTTTTTGCGGGAAATGTGACGCGAGCGAGCGGGCAACAACTCGAAGCAATGTTTCGAGGTCGTGTGAAAGCTCTTCTCTTCTTCTCGACGCCAATCGAACAAGGTTGTTCTTTCCCACTCGTCAAACCCAAACCGCGACCTCTGCAGGTGGAAAGTGCAAGTCGAGTGCTCGCTCCTTACAGAAAGGAAAACTCCCCCGCCGCCAAGTGAGAATCGGGGCGGACGGAGAAAATAATTGCCGATCGAGGGCGCCGCGCTCTCGAATTCCCACCGGCGCCCGCCCGTCCGGCAGACTGGTGGGATGTTCGCCGATTGCTTTCCGTTCGCCCTGCTGCTGCTGTTTGGTGAGTTCCCTGGAGATCCTCTCGCTTCTTCACAGGTTCAGCCGCCGCCCTCGCCGAGGAGCCCGCGCCGCCGGAGTTCGCGGCCGCGCGCGTCGGCCGGCCGCTGCGCCTCGCCGCCGACGGGGCCGCGCTGATCGTCGAGCGCTGCACGCGGCGCGCCGAGCGGCGGCAGTTCGCCTTCCGACTGCCCGGCTGGAGCGGCTGGACCACCGACGGGGTGCGTTCGCGGGCGGTGGTGGGCAGTGGGGCGGCCGTCTACTTTCTGCTCATTCTTGTGGCCTCCACTAACTTCCTTCTAACCGCTCGCTTTCCAGTCTTCCACCTACATCTCGTGCTCCCCTCGCCTCCCCCACTCACTCGCCCGATAACCTCCGCTCCCCTTCTAGGTCGACAGGATCGGAGCGAACGGGACGCGCTGGCTGCCGGACGGCTCGCTGCAGATCGACGCGTTCGGGCGCGACGACCACGGCGTGTACGCGTGGCCGCAGCTGTGGGCCGAGCGGCCGCGGCGCGTGTTCACGACGCTCAACGGGCGGCTGCGGGGCACGTCGTCCACCCTTTCGTTCACGCTCCGCTGCTTGCAGACTGCGAGCCGACGGTCTTCCGCGAGGTGCGCGCGCTGGAGCGGGCGCTGGAGCGGCTGGAGCGGGCGGGCGCGCCGGACGGGCGGCTGGCGGTGCGGCGCGGCCGCTTCAACCCGCCGACCGGCCGCTTCGGCGCCGACGAGGTGGTGCGCGAGGTGCCGCTGGGCGCCGACCTCCGCGTGGACTTCGGCGCCGCCGCGCTCGTCGTGCAGCGCGAGACGGACGACACGCCCGCCGTCCAGCTCACGTTCGCCCTCGCCGCCTACGCAGGCGGCTGGACCGTCGACGGCGTAAGCGGGGGGTGCTTTGGGGGGTTCGCTCGGGGCAAGAGGAGACGCTCGACACACCACTCCTCTCACTTCTCTGCAGACCAGCTTCTTCGACGCGAACCGGACGCGCTTGTGGCCGAACGGGACGCTCGAAATCCGCGCCTTCCGCCGCGCGGACGTCGGCCGGTACGCGCGCCCGCTGGACCCCGCGCGGCCCCTCCGCCCGCCCGCCTACGTCCTCCTCGAGCTACCCGGCTTCCTCCCGCCCGACCAAAAGGAGAAACCGAGCCGGAAGCGCAAGTCGAAGCACGGCCTAAGCACAAGAAGGAGCAGAAGGACGCGTAGTGATGGGAATAAATGCTTGCATTGGTGTCCGGTTGGCTGGCAGGAAGCAAGAAAGAAACCCTCGCTTGCATGAGAACGAGTGGGTCGACCCAAACTTATGCAAAATGTTTCCGTGTTCTTTCCGCTCGTCCGCTTCTTTCATTTGCCACCCGCTCGTCGTGGACGGTTGTTTTCGCCCAACTCTCTGCTCGTCGCCAATCCGCCGGCCGAAATGCTCGCGGGAATCCCGTCGATCGCCTCGATGTTCCTCGTGGTCGTCTTCTTTCTCAACTCGTTCCTCGGCATCCACGCCGACATGCAAGTGCCTTTCCTACATTCTTGATTACCGCTTTCAGCTCGGACGAGTTCATCCGCTTCTTCACGTCGACCTTCGGCTCCCTCCTCGTCCTGACGACGCTCCTCGCCCTGTGCGGATCGTCCTTCTCGTCGTCCTTCGCTTGTTTCCGCCGAGTGTGAGTTCCTTTGCCTCGAATGCTTGCAGAATCGTTTGATCAACTCATTTTAGATCGAAATCGCGCAAACGGAAGCAAGTGGACCCGTTCGAAAAGGATTTGAGTCTCGACGTGACCGCCGAGTCGACGGACGAAGAGGATTGACCGCTCTCGATCGCTCGTATTTCTTTGCGCCGTCTTTGTTAATTGTGCTAACGAATAAACTCGCTTAATGATCGTTTGGTTAGTTAACTTTGTTTATTCGGCAAGAACGAGTGGATAAGAGGTGAGTAAGGAGTGAGCGGAACGGAATGAAGAAGGAGGATGGAAGATTGAACAAAAAGCTGTGTGAGTCAAATGCGCAGTTCGTTACGAAACGAGAAAATTCGCGTCATTTCGGGCGATCAGAACGTGACGTCCACCTTGTGGTGGGCGACTTGCGGGCGGTCGGCGGGGTCGCGCGAGTGCAGCCGTCGCTCCGCCTTTTCTTCGGCCGCCTTCTTCTGCTTGTTGGCCGTGGGCGCAGGCGTGGGAGGGATTCCGGTCACTGCAAGCATCGATTCATTATGAAAGGAATGATCGGAGATTGGAGGAATGACTCTAGACGCTGCGCTTTAAGACGTCTCTGGTCTGTCATCAAGCCCATGCGTTCTCCCCGAATCCCTCCACTCACCGACTTGCACCTCCGATGCCCACACATCGCAGCGATTGTCGTGGGAGGGCGCGTACTTGGAGCCCTCGGGGCAGTTGAAGGCCGAGCGGAAGGCGGGAAAGTTCTGGATGGTGCCCAGAACGCGGAACTGCGACGGCGAGTGCGGATCGACAAGCACTTGCTTCTGCAGCCGAGCGATCTCGGGGTTCATTTCACACCAGATGCGCGCGAATGCCTGCAACAAACAATCAGGATTGTTCCCCTGTAGTCGCGTACGAGGAAGAAGAGCTGCTCGGGCGTGAAGGAGTCCAGCTTGTCGTCCGGAAGTCGGGGATCGGGACCGTAGAAATCCTGATGAGCTTGGAAGGCGTTGAACGCGGCTCGAATGCCGCCGTTGTCCGCCACGTTCTCGCCGAGCGTCTGCGTTCCGTCCACCGTGAAGCCGGGCGTCGGCGAGTATTGGCCGTATCTAAAGAAATCATATGACTGCTTGATCTTGCTGCTTTGAATCTATCGGTAAGGCCCTCTCTTTCAATCCTTCTCACTCCGTGTTCATCGCCCACTTACTGGTTGACCACACAGTCGGTCATCTGCTTGAAACCGGTCTGCGATTGGGAGTCCATCCACGTGCTCAACCGCCCGACTCCGTTCCACTGCACGCCCTGGTCATCGAATCCTGAAGCCAACCAATAAATTTAAGCAAAGGATGGAGGGCTTGCCGTGAGTCAGCTCGTGCCCGGCGACCACGCCGAACGCGCCGTAGTTGATCGCAGTCGGGTAGTTGACGTCGAAGAACGGACTGAAAGAAAGTAGTAAGGTAAGAAAGGGATAGAAGAGCGTACCGTTGCAGGATTCCGAGCGGGAACGTGATCGAGTTCATCTCCGGCTGCAATCAATGGAATTACTTGTGCAGATCCCCTCTTGAGTGCATCTATCAATTAATTTATGGCTGCCATTGCCCCAACCCCCTGATCCCAATCATACTCCCTGCTACCCACCTGGTACCACGCGTTGACGATGCTGGGGCATCCGCCGAAGTCGTCGCGGATCGTCTGGTCGGTGAGGGTGAGGTGTTCGAGTTGGTCGTAGGTGAGGAACTGGATGCACGCGTCGATCACCGACAGGTAGTCCGAGTTCGTGTCGATCTTCAGGGCCTTGTAGTAGGTGTCCAGCCACTCGTCGTCGGTGATCTTGCTCGGATAGCCCATGTTTCGCGTCAAATAGGTGATCTTGTCGTAGGCGCCCTTCTTCGTGTCGCTCGTCATCCAACTCAGCTGGTCGAGTTGGTTCTGGAAGCCCTCCAGCACCTTGGCGGTGACCAGAGCGACGGAACTGCGGAGTTTGTCGCGCTGATCGTCCGTCGGGAGCAGGTCGTCGACGAACCTGAAAGAAGCGAGTGAAGAGAAGGACCTTGTTTCTTGAAACGAACCATCGAGCGTTGATGTACCAAAGGAAGTTGGCCGACTCCTCGGCGCACACGTACTCGACGGCCGAATCGTCGGCGCCCACTTCGTCGGGATGGCGGCGCGGGACGCGCTTCCAGCGGTCGTTCGTCTTCTTGCGGCCCAACTGCGCGTAGTCGTCGCGCAGCCAATCGTGCGCAATCGACTTGTAAGCGGACGGAAGGAAGCCCGCCTTGCCGAGCAACAGGCGGTAGAAGAAATAATTGTAGATCGTGCGGGCGTCGACCGTCTTCAGGTAGGTCGTCAAGCGGCCCAGCTGGTCGGGCTCGTTGATGTTGATTTGATAGTCGGGGTTCTTGAGCACAACGTTGCGCGCGTCCGGCGAGCCGAACGCCATCGCCTCCTGCAGGTACGTGTCGAACTTGAGCAGCGGGAACGCGGCGTTCGCGTCTGCGATCTTGTACGGGTGGACCATGCTGCAAAGAAAGGATTCAGAACGTTAATAAGCAACAGTGAGCAGCTATCAGCTTGAATTAGTCGTGCACGCCGCCCACTTTCTTTAGCGCACTTACTGGCTGTAGTTGCGTCGCGTGTTTCCGTCGGTGTTGATCGTCTTGGCGATGGCGACCTCCATGTCGAAGATCGCTTGCAAGTCCTTCTCCATCTGCGCCTCGTCCAATTGGACGTTCAGGAAGCCGGCCACGTCGCCGAGGATGCTCTCCGACGCGTTCTTCAGCGAGTCCTTGTACACGTCCCAGGCTTTGATGCTTCAAACAGCAGATATCTACCGGGGATTGGTAGTTGAACTCACTAGTAGGTGTCCGAGAAGGTAAGCGTCGTCTGGTCGACGTAGACGGCGTACGGGCGGTAGCCCTTGTCCGCCGGATGTTGCCAGTTCGTGTCGATCATGAACGTGACGAAGGTTTCGGTTTGGAACTGCCCGCTGAGCACGCCCACGACCTTCGCGAACACATCGGCCGACGGGAAGCCGCCCGACCAGCCGGGGCTGAAGAGCGGAAAGTCGATGCCGGCATTCTTCTTGAAGAGGTTGTAGATGTCGGTGATCGTTTTGCCGTCCTGATGAATGATCTTCGGGTCTTTGTAGGCCTTAAAGAAAGATTAGTGTGGGGACTATTGAAGAGAACTCACTTCCTTGCACTTCTGGAAGTGATAGGCCGCCTGCTTCCCGACGGTCGACTTCTGAAACGAGGGAATGAGTTGAATGAACATGAGGAGTGACGAGTGCCTGGTCCTTCTTTGCCGAATTGGCCACGTGTTTCATGTTGCCCGACTCGACCTCGCTGAACGACATGTCGCCTTTGAATGAGCCGCCTGCAAACAACGAAGAAGTGAGTAAACGAGTGAGCTTGAAGGAGACCCACATGTGTACATGAAGAAGTCATCGCACGGGTTGAACTACAATCATATCGATTAAAATCATCATAATCTGCGGCTGCTTACACTCGTGTTGACGGAGTCGGACAGGACTTTGGCGTACGACTGGTAGGCGCTGAACTTGTCCGCGTCCTGGTTGCTGATCTGCGCCGGCGGCTGCACGTTCATCAGGTTCGGCTTGTCCGAGAGGCCTTTGCTGTCTGAAACCGACAGAAGGTAGGAAGCCGTGATCAATTTAAGAGCGGTAAGACCATTAGTTGATCTTTTGAGATTCCCGACGACTTCCCGTTTCTCCCCATCACTCACCGGCATTGCCATTCGGGGTCTTCGGCTTGGAGTAGACCTTGACCATCGTGGCGATGGAGATGCCAAGAATCACGATCGCGATCAGCAACGTCAGAATGGCAAGGATGCCCTAAACAACGTCACAATTACAGGACACAAACAAGCAACAACGCACCTTGAGGGCCTTACCACCACCGGAAGCCATCTTCACCCTCTTACTCGCTGTTCAGCGATCAATCAATCAGCGAACAGAAGACGGACGGACGAGAGCGAACGCAACAGCCGACCGTCGCCGCTCGGCTCCACTCGTGAACTTCGAAGCGGTTTTGATGACAGCGCCGACCTCCCACCAATCGACCGGCCGCACCTTCCGTTCCGATTTCCACAGCCAGAGACCAGAAATTCGTCTCGTTGCTGCGATCTTTCGCTTTTCGTTCGCCAACCGACCGCCCAATCGCAGCGCACCACTCGGCAGAAGAAGGCGGAAAGAACAAGGGATTAGAAGCGAGGAGGGCGGAAGAATTCGTCTTTTGCTTCGCAATTCGATTGTCGTCGAGTTCCAAGCGGTCGGGCGGCGGTTTTAATCACCAGGCGGCCGGCCGGACGGGCAGCGAGCGATAATCACTCACTCACGCACTCATTCTGCCCGTCCTTATCGGCTGGCTGGAAGGCGGAAGAATTCGGGCGGGCAGGCGGGCATTTGCGGAAAAGTTGGAGGGATTAGGCGGCCCATCGATGGGGAGGAATGTTCAGGCGACTGCGGCTGTATTTCGTCATTAAGCAGACCTTCCGATTCGAATTCGTCATTTGTAAATGTTTGTTCTTTTGCGGCACCTGCTGCTCGCGTAGTCGATGGTAACTGTAGATAAGCGTTCCTTCAGTTGTTACTTACTCGCTCTTCTTACCGCAGGCATACTGGTCGAGAAGTTTCTACTCGTTTCCCAAGAGCGATTCTAACTGCTCTGCTGAATTCTGGGCGTCTCTCCTCCGCCCATTTGTTCGCAAAGTTCCGGACTCCCGCCCAATCCTCCACCTGACAAGCGAGAAGACGCGTTACTCGTTCCTTTCCGCTTTTCGCCTCGAAGTCGCCTTCACAAAGCCAAGTAGACTTTGTTTGCACAAGTTTTAAAGTCCTCGCATTTCTCAAGTCTTCTCCGCTTATCAGAAGGCGGCGGGACGACCACTCTCTGCAGAAAGGTCTCAATGAACAGTCGCCAACGGGCCCTAATTTCCTTCTTTTCTTTTGCTTCTTCTCCGTGGGTTGCAATTGTCATCATGAACGGAGCGTTCACAAATTGGACTGCAAAGGAAGGACAAAACGAAAGAAATTAGACTTGAAGAGTACAACTGCAGAACATAGCATCACGAAAGATACCTGGCGAGAAACTGCAACGGAACAGATCGTGCGTCATTTGAAACACGTCAGAACAAATAGTGAACGTTCCCAATAAAGAAACAAGAGGTTTGTGAAGCAGAATCCGAAGCACACATTCATTAAAGCTTAAATGACGGCATTTAACCCATGACTAACGAGCAGCGAGCGATAAGCCTGCTGCAATCAATTGAGCTCGTGATTTCATGGCAATGCGGACCGCTCGTTGAACGCTTGCTCCTCGGCATTGCTCATCGTTGAGCAAACAGAAATCAGCGGTGAGGTTTGAATTTCCTTCTGCAACGTTCTCGAAACGACTCTTCTTTTCCGTATTCACGTGATTCGTCACTTTTTTCTCGCTAGCAGCTTTGGTTTCGAAGTCTTCTCCACTGATAGCGAGAGGAATCAAAGCTCGCCAGGAACGGCGAAACGAACACGCCCGTCAAACGAAGGATGAGCTGGCGAGCAAACTTCTTTTGAAATGAACCCACTTCGATGCGAGGCTACGGGACCAAAAGGTCATCTGGAATGTGAGCTTACAAGTGAATCCATACAAGTATTGCAGGCCATCTTCTACTTCTGTTTGTGTATGAAACAAAACTAAAGTAAACAGGCGAACCTTTAACGCAAGAAAGCAAACGCCCAAATGCGGACTTTTGAAAGGCGGCGGCGCAAAAACCAACGACTCGTTTTTGGCCACGTGTCCCACTCGCAACCCAAATAAAGAAAGAAGCGGTCAGCCTTCCTTTTCTCCATCTTGCAGCGCGATGGGCAGCTCGTGCTCGTCGCTGAACGAGTGGTGGTACGAGCCAATGAAAATCTTAATGCTCTCCCAGGGCGGTGCCGGAAAGACCAGCATTCTCTACCGCCTGATCACCGGAAAAATGGTCCAAACCGTTCCGAGTTGTGGTTCGCTATTCACTTGTACTTGTGTCGTTAATTTACTCCATTGCAGGGATCAATGTCGAGCCGGTAACCATCAAGAACACTCGCTTGACTGTGTGGGACGTGGGCGGCGGAGACATGATGTATTACCTGTGGCCCCGACTTGCAATCGACAGCAAAGGCAAATATTTTTTAGATGAATAATCGTTTAGTCGATAACAAATTTAATCTTTTTACAGATTGTTGTTTAGGGCTGGTTTTTGTGGTCGATGCGGCGAATCGAGAAGAAGTGCGTTGGGTAAAGGAAAAGTTTTACTATCTGATCAACTCGGACGAATCCGAAGGATTGCCAGTTCTCGTGTTCGCCAACAAACAGGTTGGTTCATTAATGCGTGCCTGTAAGCTCATTAATTTTTTTTAGGACCTTCCGAATGTCATGAGAAACGAAGAGATTCTTGGGTTCTTGCGCGTGGAAGGCCGCAATCGCGCACTCCGTTCATGGCGCATTCAGCCGTGTAGCGCGATCACGGGCGAAGGGTTGATCGAGGGATTTGAGTGGCTGGTTGCCGAAATGAAACGCCGTTGATAGTGCAATGAACACGTTCTATCTACCCAGTATTCTCTTGACTCATTTCAAAGCTCAAACCTGCCGCGTTCTCGGAGTTTGTGCGAGGCGAGAAGAAAGTACTTGAACAAACAAGAGTGGAGGAGAAGGAGAGTCGACCGCCACGTGTAAAATTTTGAAACTCCACGACGAGAGACTAATGCTTTAGGTTTTTCGACGTGTCCCCAAAAGAAAGTGAAAAAACCGTTGGCATTTTTTCTACACTCGACGATGGGTGCTGTCTGTTCCACAATGAACATTCGCTGGTACTGGGCAGCGTCGATCAACGTCTTGATGGTCGGCCAGGGCGGTGCGGGTAAGACGAGCATTCTCGTTCGGTTGATGGATGGCGAATTCCGCAAGATATGGCCCACTTGTGGTTCGTTCCCATTATTCAACTACGCCATTTATTAAGTTGTTTACAGGCATAAACTTTGAGACGGTGACCGTCAACGGCGTTCAGTTGACGCTGCGGGACATTGGCGGCGGCGAAATGATGTACAGGGCCTGGCCTTGGTATGCGGAGATTTGCCAGGGTAGTCTCTTTAGCGCTTTTTGGCGACCACTCACTTCTTTCATTTGCAGCGATCATCTGCGTTGTGGACGCGGCGAATCGACTGGAAATGCACGACGCGAATTCAAAACTCTCTTACCTGCTCTACTCAAAAGAGGCTGAAGGAAAACCGCTGCTCGTGTTCGCGAACAAACAAGTGGGTTCCTTCCTTTCTGTTAGCTAATGCGAATACTTAGGACCTCCCGAACGTCGTGAGCATCAAGGAAATCGTTGACGAGCTTCCCATCATCAAATTCCACCGCCGCTTCTACCCTTGTCACATTCAGGAGTGCTGCACTATCACGGGCGAGGGATTGGCCGAAGGATTCGCGTGGTTGATCACCGAAGTAAACAAACGGCGTTGAATAATTAGTTTCGTGTAATGTAATTGTTCTATTCCGCGTGTTACTCGTAAAACCTTATTCCTTTCTTTACTTTCGATCAAATAAAATTGAGCTTAACGCCCAAATCCGATGGCTCCGCCGCCGAGCCCGCCGCCCATCGCGCCGCCGCCGCCGAGGCCGCCCTGGCCGCCCATTCCGCCGGCCTGCTGCCCGCCGAAGCCGCCTTGCTGGTTGGGGAACCCGCCGGCGCCCATTTGCTGGCCGTTCGGGTCGAAGCCGCCGCCCTGTTGGGGCGGGAAGCCGCCGGCCGGATTGCCGAATTGCCCGTTCTGGTTGGGCATCCCGTTCGCTCCGCTCTGCTGCTGGTTCGGGAAGCCGCCCTGTTGGTTGGGGAAGCCGCCCATGCCGCCCGGCTGTCCGCCCATCGGATTGCCGCCGCCCATCTGACCGTTGGGCATCTGGCCGTTCGGCTGCTGCTGGCCGCCGGGTTGGTTCTTGCCGAAGCCGCCGTTCATCGACAGACCGCCCTTGCCGATGTTCGCGCCCATGCCAGCGCCGTAGTTGCCCAAGTTGCCGCCCATTTCGAAGCCCACGCCCCGACCGCCGCCGGCCTGCTGCTGGCCGCCCGCCTGCTGCTGTCCGTTCTGTTGACCTGAAAGCAGACGAGTTGAGTGAGGTGTCTAATGTTCGAAACTCGCTCGCTCACCGTTATCGAAACCTCCGCCCTGTTGGCCGTTCTGCATCCCTCCGTTTTGTTGCCCGAATCCGCCTTGGCCGTTCTGCATCCCTCCGTTCATTCCATTGCCCTGTCCGTACTGGCCTGCAAGAGAAAAGTAGAGTCGATGGAGGTCGTCGAGTTCGTGCTCGAGCGAATCTTCCGACTTCTCGAGCAGCTCTCCTTCGCTCCATCTCCTCCCCGCCCTGATCTTACCGTTTTGCTGGCCGTAGCCCGCCTGGCCGTTTTGATTGCCGTAGGCGCCGCCCTGCTGCCCGCCGTTCATTCCGCCCTGTTCGTTCGGGCACATGTTGCAGGTCTGAAGAAAAAAGGAGGATGATCGATGTTTCTGCTTTTGTACCTTCGCGCAATACTGCTGCCGGAAGGAATTGGTGAAGAGCGGCGACTTGCAGAAGCCATTCATCGTCTCCCATTGGGCGCAGCTGAAGAGCGGTAACGTTAGAATGTGATCACTTCTAAAGGCTAATAAAGCTTACGCGGGAGTGGCGTCAACACACGGCTGGTTGCAGAGGTTGCACTGAAATCAAGAGAGAACTCATCGCTGGCTTTCGCTTTGAACTCACGGTCTTGGGGCAGTTCTCCTTGAGCGCCTGGACGAACTGCGGGTTCGTGCAGAAGTCCTTTGTGCCCGCGCAACGCGCCTCGTCCACGTCCACGCACTGCTGCTGGCCGCCCTGCTGCTGCCCGTAGCCGCCGCCTTGTTGCTGCTGCTGGCCGCCCATCATGCCGTTCTGTTGGCCCATCCCGCCCTGTTGCTGGCCGCCCATTCCTTGACCGACGCCCGCACCCATCGACATGCCGAAGCCGGCCTTCATGCTCTTGGCGGCCTCCCCGCGGGGAGCGAGCAGGACGACGAGAGGGACGAGCAACCGGATTGACTTCATTTCGAAGCGAAAGTGCGGCAGGGCGGCGAGCAACGGCGGTTTTATCCCAACCGCACAAATTTCCGTTTCGATTTGCTCACTCGTCCGCCGGATCTGCGGGATTGCGGCCTGGTTGACGAACACGCAAGGCTCCTCTCCATCGGTTTTGTTTAATTAACTTCTAGTTGTTTCACTCGCTCAATGTTTGCGGTTCACGTCGTTCTCTTGCACACGCGTTTCGGTTTCGACTCGTGTTTCCGCTCGTTCGTTGCTTCGCCGCTTCGAATCGCTTTGCCGTTCGTCCAAGCGGCTGAGCGGCTGCTCAAACACGAGCGAGAAGCGAGAAGATTCGAGGACGTCCGGAGGTAAGCAAGTGATCCAACACGCAAGACTTCTTCGTTAAAGTGGAAGGTGTTTCAAGCGGTGTAACAAAGCAGTTTTACTTCAAGATGGTGAGAATGGCGTCCTGCACTCGAGCATTCGATCGCAGTTCGCTCCTGCTCAATCCCATCACAATCTCGTCTGCTCTACACGTCTTGTTGTTTATTGTAATCCTTCTCGTTAAATTAGTCGAGCCAACGCAGCAAGTGAACAATCGATCGAGATGCAGAGAACAGTTGAAAGTACACGAATCGCCTTTCATCGCGCATACCTGCAATCAAACGACATCATTAAGATGTTTCTGCACTCCACTTACTTGGCCGCCCAATTGGTGCGCCCACCCGTGGTCGTGTGCTTCGAGTTGGCCGAATTGCCGCTGCTCTGCGAGCCCACCGACTGCGCGTTGTTGTTGTTGCCCGCGCGGCCGCCGAACGACGGCACGTAGCCTAGAGGATTCGTTCGAGGAATTGCTCTGCTTCTTGAGAACAAACCATAAGCGTACTCGAATCGTGCCTGCAGAGCAGAACGGGCTTGCGAGGCGGAGTTTTGTTTCGGCTGGACGAGGCGGGCGTTCGCGTAGCCGTTCGACGCGGCGCCGTTCTGGTTGTTGTTCGTTGCATCGGCCTTGGCCACTCCTGAAGACGAGTGAGTATTGAGTGGAGGAAGAGGAGCTATTTGCGGAGGCACTCAAAAGATTAAAACCGCCTGCTTTACGAAAACGAGCGGTATTTACAAAAAGAAAGCGGATGTTTGGGGGAGTGAGCAGCTTTTGAGAAAAACTAAGCAGATTCACATCCGTAAAGAGAGGATGGCTAATCAAAAGCAATTAAATGAGCGTACCGGGCAGATACCGCGACTTGGAGAGGTACATGTCCTTGGCGCCGCCCTTCTTCACACTCGACGCCCGATTGCTCCGGTCGGCGAGCGTTTTCTTCTCCGCCGACGTGTCCGAGCCGCCCGATCTGCAACCACAAGAATCAAATGATCAGTGGAAGCAGTGCGTACTTGGACGTGAACATCCCGCTGGCGTTCGTCTTGCCGAGCGGCAGATTTCGGTTGATCGGCCGATCGGAGCCGTCCTTTGGCGCCGAAAACTGTTGGGCGCCCTTGAGGAAGTCGTCCTTCGGCGCCACCTTCTGCGTGGGTTTCGCCTTGCCAAAGACGATCTTCGAATCGGACTGCGTGGATCCCGCCGAGTTCTTGCGGAAGACGCCGGTCGAGGGTTGGGAGACGACCGGGGCGCCCAGTTTTTGCGACACTTGGAAGTACTTGTATTTGAGGGACTGCAACCAATCGATGAAAGAGTGGAGAGCAGTGAGAGACGAACATTGGCGGCCGAAGGTCGCTTCTCGGGATTCCACAGCAGCATGTCCTTCATCAGCTTCATCCCATCGCCGCTGATCGTGTTCACAATCGACTCCAGCGCGATCCCTTGCGTCTGCTGGAAGCGGAAGTTCATCGCAGCGGCCAGCTTGTAGCCCTCTGGCCATTCTTCCTGCAAATACACAAATTACAGATGAGTAAATAGCCCGTAGCTAAGAACCTTGCTCGGAGTGCCGAGAATCGTGAGGATCTTGAAGATTTGATCCAACTCGCTCGTGCCCGGGAACAGCGGCCGTAGCATGTACAACTGAACAAACGATAGCCTTAATTCACCCACTTCCCGCTTACTTCGGCCATTATGCAACCGAGAGCCCACAAATCAATTGGAGAGTTGTAGGCAGTGGAGCGGAGGAGAATTTCGGGCGCCCGGTACCACCGAGTCGAGACGTAGTCCGTGTACGGCGGCCGAGAGCGAATCTCACGGGCCAGTCCTGCAGCAAACAAAATGAGTGATCAAACACACAATTGTTCTCACCGAAGTCCGCAATTTTAACCAACTCCGTTCCATTGCACATGATGTTTTCTGGTTTCATGTCACGGTGGAAAAAGCCTTCAAACACATTTGTTTGACTTGTTTGCTATTGCCTGCTCACCATTTCTGTGCATGAAGGCGAGCCCCTGGAGCACTTGATAGATGATGTTCCGCACAACACTCTCGGGGAAGTAGCGGTCGCTAAAGCAACAAGAAAAAGTGAAAAATGAGAGCAATCTGACGTACCGGTCCTTCATCAACTCGTAGAGGTTCTCTTCCATGAACTCGAACACAAAGTAGAGGATGTCGTTCTCGCGGATCACTTCGCGCAGCTTGATGATGTTCGGATGGATGAGTTTCTTCAGGGACTTCACTTCGCGCAACGCCATCGCCTCCTCCCACGAGTAGAACTTCTTTTTCATCCTTCAACGAACAATGAGAAAGCAGGTTAGAGGGAGGGAACGAACCGCTTGATGGCGACGACCTCGCCGGTCTCCGTTTTCTTGGCCAACGAGACCTCGCCGAACGTCCCGTCGCCCACCTTCTTCGTGATCCGATAGCGCTCGTTGAGCGTCTGGCCGCCCGGCGCGCGCCCGTCCGCCGTCATCACGTGCGCGAGTGAGGAGAAAATCGAGGGCGGGTGAAAGAGGTCGAAGGAACACGAGCGAACCGCCGTTTCTGCAAGGGGGTCGATTGAAAGGATGGATCACTGGCGTAAACGAGCGCGTGGAATTTCCATCAACAAAATGCAACGCGTTGAATTCGTAAAGCCGTGGGAAAACACGGGAATAAGCCGGCGAGAGCCGAGCGGCAACCGAGAGTCGAAGAGCCGAGAAAAGGCGTGAAATCCGGCCGAGGACTTTTGATTCCGCGAGAGAAAGCGAGCAGAAGGGCGAACGAAGGGGAAAGTGGAAGAAAAGAGGTGGCGGACGGAATCTTTCGGATTATCCCCCCAGTTGAGTTCGTATTTTCGTCCCCATTCGTCCGTCCATCCGCTTACGTCCCCGCATTCGGCGGCCATTAGCCAAATGAATCCTCCGGCTTGCGTAAACGACCCCCGAGGAACGGAGGAATCCGGCAAGTGCGGCAGTTCGACGGCGAGGGCGTCCGAAAGAACAAGCGAGCGATTCCGAGGATGCCGCGGGTCGCCAATTAGCCGCCAATTCACGTGCGCCGTTTGGGTACCGCGCAGAACGGACAGAAGGTGCAGGTAAAATGAAAGGAAGAAGGTGCGGGACGTTCCATAAGCAATGAACAAGCAAGCAGCCGAAGCTGTAAAGAAAGTCGTGAACAGCGAAAACAAGTGAACCGGCCGTAAGAAATAAGTGCGCAGCTTCCATGAAAAGGCGGCCACGCACACGAACAGGCGGTGAGAACAAATCGTAAAGCGGTGAAAGAAACGACCTCGTTTGCCCACCGGCCAAACAGCCGCCAGTTCGACAGCGTGTTGCCTCACGGCTAACTCGATTCTGCCGCTTTCTTTCGTACGTGTAGTAACTTCTGTTCGAAAAGTAAAGCACAATACAAATGAGCGAGCAGGAGGTTGGTGAGGTCATCTAACAAGAGACTAAACCGCGCAAGCAAGAAGAATGATCACGGAATTCTTCCCATTGGGGTACTCAACACAGCGTGTTAAAACACATGGAAGAAAAAGAGGGAACTAACGGTAAGCTTAAGCCAGCAGCAAGTGGCTTCCTATCGCTCAAGACAGCTTCAATTCGTATTTAGATCTCCGACCATCCGCCCGTTCCGTCCATTGTGCAACAGATCGCCCCAAACCGAAGGTCCAGTGTGGCTGGAGGCCAAAAGTCGCCGCTGCGTCGAACCAAACGGCCGCTTCCGCTCGATTGGCGCCGCCGAACTCCGCGCCGATTTTCCGCCCCACTCGACGCGGGCGGCCGAGCGGAACGCAAACGCGCGCTGCAGTCGAACGTAAAGCGGAAAGAACGAAAAAGTAACGTCGAAATTCGCGAATCAAAGCGCAAAGGAGCGGCCAGAAAGCAGCAAAAAGTTGCCATTCGGCCAAGCGTTGGGGGAGTGCAAATGAACACATCGAAAAATGATCAGTTGCTCGCACAAAAGAGGCTTTTGGACAATAGAGACACGCAAGCCGACGGTACGTCCCCCTCCTCTCCTTCTTTTGTCGAAAGGTAATTGCGTGTTCAGAAAAGCAAGAGCTCCCTCATCAGCGAGCCGCGAACTTCCGCCTTGGCCGGCCGGCGGCTAACGAGCGGCCGAATGAAGGCGGCGGGAATAATCGGCGGGTAATGAGCGCGTACGAACGCCGACAGTCTCCAGCGTTCTGTTGAGCGGCGGTTTGCAGAAATAATGTGGCGTGGAGATGGAATGAGAAGCGGCGCACGGCCCCCAATTTCACGAAAAACAAGACCGAAACGAGCCCCACTCCACGCTCCACTCGATTCATCGCCGAAATCGAGCACGCGCCACATTCCGTCGGGAAGTTCTTTTCGTTTTTCGTTCCGCGTCTGCCGCCGATGAATCGCCGCTTTCGATCGAGACGCGAGAATTTCGGCCGCGTCGATTCACGCGCTTCAAAAACAAAGCCGAGCAGCCGCGCTCGTCGCCGATCGTCCGGCCACGTCGACGTGCGGAAAGTGAAATCCAAAGGCCAAGAGGAGCAAGTGGACAAAAACCACGGGCGGTCAACGGCCGAAAAGCGCCGAAGAGGGTCGGAGTCCAACGAGACCGCATCGAAAAGAGGCTCGTGCTGGCCAACTTCGACCGCGCAACCACAAAATCACAAGAAAGATTCGCTTCTTATGCAGCCTCGCCAATTGGCGTCGATATTTGTCGTTTGATCTTCGGCGTTTCACCCAGCCGCTGGGCCGCGTGCATGGGAGCGCGCGGAGCACGAGACAAAAAACAGTTGCGAAACGCCGGCGGCTACCACTTCCAAACGCTCGAAGCCAAAAACAAGTGGAACAAAAACGATTGTCGGGTGAACGGCGGCCAAGAACAAAACGAACGCCGGCGGAACAAAAAGCGGCCACAAGACGACGAGCCAGACCCTCGCGCTTGGCGACAACTTTCAGACGCAAAACCCGCTGTGAAACGAAGCTCGTGTTTACGCCGGTGAAGTGAGCAAAAAACGACCGCGAACCGGCGAGCAGAAACACGACGAAGTCTTTGCCGACGAAAATCGAATCAACTCTGCGGTTTTTGAATCCGAAGCTCCAGCGCGGCCGCTTTCCACCGCCTTGCGCACGAAAATGCATGAGCTTTTGGTCCAAACCCATTCGAATGGCGCGGATAATCGTCGAGTGACGAAGTGCGCAATTTTCCGTCTGCGCCGCCGCTCGTTCGTCTTCGTGCGAGGCCGAGGGGCCGGACGACGCGGAGGACGAAAGGTGGACGCGGGAAGGAAATGAGCGCCGGCCGGACGCTTCGCGGCGTCTGAAATCTCAAATCGCCCCGCTGGCCGACGGGGGAGCGTTTTCGCGAACTCGACGCCCCAAAGCGGCCGCCGGCGCCCGCGTTCCATGGCAACGCCGGGCGGCCGCGGAGAATTGCGAAGCGCGCCGAGCGGCACTCTTTTCTTTCGGCCTCCGTCGGCCGCAAGAGAGCGCCGCCGGACAGCGCGGCCCAACGCCGAGCGGCGGCGGCGGTTAGCAACCGGACGCCGATTTGATGATTTCGACCACGAAGCAAAATATTTTTGTTGACAATGGCCAATGGATCTGGGTAGTTGAGACGTATCGAGCATGGCGTAGATCGTCTAAATGTGTTCTAGTCATCTTAACGGCCGTGCTTTCCGTACGTGAAATCAGCATTCGGCTACTTAAAAGCAGCCTTCACGACGTCTTCCTGTTTCAAACGAGTTGTCTCCTTTCACGAGTGAAGAGATTCCTTGAGCAACTCCAAGCACACAACAGACGTTCAACACTTGTTTATCGAAACAAAACGAACAAGGAAGAAGTGGATCGATCGATTCGAACAGGCCGCCGCCTCCTCACACGTGCGTGTTGCTCCGCTTCTGCTCGAGAAAACTCCCGCGCTGCAACCAACGGATTGAATCGAAAGGAAGGAAGAAGTGGACGAACCTTCTCGAGACACGTGCTGCAGAAACTCGCGGTAGTCGACGCGACGGAGCAGACGGTGCAGCAGACGATCAGCACGATGCCCAGCAGGGTCACGTCGTTCATCCCGCCGAGCGAAGCGGCCGATACAGCCGGCAGAGTACGAAAATGAGGGCTTTCGGTCAATGGAAGACTGTTTGTCGTTGACTGGGTGGTGGGGTTTGCATTTGGGGAACGAGCAACACGGCGAACATCAATGCAAGCGTTTATTCCCTCCCCAAACTTCTCTACGAGTCCTTCTGCTCCTTCTTGTGCTTGTGCCCGTGCTTCGACTTGTGCTTTCGGTGCTTCCCGCTCTTCGACGAGTCGGGCGGAAGAAAGCCGGGCAGCTCGAGGAGGACGTAGGCGGGCGGGCGGAGGGGCCGCGCGGGGTCCAGCGGGCGCGCGTACCGGCCGACGTCCGCGCGGCGGAAGGCGCGGATTTCGAGCGTCCCGTTCGGCCACAAGCGCGTCCGGTTCGCGTCGAAGAAGCTGGTCTGCAGAGAAGTGAGAGGAGTGGTGTGTCGAGCGTCTCCTCTTGCCCCGAGCGAACCCCCCAAAGCACCCCCCGCTTACGCCGTCGACGGTCCAGCCGCCTGCGTAGGCGGCGAGGGCGAACGTGAGCTGGACGGCGGGCGTGTCGTCCGTCTCGCGCTGCACGACGAGCGCGGCGGCGCCGAAGTCCACGCGGAGGTCGGCGCCCAGCGGCACCTCGCGCACCACCTCGTCGGCGCCGAAGCGGCCGGTCGGCGGGTTGAAGCGGCCGCGCCGCACCGCCAGCCGCCCGTCCGGCGCGCCCGCCCGCTCCAGCCGCTCCAGCGCCCGCTCCAGCGCGCGCACCTCGCGGTAGACCGACGGCTCGCAGTCTGCAAGCAGCCGAAGGTGAGCGGCAAGTGGACGACGTGCCCCGCAGCCGCCCGTCGAGCGTCGTGAACACGCGCCGCGGCCGCTCGGCCCACAGCTGCGGCCACGCGTACACGCCGTGGTCGTCGCGCCCGAACGCGTCGATCAGCAGCGAGCCGTCGGGCAGCCAGCGCGTCCCGTTCGCCCCGATCCTGTCGACCTGCAAAGATGAAAGATGCGGGTTTAAGGGCAGAAGGGTGAGCGGGGAAGAGGGGTGGACGGGAAAGGAGCAAATGCTGCCCCTTCAACGCCCCCTACCGCCCGCGAACGCACCCCGTCGGTGGTCCAGCCGCTCCAGCCGGGCAGTCGGAAGGCGAACTGCCGCCGCTCGGCGCGCCGCGTGCAGCGCTCGACGATCAGCGCGGCCCCGTCGGCGGCGAGGCGCAGCGGCCGGCCGACGCGCGCGGCCGCGAACTCCGGCGGCGCGGGCTCCTCGGCGAGGGCGGCGGCTGAACCTGTGAAGAAGCGAGAGGATCTCCAGGGAACTCACCAAACAGCAGCAGCAGGGCGAACGGAAAGCAATCGGCGAACATCCCACCAGTCTGCCGGACGGGCGGGCGCCGGTGGGAATTCGAGAGCGCGGCGCCCTCGATCGGCAATTATTTTCTCCGTCCGCCCCGATTCTCACTTGGCGGCGGGGGAGTTTTCCTTTCTGTAAGGAGCGAGCACTCGACTTGCACTTTCCACCTGCAGAGGTCGCGGTTTGGGTTTGACGAGTGGGAAAGAACAACCTTGTTCGATTGGCGTCGAGAAGAAGAGAAGAGCTTTCACACGACCTCGAAACATTGCTTCGAGTTGTTGCCCGCTCGCTCGCGTCACATTTCCCGCAAAAACAGACGTCAAATTGGCCGGGGATGCAGTGATCGGTCAACGGAGATTGCAGTTCGTGCCAGGAACGATACATGCGATGCTTGCAACGGGGACGGCGAAGGGGCAGAGCGAGCGGCGGGCAGCGCGCACCTGGGCAAGAACGCACAAGCGAGAGAGCGAGAGCGAGAGTGACCGGCGGCCCAAAAAGCCGCGCCCCTCTTTGTCAGCTGACCCCGCCGGCAGGTGGTGCAGTGGCTAACGCAACTGCATTAGGACACCAAGTTCCGTGGTCAAGGATGATTCGCAAAAATTCAGTTACTTCATTAGATATGAAAGAATCATATCTAACGAGGACATATATGCTGATAGCAGGCGATTTCTGAGGCCGTTTATGCCGCAGTGTTTTGGCTTTCCGCCTGCGCCACCGAGGCGCCGTTCACTTGGCTCGCTCTTTGCGGGCCCCTCCGCGCGAGTGCGGCCTGCGAGTGCGCACTCGGCGCGCGACGGGCGGAGGTGGCGGCGGCCAATCGGCGGGCGAGCGGCAAGTCGGGAGGTCAAAAGCGGACCGACCGCCCCCTTTCCGCAGAGAACACGGCACGAGGTCACTAAAACCGCAAGAAAAGTTGATGCCTGTGCAGATAGTTCTTGTTGCCTTCCAATCAACTAACACTCGTGGCTGCTGTTCGGTTGGATCAGCTGAAGGAGCACCGGTGCTCCGTTTCCACCGGCAAACAGGAAAGACAACCCACAACGCAATCAACGATTCTCTTTTCGCCTGGCCGCCAAGAAGCGGCTTCCAATCGATGCGATCACTCGTGTGCACTTGTTAGAGGCCGAAAACAAGTGACTCCGACGTTGGATCCAACACGTTTTATTCGCGGCAATCAACAACAAACAACAAGACAAGAAGCGGACGAGCCTCATTCCATCCATTCCATGATCCGTTCGAAAGTGTCCAATTCGCTTCGAGCCAGCGATTTGATCGACGGGTCCAACAGAAGAGGCAGCTTCCCGCCGCTGTTCTCCGCAAACTCCAACAGATGGGCGGCGAGTTCGCGGTCATCGTTGCGGGCGGCCAAGACGACCAGATCGGCGACATTCTCCGCCGAGATGCCCGCCTTCAACACGCGCGTGCACTCCGCCTAAAGCAATCGAATGGAAGAGAACAAAAGGGAGGAACGAACCAGCAGGTCGGCGACCTCGAAGCGCCGAGCAGCGGCGTACAACTCGCGGGCATCGGCCTCCAGTCCGTCCAGCTGCCCGCAGTACACGAATTCCAGCAATCGCTTCAGGACTGCCGCTCCGATGCCCTCGACCGTGTGCTCCGTCTTGTTCGGATTGCTGTTGAACTCGGAGCGGAAGAAGGCGGACTTCAGCGACAGCAGGAGCTTGTGGACCTGCAAAGAGACGAGTGAACGGTTGGAGCATTCCCTCGCTACTCACCGCGATCTCCTCGCCGTCGACCAGCAGTCGAAAGTCCGTGTATTCGCCCCGCTCCCGCATCGCCCACACCACCTGGCGCTCGAGGCAAAAAAGACGGAAGGCGTCGTTCTTCTGCTGCTTGTGCTCCTCGCTCTCGCGTTGGAGTTCGTCCACCGTTGCCTTGAGCTCCGCGTTCTGAAAGCACCCGAGAATAAACGCCCGAAGATGAGCGAACTCGCTTCTTCCACCAACGCCGCTACCTGCTCGGCGTCGTCCGCCGCGTTGTATTTTAGGTGCTCGATGTAGACGTGGAGTTCCTCGACCTGGGAGTCTCGTTCGGCCAAGCTGGCCATCACGGCCTCATTCTAAAACAATTGATTGAACTCTGAAGAGGCGCCGAACAGACCTCCAATCGCATAGCAGTGAGCTCCTTCGTGCGGTCGTCGAACGCCATCTCACGCTTGTCTTCGCACTTTGCGCACTTGTCGGTCGATAACTCGCAATAAACACGCGAAACTTCATCGCCCCTCGGAATAACGAGATCTTTATTGACACGAACCTTTGGGTCTGTAACCGAGCAACATATAAGAGCCTCGATTTACGAACTTCTGTCACAAACGCGTTAGGGGGGGGGTCAACGGGCTTGTGACAGACCCCGTGAAAATCGTGTACACGAACCGGGCATCTGTCAAAAATCGTTACGAATTTTGACAGACGGAAATTTTGCGTTCCAGAAATGAGCGAACTGCCGAATTTCCGTTCGCGTTTTTGGCGTCTGTCAAAAATCGTAACGATTTTTGACAGCCGCCCGATTCGCGTTCACGGTTTTGACCGCTGCGTGTTTTCTGTTCGAAAAGAGCGCAGACTGCCGAATTTCCGCTCGCTTTTCCACCGGCTGTCAAAAATCGTAGCGATTTTTGACAGATTCGCCCCCTCGAACGCGAATGTGACAGTGGAAAAACCATTTTTGTGTACGCGGTTTTGACGAAGTTTTTCGAAAAGCGAGCGCGAATCGGACACCTGCCAAAAATCGTAACGATTTTTGACAGACGCCAAAACGCGAACGAAAATTCAGCCGTTCGCTCATTTCCGGAACACAAAACACGCAGCGGTCAAACTCGTGAACGCGAATCGACCGGCTGTCAAAAATCGCTACGATTTTTGACAGACGCCAAAAACGTGCACCGAAATCCGGCAATCCGCCGATTTGCGTTACGTTTCCAGAGCAGATCTGCAACAAACCCGTTGACCCCCCCCCTAACGCGTTTGTGACAGAAGTTCGTAAATCGAGGCTCTTATATGATAAACGTTGCAACGAACTCTTACGTTCGAGAGTCTTTTCTCCTTCTTCGGTTTCGAGCACAAGCGCAGCTCTCAAGTTCTCAGTATCACCGTCAACCACAATTTTCACATTCCACAAATTAGGGCCTTTTTCGTACGATGCGGCGAGGTAGGCGGTGGTGTGCGGACGAAATGGAAGCGGAGACGGTGAAGTCGTGCGAATGTCGTCATCAATATCGATAAAATGAACGAAAAGATAATAGTGATTGCAAGGCGCCTTCACCGAACAGGAGGAAGCAAGCATTGTTCGGAAAGCAAGCGGAGTAAACTGGAGCAACGAACGACCGACTGCCTGCTTAAAAGCGCGAAAACAACGCCGCGTGGGTCGGTCGGCCGAATGCAATCGGTGTCCGGCGTTGACCGCGGGCATTCTCAAGTCGTTCGTGCAAACAAGGATAGAGAGTGACCACGACGACTGCCCGCTTGCTGGGATCAAAGTGCGCACACCCTCTCCGACCGCCTGACCTTTCTTTTTGGTCAGTTAGTTGCTTGAATCAAAATAGAAGCCGCAAACTGTCTTCAAGCGGCGCCCTCTCCCCAACCAGAAAATTAAAAAACCCCTTCCATACCGTCGGCAAGAAAAGATCGAACGCTCATGCAAAATGATCATTTGCGAAGGTGTCCAGCAAACGACACACCTTTAGAGCTCCCGCTGTTTCTCTTTCTGACGTGCAGACTTCAGCGTACGGCGTTTATTGCTCAACAGAATAAAATGCAGTTTCAAAAACGGAAGAAACAGGAAAACAAGTGCACGTTGCATCGAGCGCTGTCCGTTGACAATGTGGAATTTGCGGCTCCCTACTGGTGTTTGAAATACTTTTGAAACAACGCCGCATTCTCTGCTTCCAACAGCCCGCACTGAAACAAACAGAAAGTTGAATGAACGAATGAATCTGCGGGCTCACCATTTCGCAATAGAAGCCGTTTTCAGCCATTTGTTTTTGCAGCGCTTCGATATGAAGTTGCGATTCGGCGAGGCCGGCCATCGCCGCTTCTTGCTAAGAGAAGCAGTCGATTCTGCTATGTGCAGATGGCCGCAACCACCGCTTGCAGTGCGGCCTGTTTCTTCTGCTGTCCTCGAAGATTTTCGCGACAGTCTTTTCCACCTCGCACAACGGGCACTCGTCGGTCCACACTTTGCAGAGAACGCGATCTTTGGGCACTAAGCAGACTCGGTAGTTCGTGTTGAATTCGACGTTCGTATCTGCAATTCACACCCAAAGAATCAACAAATCGAAGACGGAGATACGTACGCGGAAGAGCACCGCCCGTTTCTCCGTCCACGATCCACAAGGCGCCTTTGAGCCCATCGGCCGGGCCCTCGACCGCGATCTGCACGTGCTGCTCCAAACAGCCGGCTTGTTCGTCAACACGAGGGTGGCTTGCGCGCCCGGACGGAAGGGGACATCGGCCTTGAAGCTTTGGGCGTCCTTTCCGCGGTACACGACGACGTGCATGAAGGAAAGCCCGATTGAGTGTTCGCAGGGCGCCATCGTTAAGCGAATTGGGGAGTTGGTAGGTCGGAAGGCGGTCGGAACAAACTGGAACAGAGAACCGACTGCCCGCTTAAATGCGCGAAAACAACGCCGCGTGGGTCGACCGGCCGAACGCAATCGGCGTCTGACGTTGCCTGCGGGCATTCTCAGCCGCTGCCCATGTGAACGAAGGGAGGAGTGATCATCCGATTGCTCACACGACAGCCCCTCGATCGACCTTTGACCTGTCAGCTCGATTGATCAGCACGTGGCTCTTTGGTCGAACAGTTCGTCCGGTTGACCAAGATTCATACCCAGCGAGCATCCTCCTCGTCAATGCGTTTGTTTACAACCAGAAAACAGTGGGCACTCAGTGTATCAGCCGGACTACCGCTCCAAACGGGCGCGCCCAAACAGCGGCTCCGCACAAACACCGCTTTAAACGAGAAGAATCGAGTTCCAACGAGGAATCAAACGAGTCCCCGCCTTCAACGGGCGGCACAGCGGGCAGTCGGCCTTGCTGCACCGCATCCAGTGGGCGATCGCCGAGCGGGAGTTCGCCCGAAAAGGTGGTCGAGAGCGCACTTCAGCGTCCAGCAGTGCGGCAGGTCGCTCGCCATTTCTCTCCTGACTTCCGCCAAGTGGAGCGAATTTGTGCGTGCTTGTGGGCGTGGAAGAGGAGGACCGACTGCTGCTGGACGAGCCGCCGCTTCGTCGGATCGCCGAAATCGAGAGCTTGCGGGTCGTTGTGATCCGCAGACGGAAACACGGGCACATTGCTCGTCGACATTCATGCGTGAGTTCTGAAACCACGAGTCGAGTGCAATGGCGGAGAGCACGCGTCACAAAGCGAATCGAGAAGGAAGCGAAGCGAGTGGATTCTCTTGTCAGTCGGGAAGGCGGGCAGGGCGAGAGCGTGAAATGGCGGCCGATCGGGAGGTGGACAGCCGCCGCGCGCTGCCCATCACTCGATCGATTGAATGAGCTGGACGACTGGCGGTCGTCGCGTGGGTCGGCCGCCTTCCAAGCGATCGGGCGCGATCGACCGCATCGTTGAGCGCGAGACATCTCGTCGCTGTCGCTCGTGTGCGGCGAATCGAAGACCATTTCGGTTTTTGATCAACCCACGGGAAGAAGAAAGGGCGTTTGGGATGCTTGCGTCGAGTGTTCGCTTCGATAAGAAAGAACAAAAGATACCGTTGAAGTCTCGTTTATCTTTTGAACGACCGACAGAAATGTGGGTATGTGTGGAAAGGAAATGTACACAACAATTGAGAGCAAATGGAAACAAAAGAACGATCGGAGAGAAACCAGCATTTCAGAGTAAAAGGAATGAAAAACCGTTCACTCGGCATCGACCGGCTCCCAGCCGCTGGACGCACTGGACTCCGACCGATCGTCTGCGATGTCCTCCGCCGACTGAAGAGCGGGCGGCAGCTGCGAGTCGCCGTCGTCCGTCCGTTGCTCCAACTGGGCGAGCTGCGAGGCCGTCGTCTCCGCAGCGGCCGCCTCTCCCGTCTTCTTCTCCTGCTCGAGCGCGGCCGTCTGCTTGGCGTCCATCTCCTTCTTCACCTGTTGGAATGAGGGGATGAACGAGAACAACATGAACAGGCACTCACCTCTTGGTTAACAGCCGCCCGCTTGAGCGCCGCTTCCTCCTGTCCGCGAACGCTCATCAGCTCGTCGATTTGGCGCTGGAGTCCTTGCAGGAGCAAAGAGGTTTGAATGCGGTCGTTGGAGAGGGTGGACTGCAGCTCCTTGATCTAAACGATGCAAGTCAATAGAGGAATGAAGAAATAAACGAACGTAGTTGTCGAGAACCGAGCGCTGTTCGACGAGCGCCGTTTCCCGCGCAGCCGCCGCCTTCGCATCGTTCTCCCGTTCTTTGAGTTTCGACTCCAAGTAGGCGACCTTCAAGAGCAGCACCGAGTTCTGCCGCTTCAATTCCGCGTTCTGAAACACGAGCAATGATCAGTGGAGAGCGACCCCCAAACACCTCGTTCGCGACGGCCGACTTCTCCGCAACGGCCGCCTCTCCCGCCTCCTTGTGCTGTTCGAGAGCGCGCTTCAGAGCGGCGATCCCCGCGTCCAGCTGCTTTTTCCGCTCCACGAAAGCCGCGTTCTGCAACGCGCAATGGAAACAAGTGGACGGTGCCTCACCTCGCGTTGAACGGCCGCCAACTCCCGCTCCAACTCGACCGCCTCTTCCTTCGACTTGCGGGCCGTCTCAAGATCTTCGATTTGGCGTTGGAGCGACGAGGAGTGAGTTTGCTCGCTGGCGAGAGCCGACTTGAGGTCGTTGACCTGAACGATGCGAGCGATCGAGCAAAAGCGCCGGAAAAACGAACCTTGGCCGCGAGCACGGAGCGCTGTTCGACGAGCGTCTTCGCTTCCTCCGTCCGTTCGCCGAGTTTCAGCTCCAAGCTTTGGATCGTCGAAGCGAGCTCGGCGTTATGCAACGAAGAAACGAAGCAGAATTAGTGCAGCGCTTGACGAAGACTCACCTCGTCGCCCGCCGCCGCCAGCTTCCACTCGTTGTCCACCGCTTGTTCCTTCAGCTTCAGGATGTGGAGTTCCAGAAGCTTGTTCGAAATTTGCGACTGCAGTTGCTGCTCGGACAAGCGGCCCTTCAATTGCTCCAGCTGAAACGGAGTGGATTCGATGACTGCAAAGCGGGTGCGGACAGCAAAACTGGGAGCGGAGAGACATGAGCTCCTTCGCGTGAGCCGCTTTCTGCTTTACCTGTTTGCAGAAGGGGCACTCCTCGGTCCACACCTTGCAGAACACGCGATCGCCGAACGTCGGGTCGGAAATGCAGCAGTGTTGGTAGAAACGGAGATTCATTTCTGAAGTTCAAAATGACGAATGTAGATTGTGGGAGAATGCTTACTGCTCATTTTTCCGTCGCGCGTGCTGTCTTCGATCCAAAACGCACATTTCAGGTCCTTGGCATCGCCCTCGCTTGTGAACTTCGCTCTGATGTCGCCATCCTCCGTTTTGAAGACTTCGAAGCGGCACTTCACGTCCGGGAGGAAGGGCAGCGGGCAATCCAAACGCTGGGGCTCGCCTTTTTTGTACTCGGCGCTGTGGACGATCGAAAGACGAGCGGGATGCTTGCAGGAGGCCGCCATCTTTAATCAGGAATCGACGGCCGACTGAAAACGGAGGAGATGAGAACGGAGGAGGGCAACACGAACAGAAGATGCGGAAAGATCAAAGCGGACGGGCGAGCGGCCGAAAGGGCGGCAGACAGACGCCGAACGGACGGGAAAGCGGGCGCAAAAAACGTAAACAACGCCCGAGTGCCCGCCGCCGCTCCCCGTTCGACTCCCTCGCTCGCCTCTCCGTCCGTGTTCGCCTCGCCGATTGGGCCGCTTGCAAACCGAAAGGCGGCAGGCAGACGATCGAGCGGCAGGCAGGCGGACGGCGTCCATCGCGCCCCGACAGGACGGCCGTCTGGGAACGAGCGCAGGAAGCGGCGGTTCGCCGGCAAGGCGAAAATTTCGAAACGATAAGAACTGGCTTCCGAACACCCGCATGCAATCTCGCGAGAAGTTCGCCGTTCACGCCAAGTCCCTGCTCGACAGTCACATTTGCTCGTCTGCAATCGGAAGAAATCAAGTTTCACATTCTTGCTCTCGTGCTCGGTCGGGAAGAAATTTGTGGTTTCCCTGCCGCATCACTCGGCTGCTCGTTCTTGGCGGCAACCCGACGATCGCCGAACATGCGCATCAAAACAGTAGACCACGCGCCTGGACTGCGATGAGTCATCGCCTTCATTCATTTGCTGGATCGCTCCAATTGCTTTCTGCTCCTTTGTCTCTTTCCGCAACTGCGCCGCCGAACGAGTGTTGTACTGGGCCAAAACGAAAGCAAACCACCTCCAACTATTCACTCGTATTCGATTAAGGACAACAACAAGAAAAAACGACCGGCTCATGGGAGACGCCGAACGGAAATCCGCTTCGTCTTCTCGCTGCCAGCGGGCGGGCAGCAGGGTCGCGTTCATCTCCTCGTGGAAGCCCTGTTTTCCGTCTCCTTTCAACGCGGTCATCTTTCGCTCCTCTTGCAAGCGACCCAATGAAATGGACGACTTGTGAGTGGACCGCAGCAAACGATTCTTTCGATCGTCCGCCGTCCTCGCGGAGCAAAAGGAGCGGCGGTCAAGCGGGTGATGGGAACTGCCCCCAACTCGCCTTTGATCGAAAACCCACTCACTTTGTCCATTCGGCCGCCTTTTTGCTGCCCGCCTGCGAGAAGCCGGCGGACGGCGGAGGACCGACGAGCGGCGACAGGCGGCGAAAGACGCCCGTTCTCTCCGCCTATGCGGTGTGCGGAGAGATCAGAGAGGAGCTGTTGCTCGTGTGAGGTGTGGGGAGCTCTCTTCCAGTGAACTTCGCTCGTAGTTCGACAGCGACCGCGCGAAAAGCGCCTTTACGCGAGAGCGTGTGTTGAACGATCGCAAATGACAAAAAGCGAAGCAGTCGTTTCACTCGGCTCCAGACAATCCTCGGTCTTCTCGCGAGTTCATTCGCAAGAGAAAGAAGGCGCTTCAGGACCGTGTGACGGCAGTAGCGGGAAGCACTGCCGCCTCGCCACGGCAACTCAAAACCGCGTGGTAGAGGGCATCCGAGTTGCTCCCCGGGCCCCACGGCTGTTGGGGGACGCCGAAGAAGTCGTACGCGTACCACAGGCACAGGGGCAAGAGGTTCAAGAAGAGCTCCGTGCAGACGGCGGTGATCACCAGAAGATTCGCTTGCAACCAACGAAGGCGATGGATTCGGCCGCAATCGTTTGCAACAACCCCTGAATTCCGCGAAAGAGAACCCGGCTGTTTGGCCTCGCGTCTGCTCGTCTCGCTCTGCTCCGTGTGTCGCTTGAGCAGTCGGCAGAAGACGGCGGCGAGGAGGACGTTCGGGAGGCCGACCGCCAACTTCGACCCGGCCGGCAGCAACCCCCCACACAGCGAAAGAAGTGCACGCTGAACACGAGCGATCGTACGAGAAGGCCGGTCGATCACTTGCTCGTTGTTTCCGGGAGGGGGAGGGCGCGCACGGGCACCCCGACCGCAACGACCGCTCCCGTCATCGCGGCGAGTGTGCACGTACTCGACGGGACGCACCAGGACGTGCACTCGCTCCAGCAGCAAGCAGCTGACCGAAACGGAAAGCATCGACGCCAGCGAGAAGTACGCGAGGCCCAGTCCGAACATCCACGCTGCCGACACCTTTTCGACTGCAATTTGAACGGTGGGGCAGACTGGAGCTCCTGTTCGCTGTTTCTGGCGCAAAACGAACTCTTCGTTCTCTTGCACAAACAAACCATAAGGTGAATGCCCCGTCCCATTCCAACCGCTCTCGTCCAGACAACCCTTTCGAATCCCTTTTCGACTCACCTTCGCTCCACCCGACCAGCACCATGAAGCCGGCGTAGCTCGCGCCCATCCAGCACGCGATGTTCACGAGCAGACCGGCCGAGAGCCGACTGCCGAGCGGCGAGCCGTGCAGTCGAACGAACAGGCGGGTTTGCAGGCAGCAGGCGGACAGGTGGCAGACGAAGAGGGACACGAATTGGCCGAATACCCAGTTGGACATCATCGCGCGTGTTCGCGGCCAGCAGACGGACGAAGAACGTCGGTGGCGGTGAGCTGCGGCGTCCGCTGGGCGGGGGAGCGTCCGAAAAGCCGACGGACGAGGAACGGGGAGAACTTTGTTTTGAATAAACGAGAGAGAACTCGAATCCAACTCCGACCTCGTCCTCCGGAAAGCCAACTGGCGGCCGAGCAACGGAAACTCGCCTATTTCTTTCGTTTTGTAGGCGGCAGGCTTCAATTCGCGTCGATTCCCAGTGTTGCCCAGCTTGGAACGACGCTCCGTCCTCGAGACGACCGGTGATGAGCTAGAGGGCAAAGATGCCGATGCAATCCACACGTTGAAAGGAACCGGTAAACGCAAGAGTGCGCGCCTCTCGCCGCCTGGCCGCCCGCCCGACCCGTCCGCCTGCCGGCTGCTCGGCGGACGGAAAGGTGGCGAGAGAGACCGGACGAGCATCGCTGGCGTAGTTTCCCCACTCCCTCGCGAGGGATCAAAGGAAACGACGGAATTCCCGCCTTATTCATTGGAATTCCACAGAGCTCACTCGTGAGTTCGCCCCAATTTTTGGAGGCTCGTCGCTTGCCACGGGCGAACAAACGGAAGCGCGGAGTTCCTCGGCGGCGTTTGGTGGAAGAGTGGGCGGTAGGGCGTTTGGAATTTCGATCTTCGAAAGCAGCAGCCGCCGCCGAGGGGGGCAAACGACTCGCGGCGAATCGTCTTCTGCGGCATACTTGTCTTTGCTTTTTATGAACGAACTTTTTGCGGTTGGGAACAAAAGCGAGAAATTTGTAGATTGGCTTTTTCCTCTACAAGTGAAACATTCATTAAGACGTGTTCCGATCGAACGATCTTATAGGCAACGCTGCCCCTAATCGCCCCTTTCGTTTAGTCCAGCAATCGCCCAAAATCAACTCCACTAAATGGCGACTCGCTGGCGATCGGTTCGCGAGCGGATCGTGTCGACGGGGCGCCCTTTCGTCGTCGGCCGCTCGTCCGCCGGCCGCAGGAACGGGAGCACTTCGGCGCGCATCGACGGCGAGCTGAGGACGCACGCGAGCGAGGGCAACAGCGCGATGGCGTTCGAGACGAGGCCGTGGGCGCGGCAGAGCGCCGGCAGACTCGCAAACAGGCTCGTCTTGAACGCGTCTGAGAATTTGATCGATTGATGCGAGCGGGCGAACCGAAAGGAGGTGCAGCGCGTAGGTGAAGACGGCGCTGCATTTGCGGGGATAAACGCCCGCCGCCGCCAGGTTCTGCAAACAAGGCGCGATAGTCCAGTGGAGAAGCCGGAGGATTTGGCGGCAATCCTTCTACAATCCACTGCACCACACCGCCCAAAGCTGCAGGGCGGCTCGGAGCGCAGCAGGACGACCGTCTGGCCGTCGATGGCGGCGGGCGGCGGACAGCCGCGAGTGTCGCGTCCACAACTCAAACGAGAAGCAATGCGCTCACCCTCTCGCAGGACGCCGGGAAGCAGATGGCCGTGAAGCGATTCAACGACTGCAGCAGCGCCGAGTGGGCGGTGAAGCACGGCCAGAACACAAGCGCCCACTGGATGGGCGTGCCGCCGTCAGTCGGGAGTACCACACGCGCCACAGCGACCCGAAGCGCACTGATTGGCCGCGTACAGCGCGATTTCCTGCAGCCGGCCCGTTGATTCGAACGACTGCGTGCAGGAAGAGGAGCCGGTGGTACGAGGCTGAGAACCACGACCGCTTCCGCTCCAACACAACGGCCGTTTGCACGTTGACGAGCAGCAGCGGCGGGCCGTTAGCGTAGTCGACCGCCAGCTTCCACCCGGGCAGCGTCCCGGCAGGCTGTCGGTGGCTGAAGCGAGGGGTCAATGGGACGTCGAACGAGTGGGAAGTGGGTAGTCGACGGGAACAGACCAATAAATGGACAACAATCCCGCTTCGCACGTCGCTCGTCTTCCGACTTGCTTCGTGATTTCGACGGCAATTCGACAGCTCAAGTTTTATTCCAACAAACCCAAACGATCAGAAGAAAAGTGGACTGAACTGGAGTCGAAGTCGGCCAGCCGCTCACTTCTTGCCGCCACCGTTCAGAAGAGGCCGTGGACGCGGAGTGAGCGTAAAGTCGGAAGGAACGAAGTAGAACTTTTCGAGGGTGGACTGCATGTCGCCTCCCTTCCCGCGCAATAGACCCTCTCGTTTCGCCTCCGACTTCTTCGGAGTGCGCGCCTCAGTTCCTTCCGATTGGGTCGTGCGGAGGCTTTTCCTCTGCTCCTTGGTCTTGGCGCAGACGACGACGCTCAGCAGAGGGAGCAGAAAAGCGAAACATCCGCTAAACAACTAGGCGATGAGAAGGAGAGCGAGGGAGAACTCACGAGATCAAGCCAACCATCATGCCGCCGTTGGAATCCTCGAGAACGGCGACGTCCCCGTTCTTGGTTTCAGCGGCTATTGGGCGGAGCAGACCGGCAGCGAGCGGCCGAGCGGTGCGGCGGGCGGGCGTTCGGCTGCGCGTTCCTCGCCGCAACCATTGGCTGCTTGTTTGTCGCCCAGTTCTCGGCGTACGCGACCCACCTGCCGCTCCAACGGCCGGCGCGCCTCTCCGCCGCCGTCGACTTCGCGCTGCTCGCTCGGCGCGATCGTCGTCTCGTTCATCGGCCACCCGCAGCTCTTCTTCCTCATCGTGAGTCCTCCGCTCTCCTTTTCGTTCATTTGTTGCCGTTCAGTTCATGCCCCTCATCGCCTTCTGCCTCCACTTCCTTGCCATGAGCTCGAAGCTCGCGTACATCGAGGAGGACCGGCGGCGGCGGCGACTTCCGCATTGAACGGGAAATAAACGATCGATCGATTGATGCGGCTGTGGTGTAATCTTATGCTGTTTGTTGGTTGTTTAGCTGCGAGCGGTCGCCGCAAATTTGGGCACGACGGATAATAATCGGCGGTTCTCCTTTTCACCTTTCCCGACCGCTACAATCTGAACAACCTCCCCTACTCAGCGTCGGACAAGAGGCATCCCGTTAATCGGCGCGTTTACTTCGTAACAAAACAAGCAACAGAAGGAATACAATTAAACATTTGTAGAGGCAACAAGCGGACGACCAGGAACGGCGGCTCGTTCTTCGAGCGGGATCGAACGGCCAGCCGGCCGTCCAACACTCGGTGGGCGATTCGTCTGGCCGTGAGTCAGAATTCGCGAGTAGAAGGCCCAATTGAAAGCGCTGTTGACGACCGGCAACACACTGAAACAAACGAAGACATTTCACAATAAATTGAAAAAATTACTCGGCAGCGTAGATGATCAGAAATTGCGAGTAAGTTATCTCGTAACTCGAAAGCGGGAGCCATAGAACCGCAATCAGATTATACGTGAACCACGGAGCCCAGCACGCAGCATGAAAGATGAGTACCGCGACAATCGATCGGAGAGCGGTACGCGAGTGGTTTGTATCAAACCTTGCTGCAACACGACAATAATTACGTTTACGAGTTGTTTGCCTTACCGCCATTCATCCGCAACTGTCGAATAACCGAGTAATAGCAGAAAAAGATGATAACTGCAGGTAGCACGTGAGCAAAAAGAAATGACTAAAAACGTTCGTGGTTTTTGCTCCATCAGCAGAACTTACGGCGGGAAACACGATGCTATCAATTCTGTCAGAGACTGTGGATGTACAATGCGTGCGGTTTGAGTCCACGTCATATTCCTCATGGGCGTTAAGGATGTACGGCGAACACAGACCCGCAAGGACGAGAAAGGGCAGAAGAAGAATACCGCACACATCGGTAAATCTTTTCGGTCTGAACCTTTGAAGAAGCAGATTTTTGTCTTATGTCTTTTGCACTTACCACCAGCAGCCCGTACTGAAAGGGCGACAAACAACCGTGTAGCGCTCAAAGCTCATTATCGCAACGATAAAGAGCGACAGGTGTTTTCCCAAAAATTCGACGAAGAGCCACAATTTGCACATAAACCTTCCAAGAGTCCACGTCTCTAGTAGGCGGTTCGAGGCTGGAGCCAACAACAGCAGCAGGAACTAATTTGCAGCTATCAGCGGGCATTTTAGGTACGTCATGCTCACCGTAAGATCTGTTAGACAAAGGACCAGCAGCCACCAACACGATGAACGAAATACCTCGTTTTTGGTTCCACTCGAACGCTTGAGAACGCGAACAAGACGGCACAAAATCCATAGATTTCCCAGTAACCCAAACACAAAGAGGGACAAGAAGAAAATCCCAGACAGCCAAAGGATCGTTTCGGGAGCGACCATCTCAGAGGTTTAGAAAAAAGAAGTAGAACATGTGCGCGATTTAAAGCAGCTGCTGGCCATTCTTTAATTAACTATCCGCACACTTCTGACGAATATCTAGCGTCGATTGAGCCACTAGAAAAGGAACGCTCAATTCCCTTCCGCCCGCCCCTCCTCCGCGAAAGAGCAACGGGTCCATTGAAACGTCAACGGCGGAACGCCCGGAAGTGAGCGGGTGGATGTACTCTGAAGCCGCTCGGGAAATAAACAACTCGCAGAATGGCCGCTAAACGAGGCTAATGAACACTGACAGTCGGTTAATTAAAAGAGCCACTCCTCGAATGCCCTTTGCGGCCGCTCGAAACTCTACACCCCGCTTCCCGTTACGCCCTCTTCTCCGAGTCATTTGAACTCTGCGGTCGCGTATGAACTCGATGAGTAATCACGGCTTCTGTTGATTCTTCCAACTGCAAGTGAGCCCGCCGTCCAGGTGTTGTGTGGTCCGCCGCGAAGAAAAAAGCAGCCGTCGTCTATTCGTCCTGCTCTCCATCGATACTCACCTCTCTCCGCCGCCATTCCATCAAATACGAGAAGACGCGGACGAAAAGCTCGATCTCCAGCCCATAACCCAAACGAACGGTTGCCCGCCTTCGACGCGAACAACATGTGAACACGCAGTTGGTTGCTCGAAAGCCGAGAAACCATTCATGCTCGATCATCGGTCATCAACACACAAAAAAGATTGTAAAGGACAAAATGTTCATGTTCGAAGTGGAAGCAGAAGTCTGGAAGTCGGTCGATTCCCGACCCGAAAGTCGGTCGTCCAACCGCCTGCGCCACCGCGGCGCCGTCTTTCGGAGCTCGAAGCCGACTGCCGTTCGGCCGAGAGGGTCGTTCGACGAGGCGGTGACGAACGGGGGTGTGAACCGACCGAGTGTCGATCGCTTGGGCGGCCAGTCGTGAACAAAGCAACAAAACGAATCGTCTTTCCTTCGCTTTTGCTAACACTTGTTTATCGACCCAAGAAGCAAAAGCAGCGAGTAGCGAAAAAAGAAATCAAACGCTGAAAACAGCAAGACAGCAATTGTTTCGATTGACACGCCAAGCAAACAAATCTTCCTGCCGGCTACTTGCCGCCCGAAAAGCACGCTCGAACGAACGCCTGCAACTCGCGCAGGTGCTCGTTTTTAGCTCCTCGAAATCGATCTCGGCCTCCTTAGGGTTGAAGTAGTCGCTGAAGCTCTCTTCTCGATTGTTGATGATGTCGAGCACTTTGCAGAGCTTGTCCGACGCCAGCTGATTGATCGCGTGCAAGAGATCCCGCTTCTCCTCGTAGGTGAAGGCGATCACTTTGAGGACGTGCCCGTGGTTCCGCTCGCTCTTGCACGCGTCGCAAAAGCGGAAATCCTGCAAAATGACGGGTCAAGCTGAGAGCAAGACGAGCAGATTGACAGCGTGCTTGCAGCACACGGATAAGTGGGAAATAAAAAGAATTCTTCCGAACGCACCTCACCACTTGCAGCCCCGAGCGCCAAAAAAGACCAAACCTCGCAAACCGTGCACTTCCACGCGGGCTCTTCGACCGTGCACTCACTGCAGGGCTTCTTCGGGCGGCCACCTTTAGGCTGCAACCACGGACACGCGATCAATCAACCGGTTGGTTGTGAAAGCTTACCGCTGTTTTCTGTTTCTTTTGAACCGGCTTTGTGACACTCGCTTTCATTCCGACTTGTTCCCTGGACGAAGAGTCGTGAACTGGAATGACCGTTTGCCCGCTTGTTTGCAACTTGGACGGGCCTTGAGGAGGGCCCGAAAGGTTGGAAACCACAGGCGAGCGCGCGCCCGCTCCGCTCCCACTTTCCGCTTGCTACATCGCCTGGACGACCTTCTTGTACGTCTCGTGCTCGTCGGGCAGCAACGATTGGATCGAGTCGGCGAGCAGAAGTCGCAGCTTCCCGCCGTTCCGTTCGGCAAAGTCCACAACGAAAGCGGCCAACTCGTGGTCGTCGTTGCGGACAGCGAGCAGGAGGAGGTCGGCCGCGTTGTCGCTGAAGATGCTCGTCTTCAACCACTCCTGAAAGAGGAGTTGGGAACAGAGATCTGGAAGGGGAACTCACGATGACGGCCGCCTTCTCGCCGATCAGGCGCTCGTTTCGCTCCTTCAATTGTTCGTTCTGAACATGAGCCGCAAGTCGACAACCGAGTCGAGCGATCGGCAACTCACCGCTTCGTCGGCCGCCGCCAACCACCGCTCTTTTTCGGCCATTTCTGCTTCCAGCTGCCGAATGCGCGCCTGTAGTTCGTTCTGGGTGGGGGCCGCACGAGGGGGCGGTCGGTCGTGTTGCTTCGGGAACCAACAGTACACTTCAACCGAAGGATCCAAAGGATCCGCTTCGTTCCCGACTGCTCCCACGTTCCCCTGAAGCGAGAGCCTCTCGAATCGGTGGCGCACTTGGCCGTCGGCGAGGTACGCGGCGAATTCGCCCATTTCTTCTGCAAATCGGGAAGCCATCCGTGAAGAAAGGCGGGAACGAACCCGTCGGATCCAACGACCGCAAGGGCGCGCAGATCGGGCACTCCACGTCGCCGCATCGCTTCCAGTGGGCGACGAGCCAGCGGGTGGTCGGGCAGTGCGGGTAGCTGCACGAGCGGGCGTTGTCGCAGTGCAGAAGGTGGTCAAGAACGCACTTCATCGTCCCGCAATGCCGCAGCTCGCACGACGCTCGGCGGCACTCGTGGGCGTGCAGCAGGAGGATCAACTGCTGCCGAAGGCGTTCCCGCTTCTCCGCTTCGTCGTCCGCCGGCTATTCGGAGCGACCGGACGGATACATCGGTTGGTTGCTCGTCGAAATCGCAGATGTTGAAGAAGCGGATAGGAGCTGAAATCAAAGCCGGCGGCTTCAATCGATAGGAACGCGCGACAAATGCAAAAGGAAGTTGGAACGAGTGAATTCACGCGGTTCGACCGGGCAAGCAAAAATAATTATGACGTCGACCATTTGCCGAACAGGAAGGCAAACGGTCGAAAGGGTGCCGGTCGATTGGGAGGGTGCCTCGCCGCCGCGTGTTTTTTCGATCAAACCGAGTGAGCAGACCAACTGGCGGACGAAAGCAGAAAGTGGTTGGGCAGGCCGTCTTCCGAGCGGCACGGCTCGATCAACGGCGCCCGATTGACCGCGGGGCGTTCTGACGAGTCGCCGGTGTGCGAGCGGACGGAGGAAGCACCGAGGTTTGCTGGGCCCGACAACTCGCTTCCTCTCCATTCGTGTGCTTGTGCACGTGCTCGAATCAAAAGCATACCAACTTCCCGTTGTTTTCCGATCTCGAGAAGTGGGGAGAACTCACGATCAACCAATGAAGTCAAAACAACGAGCGAGGACGTACACCTCCCGCACGTTTCTTTCCAGTCCTTTCAATTGATTGCGCTAGAAGAACTGGACCGCTCGTTTCACGACGCAAAGGCGAATGTGGACGCTTAAGGTCTCCGTTTTGAAAGTAGTCGAACGAACAAAGTGCGGACTGGAAGCTTCTCACAACGCAGCCCCGCGGACAATCGGCTCGCGGTGTTTAGGCTTCGAGTTGTGTCGAGTCTAACGAATGCTGGAGGTGTGTGCGTCCGCGTGTTTGCTCGAAATATCGTGCGAGCGAACACAGCAGCGCGTCGAGCGGGTGCATTGACCGCTGCTCTGCCCCACTCGCGCGCTCGTTCGTGCGACTTTCTTTCAATTCTTTCGCTCTTGCAGTGTGCAGGTGTTTGCCAGCATTCATTCGATCTCTTTGTTATGTCCGTGCTTGCGAATCAAAACGGAGAGGGGAGAATCGTGGAAAAACGACTCGAACTCACTTGTGCGCGGCTTGCTCGCGATTCCATCAGACGCGTTTCCGACCGTCTCGGCTTCCTGAGTTACGTTCCCAAAACCGGAGATTGCACGGGGGGCGAAGAGCTAGTAGCTTACAACTACTTGCTGCAAGAAGAGAGGTTCGTTTCGATTTCACACTGGTTCACCAATTCTTTTAGAATACTGACCCCGAGGCGATCTTTTGCGTTCGTGCGTCGCAGTTTCAACGTTCCGATGGTACAGGACACATGCTACGCTTTTGAACCGTTGACCGAAACAGTGGGGATGTTCCTGATCGCGCAACAACCAACCTCAATTCCCTCCCGATCGCTCCAATGGCTCTTCGTTGCGGATTTGGACTATGCGGACTTTTCGTACACCGTTCGTTTGTCGCGACACGAAGTCAGCGGCAACCAGGCGCAACGAGTGGATTCCAACGGCCGTCTTTTACTCACGCAGGACCTCCTTTCGACCAGCGCCACTGAACGTGTCTTCTACGAATTCGACGAGCAGTTCAGTTCTGTGCGCCCGTTCTTCTCTTCTAGAGACAAGTGGGGCTTGCGGTTAACCGACTTCAAGCTGGTTGGAAGGCGTTTGTACTTTTTCTTTCCCAATCTTCCCTTGGAAAACATGAAAAACTTGGCCGCGACTATGTCCACGCTGCACTTCTTGGATTTGGACACCGGCAGACACAAATTGGAGTCTGTGGGCTTGTATTTGGCGGCACTCAACAAAGCGGTTGAAAGAAACGGCAATTACGAAGTCAGCTTTCGGGGCAATTGGATAGAACATTTCTTCTACGCGCTTATCGATTTCGAGCACCGGAACGGCGAGTGGTGTGGTAGGTTATAACAAAATTAACGTTGAATTCAAGGAAAGTGCAGACAAAGATAGTGCCGGACCCAGCTTCGACCGTTTTGTTTGTCGCTTCGATTTGACAACTCGATTGTGGTCGGAAGTTGTGATGCGTTTGCAACGACCTCTTGAGCTTTCTACAGCAATGATTTACGCGCGTGTGCCAGCAGAGAACGATCTCAACTATTGCATTTCTCATAGCACGTGGCTAAAACCGAAGCGATCTGCCGCTTTCATTCGCGTGTATGTCTTCCGTAATCATTAAGATAATAAGCATTGTCTTGTTGCAGAAGACCACCTCGATTGCACCAATTGGCCCTCGAGTCGCTGGCTGAACACGTGCGAGCGAAAAGCAAAGAACAACACCGTCGACTGCCGTCATTCCTTCGCTCGCTGCTGTTGGGTTGATGGTTGAGTGTTTGTGAGTGCACCTCTTCAATAAATTGAACGGATGAGTTCGAAAGAATGCCTCACTGCAAACAGCGGTCAACTGCTCGCATTTCCACGGCGAACACGCAGTTGTGCTCTACGGCGAGTGTTGAACGGACAAAGAAAACTCATGAAAGTACCAACGTTCAACTGCGAGAAGCTTGTCGTATTGTTTTCGGTGTTTATTGTCGAACGAAGCAAAAAAGACGTGAACAAGAGACTGATCGATTGAAAACAAATGGGTTTATTGGCGTAACATAAAAGATGGTCAGTTCACTCGGCATCGACGGGCTCCCACTCGCTGGACGAAGTGGAGCCGGGGCGGTCCTCCACCTCGTCGTCCGCGGACTGGAGTGCGGGCGGCAGCTGGGAGTTGTCGTCCAAGTGCGGCGGCTGCTGTCCACCCGCTCCGTCGTCCGCCTGCTCGCGGTTCACCCACTCCAGGATCTTCTTGAACGTCTCCGGCTCGTTCTTGAAGGCCTGCACCGGCGCGGCGGCCAGGAGTCCGAACTTTCCGCCGTTCCGCTCGGTGAAGTCGACGGCGAAGTTGCCCAGCTCGCGGTCGTCGTGAACGACGGCGAGAACGAGCAGATCGGCCGCGCTCTCGCTGGAGATGCCCGCTTTCGTCTCCCTCGTGCACGCGTCCTGAACGAGCGGATTGAACGAAAGAAATTGAAGGAGGAGAGGCTCACGACCAACGAGGCGACTTGGAAGCGACGAGCGGCAGCGTACAACTCGCGCGCGTCTTCGGCCAGCTCGGGGACTTCTCCCTCGTAGCAGAACTCGACCATCCGCTCGATGGTCTTCCGGCTGAAGCTCTCGACCGCGCACTCCGCTTTGGCCGGCTGCGTGCGGAAGAGCGACTCGAAGAACGCCGACTTCTGGGCGAGGACGGCGCGATGAACCTGCAAGCGAGAAGAGGAATGAGAGAGCAGTCTTCCGATGAGAAGCTTACGGGAATCTCGTGGCCGTCAACGAGCAGGCGGAAGTCCGCCGGTTGTCCGCCTTTCTGCTGCGAGCGCAACGCATTGAGCTGAAAGAAGAGGAATGATCGGTAGGGGCATCTTTCGAACTCACCTCGTCCTCCACGGCCGGCTTCTCCAAAACGGCCGCCTCTCCCGCCGCCTTCTGCTGCTCGAGGGTGTCCGTCAGCTGGGCGATCCGCGCGACGCACTCCTCCTTCTCCTGCTTGAGCGACTCGTTCGGAAACAGCAGGAAGGATCGATCGAATGAGTGAGAGCGCACTCACCTCCTGCCGAACGGCCGCCAACTCCTCGCACAGCCTGGCCGCTTCTTCCGCCGACTCGTGGGCGTTTTCCTTCAACTCGCTGATCTAAAACGAGGTCGATCGAATGAATCCTCGGAATGCGGAGCGCAAACCTCGTCGTCTTTGATCCGAAGCTCGTCCTCGAGTTTCTGCTCTGCGGCGACGGCCGCCCGCTCCAGGCGCGCGCATTCCGCCTCCAACGCGATGAGGACGGACTCCAGGACGGCCTTCTGCAAGCACGCGCGGATTGCAGCCGACCGGAAGGGAACTCACGTCTTCGCGAACGGCCGCCGCTTTCCGCTTCTCGTCGGCCACTTCCGCTTGCAGCTCGTGAAGGCGCTCCGCGAACCTTTCGACCGCGTCCTCGTCCGAGTCGTCGAACACCGGCGGGGGCAACAGGAAGCTCTGGAACACGATGCGTGTGGGTGGATTGAAAGAACAAACAAACCCGACGACCAAAACCGTCCATCTTTTGACGTCGAAGTTCGAAGGGGAAATCGACGACGAACTGAAAGCGGAGGAGGGATGAATGGGGAGGTGAATCACGCGAAAAGGCGGCAGGGGACGCCGCGCGGACTGACGGACAGAGGGGGCAAAACGCGTAAACAACGCCCGATTGCTCGACTCGCACGTCGCTCGACCGGCCGCCATCCCTGCGCGCCCCCCTCGCCGCCCATTCGCATTCGCGTTCGCCCTGCCGACCGCAAGCCGAAAGACGGGCGGGCAGAACGTCGCGGCCGCCTGCGAACGGGGCGGCGGAGAACTCGGCGACTCGTCAACAAGCGGAAGTTTCGAAATGGTGGGAAACGGCGGCCGTTTCTCAAGCCGCCCGCCGTTTCCTGTTGCCATTACTTGAACGAATGGGGGCATTCGAATGAAGGCGATGGTCACACACCTGCTTCACCGACAAACTCGTCTACAATTTCGACAGGGCTCCAAGCGGCAAGAAGATGGCAATCGATCCGCCCACTTCTTCCAGTAAATCACAAACGTCTCGTGTTCGACCGGAAGAACTCACCCACGAGCCTTCCGTTACGTCTATGGGCCATTCGTTCCGGACGGCAAAAATGTGACTCCCAAACATTCGCGGACGTGCCGCAATGACTCACCGCCTGCTTTCGTTCGATCCACATACTTCGAGACCTCCTCCCCGCTGCTCTGATTGCAAGTCGTGCCCGCAAAGAACTCATTTATTTGAACGAAAAGAAACAAAGAAGCCCAGAAGTTCATTCCTGATCGACCGGCTCCCACTCGCTAGACGAACTCGAGTCGGAGCGGTCGTCCACGTTGTCCACCGGTTGCTGCTCGTCGCTCGTTCCTCCCGCCATCGAGCCGTCCTTCAGCAGGCGGACGATCTTCTCGTAGACCTCCAGCTGGCTGCGGACGAGCGAGTGGATCGAGTCGTCGACCAACAGGCGGAATTTTCCGCCGTTCCGCTCGGCGAACTCCACGACGAAGGCGACCAACCGCTCGTCGTCGTGACGGGCGGCCAGCACGAGGAGGGCGGCCGCATTGTCGCCGGAGATCCCCGCCTTCAACACGCGCGTGCACTCGGCCTACAACACGAGGATTGAACGAGCGTATGAGAAACCACTCCGCGGAACTCACCAGCAACGATGCGACCTGGAAGCGCTGAGCGGCCGCGTACAGCTCGGCGGCGTCCTTCTCGAGTCCTCCGAGACGTCCGGAGTAGCAGAACGCGACCATCCGCATGACGATCGCCCGCTCGATGCCGTCCATCGTGTGCTCCGTGGCGGCCGGCTGCGAGCGGAAGAGCGACTCGAAAAACACCGATCTGAGGGCGAGGATCGGGCGGTGGACCTGCAAGCGAGAAGAGGAGTGAGCAGCGACCGCTCGGTTTGCTTACGGGGATCGCCTCGCCGTCGACGACGAGGTGGAAGTCCGTGAGGAAGCCGTTCGTCCGCATCGCCCACAGAGCGGACGGGACGCGACCGTCCGCCGACTGTCCGCTCTGCTGCTCCAACTCGGAGATCTTCGAAAGCAAGAAATTGCGCTGGAAGGAAAGGGATGAGCGGGAGGAAGTGAAGGCGGCTAATCACCTCTTGGCAGACGGCCGCCAGCTTCGACTCCCGCTCGATTCCCGTCTGGGCTTCTTGGCGGATGATCGCCGTCAGCGTGTCGACGTCGGACTCGAGGCGCTGCTGGAGCGAAGAGAACCGGGTTTGGTCGTTGGAGAGCGTGGACTTGAGGTCGTTGACCTGAACGATGCGAGCGGTCAAGCAAAAGCGACGGCAAACGAACCTGCTGCTCGAGCACGGAGCGCTGTTCGACGAGCGCCTTCTGCTGGCCGGCCGCCGCCTTCGCTTCTTTCTCCCGCTCTCCGAGCGCCGACTCCAAGCGGGCGACTTTCGAGCGCAGCGCCGCGTGCTGGAACGGAACGGTTCATGGGAGGAATGGATGTTCGCACTCACCTCGTTCGCAATGGCCGACTTCTCCGCAGCCGCCACCGCTCCCGCTTGTTTCTCCTTCTCGAGAGCGTTCGTCAGCTCGGAGATCTTGGCGTTCAGTTCCTTGTTTTTCGCATTCGCAGTTGCGTTCTGATACGAAAGAAAGGATGAAGAGAAAAGCGAACTGGTGAATCACCTCTTGGCGAAGGGCGGCCAACTTCAACTCCATTTTGATCGCCTCATCCGACGGCTTGAGCGCCTTCTCGAGCTCTTCGACTGCGATGTGGTGTTGTTCTTGGAGCGACGAGAAGCGAATTTGCTGATCGCAAAGCGCCGACTTCAGCTCGTTCACTTGGCATTCGAGCGCAACGGTGTCCATCTGCTCGTCGGAGAGCGCCGACTTCAGCTCGCTGATCTAAAGCATGCGAATGAATGAACCGAAAGCAGCAGGTCACAAACCTCCAACTGGAGCGCGTTCGTCTCCTTCTTGCGCTCGCCGAGTTTCAGCTCCAGTTTGCGGACATTCGACGCGAGCTGAGCGTTCTTCGACGTCAGAGTGTTGTTCTGCAACGAGGGAAGCAGTCAGAGCACAAATCAACGGATCGCTCGCACCTGCTGGACAGCCGCCGCCTCCGCGTTCTCCAGCTGCTGGATGCGGGCCTGGAGCGCGTTCTGCGTGTTCTCCGCCCGGAGGCGCTGCTCGGACAGGTCGTTCTCCAAGCTCTTGATCTGAAGACAGCAGGTGGACGAGAGAAGGACGAGGGAACCAACCACTTTTCGGTGAGTCGCCGCTTCGCGTTCGAGCGCGCTCGCGAGGGTTTTCTGCTCGTCCTTGCAGAACGTGCACTCCTCCGTGTAGACCTTGCAGAACACGCGGTAGTCGAGTGGCGGAGAGACCGAATAGTTCGTGTTGACTTTCACGTCAGTTTCTGAAATTAGGTGGGAATGAATGAGCGAATTACATGAAAAAACGTACGTCCGAACCACTCGACTCCGTTGGCGTTCTGCCCCCACATGACGCTCTTCAGTCCCTCGGCGGAGCCTTCGATCGCGATCTTCACGTGCTGCTCTAGAACACCCAGCTTGTTCGTCAGCACGAGGTTGAACTTCGTGTCCGGACGGAAAGGAAGCTCGGTCTTCGGGCTCTGGACATCCACCCCGCGGTACTGGACGACGTGGACCGACGAAAGGAAGGCGGAATGCTTGCACGCCTCGGCCATCTTCTGCTGATGATAGACGGCCACTGAAACCGAACAGAGATGAGAAAAGACGAGCAATCGGAGGAGCAATGCGGAAAGATCGAAAAGAGCGGGCGGCAGGAAGACGCCGAGCGCGCGCCGGGCGGCCGGGGATGCGTGGCGCAAAAAACGTAAACAACGCCCGAGTGCCTGCCGCTCGCTCCCCGTTCGACTCCCTCGCCCCTCCGTTCGCCCGCCGATCGGCCGCCTGCAAGCCGGAGTGCGCGCACACGCCGAGCGAGCGGGCAGACTGGCCAGGAGGACGCCGCTTCCAACCAAAACCGCCGCTCGCAAATCAGCGGAAGAAGCGGATACCTTCGGGCAAGCCATGAATTGCGAAACGCTGGCAGCAAGAATGCAAGTCTCAAGCCAACCGACGCTTTCCGCCCCTCCACTCCAACTTCTCGCTCATCCCCGTCCTCTCGTGATTGCGGAGGGAGTTTTGGACACGAACTGGCGGGAAGTTTGGGGCGATAACACGTTCACTCCGCTTCGCATCGACAGAACTCGGCGCCCGCTACGAGAAATGAGCGAAGAACGGAGTGAAGACAGCCGCCGTGCCGACAGTCACGCTCGCCTCGCTTTTCGTCGCTCGCCGACGCCGCTCGTTTCTTCCATTTCTCCCCTCGATCCACGAATTTCCGGCTTCCAATCGATGGATTGGCTCGCTTTCGTCCGTCTGCACGCGTTCGATCGCGCAAGCTGTCCTCATCCACCCCATCACCTTTGGTTCTTCCGCCGACCAACAACACAACGGTTTATTTTCGAGAAACGAACAAATGCTCCTCGTTCCATTTATTGGAGGAGCCCTCGAGGCCGATCAGGATGCGAACGCCGCGGTAGACGCGGGCGCACGTGACAAAGCACTCGTCGTACTCGGGCCACCGGACGTTCCGTTTGCACGCCCACTTCAAACGTTTGGCCACTTGCTGACGGGACACGCGCTTCCAGTCGTGCTGCAAGAAGCCAAGAATTCGTCCAATATCTGTGGGCAACCAGACGAACCCCGTCTACGACCAGCATTCGCACTTCCGCGTCGTACTTGTGCCCGAAACCGGCCGCTCGCAGGTCGTCGGCAACTTGCAATGCTTTCGTCTTGCACTCGTCTACTTCTTTCAGGTCTTTACGGTGCTGCAGGAGAGTAGTAAACAAACTCTTCTCATTGGTGACTTGCCTGATAGTCGTGGTCGATGTACGCATTACACGTGAGTTTGAAGGGGGCGTTCAGCGCGCGCAAATGGCGAAGAGGCGCTCGTATCTCGGACACGCCAGCGTATTGGTAGCAGGTGTTCACGTCCATTTCGATCTCCCGCAGATGTTCGTTCCGCTCCAACGGCCCGCAGTCGTTCAGGAGGTGCAACTCGACGGCGCCGTTGAACGAGATCGTCTTTGTTTTCAAACGGAAGACGTCGGCGTAGTCTGCAAGAGAGAACGGACTGCTTACTCGACGTCATTCGACTCACAACCATTCGCGCGGTATCCGCACAACGCTTGGACCGACTCGAGTGAGCAGTTCCGATTTCGCAGCAAAGTGGCGACTCGGAGATCGCCGCCGATCGTCAGGCGCGTCACGCGGTCGGGCAGCGAACGGACGAAAAAGTGGGTGTTGGGATTGCGGTACGCAAGACCGCGCGTGTTCAACCAAATCGACTTCAACGAGCGATTAGCTGAAAGAACATTTAGAATAAATAAAAGTAGCTAAATGATCACCGTGCAGCTCCGCAGCGACTTGCAGCCATTGGCGCTTGAACGCAGCGTTCAGCTGACGCGGCCCGTTCCACCACCACAAGTCGACGGTTTTCAGCTCCCGCTCAAGGCGAATAAGAGCCGCAACACCCGCTGGGGTCGTCGCGAATGCGACGAACCAATCACAAAATCTGCCCAACTGGATTCCCGCGTAGATCCTGATTGCTGCGGGACGAAAGACGGTCGTAGCGAAGAACGCGCTCAAGAAGCGCCGGCTGACGAGCAGCAGCCGCACCAGCGGGCGAGGCGGCTGCTGGCATGGGAGGTTCAGCGTAGCGGCGCTCAGTTGAACGAGTTCGGCGGCCTTCGCGTTCAGACGGGGCGATTGAAGAGCGGCCGGCATTTCAAGACGCCACTTGGAAGCCTTGGGACTGCTGTAAAACTAAAACGTGGACCAGTCGAAATTAACAGAGTAACCACGGGAATACGCGCAGTTTTTGACCCTCAATTTTGTTAGATAGTTTTTAAGCGAAGAACGAAGAAAACTCGCTAATTTTCACAAGTTCCGGAGCAGGACCAATGGCGGACTGCTGTCGAGTGGGCGAGCGAGTGTCCGAAAAAAAACTCCCACAGCGGCAGCGACCCCAACCTGGCGTTCTTCTTGCGCGATCGCTAAAGCAAGTGGGAGTGCGCAGTTCATCCGCTGACCGCGTTGCTCGACCGCCTTCCCCGCTTTCCCACGTGCGCACAACGCGTGAATTCGCGAAGTGAACTTTGCCCTCACTAACTCTACTCTATCCGCTTTCTTTCGTTTCTTCGAACAAATGCAGATCGCGCTTTTTGAACTGGTTTTGTCGTTGGAGTCTCAACACAAGTGATTCGTATGTTTGCTTCAAAAACAGGAAGGCACATACGAGAAAGCTAGCACCAATCTATAAAGCACACAATTTTAACACGATGAATTACATCCAGCTGAAGCATGTGAGCAAGGAAGCTGGTCGGACCAGCATTTTTACGCGCTCGTCGACTTGAGACACGAGAAGGGGGATTGGTGGGGTGAGAAATTTGTCGGAACGGGCGCGTTCCGAAAGGGCAAGCGGAAGTCACGTCGCCGCCCGAAAGAGGAAGAAGATCAAGCGGGGCTTAGCGAGTGGCCAGAGGGCAGCAAAAAGGAGCCCCGCGGGCCGGCCGATTCGAAGGAAAGAGAGGAAAAGAGAAGCAGCGTACCGTGAATCACCACCTCGAGGAAGGAGCGTACCGTGAATCACGGCCTTGCGAAATCCCTCGTGGGAATTACGAAATCGTGGCGAAATCGGTTGCGAAAGAGGCCAGCTCGAGGAGTATAAAAGGCGGCCGCAAACCGCGGAATGGGAAGAGTGTTCACAGCAATCTCCCGCCCTCTCCGCCCTCCACTTCCCCTCCCTCCCTTCGCCCCTCCACCCTCCCATTGCTCCACCTGATTGTTGAGTGATTGAGACCAATAAACTTCTTCACCTGACTCACCTGGAACTTCATTCTGTTGGGAAACGCCGCAACAAAATTAATGACTTTAACCGAAAGAAGCTTGCGGATTATACTCCTTATGTTGCTGCCGACTTTGACTGCTTCGTTTGTCGCTTTGATCTCAGAGATCGCTTGTGGTCCGAGGTGGTGATGCGTCTTCAGCGACCCATCGAGATGTCAACCGCAATGATTTACGAAAGTGTTCCAACGGAGAACCGCCTTAATTTTCTTGTTCGTTACGGCACGTGGCCGTATTTGAAGAAAGCTAACGCTTCGATTGTTGTGTGAGTTCCTCGTCAAGGCAAACGATGATCCTTTTGTTGCAGGAAACCGCTCCGATTGCACCAGTTGGCCGTCGAGTCGGTCGCCGAAGACGTGCGGGCGAAAGACGAACACCGCCGACTGCCGCCTGTTGTTCCTTCATTGCTGTTGTGTTGATCCCACGAGTGTTCGTGAATAAACCTTCGTTTGAGAAAGCGGTCGGCAAGAAGCGGGTGTGCGGCGAGCTGCTGACTTCCTGCCGCACGTCTACTGGCGGCCGTCGAGCACGGCCGAGCGGACAATCAATCAAAGTCGTGACTCACTGCAGATCGTGTGTCTCCAGCCGCCGGTCTTCTCAACAAAAAGAGCGGTGGATGCGGGCACTCGTTCGTGTTCGCCGCCCACCAGACGGCCGTCCGCTTGCGCCACGGCTTCGAGAGCGCGTAGGCGGCTGGCTCGCAGTTTTCGGTCGGCCTTCGCATTCCAATGCCGACATTCTCGTTGTTCATCGTTCTTTTTGCGGAGAGCCACACGCCTTACGATTCGCATCTTCCGTCCGGGCAGCAGCAAAGACAGCCGAAGAGATCCCCGTCTCAATTTCGTTTTAATTCGCCGCCTTCTTTCCTCATGATCGACGGCGAACAAACAAGAAACAATCTTGATTTATTTTATTTAATCAATCGCCATTTAAAACAATCAACTACTAATCACTTCAATCGAGACGAGAGGGAGGGCTTGTCGACTTGGCGGCGGTCTACTGGCGGCGGCCGGGAATGATTTGGGCCTGGTAGAGCGGTCCGCGGGCGGCGTTCCGCGCGTCGATCTCGCGCTCGAGGCGAGTGTAGTGAATGCAGATCCACGTGTACAGGACGACCGCGAACGCCGCCACACTCCCGAGCCTGAACAAGAGGACGAAGAGTAAGTGAGTGGAAGGAGAAGGAAATGACGTACCCGCACACGAAGAGCTTCTTGTGCAACCCGTGGAACGGGATGAAGACGGCGCAGCGGCGGGAGAGTCCGGGGTGCGGCAGGGGCTCCACGCGCTGGGCCAGCGGGTAGAGGGAGCCGTTCTGCAACGAGAAGAGGTATGAGTGAGTAGTGAATTGGGAGAACGAACATTGGACTTGGGGAAGAAGAAACGGAGCGTGCACAATCCGGTGCCTTCAGCGTGTCGACGGACTTGTTCGCCTGCTTGAAGAAGTGGCACACCGCCACTATCATATTCGGCGGCAACCCGACAGTTCGGTCTTGTGCATGAGATCTCCACGACCTCTCAGCGAGTTCACGACGCTGAAACACACCGAATGGATGAGAGATGGACGAAAGATCAACGGAAACTCACACTCCTCCGTTGATCTCGTCAACGGCCAGGTAGCGGCAGAGGGGCAGCGGTAGCCATTTTTTCTCTCGGACGATGAAGAACTTTTGGGCCGCAGTTTGGTCGTCCTTGAAATCCGTCGAGTCGGCCGCCCGGACAAGCGGGACGGCGATGGGGGCGAGGACGAGGAGGACCGCGAGGATCCAGCGAGTCCACGGCATCACGACGATCGAGTGAAGCGGCAGGAGCAGCGAGTCGAAGGAAGCAAACGAGAGCGACCGATCGGAGAGAGCGGCGGGAAGCAAAATGCGGCGAGTGGCGGCGGCTCGTAGGCGACGGCGGCCGCCCGGCTGCCACGTGTTCCCTGCGGAGCGCTCGCGGCGGGACCGCGTGCGCGTTCGAGGCGGAATTTCCGGACCGCTCTGCCGCTCGAGGGCTTCCACTTCTGCTTGCTGATCGTCTTTTGCTTCGATTTACTGAAATTAGTTCTGCGATCAATCATTCGCTCTTTCCTTGGTTCCACCACCGCCCATCTCATCCGCTTCTCCGCTGCCGCATTGATTCGCGTTCATCGAGTGTTAGGGGGAGAACACGTGTCCACTATTCTCCTGCACCTTCGCTCTCTCGTTTCCTCCTGCGACCACTTCGAATCCACTCGAATCCGCTCGAATCAAGCGGAGAGTTCAGGGGCGGCGGTTCGTGTCTTCCACCAGCCAGACGACGCACCCTCGTCGCCACCCGCCAGCCCGCTCGCTCGTTGTGGACTGCGGAAGCATCGGGCCACGGGAAGAGCGCATTGGCGAGTTTATTCTGGAGTTGATTGCGGAGATCCGGAGCAGCCCAGTGGGAAGAAGACTGTTCAACAACAAGCAGCGTCCGCGGCACTAAAAGCGAGCAGAATCGTTGCCCTGGATTCTTGGCCAAATTATGCGTTCTACGGTTTATTCGGGGAGAAATTGAACGATACAAACGGACGGGCAAGTCAACAATGAAGTCCGCCTTGTGGCCACGGGTTTACACGCTCAAGAGTGGGGTTTACGACGCGAACGGGCGAAATGAGTCGAGCTGATTGGAAAGAGAGGCTATGCTTTCATTTGCCGGCATTCCCTTAACGAACGGTCGCATGAAGGCCATCTGTTCGAAGTGCGGCCAGTCGCTGTGCACGTGGATGGGCGCCTCGGCCATGCGGCGAAGGATCGCGGCGTAGTGGCCGTGCAGGTAGTTCCACTTGTTCAGTGCGTCCCGACCGCCTGCCAAAAGAGCGATCGAAGTCGAGAGGAAAGACGGGGGACTCACGTCGAAAGCCGACCTTCTGGGCGACCGCCTCCCAAATCGCCGACTTTGCGCGTTTGTCGCTGTAGCGTTGATGGGAGTGGTCGTAGAGGCACGGCTGCAGGCGCACCTGCGCAATCAGCAGATTGTTCGTGGTCTCACAGTCGTTCTCCGGCGAATTGGCGAGCATTTCGGCTGAGGGTGGGGATTCGGCGGTCGGGAGGAAGCGAGGAGAACGGACGGGTAGCGCGGAAAGTGAGCAAACGCCGAGCGGGTGCCGCTTTATGAACGAAATCTGTGTAGAGACGACGCCGAATGCGCAATCACGGCAAAGAAAGAGGCGAGCGGTGGGAGGGAGCACGGGAGGGCAGGAGTGTGAGCCGCAGTGTTGGGAAACAGGCAGTGCACAAAGAAACGCCGCGCGAGTTGCGCAACGGCACACGACTCGTAGTGAAGAACAAGCCGCGCGGCAATGCGACGTGGTGAGAGAACGAAGGCCGATTCCCAACGTTTTCCGCTTCGACTTGGCGGCTCGGCATCGTTGTTCGCTCGACACGGACGCCGCTTTGGTTTGGGCGTGTCGAAATTTTGATGACAAACATCGTTGTGCTTCAAGGGCAAAGATTCAAACCAGCAAGCCAGCTTCCGTCTGTGATGACAAATGATAAGCCGTCGAGGAGTGATAAAGAGCGCAGATTTGTCTTTGAGAACAGAAACTAATTAATGGTGATGACGCACCAACCGTTCACTTTTCGATGATTTGGGGTGTGCCCACCGTTCAGTTTTTGTTGAACGGTTGGGTTAAAAGCCGTCAATGAGTAGCAGACCGCATTCCTTGACTTCAGCTACGATGAAGTCACTTCTTCTCCTTGCCCTCCTCGTCGTCGTCGTGGTGGATGGAGCAGTGGTCCCACCGAAAACGAACGGCCACCTGTTGAGCGGGAAGCTGCATCGCCGAATGGCCGATGACCTCCGCGCCTTCCAGCAGCAGCGACGAAACGCGCATCCGCACGAGAATTTCCAACCGGAATATCCGGGTACCTTAAGTTCTTTTGATTACAGAGTAACAATTGTTTAGACGAACTGATGCTCGCTGACGTGTGGATTAACAATAGGGTTGGCAGCCGGGCAGCTGCCCGGGCATTTGGAGTGGGCAGCTGCCCGGGCACGTGCCCGGGCAGGTAAAATCGGCCGGGCAGCAGCGAAAAAGTGGGCACGTGGAAAAAACGTTTTACCGACAGTTTTGGCATTTCTATTGCACGAATAAGTAATTTTAGCAAATTTTCTAGGATTTTTAATGCAATTTACGCGTTAAACATCGTGTTTCGAACAAGATTTTGCTTGGATCACCAATTTGAAGGGGTATTTTCGAGGAATTGAAACAAAACCTATCTGTTTTTAAGTTGGGCGGCAAAAAGAATCGCTTTAGTAAAGATTTCGTAGACATGTAGGTAAGTTGTTTTCGCACTAAAATGGGCAAAAAAATTTTTGAAAATTTCATCAGGGTACCCCCTTATGTCCATGCGGTCATAAACCCTGATGGTCATGCAATGGTTGTTTCTTTGATTATATTCTTGCCAAATGTTAGTTAACGTGTTGTTAAAGCTATAAATACTCAAAAAATCAATTTTAAGTGACAATAAGTGTTTAAATAGAGTTGTCAAGCGATTTTTCCGCGTGCCCAAAATTTTTGGGCATTTGGGCAGCTGTCCGGGCAGCTGCCCGGGCATCCTGCCCACAAATTTCAGCTGCCCGGGCATTTGCCATCCCTAATTAACAACACGAGTACGAGCGCTCTCTCTTCTTTTTTTCTTAAACTTCTTGCTTGCAGACCAGCACTTCGCCGTTTCGATCGAAACGAACGTCAAACTACTCTTCTTCCTCGATTCCTCCTACTCGCCCCTTCAGCCCGGCCAGCCCACGTACGACCCGCGGTGAGTTGAGCGACGGGAGAACGGAACGATTGGGTTGTTCAGACCGTCGGGCGGCGTCCGAGGGAACTACTTTCAGGGCATGTCCGGCCAACGCTTCATCGCCGGCTATCGCTACGAAGACGTCGTGAATGTGAGTGCGCTGGGCTTGCCTTCGGGGATGCCGGCACTCCAGTAGTCGTTGCGGAAGATTTACGACGGAATCTACCGCTGTTGTCTTTGAATTACGGCAAATTTTCTTGCAGTTCGGCGCGATCGGCGCGAACGCCGCGTGGAATCAACAGTTCGTCGCGGCGAACTTTTGCGAGGACCACAACCCGCCGTTCGTGGGCTTCGACGGAGTGCTCGGTCTGGCGTGGCAAGTGGCTTATTGGCGCTTGCACTCACCGCTTTTTGTTCAGGAACCATAGAGACAAGGATTTGGTGATCCCTTGTCGTCCTTTCCTTCTTCAACACGTTGCTTTAGCCCGTGACCGCCGACTCGACGCCCGTCCTCAACCTCTTCGCCGCTCAACCGGAGCTGCCCCGCTTCTACGTCCAGTGGCTGCAGCAGGACAAGCTGGAAGGGAAACGAGAACTCGTGTGGAAGATTTCGTTCGGCCACGACCTTTCCGACGCGTGTACCCAAAAGCCAATCGTGTCGACTCGTCTCTACTTCGATAGGGCGTTGAAAGCGCAGGTCTTCCGGCTGGACACGTTCAGCTTTGGATGGCACGCGATGGACGCCGATCTTGCGGCGGTGGACAGCGGGTGAGTGCGACGGGCTGTACGGGGAATTGGGGGCATCGAGCGGGAAAGCGGGCGGAAAAGCCGTGGACAGGGGGAAAGCAGCGAAAAACACCGACGCGTACACATCGCCCTTCTCTTCCTTTCAATGAGCCCACTGCCCGTTCAGAACGCCCGTCATACTGCTCCCGTACGAGGTCTTCCACGAGGTCTACACGGTCATTCAGCCGGATTATGATTTCGATCTGAACGTCTACACGATCGACTGCTCCAATGCGGGGAAATTGCGCGAATTTGTGTTCACGATCAATGACGAGGATATGGTCGTACCGTCCACCAACTACGTCGTCGACGTTCGTTCCCCCTCTGCTTCCTTTAACTCCCGTTCGCTTCTTTCAGCTCCAGCTGGGCGGCGGCAAGTGCGTCGTGGCAATCGGCCGTTCGGAGATCGTTCCCTACGTTCTCGGCACACCGTTCCAGTGGACCTTCTGTACGAAGTATGACGTGGACAACACGCAGATTTCGTTCTACAACGTCAACTGATCGCCTTCAATTCTCGTGAAATAAACGATCAGGCATGCGCACAGATTAGAGCGGGGACTGCAGTAAAAAAGGAATTGCGTGGATTTCATCCATTCGCGAGAGCATCACTCGTTTCGAGTGATTGAGCAGCAGCAGAGAGCAACGGAAGAAACGTGTTCATTCCCCGGACGGATAACATAAGGGAGTGAGTGGACGTCGGCACATCATGAGAAGCAGGCGGTCAGTTCAGTCAGGAGAGCGAAAGCGGCGACGCGCGACAGCGCGCTGGCGGCCGCGAGAGGTTCGTGTTGCACGCGCACACCGAAAGATTGTCGCCCGTGTGCGCGCAGCCGAAAAAGTGGGTGGGGGGAAGGCGGGACTCACTCGTCCTCCCCAAAGGTGCACACGCGTTGGACGGCGCCCCCGAAGAGCGTCCGCCTCGTGCAGCACGCGCAGTCGTAGAGGACGCGTTCGGTCCCCGCGCCGCCCCCGAAGCTCTTGATCGCCGCCACTCGCTGCAATAGCGAGCAGGACCAGCAGCAGTGGCGGCGAGGCATCGCGGATGGGCGAGCGCAGTCAAGAGAAGGGTGAGTGGGAACGACCGATCTACCCGCCTCTTGCACGAGTTAAACGAGCCGCTTGTCATGCAGATTCCACGCCGCAATCCCGTTGGTTTGCTCAAAGGCACTGGCTTTTATTGCCGGTCCATGCTCGGGCGTTGTCCCTGTCGAATCGATTGCGGGTGGACGCGAGTGCTGCGAAGAAGTTCGCCTGCCGATCGATCACTTTTTTCTCCCCCATCTTTCTGCATCGAGCAGTGCAGACCGTAAGCCATTAGAACTCTGCACCGCTTGATTGAGCGGTCAACCACGACAACAAAGCAGCAGTTTGTATCGAAGCGGAATCATGACCGTGAATCCAAACGATGAAAGAAATGGAACACTGACGGCGGGCGGACGGACGACGGCGACCGCTGAATCACTTCCGGCGGCGATCGCTTTCTTTTCGCGGATGATTCGCGTTGTTGTGATGCCGACCGGGAACAATCGAACGAGCAACAGAACAGTCCTTCTTCTTTCTATTCTCCTTCCTCGTGCTCGACAGAATGCGCCCTCTGCCCACCATTCTGGTCGTGCTGCTGCTCAAAGTGCGCCCGTCGTCGGCCGGACGATTCCTCTTCGATCCGCAGGAGACGAAGTTCGACTCGTGTGTTCGCGCGGACAGGGACCGCTTGTGAGGACGCCAACCAGCCTTCCCGACCAATCGATCTTCTCGTTCAGCTACCTGGAGGACTGCGAGGACACGACGATCGCCGTCCAATGGAGTCGGGAGGAGAATCTCCAGCTATTCGCCCAACTCCCGCCCAACAGCAGGTACGTCCTCCCTCTTCCTCCTCTTCATTCCTCTCGCTTGCAGCTTTGAGCTGACGCTCAACGGCGAGTGCTCGCTGCGGTGGGAGGTTCTCGCAAACGGGCGAACGCAAATCGGCGAGTTTTTTCGCTCTCCTCCTCAAATTTCCCCGATTTGAAGGCGGCGTGCAGCTGGACGATCCCGCGGCATCGCTGGAGTTGTGGGCCGCGCGCGGCGTGTTGGACTGGGCGTTCCACGAGGACGCGCGCTTCTGCGCGGGCCGCTCGCTTCGCAACGACGCGCCGGGCGGCGGCTTTTGGACGAGCGTTCGGTTCGCGCGGAGCGGCCCGGTGGACGTCTTCTTTGTCCACGTGCGCCCCCACCACTCGTTTAAATCTGACAGTGGAGTTTAGAGCGCGATCGGATGGAACCGGGACTTCGGCGAGTACGCGCCCGAGATGCGCGTGGAGGGAACGATGGCGGGGAGCACTTCCGCTTCGACATCGGCGACGAGTGAGAATCCGGAGGTGGAGGAGGCGCCGAGGATGAGTGAGGAGTTGTCTTGTGCTTTCTATCTCATCTTCTGTCCTTGAGGTTCCGCTGCCAAATCGCTCATTGCCGGTTGGATTCTTGCGTTAGCTGGAGCGGTCGGGTACTTGTAAACGACGGTCTCTAGATCGCTTGAGTTCAAATAAACTAGGTGGTAACACTCGCCGTGAATGCAGTTTGTGGGCCTTCGAATTGTCCTATGCGATTGCTTAATTAACAGAAGTTCATCAGCGCTCTCCATCTCGCTTTACGAACGAGCAGTTGGCTTGGAGGCGACACGGAGGTGTCCAGAACAGGCAGCCAAGGAAGGACCGTCGGAAAAGAAACACAGCGCACTGGAAGGCGGAAAAAACGAAGAGGTCTCTCGGCATTACCTCTTGCTTTCTTCCTGCACTCCGGAGGAGTCGGGCAGACGGCCGGAACGCGCTTGAAACAAAGCGAGAGCAAAAAGCGGCTGCAACGGGACGAATCGTTTCTCGATTGCGCACTTCTCCTTCGCTTACCAGCCGGCTGCTTTCGGTGGCGCAATGTCGGCGAAATGAGGAGCGGGCGAGTGGAAAGCCGCCATTTCGGTTTCTGCTCGTCCTCGAGTCACCCGCTCTCCTTCCGCCCGCTCTCCTGTCCGCCAATCGGTCGCTCCCGTCCGAGATGCTCGTCCGCTACACGTTCCTGATCGCCGCCGGTCTGCTGTTCAGCTCCTCGGTGGTGAGGCGGCGTGGCTCTACGATCCGACGCACACGAACATCGAGAAGTGCGTGCGCGTGGAGGAAGGGCCCTACGACACTCGTGTGAAACGGCGCGGAAAGTTGTGAGTCTTCTGAATTCTTCTCCCCAGTCTCGTCCTTTTTGCAGCGACCTGGCCGACTGCGAAAACACGACGATCCAAGTGCAATGGACGACCTCGTCTCCCAGAGCGATGGAGCTGGAGTTGTACTTTCGTTTCGGGCAGACCGATGCGACGTGAGTTTTCGCCCTCATCCCTGCTCATGACTTCGTTGCAGCATCGAGTTGACCATCAACGGCAAGTGCAAGTTGCCGATAAAACTCGTCCACGACGACAACAATAACTACAAGGCGCAAATTGGTGAGTCGCTTCTACTGTAAACGTGATTCAGCTTCTCTGTTCAGAAAACACCACTGCGGACGAGCCGAATACGATCCTGAACATTCGGCCCAACCACGTGCGGCTCCTCAAGCGCCAAGAAGAAACGCGTTTCTGCGAGGGCCAGTCGTTGATGCAGGCCATCAACGACGGCCATTACTGGACTTCGATTGGCTTCAAGCGGGCCGGAAAGATCGACGAATTCAGGGTCCAGGTCTGCTCTCTCGTCAGTGCGCGAAGCAATGGCAAGTTTCAGCTTCTCTCCGGAACTGTCAACGAGGACTTCGGCGAGTACCCCGCGCCGCCGCCCACAACTACGACTACGACGACCACAAAAGCTTCGCCCACCACCGCTGCGCCCGCCAATACCACCGTCAAGAGCGAGTTGCTCCTTCGTTCGCTCTCATTTCCTCTCCTTCCTCCAGATTCCGCCGCCAAATCGCTGGTCGCCGCGTGGATGGTCGCGTTCGTCGGAGTGGCCGCCTTCTCGTGAGCGTTCGGTCGTTCGCTCGGGGCTGCAAGACGCCCATCCTTCTCTTCTCCTCTGTTTCTTTATGCTCAACCCTTTCGGTTGACTTCGGTTCAGTTCAAATAAAATCAGTTGCGGATCACCTGGTCGATGAACAGAGAACGAAAGCTGAGCAACGAGTTGCAGCTTGTGTCCACTCGTTTCCCACTCGTTCACTGGCTTTCAAGCCGAATCGACTGGCGGCTGGCCGCTTGCTTATGGGCGAAGAACGAAAGCCGTGCGGACGAAGACGGCGCGCAGGTGGTCGGCGAGCAGGATGACGGGCTTCTGATCCCCCACTCGCACAAAGCGACGGCAGCTGAAAGTACAAGCGGCCGACTTCCCGAGTGTCCCGTTGATCGGCCATCGCTTCGAGCGGGCCCACATCACTGCACGCATTTCTCTTGTTGAGAAGAGGAGTAGCGGAAGCCGACCAGCCAGCACAAGATCAGTGCAAAGGGACTCCATTTGCACTCCTGTGTGGGCGAAGTCAACGTGAGATGCCATCAAGGCCACACACCTCACGGACACAAAGACGCGCAGACAATAGAAGGCGACAAAGGACAATCTTTCGCTGTTCACCCGATTGTTTATTCACCACACATCAAAGCAAACCAGTGACAGACAGAGCGTGTCCATCCCTTTGCAATCGAATCCCCAGCGGCTTTCACGCACGCGGGCCGTCTGCAAGAAGAACGCTGAGTGAACCCGACCTAACGGAAGGCGACAGACCGTTGGAGTCGGAGCTTGTCGCTGCTGACTCCGAAAGGCGCAGTTGATTGGCGATCGCGTTCCCAACGACGAAAATCGTCGGGCTTCACCACGGGCACAACGTTCGAACTTCGGTGGGTTCGCTTCGTTCCCGCAGCACGTCTTGGTTTCTCGTCGACCGACGGGTCGCAATCCGTTCATCCGGAAGGGAGGCTGAAGAACGGAGGCGGTGAAGGAAGTGATGACTGAAGGAGGCTCACCTGATCAATTGCCTCAGAACAGCCTCTGTCGGATCCGACAGCTTCCCGGCGAAACAAGCGGCTTGACCTAAAAGGAAAGGTAAGAATCAAGAGGAGGAAACTCACAGCAAGAGGGCGAACATCGCGCACGTTATTGCGCGTCGGATTCCGCACCGACGAGGCGGAGCGTGAAGAGAAGGCGATCAGCAGAACGAGCATGTGCCGCTCGTCCAGTCACAGAGACAGCGGAGATCGTTGCCCACCGACTCAAGGATGCGTCCGCCTGCAAACAGGAGATAAATGGGAGGTGGTTGAGCAAAAGAACCGACCAGCGCACTGGAGGAAGAAACGGACGTTCGCAAGAAGATGGTGCGCGAGAAGCGGCGCACAGCTGAAGGCGGGGCAAAGTGCGGAGGCACTTCTCCGTTGGTCCGATGGAGCTTGAATGTCCTCGCACTACGCCTTCCCAAGAATCACGAGTTCTTTCCTGGTCGGAGTTGTCGTCATCGTCCACAACCTCGACTGAAATGAACGAGTGGATTAGACGGGCAAAAAAAGAAGGGAGAACTCACATAACGGACGACCATTCCAACGAACTTGAGGACGCCTTCTTTGCGGCTACACACCCCACAGAACGGCGACCGTCCACGAGAAGCGCCTCTGCCGAACAGCCGGGAGCGACCGCTCGTCTCGATGTCAGGCGTCGATAAAAAGGGGGAGCGGGGAATGAGCCGACCACTCGCGGCGAGCAACGGAAAGAGCGACTGGCCGCCCGCCGCTCGCTCGTTGGATGTCGTCTGCGAGTTGCTTTCGGGGTTGCGCAACGAGTTGCTCGCTTGCATTCGAAATGGACGCGATCATTCGGCTGCCAAGTGAGTACGTGGAAGTGAGTGGTGGGATTGCTCGTATCGCAATCTTCTCGTTCTTCCTTCCACTTTGAGCCCAACGACGAGGCAGAAGCCAGCCAACGGGTGTTGCTGGATTCGAGCGAGCGACATCCGTGTGCTCCGAGGTTCTCCCCCACTTGCGACAGGATCTTCGGCTTCTTTTTCGTAACGCCGTCGAAAAACGAGTCGCCCACTTCCGCCGGCCGGTAAGCTCGCTCTCCCGCCGCAACGAGCAAACAAGAGCGGCGAGTGCAGGGGAATGCGGGCGATCAGACCGAAGGAGTGGCCGCCTGCGGGTTGGTGATAAGCGAGCGGGAGACTCATGCCATCCACTTCTTCTTTGCTCCCTTCCGCTGGCTTCGTGTTGGTCGGGCGGCAATCCAAACAGCGATGAGTGAGTTCCAGTCGTGGACCTTTGGAGAATGTTTGTGCCTTTTACTTTCTACTGCACATTGTTATTATTTGCTTTCTTCCAGGAAGTGGCGCAGTTTGCGGAATAATGATCAACCGACACATCGCGTGATCAACGGAATAAGCATGAGACGTTGCGTGCAAGTCAACGAGTGAATACAATGCACGCTGGATCGAACGATTAGACGGCCGTGTGCTCGTTGTTCCAATGGCGCGCTCGAAAGAGGTGAGTCCCCCAAACAAAGCGAGAACAAAAACACGAAATGCAATTGGAATACGGAATAACGAAAGAAACTACGGAAATAATCGCCGACGATCCATCGTTTTGTGAAACAAACAGTTACCGTTCGACCCTTAAGAAGAGTGGCGATTGCTTACAACCAAGTCGTACGAAACAAATGTGGCGTGGAACGCCAATCGCCCTTTCTGGTCCTAACCACGCTCACGATCCCTTTTCTTATGCGGAACGGACCGCTGTTGACCGGAATTTAATCAACCTTTAAATCGCTGCTTCGTTCGTTCTCCTCTGTACGTTTTTGACGTGAGCCCAAATTAAAAGCGGAAGTTGAAGTGAGTTCCGTTCTACACGCACCTGCACGAGCCTTTACCTTGAAGCTGGAAAAGAAAATTCGAAGAATACGGAAGCTAGCGAAAAACCGCTGATCAAATGGTGCCCTTGGAATGGGTTCTTGTTTCCTTTGTTTTGAACACCTTCCAATGGGGATTGCTTGCACTTTGACATGTTCGGATAGCCAACAAGGAAATGATCCGGAATAAGCCTCTTCATGACGGTCGATCAGTTTTTAAGTTGAATTGAATGTCCCAGACATCCCACTAATCGAAAGATCTTTTACCCGTGCATTCGTCGCAGTTTGCCTCTGAAACGATCAGAGACAACGACTTCCAGCGGCTCCATCGCCGCCGGAAGTGTGCCCGGCGGAATAAAGCCTGCTCACGAATGAGTTCAAACAAATAAGTCGAATCACACGTGTTCTCCAACGTAAAAGACGGCAAGAAACACCAAAAAATCGCGTTTTCCATGCGGTCGATCATCCCAACAATTGGATCAAACATTTCTACACGGCTATGCGGAATAAAAGGCCCTCTGCAATTTCATCCATGATCTTCGAAACATGGGTAGAGTCGTCCACATGGGACGGAATAAACGGCAAGCACTGAGGCGTCACAGACCGAACGAATGAACGGAATAATCGACGAACGAGCGAACAAGCGGACAGTTGAAGACCGATCGCCAATGAAATCAATCCGTTTACGCCTTGAGAACTCGTGTTCCCGAACGAAACTATTCTGTTGCTTGGCAGTGACCGGCATTGTACATTGATGTAGACGAAAGCAGCGACACCTTTGAAGAACCTGAGACGGAATTTTCAATGACATTTGACGAAGACGAACGAAAGAACTTCTGCAACGTTCAGCAGCGGATGGAAGGCAGGTGTAACGGAATAAAACCTTCAAACCCAAAACGAACTCTAACGAGTTATTGAATCGCTGGGCATCACACAATGGACGGTGCCGCTCGGCTTCTTCCGCAAAGCAAAGCGATTCATCGCCCATTACTAACCAAAAGGCAACGCGGACTTGGAAGCCGTCAAAAGGGCAGTTCGACTTACCGTGTTACCAAAAGAAATAAAAACGGAATATTGAAACACAACTTGAAGCTACGAGAACAAAAGCCGAGATTCGTACGCATTTCGAGTCGTCAAACAAACTAAGAATAGTCCACGATGCGGAATAAAAACTCTCGTTGAGCGTCCACTCGCAAACGTCAAGCTTTTGGCTGCTCACACCGACTCTTCTCGCCCGTTGCTTCGATTCTTACAATGGCTGATCTTCAAAAGTTTGCTTGAAACGCTGATCAAGCGAAAAAGAAAAATCAACTCCGGAATTGATCAATGCAACGTCAACAATTGTCGTCTATAAGAAATAACGAATGCAGCTTGGCCCTCCTAGTCGCTTATTTCGTGCGCGATCCACGCGCAGATTTATAGCAACAACCATGGAATTTGATCCAAATCGACGATCACTGCTGGCAGTTCGATCGAACAGAAGTTCCTAGGAAGGAGTGTGGGTGGAACGGAATGATCTAAAAACGGTCCACGTGCACCCTTTGCGGAAGCAAAGCGCTAGCAATCTCCCCGTGAACAACACGCAATATAACGCTCGTTCACAAATCGAAACGGTTGTCCACAGCTTGTCTATCGTTTGTGTCGATTAACAAGCCGATTCAAATGAAACGCACAGACGTGCGTATAAGGAAACGCAGAGGCGAACTAATGTGCGGCTGCTTCTCGGAAGTTGGCGAGCTACCGTTCTAAGAATAAAACGGCTGGATGATAAACCATTGGACGGAATAATAAGATCTGAAACATACATCCTGCGCACTATGGCCTTTAGTAGAAACGATTACCGCATCGTCCACAAGAACCGCGGAGTTCGATCGAAACTGAAAAACGCCCGCCCACTCCGAATTCTCTCGCCATACTCCGACCAACCGAAGTCCCGGCCAACCCTCCATTCAACTGCCCACATCTTACGACGTTCTTCTGCCAATCCCCACCGCCCATTTCTCTCACCGGACGAGTGAACGGAGCAGGCGGGCGCGTTCTTTCGGTGAGTCCCACCTTTTTCATTTGCCCATCAATCGCTTGCAGGAGGACCGGATGGCCGACAACTACGAGCCGCTCTTCCCCACGGGCTCTCCGCGGCCTCATCGATGGAAGAACGAAGGATGGACCGACCGCCTTGCAGCAACCGCCGTCCGCCCGTTCGATCAGCACCGTCGGCAGGGCGACGGAGTTCGGCGGCGGCCACTCGGCGTACGTGACGGCGTTGCGGCCGCCGCCGAGCCCTGCCCCACGCGACGATCCCGTGGACAACTCGTGGGCGCCGGCGTGGCGGCGGGCGTGTTCGCGCTCTGCCTCCTGCTCGCCGTCGAGGCGCTGGCGGTCGCGCTGCTCGGTTGGCACAGCTAAACGCGTTTATTTGGTGGTCGACTGCGGGAATAAACGCTCGAATTGTCGGTTGACTGTGGGACGGATGTTGGGGGAAGAAAGCAGTTGGAAGCTGCGATCGGCGGTCTTCAACGCGGAAAAGAGAGCGCCGCTCGCCCGTCCGAGTGAAAAGCATTTGGGCGACGACAACCCGCGGGCGATAACCACCGTGTGCCTTCTTTCCGCATTCTTTTGGTAGAGTGTCAAATGGATGGCCAACCGCTTCATGTGCCGCCTCTGAACTCCCGAATGTCACCCTTCACTGCTCAAATGACTTTTGTTCTCTGTGGAATAAGATCGACTTGTCCAGTTCCTTTTAGTGAGTGGAATGGCTGGGGGTTGCGATCAACCATTCGTAGTTCACTCCACTGCACCGAACAGTTCCCTCTTCATTCGTGCCCGCCAATTCGAGCCGCAGCTGCTCGTAGTCCAGCAATGGGCGGTGACGATCCAAACGGGTGAGCGCCAGCTCGTTGGCGAGACGGTCGACTTCTTGCCAACCTGAATTCGATGCCACCCGCACTAGCGAGTCACAACGCCCGAAATGCGTTTACGTGTTGAATCCGGGCAACAGCGAACGGACGAGTCGCCATTAGACAGTCGCCTACTGCTCAGCACGTAGAGAAGCCGGTGCACGGCAAAAAGTAATAGATTTAAACAACGCCGATCGATTTTCTTCGTTACGTTCGCCTCTTCTGGTGTGCGGAAGACGTTGCTCAGCAGGTGCGTTTATTTTCCATTAAAAATTAAACGAATTCGAACAGACGAGAGGACACGCAAGCAGCGGCAGGTGCTGTCCGCCATTGAACTTCCGCCCTCGCCGAGCCACTCGCCAAAGAACCTCAGACGGTCAACAACATTCGTGAACAGTGTCGATTGCCTTCAAGCCTTCTTGTTCGTTGTGGAATGAACGAAACGTCGGAGGAAGTGATTCCTTTCGACTATCGACAAGTCGACTTCATCCCGCTAAATTTTCTCGTTTATTGCGAGTGCTTCCAAACAGCCAACTGTTGCTGTTCTCTGTTCCTGTACGCTTCCTTGCTGCATGCGATCGTGTACCACTCGCCGAAAGAAATGTGCGCTTTCCGCTGGTATATCCTGTGGAATGCGACGCACAGAATGGCGGTCAGCTTGCTGCTCCTGCTATGTGCGCCGCACGAAACCTTGTTGCCCTACCCGATTTTGATCTATCGAGAAGTCTTTGACTGGATCGACGTTGTAAGTAATGTCTGGCATTCGAGTACACTGCTCCCGCATTCAGGATTGGCCACGCTTTACGATCAACTTGAATGCGATCGCGGTGGTTGGATCGTTGGCGGGCACGGTGTTCACCACGTGCATGCTGTTCATTTATCGCTTTGCCCAGACCATTCAGTCGCCGTACGTCGCTTTCCTCTCGGACATGCGGCTTTACACGTTGATGTACGTTCTCTTCAACTCGTTTCGATCTACGGCTGTCTTCACCCCGCCCTCATGGATCGGGTGCAGTTGCTGGCGGCTCTGAAACCCGTGGACCAACGGGCGTACGGTCGTTTGAGCGGACATCCGGTGGTCATCGGGTTGAACGTAAACAGAAGCCGTCAGTTGCTTCCCACTACAATCATTTTGCAGCTGAACGCGGGCGCTCGGGGGGTGTGGTGGGCGGGTGCGAGTGCGGCGGTGTGGTCGCCCTGATGGCGGCGATCACGATGCTGTGCAGCCTGACCACCTCGCGGTCTCTCTTCCAATCTCGCCACCGGTTGCACAAGCGAACGGCCGAGTTGTACTCTCGGCTAGCAACAATGCTGCTGCTCGACCTTGCTGCAGCCTTCTCTCTTGTCGCCATTCCCGTCTTCTTTCTCTTCATCGGCGTGTTGTTGGGCTCGAAAGCGCTGACTGCTGGAGTCGCTTTGACGCTGTGCATCGGCGATCTCTACCCGCTTGCCGCCAATTTGTTGATTTTCGTCTACGTTGACGCCTACAGACGGCGTTTGTTCGCGTGGGCGCCGCCGTGCGGCTGCTTGGCTCGATTCCAACCCAAACAACAGCAACGCGTCACATTCTTCTCGCTCAGGGACACGCCAAGCCTTCGAGTACCTTGCCGAAAATAGACACAGCAAGCACGAGTGCGTACCGCCAGTTTTAATCAAATTGTGGCCAGTAAATAAACGTCTATTGACTACAAATGATTGCTTGTGAACGCTCGGCACGCTGAAAACCGCCTTTAGGCGACTGCCCTCAAGAACTCACCGTTCGAGCGAGAAGACAACCACGCGGTCCGCCGACTCCTTCAGCAGCGAGCGTACGAACGAGCGGAAGCCGTCGGCCGGCCGCAACCCCTAAATCGAGCACGGGCTGCCGGTTAACGGCTTCCGCTGAAACCACACGCCGCCGTTTTCAATCTGAGGGGAAGAGAAGACGGCTGCTCGCGATCACGTCCTCCCACCCCGCCCAGCGCACTGAAGAAGGACGGGAATGAAGAGAACACGAGTGAACGAATCAGAGGCTGTACGATGCGTTGCTCAGCACGTCCCGTCCTGCACGATCAAGCGGGAAGGCGAGAAGAGTGAATGAGGAAAATGCTCTTGTTTGCGCACGAGACGTTCCGACGCTCATCTTCACGAGTTCCCCTTGCGAGTGAAGGGCCGATCGAATCCGACGGTATTCAAGAGGTTGGGAAAACGGGAAAACGGCGCCAGTCTGCTCATTTGGCGTACGTTTTCCTTCCGAATGCTTCTTTCTTGAGCGAAGGACGGGGGCCATTTGCTCGCTGAGTAGTCCTCCCGAACACCAGGCGCGACCACTCCGTTTCCATGCTCTGGATTAACTCGTTTCAACCGTTTATTCGCAGCACACACAGACAGACGAAAAAACACGCTCTTTGAACCTCCGATCGCTCTCACTTCTGCTCCCCTCCGGGCGTCTTGCTGGACTGGGGCGTGGCGGCCGCCTCCTTCTCGCCCCCTTTTGCAGCCTCGAGAGAGTGAGTGGGTGGATGAGCGAAGAGCTCACCTCCTGACGACCGGCTGCTTTTTTGTGTTGGGTTTGTTGTCCGCTTGCTTCGTGCCGACCTTGTCGACGTCCGCCTTCAGCGCTTTTGCTCCGTCCTGCTGGACTCCGCGTTCGCCGCCGCCTTCCCGTCCGGCTTCTTCTCGACGGCCGTCTTCAGCGCGTCCTTCGAGGCGGCGGCCTTCGGGCGGGCGATCGTCATTCCGGCGGACGCCTTGATCGCCGCAATCGGCTGTTGGTCGGCCGTCTTCCAGTTGATGATGCGGCCGTCGGGCGTGTGCCGCTACTGACTTGTTTGAGTCCACTTCTCCTCCAAGAAGCCTCCCTTTCACTTCTGCTTTATCCACCGAATGCACACACAAAACGAAAGAAAAGGAAACGTCCGCTCAATCGTCAACCGGAACGTCCTCACTTTTTGCCGCTCTGCTCCTTGCCCGTGTCCCACGCGGAGAGGGCGCCGTCCGGCTGCAACAAGCAAGAATGAACGGGACGAACGAACGGCGGACTCACTGCCAAGTGGGAGCTCGGTCGAGCGCTCGGCGCGGTCGCGGGAGTGGCCGGCGGGTCGCGAATGGCGTTGCCCCGCTTCTCGCGCGACTTGCTCACGTACTGCACACGCTTCGCCTTGGTCTTGCTGCCGGGAACGGGCGAAACCACGTGCGCCGTCCGATCGGGCAGTCCGAGCTGCACGAGCGGTTTCTGCTGGAACTCCAGCTCCATGCGGACGTCGAGCGGCTTCTGCTCGCTCTTGCGCTCGTCCGTCGTCCGATTGCCCACGGATTTGGAGCCCCTCGGCCGGCTGGGCGCTCGCACGCCCTTCGATCCGCTGGCCGCACGATTGCGCTTCCAGCACACGACGCCGATGGCCGCCGGCACTCCGAGCAGCAAGAGGACGACGGCGACGCTTCCACTGTAACGAGGGAGAGGTGAGGGGGCGTAAAGAGTGGGCGTACACGATGATCAGAGCGAGCAGCCACGACGAGAGCGACCCGGCCGCGCCCGCCTTGTCCTCCGGCTTCTCGTCCGACTTGAACGACGCGTCCTTCTGCAAAAGAAGTGAGTAGCAAGCGGAGAAGCTAGAGGACTCACGAATGTGACCACCAAATCGGGGAGTGGTTCCGCGAGCGTAATCGAGAGCTTCACGAGCTGTTGGCTTCCCTCTTTGCTGAACGGCTGGCAGTTGTCGACGGGTTTTTGGGGATGCAAAGAATCTGTGATTTTGGCGCCGCTTTTGGTTCCTTTGATCACCACAGGGAAGTCGAAAGCGGCTCCTTCTGCAGATTGGTTTGAATAATCGAAACAAAAAAGAAAGTCCACTAACCCGTTGTGATTTGAGCCCAACTGTCACCCGCCGAAACGATGCCGTCGATCGTGCAAGTTCCCGCTTTGAACGTGATCCTAAACGGAGAGATAAAACGGGAAACAACGGACAAGCCACCTGGAACCCGGCGACTGTTTTTGGGGATGATCCCACGTGGATTCAAAAACCGTGCCCGTGAACACGAGCTCGGCATTGGCTTCTTTCTTGATGCCCGTGTACACGCTGCAAACGAGAAGGTGAATAGAGGGGATGAGCGGGGACGACTCACACGTTGTTGCCCTCCTGCTTGAAGCCGGCGGGCGGGTCGGCGCCCTTGGATTCGATCAGCAGCACGGCGACCACGAGCAGGACGGGGAATCCCGAATTCATCCTTGGAGCGAGCGGAAAGCGGAAAGAAGAGCCGACCGACGCGGAGGGCGGATGGAGAAAACGAGTGAGCTCCCGTCGCTGCCCGCCGCTTTTCCACTCGCGTTCCGAGCGAAAAGGGCGGAATTTGCATCGGGATTGACGCCAATCGATCGGTTGTTCTCACTTGGTGATCAGCAAGAACTCGTGGGCAGCGAGTGAGAAGCGTGGAGTCCGAAAGGTCTCGTCGTTCAGATCACCTGCTTCTCCTTTTTTTACTTTCAGTCGCTCTCTGTTCGGTGAGTGTGTTGCTGCTCGTCGAACCGCCCACTCCTTCGAGCTCTCGTCTGGTTTGAACCTCTTCTGCAACGGTCAATGCGCCCTCCCCAACGAGAAATTTCGACCCATCTGCCCCGCACGCCGCACGCCCTCGCCGAAGAAACAAGCCGGCGGGCGTCGTCCTCCGCTCGAGCGACCGCTTTATGTTCCCGAAGGGCGAGCGGGCGGCCGCGTGCTCGCCGTCAACAATCCCGTGCGGGCCAGAACATTGCGGCGGTTCTCCTCCCATTGCCTTCTTCTAGCGAAGGGCGGGTCCGATTGCTCGGTGAGAAGTTCTCCCGAACGAAAGACGTCCACCACCGGTTGCTCACTTCTTCTTTCGTTACTCTTGTCTTGTAGCCGCTGTTCTGACGTCAACACCCGCACGCTCGAAATGTAGCCAGCGAGGCGCCGCCACTCAATGGATTGCAGGACGTCGCTTTCATGCTTTCTTGCTGCATTCGACTGCTCTTCTTCTCCAAATCCATGTTTTTGGCAAGAGCGAAACGGTTGTGGTCATGCGTGAAGCGAGAACACTCCCGAATGGTCGAAAGAAGCCCCACAATTGCGAGGTCAGGAGCACAAAAGATTTGTAGCAGCTCGTCACTCATCCAAAATTCGTACGAAACGGAGGAATATTCTCGCCTCTAGCCCGAAAGAAGCAAGCACTCTTCCACTTTCTCACTCCGCAAATTCAACGGAATGTCGGCCGAGGCCGACTCGCCGCTGTGCGCGCTGGCGTACGCGACGAACCGCTCGGCGCGAATTTCGGGCGCTGAACGCCGTCCACGCGGCCGTTTGCCTGCTCGCGCTCGTCGGTCTCTTTGCGTACTTGCGGACGCCGTTCGTGCGGCGCGTGCTGAGGTTCGTGAGCGGCGATCTGAAGGTGAGCGGCGAGACGAGTGGATTCCATTGATCAAGCGTTGAGCAGCTGGTCTGGAGTGCCGGCTTTGCGTACTACCTGGTGGGGATCGGCTTCCAGTTGTCGCTGGCCGGCTACCGAATTGTGGGCACTCCATCCGTTCCTGTGAGCTTCCATTCGCCGCTTTCAGGTCACGTACGCCCTCGACTTGTCCGCCTGCTCGTACGTGTGGACCGCCCGCACGTGTTTTTTCGCGAACGTCCACACGTCCGCTCTCTTGAATGTGCGTAATTGTTGCGGCTTTTAATCGCTGGGTCCTTCTTTTAAACACTGGGATCCTCTAAACACTCGGGTGTTTGAGCGGGCAGCTGTTGTATTGGCTGGTTGAGTTGGTGGGCAGACTGAAAAGTCGTGAATCAAAGGAGAAATGAGTTCGCTGATCCCTCACTCCAGCTGGCAAACCGTTGTATTCGTCGCAAATTATTCGCAGCAAACTCCCCGTTCAACTCGTCACGCCAATAGCTGCTCGCTCAAAAGGCCCGAGTGTTCAGAAGAAGCCCCAGCAGGTCTTACGAAATTTTCCGTTTAGTTCGTGTTCCCATTCTTCCACTTGGCGCTCCTGCTCGAACGATCGCTCGCCGCCTTCCCGCATCGCCGCGGACGGGGGAAATCCGTGGGCGTCGTGCTGGTCGGCTGTTTGGTTCGTTCCGCTGATCCCGCGTAGTCGAGTGGCTTTTCGCGCAGATTGTGTTGCCCTACGCGTACGCGGCCTATTTGTACTGGGCGGTGCGGAGCACGGCGCCGCCCGACTCGCCCTACTGCTCGGGGATTCAAACGAATCGGGCGGTCGGGCGCACAACGGCCTTCCACCACTCGGTCGTCTTTTGGCTCCTCGACTTGGCGACCAGCGGCGGCGACCTCCTGCTGCTGCTCGTGAGCCGGCGGCGCATCGCCCGCTTCTACCGCGCGGTGGCCGCGGCGTCCGCCCGCTACGATCTGGAGCGCTCGTTCGCGCTGCGCGAGCTCCGCATTTCGTGCGGCCTGATTCTCCCGTTTTCGCTGGTAAATTCGCTCACCTACGGCCTGCAGACGCTCTACTCGTTCTAGTCGCCGACTCGGTGAGGGAGGAGAGCACAAATGCAGTGAGTTCCCGCCGCAATCAACATCCCGTCGTTCGTTTCTTGGCTTCAGGCCCGCACCACGGCGATCTTCGCCCACTTCCTCCTGCTCGCCGTCTTCCACCGACTGCGCGGCGCAGAGGCGGCCAGCGAGTGGACCAAACGGGAGGACCGCACGGACGAGTACTTCCGCCAGTTCCAGCGCATGATCGCCTGATCGGTGGATTCTTGTACGGGCTGATCGACTTGTACTCTCGATCGAGCAAGTGAGCCCCAATCGCTTGTTGCAAGTGGCCGCCTGCTACAATCAATTTATTCTCTTGCACGAACAGTAAACGAGATTCAACTCGAAGAAGGACGAGATTCTGCAGGCGATTAGAAGCGAGAGGAAGCGAAAATAAGCGCTCGAATTCACTCCGAGAACTCGTGCTTCTCCGCATCTGACTGAAAGATCGAATGGGACGCGGTGCGGACGACCCGAAAGAAGAAGCAATTGCGAGGACGTGTCATTTGTTTTGCCTGTTTGTCTGACAGCCGCCTTCCAGCCAACGAGCGGGTCGACTTGCCAATGGAACTGCCAGCAATTGAGTCCCTATTCGACGCCAACCCGAGCCGCTCAATCTGGTTCGACTCTCCGCTCTCCCACTCGTCCAGTCACCAGCAACCGCTGATGGACACCCATTCTGCTTTGCCCGAACGGCGAGATTTCTCCCTTTTGTCGGCATTTGCTTGCAATTCGCTTTGCGGGTCGCCTTGTTCGCGGCAGACGTTTGGATCACATCCCGCATTCAAGCGATCGACGGAACGATAGCAGTGGACAGCATTCTGCCGACGAGAACACGACGAATCCAATTTCATTTCACACATGGTAGAGCAAAAGACGCCTCCATTTGGGGGAGAACAAAAGAGAAAAGATGGGACTGGAGTGGCACACGGACAGCCCGCTCACTTCTTGCCGCCGCCGCCCGTCAGGATCAGCTCGTGGCGATTGATCTGCAGCGGCAAGAGGAATAAAAAGCTGCTGATTGCGGGTGGACTTACGTCGCCGGTGCCCTGCCCGCGGAAGGCCTGTCCTTTCGCGTTCGGCGTCTTCGTGTTCTTCGGCGTGCGCTCTTCTCCGCCTTGAGTGGCGTCCGTCCGCGTGTAGCCGCTCTTCGTCTGGTCGTTGGTCTTGGCGCCGAATCCGACCGTCTTGTCCGCCGCCGTCTTCTTGGCCGCCCGCTTCGTCTTCCGGTTCTTGCGGATGACCAAGAAGTAGACGAGCGAGGCGACGATGCTCAGCAAGAGAAGCAGAAGACCTAAGCAGCCGCTGGATGGCAGGGGATGAACGAGGAGGATGGGAGAGAGGACTCACCCGACCAGTCCGATCATCAGGCCGTTCATGCCACCTTCTCCCGAGTCCTCCAGCGCGGCGTTTCCGCTCTTCGCTCCAGCGGCTGTCGGGCGGAGCAAACCCGCAGCCAGCGAATCGACCGTCGAAGTTGAGGACAGAACGGTGCTCGAGACGTGCGGGGCCGTTGAGCTCATCGTGCTGCTCGAAGTGCTCGTCGGGGTGCTCGAACTCGTGCTGCTCGAAGTCGTGGGCTCCACCGTGGACGTCGAGGTGCTGCTGCTGGGCGTCGTGCTCGTCTCCGTGGTCAGCAGCGTGGTGGTCTAAAGATGATTGCACGCGAAATGAGCGCAGCGAAGCGAAGGAACGAACGGTGCTCGACGCAGTCGACGTGGACGTCGTACTGGTGGACTCCGTGGTTGGTTCGTGAGTGCTCTGAACGAGAAAATGGAAAGATCGAGTGCAGAAGGACGACCGACCGAGCTCGTAAAGGTAGACGGCAGGCGCGTGCTCGTCGTGGGCAGAAGAGTCGTCGAGGTGACGGTGGAAGTGGACGTGGAAGTGCTGGTCGACGTTGAGGGGGTTGTCGGCTCCGGCGTGGTGGTGGACGTGGTCTGAAGCAGGAGCGCGTAAGAAGACGCGAGGCGGACACCTCACACTAACCGTGCTCGTTGTAGAGGTCTGCGGAAATGACAAGCAGCTGGAACAGACAACAACGAGCGACTTACGCTGGTAGACGTGGAAGTCTTCGTGCTGGTCGTGGTCTAAACAAAGAGGAAGCAGAGCCTAAAAGCGATCGTCTTACGCTCGTCGTGGTCGTCGAAGAAGTCGACGTCTGGAAGAAGCAACGAATGAATGGCGAGTAAAAAAGGAAGGCTCACGGAAGTCGACGTAGTCGAAGTGGTTGTGGGCACCGGAGTTGTCGTTGTGGTTGTAGTCTAAAGAATGAAGAGATGAGTGGAGATCACACAGAAGGGAGGCTTGCTGAGCTCGACGTAGACGTTGTGGAAGTGCTGGTGGTCGGCGGAGGAGCCGTGAAGGAAGCCATCGGAGCGGGCACGGGTTTGCGGTTGTCCCAGCCCTGAAAGTCGTGCACTTGAACGTAAAGGAGATGTGCCAGCTTGCCCCCCAGGCGAACAGGTCGACCCAGCCGGCCGGCCGGTACTCGACGGTGGAAATGTGCTTCCATTCGCCGGGGTTCGGGTTCACGCTCTCCGCAACCGTGCAATGCGTGATTCGTGCGCCGTTCCCGTGCTCGAACGAAAAGAAACCGGATTGCGTGTCGATGCGCATCCAGCACGAGTCGTCGCCGACAGCGCACAGACTCCAGTCTGAACGTCCGCGTGAATCCCAAGATCGCCGACGCGCACTCACCCAACCAAGCTTGCAAACTGGGCTCTTGCCCGAGCGACTGCTGCCGACTGATTCGCGTCTCCCAGCGCGCTCCGTTGCGCGCCTTGTGGACACTCACGATGCAGCGCTCGTTGATGATCAGATCGACATTCATCCTGCAATCAGTCGGAGGATGAGTGCAAAAACAGTAAGAACGACCAATTGGCTCGATTGCCCAACGTCAAAACGGGCGACTTCTCATCCTTCCAGTGGATGTGGACACCCGCCCAAGCGCACTCCGTTGCGTAGCTGGAAAGAACGAAGGCTTCAAGAAACTCCGAGCGGCACTCACTTCCAGCCGTCTCCCGCGTTCATTTTCGCGCAAGACTCCCAATCCGGAGTGGCGTGGGATGTGCCCCGCGCGGTGTAGCGCGCGTCCAACGGCGACAATCCGTACGCGAACAGCAGGAGGCCGGTGAGGATCCACGGCGGCGCGCGCATCTCGGCGAAGCGAACGGCCGATCAAGCGGAAAGGAAGCTGCAAGCAGTGAAATGAGCGAGAGGAGCGGAGAGCGGCCGCTGGGGGCGGGACACTCGATGCTGACTGGCCGTTCTTCCGCCTCTTCGCGCCTCCTCCGATCTAGTCGAATTTGCGTGAGCGAATCACGCCCCAAGGTCCCTTGTTGAACATTTGCGAGAGGCGTCAACCGAAAGCGGACGAAGAACGTTGCTGGCCGTCCGTTTTGCTCCTTTGATGCAGAGGCGATTCCATTTGGACGCCGCTAGAAGATAGTCAGGCGAGGTCTTCAGTTCGCTCGCACTTCCCAGTACACAAATCAATGGACGGCGTTTACTTCGCATACAAAACCCAAACAGTAAGAACGAATGACTCTTCACAGCACTCCATCGACGAGGTCGCCGAACATCTCGGCCAGCATCGGCTCCTCCGCGGTGCACTTGTCGACGGACTTGACGGGAACGAGCGTGTCCGCCAGCTTGCCGTTGCACTCCTCGCCCCCCGCCCTCAAATCCATTTGGCCCAGGTCGATCGCCTTGACCGCCCACTCGCTCTTCTCGAGTTTTCCAGTCCAACACGCAAAGGAAGCGCTCCCTTTCGGCGCGGCACACATGTGTTGGCTGAAAGGAAGAAGTAAGCGAGTAAACGGACGTTTGGACTCGCATCAAATAGAGGACTTCGCCCGGATTCGCCGCTCCGTCCACCTCCATCGCCAGCGTTCCGTCCGCGAGCATCTCCGCGGAGCCGCAGAACTCCAGCACGCGCCGTCCGCTCGCGTCCGTCCGTCGATTCAAGACGACGACCGTCTGCAGAAACAAAGGATGAGGAAAGGCGACCCGCTAGAGAACTCACGCCCCAGCTGCCGCCTCGTCCGTGGCACTCAAAGGCGCCCGTGACGGTCACGTGCGGAGCGGGAGTGCTCGCGGAGATGGCGGACGGCGGCGCGCGGTACTCGCCGAAATCGCCGCCCGCCGTTGCGCCCTGAAAGCCGCCCGTTTCACCCGTCGAATCGAATGGAATGCGCGGGAGCTCACGTAGATTTCGAGATTGAGAACGGGGCCCGCGGACTCGACGCGGACGCTCGTCCACCAGTGCGCCTCGTCGGCTTCCTCGCGCACGGGCACGCCCTCGCACAGCGGAGTGCCGCCTTCCGACATGAGCGTTCCGTTCGCCCGAATGAACAGCATGCATCCCAGCCGAAAAGAGATGAAGTTTTCTGAACTCAATCGATTGAAGTAGGAGAGATGGGAGAACGCACCGATTCGCAGCAGCGGCTTCCCGTCGCGCTCGACGGTCCACACACGAAGCGTGCAGTTTTCGTTGATCGTCATGTTGATCCTGCACGAGGAGATGAACGCGGAGCCGAGCAACAACTCACGTCGCGTTCGGTTGGACGCCAAAGTTGAAACGAAGCTCGCTCTCGACCGCCTTGCTCCATTGGACGGCGACCGTCGTCTCGGGGCAGTGCTGCAGCCAACTGCTCGCCGGCAAGTGGGTTGTTTGAGAAGAGATGATCGAAGAACTCACAAGACGGCGTGCTCGCTGTTGAGTGGGAACGCCTCCACGCACTCGTCCAGTTTCGTGTTCGTCCGATCGTAGAGGAAACGCGCGTCCAGCGACGGCGGTCCGAACGCGAACAGCAGGAAACGGACGAGGATCCACGGCGAGGCGCGCATTTCGACGAGGCGAACGACCAATCGAGCGGGAATTGAACTGGAAGCAGGGGAATGAATGGGAGGAGCGGCCGGCCGACGGAAAGACCGAATGGCGAGTGGCCGCCCGCCCGTCGCCGCTTTCGACTCGACCGCTCGTGGCGAGCTTGCGCAACCAAGAAAGGAAGACGAGCGATTGGTCGGCAAACGGCTCGTTTGAACGATTTTTCGCTTGTCGCGGCACTCCTTCGTTGTTCACGGTTACTTGCAAACGGACTTGAGCCGAGGGAGATTGAGCCGCAGGGTTGTTTGCAGCCAACGAGACGACCTCCCCGCCTTTTCATTGGCGAGAGATTGCTGCCCGCTTTCTCGCCCTGGCTGTCTACACGTTCTATTCAACGACCACTTTGCGATGCAACAGTTGGTTTATTCCGCGACCGCTTGTTCACGTCTCATCCCCGCGACTTCCGGCCGCCCCGTCGCTGATTCCTGCGAGTTCTCTGCTTGGCGGCCGCCTCCTTTCATCCATGATTGAAACGAAACAAACGAGAGGAGTTTGATCACTCCTCCACGTCCACCTCCCGAGAACTCCCGAAAGCTCACTGAATCGAAGGCGTATTGATCGGCGGGCTGGAGATCAAACTCGACTGCAGCACGCCGAATTCAAGCCAACGGTCGCTGCATTGCTCCTCTCTCTCCCGACTGTCATCCGCTACGTCCTTCCAAACGATCATCTGCACACGAACGTGTGTAATCGAGAGAACTTCTCGCCACCTGTGCGGTCGTTGATGCTCGTGGCCGATGGTGGCAAAGAACGGCAGTGAGCAGTCGTTTCTTTGCGGGTCGTTCGGTTGTCCGGCGCTCGGATTTCGTGCCCAGAGAACACTCACGAGCTCTCGGCCAAAGAAGCGTCCAACAACTCTGGGAAAACAGCAGCACAGAACGCGCAGACCTCATCGTCAGCCCACCCATTGAACGAACCGATGGCGTGCATGAACTCGTGCAGCACGGCCGAGCGATCGCCCACAAACTCGTAGTCCAGCGACATCCGTTGAGCGCCTTTGTTTCGCTTGGATCTTCCGAGCAAACGCACCCCATCGTCCCATTTGACAAACAGACGCCCCGCTTCTCCACTTGGCGTTCGGCTGCTGCTCGTAGTCGACGAACCGAGAGCAGCTGTCCATTTCCAGGCCGTCCAGCGGCGGCGTGTGCAAGCGGCGAGTGAGTGGAGAACGATGAGTGAGTGTCTACTCGAGTGCTAACCGGAGACGTAGTAGAAGAGCGTGTTACTCCGGCCATCGCTTTAATCCTGTCCGCTCCATTGCGACGTCCAGCGCTTTTTGGGGATCCCGTAGCGCTTCCACTCGATTCTTCGAGCTTTGATTAAGCGGTGAAGCGAAGGGAGTGCCCACGGATGACACCGCCGAACAAATCGGCTAGTTTTTCGCTGATCGCCCGGCGGTTGATTTCGTGGATCGAGCGGGCGTTCGTTGCGGAGCAGCAGAGGACGAAGATGAGCGTCCATTGGAGCAGGCGGGAGGTCGCCGCAACGCCCAATCAGTGAGGAACTCCCGATGGTCCCCCATTTTTCCTCGTTTTTCGGCAACTTCCGTACGTATTCGAGTGATCGGAACGTTCGTTTGCTCACCTGCCGCAAATTCGGCGGGGGAAGGCGGGAACGCGCTTGTTTGTCACCGCGTGGTGTTGGAGGACAGAAGTCAGTTGAAGGAGCGAATGTGGAAGAGAACAGCTGATGGACGCGCCGCTGGGTGCCCGCCTAGAGTGGAGGGCGCCAGAAGGCGGCCGTCTCACCCACCGCCCTCAATCTCTTCCCAAACGGTCAATCCGTCCTCTTCGACGGGAAACTTCCGGCCGGCCCGTTCCACTGGCCGCGCGGCCTCCCCAAAGAAACCAGCCGATGGGCGCCGTCCTCCGCTCGGACGGTCGCTTCGTGTTCGCGATGGGCGGGCGGCCGGCCGGCCGCGTGCTCGCCGTCAACAATTCCGAACCGCCCAGCAAATCGCGGCGGCTGTCCGCTCGTTCGGCGCTATGTTTCTTTCCACTCCTTCTTTCTTGAGCGAAGAGCGGGGGCGGTTGCTTGCCGAGAGTTCTACCACAAAACGCGCCGACCATTCCTCTTTGAAACGATGGCCATTCCATCGCTTCCTCGCGAAGCGACAGCATTGAAAACTCATGCCCAATCAGCGGGATCTGTGAAACGTGCTGGCAGACCAGCATTTTGACTGTTGCCTCGTTTCAAACCAACCCGCGAGTGGCGCCGTCTTCTCGCTGCCTCCTTTTCGTCTGTCCACTACGCCGTTTTATTCCCAAAAAAATAAACAATCTCCGGCAAACTCGAGACAATCCTCAATCGTCCTTACTTCCGTTCATTTCTTGCCGCCGGTCAGGATCAGCTCGCGGCGGTTGATCTGCAGCGGCAAGAGGGATGAACAGCCGCTTGCTCGAGGGGAACTCACGTCGCCGGTTCCCTGCCCGCGGAAAGCCTGTCCTTTCGCGTTCGGCGTCTTCGTGTTCTTCGGCGTGCGCTCTTCTCCGCCTTGAGTGGCGTCCGTCCGCGTGTAGCCGCTCTTCGTCTGGTCGTTGGTCTTGGCGCCGAATCCGACCGTCTTGTCCGCCGCCGTCTTCTTGGCCGCCCGCTTCGTCTTCCGGTTCTTGCGGATGACCAAGAAGTAGACGAGCGAGGCGACGATGCTCAGCAAGAGAAGCAGAAGACCTAAGCAGCCGCTGGATGGCAGGGGATGAACGAGGAGGATGGAGAGAGGACTCACCCGACCAGTCCGATCATCAGGCCGTTCATGCCACCTTCTCCCGAGTCCTCCAGCGCGGCGTTTCCGCTCTTCGCTCCAGCGGCTGTCGGGCGGAGCAAACCCGCAGCCAGCGAATCGACCGTCGAAGTTGAGGACAGAACGGTGCTCGAGACGTGCGGGGCCGTTGAGCTCATCGTGCTGCTCGAAGTGCTCGTCGGGGTGCTCGAACTCGTGCTGCTCGAAGTCGTGGGCTCCACCGTGGACGTCGAGGTGCTGCTGCTGGGCGTCGTGCTCGTCTCCGTGGTCAGCAGCGTGGTGGTCTAAAGATGATTGCACGCGAAATGAGCGCAGCGAAGCGAAGGAACGAACGGTGCTCGACGCAGTCGACGTGGACGTCGTACTGGTGGACTCCGTGGTTGGTTCGTGAGTGCTCTGAACGAGAAAATGGAAAGATCGAGTGCAGAAGGACGACCGACCGAGCTCGTAAAGGTAGACGGCAGGCGCGTGCTCGTCGTGGGCAGAAGAGTCGTCGAGGTGACGGTGGAAGTGGACGTGGAAGTGCTGGTCGACGTTGAGGGGGTTGTCGGCTCCGGCGTGGTGGTTGACGTGGTCTGCAGGAAGAGTGAGTTGGAAGACACAAAGCGGGCAACTCACGCTCGTGGTGCTCGTCGTCGGGACCGGAGTGGTCGACAAGGTCGTCGACGTCTGCGGAAATGACGAGAAGTTAGACCAAACAAGGGCGGACGACTTACACTGCTGGACATCGAAGTCTTCGTGCTGGTCGTGGTCTAAACAAAGAGTAAGCAGAGCCTAAAAGCGATCGTCTTACGCTCGTCGTGGTCGTCGTAGAAGTCGACGTCTGGAAGAAGCAACGAATGAATGGCGAATAAAAAGTGGAAGGCTCACCGAAGTCGACGTAGTCGAAGTGGTTGTGGGCACCGGAGTTGTCGAAGTGGTGGTTGTGGTCTGGAAAGAGATGAATAAGTGAAGATCACACAAAAAGGCGGTTTACTGAGCTCGTCGTCGACGTGGTAGAAGTGCTCGTGCTCGAAGTAGACGTGGACGAGACCGGCTTGTACTCTCCGAAATCCTTGTTGTTCCCGTTTCCCTGAATTCGTGGTCAGTCTCATGGACAACGCGTTCTTTCGGGGCTCCTCACGTCCACAATGAACACAAAGTCGTCGTTCCCATTAAACAGCCGAATGGTCGTCCAGTAGTGCCCGCTGTCCGCCTCGTTCCGCAGGTTCGCGTCGCACCAGTGGCGACCGGCCGCCCGGATTCCAGCGTTGTCTTCGATGAACAGGCGGCAGGTTGTGTCGCAGCTTGTGCCGTCTAAACCGAAGCTATCAGAAGAGAACAGAAGGCGACGGGACTCACTCAGCAAGATGTCGTAGCCGCGGGGGCTGTCGCGCCGCCGCCAGTAGTCGAAACGCAACGTGCAGACGTCGTTGAACGTAGCGAACCACGTGGATCTTCGGCGGAAAGCCGCGTGAACACAAACGATCGAAATGAACTCACATTTCCATTTGGTCTTGCCGCATGTTGTAGCTGGCCGTGATGATCTCGAGGGCCGTCGTCTTGCTCCACTGGACGGACGCCGTCGTCTCCCGACACGGGCCGAAATTGCTGAACGAGATTTCGGCAAAACTCCGCCCAACACTCACACCACTTTGTCCGTTGTCTCCACACAGTCGTCCCATTTGCTCGTCTTCGGTTCGTAGAGGAGGCGCGCGTCTAGCGGTCCGCACGCGAACAGCAGGAGGCCGGCGAGAATCCACGGCGGCGCGCGCATTTCGAGAGGCGAACGACCGATCGAGCGGGAATTGAACTGCAAGGAGGAGAATGAATGGAAGGAGAGGCAAGCGGAAAAGAGAGCAACCGGTTGGCGCGGGACACACGACTGCCGACTGGCCGTTTTTTTGCCACTTCCTTTCGTTTGCTTGGGTCGAGTCAAATTTGCAAGCAGCAACGAGTGGAGGACGCACGCAGTTGGCGCCGAAAGGTTTCGGCCGACAACAAGCGATTGCAGCAGAAATAAGAGGGCTGCACGTAAACGGCAGCCGTGCAAACAACTGGAAAGCGTTGGAAATAACGGCGGAGGTTATTAAATTCTTCTTGCACGAGACAATTGCCTCTTCATTCTCGCTATCAATCGGAATCTCCTGGTCAGAGGCGATCAAAGGAGCCGAGTCGGTGGCTAGCGTTATCCGGCAGCAGGCGGTTGATTGTTTATTTCTGCAACTTCAGACTAACCGACAGATGCCTGCAGTGATCAGAATGACGACTGATGCTTCCTTTTGCGACAAATAGCGGGGACGAGTGCCTTCTGCAATCCTCCCCAATCCTCTTCAAAAAAGCGGCCGTTCGCGTCCTCCAACCGACCAAACATACCGCAGCGGCCGGCAAGTGACCCAAAAGGCGGCCGTTTGCGTCTTATCGACCAAAAAGAACCCTTAGAGTGCCTTGCCCAGGCAGCCGACCAGGTGTGTTTAGTCGATCTGATGCTGCTAAGCTGACGGGGATACGTACCGGTTGCCCGAGAAGATGTGAACCTCAAACACATGCCGATTTAAACTTTATCAGCTTAGCAACTTGACGAGACCCGGAGTCGAACCAGCGACTCGACCGCCTCAGACCACTCGGCCACGGAGACGTATTGCTCGGAGTGCGGGAACGGGCGCTTTCTGCCGCAGTTGAGCGGGCAGTGCGTTCTCTTGCTCGTTCGTTTTGGCTGACTTGTTGCGCGGCGAGCTCGGGCGGTTCGGCAGTCGAACCGATCGACAATTCGAGTTCCTCCCGACGGTTCTTTCAAGTTCGAAGAAAGCCGCCGATTGTCGTTTTCTTCATTAAAGACAGTGGACATCAACAACAGAAAGAGATCTCATTGCATCATTTCGACGAGCTTCTCGTAGAGGTCCGGCTCGTCGCGGACGAGCCGCTTGATCGGGGCGGCGGCGAGGAGCGCGAGCTTTCGGCCGTTTGCCTCCGCCCACTCAAGCACGTGGGCGGCGAGTTCGTGGACGTCGTGGCGGACGGCAAACACGAGGAGGTCGGCGGCGTTCTCTTCGGAGATTCCCACCGTCAACACGCGCGTGCTTTCGGCCTGAACGAGCGAATAGACGAAATGATCGAGCCGCGGAAACTCACAATCAAAGCGGACCACTTGAAAGCGAAAGCGGCGTTCTCGGCCTTCAGTTCCTCAAACTAAAATGACCCAGCGAATAGAAACGAGAAGAATGGCGGTCACTCACTTGTTTCTTTAAAGCAGTCGAGGCGGCCGCCTCTCCCGCCGTCTTCTGCAACCCTTCGATTTGCGCGCGGAGTTCTGCAAATGCGAAAGAAGAATGCCGTTCCTGTTCGTGCATTTTTGTCTTCAACCCTTTGTTCTAGAAAAAGACGAGTTGTTCGGTTGGGAGGAAGCCAGACGAACCTCCTTTTTGAGCAGAACGCATTTCTGCCGCTGCTCCTCGCACTTCGTCTCCAAGGCGGCGTTGTAAGACGCAAACTCGGCGTTCTTTGACTCCAGCAGGCGGACCTGGAACAATCGCTATGAATCCGCTGTTAGATGGCCAAAGAACAAACCTTTTGGGCCTCCACGGCCAGCTGCCCGTCTTTTTCGGCGAGTTTCTCCTGCAGTTTTCGAATGTGCGCGCAGAGTCCGGCGTTGACGGCGTCCGCGTGCAAGCGCTCCTCCGACAAGCAGTCCTGCAGTTCCTTGAGCTAAAATGGAAGCGAGATCAGAATGGGTGCGGAAAACGAACCTCTGCGCTGGCAGTCGACCGGACAAGAGTCGAATTCGAGGTCAACGGCGAGACAGGCGGCTGATCGATTGAGTGGAGGGGCGGCGGTTGAACGGGTGTTGCGGGCTCGGAGACCGACTGCAGGTGGGGGACAGCGGGAGCAGCGGGAACGGACAGCCCACACACGTCTTCCTCTGTGGCCTCCTCGTCGGAGTCGCTCAACATGATCTCGTTCTTTTCCGTTGCCTCGCTGGAGGTAGACAGAGAGCAACGAGGCCGCTTGGCGGGAGAAGAATCGGTCGATTCGGCCCGCCGCTTCGCCCCGCCGGCTGTCTTCTTCGGCTTCCGCCAGACGCACACCGACGGAATGGACGGAATGTTGCTCGCGACCGCCGTCCGCTGGACCACGCGGATGTTCGTCCCCACTTGGCGGAAGAGCGTTCGGTCCTCCTGAAAGGCGGAGGTGCGAGCAGAAGGAGAGGGCGGGAACTCACGAAGAACACACGAATCGCCTCCTTGCGCCCTTGATCGCACGCATGGCGATCAAGCCCGTGAACTAGGCGTTCGTGACGATTCCTCTTCCACGCGGCTTCCTTGCCGACGCCACACAAGGAGCACTGGAAGCCGTCCACTTGTTCGTGAGAACGAACGTGCCCCTCGCGAATGTGCGCGGCGTTGAAGCCGTTCACTCCGCAGATCTCGCAGGAGGGCTGCAGAAAGCCAGGATTTAAAGGAAGAATTTGAAAACGAACCAGCGGGGACGGACGATGGCCTTTGGATCGCATCAGCTCGCGGAGCTCGACCTCGTCCGCTTCTTCTTCCTGCGAATCCGAACTGATGGCTGCCGACGATCGGGCGATGCTTTGCGTGTCCAGCAGCTTGAAGCCGACGTTGAAGACGGCAGACAGTTGGCTCTGAAAAAAGAAGTGAAAGGCGCCGAAGAGAATAGTGCAAACCTTGAGCAGTTTGACGGCCTTCTTATTGTTCGCGTCCAGCGCGTGCCGCCGATATCCGTGTGTCTGCCCTTCGTGTCTCGCTCGATCGCCGTGCGTCTCGTAGTTCACACAGCAGATGGAGCACGTCCACGGGTAGTCTCGTTCGTGGCCTTTCTCATGCCGCGTCCGATTCACGAAACTCCCCAAATCAATGCCGCAAACGCCACAGATGTGCTGCAACGGCCCGAGATTACGAGCGAAAAGGAGGCGGAAGAACTCACGTCAGGTGGAGTGCCCCCCATCTGCACTCCCTCGGCTTCGATCTTCACGTCTTCCGCCGCCATTTGTCGAAGTGAAACGAACGAGCAAGCCTGCAAGCAAACGAAATCTTAAACGGCTCGAAGAGAGGCAATAAAGTGCGCGAAGCAGCGAGAAGTGCGCGAACGGCCTCCCAAAATCACACACGCGCGCGGAAACACGAGGAACAGGAAAGAATGCAAGATCACCAGTGCTTTAACCACAACCCGTATGCAGAATCACGAGTGGGCGCGTTCATTTGCCTCGTCGACAGCAAGCAGCGGGTCGGGATTGGGGCGTCGCGGTCGGACCAAAGCGAGCGTGAGCGAATGACAGCTGCAGGCCGGCTGCCGCTGCAAACCGCCGAACCCACGCGTCAAATGCGAAGGTCAGCCGTGGGATTTTGGCATGCGGTCGACCGAACGCAATCGAAGGTCCTTTCACTTCGAGCATTCCCACGCCCTCGGTCGTGTGAAAGGGAGGAGTGACCCAGTTTATTTCTCGCTCATGCGTGTATGCCCGCAATTTCCACGGTAAACGGCACAGCTGGTCGGTGCGAACGACCCGTAAGCTCCAAACAAACCGTTTGCAGAAAGAAGGCAACCAATTTCTCCGCGCTGAACACATCCGAGAAAGAGTGACGACTGTGTGACCGTTTAGTGAAGCAACAGCACAAAGAAGACGGCCGCAGAAGAGAGAAGTGGTCAAAGAAAGTGAGTGAGAGGAGGGTCTCCAGAGCTTCTCACCGGCCCGCTTTCCAGCCGCCAGTTCCTCGGCTGGCTGATTGATGGGAAAGAAGCGATCGGAACAACGAGAACGGTGCAGAGTGGAGGGCTGCTCGCTCGAACTCGCGACAAGAAAATGATAGCGACCGGCAGTTTGGCGTTTCGTCGCACCTCCCGTTCCGCTCTGCCGTCCGCCCGTCTGTCCGTCCGTTCGCGTCTTGTTTTGATCGAAATCCCGGTCGATCAAGGTGAGTTTCGTTTACTTTCACTTCTGTTCGAGAATACCTTTCGTTTCGATCAAACCATCCGCAAATTTCGTCCGTTTCGCCGAAATTCACCAAAAATCGATTTTCTTTCGAAATACTTCGAATTTTTTCACATTTCAGACGAAATGACCGCTTCTCGCGAACGAATTCGAGCGGCGAAGATCGAAATCAGCGGCGAGAGTTTGATCGAATTCACGCCGGTGGTCGTGCCGTTCGCGCAAACGTTCGAGGGCGTTGCGGCCCTCCTCAACTCCACGCGCAGCCGCGACCTGGCCGAGCTCGAGATCGAGTGGGCGCTCAATGCGGAGGACGTGAATTTCCGTCTATTGCGCAAGTGGATGGGGATCGCCGCAAAGCTGCACGGTGAGCTCTCAATCACTCCAATTGTCCCACCTTGCTCTCGTTTAGCCCACCCGTTGCTGTCGTCGATCAAGCTGAGGATCCGGAGCCTCAAGTACCCGTTCGCGGACATGCTCGTCGACTTGCTGCCCGATCGCGTGACGAGCGTCAAATCCCGCGAGCTCCGCATCGCGACGCTCTTTCGGAAGCGGAAGACCCCAATCGAATTGTTCGATGTGGTCTGTGGTCGGTGCGAGCATCCGTGTAAGTGCACTTGCGGACGCCAATCCATCCCGCCTCTTTCAGATTTGGCAGACATTTTGCGCTTGAAGTCGACGCGCATCGATCTCCAGTTCCTTTAGCTTGGCAGACAAGGACTTCACCAACTGCACGACTGCGCGCCGTTCGATCGGAACGAACGCCTGAAGCAGCTCCACATTGGTTGCAAGATTTTTGTGGACGACGGAATTCCGCAAACTCTTCGCCGCTTGCGCACCATCAACGACCACTTCGAGCTGGTTTGCGTCGAGTACTGCGAAGTCACGCTGCTTCTGGTGAGCCGCTTTGATTGCCCCCTAACCGCGTGCTTCTTCCAGGGTTTCCGAGACCTGGAGCAAGTGGAGGACGTGCAGCGGAACGCGAAGAAATTCGCGACGGCGATGCACGAGGCCGGCTTCCGGACGACTCAAGACGCGGTTTGTGGCGACATCACCAACAAGGTTCGTTTCAAATTTTTAAGCATTGATTTAGTCCTCTCCTAGGGCTGGTGGCACGGCATGTCGCGGCACGAACTCATCGCGCACTTCAAGTGGAAGGACGAAGGAGGATTCGACAACGACCGGCTGGGCACGTCCATCGCGCAGGTTCTTTCGTTCACGAGGGCGTTCGAATCCTCATGATGTTCTGTGACTGAACGAAGCGATTGTTCTTCTTGTTTCTAATCTTCTTTCTCCACGCTTCGAGCGACGGCGAAAATAAACATTTTCTCTTCCTCTCGGTCGCTTCTTTCGATCCTCATGCGCCTACCAGTTCCGCCGAAGGGTAAGTCATGCAGCTCGAACAGTGTTCGGGCCTTCACTCTCATCTCTGTCCTCCGACCCAAAAATCAATAGCCGACCACTCCGTTCGACGCCACCCTCCGCTCTTTAGGCCACTCGCCTCTCGCCTGTCCGTCGGCTTCCCCCTCGCGGTAATCCCGCTCTCCGGTCTACCTTCGTCTATTTTATTGTTGCACCGTCTCGGTAATAAACGCCTCGTTCCTATTGACCGTCGGTCCCCAACATATTGGCGCACTGAGTTCCGATTCGACCTCGCGGACACGAAAAAGGTGAAATTCTTCCGTTTTTCTTGGGTTTTCTTGCGATAAAAATCCCCACCTTGTTTCGCTGCTCGTCGTTTCTTTGCAGGTAGATCCGTCAGCCAAGCTACGATCCAGACCAACGCGGACCGAAAAACAGGTGAATTTAGATTTTATTGATTTTTATCCCTCGCGCTCTTCGCCCGATAAAAAGTCAATCCTTTCGTTTTTTCTTCCTGTTCCCTTTCTCCGCTCTCGTTTCTTCGGATTTCCTGCGACAAAATCCGCTCCCTTCGTTTTCCTTGGGTTTTATTGCGACAAAAATCCGTCTCCTCTTTGTTCAGCCGGGAATCTGACGAATTCGCTGCCGCAGTTCGGTAAAATTCGCTTAATCTCCCTCCCGTTGCTGCCGCTCGATTAATTTCAGAAATGAGCGACCCGGAAGGCGTCAGCACGACGTGCAAGGGCCAGTTGTCCAAATCGGCCAACAAAATCAAGGAGCAAATCGACTTCTTGACCACGATCTCGGCCGCCCTCTTCTCTCCCAGCCCCGACGAAGCCACCCTGAAGGAAGGGAAAGGAATCGTGCGAAAGCTGGAGAACGCGGTCCACAACCTGGACAAGTACGAGGCCATTTTTCTGAGCCAGGGCCTCCCCAAGGAGTACGAGAAGCACCTGGCCATCTCGAAGTTCGACGAGGCGCGCGACGAGGCGCGCAGCACGATCAAGGAGATCAGCGAGCACTTGAGCGGACTCGCCGCCCCGCTCGTTGCGCCCTCCGCCCGCGCCGCCGCTCCAGTCGACTCAAGCCCAGGATGCGCTCAACGGTCCTCTGCCGTCCCATCCGCCCACGTCGATCCATCAGCAGGATGCGCCCAACGGAATCCAGCCGTCCCATCCGCTCAAGCCGAAGCAGCCGACAGTTTCGACCCGCTTCCTTTTTGCTCCTCGTTCCTCCGAGTGCAAGCCCCGCTCTTCCTCTGAGCCCCCTCGCTTCTGTCTCTCCCTCCACACCCTCTCTTCCCGCTCCGCTCCCCTCTCTTTCCAGAAGTCGAACGGCCGCGCAGACCGCGCCGTCTCGCTGGTCGAGGAAGCTCCCGCGGAAGGAGGAGGGAAGTCCAGCGAGCCCTTCGCGACCTCTCGCGACACCAACCGGCAGCCCTCGGACACGCTCTCCGACTCGTCCGCCGACTCCATGGCCTTCTTCAAGCGGCAGATCCGCTCGCCGACCTCTTCCTCGGCGCCGCCCCGCAAGCTGCCCGTTTTCGACGTCTCTCCGCCGACCGAGCGCAACGCAGGCAACCAGAAGTGCCACCCGGACGACAGTTTCGTCCTGCCGCTCTCGCAGTTCCTCCTGCCCGGCGACCAAGTTCTCGTTCGAATCAATCCGAAGATCCAGACGTCCGGCCGCATTATCCGCCTCCTCGGCCGCGACCTCGCCCTCGCCGAGACGCCGTTCGGCCGCATCGTCCGCCACGCCAAGTTCTGCAGCCTCCTGCACCCGCGGACCGTCTCCAACTTCGACTCGACCTCCGAACTGCCCGACTCCGGAAGCGACGAGTGACCGAAGCCTCGATTCTGCCGGAAAGCCGACCGTTCGACTCTCCCTTCTTGAATTGTCTTCCTCCTCCACTCGCAGCCAACTCCTCTCTTCGTTGTGCGCTTCCGCCGTCCCTTCCTCCCTCGTCCTCTGCTCCAACCGATTCTCTTTCGTTCCTATCCGTTGGTGCTCCACTTCTTTTCTCTTGGTAGAGGAGGGATGTTCGGGCCTTCACTCTCATCTCTGTCCTCCGACCCAAAAATCAATAGCCGACCACTCCGCCCGACGCCACCCTCCGCTCTTTAGGCCACTCGCCTCTCGCCTGTCCGTCGGCTTCCCCCTCGCGGTAATCCCGCTCTCCGGTCTACCTTCGTCTATTTTATTGTTGCACCGTCTCGGTAATAAACGCCTCGTTCCTATTGACCGTCGGTCCCCAACAAACAGGAGAGCAGGAATTGAAGAGAGAATTGAGGCGAGTGTATTGGCAAAGGTTACTTCGATTTCAACCGAGCGACGTTCAGCTCTTGACGTAGAAGAAGTTGCCGGCGTGCGGTTTGCCGAGGTCGTAGCGGCGCGCGAAGTCGGTGACGTTCCAGCCGTAGCGGTCGTCCAGGTCCTCGCGCTCCTTCACGTTGCCCAGCCGCTGCAGCTGTTTGTACACGACGTACACGTAGCGATGGTCGCCGCTGCCGGCCGGCGGGTCGGGGTCGTAGTAGGAGGAGATGACGCGGCCCTTGCGAAGAGCATCCTTGCCCGTGTCCACCGTGTGTCCTGCAGTCGAACGAATGAGAAATTGGAGGGGATGTTTCCCAATGCTTGCCGGGAATGTTGATGACGAGAAAGTGGCGGAAGGGTCCGTTCTGCGGCGCGTCCGGATCAAAGACCGCCAGGGTGTACCATTCGCCCGGTTCGGACCACCAGTGGACGTCCTGCGGCTCCTCGGCGGCGTCCTGTTGCGTCAACACGTTCCCGAGGTTCACGAAGTTGCCGCGCCCAAAGTCCACGGTCGCGAACCACCGAGGCGCCTGTGGGAGCAGTTGGGGGACGATCTTCTCCTTCCGGAACCACTTGTTCACCTGCGGAGGACAATTCAATTGACGAATCCATTGCACTACTCGTCCACTCACCTGTGCGGTCCACCACTTGAGGCTCTTCTGCTGCGCGTCCGCGACGGCCACGAACGAGAAGAGGGCGGCGAGCAGGACGAGACGAGCGGAGTTCATTGCGAGTCGAATGGATAGCGGCGATTCCCGCCCGCATTTTATTCCCGCTGCAGCCGACAGGTGGCCAAACAGACGGGAATCTTCGGGGTTCCGACCGCTGTTCGTGATCCTTGCGACAAGCGAGAGTGCAAGTGCAAAGCCCAACGGAATCTTTTCATTTGAACTCCGATCGTTCGAGTGTTGCGACCGCAGTATCTGCAGTGCTCTTTGCAGCGGTACGCTTGCTCAAAAGCCGTTCAAATCGTGCGATACCGTTGTTTACTTTTGTTTATTGCGACGAATTCAACAGTAAATAGACAAACAGTCGTGGGAAGGCCGCGCACGACTTCACTTCCCCTCCTGTAGCACTTTGACGACCGCCTTGTAAAGTTTCAGATTCTCCGTGAGCAGTCCAGCGATCGGCTCCTTGAATACCGGCGCCGTTTTGCCGCCATTCCGCTCGGCGAACTCAACGACGGCGCGGCTCAACTCCCGGTCGTCGTGCTCGACGGCGACGAGCAGCAGCGAGGCGGCGCTTTCGGCCGTGATGCCCGCCTTCAGCAGCGACTTCACGCACTTCTCCTGCAACCAGCCAATTGTTCAGTGGAAGTGAGAACGCACCTTCAAGTCGGAGATCCCAAACCGAACAGCCAGCGGGAAGTGCTCGAGGGCACGAACAGCGAATTCGTCCGTTTGTATTGATCCAACACAAAGCAGAAGAAGGAATCGTCTCACGTTTCGGCGCTCCTCTCATTTCGATCGCTGCGTGTGGAAACGCCGCGCTCGCTCATTTCCGCTAGCAGCCTGCCGGTTTGGTCGGTCGAATCGCCTCGCTCTCCTGCTCCGTGGATTTCGAGATGCGCGTGTGGATCGTCGTCGGTCTCTTCTTGTTGTTCGCTTTATTCCGCTGGGGCCAAGCGGTCGACTCGTGTGTTCACGAGGGCGTTGCTTCGGTCGGCAACCGCTTCTTGTACGTTTCTCCGTTTTCTCCCTCACCGCTTTTATTCTTCCAGTCTGCTCGAAGGATGCCACGGACAGACGGCCGAGTTCGGGATGGTCTGGAAGCGGAACGGGACGGTCATGATTCGCTTCACCGTGCAGCAAGGCGATGTGGATGGCGGCGCGTGAGTTCGCCTTCTTTTCAACCGTCCACCCTGTTCAGAATTTTCCTCGACTTCGCCAAAGGATGCAGGATGTGGATCACGAGATTTGACACCGAACGTTACCTCGTCTGTGAGTCGTCTTGCAATCTTCCCGTTAATCTTCTTTGTTTGCAGCAACCGCCTATTCGAACACCTACGTGCCCAAGTTCGGCGACGTTGCCTACATCGAACTCGGTCTCAACTCCGACAATCATCGCTGCAACACCCCTCAATTCAAGACACTCGCCGACCACAAGCTCTACTCGAAGCTGACTGTTCGAGTGCCCCGTGCGGCCGTCGGCTTCGTGATGCTCGTGACCGTGAGTTCCCGCCACTTGCTCACCGCCCTCTTCTGTCGTTTCAGTCGACAGACGGCGACCTGCGGCGTTTGGACGACGAGCCGTAGAGGAGTGCATTGAAACGGCAAGCTGTCGCGCGGTGGAAGGAGTCGCTTTTTTCGTTTGTTTTCGTCACGCGGTCAATAAATTTCGTTTGGTTGGGCAAAGCCGATTCCCGCCTTTTCTTCCATGTGGGGCGGCGCCATGTCGGCAGGTGCCCGCGGAAGAGCGCAGTACATGGTAAGAAATCAAAGACCCAGGCCAAGCGGTCCCCTTCCCGTTTTGCGGCGGCGCGGCCGACGAGGCGCACAGAAAGCAACGTTCCTTTGCAACCGCCTTGCGCCAGCCAGCAGGAGAACGGGTGGCCGCCTTCCGTCTTGCGCCTGCTTCGAGCTGTTCGCTTCCTTCTTCCCCGCCCATCCGCTTACTTCACAAGAAAAGACTCCGCTTCGGACTGTCGAGTTTATTCTTGACCTTTGGCACATGCGCTCTGCACAAACAAGTGGAACGGAAGGCAGTTCATCGCTTCGCAATCGAATCCGAACGGAAGCAGTTGGAGTGGTCTGAAAGCGACGAGGTTGAGGAGGAGGAAAGAAGTGGATGGACCTTGAGCCGCCTTCTCCAACGGCTCGCATCCCCGAGCAGCGGCCGAGCTTCTCGATCGTAGACAGTCGTCCCAATTGCCGTCGCTTCTAGGGCTTGTCGGGTTGCCCGTCCAAAGACCCCAAATCGTTCCAATCGGCCAGCGAGCGGGCCTCTTGCTCGTATTCGCTGGTGGGGTTCACACAACGGCTTCCATCGCTCCTTTACACTAGTTTCGCCGTGCGTTTCTGAAGCTGCAAGAAAGAAGGGATTGTTGGAAAGGAGATAAGAAGAACCCACCGCTTCGTCCCCCAAATTGCTCCCGCGGATCGGAGCAAAAGCCGTGCGGTTGCTGCTCCTTCGCGGTCGCAAAAAGGTCCGTCCAGCAGCAAGAGTTCCGTCCATTTCACTCTTTCCTTCAACGGAGAACTCACTTCTTTGGTCGGCCGTCGAGCTCACCAATTGGAAACGGATGGAGAGTTTGGCGCCTGGCCCGCGTAGTCGAGCACACTTCAACGATCAAAGGGCGTGAGTCCATGGAGTCCAGCGATTCACACGACCGACTTCACCACGAGCACAACGGTTGGAGTTCGGTGAGGGCGTCTTGAGGATGTCGATCAGCTAGTCGCGCAAGGAGTGGCTCGAAAGAAAACAGATCGTTGGCTGAAAGACCGCAGAGTTGAGTGGAAGAAGTTGGTGTGTGTACCTCACCTCCGAACGACTGCCAGTGGATTGGAGGCCGTGTACATCGTGATCAACGCCGTTTGCTGGAAGGAGGTGAGAAGCGATGACAAGGGGATGAACTTACCGAATGATGGCAGCGGTTTGCCGCCCTATGAGTGAACGGAGGTAGTGGACTTGAACGTCGCGAAGCCGTTGACGCTCAGAAGCAACCGAAGAGGCACGCGCCTCCATCCCGGTCATCAGGCAGTTGAAGACGTGTTCCGTCCTGCAAAGAAGAGTCGTTAGAAGCCGCTTGATCTCAGCCACATACCGGCAGTCGTGAGCGGCGAGCACATCGACCGAAGAGTTACGAATGTCCGGTGCTGAACGGCGGCAGTCGGAGCGGAGAGAAGCGGCCTCGTTGTTCGCGGAGATCACGAGCTGGAGCTTAAGCTTGAGCTTGAAGCGTCCTGAAGACGCGTGTTTGCAGCCGACGAGGGGACTTCTGGAATGAGTGGGCGGATTAGACGAACGGAAAGAAGGCGAGAACTCACGAAGGTTGGTCCATTGGTCGGCCACACTTTGAACAGAACAAAAGAAGCGATCAGCAGCCGTCGTGAACGTAGAAGCGCATTTGCCAACAGCCGAACCGGCCGCTCGTTACGTACGGCGAAAGAATGAGCGGAGAGCGGAGGAAAGCAGCCGACCGCTCGGTGGGGGAACAAAAAGGGCGACTGGCCGCTTGCCGCCTCTTCCGCTTCGAAATCGCCCTCGGTTGCGCAACAAGAAAACGCTCATTTACGAGATGAGCGATTATCCATTTGCGGGTTGAAGCATGGAGTAATGAAGAGGTTGACTGCAGGAGTTCTTTTTTGCGTTCAATCGATCAAAGGATGAAGGAGATGGTCTTCAACGATCACTTCGATTCCAGAAAGGCCATTCCTTCCGTAATCTCCTTTGACTTCATCGGGCAACCGCCCAGTCAATCCCAGCGCTCACCTTTCGCAAGTCCAACAGCGAACACGAAGCCGTCGAAACACGCGCCGAATGCCGTCCTGCCGATTCATTAGTCGAGGTTTAGGACGAAGTCGGCGGAGAGTGCGTGTCGAAGGAGGAACTGCACACTGCCGACAAATTCTTGCTGGTCCCAGCAACAAAGCGAGAGCGAAGTGGCTGACGGAGCTTCCGCTCGACTCACACGACGGGAAAAGGCGGGTGGCAGGCGGCTTGGCGTTCCGCTGCAGCGTGCGCCCGCCGACTGCTCGCCCGCTTTCCTGCTCGCAGGTTCGCGCGTTTGCTCGTCGTTTTCGATCGAAATTTCAGTCGATCGAGGTGAGTTTTGTTTGTTCGAATGCACGAAGGAATTTTCTGCTGTGTTTGGTCAAACCGCCCGCAAAATCCGCGCGTTTTCGCCAAAATTCGTGGAAAATCGATTAATTTCAAAACTCCAATCATTTCCTTCGCATTCCAGGCAAAATGGCGACAACTCCGAGGAAGCGGCACATCGAAGACGAGCCGAGTGACGACAGGCAGCCCCGCGCCAAGGAGATGCGGTCGGCCGACGACGAGGAGATGCCCGAAGTCGAGGGAGATCCGCCGGTCGAAGAGCCGCTCGCTCGTCCGCCGCCCCCCCTGCCGCCGAAGGGACGTGCGTGGCTGCAGTTCCACATGGGCAAGGAACGTCAGCGGATGGAGCAAGAGAACGATCCCGAGCGCTTCCGCGTGCAGCCCGTGCGCTCGCTGCTCGTCAACCGCTCGTTCCTGGACGCGTTCTTCGACTCGGAGCTCCTCGGGCCGGCGACGATCACGAGTGTGGTTAAGGTCACATTGAATGACGAGGATCAGATCGAATATCGACCCGTGACCATGCTACGAAAGTTCGGTGACCGGTCGGCTGCGTTTGCGAGCACTTTCGAGAGTGTCGCAACTTTGCTCCTACTCGCCCCGAGCGTGACCACGATCGAGGTCAAATGGAATGTCGCTTCGAAGTGCGCGAACTTCCGCTTGATGCTCGATTGAATGCAAGTCGCCGCCAAGCTCCGTGGTGTGGTCCCACTCCCTTTTTCCTTCACTTCTCTTTGCTTTCAGCCCTTCCGTCCTTGTCGTCGATCCAGCTGACCATTCACAAGCTCGACTACCCGGCCGCCGACTTCTTCATTGATTCGCTCCCTGACTGCGTGACCCGTTTGGACATCGACGCCCTGCGCATTGCGACGTTGTTCCGAAAGGGGAAGGCTCCGCTCGACTCGGTCAAATTCGCGCCGCTGTTCGACGAGTACGAGGAGAACGACGACGTTCTCAAGTATGCGTGTACGTGGAAGAGCGAACAGCATAAGCGTGTCGCCATCTTTCAGACCTCGCGGACCTCCTGCGCTTGAAATGCCGGCGGATCGAGCTCGGCTTCTCCTCCGACGACTGCGGCGGCGTTCCGCGGCCGGCCGTCCACGAGTGGGGACCGTTCGCGCGCAACGACCACCTCGAAGAGCTCCACATCATCGGCTTGAGCATCGGCGACGACCGCGTTCCGCAGCTTCTTCGCCACTTGCGTCCCATCAACGACCGCTTCAAGCTCACCTACGTCGGCAACTTCCGCGCTGGCCTTTGTGCAAGTGCTTGGATTCGCGACTCGTCTGAAGCTTTGCTTTTAGCGCGATCCCACCAAGTTGGTGGTGTTGGAGGGAGTCGCGGCCAAAGCGAAGAAGTTCGTTGCGGCGATGCTCGAAGCGGGTCTCTCCGGACACGACGCCGTGTTGCGCATTCTCGTCAGCTTCTACGTTCGTTTCTTTTTCTCCTTCACCGCAATCATCCGCTCGTTTCAGAGTTTCTGGGAGGGAACATGGCGGGACGAGCTGATCGAACAGCTCGGCTGGACGCCCGAAGGAGAGCAGGCGTGCTTCGGCGAGCCCTGGCTCGTGCCCACGTGTTCTCTCGTCCACGACGGCGTTCGCATCGTGTTGGGCATCGACGTTGCGGGCTGTTAATCGTTCAACGCTCTTCCCTTCTCCGTTCTTCTCGTTGTAAATGTTGGTGCTAATGGATAAACACACGCTCTTTTCTCGTTGCTTCTTTCGAGTTGAAGTGAGTTGATCGGGCTTCAGAGTCCTGTACGCAAAGTCCAGCAGGAAGAGCAGGTCCGTGCCTGTTTCCACCGACACATCGAACTGCTGGCCGGCAAGCGAGCGGTCGGCTCCGTCGTTCCCAATCGAACGGACAGAAGTTCGTCTGAACGAAGCGATCAACAGGCTTTCTTCCCGACGGCTACCCGGACGCCTCGCCTCGAACAGATCGTGCTTCCGGGCGGCTCGTCGTCGTTTCTGGAAGGCGCGCAGGTCGGCGGCCGTTCGGCGGTGCAGTCGACCCGACAGCACGCGGCCGTCCGCGCGTGAAGCAGCCGCTTGTCCGTAGAAGGCAAGCACAGGAATTTCATTTCCGTTGGTTTTCTGTTGCTCGATCGGTGTTTCACACGCCCGGCACATCCACAACGACGAGCGGGCGACCTTTTGATTGCTCCGACTGCTTCCCGTCACCAGTGCGGCGTCTTTCGAAGTGATCTGCGGGGCTGGCCCAAACGAAGGCATGCACGAATTCAGCGTTCCGTTGTCCGCTTCCGAGGCTGTTAAAAGCGAACGATTGAATGACATTTGAACGCCTTTGCCCCCAAGGCATGGATCGCTTCCATTTCGACTTCTTTTCGGTGAGCTTTTTCGTGTCGCAGAACGTGAGAACGAATGGACGATGCGTGTTTATTCTTGCGAACAGACGAGCAGAAAGGAGTGAGTGGAGTGGGATGTCCGTGGCTTCAGCGAGCGGCCAGTTGGAGCATAAGAGCGCCCGCAGCGACGAGCAGCGAAAGGGCGGTGGCGACCGAGGAGTTGCAGAGGTTGCGGTCGTTGCAGAAACACACCGTTTCGCCCCCTCGCCCGTCGGACACGCATCCTGGTTGGCATCTGAAGGCGGCGGTGAAGAAAGGAAACAAACGGCAAAACCTCACCCGCCCTGACCGGTGTGCTCAACGCACCAACGATTCAGGCCGTTAGAATCCTCGATGTCCTTTCCGCAGCACGCGCATCCCTCCGCCGTCGTGGTCAGATTGACGTCCGTGTAGCCCTTGAGCGCGTCCACGGGCGGCGACCCGGCGAGCAGCAGCACGAGAAGGCCGGCGAGCAGGAACAGCGGCGAGGAGCGCAGCATCTCGAACGGACGGGGAGCGGAGAGGAGTGAGTGGCGGCGAGAGCGGAGGGAAGTGAGTGGAGAGCGGACACCGAAAAGCGCCCACCGGCCGCGGCCGATCAGCTCGGCTTTTATACCCGCTCGAATCGGCCGCTGCTCATGCAAATTCGACGATGCAATCGTCCTCGCTTGCCAGAGTTCCGACCGGTTAGTCCGCGAGATTCTGGCGGCGGGATCGTGAGCGCCTGCTCTTGTCAAGAACGTTCTTTATCAACAAAAACTCTTCGGGTATCCGAAAGAAACAAATGAACAAACAACGAGCTTCAATTCCCAGGACTCAAACGAGCGAGCGGCATCACAACGGGCTGTCCTGCAATCAAGAAGCGAGTAAGCGGAGTGAACGGAGAGGAACACACGATGGTCGCCGCCGTCCGGCTCTTCGGCGATCGCGAGAGCTGGACGGACGGGAGCGCCTCCTTCGAGCGGCTGCCCTCCGCGACGGCGACGAGGCGCTCCGGAGCGGCGATCGGCGGCTGTTGGCGGGCGACGGCGGCCGGCTGCGGCACGGGCACTCCGCCGACCTCCGCGGCCGCCGGCTGTCCGCTCCAGCAGCACTTCTTCGAGTGCTTGCAAAAGAAGACGAGGCCCACGCCCGACAGGAACATGCCGAAAAGAAGGATGAGGCTGGAAGAATGGAATGAGCGGCGGACTGGTGGGCAACTCACCCAACGACCATCACGGCCATCGGCAGGTCCACTGGCTTCGGTGCGGGAGTCGTCGGGGCCTCCGGGACGTAGACGGCGGCATCGTCCTGAACGCGAACAAAAGGGGGAATGGCTGGAGAAAACTTACGAAAACGAATTTGACGCGCGGCGGATCGTCGTGGAACACGACGAAGCGAAGGGGCAGCAAGTAGTAAGTACGATTGAACTCTTCGAACGGACTGGAGTCGCACTTGATCGTTTCGGTGTTGCCGGAACGAAGCTCCACTTGCGACGGCGTGAGCGTCGCCTGCACCGGCAACTCCAAATACGCTGAAACCACGGCCTAATCAGTTTGCACAGAAGAGTCGACTTACAGCTTACGTACAAACTCTGCCCGCGTGGTTGGTCGCCATCGAATCCGGCCGGCTGCACGCTCACCGTCTTGCGGCATACCTTTCCGAATAGCAAGCCCAGACTGGAAACAGAGCAGCAAAGAAGTGGCCAAAAAGGACCGAAGAAACGTGCAAGGAGCTCTCGCGTCTTCCGATTTCGCCCGTCTTTCGGACGGTGAACTGCACGAACTCCCGCTCGACCACGAGCTTCACTTCGATGTCCACGCACCGATTGAGGTCGGGCTTCAGCGTGCTGAATAAGCGAAGAAATTAGTGAATGACTGGAAGAAAGGAAAGAGGGAAGGAACGTACACGCTGTTGCCGAAGCCCTCGACGCACTCGTCCGCCATCGTTCGGCCGGCGACGAGGAAAAGGAGGGCGATCCCCAGCGAGCATCCGAGTCTTCCGTAGTCGACCATCCCGTCTGATCGCTCGAGGAAGAGAGGAAGGACAGCCGACCCCAACGGAGAGCGATGAAATGAGTGGGCGAGGGCGCCGGTCGGCCGAATCGCGTCGACTTTCCAAAGGCGAGGCTCTCGTTTTCAGAATGCAACTCCACTTTCGATCCCACTTCAACAACGCTTTTTTCTGTCTTTCGCCCTCGCTCACACGAATCCCGAGTTGTTCCTCGAAATCTCCGAGTTGATGCCGTTGTGAACGTGCCGCTTGCACCATTTTTGATCAGTCGGCTCTCGTTTGTCGCCAAATCGGCGGAGGGAAGCGGCTTTCATTCAAAGGAAGAAGTCGAGTGGTTGATTGTTGAGAAACCGGACGTGTTCCATCGATTCTCTGGTTTATCCACAGCGCATCACTTCGCAACACAACGCAGAAAGCAGAGGACAAGGAAATAGAGGGCGTGATTCTCGTTCGACTCGTTCAGCGCACGCGTCTTCATCACCGCTTCGCTGCAACGAGCGGAATGAGGTGTCGAGAATCAAAGAGGAAGAACTTACCAGAAAGCAGGGATCGGTTAGATGGGCGGAGATGCGGCTTGTGGTTTGTGACGGCGTACGTGCACAGCCGCTCCACGATCACATAGCGGGCGGTTCGCTTGTTGAAGCCGAGGCCATTTGGCGCACGGCGGTCGTTCGTTCGGAGCGGTCGGCAAGCAGCCTGAAATAAACGGAGGTTTCAATCGAACCTTCGGCTCTCGTCTCCCACTTACCCGACGGAACACTTGACACGTCGGTGCAGAAATCCTCACACGTTTGGGGCGGCCGGCTTCACGAGGAAGACGATCGAGCTTCACCACGGACACAACGTTCGGGGGACTTTTCGATCGACTCGCTTCCTTCCGGCACGATGTTTTGGGGCGTTTCGTCCGGTGTGTTTGCAATCATTGGATCGGGAGGCTGAAAGAAAGAAAAGGTGACAGGTAGAATGAGAGGGGACTCCTCACCCGATCCCGTCGATCGCTCCTGCAAACAAGCGAGTGAGTGGATGAACGAGGGAAGAGTAGACGGAGCTCACCGCTGATTGAGGGACTTGCGAGAGTGCGGTCTTTGCGGTCGCAACTCGTCGATGAGAGCGCCCGCAATGCTGATCGAAGTGAACAAAAGGCAGAACGGAAAGGATCCCCTCCGTTGTCCATGTGGCTCCCCGGCTTCGGAGCGTTCGCGTTCATCACAGCGAGGGCGAGTGTGTCCTTGCGGAAACACGTCCAAGCTCTTCGCACGCGCTCGTTGTTCACCTGAAAAAAGCGGGGAGATTGGAAGAGTGACAATGCGGGGAAAGAACTCACCTCTTTGGGCGACGTCCTCTACAAACTTGCCGCGTTCGGCTTTCGACGTCGCATCCCGAACAGAAGAGCGGACGGTCGCCGTCAAACGGAGGAGAGAACCGCAGGGAACGGAGGAGAGAACCGCAGGGAACGGAGGAGAGAACCGCAGGGAACGGAGGAGGAGAACGAGGAGAAGTTTGGGGAGAAGCGCCCTTGCCGAACAGCTGGAGCGACCGCTCGCCTTGCAGTCGGCGGGCGAAAGGAAGGAGGCGGAGAGCGGGGAATGAGCCGACCGCTCCGGACGAGCAGCGAGCAGAGCGACTGCCCGCACGCCGCTTCCTTGCTAGAAGTCGCCTGCGAATTGCGTTTGCTCTGCGTAATCCCCGCTCGTTTGTTTGAAGCGCACTCGATTATTCCGCTGGCAGTTGAGTACTCGGCAGATTGGTGCCGGGTTTATCGTGTGTACGTTGAACTTTTTGTTTTGGAAGGAAGCCGGAAGCTCGTGGACCAAGAGGATTAATAGAAACGGCGGGCGGCCGCAGTTCTCTCTCATCTTCGTTTCCTAGCTTGCACTGCTCTTCTCGTAACGAGCTCCAAGTCCTCCGTCAATGCAAAGCAGACTGCTCGAGTTTATTTCCGGACTTCCCGTCAGTTCGTACCCACAACTTCTCACACGCAGTCACGAGAGGACGGGGATGGGCGAGAAGTTGGGGTGGAGAGGCGGAAAGCGGCGGTTGGCGGCCGGGTGGGCGGCGAGCTGCGCGAAGGCGACGGGGCGCGAATTATGGACGGCCTTCAGGGCGACGAGAGCGAGCGGGTCGGGCGTCCTGCAACCCGAAAGAAGACACGTGCAGCTTCCAATAGGGGAAACGAACCGGAACTTCAAACGAAAGACCTCGAGCTTCGCCAGCGGTTGCAGAAGCGGCCGACGGGCAGGCGGCGGGCGACGAGCAGGGCGGCGTCCTCCGTTTCGTCGCGCTCGCGGACGGCCGACAGGTGGGCGACGCGGTCGAGCGGCACGCGCAGCCGCTCCCACCGGCCGGCGGCGAGCGGCAAGCGGAAGACGAGGGCGCGCCCGTCGCCAGCGTGTCCCCACGCGTACGCCGCGCGCTCCGACCAGTGGACGCCCTCCAGCACGAACTGCAACGAGCGGAGAGGAGCTCCTGCCCAGCACTCACCTTCGGGTCGACGTGGCGCGCGTCCAACACGACGGTCGTCCACTCGCCGCCGCCGCCGTCCGCGTCCAGGTGGCGCGTGTGCAGCGCGCTGAGGTCGCCGCCCCGGAGCGCTCGAAGTTCGCGCCCGTCGCCGCTGAGGCCCGTCCACGCGGCGCCGACTTCCAGGCGCTCCACGACCGTCGCGCGTCCGGCCGCCGCGTCCAGCCGCAGCCGAAGGAGCGGCCCCCGATTGTCGGCGGGCACGAAGCCGCCGCCCGGCCACTCGAGCGCGTAGTTGAGCGCGTGCCCCCGATCCCGCCGCAGCTGCAGCCGCTCGTAGCGGAGCCGCAGCAAACAGACGGCCGTCCCGCCGGCGGCGTCCTCGACGACCACGAGCGTCCGCGCGTCCACGACGCCCGCCGCCCGCATTTTCGTCCACGCGCGCTCGTCCCCCTCGAGCGTCGCCAGCAGCTCGTCGGAGGGCGGCAGGAGGCTGCAAGCAGGCGAGTGGACGAGCGGAAGCGGAGGGACGTGCATCCGCGTGTTGAGCAGCAGGTCCACGACCGCCACGCGCCGGTTGCCCCACAGAACGAAGGCGAACCGGCCGTCCGGCGAGTGGACCACCAGCGCGTCCTTCTCTTGCAAAAGGCGGGAGTACGGGCGGTGGGCGGAGACTCACTCGAGTCGCAACGAACACGTGCGTCTCCGCTGCGGCGAGTGAATGGGCGCGCTGGGAGGGCGGCGGCGGGTTGGCCATCCGGGGGCGGGAGCGGCCGCTCGAGGCGATCGATGGGGCAAGTGGGAAGTGACCGGCAGAATGAAGGCGGCCGTGTGTAAAGGGAAGCTCGGCGCTCATTTCTCTTTCTATTCAGCGGGCAACCGGCAGCCTGTCTCCTCCCGCTCCAACCGACTGCCCACTCCCCTTCCCGCTAACCCTCCCCTCGTTCCAGCCCTCCACCCCGCCGATCGAGCCATGAAATCCACGAAGACCTCGTTCCGCTGGCCGCGCGCCTCGCTCGTGACGCCGGCGGCGCACGCGGCGCTCGACCGGCCGTACGCGGGCGCGTGGGGCGAGACGCGCTGCTCAGCGCTGTTCGCGGTGGGCAGCGTCGCCGCGAACCTCAGCACGGCGCTCTTCCACGACGCCGCCGGGCCGCAGGTGTTTGTCGTGGCCATCGAGAGCGTCGCCGTCTTCCTGTGGGCCCACTGGGAGCGCGCGCTGTGGATCGAGGCGGCGGACGGCGCGCTGTTGGGCGAACGCGGTGAGTGTTGGCTGGAGATGCCGCTGGGCATGCACCTGGGGATGTCGCTTTCATTCCTTCGGGTTCCTCTTGACTTTTTGTGCGACCTTCTTGCTGCCCACAACTTGTTCTTTTGTTCGGAAATTCGAGGGAACACTCGAGTGATGAAGACGACATCTCAAGCACTCCGTCGTGTCCGCCCACTCACCCATTCGCTCGTTGCAGACTTCGTGCCGCACGAGGGCCGCTGGAAGACGTCGGTGAACGCGCTGCGCGCCTTCACGGCCGCCCACGCGGCGCCGTTCGTCGTCTGCTGCGACCTCCGGCCGATCCACCCGCCGGACAGCGCGGCCGCCGTCCACCGGCCGCTCGCGTTCGTCCCGCAGCCGCCGACTCGCTTCCGGGCGCCCGTCCCCCTCGACCGCTCGACCGCCGTCGCGGTGGGCGACGCGCTGCGCCTCGACTTCAGCGCCGAGCTGCCCGCCGATCGTCGCGCCGCGCAGCTCGTCGTGCGGCTGGCGGCCGGCGGCCCGTCGAGCGGCGGCGTCCAGCACGCGCGCCGTTGGCTGGAGAACGCGCGCGGCGAGCGCTCCTTCGTCCACGGCACGTCCCCGCCGCCTCTCCGTTGATTCGCCCGTTCCAGAGAGCTTCGAGGCCTTCCTGGACGGCGCCCAGCACTTCCTTTTCGAATGGGAGGGCCCCCGCGAGTCGCTCGCCGCCTTCGCCGGCGGTCCGGACGCCGCCCTCTTCTTCTGCCTCGAACTCACAGCTTTCGAGCAGCAGGAGGCCGAAGACGAAGTGGAGGTCCGTTCCTTCCGTTGCTCTGACCGCGCGATTCTTTCAGGAACGAAACGAGGCGAACGTGACCGCCGTTTTGTGAGTTCTCCCGATTCTTTCGACCGTCTTGTTTGGTTTGCAGGGATGTGGCTGCGGAATGAGTCGAGCGGGAGCCAAAGCGTGCTTGTGGTCGATCCTTTCTTTTGTTGTTGTAGAGGAATAAACGGATAGTCAATTGCTCGTGCCTTCTGTGACCAACGCAAGGCGATCGAAGTGAAGGAGGAGCAGTGGTTTAGAGCCACGAGCAATAACGACAAGTTTATTCCACTTCTTCCCACAAAACAGAGACCATCGAAGCGAGATCACACGCCCTAAGCGAAGACGTCGGCGCCCGTCCGCTGCGTTCCGCCCGTCTGCTCCACGCGCTGCCGGACGCTCTGGCCGTAGCGGTAGCCGCGGCGGCTGTTCAGCATTCTGGAACGAAACGGTGGGCTGGATAACAGAGGGCAAAACTCACTTGACGGCGACAACCACGACGACGATGACGCCCAGCAGTATGGAGAGTCCGACGCAAAGAAAGATGATGAGCGGCAGGAACGCCATGAGGAGCACAAGGGGCTCGCTTTCTTCCGTATTCGAGTAGTCGCTGCAAGAAGGAAGAAGTGGATGAGCGGATGGAAGGGAGACAACTCACTTGTTGTAGCTGGCGACTGTCTCGATTTCTCCGGCGACCGACTGGAACGTGACGACGAGTAGGATCGACGTCCACAAGGCGGAGCGAACGGTGGCGAGCATCACGACGAAATCGAGAGGCGAACGGAAAGAAACGAAGCGGACCGAACACTTGCGAGCACTGAACAACAAAACGAATCGAAAAACGAGCAGGACGCGAGATTTTGGACGGGAATTTGCACGAGAAGAAGCACACTAGTGTGTCGGTTGCGTTCGATCGAGCGGCAGATCGAGCGGAAGCTTCTGCTTTCTGCCCTTTCACTCCTCTTCAAACAGTGCACTCGCCGCCTCTCGTTGTAGCTGTCCACAATCAACTGGGGGTTCGCAAGGGAGCCCAGCCGGCGGACCAAACGCCGCCGAGTGCCCGCCGCGAGTGGAGGGCGGCAGAAGGCGGCCGTCTCGTCCACCTGCCCGCACACTCGGCCTTTCGTTAGGCTCCTCCCACCTCTCCGCCGGTCGATCCGCGCTCTCCGGAGTGTCGACACTTGCCGCGCGACCTCGTCGACAAAACAAACCGGCGGACTTTGTCCGCCGTTCAAGCAGCCGCTTTCTGTCTCCGACGGGCGGGCGGCGGGGCGGTTGGCCGGGCCAAATTCAGCGGAGAGCGGCGGGCGGGAGGATCGCCCGGCGACTCGCCCGTTTCGGCGGGATGGCCGCAAGAAGCCCCCAAGCGACTCGCAGCTCCCGTCGGGCTGCTCGGCTGTTCGGCCGCTCACTTTCCCAACGCTTTCCGCAGCCACTCGGCAGTAGCATCCAACGAGCGGCGATCAAACGCGCCGAACGGGCCGCAGCGGCCGGCCGACGGCCCAAAACGGCCGCCGTTCGCGTCCTCTTGACGAAAAAGAACCTTCAGAGTGCCTTGGCCAAGGCAGCCGACTCAGGCGCGATGAAACTATTTAGTCGATCTGATGCTGCTAAGCTGAAGGGGATACGTACCGGTTGCCCGAGAAGATGTGAACCCCAAACACATGCCGATTTAAACTTTATCAGTTTAGCACCGTGACGACCCACTGGACTCGAACCAGCGACCCGACCGCCCCAGACCACTCGGCCATGGAGACGTATTGCTCGGAGTGTGGCAACGGGCGCTTTCTGCCGCAGTTGCGTGCGCTCGCTGGTTTGTTTCTCTCGCTTGTTGCGCAGTCGCAAGGAACGAAGCTCGAAATGCGAGGCAATTTGTTGCAGCTGACTCCCCAGATTGCAGCCGACATCCGACCTTGCCTGCAGCTGCTGCAGCTGGGCGGCCGCAGCTGTCGGACTGCAGCCAGAAAGAAATGCGTCTATGAACGCAGACCTGTCGAATCCCCAAACAAATCCTCTTCTAGCTCCGCAACGCACCCCAAAGCAACGAGTGCTTTGCGTACCACACAGACAAAGGAATCAATGATCCCTTGCTTGTTCTGTAACAATCGAATAAACGAGGGATTGTGGCCCGACACAAGTGTTTGGTCGCCAATTATCCGACCGCCTGGATTCTGATCGAATTACTCTACGGTTGTAGAGAAGCCGACAGAAACATGCTACTGTTAATTGATTGATTGATTGAGTTCACCGTTGCAGCCATTTGTTTTCAAAACAAAATCCTTGCTACACTCGGTTTACCATTCCGAACTCTCTTGTGTGGCGGGATGGGCGACTTTTTCGTTCGTGCTGGATCCTTTGCGAGTTTGGGGGGTTTCTTCTTGAACCTCCTGCTTCTGTTCGTTGTCTGGAGAACGCGAGAGAACAAAAAGCTTCACTTCTACAACCACATCGTTCTCGCAACCGTCATCGGCGACCTGAGCTTCTCGGCGGAGCAAATCTTCACCGCACACGTGAGTGGACGTTCGCCTTCTTCCGACTGATCACTCGTTTTCAGTCCCTCGTAATCAAAGGCGGAGTTCTGGTGATCACTACGTACGGCCCCGAACGTCTGCTGTTGGGCACGAACTGGAACGTTCCGGTGTATTTCTGGCACATCTGAACCCGTTCTTCTCGGTCGCGAGTCTGCCGGCTTTCTTCCACTACCGCTACGCCATTCTTCAAGGGTTAAGTGAGAGACCTTACGGCATTCATCTGCGACGTGTAGGAAGCCGAATGGCTGGACGCTGGTGCGAAGTTTGACCGCCGCCACGCTCATCGCACTCACTGCGGCCAGCGGGGCGGCGTGGGGCGTGTTCGAAGTGAACCGACGAGGAATGCGCGTGTACTTCGAGTTGCTGTCGAACACGACTGTCGGAAGTCGACTGAACAGCGTCTACGCGTTGGACGTGGTAAGGATTGGCAAGATCTTGCCTCCATCACCAAAATCTTGCAGAGGGACGCGGGTACCGCAATCTTCGTTGCGATCTACGCGTGTGGACCGCCGATGGTCGTGTGTTTGACCGCCATCTTCGTGGTCAAAACGTGGCGCTTCCTCGCAGCTTCGCCAGTCGGCAGCAAGCAGCGACGTTCGCTTCAAACGCAATTCGCCCGCTGTCTCGCCGTTCAAGTGCGCAATTCTGTCGACTGTTGACTCACTTTGTTTCGTTCAGATGGCCTGCGGGGTGGTGTTCGCGTTGGGCCCGTGCTGGACGATCGGCATCACCCTCATGTCTCATTGGTACTGGGAGGCGAGCAGCGTCCTCCTGCCCAGTTTCCTCCTTCCGCTCATCAACGCTTCCACCACGATTCTCCTCATTACGGCTTATCGAGAGGAAGTCAAGGGAATGTTCGTGAGGATGTCGCGCTTGAACGGGCGCATCAACTCCATTTCTTCTGTCACTCAATAAACATACTCGTTAGTCACTCAAAGACAGAAATGGGCACGGAATTGCGCCATCCACCTGTGATCACTGTTCTTTATTTCCTCTTTCGAACGCAAGAACTGCTTTCTTTCTGCGGTCCACAACTGGCCATTGCGGTGAGTCGAGAGCAGACAGGCGGGTTGGAGCCAACACCAGCCGCCCACTTCTTCCATTCACCGGAGTGTGACCGCCAGCCGACCGACCATTCGAACAAGCACAATCAAGCGACAGTCCGGCAAGCAGTCAGTGAGGATCAGGTGGGATATAATGCGGGAACACTCGCTACACGCCACCCCCTGTAAAGAATGAGGCTCCATGTTCTGCTCTTCTCCTCGGCCTTCCTCGTCCTTTCGATCGCCACTCTCGGGTCGGAGATGCCCCACAACGCTCTTCTTTGAACAAGTGGGCAAGGAGTTGGAGGGAAGAAATGAGTGGGCGACGGACACAAAGAGAACTCGAGAAAGCGAAGAAGACGCTTCTTTCTTCTTCTTTCAGTGAACCCAACTCTCCAGCGTCCGCTCGACTTCTCCGCTCGTGGGCCGACCGCTCGGCTTTTCGGACGGAGCGATCGGTGCCGAAAGAACTGCTCATTCGGGCGTTGACACGCGAACTCGCTGCACGTGCCGGGAGACTGGACGGACATTCTTTCTCCGTCTATCGCTTCACTCCGCTCCTTTCCGCAGGTCCTCGGGTGGGTCGGCCAGCAGCCGGAGATCAAGGAAAGGCGGTGGAATTACTGGAAATGCGGCAATTGTTGGTCCAAACGATCCGCTCGTTCGTTCGCGAGTTCAGTCGTGAGTTCGCGCTCGTCTCAATCCAACCAATCCAATCGAATCGAAGGCGAACTGCCCGAACGGACGGGGCGCCAGTCGCTGGTGGCGGCGGAGATCGCCGCGTTGTCCCGACTGCTCGCCGAGTCGCCGCCGAACCGCCGCCGTTTATTCCGTCGGCTGCGAGCGGCGACGCCGATTTCCTCCGCGATTTTGCGCTCCGTTGTCGGCCGAACGGCGGCCGCATTTCGCCGCCAATTCGCGCGCTGGAATTCGAAAACGAAGGGCGAAATGCTGGAGGTGAGTTCTTCTCTTCGATTCGCTGTTTTCCATTGTGTGTTTCTTCCGAACGCTTGAGCGGGCGGGCAGTCCACACAAGCAGAGGAAGTGGGCAAAGCGCTCTCTTCACTTCTACAGCGCCCAACGATCAAACGACAACTGACTTTACTTATGCGTCTTGTTCAGCTCATTGCCCGCTTGAAATCGATGCGTGACCGTCTGGCGGTTCGAACCCGCGCGACCAACCCGTTGGAGCGCTCGAAGCGGAGCCACAACTTTGTCGCCAACTTGCAATTGCGTAGGCCACAAATGAGAAAAAGGGATTGAATGGCGCTTGTTGATTTCAGTGAGTCGCGCCGTCCTCTGATGCGGAGAGTTCATCGACGACTGAACGAGCAAAGGCAGCGTTGTTTCGAGAAATGGCAGGATAAACCCGCTTGTTGCTGCTCGGCCTGTCGGATCTCAACGCTCTTCTGAATTTGCAAACAACAGCGGGAAGCTGACCGTTGGCTTTGCCTTCATCATGTGGGTTACCTCCTTGTGCAACGGACGGGCAGCTTCCGGGCGTACGCGAAGCGACTCTTCCGCTGTCGCCACTTCTGGCTGCTTTGAAGCGATGCTCTTAAGTGGCGCCTTCCCAACTGCTTCGAAGCCGACAGAAAGAATCGCCGGCCTTCTCCCCGCACCGCGCATTCGTCCTGCAAGTGCAGCAACAGGACGCCGAGTACGCGAAGGTCTTCGCCGACCGGTGGGCTTGCGGGCGACCGTCGAGTTCCGGAAGCTCTCTTCTTTCCGGTGGGTTCCTGCTTCTCTTCGTTGGTTTGGGGAGAGTCTTTCCACCCGCAGTCCCGTAGCAGTCAAGAGGCGTGCCCACGGTTCGGGCGACGACTTTCGTTTCCGCCTGCAACGAAGTTCCAATGATCTGCCCCATCAATCCTCCAACCAATCGATTCATCGCTTCTTTTAGCCCGCACTCGGCGGCTCGTCCGTGTGGGTCAAATCCAGCCACTTGGCGGACGGGACGACCACGTGCCGCATCCAAGCGGGCGAGTGTTTGGCTTGCAAGCTGCGATTTTCCCCGAGAGTTCTTCAGCAAGGGATCGATCGCTCCGGAGGACTTCGAGCAAGTGGAACGCGGCGAGAAGAACGTGCCGATCGCTGTCGTCGACTCCTCTCGCCAATTGATTGGTGAGTTTCGGCCGCGCACTCGTTCCCGCCCACTCAGTCCTCCTATTCGTTTGTCTGTTCGACTCGCCGCTTTTTTTGCAATAAACTCGTCGAAAAGGCGGACGGTTGGATGGAATGTCCGCGCCTGCTGAACGCTCCGTTTAAGCGCCAATGGACGCGAGTGGGTGCGGAGCTGCATGGTAGTCGTTTGGCCGCTTTTCCGTCTTTCTACTCGTCTTTCAGCCAATCGCTCGTTAAAGTCGATTCGTTTGGACACTCAAAGCTTCGCCCACCGCTTTCGGCTCCCTGCTGCACGTCCCCGGCGGCCACGAACGAAAGGAGGCGGCGAGCAGGAAGAGACGAGCGGATTTCATCGCGAATTGAGTGGAGACTCGGGTTCGCCGCGCTTCTTCGTTGCCGCCGGTCGCTTCCGCGGACGCAGCGCCGCCCACCCGACTTCAATGAGCGAGCGAACAACGAATTTATTTCCCAATTGATCCAAACGAGCGAACACGAACGACTACTTTCGGGATCTGCGCGGAATGTCCGAAACTTGAGGCAGCCGCATTTTCCGCGGCTCTCTCGACCGTGGCCCCTCGTTCACTCGCTTCGCGGCCCGTTTGCCGCTGACCGTCGACTGGCGGGTCTTCCGGTCGCCGTCCGCGATGGCTGCAAAGGAGGATCGATTCGATGAGGGTGAATGGACTCGCGTAACGAACGCCTCGACCGAGCCGCCGCCCACCCGACCGCGTAAAAGGAAGAGAAGCAAACGACGGCCAACAATAAGAGCGCAACGCCCACGCACACGAGCGCAACGATCTCGGGCGCCATCGGTCGGCTGAAACGATAGACGGCGGGAGTTGCGAGCAGAAAGAAGCGGAGAACCCACTCCTCCGCGTCGTGCCCGAAGATTCAGCGGCCGCTCGCAGCGAAACGACGAGCAGGAGCGACGTCCGAGCGGAGAGCATCGCGCCGAAACCGAGGAGCGGGGCGCCCGGTCGAGAACGGCGAGTGAGCGGCGACTTCAGAGCGGGACAACCCGCCGCCTGCTCGTCCGGAACGCAAAGGCGACCTACTGGCGGTCGGATGCAAATTCGGTTCGTTTCTTCGTCCTTCCGACTGCTGGTCGTCGTCGACTCACCACAGAACACGACGTTGCTCCGTAGAAGTCAACGCACCCTCTAGCGTGTTTAATTATCAGATTGATCCGTGCGAACGAGGCGCCAAAAGAGCCTGGAGATCGTCGACGAGCTGACGGCGAGCGCGATTTCTAACCAGCACAGCGGTCGGCCGGAAAGCTCGGCTCGTGGCCTCGATCGCAAGAAAAAAACGAGCGAGCGGTCGTGCAGGGAGCGCACGAGTACCGACGGCGAACACGCGTTCTTCTTTCGTCCCAACAGTCGATAACTCTTCGGTCTTCTTCTCGCCCGCCGAGAACACCGTCGAACGTCCCCCGTAGGGCGGTTCGCCAAAATTTGCACGAATTTGCATCGCCGCTCGTTTCTTCCGATGCAAATCCACGCGAATAAAAGGCGGCCGACGAGCAGCGCGGCGCTCAGTCTTCGCTCCAGTCCGCTCTCCCAATCGCTCCCTCCCTCTCTCCACTCTCCCGCTCCCTTGGTCGTCGGATTCGAGAATGAAGCCGACGGTCGTCTTGCTCCTCGCGGTCGCCTTCCTGCCCGCCCGCTCGGAAGCCGTCGATCCACCGTTGGGCTTCGAAGCGATCGGAAACGACGTGTGAGTGCCCCCTCCTTCTGCTCATCCCCTCCCTCATCCCTGGCTCGTTGCAGGAAGTACGCGGGCACGTCGCCGAACGTCGAGGCCACCCTCGTGTTCCAAGAGCCGAAGTTCGCGTCCACGTGGGATCACCCGAAGAACGGACGAACGAACGTCCCGTGAGTGCTGGCCTTCTCTTCCGCCGTCTTACCTTCGGTTGCAGGATCACGATCAAGGCGGGCACTTGCATGATCAAGGGCACCGTCATTCCTACGGACGAGTCCGCGGAAATCCGACACGGTAAGCTCTTTTCGCCTTTCATCCTCATCCACGGCTTACAGGCGGCAACACGCACATCTTCTTCCCGATCTCAATCACGGGCACCGAGAGCACGCTCACGATGATCGGCGGCAACGGTGCGGAAAGCACTAAAAGCGACACGCTCCCGCCGTTCATGTGCAAGCCGTTCGCCAAAGAGGCGGGCCAGCACGTCTTGAACCTCTCCGTGCAGCTCGGCCAAGCGGTGCCCGACTTGACGGCCATCTTCGTGAGTTCTCCCACTCCCTACACTCCTTCCGTCTCATCCACTCCGTTGCAGAAGAACGCGGCCTTCTTCGATCCGAACGCCAAGACGGACGAAGGCGGCTTCGCGTGGTGGAAGATCGCCCTGATCATCACGTGAGTGTCCCGCACCTCCGCTCCGTCCAACCGCTCGTTGCAGGGCCGGCCTCGTGCTTCTGGGCGTCGTGGCGGCGGCGGTCGTCGGCGGCGGTGCGTGTCTGTGGCGGAAGCGCAAGACGAAGAAGGCGCCCAAGGACAAAAAGGAGCTCAAGAACGAGAAGGAAGTGCCGCCCGCCGAGCGCCAAGTCCCGCGATCCGCAGCCCGCCAGCGACAAGAAGGCGCCCAGCCGCGAGGTCCCGAGCGGCAGCCGCAAGACGGTCGACGAACGGGCGTTCGCGAAGAAGCCGCCGAGCGACGACTCGTCCGTCGCGGCGGCTCCCGTCGCGTTCGTCTCCACCGAAGCCGCCACGCGCGTTGCCCCGCAGCTCTCGGCGGCGGACCCGCGCATGTCGTAGTTGGCGCTCGCCCACTCCAAACCTATCCGCGAGGAGTGAGGCGATCGGGCAAGGCGATCAAAGAGTCTCTGTTGTCCTCTTCCGTTTGTTCCTGCGCGGTGAATAAACTTCGTTGAAATCCGGCGGATTGTGGACGGGCGGGTACGCGAGTGATCGCGCTCACTACGGAACTCTCCGTTGCGGTCGGAAAGAAGCGGGCCGGAGGTTGAACGGAACGCGAGCTTTGCGTCCTCTGATTGTTCATTGCGCGGTAGCGCCGATGGTTATTGTACTCGAAGACCCGAAGTGCCCTCTCAGCTCGGGCCATCGCAAAACAAACCGCACTTGCTCCAGGGATTTGCCGTCGAGCATGATGCCGGCCGCTTCAAAATGGGGTCCGTTTGGAGTGCGGTGGGCAAGAAGAGCTGCAGGATGGGACCAACCAGGGCTGCCGTTCCTTTTCCGTGTGCGGCCGCGCCTTGTCGACAAGTGCCGCTGGAGAGCGCTAAAAGCGGCAATAAACGAAGGACACGGAGCGAAGGGTTCTTTTCTCGGTTCTTCTGCACACCCGCTGACGGGCGGCGCGGACGACGAAGCGGGCAGAAAGCAGTGAGCTCTTGCAAGTGCCTGAACTCCGCCCCTCTTTGCGCGTTCGCCTGCTCGGTTGACTCCTCGCTTGAGAGCGAAAAGCCCACCCGCCACGTTCCGTTGCTTCCAATCCGCCTTCTTTTGCTCGCAATCCGTCTTTAGTTGGCAGGACTTCGACCACTCACGCCTCGTTGCTTCATCAGGAGATTCGGCCCTGCGTTTGGTCAACGAGTTTATTCTTGCTCGGAGTTGTTCTTCTTGTTCGTACAAACAAGTGAGAACAGAAGGCGATTCATCTCTTTGCAATCGAATCCAAGTGGGAGCAGTCGGAGCGGTCTAAAGCGGACGAGAATGAGCAGAAGAGGACAGCGGAGAACGGACCTTGCTTCTGCGCGGTCGTCTTCTTCGCATCTCCGAGCAGCAACCGGACGGTCTTCTTGATCGTAGACAGTCGTTCCGATCGCACGAGACCTCCGGACGGAAGGAGGCGGCATGGGGATCGCGAGACGATCATGCCCTGCAGGCGGCGGTTCGCTGCGGGCGTCGGCGCGTGATCCGACCGAACAGCGAATGCAGTGAGGTGTCTTGAACGTCTTCGATGCGCGCGTCCGCAAGTGAGCGATCAGAGCGGAGTGCCCGCCTTCACTTTCGAGCTTCTTCGTGCTCGGGCAGTTCTGCAAAGCGAATGAGCGGAGATGGGAGAAGAGAACGTACCGCTTTGCCGTCGATCAGAAGGACGGATTGGGACAGAAGTCTTGGACGAAGTCGGTCAGCTCGGTCGCACCAAGGATGCCCTTACTGCAAACTACGTTCTGTAGCCTGAAGAAGCGCAATGAACTCACTTCTTTGACTGCTGTCTGGCGGAAGCGAGTGGAGCGTCTTGCTCGTGGCACGTCAAGCCGATTGCACTCCAACGCTCCAGCGGACACGTGGGCACCTTCGCGAGTGCACGCCACCGCCCGAGTTCACCACGAGCACAACGTTTGCAGCTCGTCGGAAGGGTCGTGAACTTGGTGGCAGGCGTCTCGCACAAGAGTCGGCAGCGGAAAGGACGAAACAAGCTGGAACGAAAGAGTAATGAGTGGAGGAAGAGAACGCGTGACTCACCTCCTGACAGGCGGCCAGTGGATTGGAGCGCTCCGACATCGTGATCACCGCCGTTTGCTGGGAGCAAGTGAGACGAGTGGACGAGAGGAGGGAGGGGCTCACCGAAAGAAGTCCCTCGTTGTCCCGTCCCGAGTGAACGGAGGTCGGTGGACTTGCGGAAGGCGAAGAAGTCGCAGCGCATGAGGATTTTGAAGCGATCCTCTCCAGCTCGTTCGGTCGGTGGAAGATTTCGCGCGTTCTGCAAAGAGGAGTCATTAGATCGTCGTTACGTTTGATTGAAGCGACCTACCGGCGGCCTTGAGCAGCGAGCACATCGACAGAAAATGCGGTGGGCCTTGATGGTCCACAAGGGTGAGCGGAGAGTAGGTTCGATGCCCGGAAGGCGCTTGATGATGTCCGGTTGGTTGAACCCCAACGGCCAGGAATTCGCTGCCGACGGACAGTTTGTGGGGCTTCTGCAATGGGCGGGCGGGTGGATTAGACGAATGGAAAGAGAGACACTCACGCTCGACGGTGCTCCCGTTTGTCGCAATCCACGAACAAAAGAGACAAACGATCCACGGAGATCGAAGAGAAATGCCGCCCGCCGAACAGCCGAACCGACCGTTTCATCGGCGGGGGAATGAGGGGAGAGCGGAAGGAAGGAACCGACCGCTCGGAGTGGGGAGCAAAGGACGCGACTGGCCGCTCGCCGCTCCTCCCGACCCAAAATCGACTTCGGGTTGCGTTCGGGTTGCGCAACGAAAAAGGCATTCGTTGAGAAGAGTAGCGGTTATTCCGCGGAGACGTGCCGAAGGCAGTCCACTTCGTTCGCGCCGCTCATTCGATCGTGTGTTCGCTTTCCGAAATGGCGGCCGCTCGCTTTCTGCTTTTCGCTCTACAGGGTGTCCCAGAATGGAAAATAACCGGTCAAACGCGCGGGCGGTGTCGGCCGCGACTCGCGCCTGTCTGGCGCAAATGAGCGAGCTGATTTTGGTCTTTCCTGTCCGTTTTAACGCTTGTCGGACGTCCAAATCGCACAAATCTTGGCAAGCAACAAGCTGCATCGAATCCGCAATTGTTGATTGACCGACTCGGTTAAATTCGGATCAATTCGACAAGTTTTAACGGTTTTACGCGTGAAACTCCGTTTTTCAGCGTAAAACCGCGCTTCACGATCGGTTATGCAGCTGCGCGACTGTTCCAGTTGTTGGTTGCTGATGGTTGGTTCACGACTGGTCAGAGCAGCCCAAAATCTCGATTTCAACGAGTCCTTGATCCAAAAGCAGCCGAAAAGCGAGCAAATGAGCTCGCTCATTTCCGCCAGACAGGCGCGAGTCGCGCCCGACACCGCCCGCGCGTTTGACCGGTTATTTTCCATTCTGGGACACCCTGTACTGCTCGTGGCGGCCGTTGAGTCCCGCACCGGCTACTACCACCTCACGCAGCAGGTGCTTTGCGAAGGCGTGCCGTACAACGAGGCGGTGAGTGACGAAGAAGAGGACGACGAACTCTTGCGTGCTTCAGATGGTCGCCATCTACGAGGAGGACGGCAGAGGTGAGCGCGTTCGTCGGTTCTCTCGCTCGTTCACGCTCTGCTTTCAGGCTGGCACGCTGGTGAGTGGACGTGTGGCCCCGTTCGCCCGCATTCCCGCTTTCAGTCTTGGATCCTCCCGATTTGTGCGACGTGACCACCACCAACAACGAGGGCTGGTGGTACGCGGAGGGATCCGAGACGGAGTTCGGTTGGCCGGAGGACGTCATCATCCTCATGTGAGTGCCGCCTTCTCCACTCTAACCTTTCCGTCGTGCAGCAAACATCGCTGCGGGACGGGCGGCAGTGGAAGTGCACCGTCCACCGGCGTCCGTAGGAGCGCACGTGGAATCCGGACCCGAACGGCTCCCTTCAAATCCTGCAGCCGATCGATCTGGCCAGCTCTGACACGGAGAGTGTGGCCTGCTGGAAGAGCTGGGAGAACGAGGCCTTCGGCGAGCCGTTCACCGTCAAGAACTACGCTGCGTGTTTGAAGAATGAAGTTGGTGATGGCTGCGCGTTCTGTTAGTTCGCTTGAGAGTGTACGGGAATAAAAATATGTCTTTCTTCTATTCGGATTGGTCTCATGAGAACGCGGAACATGCAACGGCTGTGGAAACCGAGTTCTCTAACGGGATTGCCGAAAGGAAGCGGTCAGCAGCGAGGATTACGCGTACTTCTGCTGCCCACTGGCTCGTACAAGGGATGGAGGCACGAACAGGGGACTGCACAGTTCATTCGGGCAACTGAACGCTCTCCGGCGGTTTGCTTGGCGGACGACCGCTGGCTTCTGATTGACAGGCCGGCGCATCTGTTCCGCAAACGCACAAACGAAACGAACAGACGCGGAACGACGAAGGGCGAGTGCGTGAACGAGCACGAAATGATTTGAGCGCCTCCTCCTTGTTGCTTTGGACGACCGGGCGAGCAGCTCGACGTGTCATCCGATGGCACGAGTCGAAATTTCGTCGTTTAACCGAGAAGAACTCAAAGACAGCTCGAAATCGAAACGAATTTATTTCCAACAACAATTAGCGGAATAACAATCCATAACACGAGAGCAGGGGTTCATTGCATCCACTGCACGATTTTCTGGAAAGCCGCCTCTTCGTCCGGAAGCAGCGCTTGGATCGAGGGGGCGGCGAGCAGGCGGAACTTCCCGCCGTTCTCGTCCGCGAACTGCAGCACATGAGCGGCGAGTTCGTGATCGTCGTGACGGGCGGTGAGGGCGAGAAGGCTGGCCATGTTGTCAGTTGTAATCCGCGCCTTCAACAAACGCGTGCACTCGGTCTGAAAGAAGAAGAAGCGAGTGAGGGGGACAAACGAGCGGGAACTCACAATCAACGGAGCAATCTGGAAGCTGCGAGCGGCCTCGTACAGTTCGCGCGCATCCTCCATCGAATCGTCCAGTCGGCCGCGGTACGCGAACTCCAGCGCCCGTTCGACGATCTCGAAATCGATGCCCTCGACCACGTGCTCCGTCTTGTTCGGATCGTTGGTGAACTCGGCAGCGAAGAAGGCGCTTTTCGCAGCCAGAACGACTTTGTGCGCCTGCAAGATGGGGATTGCGTGAATGGAGAGCTGAATTGTGACCTGGCTCGATCTCCTCGCTGCCGACCAGCAGGCAAAAGTCCGTGTGCTCAACCCGCTCGAACAGCGACCACAGCGAGGCCGCCAGGTCTTCGCCTACGGTTTGGCGGTCCTCCGCCGTCCGCTCTCCTCGATTCAGCGGCTGCTCCTTGGCGGCCAACTCGAGGACAGCGTTTGCGGCCTGCAGCTCAGCGACCTGAACGAAACAAGTGAAAGGAGGAAGAAGAAACGCAGTCACTCGCCTGTTTCTCGAGGTCCGCTGCCTTCGTCTTCCATTCGGCCGCCTCGGCCGCCGTCTTCTCCAGTTCCTGCTCCTGCTCGCGGTTCTGCTTCTCGAGTTTCTGGATTCTCGACTCGTCGCGATCCTCCTGTTCTTTCATCCTCGCCTTCAGCTTGTCCGTCTGCAAAAGCGGTAAAAGCTTGGTCGGTGGGACGAAAACGAACCTCCTTCTTGAGCTTTTCGACGGCCGCGTCGCTCGCTTCCTCCGCGTCGCCGGCCTTCTTACGCAGCGCCTCGGATTCGGACTCCAAACGGGCGACGGTCGACACGAGTCCCTCGTTCTTTGTCCTCAGCTCGTCCATCTGCAAAGGTGGCGAGTGATTCGGTCGGAAGAAGATGAGACGAACCTCCTTGTCGAGCAGAGCGCGTTTTTGCTGCTGCCGCCCGCGTTCGGACTCCAACGCGGCGATCTTCGACTGCAAGGCGAGGACCTGAAGCCACGAGGAGGATGAAGTGAAAGAGAGGGTCGAGGAACCCACCTTCTGCGCCTCCGCTGCCAACGTCTCGTCCTTCGCGGCGAGCTCCTCGTCGTGCTTTCGAATCCGCTCGCGGAGCTCCGATCGGATGGCCTCGCCGCGGAAGAGTTGCTCGAGCAGGTGATCCTCTCGCTCCGTGAGCTGAAACAAAGAAGACAGTTGAGGAAAGAGAGCAGAACGAACCTCCGTGCGCGCAGTCGGCTGGGCGGTCAGTTGGACGGCCGGCAGCTCGTCGAAGGCGGGCGGTCCAGCGTCCTCGTCGGAGTTCTCCGTCTCTCCGGCCTCCTGTTCGACGTGATCCGATGGGGTCGTTTCGTTCTTTTCCTCCTCCTCCTCGCTGGAATCGGAGGCCGACGGGGATTGGCGGCGACGTTTGGCGCGAATGGAAATGAACGAACGGGCGCGCCGCTTCACCGCCCCGTCGTCCGTTCTCTTCGGCTTCTGCCAGACCAAAGCCGGATGAGATGCGAAGAGTTGCTCGCGACTGCCATCTCTTGGATCGTTTCAATGTTTTTGCCGATCTGGCGGAAGAGCTCGCGGTCCGCCTAAATGACGAGACTGCAGGAAAGGCGAGTGGAAGGCAGTTACTCACCGACGGAATTTGGAGCGCTTCTTTCCGGTCCTTGTCGCAGTGATGGCGCTCCAGGCTGTGCACTCGTTGCTCGTGAAGATTTCGCACCGCCGCCGCCTCGCTGCCGACGCCGCACAGCGAGCACATAAAGCCGTCCGTCCGGTCGTGCGAGCGAACGTGCCCCTCGCGGATGTAAGCCGCATTGAAGCCATTCAGTCCGCAGATCTCGCACGGCGCGCAAGATAGCTGAAGATAGAAACAATCCATAGCACGAATACAGTGAAAAATAAACGAACGATCGAAGGCAGCCGAGACGACCGGTGGGGTTTCGTGCGCATGAGCTGCTGCAGCTCGGCGACGGTCGCCTCTTCTTCTTGCGGATCCGAGCCGACGGCAGCCGAAGACTCCGCAGTGGCCTGCGTGTCCACCAACTTGAAGCCGACGTTGAAGACCGCAGCGAGTTGATTCTGAATTAAAAGAATAAGCCGGGAAAGGAAGAGATTCAGCAAACCTTGAGCAGTTTGATCGGCAACGGATTCGCGCGGTCCAACTCGTGCCGCGTGTAACCGTGCGCCGTCACTTCGTGAAGGGCTCGTTTGGAAGGATATTTGCAGGGCACGCAACAAACGGAGCAAATCCAACGATGGTCCTCACCGTGACGTTTTTCGTGCGCTTCGTGCTTCTTTGCGTTTTGTAGCTCGATGCCGCACACGCCGCAGAGTTGCTGAATCAAATCGGAAACTCGCAAAAATGGAGAAAGATTTACATCGGGTCGAATGTGCGAAGACAAGTCGAGGGATCCAGCTGCAGAATTCCCATCGTCCAACTCGCCGTCCGTTTCCGTCTCGGCGTTCGGCGGCGCCATTGCTCGACAGGACAGGCGAACGGCAATTCTAGAAGCAGAACAAGCGGTTAGACGTTCGAAAGCAACGGAGAGTACACGGAAATAAGATAGAAGAGCAAAATGCCGGCCGGACGAAAGCAATCGGCCGCCGCATGCCAAAAAGAACGCCGCGTCGTTATGCCCCGCTCCCCAAGGCGCAAACAATCGCGGCGGGTTTCGCAGCACTCGCCTTTGACTGCAGAGTCGTTTCTTTTCGGTGAGAAAGTCGACTAACGTTCGATTTCCTTTCGTTTATTGCAACGAAAGATGTCTGTACCAGCCCGAGACATTCGAGTTGAGCAGGAAGAAACGAAGGGAGTAAAGTGCGGAGCACGCGAACAGCACTCGCTTCCGTTCGGTCCACGGGATTCGCTCCGTTCGAACGCGATGGAAACGACGAGAATTCGTCTCTTTTTACGGACAAATGGCCCACGGGCAGACCGCAAGCCGAAAGACCCCGGCGAACCGAGCGGGCGGACGCCGTTCAACAGCGCGTCCCGCCAAACGGCCCTGCATCCCCGCTTCCCGACAAACATGTGGGAAGGAAGAGAGGGCCGTCGAATGCGCGGCGATTTCATTCGGGCCGGCGCGTTGTTTTGATTTCTGCCCGCTCGTTCGGCTTTTCGTTTGTTCGTGCGCTCTTCTTCGCTCTCACTCGCTGGCCGTTACCCCTGACGCGCACCAGCACTCGATTTGTGAAAGCAGAAAGAAACTCGAAGAAGAGCGGGCACTCGACGAAATGTTTTAGACGAGCGGTGGGTAACGGAGAATCGCCCGCTCGATGGGGGTAACGAAACAAAACGCTCTCTTCTGCACATTCTTCCATCCAATGGACCAAACATTTCAAAAGCCGCGAGAACTCGTCCGCCTGCCGCCTGTTTGCGTTGGCGGCCACAAAGCAATCGGGACGTCGAGTCCCAACACAAACGCTCACGGGAGCCTCTCGAGGTGCATGGCGGGTCACAGTCAACAACTTTTATGGCAAACGCCCAAATTCGAACGCCAGGAGTGAGCATGAACGAACAGGTCCGGCGGACTTGCAGAAAGCCCGAAGTGTGATAAAAGAAAGCAATAAAGTTGTTCTTTAGACGGTTGGCTGTTGTCTTATGGCGACGTTTATTTTTGAGACACCACTTGTTCTGACAAGCAGCGGCACAAAGAACTCCTTTACGAACGCTCCATTTTGACGACCTTGTCCATGACGTCGCTCCTCCGGAGGTTCTCGTACTTCCGCATCGCTTCAAGCCGCTTCCGCTCCCCTCGGGCCACGAGTTCTTCGCTCAGTTCGGTCCAATCGGCCGCGCAGCCCAAGCGGACGGCGGGCGCTCCTCTCCGAAAAGTCGGGCGAGAGCGGCGATGCTCCAAACGAAAGGATTGGAAGGACTCGTCTTTTCGCTCACCTGATCGAAGCGATGGCTCTTCATGTACGTGCGGTAGGTGTCTGCGCACTCGCGAGTGCAGCAGAAGGTTATGAGATCGTTAAGCGATGCACTCGCAGCAGGCATCACTTGAAGGCGTGGCGGGTGTGGGGCGCGTCCGAAACGAACTGGAAGCTCCCCTCCATTTCGGGCATCACGGCGTGGGTGATCGCCAGGACCGAGTGCTGAGTGCGGGCCGTGTGCGTCGAGAAGAGCGGCAGGCGGCAAGAACTCCACGAGCTGGCGTCCGGTGGGACGGACAGACGTGTCAAGAGAGAAGAACGTCTTGTGCACTTTGAGGAGCTCCTGCAACGAGCATCTATCGGTCGCTTCATCCTGCTGCTCATAACGAGGAGGATGAGTGGAGATCGCGAACGTGCGGCGAGTCGAAAGCTCAAGGTAGAACGCCCGCGCTTCCTCCACCTGCAACAGAGCGATCGGAGCAGAGTGAACGAAGAAAGGCGCACATCTGTCCTTCTCCAGCCTGATGTCGACGACCCCGGTGCGGGACTTCGGGTAGTGAATGTGGAGCAAACGGATCACGAGAGGTGCTTGTTGGAGGTCGCCCTGGCAAACACGGGCGCCCACCAATAGATCGGATCGAAGAAGCGAGGCGACTGGGGGACGAAAACGGAAAACGGGTGGACAGCGCACGATCGACGGCGCCCGATTGACCGCGGGGCATTCCACCGTCGATGCGAGCACACGGAAAAGGCACCGAGTTTCTTCGTTCAACACAAGTATCACCGTTCTTTCGCCAACTTTCGTGCAGCGCATGAAGCGGGAAAACTCGGCTGCCGTCTAACTCGCCGCTCTCGTTCGTTCGACTACTCATCGCGCTTCGACCGGAACGCTTTTGTTTGGAATTCCGTGCGTCAGAAATCATTTAATGCCCCAATACTTTACGTTGACGAACGCACACTTCTTTTAACTTAAAACAAAGCTCATTTCTTTCCCTCGCGTACTCATCTACTTACCAAACGCAAATAAACGAGCCTAACGATCATCAATTGTGGGCATTCATTCGAGTTTATTCCTTGGGATTACAATTGACGACTCGATCGATGGCTTACTAAAATTGGGAGTGATTGGTGGGCGGAAGAGGATGTCGGAACGCCTGTGCGTTCCGAACGGAATGCGGAGATCACTCCGCCTTCGGAAGGAAACGGAGATAGCGGGCGGCAAAAAGGACGAAAAAATGAGCCCCGCTGACCGGACGATCGGAAAGAAAAGAGGCGGGAAAAGGAAGCAGCGTACCGTGAAGCACCACCTTTCGAAATCTCTTGTGGGAGTTACGAAAGCGTTGCAAAATCGATTGCAACGGCCGCTCGGCGCCTATGAAAGGAGGCCGATTCGAGGCTTCGCTCTAGTGTGGTTTTCCAACACTCCCTTCCGCCTCCCCTTCTTTCCCTCCTCCTCTCTCGTTCTTCCTATCGTCCTCCCTTCCCTCTTCTGATCGAACACCCTGTGCTGTTGTGAATTGCGTAGAGCGTGAATAAACTTCTTCACTCAATCAATCGGTACTTCATTTTGTTCTGATTGTCGCAACATGGTCGACTGCGACGACGTCCTGCAGGCGAGTTCCTTTCGTCCGCTCAACAAAACTCCTTCGTTTTTCAGGCCTACATCAAGGCGGGGCTGGAAATGGTCGTGGAGAGTGTGCACCAAGAGTTCTGCCGCAAGCTGGAGGCCGCGTGCACCGGCCGCGCGGACTTCAGCAAGCTCTCCCACCAGCACTTCGGGGAGGCCGATGCGCAATTCGCACAGGAGGCCGCCTTGGGCGACGAGGAGTACCAGCAAGCCGCCCGCACCGTCTTGCTCCAGCAGCTGAACGCAACATCCGTGCACTTCAAGAAGCTGAACGAAATGATGCGCAGCTGCAAGCAGGCGGAGAAGCAGGCCCAGCGGATGAACCGCCAGCTGGCCGTCGCCCAGCGCATCGACGAGGAGCTGAAGCGCAAGGCCGAAACGGCCGTGCACCCCGTCGAGAAGCAGCGCTTCATAGAGCAGCAGCACGCCCACGAGAAGGAAACGAAGCAGCTCGAACTCCAAGTCCAAGCCGCCCAGTGTGACCACGAGCTGAAGGTGCTTCAACTCCAGAACGAGCGCAAGCGTTTGGAGGCCAAGCTGGCGAATGCGTAGACGGGTATCTGTGCCGCTCTCTAATTCGTCCAAGACGCCCGTCGGAGTCGACTGCCATCGAAATCACCTTCAATTCTGTTGTGTCGCTTATTCGTTGCTTTCCTAATAAACCGGAAGTTGTTTGTCAGCTGGCCGTGGCTTCGATTCGATGAGATCCGCTTGTAATTGGTGCACAGACCTCAAAACGGCAAGAAACGCGCCCAGTTGGTCACCACCCGGCAGTCCAACAGCTTCGACCGCGCCGTCTGTTCGATCTCCATCGTTGTCAATCGGCCATCAAAAAAGACGAGACTCCGCTCCACGCTGAAGTTCCGCGTGAATTCGACCGCTAATTGTAAAAGGAATTTTGGCCGCAAATCGTGAGCTTCGTAGATTTCTTGTTTCTGTCCTTCCTTTGTGTTCGCTGGCCACAAAGAATTGGCGCCAGCGACGACGGAGCGGCAGACGATGGGAAGCGTCGGCTGCTCGGAGTGGAATGCTCGCCATTGATGCGCGCTCTCCGGCAGCTGAAAGATCGTCTTGGCGAGAAACCAGAAGCAATCATTCAGCGCTCAGAAAGGAACAAACAGAAAGAACAAGAAGGAAATGGACGGACAGACCGCTGGCGGAACTCTCGCCGCCGCCGCGTATCGATTGGCCGCCGCTCGCCGCTTCCCGAATCGGCCGGTTGATTTCGATCGGGATTCTCGTCAATCCGAGTGAGTTTCTTCCTTCCATCTGTCCTTATGAACTTTCCGCTTGCTGTTTGCTTAGATCTGTGCAGAAAATTTCCGAAAATCTGCCCGTTTCTCCGAATTGTCTCCGGAAATCGATTTTATTTCGAAATTCGTCTCATTTCTTCCCATTTCAGGCGAAATGGCGTCGGCACCGAAGAAGCCCCGCTCTGGAGACGCCCTTGCTGTTGACGAGCAGCCCGGCGCCGAGGAGATGTCCGATGTCGACGGAAATTCGCCCATCGATGAGCCCCACCTCGAGGAGAAGCCCAGCAGCGACGTGCCGCCCTTCCGTCCGCCGCCCCGTCTGCCGGCGAAAGGACGCGTGTGGCTGCAGTTCCACATGGGCAACGAACACATACGGATGCAAGTGAAGGAGCCCGAGCAGCCCCGTTTATCGCCGGCGCGCGCCCTGCTCGTCAACCGCTCGTACCTGAACGCGTTCTTCGACACGGAGCTCTTCGGACCGGCGAAGATTTGGATCAACGGCGAGCGCACGATCGACCTGGGCAAATCCGTTACGTTGATCGGGGGATTCGCGAGGACCTTCGAGGGAATCGCGGCTCTTCTCCAGTTGGCTCGCGAGTTGACCACGATCAAGATCGTCTTCGCAATTCCCCCGTTCCGCCTGAACGTCCGTTTGGTGCGCAAATGGCAACGAATCGCCGCGGAGTTGCATGGTGAGTACTCGGCGCGTGTTCTTTCATTCATCTCTTCTTTTCAGCGCTGCCCTTCTTGGTGTCGATCCACGTGAACACTTACTCCCTGAAGCACCCGTTCGCGGACATCCTCATCCACTCGCTGCCCGATCGCGTCATCCGCCTGAAGACCGACAGCCTCAGGATCGCCACGTTGTTGCGGAAGCGGACGACTCCGCTCGAGTCGGCCAAATTCGAGATCCACCAGGGCGAGCATCCGTGTACGTGGTACAGAAGAACCTGGATCCTCGGACCTGTTCCTTTTCAGACATTGCGGACGTCCTCCGCCTGAAGTCCTCCCGCATCGAACTCACTTCGCGGCCGCTCGAAGAGCCGCCCCAACTCCATCCGCTGCACGACTGCGGACCGCTCGACCGCAATGAGCACTTGCAGGAGCTCCACATTTGGGCGGAGGACTTCGGCTACGACGGCATTCCGCGAGCTCTCCGCTACTTGCGTGCCATCAACGATCACTTCAAACTCGTCTGGCACGAAGCCTGCGGTGTCTGCCTGCAGGTGAGTGAATCCGCTTGTCGATTCATTGGATTCCTTTGCCTCCAACAGGAATCTCTGGACTTGGAACAAGTGGAGGACATCGCGGACATGGCGAAGGAGTTCGCCGCGATCATGAACCAAGCGGGCTTCGGTCAGGAGGGCAGCGAGTTGCGGATCCGCATGAAGGATTCGGTTTGTTTCTTTTCTCCGTTTGCTCGTTCATTCGTTCGTTCAGGAGAAGTGGCAGAATGTGAGTCACGAGCAGCTGTTCGAACGGCTGAACTGGGCGCGCGAGGGCGTGATCTCGTGGCCCGAGCACTTGAAGTCCCTGCCGACGTGCTCCCTCGTCCACGACGGAATCGGCATCCTGATCGGACTGGACAATCCCCGCTAATCGAGGCCACCATTCTTTCCGCTTGTGTTCTTCTGTACTCTCACTTGACGTTAGGGCTAAAGCATAAACATGTTTGTTCTCTACTCACCGTTTTCTTTTAAGCATCGCCGAAAATTTCGGCTTTTTGAACCGTTGAAAGCCAAGAATGGGGAGCGAGCGGGAAAACGAGAGTGCGTCTTCACCGCCATTTCAACTGCAATCGTCCAGCTGGACCTTCGATCACCACCCACCTCTTCCAACTTCGTTTATTCACTACAACAACCAACAAAAAGCCCGCTACTCCATCCACTCCACAATCTTCTCGTAGATTTCGGTTCGTTGCGGATGAGTGCTTTGATCGGGGCGGCCGCCAGCAGTTTGTATTTGCCGCCGTTTGTCTCGGCGAATTCGAGGGCAAAGTCGCCCAACACGCGGTCGGTGTTGCGGGCGGCGAGCGCGCGGATGTCGGCAACGTTCTCGCTCGAGAAGCCCACCTTCAACGCGAGCGCGCACACGGCCTGAACCAAAGAATGAGAGAAAAGGAAGCGAACGCGACCTACGGCCAATGAAGAGATCTGAAAGCGGCGAGCGGTCACGTACAGCTCGCGGACACGCGCCTCCAAGCTGTCCAGTTGTTCACGGTACATGAACTCGATCAATCGACACATGACCTTCGCTTCAATTCCTTCGATCACATGCTCCGACTTGTTCGGGTTGGCGCGCAGTTCGGCGGCAAAAAAGTCACTTTTCGCAGCGAGAACGAGCTTATGGACCTGCACGATGAGAAGGGAATGAATGGAGAGAGGAGTTGTGACTTGCTTTGATCTCCTCGCCGTCGACGAGCAGACAAAAGTCCGTGTGCTCGCCTGCTTCCTTCATCGCCCAAAAGGCTGCCGCAAGCTGCTCATTGCTTCGTTGTTGACCCGCGGTTTCCATTCGGGCGATCTTCTGCTGCTCGTGCGTGATGAGCTTCCGCAGCAGGACCTCAATCTGAAACAAAGCGAAGTAAAGTAGATTTTAGTAAGTCAACCGCGCCATGGGTTTCCGCCAACTTCGTCTTCAACTCTTTCACTTTCTCTCGTTGCTCCTCGAGTTGCGCAGATGAACGGCCCTTCTGTTCGTCCAGCTTTGCTTTCCACTCGTCGTTCTGCAAAGGCTACGAATAATCGCACCTATAAAGGAAACCAACCGCTTTCGAGAGCAGCGAGCTTCGTTGGCCGAGCGCCTCCCAGAGCTCTCCGCATTGCGACTTCAAAGCCACGATGCCCACCATCAATCCTTTGTTCTAAATGCACGTAAAAGACAGAAGACAATAAAGAACGCACGTTTTCCGCTGCCACAACCAATTGCCGGTCCTTGTCGGCGACCACTTCTTCCAGCTGCCGAATGCGGTGATCCGAATTCTTTCGAGCAGCCTCTGTACAGGACTCTTGCTCCTGCAGGCGTTCTTCCAATTGTTTGACCTAAAAGGAGCAGGAAGTTTGCTGAGAAAGCGATGTGGAAGCAAACCTTTGAACGGAGAAACGAGAGGCCTACCGGAGGTTCCGTTTCCTGCTTCTCTTCGCACATCGGGCACTTCTCGGTCCACACTTTGTAGCGAAGACGACGGTTGTACGCATTAGCGCGAATAGGTTGCATCGTATTCACGTCGACACTGCGGTCTAAAGTCGAATGCAGGTAAAGGTTGAAAGAAACTTCTCACATTCTTCGATCAAACTCCCGTTCAGCGCTTCCAGCCGAATCGAAGCTTGGAGTTCTCGCGCATTGCCGTGGACTACAATCCTCGCGCCCCAGTTCCCATTCTCAAGGTCCAGCTCGAGGTGGCATTCGGTGTTGGGACGAAAGGGAAGCGGACGGCGCGCGGTGCAATCGAAAGGACTGTAAGCGATGTACAACTCGTCGACGACCAAGAGACGGGCCGTGTGTTCACAGTTGGGCGCCATTTTCGTTCGAAAGCGGAGAGCGGAGGGGCACAACTGGCGGTTGGAGGTCGACTGCCGTCGCAAAGCGACCAAGCGGCAGGCGGAGCGCACCGCGCGGCCTCTCACTTGGCGCAATGGACGGCGTCTTACCGCGGGCGTTCCCAAGCGGCCGCCCGTGGGTGCGGCAGATGGACGAACCGCCTTCTTGCTTTCGAACAGCCAGCCTCTAATCGAATCGTGCCCCGACTTTCGTTCGCGCGTGGACGGCACTCCAACCAAAACAGCCAACCCTTGCAGCGGCCGGTGGGCGCGGAGGCCGCCAGCTGGAGCCCGAGCTCCCGAACGTCACGGCCGAATGCAAAAGAGTGCCCAACGGACTGGCCGCTCCCCCCTCGTGGGTGAAAGGTGGACTGAGCTGATGCTTCTGCTGGTCGGAAAGAAGCAGTTGATGAACGATGCTGCCCGAGGTGAAAGAACGAGACAAGGAACTGGAAAACGCCGAATTTGCGAGAGTTCTACCGGAACGAGACTCCCTCATCCTCAAGCTGAACATGCGCCGCCTGATCAATGATTTTATTTCACGTGACGTCTGCAAGTGTCTCGAGTCCCTGAACACGACAGTCATTTGAGTGGCTACGGACGAACAGTCGACGAGTAAGCCGGCGGAAACGGGTTTCTTGTTGAGTCGCCACTTGCGTCGACTCGCAAACAGAAAGGCGGCTTGCAGGCTTGCGAGTAGGACGGCGGTGGACCGGAGACATCTCTGGAGTTCGGACACCAAATCGGAACAGCAGGAAGCATCATCAATCCTTCCGCCGTTCTGACCGCTCTGCCCACTCGTTCGTCCTCCGCCGCAGCCGTTCGTTTGCGCCCACACTGCCGATCGCGCAGAAACACGCGGCGAAGATGAGGACGAAGAGGAGCGCCCTGAAATAAACGTTGAATCATCCCATTTGAACAAGCGAGACGTGCAGGAAGTGGCGCTCCAACCAGCCCGCGCAGCAGTCGAGCGCGCAGCAACGGCGGCCGGGCGGGCAGCTCCAGCGGACGGCCGACGGGCGGGAGTCGTTCGGAAAGCGCAGCTGAAGGCACACGTGCAGGTGAGCAGAAGAGGGCGACGGGACTCACCCGAGCGAACAGCCGGTCGGGCGGCGAACGGGAGTCCGCGGCGAGGGGGAGCGGCCAGCCGACTCGGCACTCCGCCGGCTCGAAGAAGAAAAGAAGCCCGTTGTGGACGAACGGACGGCGCGGTCGGCTCAACATCATCCGCCGGTTTTTGGCGACGACCGCCGCGCGGAAGGCCGCCGCCGTCTCGTCCGGCAGCGGCGATTGGTCGGCGGCATCGGCGGCGGGCAGCAAAAGGCAGCCAAAAAGAAAAAGGAACGGGTGCATCCCCTAGTGGCTATAAGAAACGACTGATCAGTTTGTAGCGCGTGCACGTACGTAAAAGAACGGAACGAAACTATAGACGAAGAATTCAGTTATTTCGATTGGTCTTGGGAGAGAGAAGAGAAGAATCCATCGGCTGCTGCAAGCGGAAGGGAAGAAGACCATCCTTCCGCTCATATGCGAGTGACTCGGCCCGCCTTATAACCACCAACAAGTCGCTCGTTGGCTTTCGAAATCGATTCGAATAACGTCCTTTCGGTCAATTGGATGCTCGGAATGAGAAAGAGGACGTCGTTACGTTCTGCTCGCACATAATCACCGTTTCTCCGGCCGCTGACGTGTTTGCAGCGAGCAAGACCACAAGAGCGTTCGGGTGGGCGATAAGAAAGCGGACGCCCACTTCGTGTTGACGGCCGGCGGTCGCTTCCTTTGGGGAGGGACGACGAGCAAATGAGTGACGGATGAAGCCGATGTTGAAGTCCGCTTGAGCGCGAAACTTCGGCTCGCTTCTTCGGTTTTTGTTTGGTGGGATCGATCGATTCGTTCGTTTGATCGGCTATTTCGCTTTGCAGCGATCAAAGCCGCAGCGAGCGGGCGAATGGGCAGTTGGGCTTCTTCCCGCTCGATCATCACCGCTTCCCCTTTTTGACTCGCCGAAGGTTCTTACGGAAGAACACGCCGCCAAAAGCCGCTTCAAGTTCGCCAGACCGGCCACCGTCTTCGTGGCGATCAGCAGCAAGCCGACCGTCGGGTTGGTGAGACGGCTCAGCGAGTAGCATCCTGCTACGGACTCGATTGATTGAATGCCTGGTGATCACTTGCTCGTCCGCTCGAGCACCAGCCGCTAGCCGACCGCCGGCTTCCATCAGGAGCAGCGTGAACGCAAGGGAGCCGCCGCTCCGGGAGCTGAACTCGAGCGGCGCCAGAGGGCGAATGTCCGCTCCAGCAGCAGGCGCGCGACCGAGGAGAAGAGCGCGGTGGCCAGTGGTCGTCTGCAATCGAGTGGGGAGGAGTCTGTTGACTTCGGTCTCTAAAGAGACAAGTGGTTGGTTGAGGAGAGCGCCGACCGCTGACTCTTTTAGTCGGAATTCGAACGAGAGAACTGACTAACACACTGCTTTCATCCCGCCTTCGGTCGATCACCAACCGATTGCTGGTCCCTCTCTCACCAAAGACAACCGATCACAACCCGCTCATCCCCGCGCACCTTCCTTCGAGCCCACGAGCATCAGGAAGCCGCCCCAAGACGCGCCGGCCGCCGTGTCGGCCATCCAGACGGCGAGGTTCACGAGCAGCGTCCACGAGTGCTGCTTCCCGCGGATGCGCACGAACCGTTGGGTTTGCAAGCCGCAGGCCAACGCGTAGCAAACGAATTCGAACGACTGCTGAGCGAATTGCTCGGTCGACAGCGTCGAGAGCGGCTGGTTTTGGGTTGAGCGAGCGGATCACCTCGTTGTTTGTACTCCCAAGTGGCTACAATTCCTTTTCCGACGACCACTGTAAATCAATTGCTTTCCATTTGTGTAATAGATTGGAGCCGACCGAGGATGACGGCTGCCTTCTGGTCGTCGGTGTCTGCACGCGAGTGGTGGTGCACTTCCCGCCGCAAGAAGGAAGTCGCGAGAGGCGCTTAATGTCGCTGGAAGTTGTGAATTCGTCGGAATTCCTATTTTTTTGTATAAACAACAGCGCTGCGGGGACAGCTTCTGGTTTTCTTGCCTGCGGACTGCTGCGAGTTCCAGTCAACACAAACATCGAGCACCACTTATCGACTGCAACAAAACAAGACGCCGAAGAAGAACGGCCGAAGCCGACGGTCGCCGATGGCCAACGGAAGGAAGAAGCCGCCCGCGAATTTGCACGACCCCCTGCAGCATTGCGCTCGCGGCTGCAAAACACGAGCCTTCTTCTCACGCAAATTCCGGCCAATCGGGCGGGTATAAAAGCGGCGGCCGGCGAGCGCGTGCCCGCCTTTCGGGGATCTCTCGCCTTTCCGCCGTCTCCCTGCTCTCTCCTTCTCCCGCTCCTCGGCTGCTGCTCGACGGGATGCCCGCCCCGCCGTTGATCTCCGCCGTCCTGCTCGTCGCGCTCGTGCTGGGACCGTCGCCGTCGGACGCCCGGAAGCTCCTCTACGACCCGCGAAACACGCAGCTCGACCCTTGCGTGTACGTGGACACGAACGGATATCAGCTGTAAGTTTCCACCTTCTAATCCACCCCTGACGATCCTCTCCTGCAGCGACCTGGCGCACTGCGCGTCCACTACTCTCAACGTGCAGTGGGACAAGAAACATGGGATGGAAATCGACACCGACGTCCCGATTGGCTCGAGGTGAGTCTTCCCTGCTCCTCTCCTGTTCTCTTCACTAATCCCCCTTCTTTGCAGCGTCACGCTGATCGTCAACGGCGAGTGCACGCTGGAGATCGCCCCCGAGGAGGACGCGGACGGCAACAAGACCCTCAAGCTGGGTGAGCACATTCGTTGGGCTATCGGCTCGTCTAATCTCTTCCGTTCTAGATGGCAAGACGGTTGCGGACTACTTTTTCTTTGCAACCGACGGCACCCTGAACGCGGTGGTCGACCTGCAGGCTCAAGACTACCTGGAGCTCTGCGAGGGCAAAGTGATGCGAAACGACGTCGGCGACGGAGCGCACTACTGGACGAGCTTCGAGTACCAGCGCAGCGGCAACGTCGGCCGCTTTTCTCTGACCGTGAGTCCTTTCGACCTCCGTCTTTCCTCAACCGGTCGACTTTCAGGGCGCGGTTGTCACCTCCGATGGGGAATACGACTGGGAGTTCGGCGAGTACCATCGGCCGACCACCACGACTCAGGCGCCCACGACGACGACGACCTCGCCCGCTCCCACCACCACTTCGAGCACGACGACGACCGCGGAGCCCACGACGAGCACGCCCGTCCCGACGACCACCACCTCAACGAGCACGAGCACCTCCACCGTTTGTGTTCCTCCCTTCTCGCTCTCTCGAATGCGCGCTTCAGACCACGTCCACGACGACGACCACCACGCCCGTGCCGACGACCAAGGCCGTGGAGAGCAAGACGAGCAAGAAGGCGCGTGCCGGAGGAAAGAAGGCGACTGGTGGAAGCGGGAGTGGAGGTAAGTTCCCGCCCTTTCCGCTCATGCCCGCATTTCAGTCGGAACGGTCGTGTTCTCGGCGTTGGCGGCGGCCGGAGCGGCGGGAGCGATCGGCAGCGGAGTGTCGATCGTCCTCGTGCTCAGCAAGCGGATCTTCAAGCCGCCCACTCCCCATTGAAGCCGTTCGAAGCAAGGAGACCCTTTTGTTCGTTCTTGTCTGTGTGTTCATGTGTGAGAGATTAAAGTCCGTTCGAGCAAATACGTGCTGCGAGAAGTCCATTGTCCACCGAGTAGTTCGTGTCACATCGCCCAGTTGATAGCGGAGCTGGTGACCAAAAAGCAAAAGTCTGCTGACGTTGCAGGAAATAAATTCTCTCCGGTTGACTCCACTCATCCTTCACCCGTTTCAGAACCGCGAGCTCAAGACGGAAGCGGAGCGCCTCGAGCAGCAACAAGCGGAAGCAAACAAGCAGCTAACGCAGCTCACAGCCGACCAGGCGGCGTTGTCGGCGGTGCGCGAGCGGAGCTTTCTGAGACTTCCGGCTGCTCGTCGACAATCGGCATCCGAGTGAACGGCTGAAACGCTCCAGCACTCACTCTTTTCCTTGCAAGGACGTCCTCGCCCGTCACTCGGCGTCTTTTTCGTCCGATTTCGCCGCCGATCCCCGCAAGACGGAGTTCGCGGTGGAGCGCCTGTGAGCGGCGGCCGTCGAGCGGGCGGTCGGGCTCCTGCACTCCGGACAGTTGGAAGGACTGAAGGATGAGGCCGACGGGTTGTAACGCGTGGCCCGCCGCTTCCAAATGGCCGCATTGGACGTGAGTTCCTCGTGTTTGTTTGTTCTTCACTCGCTTCTTGTAGGCAACATGCATCGAAGCGAACCGAGCGGACATTTCGGCGGAGAACGTCGCCGAACACCTCGCTGCGGCCGCCCGCGACGACGACCGCCAGTTGGGCCAACACGCGATCGCATTCGCTGAGCAGGCGGGAAGTTGGGGTTCCTGTTCGCCGATCACATCCAGTCGCTCCTCCCCGACGAGCTCGTGGCGTACAAGCGGATCGTCGAATGGATGAAACGGGAGCAACAGTCCGTACTGATGATTGAGCGGAAGAACGCGCAAAAGTCCAGCACGTTCCAAACGTTCCTGCGAGAACAGCGAAAGACATTCGGCGGCCCCCGATCCTCCACCACGAACGCGACTTGAGTGTCTTCTCTCCACTTACGTGTGCACTATTTTTGACGGTTGAATAGACGCTTGTAAGGCGAGTGCTGGGCGGAAGCGGCGGGGTGGCGTTGCTCGAAAGCAGACGTCGCTGCTCGCCGGCAAACGAGTGAAGCGCGTGTGAGTGCAGTTGAGGGGAGGCACGAGGAAGAGCGAGAGGGTGGACGGGAACAAAAGCAGAGGGTCGCTGCTCACTGCCACTTGTCGCTTGCGGTGGCCGAGCGAGAACGTCCGTCGATCGTCATTCGTCCCGCTGATTCGTTGTTAGACAAACGATCTCCCCCGCCCGCGAAAGTTGTCACCCTTTCATTCACAACAACAACAATTGAAAAGGCAAGAGAATGGACAAGACCTCGTGTTCACTTCATCCACTCGACGATCTTCTTGTACGCGTCGAAGCTGCTTTGAGCCAACGACAGGATGGACGGAGCCAACAAGAGGAGCGTCTTCCCGCCGTTGGCCTCCGCCCACTCGAGCACGTGGACGGCGAGTTCGCGGGCGTCGTGGCGGGCAGCGAACACCAGCAGCTCGGCGGCCTTCCCGTCGGACACGCGCGCTTTCCACAACTCCGTGCAGTCGGCCTGCAAGGAAAGAGGAGTGTATGGAGGAGAGAGTGTAGGGACTCACCAGCAAAACGGCCATCCACTTCGTGAGCTCTTCGATCTGAAAGAAGTGAGCGGAATGAAAGCAGCAAAATAGGCGGCGGCTCACCCGCTTCTCAAAGTCCGCCGCTTTCTGCCTCCACTCGGCCGCCTCCTGTTGCTGCTCGACGTTCTGGGCTTGGAGCTTTGCGATCAACACGGTGGCATGGTTCTCTTGCTTCTTGGACGTGCGGTTCTGAATCGACGGCGAGTGATCGTTTGTGAGGACGAGAACGGACCTTCTCTTTGAGCTCCTCGACGGCCGCTTGACGCGCGTCCTCCGCGTCGCTGGCCTTCCGCTCCCACTCGCCGCATTTGGACTCCAAACGGGCGACCGTCGCTTCGAACTCCTCGCACTTCACCTGCAGCTCCTCGTTCTGGAAAGACGGCGAGTGATTCGGTTGATGGAAGGGGACGAACCTCGTCGTTGGTCTCGGCGTGTGCACACCGCTCGTCCCTGACCTTCGTCTCCAACTCGGCGTTCTTCGATTGGAGAGCGAGGACCTAAAGCCACAAGCGCGATGAAGCGAAAGAGATGGTCGAAGAACTCACTTTTTGCGCCTCCGCAGCCGCCTGCTCGTCCTTGGCCGCGAGTTCCTGCTCCAACGCCCGAATGCGTGCGTGGAGCTCGGTTTGGACAGCTTCAGCCCGAGACAGTTGCTTGCGCAAGCGATCCTCCACCTCCGTGAGCTGAAACGAAGAAGTGAGTTCAGAAAAGTGAAAAGAACGAACCTCCGAGTCGGCAATCGCCTGGTCGAGAGTGGAAGTCGAGGTCGACGGCGAGTGAAGCAGTTGGTCGGGCGTTTGAAGGAGCGGCATCACGTCGAGGGCGGGCGACTCACTGGCTTCAGTCTCGTCCGTCTCTTCTTCGAACTGCTCCGAGCTGATCGTCTCGCCGTCGGTCTCCTCCTCCTCCTCGCTGAAAGCGGAAGCCGGCGGGGATCGACGCGGCCGTTTGGCGCGAGAGGAAGCGGGCGAGCGGGCGGGCCGCTTCTTCGGTCCTTCGCCGACAGAAACCGAAGGGCCGGACGGAACGTTGCTGGCGACCGTCGCCTGCTGAATCGCTGCGATGTTTGTGCCGATCTTGCGGAACAGCTTCCGCTCCTTCTGAAATGCGGATAGAGTGAAAAGAGTGAAAAGAAGCACTCACAAACGGTATACAAATGGGTCCTTTCCGTTGCTTATCGCAGTCGTGGCGTCTCATGCCGTGCACTCGTTGCTCGTGTTTGTTCCGGGCGTCTGCACTGCCCATGCCAATGCCGCACAATGAACAAAGGAAGCCGTCCAGCCGTTCGTGGGAGTGAATGTGTGCTTCGCGAAGGTGCACAGCAATAAAGCCGTTCATTCCGCAGATCGTGCACGGCGGCTAAACGAAAAAAGTTAAGGCCGGGAGTTTAAAAAAGAGAACGCACGAGTTGAGGCGACCGGTGCGGTTTGGTGCGCATGAGTTCGCGGAGCTCGTCGACAGTTGCCTCTTCTTCCGCCGAGTTCTCAAAAGCGGCGGCCGAAAGCACAGCAGCGGCTTGGTTGAGCAGCAAGTTTGTTCCAACATTGAACACGTCGCGCACTTGGCTCTAAACGGACAGTGTGGATAAAGAAGCACGAGCAGCCGCGAACCTTGAGCAGTTTGATCGGTTGCGGGTTCTTCGAGTCCAACGGGTGTCGCCGCAATCCGTGCGTGTTCTCTTCGTGTAGGGCTCGATTGAAGCGGTTCACGTAGCGCATGTCGCAAATCGAGCAGGTCCAGGGGAGGTCGCGTCCGTGAGATTTCTCGTGCCGCTCACGGGTCCACGGGTTTTGCAGGTCCACCCCGCACACGCCGCAGATTCGCTGCAAGTGGTTGGATTGAACTCGAAAAGAAGGAAGAACTCACGTTTGCTGGAGTCCCCGAAGAACAGTCAACGATGCCGGCCGCAGGCTGTTCGTGCTCCCACTCGCCGTCCGCCTTCATCTTCACGTCCCGCGCCGCCATTTGTAGGCGTGTTGAACAAGGAGACGTGTCTAAAACCAAATACTCATAACTAGCCAGAAAAACGCGCAAATACGTGTGCCCCGCAGCCCAACGCTCGAGCAACAAACACCTTCAACTACCCACCGAGTTCAACGGACTGATCGCGCAAAAATGAAAGAAAGCAGAAGCTGGGGGCGGATCAGTCGACAGCACAAAGCTGATCGTGCGCGGGAGTGAGAAAAAAGTGGACGCGGGGCGAGAATGACGGGTGGAGGTCGACTGCCGCTGCGAGCCGACTGACCCAAGCGGCAAGCGGGCGGAAGGTCGCCGGACTCTCACCAATCGCCGGTCGGCAGAACGCAATCGGCGTTGACCGCTCGCATTCCCAAGCGGCCGTGTGAACCAGAAAGAGGAACGCAATCAACCTTTCTTAATGGGGCGTGTGCGTTGTAAGACCCCCGCCCCACACACCCGCCGCCGGCCACGCGCCCTCGGTCTCGCCGCGATCCCCCCTCCGCTCGCCACGTCTTCCGCCCGCTCGCCCCTCCCGTCACTCGTTCCCCCTCGTCCCTCGCCGAGCGGTCGCCCTTGCCGCGCCGCTCGCCCGCTCCTCGGCCCTCGCCGCCGATCGCCGGACTCCGGTCGACGTCGGACCTCGCCTCCGCCGCCGACGCGCCCTCCTCGCCGCCTCCGCGCGGATTGGTTTGATCCCCATTGTTATCCCGTTTATTTTCCTTTCCCCCTCTTCTCCCTCAATAAATATCCGTTTAATCCCGCTCGGTTTGTTCCAGAATCGAAAGCAATCGAGCGCGGGCTCTCATTTGGTGACCCAGAGAACGCGTTCCCCGCAATCCGCGGCTCCGCCCAATCTTCTGCTCCGAAGGCAGAAGCGACCGACCCGCGCGCACTCACGGACTTCCAAGTCCCCGAGAACCCGATCCGCAGGCGACAGGTGCAACCGAGAGCCCCGGCTCGTGGATAAACCCTCACTCTCTGGAACGGTCGTGGTGCGGAGAGGAATCTGCCTCCGGTAAACCCAGGCCGGAGAAAGGTGCCACGAGTTTCTGCCGGTTGGTAAACCCTCACTCCCTCGCACGCGACGAGCCCCGAATCGACTCGAAATGAGCGACACTTCGGAAGCAAACGGCGAGCAGCCGCAAGCGGTCGAGAACGGACCGCCGCCGCCCGTCACCCACGAGCTCACGCAGGTGAAACGCCGAATCACGACGCTCGTGAACGAGTGCAGGCGACTGCTGAGCGACGTTCAGAACGTCATCGACAACCCCAACACGGAGCAGGACATGAAAGAGCAAATCGCATCGGAATGCGCGGAATGCGCGAGCGACCTGAAAAGCGCGATTCTTGCCGCCGAAAACAAACGAGACTCCCTCGAAGAGGAAGCGGACTACGAAGCGGCCGACCGCGAGCTGCAGCACTTCCTCGCGGCCCGGAACGCCCGAAGCGAACTCCGCCGGTTGGAAATGAAGCTCCGCACGGTGCGCAAACTCGTGGACGGAAACGAGCCCCCGCGCAATCGCACGAACTCCCGCACCACGTCCCGCTCGCACTCGGTGAACACCCAACGCTCGGAAGCCCTGGCCTTCGACGAGGGGAGCACGTTCGTCATCGACCGCGCGTCGCAAAACGGCCGCCAACTGAAGGAAACGACCGCCAAACCCACCATCAAGCGAGAAGAAACGACCGAAACACACCCGAAGAACCCGAAGTACGAGCAAAACAACGAACCGCCCGAACGTTTCGACCTTAGCGGCCTCCTCCCGAAACTCGAGATCAAACCGTTCACGGGAAACCCACTCGAGTACACGGACTTCCGCGAGCAGTACGACCACGCAGTCCACAAGAATCCGTCGCTATCGGCGGCCTCCAAACTCCAATATCTGCGACGCTTCTTGCGAGGTGAACCCCTCGAGCTGGTCTCCAACTTGCAGCTGACGGAAAGCGGGTACAGCACCGCAACCGAACTGCTCGACGAAGAGTACAAACAACCGCAACTCCTCCGCCGACACTTGCTCCAAGCGCTCTACGACCTCCCGAGGTTGTCCATGAAGGCGTCGGTCGACCAGCTGAACTCGATGATCATCAAATGCCGCAAGTTGCAACGGCAGCTTGACGAAATACCCGAACTCATCTCGGACGAATGCTTCCGTGCCGCCGTCCTCGAGCGCATCCCGAACGACATTCGCGAGAAAGTTCTGGAAGTAGAGGTCGCGAAGGGAATTCTGAGCATCAGCGAGCTAATCGACGCCCTCAACACGACGACCAAACTGAAAAAACTCTCGCGCACCTACGAATCCCCGCCGGACACGCGACCCAGCAGCGAACGGTCCTCGCCGCGTGTGTTCACGCCCTCCAACAGCCGCGCGCACGCGCCCCCAACGCGCAATTGCATCTTCTGCAACCAACCGCACCGCGACGGTGACTGCGGAGCGTACGCGTCGCCCCAAAGCAAACAGCAGCGAATCTACGAGTTGAACCGGTGCATCAACTGCTTCCGCGATGACCACAAGGCCCCCGACTGCTCGCGGTGGCCCTGCAAGCACTGCGGCGCCAAGCACCACCACCTGCTGTGTTTGGGCGACCGCCGTCCGCGCGCCCCGAACCCGCGCGGACATCCGAACGACCGAAGCCGCGGCCCCCGCCCGCCCTTACCGCACCGCAGCGGAGCGAACGACGAGCCGCTCGTCGACGGCAATCGAATGAATCGCGCGACCGCAATCCTCGACAAAACGTCGGTGTGCCCGCTCTTTAACACCGCAAAGCGAGATCGGAACAAAGTGAACGACTTTGCGAACGAAATCCGCCGAAAGGAAGGAAGGAGCGAGGAGACGTACCCGGTCGGGCCTCTCGAGGTCGAGGCGATCAAACTCGGCGACACAACGTACGAAGCGATGCTCGACACGGGGGCGCAGATTTCGATCATTCCGCTCGACTTCGTGTACGATTACTGCACGGAGCAGAAGAAGGCGGTCGAAGAAATCCGACCGTCGAAAACGACCATCCAAGGGATCTGCGCGAACAATCAAGTAATGACCTTCCTCACTTGCTGCAAACTCCCGATCGTGCTGGAAGACGGGAGCAAACACCTCGTGGACTTCCTGGTGGACGAAAGCAACGCGAAGTGCATCGTCCTTGGGTCGACGGCCATCAAACAATTGGGCTACTCGCTGAGCAAAGAAAACGGCCGGAAGTCCGCCGTCCAAACGACCCAGTTGAACGTGAACTCCATGGCCGTCTGCTTCCGCGTCCAACTCGCCGAGCGAACGAACGAGATCGTAAAGCTCGCAGCGAACGAGTGCACGGACGAACACGTGAAGAAGCAAACAACCGAGCTGATCGGCAAGTACACGGACATCTTCGCATTGGACGAAACGGAACTCACGCAAACGAACGTCATGAGCCACTCGATCGACACGGGAGATGCGAAGCCGATCAAGCAGCCGCCCTTCCCTCTGAAGGCAGTCCACGGCGACTACATCAAACAAACAATCGACTCCGGCTTGAAGCAGGGAATCATCCGCCGCTCCTCTTCCTCGTGGGCGAGCCCCGTCGTGATCGTGCCGAAGAAAGGCGGCGAGCTTCGCTTTTGCGTCGACTACAGGAAGTTGAACGCGGTCACCGTGAAGGACGCCTATCCGATTCCGGACATCGACTCCATCTTGTTCAATCTGGCGGGAAAGCGATTCTTCTCGTCGTTCGACTGCTACGCCGGCTACTGGCAGGTGAAGATGGAAGAGAACTCGATCGCAAAGACGGCGTTCGTCGTGCCGTCCGGTCTGTACGAGTGGGTCGTGATGCCATTCGGCTTGACAAACGCGGTCGCCACTTTCCAACGGCTGATGAACTACACGCTTGAACCGATGCTCGGGACTCACGCACACGTCTACCTGGACGACATTCTAATCGCATCTGAAAGCGAAGAGGAGCACCTGCAGCACATCCAGCAACTCTTTGAGCTATTGCGGACGGCGAACCTCAAGTTGAAGCCGAAGAAGTGCGGCTTCTTTTTGCAGGACTTCCCGTTCCTCGGCTTCCGCCTCACTCCGCGGGGCATCACGAAAGACCCGAACAAAGTGAAAGCGATGCTCGAAATGCCGATGCCCACGAACCTGAAGCACCTGCAGCGGCTGCTCGGCTTCTTCAACTTCTACAGACGCTTCGTGCCCAATTTCTCGCAAATCGTCGCCCCGCTGAACGCCGCGGTGAAGGACGCGCAGCGACAGATGCGTGAGCGCAGCTCCAAACACCCGCCCGCAATCAAAGCAACCAAGGAGATGGAAGAGAGCGTTGAGCGTTTGAAGGAGATCATGAGCTCGTCGGTCGTCCTCGCGCTGCCCGACTACAAGGCCGCAAAAGAAGATCCGAACAGAAGTTTTGTGATCTACACGGACGCGAGCAGTGCAGGACTCGGAGCCATCCTCCACCAAGCAGACACGAAGAGAGCACTGCGGCCAATCATGTTTGCGAGCCGGAAATGCACGACCCACCAGCAGAAGCTGCCGCCGTGCGAACTCGAGGCCCACGCGATCAGTTTCGCCTGCAATCAGTTCGAGCGGTTTATTTTCCAACTCCCGACCATTGTGTTCACGGACAACCAGGCGCTCGTCACTCTGCTTTCGAAACGATGCGGGAATGCCGAGATCGAACGCATCTTCCTCCGCCTTCGCTACCGGTTCGACTTGACGATCAAGCACGTGAAGGGTGCTAAGAATCCCGCCGCCGACGCCCTCTCGCGCGACTTTCCCACCGAACACACGATCGAGGAACCGATTCGGATCGGAAATGTCCAGACGAGCACTCCCGCAGACGTGCGGAACGAACGCACTCTCTCGTGGGGCGACACGAACGAATGGACCGCCGAGACGAAACGAAGCGAGTCGAGCGGAATCTTCGCCTTCTTGCTTGACGGAACGCTCCCGAACGACCGCACGGAACAAATGAGCATCGTGAACGAAGCGAGCACACACGAGCTGCACGACGACATTCTCTACAAACGGCGAGACGGTCGTCTCTTTTTGTTCGTCCCGCCGAAATTCCGGCTGGAACTCGCCGCCAAACTGCACTCGGCGCCCACCACCGCCCACGCGGGGAAGAAACATCTAGGCAGCTTACTTGCCCGCGAGCAGTTGTACTGGCCCGGCGCCCCGAAGACGTTCCAAACGGCGATCGAAAAGTGCGAAAGATGCATCAGAAGCAAAGTCGCGACTTACAACGTGCAGCCGGTCGGAAACTTTGCCTCGACCCAACCGTTCGACCTCGTCCACATGGACGTTCTGCAAATCGGGCTGTCAGTAAACGGGTACAAGTACGTGCTTGTGTTGGTCGACGATTTCTCGCGCTACCTCGTTGCCGTCCCGTTGTACACAAAATCCGCAGAGGAAGTAGCCAGAGGGATCACAGAAGGATTGATTCTGAAGTTCGGCACGCCGCTCCAACTGCACTCCGACAAGGGAACGGAATTCGTGAACAAAACACTCCATTCAATCCGCCGACTCCTCTGCATCCCGATGAGCACGACTCCCGGCTACGCCCCGAACAAGAACGGAGTTGCAGAACGGGCGAATAGGGACATCGTTCACAAACTGCGCAGAGTGTGCACGCAGGAGAACGAGTGGGACCTCCACCTCCAGTTCGTAGTCGCCGCCCACAACACGCTCGACCACTCGACAACAGGCCTCCCTCCCGCCTCGCTCGTCCTCGGTCACGAACCACGATTCCCGAGCGAGTTGAAACGAAACGCAGCGGACGCCACGAACTACGGGGCCGACCTCGACGACTACTACAACAAAACCCGCTCGCGTTTCGTCGAACTCGTCAAACAAACTGGCGGCACGTTGGAGAGAAACCGCAAACAGATCGCGGCTCGTGCAAACGACCGGCCGGGCGTCCAAACGGAGAAGTACGCAGCCGGAGACCGCGTGCTCGTCGCCGACCCCTCTCCCGATTCGTCAGCCAATTCGAAGCTGAAAGCAAAACTCTACGGACCGTACACGATCCTCTCCACGAGCAAGACCCAAGCTTTGATCGCGCGAAACGAAACAGACGCGAACATGATGTGGATGCCGAAGGGCCTCCTTTCCACGTGCCCGGCCGACCTCGGCACCTTCTGGCCACACCCGCACGAACCACGCCTCCCGCTGTACGAACCAACAGCAACCGAAAGACCGTCCAGAAACCGCCCGCACAACCGCCGACCGCAAGCGCTCACTTTGCATGAACGAACGAAGAGCAACCCGAAACGAACCGAAAACGAGTGCGAACGCGAAACGCCGCCATTTGATTTCCGCCCGTCTCCCTCGTGCAGCTGCTCTCGTTCCTGCTCGCCCACCAGCCAGATGTCCGACCTCCGCAAGATCCGCGCGGCCGCCAAAGGCATTATGGAAGGAGTGTCGGGCCAAAGCGAACGGCCGGGACGACGCGAGCGCCACGCTTCCCCGCCGTCCTCATCGAGCCGCCGCTCTGGCCGCTCCCGCCCGTACTCGCCGCCGTCCTCCTCAAGCCACCGCTCCGGCCGCTCCCGCTACTCGCCGCCGCGCCGCTCGCACCGCACGCCCGGCCACCGCTACGACATCTCGCCCATCCGCCGCTCCTCGCCCACGGGTTTGCAGTCGAAGAGCGGAACCCTCGATCAACGCCCACCACTTCCAGACAAAAAGAAACGCGAGAAGCTGGACGAGCAGAAGAAACGCGAGAAGCTGGCCGAGCAGAAGAAACGCGACAAGCTGGCCGAGCAGCAGAAGGCGGCCGCCGAGCACCAAACTCCGAAGGGCGGCACGAGCGTCGACGTCGACATGGCTTCCGTCGTCGGCATGTCGCCGGGACACCAAGCCGAAGAGGACATCCTCAAGGCGACCGAAGCGGAGATGGACGACGAGCGCCGCACGAACGACGCCGTCCTTCTTCTCTACGCGAAGGAGCTGGAGAAGCTGAAGCCGGACGTGGGAGAGCCGGACGCCGCGGCGGTGGACGCGCTGAAGGCCCGCTTGCTTCCGTTCACGGGCCTCGACACGAAGGACAAGGAGACGATCGACTCTTTCTTTGCGATGTGACCGCCGTGCGTCCGCCTTCCGCCCGTTTTGTTCGGGCACCGAATAAACACCGATAGTACTCTGCCGTACTCGCCCGAATAAAGCTCCGGGACGTCGCTTCCGTCAGGGGGGAGTGTAAGACCCCCGCCCCACACACCCGCCGCCGGCCACGCGCCCTCGGTCTCGCCGCGATCCCCCCTCCGCTCGCCACGTCTTCCGCCCGCTCGCCCCTCCCGTCACTCGTTCCCCCTCGTCCCTCGCCGAGCGGTCGCCCTTGCCGCGCCGCTCGCCCGCTCCTCGGCCCTCGCCGCCGATCGCCGGACTCCGGTCGACGTCGGACCTCGCCTCCGCCGCCGACGCGCCCTCCTCGCCGCCTCCGCGCGGATTGGTTTGATCCCCATTGTTATCCCGTTTATTTTCCTTTCCCCCTCTTCTCCCTCAATAAATATCCGTTTAATCCCGCTCGGTTTGTTCCAGAATCGAAAGCAATCGAGCGCGGGCTCTCATTGCGTAAACTCGTGTTCCTTCGAGTGGCCGTGCATGAACGAAGCGAGAACGAGTGCGTTCAGGGCAGCATCTGCAGTTTCCGCTTCGGACAGCACAACTCCACAAACAAAACGTCTTCTGGGGCTCGTTGGAGACTGCAGCGCGTGCCTTGATTCCTTTGGATCGAAACCGCTGCGGTTCGACCGACATTCAAACGAACTCCTTACCGTTTCATTCGCCTCATCGCTGTAGGCAAATCGCAAGGAATTGAGCAACAAGTACAATAACCGTGTAAAGTCGTTTATTGCGCGAGCAAACGTGAGTATGACCAGACGAGTAGAAGGGATGAGCTGAGTGAGAAGAAACTGTACAACAATCGAGAACAAAAGGTTAGAAACCGTACGAAAGACAAACAATTGAAAGGAACAAAACAAAGTTTGAGCGATCACTTCGCATCGACGGGCTCCCAGCTGCTGGACGAACTCGAATCGAAGTGGCCCTCCGCGCTGTCGACCGGCGGCCGGGGCGGCGGCAGGTGCGGGAGACTCGCCACGGGTTGTCCGCCGTCCACGCGCTCGTGTTTCACCCACTCCAGGATCTTGTTGCTCATCTCTCGCTCGTTGCCGAGGGCTTGGATCGGAGCGGCTCCGAGAAGGCGCAACTTTCCGCCGTTGTCTTTCGCGAAGTCCACGGCGAAGGCGCCCAGCTCGCGGTCGTCGTGGGCGACGGCGAGGACGAGCAGATCGGCGGCCTTCTCGGTGGAGATGCTCGCCTTCAGCGACTTGACGCAAGCGGCCTGAACGAGTTGATTGAAAGAAGATGGGCGAGGAGAACTCGCCAGCAGGTCGGGCACCTCGTAGTAGCGGGCGGCCGCGTACATCTCGTGCGCGTCTCCCGCCAGCTCGCTCAGCTTTCCGTGGTAGCAGAAGTCGACCAGGCGGTGCATGACGTGCGAGGAGAACTTCTTGTCCACGTCGAGTTTGGTCGCCTGCGGGTTGGCGCGGAAGAGGGACTCGAACAAGGTGGACTTCAAGGCGAGGACGTTGCGGTGGACCTGCAAGCAAGGAGACAAGTGAGGGCGCACATTCCTTTGGCTCACGGCGATCTCCTTCCGCTTGAGCACGAGGCAGAAGTCCGTGAGGAAGGCGGCGTCTCGCATCGCCGAGAACTCCGCCGGGACGGCCGACGGGCTGACGGCGTTCGCCTGGGGGTCGTCCGCGTTCTGCCGCTCGGCCTCCTCCTCGTGCTTGAAGTTGAAGACCTGCGAGCGCATGCACCCGATCTCCTCCATCAAGAACTCCTTCTGAAACGGACGTTGAGCACAAGAAGAGAATGGAGGAAACTCGCCTCTTTGAGGACGGCCGCCAACTTCTCAATCACCGCAGCCGACTCGCCCGCTCGCTTCTCCCGCTCGGCCTCGATCTCGGCGCGGTGTTCTTGTTGGAGCGCGGAGAAGCGCGTCTGCTCGTCGGCGAGCGCCGACTTCAACTCCTTGATCTAAACGAAGCAGGCGATTGCGTGGACGAGTGAATGAAAAATTGACCTCCTTCTCGAGCTCCGCCTGCGATTTGGCCGCGATCTTTGCCTCCTCCTGCAGGCGCCCGCATTTCGACTCCAGCGCGGAGAGGATCGAGCCGTAGTTCCGCTTCTTGGCGACCGCTTTCTCCTCCATCGCGCGAATGCGGAAGCGGAGCTGCTTTTGGGTGTTCTCGGCGCCCTCCCGCTGCTTGGCCAACCGCTTCTTCAGGCTGTCGATCTGAAATGTGCTCGAGTTGAAGCGGATGAAGACGAGAGGAAGCGAACCCGCGCATCCAACCGGAGGAGTTCGTTCTCGAGCGTCGCCGCCGCCACGTTCGTCGCGACGACCGACTCGCGCGCCTTCGTCTCCTCCGCGAGAGCGGCGGTCAGCTCGGAGATCTTCGCGGCGGACTCCTCCGTCTCCTTCTTGAGCGACTCGTTCTGGAACGGACGAAGAATGATGAAGACAGCGGTTACTGCAAGACACCCACCTGGTCGACGACCGTCTTCAGCTTCCGCTCGTTGTCCACCGCCGCTTGCTCCAGCTGGCGGATGCGAGACTCCATGACCTTCTGCGTATTCTCCGACTGCAGTCGCTGCTCGGCCAAGCGGTTCTCCAATTGCTTCAGCTGGAAAAAGCGATTTGATGCTAAGCTGAGGGCGGACAGCGAACCTGGGAACGGAGAGACTGGAGCTGCGTTTCGTGGACCGCTTTCTGCTCGGCATCGGCCTTGCAGAGCGGGCACTCCTCAGTCCACACCTTGCAGAACACGCGGTGCTTGAGCGCCAGCGGGACTCGGTATTCGGTGTTGAGTTCAACGTTCCAACCTGCAATTAAATTTTGCCGCATGACGAGTTGAAGGCGAAGAAACATACGAGTAGTGTCGATTTCACCGTCTTTTTCGCTCGGGTACCAAATCTTGCCCCGCAGGTTCTCGGTGGAGCCCTCGATCGCGATCTTCACGCGCGGCGCCTCCCTCTGCGGCTTCTTCGTCAACACGAGGCTGAGCTTCGTGCCCGGACGAAAGGAGAGATCGCATGTGGAGCTTTCGACGTCCACCCCGCCGTACTCGACGCTGTGGATGTCCGACAGAGAATCGGAATGCTCGCAGGACGGCGCCATCGTCGGTTGGTGATCGGCCGCCAACTGAAAGGGAGAAGATGAGTGCGGGGACGAGCAATGCGCGGAAGATGCGGAGAGATCGAGCGAACGAGCGAGCGGCCGGACGGGGAAGCGGGGCGCGAAAAACGTAAACAACGTCCGAGTGGCCGCCCGCCCGCGTTCGCCGTCGATCGGCGGCCTGCGAGCCGAAAAGCGCGCCCAAGACGGGCGAGCGCGGGCGAGTGGAGGCCGACGGGACGCCAAACGACCGCCGATTGCGGGCGAGCAGCACGGCCGTGGGCGAGAATTTCGAAACGCCGAGTGCGGAACATAATCAAAGTTCGCCCGCAATCCCCCGTGAATTGTCGCGAACACTCACGATCAAAACGCGTTCGAACTCGAAAGAAAGCGATCGAAGGGAAAGCAGCAGGATTCGCGACGGCGGCGATTTGACGGTCGTCAAATCCCTCCAATGTTTCCACTTCGGAAGCACAAAATAAGAAAGACGACGAAAGTGGCGGCGGATCGAGTGGAGCCGAGCGGAAAACGCCGACCGCACCTCGGGCAAATAACCGAGTATTGATTTCTGCGGGACAGGACGCAGAATGGAAGATGGCCGGGGATCGCCCGCCCGCCCCCCCCACTCGTTCGTGTCTCGCCTTGCCCTTTCACTCGGCAAAAGCGGCCCAACCGGCCGTTCGTAGACGACGGCCACTCGTTTGCTGCTCGTCTGCCGCCTGCCGCGCGGATTGCTGCGGAACGCCGAGCGGTTTGCCCCGAGCTCGACGGCGAGCGAGAACTCGACGGCGCCCACTGAGACAAACTGATTTCTCGCGCATGTTTGGCCGCCTCTCCTTCCGCACTTCTCGTTCGTTCACGCCCGCTCCGAGAACGCCAGTCGATCGGCAGCATCGGGGTGGAGCTGTCCGAAGCAGCGGGCTGCGAGCTGGACAGCGTGGACGAGTGGAAAGTACTTCCGGTCACTCGTTAGTTCAGCCTTTTCAACGTTTCTTGCATTCACTGCTTAAGGCCTATTGACAGCCAGCGTATTTGTCTGCTTCGAACATGCCAATGCGGTAGAATCGGACAAACGGATGCAGTCGTTCCTTGCTCAAAGCCTCCTCTTGCTCCGGCCCTCCCGCTGCCCCACGAGATGCCCGCTCCGTTGTGGATCGCCGTCGTCCTGCTCGGCCTCACGCGCGAAGCTGCTCTACGATCCGCAGAACCCCCGGCTGGACGAGTGCGTGCGGGTGCGCACGTGGTTGAGTCCCCCGTTCTTTGCCTTCAATCTCTCCGTTGTGCAGCGACCTGTGGAGGTGCGCGTCGACGAACGTGACGCTGCAGTGGAGCCGCGAGGTGCCGCTCGAGTTGTGGGACAACGTTGCGACGGGCGTCAAGTGAATTCCGCCGGGCACTCCTCCTTTCTGTTCGCAAGGCGGGTCAACGGCGAGTGCACGCTTCGAATCGAGGGCGGCGAGGGGGCGGACGGCGCGCTCTTCAACACGATCGAGCCGGCAGTCTCCCTCAACAGAAGTGGAGGGGTTTTCAGTCGGATGCGGGTGATCGGGCTGCTCGTTGGTTCGGTGGGTGGAACACGAGGCTCGATTGGACGTCGTTTTATTGGTTCTTGGCCGAAACTGCGAGGGGACGAGAGCGGTCTTCTATTCGCTTGTCCGCGCATCTCCCTTTCTCCCTCACACGCACAAGACGACTTCTTGGCAGACGGTCAGCGCTGGGACGGCTTCCCTTGGCTCCTCGCCGACGGGACGCTCTCGACGACGCGCGACGGCGGCGGCGCGGAGTTCTGCGCGAACCGGCGGCTACGCAACGCCGCGCCGGACGGCCGCCACTCGTGAACGCGCGTCGGCTTCGAGGCCACCGGAAAGCTGTGGGATTTTCTTCTCCCTGCAAGCTGAATGATGTCTGATTGAATGCCACCTGGTCTGTTCGCAGATCGCCGGCAACACGGAAGTGGAGGACTTCGGCGAGTGCCCGTTACCGCCGCCCGCTCGGAGATCAACGGCGAGTCTCCCGTCCGCTCACTCTTTCCTTAGGTCGAGATGCTGATCGCGACTTCTTTCTCTTGTGTTCTTTCAGTTCGAGGGGTGTGTTGTGTGCACCTTCGCTCTTCGAGTGCGATTTGATTCGACATTTCGCTGGAAATTTGTCGTTCTCTCTTTACTCATGCAGAAGACGATGAAGATTGGGCACTCATCTGGTATGCGCGTCCACACTTTTCTAGCTCTTCCCAAAAGACCATCGAACAAGAGAACGACCGCCTAACAGTCCAAACAGCTTTATTCCATTAACAATGACGAGAAAAACGCGAGACGGGCACCAACGAACGAAAGCTCACTGGAGCAGCTTCATGATGGCTTGGAACAGCTCGACGTTGTTGGGAAGCAGGCCGGCGATCGGCGGCTTGAGCAACAGCGCCGCCTTGCCGCCATTTCGCTCGGCGAAGTCCAGCACGCGGGCAGACAGCTCGGAGATCTTGTGGCGGACAGCAAAGAGCAGCAGCTCGGCCGCGTTGTCCACCGTGATTCCCGCCCGCATGGCGTCCGTGCAGTCGGCCTGAACGAAGCGATGAGAAGCGAGAAGTGAGCAAGCGGAAACTCACGATCAAGGCGGAACGCGACGAAGAAAGAGTGACGTTCTCGGCCTCCACCTCTTCGATCTGAAGCGGGCGGTTAGAGGTTCAAGGAGATTGTCGTGGACTCGCCTGCTTCTCGAGGTCGGCCGTCTTCTGCTTCCACTCGGCCACCAGCGGGTCCTCCGCCTCCTTCTCGTGCGCCTCCCGTTTGGCGGCGAGTTCGGCGATCGTCGAGGAAAGGCGGCTCTCCATCTCCTGCAACTTCGTCTTCAAGGCCGCGTTCTAAAGCCACGGACAAGATGAAGCAAAAGAACTTGGTGAAGGACTCACCTTTTTGGCGGCCGCGGTCAGCTTTCCGTCCTTCTCGGCGACCTCCTCCTCCAACTGCTGAATGTGCGCTTGCTGATCCTCTTGGATCTTCTCTGCATTCGCTTGTTGTTCGCGCAGACGGTTCACCCAGTCGGCCTGCAGAGAGACGCCGATTCGAAGACAAAGATGCGGAGAACGAACCTTCGAGTGGGCAGGCGGCTGAGCGACCACTTGGGCGGGCGGCAGCTGGACGGCGGACTGCGATTCGAGCACCATTTGCTGATCGAAAGCGACGGAAGTGGGCGGCTCGGGGATCTCCGCGATGTCCATCTGCTCGACCTCCTCGGCCTCGCCATCGGAGCCGCTCAACATAATCCCGTTCTCTTCGGCCCAATCGCTGGAGTCCGAGTCCGGCGAAGAGAAACGGCGGCGTTTGGCGCCCGAGCAGGCGGCCGATCGGGCGCGCTTCTTGTCCTTTTCGTTGGACGGCTTCTTTTTGTTCGCGTCAGCCGCCCGCTTCTCCGGCTTATTCCAGACCAGGGCCGGGAGACGATGAGAAGACTTGCTGGCCACGGCCGTTCGCAGAATCGCTTTCATGTTCGTGCCCACTTGACGGAAGAGCTTTTGGTCCTCCTGAACAGCAGATGGGATGAAAGAAGTAAAATAGAGCCCTCACCGACAGAATCCGAATGGCCTCTCTCCGGCCGCGATCCTCCTCGCGCCGCTCCATCCAGTGCGTCCGGTTTTCGTGCTCATTTCGCACCGACGAACACAAGCTGCGGATGCCGCACAGCGAACACTGGAATCCGCTGGCTCGTTGGTGCGAATTAACGTGTTTGTCGCGAGTGGACACGCTTGTGAAGCCGTTCACTCCGCAGATTTCGCACGATGGCTGAAGAAAGCAACAATTCAGATGGGAACTCCGAGAAGCGAAACGAACGAGTGGAGGCGACCGGTGACGTTTGGAGCGCACGAGCTCCTCGAAATCGGCGATCGTCGCTTCGTGCGCGGGCGAGCCGGCGAAGAGAGCGGCCGAACTGACGGCCTTCTCTTGCGTTTCCACCAGCTCGAAGCCAACGTTGAAGACGGCGGCGAGTTGGCTCTGAACAAACGAGACGGATGATCAGAAGAACGAGCTGCTGTGAACCTTGAGCAGCTTGATCGGCAGCGGATTCTCGCGGTCCAGCGCGTGCCGCTTGTAGCCGTGGGTTTTCTTCTCGTGGCGCACTCGACGAGCGAGCGATTTGCAGGGCACGTGGCAAACGGAGCAAATCCAGCGGTCATCTCGTTTGTGGCCCGCCTCGTGAGTTTCTCGAATCGTTTTCGAGGGCAAATCGATGCCGCACACGCCGCAGATTTGCTGCAAGCGGTCGGAATGAAGATCGAAGCGAAAAAGAGACTCACGTCGGGCGGAATGTGCGAAGAAGCGGCGAGAAAAACGCAATCCGGCTGCTCGACCTCCGCCTCCCGTTTCGGTTCGATCTTCGCGTCCGCCGCGGCCATTCTTCGACGCTCGCGGAAGCAAGACAATAAAATTGCCAAAACAAACGAATAATGCCCGCGAATCACGTGAGAAAGCGAGCAGTGGCCGGCCGCCCAGCGGACGTGCGTCGTTTTGCCCCGCTTGCCAACACGCAAACAATAGCGGCGGGTTGTGCGGCGCAAACTCTTGCAGTCACTGGCCATCTTTCCCATCGAATAGGTAGCAATCAAACGCGATACATAAAGAAATCAATCGCTATTCACTCGACAGGTCAACGACAGACAGCGGGAGGCCGACATAGGCCTTACGCATTTCCCACTCGCACAACAAGCGAACGTGAAAGACGTGTGAATGCCGGGAATGTGCCGCCGATCACTCGCTGCGATTCGACCGTTCTTCAATCGAGTTCCCGGCCGCTCCGTTCGGCAGGTAGTTTTGATCAGAAAAAAGAGAGCTTCTGCACTCTTTCGGTGAACTAGAGCCGTTCGCAAAGAGCGCACTTGTTCACCTTTATCTGCACTGACACGAGACCTTTGTTTCTTCGGAAAGTTGTTTAATTGAAGAGGGTCTAAGTGGTTTGTTGAGAGACCTCGTTTATTGAGCGTACAAGGAAAGAACATCAGTCGGGAGGAACTCAAAGAAGATTTCATTGCATGACGGCGCTGATCGCCTTGTACAGTTCGAGGTCGGCCGTGAGCAGTTCGGAGATCGGCCGCTGGAGCAACAGCGCCGACTTGCCGCCGCTGCGGTCGGCGAACTCGAGGACGCGCGCGGTCAGCTCGCGGGCGCTGTGGCGCACGGAAAATGTGAGCAGCTCGGCCGCATTCTCGCTCGAGATGTTCGCATTCAACACGCGCGTGCAGTCGGCCTGAACGAACTGAATGAAAGTATGGAAACAAATGGAGGGACTCACGATCAGAATGGATCTCGACGAGGAGAGGACGGCGTTCTCGGCCTTCAAACTGGCGATCTGGAACGCCCAAGAACATGCAGGAGAGACCGAAGAGTCCTCACCTGCGCCTCCAAGGCCGCGGCCTTCGCACTCCACTCCTTCGTCTTCTTCTGCCCCTCTCGCAATTGAAAGTCGAAACCCGCTTGCAACGAAGCCGAGCGGCTCTGCTGCTCGTTCAGCTTGGCCTTCAGTTCGTCATTCTGAACGGACGTGAGGGGAGCGATTGTTGGAACGAGAACGAATCTCGCATTTGAACTGGAAGCGCTCTTTGAGGACCGCCTTGTTCGCCTTCTCGCCCCGGTCGGCGGCCACGCGCAACTGCTCGCAGATCGTCTCCAAGTGGACCATCCGCGACTTCGACTGGCTTGCTTCCAACTTCAGCGCGACGTTCTTCGTCTTCTGCTCGTCGATCTAAACGAACGGGGTAAATGAGAAAAGAAGCAAAAGGAAGTGACTCACTTGCTTCTCTTGAGCCTCGCACTTTGCCTTCCACTCGGCAACCGCCTCGTTCATTCGCTTCTTCTCCTCTTCGACTCGCGCCTTCAGCCGGTCGTTCTGGAAAGACGGCGAGCGAGGGTTGATTGTGGACGTGGAACGAACCTCTTGCAGCAGTCGATCGCTCTCCTGAACGGCCGCGTCTCGCGCCTCCTCGGCGAGTCGCGCCTTCTGCTCCAACTCGCCGCACTTCGACTCCAGGGCGACGACCGTCGAGGCGTTCCGAAGTCGCCGAATGAATCGGCCGACCGACGATCGCGAGACTCACTTCTTGGTGGGCGGCGACTTCCGCCTCCAGCTCCCGAATGCGCGTCTGCAGCGCTCCTTGTAACCGCACGGCGTGGAATCGTTGCTCGCGCAGGTGGCGCTGCAGCTGAATCAGCTGAAACGAACTCCCGAGTGCAGCAGAAAGCGATCAACAAAGCAAACCGCCGTGTGGGCGACGTGGTAGACGGGAGCGCCGTTCGAGGGCGTCGGCGGCTCGCGGGCGGCCGGTGGGACGAGCGGCAGGCGGATGGCGGACCGCACGTCGGCGGCCGCTTGCTGTGCGTGCGCGACTGGAGCGGCGGGAGTGAGCGGCGGGGTGCGATCGGCAGGAAGCGGAAGCCACTCCTCGTCGCCGTCGTCGCCGCCGTCGTCGTGGGACTCGCCCGACGTGCTCTCCTCCTCTTCGTCCTCCTCTTCGCTCTCGCTCGTCGAGTTCTCATCGGCCGTTTGCTTCGCAGTGCCGGCCGCTGCGGACGTTCGACGGGGCGGCTTGGCCGGCGCGTCACGAGGCGGCGTTTGGACGCCCTTCTTCTTGTCCTTCGACGCCGGCTTCTCCCACTCCAAAACCGGCGGAATCCTCTTGGGCTTGCTGAGGACGGCCGCTTGCTGCACGCTCTCGATGTTCGAACCCACTTGACGAAAGACCGAGCGGTACTTCTGTAACTAAAGGAAGTGGCAGGAGAGAGCTGAAGGTGGGCGCTTACGGGCGGAATGCGAATGGCTTTTTTGGGCGCGGCGTCCGCTGGCCGTCGCTCCAAGCCGTGGACGCAGCGTTCGTGGTTTCGCCGCTTCGTGCGCCTGACCCAGCCGGTGCCGCAAAGGGAGCAGGTAAAGGCGCCCTTGTGTTTGTGCGCGCCCAAGTGCAGCGTGCGAATGGCCTCCGACTTGAAACCGCCCTTTCCGCAGACAGTGCACGGCTTCTGAACGAGAAGATCACTGGAATTCTGGCGAAGAGCAACGAACGATCGGCGCCATTTTCGTCTCAAAGCGCTGGTCGTCTGGAGGTTGCTGCTTGTCCTCCTCTTCAAGCACTCCTTGAAGTTCGTGGTCGGCGGACACTCGCGCGTTGCCCCAACACGAAGCCGCAATCGAAGACGGCGGCCGGTCGGCGCTGAACGAACGGAATGAACGCGGAAAACGACGCGCTGTTGCCGAATGGACGACCGCAGAAACGAGCGAGTGGACGGCGAAAGGCGGAAGATGGCCGTGAGTTCAAGAAGCGGCATAGAAACAAGCTCAATCGTTCGCTGTCGCTACTCGCCGGACTTTCCCGCTTCTCATTGCGAATGCGAGCAAATGCCTCGCTCGCTTTCAAGTACTCAAAGAAGAACGAGACGGCGAAACGAACAAGACGGCGGGTAAAAGAAAGACGTGAACGTCCAATGATCGCCCTCGATCACTGGCCGCTTCGAACAACACAGCGCTCGAGGCCACGGCCGTCCGTTGGCGTTCAAAAACGCCCGCTTGCCGTTGAGTTCGCCCATCGACCGCCGATTCGTGGACGTCGATCTTGCGAGAGTCGCGGAAGCGAGCGGCCGAACGACCGGCGACCGCGCGAGCAGTGGGCGGAGTTCTCGGCGAGCGTCCGCTCATTTGAGGTCCTCGCCGTCGCTCGGGCCGCGATCCGGCTGTCGCGCGGTGGAGCACTCGAGGGAGCGAGCGGCGGCGAGTGGCACTCGTTTGTTTTTCTAATCGCATCGGGGCGTCGGCCAGCAGATCGAATGGCCGGCGGATTAGCGGCCGGCGGATCGACGCGCGGATGACCGCGCAATTTCATTAGCAATCGCAGGATTCATTCGAGCCGCCATCCGAAGGAGCGGACGCGCGTCCAAACGATCCAATCACTCTCATTTGTTGTTGCCATCAGCAATCGTCGGCCGCGAATTTCCATTTGTGAACGGGACGCCGCCGAAAGCCATTCGCAACACCTGCGCGCGGTCCGTCGGCAGCGGGAACGAGCGGCCATTTGCACTCGCCGCTTTCGAATCGCCCGGCTCGTTGCATGAAACAAAGCTCGTTAACGCGTCCTGCTCGCTCCCTTCGCTTTGTTGCCGACGGGGAGCGGACACGAAATGAGTGCGATTACGGTAGCCTGGAAGCGAGCAAGTGAACAAAAGGAACAAGACGATTCTTTGCACTCTTGAGTTTTTCTTTGCTTCGGTAGACGACTCGGTCAGTTCGCGGCGAGACGAATTCGTTTGTTGAGCTTGATTGAGAGGAAGTCGAAAGAACAGCCGATCTGATGCACGCATTCATCCAACTCAACCAAATGAATCAGAAAGAAAGAAAGCGATTCCGTCCGCCCGAACACTAGACAACGCGGACTCACAAAAGCCAATCTGCAAGCAACGAACGATCGGATCAAAGCAGAAGGGACGAACCACGACTCGGCGCATTCCGGCCGCTTCACGGGCGCCGCAAACGTCCGAGCGGACGCGTTGGGCGGCACGGAGAACTCGCCGAAGGCGGGCGGGCCCTGGAAGCTCGTGAGTGAGCGAAAGGAGTGAGTGGTGGGAACGAACAGTGACGATTAGACCGCCCGGATCGCCGCCCACTTTCTTCACGTGAATGCGGGCGACGGCGAGGAAGCGGACGTTCGGGTGGGGCGCCCGCAGCGATCGGCAGCGGCAGTGCTCCGCGAGGTGCTCGTCGCGCAGCCCGCCGTCCAGCCGCAGGCGCGTGTTGTGCGGGAGCGAGTGGTTCCCTGCAGCGTGAAGTGATGGAGCGTCTTTTTGCTTCAAGTCAGAGTTCCCTTCTTCGCCAAAACGGCCGCCTTCTTTCTTGAACGCACTCAACGAGAATTAAAGTGAGTGGATTGGGCGGCTGCTCGTCCCGCTTCTTCCCCGAACGAACCCAACTGCAAGCGCCAGGTGCCGTTGTCGTTCACGTTCTCAACCTCGAACTGGCACTCGCCGATCTCCACCGACCATCTGCAGCAAGTGGAAGGAGCAACCCACTCTCGAAGAGAACCCACTTGGCGCCCGCGTGCTTCCTGCCGTTAAAGTGGAAGCGGAGTGCGTACCTTCCCTCGAACTGCACGTGGATGGTCGTCTCGTTGCAGCCGCTCAGGTTGCTGCAATCAAAGGATTAGCAATGTCGAGGACGAACGAACAAGTGGGCCTCCTGCCCCCAGTGCTGCTTGGCGCCCGTGACGCACGCGTCGAAGCTCGTGTTCTTCGGGTCGAACTTTCAAACGAACTCCGGCTCGGGGTCGTGCCCGAGGACGGCCGAAGCGAACAGCAAAAGGAATGCGATGGAGAGGGCGAAGCGGCAAGTGGGCATCCTGGACGAGAGAAACGGAGCGGAGCGAGCAGCCGACCGGGTGGTTCAACAGAAGAAATGAACGATGAGTCGTTGAATGCTGCCCGCTTGCTTCACCCGGCTTGCTCATTTGTTTTGCTTCACGCTTGATTGCTTCCTTCTCGTTGTCAGGTGCATGAGTCGAGATGATGAGCAACCCGCGGTGATTCCCTTCACTGTCTTCGAATCCCATGACTCACAATCAAGGCGGCTATTTCCATTCCGTTCTGCTATGTTCCTTCGTCCTCCGCTCGATCCTTCAACAGGCAATCGAATTCGCATGAGTTCTTTGTACCGCTAACGGGCCGACAGCAAGTTGTAAAGAAAGTCGTTTGATCTGAAATTCGCGACTAGTCGTCAGCCGTGAATCCCGTCGTTCATTTGTTCTGATGGGATGCGCATTTTTGCGAAATGGGCGCCAACCGTTGCCCCAACGATCCCAACGGCTATCAAGGTTTATGGCCGCTACTATTTGCATCTCAACGATGTTGGACAAGCGAGAAGATAAAACCGGCAGACGAAGACCCCTGCACATCCAACACAATGCGCTCCCTCCTGCTGGTCTCGTTGTTCCTCGCTGTGGTCCTCGCCTACCGCCTTCCGAACGAGGACGGGTTCTTTGCGGAGCCCAACGAAAGAGCGTTTGAGAGAGCGTTCGAAAGAATCTACGGGAGACGCTCGATCGGAAGACTGCCGCCCGGCTATCAGGCCGATGAATTCTTCTGCAACGACTGCATAAAGCTGCTGACGAAAGTCGAGGAGCTCATCCCCGACATTTCCGGACTGACGGCCGCCGGCCTCAAGAAGGTGCTCGATGTGAGTGAACGGAAGCACGAACCAAGGAACTGCTGAGCACTTGCAGGCCGTGTGTCTCGCTTCAATCGGCGAGCCGCCGCTCGCTCTCGTTTGCAAGTTCGTGGTCGATTTTGGAGTCTCGCGGCTCATCCCCTTCATCGAGCAGCTCGGCCACATCGACCCCGAAGCTGTCTGCATTTTCATTCGTTCCTGCTGATCGTCGGCGAAGAACCGGATAAAAGCCACTCTTCTGCCTTTTTTGTGACGTCCATCGGAGACAGAAGCCCGCCGTGCGCCCGTTAGCCGGCGGTTTCCTTTCGCTTCGTTAGAGTTCCCGGTCGAAGCCCTGCTCTACTCGTCCGTTCTGCACACATCCCTCGTCAATGCGTAGAAGTTTGTTTAATCGACGGAACAACCAACAATCGGCGGGGGCAAGAGCGGAACGGAGAAATCTCTCGAATTAGAACCAACGGACGGCGAGGGACAAAAAGGATGGGCACTCGATTAGAACCGGTATTTCGACAAACAATTGGCCACAAATCGGTAATTAATTACGGGGGAACACTAGGAACTACGCTAATCAAAGAAGAGGGCCTCGATCCCTCGCTCAACGCATGCCGGCGACCAGGAGGGCGGGATTCTCGAGGAACTCCTTCAGCCGATTGGAGAAGCGCGCCATCGTCGCCCCGTCGACGAACCGATGATCGGCCGCCCACGAGACGTTCATGACGTGGGCGGGCACCAGCTGGTCGTGGCGGTCGTAGCGCGGCAGCTTCCGAATGCGCCCCAACGCGCCGATCGCCACCTGCGGCGGGAAGATCACCGGCGACGCGTACGTGCCCCCGATCTGCAACGAAACGAATGAACGAGCTGAATGGACGAGGGGTTGGTTGAAAGAGGATGATCGAGAGGAAGCTCACAAATTTGAAGCGAGTGAATTGAGTCAAAGGAATACCCGTGCATCAACCCTGCCCCCAACTCACGATCCCGATGTTCGAGAGCGTGAAGGTGCCGCCCTGGAGGTCCTCGCGCGGGATCTGCCGCTTCTGGCCGGCGTCCTGCAGGCGGTTGAGGTCGGCGGCGATTTCCCACACGTTCTTCTGCTCGCAGCGCTTGATGTTCGGCACCACGAGGCCGTCGGGCGTGTCCATCGCCAGGCAGATCTGCACAAGAAGGATAAAAGCAGGGAATGGGGGACGAACGTTGTGATTCGCCTTGTAGACGAGGTTCTCCTGCTTCTCGTCGGCGGCGGCGTTCAGCTGCGGGTACTCGGCCAACGACATCGAAGTGGCCTTGATGATGAACGGCAGGTAGGTGAGCTTCACGTGTCGCCGCTTCGCTTCGCCCCGCAGGTGGTCGCGCAGTCGAATCAACTCGTCCACCGTGTACTCGTCGTTGTAGCCGAAGTGCGGAATGCGCAACGCTTCGGACATCGAGCGGATCATCGCGCGCGTGTAGCCGCGAATCGGCACGACCTTGTCCTCCGTCAACTTCGGCTGAAAGCGGCAAGAATCACGACAGAAATTATGGAAAGAAAAGAGTAAATGGTTGAATCAATTCGTCAAAAATTCATGCTCAAGCTCAATTTAAACTGCTCACAGTAAATGCGGGAGCTTTCGAGAGCAGGATTCTACAGTTTTTCAGCGTTCAACGACCAAACCAAAACGTGAGAAAGGCCCCTTTGTGTCACTAATTCGTTCTGCGACCGTGTCAGTAAACGCCCGACAATTGCGTTTAGCAGTGAGTAAGTTCTGCTCTCCGGGTTCGTGCGGTTGTCTTTCACGTGTCCCCCTTCTTTCATTTCGTTCACCACTCTTCGTTTGTTCTCGATGGCGACAGGTTCTTTCGTGCATCACGAAGAGCTCAGCCCGAGGCAGTTCGAACCCGTTCTGCTGTTCTTGAATCTCTGCGCTTATGTTGCTGGATTCGCGTCGACTCTGCTGTTGATCTTCCTGATCCTCCGGCGATCTCCCGCCTCCCTGCTGGGCTACCGAACGGTTTTGCTGATCGCTGCCGGCGGCGATCTCTACACTCTCTGCTGCTTTGCGGTGCCGCACAACGTGAGTGGGGGGGATTTCCATTGGTTTCTCTTCATATCTTCGTTCAGATCTTTCGAATAAGCGGAATGCAGGTGACGGTCCTCTTTTTCGGTCCCGTCTGTTGGCTTCCCGCTGCCGTCGGGATGATCGCGTTGGCGATGCAGTGGGGAACGTCCGCACTCGGCGGCGCCCTTCTTCTGCTCGAGGCGTGGTTCCGATTTCGGGTGATCAGGGAGTGCGCATTGCTTCTTCTTCCTTCATTGCATTCTTCGGTTCAGTCGAACGCCCCCGTTCACTCGACGCATCCTCCGCCGCCTGCTGCCGATCGTGGGCTTCTTCTTCGGCTTCGCTCTCCTGACCGCCCTCGATTTGCTCCTCAATTCCCGCACTGCACGGCTACGAGATGGCTCGCTGGTGATCGTGCTGCGCATGGACGAACCGCTGGGTTTGGTCGTGGGCGCCGTCCAAATGCCCTTCGCTGTCGGCTGCTACGCTTCCGCCCTGTGGTTGGGCGTGGCGTCGATTCGGCGGGTGCACGACGATGCCGCCAGTTTGCGACCCCAAACGCGCCTCCTCTTGCGGCAATTCACCTGGTCGTTGAGGGTGAAGGTTTGAACAAGCCCGGAGGTCAGCTGAACGGAAATTCGTTGTTTAGAGCCTCTTCCCTCTCTTCGCCCTCATGCCGGTCCTTTCGAGCGTCTTCGGGCTGTTGAACGGAACGGAGATCACGCTCGCCCCGCTCGGCCAACTGCTGCAGACGTGGGAGCCGGCGGTGAGCTCGACGGCCACCATCCTCCTGTTCGGCTCCTTTCGGCGTGCTCTTGGCCGAATGGTCGCAGGCTCGCGATGGACGGCCAATTCGACGCCCGTCAGCGCGGTTTCGTCGATCACGCGCTAAAGCGAACCTCCTTTGTGTTCGCAAGAACAAACCCCTAAAACTTTCGACTCGAACAAGCGTTAAACAGGCAAGAAGACGCGTGATTGTGTTCATGTTCGGGCATTCAAAGCAGAAAGGAATTGACATCATCCCTCCTCTTCCGCCCACTCTTCAACGAATCACAAGTTTATTCCCTTCAACAGCCAACAACAAACAGAAGGAAACAATCAATAGATCAGATCATGAGGTCCTCGTCGGGATCGGAGTCGTCGAGGTCGTCGTCCCGGTCGGGCGTGTAGATGATCTGCCCGCCGGCGCGCACCTTCCGACCGGCCGCGATGTTCAGCGCGACCAGTCCTGCAGACAAACACGTTCGATTGAGAAGGAGTGAGCACTCGCCTTCTTCGTTCTGTGCCTGCGTGTACGGGAGTTGAGTGGCGCGTTTGGCGCGTCGCTCCTCCGCACTCAAATTGAGGCCCATGTCGAAGGTGGTGCGCGGGAGGGCGTTCTGTTGGTCCTCGCCGCTTCCCCGCGCGGCCGCCTCGACGTCCGCCTTCTGCCGAACGGCCGCCGGTTGGTGGGCGCGGGCGCGAATCGTCAACGTCGCCGCGTCGATCGTGAACTCTTCCAGCTGAAAGCAACCAGGAAAAATGAGGAATCAGAGGGAGGAGTGGACGAACCGTTCGACCGAAAGAGCCGTCCTTCTTTTTGACTGTCGTCTCGCAAACGGCCGCTCCACTCTCGACGAACAGCCGGAGGACGTTGGAGCAGACAGAGCGAAGTCGACGGCCGTCTTCCGCCGAGCACGTCCCGTCGAACACACGAGTGATTAGCGGGTGGTTCGCTGCAACCATTGGACGATCGAATGAGCGGAAAGAAGTAAACACACCGGCCAATCGATTCAAAACGCGTGCCGTTCGGTCGACGTCCAACAGGCGGAGCAAAACGTCTGCGTTGCTCACGAAAATCACGCGCTTCTCCGCCCGCTCGTTCCCGTCGGCCTCCACGAGCTCGACGAGTCGCTCCAGCTCGCCGAGCGGCACATCCACGCTCCGCACGTTCGTCAGCCTAAAGCGAATCGAAGTCGATGAGTAAGGCGAGAGAAAACGAACTCGGCTCGCCGAAACCACCGCTCCAGTTCGCGCCGGTCGGCGAACGTCGCGACGGCGAGGATCGCGAACTGTAGCGCGTGGAGTCGCTTCAACGTCGCCAAAAGCAGGGGCGTCGCGTTCGGGCCGGCCGGCGGCTCCGCGACGAGCGTCACGCCGCGCAGCGGAAGGTTTTCCATCGGCTGGACGAGCGAACAGATGATTTAAAGCAAATTTAAGAGAAAGATTTCGATATTGCTGTTTGACTTCAACTATTGAATCCAATAAGAGACGATCTTCGCTCAAAAGGAGATTTATTCTCGAATCAAACAGAAAGAAAGAAAGTTGCGAGGAAACATGTCGAATGTCGGTGAGTAAAAGGGTAAATTGGAGGTGAGTGACTAGTTCGTGTACATTTGCATCGATACACTAAAGAATGCGCAGAAAAACGGGAATAAATAAAAGAACAGGAACGTTAAAAGACGTGGTAAGTAGAGAGTATTATCAATTGGAATCGAAGGACTACAGGAAATTGGATCAGGATGCGATGCCGGCGGGTTCCTTGGCCTTGAGGCATTCGTTCAGCTTGTGCGCCGGCTGGATCACCTCGTCCCAATCGATGGGGTTGCGGAAGACGGCGTCCTCCACCCACTTCTCGTAGTTGCGCTTGAAGTGGGCCGAGAATTCGGGCGTTGCGGACAGGACGGATCTGAATGCGGGGGCATTAGAAGAAAGAAGGTGGAGGGAACGCACGAAAGCGAATTGTCGACCGGCTCGTAGTCCACGGGATCGAAGTCCTCGGGGTCGATTTCGTCGTCCAGCTCGTCGTCGTCGTCGTTCTCCTCGTCGTCGTTCTCGCACGAGCCGGTCGGACTGCGCGCCTTTCGATTCAAAGCTAAAGAACGGAACAAATCAACCGAATAAGTGGTGGGAACGCACGAATCCCGGCGTTCGCGTACGAGTTGTTGTAGCGGCGCTTGTTGAAACGTTCGATGGCGTTCTTCAAGTCGCGCTCCTCCATTTGGAAGTCGAATCTAAACAAACAATCAAAGAAATCAATTGATCGAGTGGGAAGCTCACAGTTTGCATCGCGTCTCGTTGGCGAACGCCCAGTCGTCGTTCAGGCGGTGCCGAATCTTCATGTAGATGGACGAAATGACGTCCATGTTCGAGCGACGCCACTGCCGGCCGAGGTAGCGCGCCTGCATCTTCAGCAGCTTCAGCGCGTAAAATTGGAAGATGCCCTGCAAGCGGTGAGTTCAACGACTGGACACGGAAGACGGATGCAATCGAATCAAGCAAAGCCGTTCGATCCTCCCTTCAGACGCTCTCAACTCACCAATCGCACTTTCAAACACCGCTTGAGGATGGGCGCCGACTTGAAGACGACGAGCATCATCGTCCGAGAGTGCTTGTTCTTCGTGAGTTTGTTGAGAATTCGCAGCAGGTTCACGGACGAGAACACGTTGCGCCAGAGGTAGTAGCGCTCGTTCGCCGACTCTTCGGCAATGTTCTCCGCGTTCAGCACCGGCCATTCGCCTGCAATCAACCCATGAGATGAGCAACAATGTGGAGGGAGGGAACGAACGATTGTGCGTGGCGTAGTGGACGACCGAACGGGGGAAACACAGCGGGGCGAGCTCGTTCTTCGACTGGAAGTACTTGGCCATGTTCTGGTCCAAGAACTTCAGGATCAACGGCAGGCAGTTGGTGAGGACCAGCTGTTGGGAGAGGTTCTCGAACTGGTACACGTGCGACAGCCGAAACAGCTTCAGCATGTTGATCAACACCGCCGTCGTCGCTTTCACGATGATCTCCTTGTGTCGATTGATGTCGATGGCCAGACGGACGGCCTCCTCGAGGACGTTGTGCGTCGAGCAGGAGACTTCCAGATTCAGCGAAGTGGAAAGCATGTCCGTCGGATCGGTGGGCTTGGCGAGCACGTCGGAGAGGATCGGAGCGGAGTCGAGTTTCGCCTAAAACACAACGGAATTCAATGAAACCCCTGCAAAATGAACGAACCTTCGGCGCGGGAATGGCCGCAAGCAGGACCTTGAGGAAGCAGATCGCATCGGTGGGCAGCGTCGGGATCATGTGCCCGTAGAGGTCCTCGATGGGGCCCGCATTCGGGAGCTCGCCGTGCGAGAACGGGAAACGGCACAAATTGCGCTCGTGCTCGGCCTTCAATCCCGTCAGTAATTTCCGCTAATGAATGTGCTCACCTGCAACTCCCCGATGGAAACGTAGTGATGGCGGCGGAGCGCCTCGACGGACTTGAGGACCGGCGGCGGGAAGCCGAACAAACTTTTGCCGTCGCCGGGCAGCTTGTAGCCGTAGAATTTGAGGCGCTCCGCGTCGATGAACGCCTCGATGTCGGCGGTACGCACCTTCGAGGACCACGGCAGAACGTTGGGGACCGGCGACGAGGGGACGGGCGTTTGGTCGCCGTTGGCCGACTGCCGATCGCCGCCGCCGCCGCCGATTTGGCCGTCCGCCGGCGGCACGGGCGTGTCGGCGACCTGCGGCGGGTGCAACTCGGCGGCGGCCGCTCCGTCCGGCTCGCCGTCGAACGCCGCGACGGCCGGACGATCGGTTTCCGTCGACGCGGGCGGCCGATCGCCCCGCGGCTTCGGGTCGTCGTTGAGGACGAGCGACGAGCGCAACTGATCGGCTTCCTCCTCCTCGGCGGTGAGCAACGCGTCGTCGTCCATGTCCAGCGGCAGCGGGGGCGGAGCGGCCGTCGAGGGCGACGAGGCGGAGCTCTTCGTGGGCGACGAGGAGAGCGGCGAGACGGTGGAGGACTCGTCGCCCGAGAGCGCAGGTCCCGCCAGCGCCTGCTGTCGATTGAAGGCGCCTCGACTCGCGTTCAAGCGGCCGCGCGATCGCGTGGTGTCCGAATCAAAGGCCCCGAGGCGGCGTTGTCGGCGAGTCGACGGATCGTTCGTCGTTTCGGCCGCCGCCGAGAAGTTTGTCGCCCGCATTTTGCACGCGATCTGCAACGATATCCAACCGAATTCAATGAGGAATCATTCGTCCACGTACGTGAAGCGTGTCCTCGATCGGCGGCAGCCCGTTGGCCTTTCGCTGTCGCTCCTTTTCGGCCTTCTGCTCGGCCATGTCGCCGCACGAGGCGAGCATCACCTTCCACGCCAACAGCATCACCTTCTTGATCGGGATCTGCGTGCACGAGCCGCGAATGAACGGCGGAATGAGGTCGAAGCAGAAGCCGAGCAGCGTCTTTTCGATCACGTCCATTGGAGTGCCTGAATTCAACGAGCAATTAAATAGAAAGAATGGAGGCGAACGAACGCAATTCCTTGATGAAATTCTGCTGCAACTGCTCCAGTCGCGAAGCGGAGTAGTCGGAGACGTGCGTGCACTGCCGCAGGACGTCGGGCCGTCGGATCGACTCGACCAAATGGTAGAGGCAAGAGAGGGACGTGCGCATCATTTCGTTCTCGCACATCGTGGTCGTCTTCTTCACTTTCGCCTCGATCCCGTCGATGGACGAAAAGGAGCGGGCGTTCGAGTGGGTGGACATCGAGGAGTGGTTGCGGTCCATGGAGGCGCCGTACATTTGTTCGAGCAGCTGGGCGCGATCCTCCGTCGCCTCGTTCGCCTCCATCAGCAGGACTTCGCAGAGGGTCTGAACAATGGGCGGAAATCAAAGAAAGGAATGAATGGAAGGACGTACCCGAAACAAGCCCGCCTCGTAGGCCAAATAGGCGTTGCAGGCGGCTTGCAGGAGGACGAACTCCTCGAGGAACTGCTCTTCGGAGTCCGCGCGCAGATTCCGCCTCGCTTCCTCCATGCAGTCGCAGACGACCTCCGATCGGGGCTCTTTCAGGTCCAGCCAGGCGCCCTAAAGAGTTCTTCAGATGAATAAAGGAGGAGAACGCACCTGAAGGATGTAGAGGAGAGTGCGGGCCGCCTCGAGCCGGTCACTCGCCGACGACATCTCCAGGTATTGAATGATGTCGGCGAGGACGGCCTGCTTCTCCGACTTCTCCAGTGCGATCCACACGGTCGACAGGCGCTTGTTCCGCAAGAAGGTCAAATAGGAGTCGAGGTTGGTGGACCACTCGAACATCTCCGAGTACGAGTAGAGCTCGGCCAACTCGCTGGAGAACGTGTCGCAGTCCGCGTACTCGAAGTCGATGTCGCCCATCTCGTGACGGAAGGCCTGCAATCTCATGAATTGAACGATGAAATGCGAGGATGGAACGAACGGATTGCTCAAACGAAAGATTCGTGAGATTGGACGAAAGCTGCCGCAGCTTCGGCAGGTGGGCCGAACGCCGTTGGGCCAGCGACGACTCGCAGAGCTGAAACGAGCGAAGTGAATGAAATGGGGAGTGGAATGAAGGCGGGAGTGCGTGCAAGGCGGAAATTATCCTTTGCGCTGCTCACCTCCGAGTCCTCCTCCTTGCCGCCGCTCGAGGGGCGCGTGTTGAACGAGCTGATGCCCAAATTGGGGCGTTGGATCGTGCGCACGACCGGCTGGTGGGTGTTCACGCTCGTCGTCGTCGTCGTCCCGCCGCCCTCATCGCCGTAATTGACGGTTACGACCGTCGTGCCGCCGCCGGTGCGCGTCGCGGAGTCGGCCGAGGAGGAAATCGTGGTCGTCGGGACGCCGCTCAGCTGAACGTCCACCTTCGACACGTTCTCCGCGTTCCCGCCGCCGCCGCTGCCGTAAACTGAAAGAGCGATCGATGAGTGGGGGGTGTTGGAAGAGTGTAGAGGGGTAAATTTTCGGGCTTTCGTCTCGGATTGGTCCGCGTTGCTGTCTTGCCCCTGTTCTCCAGCCATCTCCCCCGCTTTCTTCCCACAATCCTTTCTCAATCGAACACATTTTCCGTCCAGAGCTTCCCAGAATCCACTGCTTCCAACCTCGACAACCCGCTCGGAGTCAAGCATCCCACTCGTGCAAAAGACCAATGGAATAAACGAAATGCTCTTCGGTCACGAGCGGCCGCTTTTGTCCCCCCGAATTCTCACGACCGCGCTCTCGTCCAGCCCACTAATTAGTTTTGTTTCCGAAGCACGAGCGGAACGAGCAGAAAGCAAGCGGTCGACCAATGAATTTCGGAATGTTTTGTCTCGAAACCCTTTGACTCGGCGGTTCGTGAACCCAGTTGGTCGTTTGTTCGTGAATTTTTACTCTCTTTTGTCTCTTCCTACTCGTCTAAACTCGAAAGAACAACTGAAAGAAATAATTGAAGGAAATTCACAAGAATTCGTTCACCAATCGAAAGAAATCGGATGGAACTCACTGTTGTTCGCGAATCCCGGTCGCACTTGTCGTTCGATCCGCACGGGCTTCTCGCCGCGACCGTCCGCTTCGGCCGGCTGCTCGACGAAACGCGTGGAAGCGGCGGCCGGCGCCGGGGCGTCGAGGCGGCTGACCGGCGGATGCGATCGCGGGACGTCGGGCGGCCGCTTCGCCGCGCCTCCCGCCGAGTTCCCGGCCGGCTTCATCCTCGCTGTCGATTGGGTGCACGAAGAAGGTCGATGGAATCAAGCGAACATCGCCGAACGGAACGAAGCGAAGTGCCGTTGACCAAAAATTCGTCACGACGCCCCGATGGCGGCGGCGTCTGCAACGGAAGGCCAAACGAGCGAAAAATTCTCGCCGTTGCGGTCGGCTGGCCGCTCGTCAAGTTTGCGGCGTTTTTGCTGGATTCGAGAACGGCTTACTTCCGCTTTCCTGACCACACACACACTGGTGAGGCCGAGGAGAAGGATCAGCATAGGGCAAAGGCTAATTTCTCTTGCATTTCTTCGACCAACACCAGTTTCCATTTCTCTTTCCACCAATCACTTCTCAACAGCCCTCCTTTCTTCAACAAACGAGCGGAATGCAACGAACGAAGCTGTTTATCGTCTCATCGAATACACGAACAACTACGAGGAGAAGAGGGGAGGGGAACAACCTAGCGGGAACACACGCACGAGCATCGGATGGAGGAAGCAAGAAGAAGGCGGGTGTGTTGCCGTTCGTGCGGATCTACCAGTGGTAGAGGTTCTTCTTGATCTCCCAGTAGCGGTGCTGCTTCACGAGCCAATTAAGGAAGGAGAAGGCGAACACGAAGCGGAAGAGCGTCTTCACGATGGGCGTGTACGCCGGTCCGCTCCAGTACTTGTTGTGGACGCGCCAGACGTTGCGCATGAACTCGTTGTAGAAGGCGCCCACCGTCTTCTCGCGCCGACCGAACCACGCCGGCAGGTCGGCCACCTTCACGTCCATCAGCTTCGTGTCCGCTGCAATCAAGCGAATGAGCGACGATTTGAAGAGGATTGGAGGGCTTAAATAAAGGATATTGATGGGAACTTACGCTTTCCGTAGTAACGCCCTGCAAGAGGAAGAAATGAGTGAAAGAACAGCAGAATCGATGGACTCACAGTGGCAGTACGGGCCGTGCACCTTCGGGTTCCAGCGCTTGTCGAACAGCCCGATCTCCGTGCGGTGGATGACGCGGTTGTAGAAGTAGACGCCCAAACGTTCGAAGGCGCGCGAGATGGGCGTGAAGATCAAGTCGGGCACCCACGGCTGCAGCTTCGTGCCGGGCGGCGGCGGACGGAAGAAACTCATCGCTGGGCGGCGGCTTGAGGGCGTGCGATCGGGATGCCTGCAACGAGAACAATGAAGTAAATGTTGTGGATCGTGGGGGACGCGTACATGAGCAAAAAGAAGCCGTATTCGATCGGAAGAAGGCAGTAATCAACGCGATAAACGAGTGGAAAGCGAAGAAAAATGAAAGGCAACAGAAATTCGGATATAAATTCGTTTGGAGCAGTCTCTCGTCGATTTTCGAGTCAAAAATTCGCGATAAACCGGAGGGAGCCGCGGACCTAACCGTCGATCAGAATCGTCCGATTCAACTCGAAAGTAATCCCGAAAGATCAAACGAACGGGCAGAAAAGAGCGGCCCCCGCCTTCCAACGGGCAGCCCGACCGACCGACCGGCCGGCCGCCCTGCAGAAAGCCGACCGCGAACGCGAGTGGAAAGCGCGGTCGCTCGCAAGGGCGCCAAATTCAAACGAGGTTTTTCGTTCCGATCGGTCGACGCCGTCGCTCTCCGGTTGTGCCGTGATTCGGCTCCGATTTCGACACGTTTTCTCGAGTTGTTTAGTCGAATTTGGTGTTTACTCCGTTGATTCGATCCGATCGACTGCTAAAACTCGAATAAATCCACGATTCTCCCCCGTCTTTCGCCAAAATTCGTCCGCCACCAGCTGCTCCAGAATCCATGAACTTTGTGACGAAATCCGCCTGTAGAATGCTCGAATTTCGAGTTAAAATCATGACTAGAAGCATGCTTTCGGTTAGTGAGCACTCGATGAAGGGGATCTCCAGGGATTTCATTGTCTCCCTCTTGTTTCTGCCCACTCCTCCGCCTTCTTCCGTCCACCAATCGCTGTCGATTTCAGAAGGATTGTGATGCCGCACCGCTCGTGACCCGAAGCGCCCATCCGTCGCTTTCAATCCGAAGATGTCGTTCCGAAATCCGGCCGTCGAGCAGGCGCTGGCCGCCTTCTGCGCGCGGCACGTGTACCTGCGCTGCGAGTGGGTGGAGGCGGCCGTCGAGTTCGTGCAACGACGTCAAGTTCGTTCTCTTTCTCTTCTTTCGTTCATCGATTGTTTAGAAGTCGTCGTTCGAGCTGCTCCAGCACGTGTACTTCGAGTGGCTGCACGCGAACCTACTGCACACGACGGCGCCCACCTTCCAGGAGCCGCTCGGCGCGTTCAGCAATCAGCGCGTCGTCCTGCAGGTTCGTTTGGTCGAGTGGATTTCGTGCTTGAATTCCCTTGCTGACTTTAGATCGTCTCGATGACGGACATCTCGAACGGTCGGGCGCGCAACTCGAAGAACGACGACCTGCGGATTCAAACCGAACGCCGCTCGTCGGCGGTCACCGATCCCGTCTACGTCGTGAGTTCCTCTCGCAATCGATTCGATTCAATCGATTGGTTTAGCCGCACACTCGAATGCTGAAGCTGGTGCTGAGCGACGGGAGCCGCACGACCACTGCGATCGAACATCAGCCGATGCGCGAGCTGGACGGCGCGCGGCCCGGCTGCAAGGTTCGTCCACTTCCTCTCATTCAATTAGATTGATTGCTCTCTTTAGATCTTCCTGTGCGCGAACATCCCGTTCAAGAACGGCACCCTGCTGCTCACTTCGGCCAACTGCCAGGTACTCGGCGGCGAGGTGGCCGAACTCGGCGCGGGGATGCCGCGAGTGGAGGCGCCCGTCCCTTCGCAGCGTCCGCTCCCTCAGGCGCCTCCGCAGCCTCCGGCGGCTCCGCTCCCGCAGGCGCCTCCGCCTCGTCACCTCCCGACTGCTCCGCCACCGCAAGCGCCCGCCCTGCCGACCTTCTCGGCGGTGCCGGTGATCGTCCCGCCCGCACTGCCGAAACCCGCGCTCGTCGTTCGGCCCACGGCTCCGAGCATCCGGCCGGTGGCGCCCCGAATGCGCCCGACGGTCCCCAGCGTTCAGCCCGCTCCCGCCGCCACTCAATGGCCGACCGCCTCGGCTGCGCCGACGGCCGTTCGGATGAACGCGCCGAGCACGCGGCCCGTCGTTCCGGCCGTCCGGCCGCCGCCCGCAAGCTCCCAGTGGGTCGGCGCCACCGCCCTCTCGCTCGTGCCGAAAGCGCCGAGGACGCGCGCGACGGCGGCGACGACCCAACGGCCGGCCGCTTCGTCGAATCCGCCGGCCGCCGACGGCGCGATCACTCAAGCGCCAACTCGGAAGGCACGTCCACTCCTCGCCCTCTGGTTGATTGCTCGTTGCTTGCAGTTGGAACAAACGTCGATCAAGTCCTTCATGACGCAAAAGCGACGATCGCCGATGATCGCCGCCGTTCAGCAGCCGCCCGCCGCCAAACGCGCCCACTTTTCGATCGTCTCGCCGCCCAAACCGAGCGGCACGTTCGCCAAGACGCAGGCGCTCCCGGACGTTCGGCCGGCGGCCGCCGAAGCGACGCGATCGGCGGCGACCGGACGTTCGGCCGCTCCGACCAGCGGGCGAACCGCGGCAGCCGCTGCGGCGGCGGAAGGCGGCAGTCAAGGCGGAAGCCGGCGGCCGCCGATGAGCGAGCGAGGTGAGCTTTGGTTTGATTCAATCCACTAGATTCTTTTGCTGTCCCTTCGTTCTTTATGTTTGAGTTACTTGTCCGTCAAGCTTCTGACTAGTAAGAAATCGATCGAAATTGATTCCATTCCCTCGTCCTTGATTCTCCAATCAACCCTCGATCATCCCCGCTGTTTGCAGACTTTTCGCAACTCCTGCAGCTGAACACCCGCCGGCTCGTGATTCCGCACGCCGCCGCCCGCGAGTTCTGGGGCCTGCTAGCGCGAAGTGCGGGAGCGTAAGCTCTTCCTTCAAATTCATCCGTCAACCTCTTCGCTTGCAGGCTGCAACCGAACGAGACGCTGGAGTCCGTCCAGTCGATCCTCCCGTCGAGCATCTTCTTCTTGCGCTACTTCCCGTTCATGCAGCAGGAGTTGCCTAAGTACGAGCGGGCGATGCGCGCCCTGCGGACGATCAACACCCGCCTTCAGCTGGAGATCAAAACCGGCAGGAACATTTACGATCGGGTGCGTTCTCTTCGCTCTTTCCTTCTCGATTCGCTCGCTTGCAGCCAGTGGATCCGTTCCTCAACCAAGTGGACAACTTCCTCTCCAAAGTGCGCCTGTTCATCGACTCCGCCAGGCGCTGTGGCTTTGGACCGCAGGATTTGCGCGTCGAATTGGCCGTCCGGCTGAAATCGGTTCGTTCCGTCCATCAATCGATTGATTTGAGCGGCCGATTGCAGGAAATCATCCCCCAACTGACGGTCCGCATGCTCCGCGAACAGCTCGGCCTGAAGGCGCTGGACGAGAACGCGGGCATCCTGCAGAAGTACACCGTCCAGCTGAGCGGCATCTGCGTGCTCGTTGGGGTCGTCTCGTAGTCCTCCGATTTCATTCGATCCTCCCATTTGATCCTCGTTGTTTCCAATCCTTTCCTCGTTCTCTTGCATCTCTTGCTTCTTTGTTGCTCGTTGTTGTTGTTAATAAGTTCGAGCGATCGTTGCACTAGCTAGTCGGTAGCTACCTCCATCCTTCCGTTCTCTTCGTTGCTCCGTCCAGTTCGCTCCAATTCGTTTCTTCCGTCGTGAATCTCCGCAACGATCGCCCCCGTTCGTTCTCGTTAGTTCGCTCGTTAATAAAAGCTCCCAATCGCAACAAATCGGAGCGAACAGTCCAGAGTGCATTGGCTTCGATAGAAAGCAGTTTCACTGGTTCGTGAAGAGGGAGGACTCGCTTGTTGCTTCCAACTCATCAGCCGCTTCACGGAATCAAAGCAAGATTTATTGCCGTCGTTATTAACCACCACACACAGACAACCAATCAATCAAAGGAATAAATTAGCGAGAGATGAGGCACAAACACAAAATATCTGATTTGCGAGCAAACGAGCGAGAAATAAGTGAATTGAATTCAGTGCATTCTGGAGAGGAGGAAGTGGACGAGATAACCGAAAGCAGGCAATACAACTGACCAAGGCAACAATCGATCGTTCAGGACTTGCGACCTTCGAGTTTGCGAACGACCTCCTCGAGGACGGGCCGAATTTCCGCCGGCTCCACGCGATCGACGGCGCGCCTCAAACTGCCGACTTGTTCGCGTTCGAATTGGCGGAAGCGCTCGAGCAGCCGGAGGTCGTGCATGGCGCCGAGCGCTTCGCGGACGTTCGCCGTCCCCGGCCGACCGAAATTGTCGGTGAAGCGGTCGGCGATCGTCGCGGGCACGTCGTCCGTTCGGATCATCTCCATGGCGGCGCACGAGAACCACGTGCATTTGCCGTCGGCCAGATCGGTAGAGTTCTTGCCCGTTACGGCCACATCGCCGAAACAATCCAGGTAGTCGTCCTGCAACGAGTGGGCAATGATTCGAGTCAAATACTCGACGAGAGCACTCATTTTGCTCCTTTCTTCGATCCCCCGCACTGACCTGTGCCTGGAACAAGTGCCCGATGTCGTAGGTGAGTCGCGTCAACGCCTCGTAGCCCGTTCGGTCGGCCAAATGGAAGCCCATGCGAATCGGAAGCGTGTACGAGTAGTGGGCGGTCTTGTGCTGCACCAGCTGGTCGTAACGCTCCCACGTGCAATCCTCGAGGCCTTTCGTCCTGCAGTCGAGATTCTGGCCCGTTACGGTGATCATTTTGGTCTAAACGAAAGAGGAATGAGTTGAGGGAAGAAAGAAGAGAAACGAACCGTGTGCATTTCGTCCAGCAACGCGTATTTCTTCGGATGGGCGTGCATCTCGCGTCGGATCACCTCTGTTGCGGCCAAGTCGAGCTGGAGGCCGTGGTTAATCGCCGTTAGGCCCACATTTGGCTAAAGAACGGAAGGATAAGCGGGTGGAATGGGAGGAACGAGTTGAAAGGGAAGGAAGACAGAGTGCTCTACCCCAAGAACTCACCACTCGATACCAACACGGCTTCCCCCTCCTCATTTCACTGCCGTCCGTCACGTCGTCCATGATTAGGAAGAAGGATTGGAGCTGCAATCGGGGCACAATTGAATTCTCTGAAAGATTCGGATGGGAACTCACGAATTCGAGCGAAGTGGAGACTTTGGCGGCCGACTGGAGCGTCCGCTCGTCGGCGTCCGGCCGCAGGGCGCGGAAGGTGTCCAACGCAAGGCAGGAGCGCGCGAACTTCCCGTTGCCCATGCAGTGGTCGAAGAGGCGCTGCAGGTGCGTCGACTCGATCTCTCGCTCGGTGCCGCGCAACGTCCGGCAGAATTGGGCGCCGATGTCGGCGAGCACGTCGCCGAAAACCGACTGGATGATGCGGCGACTCATTTCGCGCGCGACCGGGGCGGCGATCACGAGTCGGGGGCTCGACGTCTTCGTGGAACGAGTGGGCCTGGAAGGAAGTGAAGGGATGAATGAAGGTTGTTGGAATGAGCCAGTGGGAGCAAGAGCCTCTTGCAAGAATGTTGTTGGAAGGAGATTGTTGAGAGCAAGAGAACGCAGAGTCAAGAGTGCGGTGTGAGTGTTTCTATCCGTGAAGTCTTTTAAATCCCCTACTTGTGATGTGTGATTGCCTTCGGGTTCAGGTTTGATCCCTATTCCTCTGCAACTTCTTTTTTCTTCCACTTGCTCCTGTCCACTCGCTCGCATTAGTGCACGAACGGGAGCGTTACGGCCGAAAGCTCCCCGCCGGCTGCCCGCTATGAAGCGAGCGCGGCGGGATTTCGAGTGACCACTCGAAAATTTCGGCCCGCCCGCTCGGCCGCTCATCGAAATTTCGAGCCAAGTTGTTGGGCGCGACCGTCAAGTGGACGAAAAGAAGCGAGCGGGAGTGCGCGGGTGATAAAACGAACAAGCGATCGCCTTCGAACAACACCTCTGTTTCCAACACAGCTCTTGACATCGCATTGACACGAAACAAAGCGGACAGGAGTGCGCGGGACGTTCGTTCCTTGCCAAGGAATCGTCTAATCGGTTGCTTCTTGTTGATTTGATTGTGAAACAATCTACTCGTTTGCTTCCCGCCGCTGTGCTTTGCGGCCATCCGGAAGTCCCCACTCACTATTCACTGGCTTGTCTACTCATCGCTCCGATTGACGCCTCCCGCACGCAGACACTCTTGGTTGCCGCCCGATTATCCACTTGTTTCTCACTTCTCCGCCTCGAATCCAGCGCCTGATCGAAGCGGGCGCCCATCGAGTGGACACCATTCGATTGGACGGGCGTACGTTCTGAAGGGCGGCGCAATGCGGTCGGCCACTTCGTATGCGGGGGACGAGTTCCGTCGATCCAATTAGTGAGTGCATGCGCAAACATTCGGGCCGGCGGATTGATCGGAGCGGATCGGAGGTGATTTCTGTGATCAGTCAGCCTTCGATCGTTGTTTGAGGGAACACAAGAGATCAGAAGTCTCCTCTAAGGCTTTCCCACCGATCTCGATAGCACCCTGATTCACGCGCTTCCAGCTTCCGCCGACCACTCTCTTCCGCGTTCTTTACGCAACACCCGCCCCACTCGCACAACCGCTCCATGACGTCGAGTGAGGCGTGCGGCAACGGCACCGGGATCCCGCACCCGAACCTCCGCTCGCACAAGAAGGCGCCGTACATCGACTATTCCAGCTTGACGCGCATTCTGAAGCGGACACGGTGAGCTTTTTGAAATGGAGCAAGTTGTTCAGTTACTCATGAATTTCTTGCAAACGATCGTCTTGTCCACTCCTCCCGTTCCCTCTCCCCGTTCACCCGTTTCCTTCTCGCCTACTCGCTCATCCCCGTGGTTGCAGGAACCTCCCCATGGTGCCGAAGAAGCTCTCGCTGCAGCAATGCGCGTCGGTCCTCCTGCCAGTCGCCTTCACCGCCCTCCTGATCGTCATTTGCGTCGTGACGGCCCTCGCCCTGCTCACCGACGGCTTCACGTTGTGCCCGTGCCGGCGGGGCGATCGGACGGGCAGCTCGGCGGACGACTTCGCGAATCAAACGGACGGCGTCTGTTTGACGAACGAGTGCATCCGCAAAGCGTACTACCTGATCGATCGGATTGATCGCGCGACGGACGTGTGCGCCAATTTCTACCGCTTCACGTGCGGCCGCTTCCGACGCGACGCCGTGGACGCGCCCGCCGGCTTCGAGGACGAGCTCAAAGGTTTGTTCGAGCGGGAGGACGAACGGAGGAAAAAGGCGGAAAAAAGCGTGACACCTGTTGGGCCAAACGCGTGAAAGAGCGAGCGGGAGGCACCGCACGGACACGTCGAAACAAATCTTAGTTTGTTAGCGGAACCCCGCTCAGACGTCCGCTCTTTTAAAGTAGGTGCCCGTGGCGCAATGGCTAGTTCATTTGCTTGCTTTGGCATCACGGCACCCCGATATTTTTGGCCGAGCGTTCAACGTGTTTCCGCGAGTTCAAATCTTTTTGTCAGCCGCAATTGTTGATCACTTTCTTCTGCCTAAAACAAAAGGACACACATCTGCCAACTCAACCAAACGCATCGAATCTTGTAGCAAAATTCGAGCAGAAACCCCGCCCGTCCTTTCCGCTTCCCGCCCGCATGCTCTTCGATTTCTACGACTCATGCACCGCCGAGGAGCATCAGGACCAGCTGGTTCGTCCTGATCTCCTCTTCCTCGCACTCTTCCGCTTGCAGGGAACCCAACCGTTCGCCGCGTTCGTCTTCCGCTTGCAGGGAACCCAACCGTTCGCCGCGTTCGTCTCCCGCCTGGGCGGCTGGTCGCTGCTGCAAAACGCGAAGTTCGACGGCGCGAATTTCGCATGGGAATCGCTAGAGCAGCAGCTCGCCGGCTATGACCTCCCCGCTTTGTTGAGCGTTCGGTGGAGTCCCGATGGGAAGCAGGCAAGAACGCCCTGGGCTTATGAATGACTGCCGCCTTCAGATCACGATCGAAGCTCCCGCCTTCTTGTTGGCGACTTATCGCCGCCAACTGCTGGACGACTACTTCACCCGCTTACTTGAGGAGTTGGAAGTGGACGCGGCGTTGGCACAGGAGGCTGTTCAAGAAGCTCTCGATTTTGAAAGCGCCCTGATTGGAGTAAGTGGGAGAAGAACGTGTTAATGCATTCGAAAAGGCGAACAGTTTTGACTAAGGAGAATCTTAATCTGTTTACCACCGGCTAATCCCAACCTTTCTTCAGACGACTCCTGACGTTGCGGCAGAGTCGGAGAAAATGCGGCTGTCCGAGCTGAAGGAGCGCTACAACAAGATCGACTGGACGCGAGTGTTCGGGCAGTCGGCAGACGAACGGAAGGAAGCGGACGTTCAAGTGCAGGTGGACGTCGCCCATTTGGACCGGCTGCTAATGCAGTTGGACAAAGGGAAGAGGTATGGATTAAGGGAAGGGGAAACGCCCTCATTCAACCCACTTGCAGCCCGATCGGGAACTACATGATGCTGCGGACGCTGCACTCGCTGGTCGCCCACCTGCCGCGCCGCTTCCGCGCCCACCACGAGCGGCTGGACGAGCGCTACGAGCCGCGCTGGCGGACGTGCGTGCGCGAGATGGGCGAACTGCTCGCCGCTCCCCTCTACGCGTTCAGCTTCCAGCAGCTGGAGAGCTTGGACTACTCGAAGGTGAGTAGCGAGAGCTTTAGAAGGATTTCTAACTTCAAACACACTTCTCTCTCATCTCTGCCGCTTGCAGCTGAGCGGCACGATCTCCCGCTCGAAGGAACAAGTCGCCAAACAACTCCGCCAGTCGCAATGGTTGGACGGCGAGACGCAACAGCGGTTGCTCCAAAACGTGCACAATTTGCGCGTGATCACGAACCTCCTGAACGGTCCGCAAGCCGCCGAACAGGTGCGCGCCGCGTTCGAGGGCGCTCGTTTGGATCGGAGCTCCTACTTCGACAACGTTCTGCTGTTGAAGCAGACGAATTCGCGGTAGTTTCCCTTGGATTTAACGAAAATCAACGGTGTTCAGAGCGTCCGGGAGGGGAATTCTGGGCGCCTACGATTGGCACGCGCTGCTCACAAATCCGAGCCCCGTCGTGAATGCGGAGAACAAGGAAATGAGTGAGTAGCCGGTAGAAATGAGTGAAGAATGAAGGGATCGTTTAGTCTACGGCCCCGTCTCGATTCGCGCCCTCACTCAAGCCCCGCAGTTGGTCCAAACGATGATCGTTCGACGGCACCTGCTCGAGTACCTCTTCAATCCGGGTGAGATCACGGCAGAATTGTGAATAGACAGTAAATTTCTTGAATTGCAGCAGCAGTGAGCGGGTGGAAAGCGGAGTCGCGGTCGATTCTGAACGCAAAATTCAACTGTTTCGAACGGGGACTCGCGATTCGCCCGCATCAGCAAATCTACGACCAGATGGCGCTGCAGGCGGCTGACGAAGTAAGCAAGAGATAAAGGGATTGCTGGAGGTGGAATAAGGAAAAGGGAGTACCCGCTTGAGCCAACAACAACTCAAATGATCCCGATTGACCCTCCCAATTTCAGCGAGGAGCGGACGACGACCTGCGGCTGCCCGGCCTCACCGAATTCAACTCGCAGCAACTTTTGTTCATCGCGTTCGGAGCGGTAAGTCCACACGGAAATTTCGTCATCCCCTTGTCCCGCCTCTCGCTCTCGCCGCTCTCGATCCCGCCTTTCTTTTCGGTTGACTCATCGAATCGCCCAGAGCGGGCGACACGCTGGGCGGTGCAAAAAGGCGCGCGCCCGCCTCCTTCGCTTGTGCTTTTGAAATCTGTCGTCTTGGAACGGACACGTGGAACAAGCGAGATAGAGGAAGGAAAAGGCGATGGTTTGGAGTCAAAGAAACGGCTGCTTGCATCAAACACTCGAAACCCTTTCCTTTCCCATGAATTCTCGCAGTTTTCACCCGTATTCATTTCAGAGCGCGTGCAACAACGACCAATCGACGAAGAGTGCATCGGAGAAGAGGTGGGAAACGAGTAGAACGAACAGAAGCGATAGAGAACGAAGGAAAGAATGAAAAAGGGAAACCCACCTGTTCGCTTCGATCCACCGTCCTCGTCCCTCGACTTCGATCGGCGGCCGTCCGGAGGGCTTCGAATTGAGGCGGCTGGAGCGGCGGGCACTTCGGATGGGCGGGCGGGAGGCACACAAGGGAGCTGAAAGCACAACTTTGTTGGGAGCAGTCGCATGGGAGGGAGAGGGTGGACACGGGACGGAGAAGAAACACCCAAGAGCTCCCTTTGTTCCCCGACTGATCCCCACTGCTTTCAGCATCAACCACATCCTGCAGAACCTGGACGGCTTCGCGGAGGCTTTCGACTGCCCCATCGGAACGCCCATGAACCCGCGAGACAAGTGCTCCGTACTGTGATGGACTTGAGCATCCACTCGCTTCTTTTGTACAAACAGCATTGATTTTAAGTTATGGATCGTTCGAATAAACTCGACAAGAACGTTAAGTTCTTAAAGAACCCAACAAAACGGAAAAAACGCAGGAAACCAAAGCGGACGGACGACGGAAAGACCCGCGCGAAGGGAAAGAACAGTAAACAAATTCCGAACGTGAGTAACGGCCGTTTCTTTCGAAACTTCAACATTTTCCTCCATCGGGCTGCTCGGGATTGAAAGTCGTTTATTCGTTGCGATCCGAGGGTCGCTTAGCTCTACCTACTCAATGGTATGTACACAACTGAATGAACGCTACAGAAATGACTGAAGATTGCTTGCGGATGGACGAAGCGGTCGGGAGCTCGAAGAGAAGTGAACGGGGCTCGAATACAACAAGTGGATGATGAAAACTGGGGATAGAAATCGAATAGAACGGAGTGGAAGTGGCTGGAAGGCGGGCGGGTGAACCGGCAGGCAGAATCAACGGGGCACAACGGAATTCATTCGTGGGCAAACAGAAGGAAGAAGCTACCCGCTACAATCGAACGAACGAGCGAGATCAAACCATTGAGAACTCCATTTTGTAGTGCGAGAGGGCCCAGTAGATGGCGACGCCCGCCACCGCGACGCCGGTCGCCAGCCACGGGCCTCGAAGGGCGTTCGCGCGTTGGAGCGTCTCGGCCGGCGGGATTCGCTGCAGTCGGCCCTTCCGCTCGCACATCTTCTCGTATTGCCGCAAGTACGTGCCTGAAATCAATCGAGTTATGAGAAGGGAACGTTCCAAGAGGTAAACAGAAGACTTTGAAACGAATGGACGGAAAGAAGCGGACGTCAAGCGGTACTCTTTGCTTTTATTCACTCGAAAATCAAACGAAACGTAAGGAAGCAACGAAAAAAGCAATAACTAACGAAAAAAGCAATAACTTAGCAAAGAAACCTCAAATATCTATTGAAAACTGCCGCTACTCGTGCTCAAGGAACACCCAGTCGGCGTCCTCCTCCACCACGAGCTCACCTTGGATCAACTTGGGGCGAAACTCGAGGAAGAGCTCCTGCGCGCGTTGGAGCACCTCGTCGATGTCGATGGTCTTCGGCACGTGATTAAGAAGTTTGTGCAACGAGGGCATGTCCGCATCCGCCGACATCACCTCGCCCCGTCGGTTCTCCACCAACGCCGCGCTCACGTACACGGGCATCAGCGGGTGGGAGGCGAGGAAGAGGTCGAAACAGCGGCAGATCTACAAGCAGGATGAATTAGACGACGCAAGTGTGGGGTAATAAGCTCCTCCTCTTCCCTTTACCTCCGAATTCAATCGAAAGAACCCACCTGTTCGTAGGAGTCGAGCGCGTGCGAGAACCACGTCAGCGGCCACGACAACGCGAACAGCGTGCCGAGCTCGGCGTGTCGCATGCGCCGCTCCAGTTCCGGGTCGCACTTGTGCAGGATCACGTACATCAGGTGGAGCTCCCGCAGGGCGGACTCTTCCAGCGGTTTCGTCAGGTAGTTGCGGAAGGCGCCCCGCTCGACCAGCTGCCGACCCACGTGCTTCGCGTCCTGCACGTCCAACGCCAGCATCAACGTCAGGCACACGTCGTGGAAGCCTAAAGGAGCGAATAGGACGGTAATGAACGTGAAGAAGTGGGTACCTTGATAATAACGAAAATTCTCGTCCATCGCGAGCAACTCGACGATCATCGGCGTCAGGTCGGCCTGCAGCTGGAGGCGCTCCGCTTCGTCGGTGTTCGGCGGGAAGCGGGCGAGCGTTCGGTGCACGTCGAGCTCCACTTGGTTCCACTCGGGGTGTTTCTGGAGGTCTTCCAGCGACGGGGATGTGGGCTGAAAGCGATGAGTTAAACGACGAAGTAGATCGATCAAGATGGGAAGCGACGAACGTGAATGATCAAACGAGACAAAGACGAATGTAAGTGGGCGAAAAATCTTTGCGGAGCGAAACTCACCGCAGAACACGAATCGTCGGCGTCGTCGTACTCGGTGGCCAGCGACGAGCGGGCGGAATCGAAGACCTCGGATTCGGAGCACGTGCGCGAGTCCGACGTCAGCCGCGAGGGGACGGCGAGGTGCGTGAGCGACGAGGCGGAGTTCAGCGAACACGAGTCGCGCGCGGAGTTCGTCGCCTCGTCGTCGAGGTGGTCGGCGGGCGGCAGGTGGGCGGCGAGCAGCGGCCAAATTTCCCGCCGGTAGTCCTCGCGCAGGAGGCCCTCCTGATCGCGGGCGTACGTTTGGAAGTGCGGAAGGAATTTGGCGGCGTGCCCGTGCCGGCGGACGTCGTCCAGCTTCTGCCGAATCACCTGCGACTTCTTCCGCAACCGCTTCTCCCGCGAGTGCACGAGAGGGTCGGCGGTGCCGTTCAGCCGCTCCGAAAGCCCGTTGCTCGTGCTCCAGTCCACCGAGTTGATCATCTGCAATGGAAATTGGAAAATTTCGGACATTTCGGAAGAAAATTCGAGCGATTTAATGCGGAAATCCATTGAATGCTTGATTACGAAGAGGAGAACAATTTCTAGCCAAAATTCGTGCGATAATCCGCGAATTTCGAGCGATTTCAACTCGAAAATAAACCGAAAACAAAAACATCTGCTCGAGCTCAAGAGCGAACTCACCCGAATTTCCTCGTCGTTGTACGAAGGCATCGCAACGACGAGGGGCGGCGAATCGATCGATCGAATTCGTGGACGTTTTGCAATCGCGCGTCTTCTCGAGCGTTCGTCCCGTTTTGGCCAAAGCGGAGGTCCACGCACTTGCTTCCTTCTTCGGCGGCGACTAACGCGTTGGACGGGCGGGCGGAGTGCCACGACCGCATCGAATTGGCGGCAAGCGGGCGGAGTTTCCCGCAAGGGAAGGGCAGGAAAAAGGAGCTGCAATGGGGTTCGCTTATGGTTGGCTACGGGCTGTAGGCTTGTGCGTTCAGAGAAATCAGCCAACTGCATCGAAAGCAAGAAGAAGTATTGATGTGGCAGGTTGAACAAACAAAACGATCCCGCTTCGACATAACAGCGACTCGTACGATCCGATCGAATCTATGGATGTTTCTTCAAGCAATTAGGTCGAGTACCTGACTGCGTATCGAGTAATATTCACACAACTGTTCTCTGTGCTCCCCTTCGCTTGTAAGCTTTGTCTACGCCAGAGACTGCTGCTGGAGACTTCAAAGTTCTCCCGCCGCGTGTGGAAATCGGCGCTCGCGTTGCGCAGATCGCCGCGTGAAACCCGACGACGTCGTCAGCGGCACGCGCGCCGATCGCCGACGCGTCAACGCGCTCGAATGCACGCAACGGCCTTGTGAACGACGTCGGCCGCGCGGCACAAGTGCGCATGAGAAAGGTGGTCGCGTGGGCGGGCGGGCGGCGAGATTTCGATCGGCGAGGGGTGGATCACCGTCGAGTTTTGCGAGTTCCTCCTTTGATTCCGATCAGTGCTCTCTTGAAGTTTTGCAAAAAGCGTTTTGATCGTTGGAGTTCGAACCCGCTGACGTTCTTTTCGTTTTTTGATCTCCAGTTCGAACCGCTTCGAGCGGCTTTCCAGTTGATGACGTCGCCGGAAAGTGAGGAAATCCCGAGCCCCTCGAGCAGCGTGGAGCTGCGCGGAGGGGCGCCCGGAGGTTGAAGTGCGGTGATCTTCGCACTTGTTTTTTGAAACAAATTCTCGTTCACTTTCACCAGCGTTTTGTTTGCGCCGACGTCTCAAATTTCGAGCGATCGAAACCGTTCGTTTTGTTTGTTCGGCACTTCAAAAAAGCTCAAGAGTTTTTCGATTGGCGGCAGGCAGACGGCGCGCAGCTCGGGGGAAGCCCGCACGTTCGTTTCCGAGTGGGCGGGTCGAAGACGGTAGGCGAAAAACGACCGTTCGTCGATCTTCACTCCGCCGGTCGCGAGAAGCACGCGGTTTTTCGTCAAAAAGGGACGCGCGAACGGCGCCGTTCGTTTTGCACCTTCGCTTTCGTTCGATTTTGGGTTGTCCTACGCGCGCCTCGTTTTTTTTTATCGCCGTTCGCCGTCCACAGTCGTTCGCTTCTCCTCCGAGTTTGCGTCAAAAATCGAACACCAATCGCAAACGGGAGCCCCAACGAACAGTCGGTCAACGGGGAACTTCCCACCGGTCGATCAAAAACGTGCACAATCGAACAAAAAACCAACCGACGCAACGCGAATTTCAACAGCGCGGCCTCGTTTGCGTCATCCGGCGGCTTCCGCTTGCACATTCCGATTGTTCGTCGAATGGAGGCGCTTGGGGCCCCTTCTTATAAGTTCGCTCCCTGTTGATTGTCGGTTCGGGTTAAAGGGAACGTTGAGGCGTACTGTAGACGTCATTAGATGGGAGTTATTTGCCGGAACTGTTCGTTGTGTTCACTCGGCTCTCATCCGCTTTCAATTGAGCCGAGTGATCAACCAAAAGTGGAGTTCCTGCGTGTATCGTGGTTATTTTGAGCATCGCATCAAGCACTTTCGGGCGTGTTTGACGAGCGACTGTCTGTCGATCATCAGTGCGCAAGCGCCGGTTGCTGACCGCTGAACTCGCGGTCAACCCAGGCGTTCTTTTGCACTAGATGCTCACCTTCATCTCCTAGGCGACCTCCTTTTGCATATTTGTTTGTCCGATCACTGGTCTCTCTGCCCGCCGGCAATTGCAAGCCCTTCGACCGCAACGGAGATCACCGCTCGATTGATTCCTTTGCCTCCACCCCCACCGCACCTTCGCTTTTCGCTTCGAAGTCGATCCATCATGCGAGCGCTCGTCTTCTTTCGACAACCTTCGCTTCATCGCCGGGCTTCTGTTTTGATCGCGTGTGTTCGACGAACACGCCGCCGATCGACTCGCCTCCATCGAATCGAATCGAATCGATGAGGAGAGTGCAGGCTTCCTTCCGTTGGGTTGTTTGTCGCTGATCGTCGAGTGTTCGATGGACCTTCTGAATGTTCGCCACTGTCGAGTCATTCGTTTGGAATGTCGAGGGTTCGGTTCAAAGCGCGGGCATTCCGCTACTCACTTCCTTCTTACGAAAAGTCCAAGTGCCCGCCTCATCTTTGACCGATCAAAGAAGAGTTCGTGTCGTTGACTCTCGATCGACAGACATGAACTTTCGGACCAGTTGGTGAAGTGCGGGCAACCCTTCTTTACAGTGTGCTCGACGATCTTTGGGCCTTGTCTGGATTCGAGAACGTGCGTTGAGACGCAATCTGTTTGTCTTACACTCACCATCTATTTACGGTTGTTCTCGTCTGCACTCACCCCAGAAGGATTCTTATTGTAACACGAAACTTTCGGCCACCTTCGCTCAGATGTTTTCGAATCTCCGGGCAGACAGTCGCCGCTGTTTGCGCCAACGATCGCATGTTGTCGCTTCTGTAAGGAACACGTGACAACGTCGATAACACCCGCGGTAGACGATCAATCATCCGCCAATCAACACCGATTGCACTCTTGCGTTCGCCGCCGCCGTCTTCCGGCGTCTTCCCCAACCTTCTGTCTGCTTTGTTGCTCGTGGTTGTTCTCGATCTTTCTGCTTTTGCCTTCTACCGTAAAACGAGTGGTCAACAGAGTCGTTCTTTTCATCTTCCTGCAAGGGCGACGTTCAAAAGTCAATTCTGGTCTGCTCTTTGTGCTTGCAACGTTCGAATTAATGAGCCGAGCGGAGGGTTTGTCACTCCGAACGGGAGTCTGACTGAAATGAGTGAGTCAACCAAGGAGGCCGTTTGAAGCTGGAACAAACGGACTTCAAGTGCAAACGAGCGATTGCATTCTGTTGCCGATTATTCCTGCTCATGTCCCTCTCACTTCTTTGCTAACCGATCTCCTCTTTACTAATCCTTGTACAATGCAGCGCTTTGACCCGTTTGACGGTTCGTGCATCGGCAATCACCGTTTTTTACATCAGCAATGCTTCTTCTTGCAGCCGAAATGACGCCCGCCGTACAGGCGAAAGACCCGCGCGAGAAGCGCTTCGAGGGGCTGTCCGCACAGAACAAGGACGTCCAGTATCTCACTTCAGACAACATTCCACTTTGGAGGCATGGGTTCTTTCTTGAATTCCAATGAATACTTTGTCTGGTTTAGGAAGATCACCCGCCGTTACGCCCGTCCGTTCACGAGTCTGCACGCCTTCCGGGACTCCGCGATCAGCTTCGTTCCGATCGTCGACTGGCTGCCGCGCTACTCGGTCAAGCGACAGCTGTACGGCGACGTTATTGGCGGGATCATGGTTAGATTGAAGGAATTCTACCGATTCTTACCGCTTTTCTGTTTAGTTCGCAGTTATGAATATTCCGCAAGCACTCGCCTATGCGCTGTTGGCCGGCATCCCCGCAGTCTCCGGCCTCTACTCAATGCTTCTCGCTTCGATTTTCTACCCGCCTTTTTCGACGTTCCCGCACGGCGGTCCCGGTCGGTCTCTTCTTTCTTCCAACTTCCATTCACGACAATTTTTTCTTAAAGGCCCCTTCTCGATCATCGAGTTGATGAGCGGAGCGACGGCGGAAGAGGTGATGGAAGCCTTCCACAAGAACGCCTCCGTCTACCCGCCCGAACTGCTGGCCGAAGTGACGCCCGAAACGATCGTCTCCACGCTGACGTTCACGATCGGCCTCGTCTACATTGTTTGCGGCATGATTCGCGTCCACTTCCTCGCCGAGTACTTCAGCGAACCGCTCGTCTCCGGCTTCATCGTCGGCGGCGTTTTCCACATCTTCATCGGCCAGTTGGACGTGAGTGGACGAGCGGATCGCTGTGATTGATTCGTGCTTGCAGGCGATCATGGGCGTCAAGAAGGAGAAACACGTGGGATTCGGCTACTTGCTGGCGGTGAGCCTCGTTTATTGGTGGAACACTCTTCGCTACTCGAAGAGGGATCGTTTCGTACCAACTACTTACCCATTTTTACACGCAACTACCTTTTAACTCACTACACTTTCGCCCATTCGCTCTTTTCCAATCCAATTCTCGGTTGTTTGCAGGACCTCTCCGCCCTCTACCAGCTCGCGCCGCAGACGAATTTGTGGACACTCGGCTGCGCACTGGCCGGCTTCGCGTTCCTTGTGGTCGGGAAGTTCGTTCTGCACCCGCAGATCCAACGGTGTTTCCCTAACCGAAAGATCATCATCCCGTACGAGTTGATTCTCGTTCGTTCACCTTCCCATTGCATTAGTATACTCCCCGCCCTCAGGTGATCGTAGCGACCTTCCTGTCGGACTTCCTCGAACTGAGCAAAGAGCACGGGATCAAGACGATCGGCGCCATCCCGCGCCAACTGCCCGTCCCCGCCCTGCCGAAGTTCTTCCTCATGAAACACCTGATTTGGGACGCGCTCGCGTTGGCAATCATCCAATCGGCGATGCACTTGTCCGTCGCTAAAGTCATGTACGTCCTCTCTTCATCCATCTTCCTCTATTCTTTCGTCTAGGTCGATGCGGAAAGGCTACCACGTTAAAGGAAATCAAGAGCTCTACGCGTTGGGCTCGACTTTGATGGCCAGCGGCTTCTTCCCCGTCTTCCCGACGGCCACCAGCTTGACGGGGCCCGCTTTGTGAGTCGACCAATCGTTTAACGAATCGACTGGATGGTTGCAGCATGGACGAGTGCGGAGTGACGAGTCAGATCTCGAACATGGTGGCCGGAGCGGCCGTGTTGGCCGTCTTGCTCGCCGTCGGGCCGCTTCTTCATTGGTTGCCGATGGTGAGCGTTTCGGGTTAGCGGCAGTTGGAGCATTGTTTTGAGCGTCTTCTTTCTTGCTATTCGAAAGCATCTCGTTGATCATTCCACTTACTTCCGTCCCCTCAATCCAACGCTCTTGTTTCAGTGCATTCTTGCGGTGATCGTCGTCCTTCCACTGCGCGTTCTCCTTGGTGGCGTGCTCGATCTTCCGCGCTTCTGGCGACAATCCAAGTGGGATTTCGTAAGTCAGCGCTCGAACACCCATCATTCGATGCTTCTTTCCAGTGCGTTTGGATCATCACTTTCGTCTGCACGGTGTGCACGGACGTGATCGGCGGGTTGGGCTTTGGCATTGCCTTCCAGTTGTTCACGATCGTTGCGCGGACACAGGGGTGCGTTTTTGTGAATTAGAGCGGAGAAGAGCGATACCCGCGATCGCCGTTGTGCACCTCAAGCACTTTTATTTTGCTTTAATTTACCGCATCCACCCGTTTGTTGCAGCCCCCGCTGGAACGCGCGGTACACGAAGGCGGCGGAGTACATGGACGTGTGTGTCTTCCAATTCGAGTCGATGCTGCTGTTCACGAACGGCGAGCGCTTTAAGAAGGCCGTACGGCAGGTGTTCGGCCGGTGGCACTCCGAGGCGCACAACGTTCGTCTCTCCCTCCTCTTCCCTCCTCATTCCCCCTTGCAGCGAGCACGAATCTTCATCTTCGACTGCTCGTCGATCACGGAGATCGACTCCGTTGGCCTCAAATGTTTCACCCAAATTCTCAAGGAACTGCGAAAGACGGACGTCATTATCTACTTCGTGAAGCCGTGCGGTATGTCCTCTCCAGTCATTCTTTTCACTCATTCCTCTCGGTTCAGAACAAATCGTGCGGAGTCTGAAGGACGCGGGTGCTCTGCTCAAAGGCCGCTACATCTTCGCATCGGTGAAGGAGGCAGTGGACGAGGCGATCATGCCCCGCAAATCCCTCTCAGTGATGCACTCCTCTCACAACTGCCGCAATCTGAACACCGAAGTGTCGCTAAGTGGCTTCTAATCGGTGTTCTCTTGCAATGCCTTCGATCAGTATGTACAAAAGACATCTATTAAAATATTCACACTTTATTGTGTTGCAACGGGTCGTAGGCATCGTCTTTTGCCGTTGATTGCTGTACGAAGAAAAGCGGAAGCTCTCCGACTAGCATTTGTGAGGCGGCAGGATTCCACAAACAACACACATCGTTCGTTAAGCATCGTTTATTTGGAGAACTGAAATAAAAAAGAAGACAGGAATTTGATACAAAAAAAGCATCGATTAACGGCCGCCCGACTACTCCGCCAGGCGACGAGCTTGCTTCTCCCGCAGCTCCTTCTGAATTCGGTCGATCTTCTCGGCCAGCAGTTTGTAGTACTCCTCCTGGTTGAACGCCGCCGCAAAGCAGTCGCCTTCCACTTGCTGGACGTACGCGGCCAAATCCTTGAATCGCTGGTCGTGGATGGCGGACGGATCGGGCGACGGCACGATCGCTTTGACGAGTTTGCCCACGAGATGTTGACGGAGATCGAGGGTGATCAGCGAGTGCCACTTCTTCTTTTCGATCGGAGGCAACGGCGTTGGCAGGCGACAGAGGGGATTCGTTGAAGGCGTCTGCAAGTGTTCGTTAAACGAAAGCAATAAATGGGAGTACTCGCTTTAATTAAGGCGAACGATTCTCCAGCATTTCCTTTCGTCGTTTGGGCGCGAGGACGGAGCCCAGTTCGAAGTTTCTTTGCGGACGACGGCTCCTTATCCGACATTCTTGTGAAGAAATGGACGGTCGTTTAGACCGTGAAGAGAACGCGCTTTTGCGTTGAAAGAAACTGGCAGAAGTGAACGGTCAGCGAGCGAACGAAAGCAGCGGAAAGCGCTGGGGTGCACCTTCCTCGCTTGCGCTCAGCTGCCGCGCTTACCGCGGGGCATTCGGCTTTGCGCCGGTAAGGGTAGAAGAATGTGTGGGAAAGAGCAGGAAGTCTGTTTACTCCGCACACTCCGATCGTTCGATGACCAGCCGAACATCGGTTGATCGCACTCTTCCATCTCCTCCTCATTAACAAACAGGTGTCCACCACCTTTACAATGCAGCTTTGGTTCTCCACAACCAATCGCTCATTCAGCTCTTTATCGCATCGCAACTCGGCGAAAGACAACAACAGAAACAGGAACAATGAAAAGAATGGAAAGAACTGAAAGCTCGGGGTCGCTCACTCAGCCGGCGATCACCAGTGCGTTTCGCCCTGCTCGTACTCGGCGAGGTTGAAGCGAGTGCGGCGTTGGCGCTTCAGCTTCAACGCGTCGATTTGTTGCTGAATGGCCTCAGCGTGCCGCTCGCGGAGGTGCTGGAAGTCCTCGGCAGACGACTCCTGCAGCGAGGGCGCCATGTCCAGCTGCAAACACGGCGGTTAATCGACAAAAAAGAAGGTAGAACGAACGAGATTCTGCTGATTGCACTCGGCGATCGTGCACATCGTTTCCGCGACCATCTTCCACGTGACGCCCGACCGTTCGACGGCGCGCGCGCGTCGCTCCACGAAGCGGAGGTTCGGCGCGGCGAGCGCGGGCAGGAAGATCGAGCCGAACGCAATGACCGAACCCAAAGCGCGGGCGCACTTCTTGCACGTGAACGGCGCGCACGCGGCCGCGATGTTCGTCTCCTGCAATCCGGTGGGGATCAACAAAAAGCAATCAATCGATCGAATGCTTACCGCCAATCCCTTCACGGCCTCGCCGTTCGTGATCGCAATCCGCGCCCACACGTTCGGCTGCACGCACACGAAGCACGTGTTGTTGATGCAGCGAATCTCCGTGCTCAGGCAAACGTAGGTGTTGCAGCCGTTGCACTGGATTTCGTACACGTGGGCGGCGAGTTGGCGCAAAGCGGACGTCCGCTCGCGCTCCGCCAACTCCTCCTCGTCGTGCACGCGGGCGGACATGGCGGCAATCTGCTGCGAGAGTTGTTGCTCGCTCTTGGCCTGAAGAAACGATGGGGAATGCAGTGGAGTGGGAACAAACCTGGAGATTCCGCAAGCAGGCGTGCATCACCCGCTCGCGGTGGATGTTCTCGACTTCCCGCCGCTCCACGTTCCCGTCCAGCGCCAGGAGGACGGAGCGGCTGTCCAGGGCGCGCGCTCGCCCACGGCGTTGGATCAACGTTCGCTCCGAGCCCACCACGTTGTATTTGATGATCAGGTTGCAGGAGGAGACGTCCAGGCCCTCCTCGGCCACCGACGTGACGACCAGCGCCTTCACCACGCCTGCAATTCCGCACAACAATCAACAGAGCACTTCAAACTGATGGCAAACCTCGCGCGAATCCGTCGAGGATGATCTTCTGGTCGTGGGTGGTCAGGCCGCCGTATTTGGACGCCTGATTCGTCGACGTGAGGGCGCGCACGCTCTCGTCCGTGAAATGGGCGGCCATCGTCCGGGAGCAGGCGAGGAATTGCGAGAGCGCGTGCGTGGTGGCGCGCTGCTCCACGAAGATCATCGTGCGCGTGTCCGCGTTGCGCGCGTACTCCTCGGCGAGGACGCCGACGAGTTTGCGGAGGATCTGCTTGGCGGCGCCTGTGTCTTCGCGCGCCAACATGCCGAGGTGCTCGGCGCGGCCTAAACGACGACAAGGGAATGCAATGGAAAGAAGGAGAACTCACTGCTGAAAGTTTCGATCAACTGCTCGCCGAGCTCCGTCTCCGCTTGGCTGGCGCCGTTCGTCAGCAGCTTCGCGAACCACGCGCCGTACTGCTCCATCTTCTTCTGCAGGTAGTCGAAGGCGTAGCAGGCGGGCAGCAGGTCGTTCATCCGCAGCGTGTGCACGTAGATCTGCAGGTCCAATGGTGGATGAAAGGAGTAGAAGAGAGGCACGAACCCGCAACACATCGATGGCCATCACGCACTGGTGCTTCTCGGCGGCCAACGCGGCGGGCCACCGATTGGACGACTCGAACAGCCGCTCCACCACGTTGATGTAGTGCTCGTCGATGCGCTCGGGCAGCCGAAAGTCGGTTAACTCCTCCACTTGCTGCCGCACGCAGGCGATCGTGTAGCGAATGAGCTCGTGGACGGCGTGCATCGCTTCGGCGACCGTCGACGCGAACCGATCGTGCTCCGGCCGCTGCACCGTCTCGATCGTATCGATGGGCGGACTCACGAAGCGCTCCAGCTCCGCGAGGCCGTGGCGCGAGTAGACGGTGCTGATGCGCTCGGCCATCATGCGCACGCACAAGCGGAGCATGTGCTGGAGCGAGGGAACGAATGAAAAAGCGCCTAACCAAAGAGAACTCACCTCCTCGGTCACCTGCGGGTCTAAGTACGCGCTCTTGCCGGCGCCCAACGAAGCGGTGAGGCCGACCACTTGCGGCGGCTGCCGACCGGTGGCGTTCTTGCAGTACGCCCGCACGAGTTGCATGAGCACGTTGTACGGGTGCTGGTTGGCGCCGCAGTGGTGGCACTCGTCGAACACGAACAGCGTGAAGTCGGAGACGAACAGGCGCTCCGCTTTGAAGACGCTCTGCAGCATGTTGAGCAGCAGTTGCGGCGTGATCACCACGACGTGCGCGGCGAGGATTTCGCCCAGCCGGAGGTTCGCGTTGCGGCCGTCGCCGCCGTGAAAGCCGGCGACGGTTTGGGTGCCGCTGACGTACTTGCGGATCAGCTTCGTCTGCTGCTCCACCAGCGGCACGGACGGAACGAGGAAGACGACGCGCGCCCGCTCCTTCAACACAAACAAGTCAAAGGAAACCGTTGGGAACACACCTTCATGACGCCGTCCGTGGCGAAGTTCACACGCCGGAAATGCTCGACGATCACCTGCACCGCAACGACCGTTTTGCCTGCAGAAGAAGCGGAGTGAGTGACCGAAACACGCGGCGGACTCACCCGATCCCGTGGGCGCGCAGATGAGCGCGTTCTTGCCGGCGTTCGCGTGCCGCACGAGCTCCTTTTGGTACTCGCGCAACTCCACCGCCTCGAACTCGTCGCCCTCGACTGCAACCGGGGGGATTTTTGGACGCATGAGAGCGAAAGTGACTCACATTCGACTTCTGAGAGCTCAAAGTCGGGACGCTGCGTGCGGAACGGCGTGGTGAACTCGGCGTCCGCGTCGATCAGGTCCGCCACGTCGGCGACGAGCAGCTTCTGCTCGCTGGCCTTCAGGTAGGTGACGTACTCGACTGAAAGCAACGGAAGGAGTGGAAGGAGTGAGTGAGAACTCACACCACGGCTTCTCGTACTCGCGGTCGACCAACTCGAGCAACGGCCGATTGTTCGGGTGTTTGGTGAGCACGTCGATGAAGTCCCAGTACCACGAGTGCTTCTTGTTGGCGACGACGCCCGGCTGCGCGTAGAACATGCGCCGCATCGCCTCGCACGCCGCGTAGTGGTGGTCGTTGGCTGAACGGAGCAGCAGAAATGAGCAGAACGTCGAGGGAACTCACGATAGCGCTCGAAGACGGGCACGACGTTCAGCTGCAGCACGCGCTGCTCGTACGCCTCGACGTTCAGCTCGCCCAGGTCGTGGATGAAGGCGGGCAGCCAGAGGACGTCCACCAGGAGGTCCAGCGTGCGCGGCGAGGCGAAGAACCGGTCGAAGTGCTGGACCGTTTCGCCCTCGTGCTCCTCGGGGTCCGGCTTGTCCTCCAGCATCGCCAGCAGCCAGGGGTCGCCGCCCTGCTCGCGGATGCCTGAAATTCGAAGAGAAGAATGAAATCACACGGAATTCTCGCTCACCATCCTGCAGCGACCGCTGAAGCCAATACCAAAAGTCGGTGACGGCGGGCGGGACCTTGCGGAGCACGAGCCAGTACTCCCGTTTGGTCTCGTAGTCGAGACGCCGCGGCTCCTCGCCGGGCACGTCCTCCACGCACAACTCGGCGCCCCGCTTCGCCGCGCGTCGCTCGAACGCGTTGACGGAGATCGGCGGCAGGCCGTCGGCGAGCCGCTCGGCGAACTCCGCAAAGAACGCCGGCCGGTCGAGCAGCGCGTCCAGCTCGCGGCGGAAGAGCCGCAGGAACGGCGGGTGGTGCCGAAACTCGCCGTCCACCACGCGGCCGTACGGCTCCGCTTCGGCGCTCATTTTGGTTCACGAACTGAAAGCACGGCGATCAACAAAGGGGATCGATGGAATCGGGAGGAAGCGAGAAATGCCCGCACTCAACGGAACGCAAGAAAAGAAGAAATCGATGGAGAAATCATCGTTTCGTCCTCAGCCCCAACATGCCTCGATTTGGCCGAAATTGCAGCATTCGGCCACCAACAGCCGTCCAACTACGCCCATCCTTGCGACTAGCCATTCAATCCACAACAATCAACCGTTTTGACTCGAAGACGAGTCGGCGGGGCGGACAGAACGCCCGAACTTCGTGCGCAGCCGCCCGCCAGACCGCCCGTCAAATCAGCCGAACGAGCGGGCAAGCGGACTGACGGCGGCGATCGAGCGCAAGCTGCGGATTTTGCGCCAAAACTCGGCGCGCGGCCGCGGCGTGCGTGCGGGCGCCTGGGCGTCTGTCTGAGGGTGTTGAAATCCGATCGGCGATCGACAACTCCGCCGTCCTTCCGAAAGAAACTACGGGAAGCTGATGTCCAAAAGGAATTGAAATGGGTGGCCGTTCGACGTCGATTCGGGCCAAGAGGCACGCGTTCGTCGGCCCGAACAAGCAGGATTTACTCCGTGTTCATCTGGAAGGAAGCAACAAGCGCCTGCTGATCGTCTGAACGCCCACATGGGACAGCAACCCAATCAGCCCGCATCCCATTCACTCGTTCCTCTTCGGATCCTCTCGAACTCATCGACCGAATACCTGCGGTTCGAATTAGTTTACTTGCGTTAGCACTACGTAGCGGGCAATCCTACACGAACATGCGAACAGTTGGGAGAAGTGGGAGGACCTAATGAATGAACACAGGAGAATTGAACAAGATGGAGGGGGAGGAAGTGGGTTGCTTTCGAACGGAGAGGACTGGAATTTCGAGGGAACAGAGCAGAATTCGAGGGGCTTCACGTGATGACTGTCGGCGAAGTGCGTCCGGTGAACTGCTCCAGCTTGCAGATCTGCAGCGCGACGAGGACCAACGGTCGGAGGATGTCCTGCAATTCGGTGCGTGAATCCACTCGACCATTCCGACCGGGGGAACGAACCTGAGCGGGCGCCTCCAACTGCGGGTCGTTGATGTTGACGAAATTCTCGACATAGATGCGAATGGTGGCGCCGGCGCTGCCCGTTCCGCTCAGCCGGAACACGACGCGGCCGCCACCCTCGAAGAAGATCCGAATGCCCTGATTTTTGGCCACCGAGCCGTCGATGGGGTCGGTGTACTCGAAGTTGTCCGCCTTGATGATCTTGAAGACCTCGTTGTTGGCCTTCATCTCGTGCCCGATGTAGCCGGGGATCAGCGGCTCCATGTACGTCCTGCAACACGTAAAGATTGCTGCTCAATTGTTCCGTCGAATACTCACATCATCAAGTTCGCACCGGAGGCATCGACGTCCTCGTAGTCGTAGCGCGTGAACACGTTGCGCCCGAACGTTCGCCAGTGGGCGCGGATGAGGTCGACCACGGTGGAGCGGCGGCGGGCGAGGATCTGCAGCCACGCGAGGAACGCCCACACGCCGTCCTTCTCGCTGCAATCCGAGGGGATGAATGAGACGAAACGATGGAGGAAACCGACCGAATGTGGTCGCTGCCCGTCCCGAACGACTCCTCGCCGCACAGCGAGAGCTTGCCGGCGTCCATCAGGTTGCCGAAGTACTTCCAGCCGGTGGGCACCTCGTAGCACGGCAGGCCTTGGGCGCGCGCCACGAGGTCGATCGCCGCCGCCGTGGGCATCGAGCGGGCGAAGCCTGAAGTCGAGGGCATCAAGAGAAGGAACGAATGAGGGGACTTGCCGTGAATTCCGTTCTGTCGGAAGTACGGAATGCACTCCAGGTTGGCGCCGATCACCGCCAGCGAGTCGCTCGGCGTCACGAAGAAGCCGTTCTTGCCGAGGATCATGTTCCGGTCCTAAAGCAAGCGATGAAACGGATGGATCGAGGGGAGAACGCACCCCATCGCCGTCGAACGCCACGCCGAAGTCGTGCTCGCCGCGCGCCAGCTGATCGACGAGGTCCTTCGCGTACGTGAGGTTCGGATCGGGATGGCCGCCGCCGAAGTCGGGCTTCGGCGCCGTGCGCAGGCACGCCGAAGCGTCGAGGCCGAGCTTGTCGACGAGGATCGTCGAGACGTACGGCCCGGTGACGCCGTGCATCGAGTCCGCGAGCACCTTGAACGGGCGGCCGTCCGTGAAGTCGCCCGCGAGGAAGCGTTTGATCTGCAACGAGGGGAGGAATGAAAGGATTGATCGTGCGGGTGCTCACCTCCATGAAGTCGAAGATCTCCTCCATGTACTCGACGTACGGGTCGATGCCGTCGATCACCTGGACGGTGAACTGGCCGACGTTGTTGATGCCGACCGTGGTCGTTCCGATCTGCCCGAAGTCGATGTTCAACTACAAACGAGAAGAAATGTCAGCAGGAGGAGGAGTGGGGGACGAACCTCGTGGCAAATGCGGTACTCCTTGATGGTCTTCGAGAGCTCGAAGATCTTCGTCGTGACCTGCAAACGACGGAGTGGGTGGAAATTAACGAAAAGAAGGGGAACTCACGGCGTCGGGCGCCGGACCGCCGTTCTCGCAGTTGAATTTGATGCCGAAATCGTTCTTCGGGCCGCCCGGATTGTGCGACGCCGTCAGGATGATGCCGCCGTGGATCTTCTGCCCGTCGTTGAATTTCTTCGAACGAATGAGGCGGGAGAGCGCGGGCGTGCTCAGCAGCCCGTCCTTCGCCACGATCAGCTTGCGGAGCTGAACAAGGGGGATTAGAGCGTGAAGAAGAGCGAGGAGTGGATGGAGGGGAGCGGAAAGCTGTTTGTTTGGAGTATCGAACCCGGGAGGAGTGGACGGAACAGCGAGGAGTGGAGGGAAGATCCCCAGCAGATCCCCCGCCGATTCCCCGCCGATCCCCACTGGACCACGAACTCACCCCGTTGGCGGCGGCGATTTTGATGCACACGTTGACGACCTGCGGGCAGAGGAAGCGCCCGTCGCCGCCCACCACGAGGACGGCGCCTTTCTTTTCGGCGCCCAGGCCGCCGTCGAGCACGCACTGGACGAAGTTCTCCGTGTAGTGCTGCTGCTGGAACTCGGGCACCTGCAACCAATGGGCGGGTGAGTGGACGCGAAGGGGTCGGCCGGAACTCACGCGCTTGCGGAGGCCGCTGGTGCCCGGCTTCTGCCCGTCGAAGGGCTTCGTGGTCACGGTGGTCACGTGGAACGTCGCGTCGACTTGGGCGGACATTTTGGGGCTGCAATCGGCGGCATCAGACGAGTTGGAGGAGGAAGCAGAGGGGGACGCGGAAGGATTTGAGGGAACGAGTCGAATGGAACGGAGTGAACGGCGGAAGTGGACGAGGGGACGCGCAAAACAATGTGGAAGGCGGACGATCGCGAGTGACGCTCGTTCGGCTCGCTTCTCTGCGCGCTCTGCCCTGCTTATGAACAAGCGCAAGATCGCTGCTTTCGACCCAAATACCCTCCCAACGCCCGCGGAAGCCGCGTGCCGAACCCGCGCGCATCCCAAAGAAAACGAAGCGGCCCGATTGCGATCGCCTTGGACGGCCGGTCGCTGCCGGTCGGCGCATCGCCCTCGCCGCTCTCCTTTCGTCGAAGCGAACAACAAGACGGAGTGAACGGCGAGAAGGGCGAATTGATCGATTCGGGGCCCCACTCGCCTCGCCGCTTCGACCCTCCGACCGGACCGTCCGCTTGTTTTTGTAAACAAAACCGAGGGGGCAGCGAGAAGCGGCGGCGATAAAATCGCGGGGCGGCCGACGGGAGCGCGCCGATCGAAAGCGAGGGGGGCCGCGGCGAGCAGAGAACGCCGCCGCGCTCGATTGATAAAAACCGAAATGCAATTAGCGGCGTCGTTTGTTTTGCAGCGCAAAGAAAAACAATCGTGGCCGCAATCGGCGGCTTCCGCTGGGAAGAGAATCCTCGGACCAGCGGTTCTCGAATCAAAACAAACGAGCCGAGACGAACGGCGGGCGGGCGGGCGGGAGGACGACGAGAAGTGGACTGATTTTTCGATCCACTCGAACTTCGGAGATCAAAAACGACGGGAAACGCAATAAATCGAGGGACTTCGCCCGCCTCCTCGTCGAATGTGGACAAAACGAGTGCAAGCGGAACAAAAACAACGGCGAAAGAAACATGCCGCCCGCTTGATCGGGTCGGCGTCGCCGTGACGTTCACGCTGCAGTTTTTGCCCGTTGGACACCTGTCGCCGCCCTCTCTTTTCGACCTTTTCGCATTTCGAAGCGGCCGGCCGTCGCATCGAAAGGGGGCGAGTGGCCGTGGAGGTGGGATTTCCGAAAAGCGATGGGCGAGCGGGCAGAGTTGAAAGCATGAGCGATATGGGTGGTTTTCGGGCGGGAAAGCCGTTTTGTGATCGAGTTCGAATTTTAAGGCCGCTACTTTCGACCACAAACCCCTCAAAAGTTCTCGAAACGTTCGAAACGTTCAAAAATCCCCTGCGTTCCTCCCGCTTCCCCGCCCTTCTCCGCCGGCCATCAAGCGGTTTTATTTTCGTCTTCCAACCGCTCGAAAGCGTGACGCATCGAACGCGAACGGCGCCCCCGAACGCAAGCCGGACGAAGGGCGGAGGAATGAGGAACAAAAAACGGTCGGACGAGCGGCGGCAGCGAGGACGAGTGGACGCGGCGAACGGCGGCGTCGGACGAGGCGGGGGTTCTCCAAAGCGAATCGAATGAAACCGTTGGACGTTTGGAAGTGCGAAGCGCTGATCGAAGGATGATCGAAGAACCCCGTGTCGATTGATAATCGAAACGATCAGCGATCAATCAGCAGCACCTTTTGGTGGGCGGCGGCGAAACCGAAAACGATCGCCGCGTTGCGGAGCGGGCGGGCGGAAAGTGGTGGGCGGAAGAACGCGTCGCCATTTGCAGCCGAAAGAACCGTCCGGAAGGTCGCCCAAAGGGCGTGCTTTGTAACGGAGGGCTCTTCAGCAGGCTTCATTTCAAACGATCGGTCTTGTTTGCACCAATCGAGAAGCGAGAACCGCTTTGATCATTGAAGCGCCTTTTCTCGCCGTCCTTCCGATCACATTCCTTTACACTCAAGAGCTTCCCTCAACAACAGAGCAGCAGCTTTATTCTGCCACAAACACTTCAACATCTCCGATCAGTCGGTGCGCAACCCCAACGGCTTGTTCGGGAGCCGGCCCTGCGGAAAGCGGTCGACCGGCGGGACGAACGAAAGGCGGGCGGCGTCGCCGTGGAACGCGCGAAATTCCGTCGGCTCTTGGGGCAGTTTCACGTCGCACTGGCAACGGTCGTCGACGCAGTGACCCAAGTGGCCGGTCGTCGCCCGACAGTACGACTGGCAGATCTGCTCGATGCAGAGGAACGACCCCGGGTCGCTCCGAACAAACACCAGCGGCAGCAGAAGGAAAAAGAACGGGGCGATCATTTCGGAGAACGTTGGAAACGAATGGACAGAGAGAAGGCTTCCGAGAGGCTGGCGGTTGGGTCGTCACTTCGAGTTTGAATTTCATGAACGATCGCTTGGATTGCGTTATTTGGCCTTGATTCGGACGAAAACAAGCGGTTCGTGAAGGACAAGTGCGAATGACAATTTGATGGCCTTCTTGTTTGAGTGAATCGAAGCTCGTTCATCTACATCCAAGAAACGAGCAGCTACGTGTTCGGCTATCAAAGCCACAACACGGTCCCTGGCTTCGCTTTTCGCAGTTTGTAGAAGAAGGTGGCTACAAGAGTTCCCGTTTGCACTTGCTCTTGCGAACGCACCAAAGCCCACGCGGAAGGATCAATGACCATCGGCGAGAACTGCAAGCGGGCGCGGGAATCGGAAGAAAACAAGCGGCACGAATCGAGAGCTCGCGGTCACTAATTCCATTTCTTCTTCCGATTCGCGCCAAACACGAGAGATAGATCGTTCAGCAACAAGCAAGACGAACACGGACCGAAAGGAATCCGGTTGCAGAAAAGAAGGAAGTACAATACGTTCATTCACAACGAAAATAACCCGAAGCAACGAAGGCAAAAAGCTCCATTTCATTGCAGTCATCCAAGCGTTCGGAGCGTTCCATTCCGACCGCCGCGTTCCCTCTCGAATTCGCGGCCCTCCGCCCGCTTTTTTCTTCGTTTCGCTCGACTTTCCGCTTCGCTCCCGTCCGCCGTTCGTCCGCGTCCTTCCGCCCTCCAACCGACCGCTGTTTTCGTCCGCTTGGCCGTCGGCTCGGGCGTGTTTTCGCCGCTGCGGCCGCTTTTTTTCGACCGCCGGCTTTGCGGATCGCCCGCACGAGCGGCCGAATTCCGCGGCTCGCTTTCTTTCATTTGTTTACGCAAAGTAGCTAACGTTATCGCTCGCTGTTCCCACGATCACACTTGCTTCCTGTTCTCTCATCAAACATCATTCGATTTGTAGTCCTGAACACGGGATACGAACGGATTCGTGGAAGCTGTGGTGTGAACACGAATTCGGTGTTTGTTTGCGCCCAAACGCCTTCATCGGCACGTGCTCTCGTTTGTATCCTTGTCGTTTGAGCCGGTGGGCGGCGTCTTGTTGGATACGAGAAGGTTGGTGTGAACTTCCGGTTGTCATCAGTTAGGTGTTGCAGTCGTGAAGGAAAGCAATGTCGTCTACCGTTCGTTCGATGACGCTTTCCGCTGAAAGCCTCGGCATTTCACTTGTGGATTTCATCGTATTATCCCCACTTTCAACTGAATCCTCCGCTTCTTTCGGACGCAATCCGGCGAAATCTTGTCGAAAGCCTCGAATTTCTCGCGTCTTTCGAGACTTTACGGTTTGTAGTTGAACGAAGGGCGTAATCGACCGAAATCGCCGTTTTTCCCTCAAAAAAGAGCCTCCACGCGGATCTTCGACCATCAAAGGCGCCAGTAAACAAGAGGAAGCGCCCAAGCTGAGGGATCGCCCAAAGAAAGCGGATTATGATGCCGCCCTCCAATAGAGCGCCGAGTGCTTCGAGCGGAGATCATCGCGCAAACACACGCCCGAGCGCCACTGCGAACACGCGGGCGAGCGAGGGCGTGCGGGGGCAATCGGATGGGCGGCGGGAAGGCGGAGGAATGCGGGGAATTCCCACCCATCGGCTTATTGCTTGTGCAATTCGATCCAATCGGTTAAATGGGGAATTTCTCCGCGTTCTGACATCGAATCTCGTGTACCTCCGTTCCTCCGCCGCAATTCACTCGATCGAACGGCCTTCGCTCCGCATTTTGCGCGCAAAATACGGGGAGCTTTCGCCCGTGAGTGGCGGGCGAGTGAGTCAGCGGGAGTTTGCACTGGATTTTTGGGTGAAAGTGTACGAACGACCGGGTTGTTGACTCGTTGTGGGACGGCGAAAGATGGTAGGCTTGGCGTTGTTTTGCGTAGTTTTGAGCTTTGCATCCGTTCTCTTGTGGGGACTTGTGGATTTAATGTTACTCCCATCTGCCCAGTTCATTCCTCGCGTCCTCTCGCACTTACGGGATGAGTCAACCGTTCGCAGCTCGTTCGAGAGTAGGTGGAAAGAATGACGAGTTTGCCGTTGGATTTGCGCACTCATCGTCACTTCTTTCCACATTCCTCTCCTGTTTCCGCGCTGCCCCCGCAGGATGTGAAACCGCGAATTCCGTCCACCGATTTCGATCGAACTCTCGGCCGACGGCGAATCATCCGCCGTGCTGCTCGAGGGCGTCTTTTGTTTTGCGAATTGATTCGATTTCTCGCCCCATTCAACGATGACTCACGCCCTCCGTTGAGAAGACGGCCGGCCGGAGGCCACGGGCGGGCGGGTCAATTGTGTGCAAACATTCCCGCGTTCCTCCGGTCCGTCCGGCTGGTTTCCGCGATTATTCCGGCCGCCTTGTGGTGCGGTTTGTTCTCACGGAGGTGTGAAGGTGGGGATCGTTCCGCGGTGCTTTTATTGTCGCTTTCTGTCGAATGAAAGGGATTATTCGGTTGGTGTGAGGGTGGGCACAAGATAGCGCTTCTTTAATCCTCTAACTAGCCACTTACTGCGAGTAAAAACGTTAGAAACGTCCATTTACACGAACGATCTGTTCATTCACTCAGTAAACAATCAACAACTGTGATTTAACACTCGAACTGCCCCGTTCGATCGATCACCACTCGCTTTTCGCTTTCCGCCCGCCCGCACCGCTTCACGCGATCGACGACGAGCGGCGGAGGGCGAGCAGGCGGCTTGGCGGTCGGGTTTTTTCTCCCGCTTCCCTCCAACCTCCTGCTTTCTCGCTTCCGCCCCGTCGACCACTCGCGCGCGTCCCGACCGGGAAGCCGAACCGAAAGCGAAAATTCGGTTGCTTTTGGTCGAAAACATTCGTTCCACTGCTTCTGTTGGATTTTGTTGTTGTTTATTGACTAAATCGAGTGTTAATCGCGAATTTTCGTGATTTTCGGTAGATTTGTCGATATTTTCGTTAGATTCTTCCCTCGATTGACTTTTAATGAATTCCTTTGTGTTTAGGGTCCTCCGGCCGGCCGTGAATGTTCTGATTCCGCCCACTCCGTCGGCTTCGCTTCCCGCACGTCCTCAGAATCGGATCGATCGGTCGCGCGTGTCGGCGGTGGACGAGGAGTCGCGCAAACGGGATGTCGATCAAACTCTCCGTCGGTCGCATCGTCTGCGATTTTCTGGTGTTTGTCGTTTGCGGTACGTCCTTCCATCTGTCTATCTATTCGCCTTATTATTTCCTGTTTCAGCCACGCCGCTCCTGATCTTCCACGAGTTTGTTGTTCCATACAAACGTGGCTTCTATTGCGACGATGAGTCCATTCGATATCGTGAGTTCCCCATTGATTCTCCATTGATTACCGCCTTTTGTTCCTCTCTTGCAGCCTACCAACCGTCGACGGTCACGCGGCAGGCGTTGATCGTGATCGGCATTATGATCCCGACGATTTTGGTTCGTTCCTCGCTTTCTTTAGCTAAATTGATTGACTGTTTGTTTAGATCCTGTTCACGGAGGTGTTCCGAACGCTCGCCTGGGAGCGCAAACAGCAGCACCTGTTCCGCACGTACGGCCTGGGCAATCGGAACGTGCACCGGCTGATCGTCCGCTTGTACGTCTTCATCGGTTCGTTCCCTTCGCTCCTCTCTCTTCCACCTTCATTGGATTGCAGGCTACTTCTTCGTGGGTGTCTGCTTCAACCAGCTGATGGTCGACATCGCCAAGTAGGCTCTCTTCTTTGCACTGTGATGAATTCCCGCGTTCAGGTACACGATCGGCCGCCAACGCCCGCACTTCATCGCCGTCTGCCAGCCGTCCAAGGGCTTCCGCGAGTGTCCGCCCACCCACGAGTACATCGTCGATTTCGGTGGGCATTCCCGTTGATTGCATCGTTTAATGAGGGGATTGCAGAGTGCCAAGGACCGGACAAGTACCGCATTCACGAGTCGATGCTCTCGTTCTACTCCGGCCATTCCGCCTTCTCGTTCTACGCCGCCGTGTACACGAGCGTACGTCTTCTCTACCCACCCTTCTATTCTTATATCCATCGTTTAGTTCTACCTGCAAGCTCGCCTGTACCGCCCGCTGGTCTCGCGCCTCGTCCTCCCCGTCATCCAGTTCTCGCTGTTCGGCGGCGCCGCTTTCGTCGCGTACAGCCGCATCTCCGACTACAAACACCACTGGTTTGTTCCTCTCCATTGTTTCCCTTCTATTGCCCGCCTGTTTGAAGGTCCGATGTCCTCGTGGGCGCGATCATGGGCTCCTCGATTGGAATCATCAATGTAAGCTTTCTTTATGGTGATTTGAAGGCGGGAGCACGGTGAAATCAGTGGGACAAGGCTTTAAATGACTTGACTGAACTCGATTTGTATCTCTCCATCAAACCCCCGCTTATTCCCTCTGATTTCAGGCGATCTGCATTGCGAACGTGTTCCAACGCCGCGAGATTCCGGCGGGCGTGAAGCGCGGCTTCCACTACCAGCTGGACTCGCCGGCCGTGGCGCCGCACGGGCACGAGTTCGTGAACGCGCCGAACGACCTGGAGGCGGGCGTCCCCGCGGGCACTCGCGTCCTGCACATTCCGATCCAAAAGGACGGCACCGTCGGGCCCACGCAGGTCCACTCGTCGCACGTGCCCGAGCCGCAGCAAGTGCGCTACTCCTCGTTGATGAGCGGGAACGGCCATTGAGCGGCGGCTTTCTTCCTCTAGTCTGTCAGTCATCTCTATCGCAATGCGCATAATTGCCCTTTTGTTCGCCATTTGAGTGTAGAATTTTGTCTGTAAAGTGTGCATGGTTTCTATTGCGTTGATCGATCGTTCCCTATTGTTAGTTTCTCCCCATTATTGGCCTCTGTCTGCTTATTGTTCGTTACGGCTACTCAACGAAATTAAATCCGCGAATTCGCCTCGTCGTTGTCGTGCTTCGGCTCTCGTTCGTTCGTCCCATAATCACGACTCAATTCAACGATCGACCCACCCGCAATTGTGTTCTCCCGCTCGTCAGCGAACAAACCGGCCCCCAAACAATCTCATTCGTTCGTTGGTTCGAGTCATTTGCCAGTATTCCTCACTTCGTCGCTCGCTACTTCCTTTCTTCCGCTTGTTTCTTTATTGTAGTTGATCTACTGTTTGATTTAGAGCATAAACTCGGATGCCATAGAATCCTTATGCTTATTGAATGGCTAGAAGATTTAATCGACTGTCAACGGAACAACAACAAACAACAAAGAAGCAATAACACATGACTGCTCATGAATCGCTAGAAACCGGCGGCTGAAATCGAAAGACGACGCCGGAGGTCGTGGATCCCGTGCGGCCACCAAACGTGAACGTCTGCTTTGCGGGCAGCTCGGCGTGGAAGAGGAGGCGCGCGTCGACGAGGAACTTCGACTTCAGTTCTTCCCTAAACTCTACGGAATAAACGAAGATGAATGGAAGGACGTACACGGTGAAATTGCAGGAGATGACCACGAAGAAGCGGGCGGTGCCATCCGCCGGCTCGTCGAACAACTCGGCGACCGTCCGGCGGTAAGCGGCGAGCATTCGGTCGCCTTCGGGCGCCAAACTCATCGCGTCCCACGTGCCCTTGTCCAGCAGGCAGTCGAAGCGGCCGCGCAACTCCGCGGGCGTGGAATCAGCGGCCAAGTCGGCGACCTTCAAACCGAAAAGAAGTGAAGGAATCAGGAAAGAACGCACTTGATACTCGATGTGCACGCCGCCCTCGTCCGCCGTGCACGAGCGCGCCAGTTGGATCGCGTTCTCCGAGTAGTCCACGCCGCACAGTCGCGTGTAGCCTTTCGATCTCTGCACCATTCGGTTGAAGCAAGAGAACACTCGTTGGAAACTCACAAGTCGCTTCAAAATCGCTCCGTTCGCGCAGCCGAGATCGCAAATGCGGGCGTCTTTCGGCACGTGGGCGTCGACGAAGCCAAGGATCCGCTCTTCGGCCACCCGCCCGAACCAAACGGTCCCCTCCTCGCCGCAGTCATTGAACACCTCGAGTTCCGAGGCGTACCGTTGGTCCCAACTGAACTGATGGGTTAGACAAGGAAAGAATTGAAAAGGAACTCACTACTCTTTCGTGCCCAAGACGGAGCTCTCGACTTCTTCCTCCTCTTCATCTTCTTCGTCTGCTTCCCCTTCGGATTGCGAGTCGGAAGCAGCGGGTGACGAGGCGGCAGCTTCCGGAGATTTCGGGCGTTCAGCTCGACTCACCTGCAACCAAACAGGATTGAAGCAATGAACGAAGAGAACTCACTTTCAACTGCAACGAGCACGTTTCGCACTCGAAGAGGGCGTAGTCGACGATTCGCTCCAACTCCGCGGCGTCGATCTCGAAGACACTCCCGCAGCGGCAGTCCTCGTCCACGCGCTCCTCGTTCCCCTCGAGCTGCACGTGTCGATCGACGCGGTGTTGGTCTTCGCGCAACCGCTGCTCCCGCAGCCAAAAGTCGTACGTTTGCCGGGACTTTTCGTTACTGAAAGCGGAGTTGAACGACGGAAGCTCCAGCAATGGAAGAAAAAGAACCCGAGAGTGCGGTACGCGTTCTGAACCAAAACGAAGCGCCCGACATCGCCGCTCCCTTCGGCCGCCTCGTCGTGTTGCTTGTCGGGGTGGATTCGGCGGAGAAGCGAGTGGTAAGCGGCCTTCAGCTCCGTGCCGCTTGACGACTCCGCGCAGCCGAGGACGTCGTAGTACGAGCGCATCCAGCGAATTTGAAGACGTGGCTGAAACAAATCGAGTGAGCACTTGGAGGCGGAGAGTTGATCGGGAACGAGAATAACTGATTGATCAGCACGAAAGTACCAAAATTGCAATCCAGCAAACACAATGGAAGGGACCATCATCCAACCCCAACAGCAAGCAGCAGAAATCAACAAGCGAGACGTCGAGACACTTCGCCCACATACGGCAAAATCTGCTTGGATTTCCATCTTCTTCACGATTTCCGCTCATTCCTCTCCCGTGCGATCTCGAGAGTCTTCGGTTCGTTTCCGCCTTCCATCCGCTCACTCCTCCGCGTTCTCGTTGCAGATTGAGTGGATTTCGAGCGAATTTCTCGTCCATTCCGCGTTCACGACGATGAGCACCCGCTGCTTGCCGGAATGATTCCGATCGACTCCGTCTTCTCGCACATCGCGTGTCCGTTCGGGCGGTCGTGTCGCCGACCGCACTGCCGCTATTCCCACGCCGGTAAGCCGCCACTTCTTCCTGCTTCTCCTGCATTCGTTCGCTCGGTTTGGACGATGACAAACCGCCCAAAAGTCCGGAGATGCGGCGGCAGCGGAGCCACGAGAAAGAAGCGGCTTCTTCGGCTTCTTCGGCCTCGACTGCTCCCGCTCCAGCCGCGAGGTCGACAAGCGAGTCAAACGGGATTCTGCCGCCCGAACTGGCGGAAATCATCGCGTTCACGAACACCGCGACGTTCCGCACCGCCTCCGCCTCGACCGCTCCGGCGGCAGCCGCTCCCGCCGCTCGGCAGTACGAGCAGGAGCCGGCCGACTTCTCCGCCGGCCAGTACACGTACCGCGCCTCGTACAACCGCTTCGGGGACGTGAATCCGGCGATCGACGGTCAGGAGCGGGCGCACGACCCGTTCGGCCGCAAGGATTCGCGCGACGAGGACGGCGGCGAGCTGCGCATCGACTCCGACGGCTACCAGCCGGTGATGCCGCCGCTCTACGGCCACTCGAGCGGGCCGCGAGGACGAGCGAACATTCAGGCGGTGGGTTCCCTCCAATCTTCGCTTTATTTCGTCCTTATACCTTCCAGAATCACGACCAATCGACGTACTCGGCGCTGGACGACCGGCCGCGCTATCCCGTGGATTTGGGCGACGACGAGATCCTCCGCGGGATTCGCGGCGTCGATCCAAAGGCGGCGAAACGCCCGGCCGCTTCCGTTGCTCCCGCCCCGCCGCTGTCGACGGCCGCCCGCCTGCGCGCCGCCCCGTCGATCGAACCCGTCCGCCGGGCCCCAGCGCCCATCCGACAGCCTCACCGGCCGACCGTCGCGAATCCGCACGTGGCCGCGAAGTCGACGAGCTTCTCGTCGATTTCCGCTCCGCGCCCGCCGCTCCCGCCCACCGCCCGGCCGCACGCGACGGCCTCCCATCCGAACATCCGCTCGACCACCCCGGCGGCCGCTGCGAGTTCGTTCGTTCCGGCGCGTGCGGCCGACGGCGAGCGGGCGCGCGTCCGGCCGCCGACGGTCCCCGTGCGCCAAGCGAGTCGCGAAGAGCCGCCCGCCGTCCAGCCGGTGGCCGTGAAGCAGGACGGAGCGGAGCGAACGGCTTCGACGTCCCGCACGCAGATGGAAGTGGACGCGATCAAGCAGCCGAACCCCCGCAAACGCGCCGCCTCCCCGATCGACACGGAGAAGGAGCTGCGGGAGATCGAAATCCTCGAAAAGAAGACCCGCCTCCTCAAGGAGTACAAGCAGCTGGCCGAGGAGATCGCCCTGCTCGAGGGCAAACAAGTGGGTTCTCCCTGCTTTGATCGATCGATCAAATGGTCGGATTTCAGGGCAAACCGGACGGCCAAGCGGTGATCGACGAGATCGAGGCCGAAGTGGAGCGCAAATCCTCGAGTTCCAGTGTGGAGTCGACAGTAGGTCCTTGAAAGTTGTGTTGATCCCTCCGGTTTGTTGCTTGCAGACCGCCCCGACTCGTTCCTCGACGCTCGCGTCGAGCTCGTCCAGCGGCGGCAAAATCCAGTCGGTGCGCCGTCCACTCGCCGCTCCCACGAACAAACTTCTCTCGGCGTCGTTGTCCGTCGACTCGACTGCCAAGCCGGCCGGTGGATTGGGCGGGAAGGACCTAATCGCCCCTGCCGTCCGCAAGCCGACGATCCAGCCGGCGAAAGCGTCGTACCGCGAAGTGATGATCGGTCGGTTGGATGCCGCCGCTCCGAAGAAGGTGAGCTTTTCGTTATTCGATGGTCGAGCGGAATTTCCGTTGGATTTCAGCCGGCGATCAACGGACGTCCGTCCGCGCCGACGGCCGCCGCTTCGGTGCCCAAGGATTCGAGTGCGCGACGCGCCCATGTCTCGCAAGTGGGTTCTCCCCGCTTGTTTCCGTTGAATCCCCTTCGATTTTAGAACGTTCAAATCCTGCCGCTGGAGATGGCGACCAGCAAGATCGCGATGCCCGTTCGGACGCGCTGCCTCCGGAAAATCTTCGACGAATTCGCCGCCCACGGCATCACCCAAGAGCAGGCGGTCGTCATGTCGCAGCTGGAGGAGAAGGCGCTCGCCGATCGCTGCCAAACCCAGTCGGGCTACACGAGCGGTCTGGCGGGCGTCGTGCGGGGCATCCGCAACAAACAGTTCACGTTGCCGAGCAGCCCCACCGAAAAGGTCGTCTCCGTCGCCGAAACGATGCGCCGCAAGCGGGAGCATCGACTGGAGGAGCCGCAGTTCTACGACCACCTACGCTCGAAGTACCTGATGACCGCCGAGCAGCTCGCCGCCAACGGCTACCCGCTCGTGACGAAGGACGCCGACGGAACGAAGCGAGTCGAAATTGCGGGCGCCGAGGAGCGCAAGATCTTCAACGAAGACGATGGTACGTGACCGAAGGGAAGGGGATTGATCGCCGTCTTGTTGCAGACTTCCACCGCGTCTGCTGCCGTTGCGGCGCCGAGTACCAGCTGCGGCCGAACGGCGCGTTCGTTCAGCAACAGGACTGCGTGTACCATTGGAAGCGGGCGTTCAAGAAGCGAAGTGAGTCCTCTATTCCTTCCATTCATCCCTTGTGATTCGCTCGTTCAGTCAACAAAACCCTGGAGAGTCGCTACGGCTGCTGCGATGCCGACCTGACGGTGAAGGGATGCGTCGTGTCGCCGGCCCACGTGCACCAAACGATGCGCCGCTCCGTTCTCCGCAAGTTCTCCCGCACGCCGCCGCCCAGCGGGCCCCAAGATGCGCGATCGAAGCGAGTGTACGCGCTCGATTGCGAGATGGTTCGTTTTCCTTCTCAATTGGGTAGATTCTTGATTGATCGATTGATTCAGGTCTACACAACGTTCGGCATGAGTGTCGCTCGATTGTCCGTGGTCGACATCAACGACGAGCTCGTCCTCGACATCGTCATTCGGCCCACGGAGAAGGTGATCGATTGCAACACGAAGTTCTCCGGCCTCACGGACGAGATGCTCGAGGCCGCCGAGTGTGATTTGAACGAGGTTCGTCCTTCTACTCATTCTTTCAATCAATCCCCTCTTGAAGGCCTGGAAGCGCTTCTTCGAGCTCGTAAACTCGGAGACGATCCTCGTCGGGCACAGCCTCGAATCGGACCTCCGTGCGTTGCGTCTCGTGCACCGCAACGTCGTCGACACGTCCGTGGTCTTCCCCCATCGGTTGGGGCCGCCGATGAAGCGCGCACTGCGCAATTTGGCCTCCGACTACCTGCAGCTGATCATTCAGGAGGACACCGAGGGCCATTGCTCCAAGGAGGACGCCGGCACGTGCATGAAGCTGATGCTGCACAAGACGCGCACGGATCTCGGCATTCCCTCGTCTTGAGTTCGTTTGGATGAGTAAAAATTTATGTTTTGTTGCGATCTTCCTTATTCGTTCTTTAACGTCCTTCTACCTACCTCCCACTGTTTACACGCATCTTCTTACGTCTACCTACTTGTTTACCTAATCGATTGATTCGAGTGGTCTCGTTGCCCCGATTCTTCTTTAACCCACCACCTACTTTACGGCATCTTACGGACTCTCTACGGACTCTCTATGGACTTCTTACTCAAGATCCGAGTCATAATCAACCAGCCGCTGCTTTCAAATCCTCTTTTCGATTGGTACTTACCCGAATTTCTGGTCTTTTAATTGATCGGTGGGTGAAGAAACCGTTGATCTGCTCGTCTTCTAATATTAGATTCTCCATCGTTTGCTCAACTCCCATCCATTTCGTCGGTTGTTGGTGGCTGAACGGGCGGAATAAACGGTGGATCCCGAAGCGATCGGCGCCCACCTGCAGGTCGGCCTCACTTTCGTCGCGTTGGCTTTCCGTTCGACTGCGATCGGAGCGGCAGTGCGGCCGCTTTCCTCTCCCGCGTGTCCCCGAATTCCGTCGATGATTTCCGTTGGATTTCGGCCGCGCGTCCGGTATGACCGCCCGATTGGTGAGCGCCGGGCAGACGGCGTGGAATCACAAGAAGAAGCTCGTCTTCTTCGGCTCGCTGGGCGCCTACGGCGTCAATTGGGCACGCGAGTGGAATCGGTAAGCATTCTTTTCGATTCGAGGGGATCCTTTGGTTGATTTCCTCCGAATATTCCGTTGATTCCTTCGATTCAATTGCTTCGTTGCAGTGAACAAAAAATCCGCTCCGACTTTGCGCGTCGCGCCGAAACGATCGGCCGCGAGAGCGTTTCGCCCGACTACCAGCCGCTGAAGCTGCTCGTCTTCATCGATCAGGCGGGCGAGGAGCGGCTGAAGAACGTGAATTCGTTCAACAAGAACGTCCTTCCGCTGTTGATCCTCGCCGGCATGGACGTGCGGGTGCACGTGGCGGCCGACACCGCCGAATTGGCCGAGTTGAGCCGTTCGGCGGACGTCCGCAACTGCGCCGGCGTCTGCGTGGTCGGCAGCCGACGATTCGCCGTCCCGCACGTGCTCGACGGCCTCTTCGTCCACGGCGGGGGCGACGAGGCGCGAACGGCACTCGCTGTCTTCGATCCCGGTTCGTCCCTTCCTTCTTTCGTCCAATCATTCTCCTGTGCTTGCAGCCGACCGTGATCAAGTGGAGAAGCGGTGCCGCAAAGCGCTGGACATCATCCACGGCATCCGACAGCGAGCGCACGTGTTCACCACCCGCATTCACGTTCGTTTCTTTCTTCTATTGATTTCTTAATGGAATGGGGGGATTGCAGACGAAAGTAGAGGAGTCGGAAGGAGCGGAACCTGCTGCGATCGAGCCGCGAGTGGACCTGCGGCTGGCGGACGTCTCGTTCGGGTGGTTCGACTACTTCCGCGAACGGCAGACGAAATTCTGGATCTTCGGCTCGTTGGCCGACCGGATGGCCTGCACGTGGTATTTGATCAAGGTAGGCACTAACAAGAGTCCTCTTGCATCTCTCTCATCCTCTCGAATTCCAGCACTTCCCCCAACCGCTCCGCTTGAGCGTCCACTCGACTGCGCACTGCCCGGGCTGCCGGCGGTGCGTGAGCGAGGCGCCGCAGGACGCGCACGAGCAGCAGCGCGCCGTGCGCTGGTGGCAGCGCTGGATCGGGCGCCGCGAACAGCCGTCCGATCGCCGACGGCGCCAATTCGCGACGGTCGTGAATCCCGAGTGCGGTCGGCCGACCCAAAGCGAGTTGGAAGCGATGGACGTGGAGGTGCACAAGTCGGAGGACGGCGTGAGTTCCCTCTTTTATGCCTTGCTTTCGTTAAGCCTCCGTCTTCAGGTTTACGGCGGCCTGCAGCTGCGCACGGTGCCGGCCGTCGACTCGCGCTGGTCGCTCCTCTGGCGCGTGTGGACGGAATGGCGCCGCGACGCGTCGCCGGCCAACTTCTTCGTTGCCCAACCCACCAGCCAGACGGTCGACCTCCGCGTCGAGTCGGAGCCGCACGACGTCCTCCGCGAGTCCGCCAGCCATCGGCGCCTCCAATCGCCGCCGAAAGACGCCGCCCCGCCGACCGCCGCGATTCGTCGCATCGAATTCGAGACCACCGGCAAGACGGTCCAACTCTACTGAGCTCGTTTAGGTCGTTGCATTCCGCTTGTTGTTCTTGTTGTTGCCCAAAGAATAAAGAAGTTGAAAGGATGGACGGGGGTTGGCGGTGGAGTGAACAAGTCGCCTTCGTTTCGAAGCACTTGAATCGACTATCTTCTGCTTTGTTCGTTCTGTTGTGTTCGCTTGATGCGTGCAGTTCCCCGTCGTTATTCCTTGCCGTTTGCACTTGTGATTCCTCAGGTTATTCGGGACAATCCTCCTTTCCCATGCCCGTTTGATCGCCGCTCCCACGCGCTCACGTGTTTGCTGCGGGCGCGTCCAACGTCCTTGTTTTGAAACCTTCCATCGTCCTTTCGAAATCCTTGGGGCGCATTGCCGCCCCGTTCTCGCGACCGAAATTTCGCAATCCCCTTCGCACACACGAGCGAAACGAGGGGAATGTTCACGAGCGAGCAAAGCGGCCACTCGTCGGATTTCGCAACGACGAGGGCGCCGCTCGGCGAAAACAGGCGGCTGTCTGCTCGCTTTCCGCGTGCTTTCCGTCTCGCTTTTGGGGTGGGTTTTGCGGGTGGGATTCTCCGTTTCTCGTTCGATCCTCGCTGATTTCTCGACCAAATTGTTTAAAATTCGGTCTAATTAATAGTTCGGAATTAATTGGACGTCAAACGCGTCTAATCCCCGTGTTTTATTCGTGAATTTCGCCCGAAATCCAATCAATACTCAATAATTTCCTCATTCTTTTCAGAGCTCCTTTCTCTCCACTCGCTTCACGTCGACACGCTCGAAAATGCCGTTGGCTCGCGACTTGCTGCACCCGTCGGCCGACCAGGAGCGTCAACGCCACAAGGTTCGTTATTTCTCGTCAATTTCTTTCGTTCATTCTCGCCCTTCGTTTAGCTGAAACGCCTCGTGCAACAGCCGAACTCGTTCTTCATGGACGTCAAGTGCCCCGGCTGCTACAAGATCACGACCGTCTTCTCACACGCCCAGTCGGTGGTCGTGTGCGTGGGCTGCTCGACCGGTTCGTTCCTCTTTGATGCCTTCGGTTCACTTCCGTTCGCTGCTTTCAGTCTTGTGCCAACCGACCGGCGGCAAGGCCCGTCTGGTGGAGGGCTGCGCGTTCCGTCGGAAGGCGCCCTAAACACACCGAACGTGCGCGAGGACCGCGAGGACGCCCATCGACTTCCGGCCTCCTGTTTGAGTTCTTGTGTTTGGTTGTTGTTTTAATAAAATTCTGTTGTGTTAACCTTCGGATCCGGCGGATTTTGATCGAATTCTAGTGGAAGCTTTCCTCTTCTGTTGGCCTCGAAGGGAAGGAAGGAATTTGCATCGACTAGATCAAAGAAACAGCACCGAATTCGGGGGTCATTTGCTCGTGAATTCGCCTGCCGAGAGAAGCGGTCATGTTTCGCTTCGTCCTGCTCGCTCTCCTGTTCGTCACGCTCGTCGCCGTCGTGCGCGCCGAGGAGCCCGAAGAGGATTGGTCGGAGGACGCGTGCGACATCGAATCGGTGCGGAACACGACGCTCAAGTGCGAGACGGACCACCAGAAGTGAGTCAGCAGTTGGGAGATCAACTCGAAGTTCTCGTTGCAGACTCCGCCGCTCGCTCTACGTCCTCTACGCGGTGGCGGGCTTCCAGTGCGCCGTCATGCTCGTGACGATGATCGTCTTCGCGGTGTGCGTGTGCAAGTACAACGTGCGGCGAGGTTCGTTCCCTTCCTCTCTTCTGTTCATCCATTCCTCTGTTCGATTGCAGGCGACCTGGTCGCCGTGACCTCGAAGTCGGCGCTCGAGACGCCGAAGCAGGCGGAAGCGGCGCCCGTCCCTGTGGCCGCCGCGGACTCGGCGAACGAGAAGAAGTGAGCCGGCGGTTGTTTCGCGCGCGTGTCTGTCGGTAGACGGGAATAAAATCATTCGATCGATCTTTTCGGCTGCTCGATGCAAAAGAGGGATCGAGTTTGTCGACGGTTCGAGCTCCCCTTCATGTACGCGCTCCGGTAGTAAACGAAGGAGCGAGTGAGTGCAATTGAGAGGAGAGTGAACGACTGAAAGACCACCCCAGCAAGAAATTTCTTATCAACAGACCGCTGCACCGCGCGTGCTCCACCGCTGCCACTTTTCCGTCCGTCCCGTTGATCGAAAACAAGTGGATGAACACGAGTGAGGGGTCGTGAGAGGCGACTATCAAGCGGGTGAATAAGCGGATATCGCTGATCGTCCCGTGAATTTAATTCGATTACTCGTCGCTACCCATTCTCGCTCCGAATTGGCAGCAGCTGCGCCTTCTTCCTGGGCTTGAATCAAGGGAAAGTGGATTAATTACGGCGATTATTCATTGGAACGAGCGAGTGTCTACGGAATCTCTCTGCCTGCTCGATTTCGCTTCTGACTCGAACTACGGAGACTTGAGTCGAGAAGCGGCTGCTTTTCGTCGTTTGGAACACACTACTTGAAAGTTCCTCCCCATCTTATTCATCGCACCAATTCATCGCCTAACTTCTACTCGTTACTAGTTCCATCTTTAATCGAACGATGGCGCTCAACTACAACCGGATGTTCTCTTTGCCGAATTCGATCAAGTTCTTCACACTCGTGAGTCCCATTCGTTCAGCCTCTTTGATCCCATTGCTTTCAGGTCCTCAGCCTGCTGGTTCTGTTGTGTGTGGGGAGTGCGCACGTCCAACCGGGAGGGTGAGCACCCGTTGGAGGAAGTCCGTAAAGATCTAAAGCTCTTAGGACGGGCTTCATTTGGGCGAGCGCCGTGCTCTCGCTGATCGTCGACCTGCTGCTCGTGCTGCTGTTGATGCTGGAGTTGGATCAGGTCGTGTTTCCGCGCGGCGCCTTTTTCTCCTGGCCGCTCCTCGTAAGTCCTCCTTCTTTTTCTTTCATCCTTTCGGTTCAGGAGTGCACCACTTCGATCCTCTTTGGGATCACGTACTTCATTTCAATTTGGTTGTGCGCCAACGGCTCGTCCAAGGGCAGCTACGCGGCGTTCCTCTTTGCGGGAGTGAGCGGCCGCTCGTTTCTCGCGTCCAATCGAATCGTTTCAGTTGTTCTCGCTGCTCAACTTCAGTGCGTACGCCTTCAACGTCGTGATCTTTGGGCGCATTTGGGCCAACGAGTACCGAGTGGAAGTGGGCGGATCGCGCCTCACCGAGGACCCCGAGCCGCCGTCCTATGGAGGTCCTTGAAAGAATGGAGTGGATAGGAGCCGATCGCTAAATGTGTTCAACCGATTCATTTGATCACTTTTCTATGAGTAGTTCTCGTGCCATTACTGTTTCTACAATAAATCTACTGCTGATGTTCAATCGGCCGTTTTCAAGGACGGATTCCAGTCGCTCCTGCCCGGCGAGGCGGGTCTCGAGCGGAATCGACGGCTGAAACTCCGCCGACTCGTCCGCTGCCGCATTTTCCGCACTTTTCTGCGGCGATTCCGCCGAATTCGGGAAGTTTTTCATGGGATTTGCGGGTTTCTGGTCGAATTTTTGAGGGAGCGGCATGAGAATCGTCGTCTTTCGTCCAGTCGGTCGAACTCCGCATCGCAAGTTCAGGGAAACGGCAAGTTCCCTCCAATTTGATCGGATTTCTGGAAAACACCGTGATTTTCGGACCGCCTTCTCGCTTGTCGTCGTCTATTTCACCCGCACTTCTCCTGATTGCCTTGATTCCCACCGTTTCTCACCAATCTGCCTGCTTCAGCGGACGCGATCGAACGGAGGCCGTCGAACTCGCGAGTTCTCTCCGCTCCACTCGATCGACCGTCCACTCGAACGAACGAACGAACGGCGGGAATCATGGGCGTCGTCTACCAGTACGCGACGTTCAGCGGTCTCGTCCACCGCGCCCTCGTCAGCGTCGATTTGATTCGGAAGCTGCGGGACGCGCAAGTGGTCGTGTACGTGGAGAGCGATGAGGCGTGAGTCCAATCCTTCCATCCCTCCACTCATCCTTTCCATTTGTTCAGGGTCTACGACCTGCAGGAGTTCTTCCGCCTGGAGGGACTCCCGGCGGCTGCGTCGACCGCCCGCTCGCAGTTCGGCGGGCAGGACTCGGCCGACCTCATGGAATTCTTCGCGAAGAAGCGCCGCGTCCTGGTCACGAGCGATGCGGTTCGTCCAACTCCTCTCTCGCCCCGCTAATCCCCCGATTGCAGGCCGCCCAGGAGAAGAAGTTCGTGAACATCTCGCTGATCCTCAACCACTCGATGGCGCCGAGCGCGGAGGTGCACGCCCTGCGCGCCGCCCGCTGCCTGCCGCCGCTCGCCGGCAACACCGCGTGCGTGACCTTCCTCTCGCACGAGCACCAACGCGAGCGCCTCTTCTGGTGGACGTGGCAACGGAAGCTGGAGATCAAGACGCTCGAGCTGGAGAACTGCCGCGGCCGCCCTATGCACATGCTCACGAACCGCTTCTGGTTCACGCAGCAGCCGGATTTCGTGGTAAGTAGGGGAGCGAGAGGGCAAGGGGGTCGGTCGGACTTCGGGTGGACGGAATGCGAGCTAATCGGTAGCCGTCAAACGAATGAATGCATCGGAATCACTCTAACCCCATTTTTGCAGAACCACTCGGAGATGCAGAAGCACAACCGGGACGGAGTGAGTCCTCCGCTCTCTTCCCACTCCTTACTACTCTTCGTTGCAGAAACCGGTGCGCCGCCCGCCACCGGTCGTCCCGAAGGAAGCGGCCGCCGAAATGCCGACCGAGGGGAAGGAGGTTGAGGAGAAGCCTGTGGTGCCCTCGGTTGGGGCCGCCGGCGACGTCCTGCCGCTCGACCGCTCGTCGCCGTCGCCGTCGCCGTTGACTCCGCCGGCGGAGTCGCCGCCTCTGCAGGAGATGGTCCGCGAGTCGCCGCCGTCCCTCTCGCTTCTCACCTCGACGCCCAAGAAGCCGCCGATCGCGGACGACAACAACGAGCAGAAGGACGTGGAGGACGAACCGGAAGAGCCGTTCGAGTCGGCGGCGGTCTCGCCCATCGACGGACCGCAGCGGCCGCTCGCGTTCGCGTACACGCCGCGCCAACTGCTCTCGATCGTGGACACGCAGGTGAAGCGCCTGCGAGTGCGCGAGCTCGCGTGGACGACGCCGCCCGAGTTCATCCGCCGCTGCCGCCCCGACTGCTCGAAGCCCAACCCGCGTTGCCGCAATCCCGAGGCGGTCCTCAACGAAGCCGAGTACGTCCGCAACGTCGGTCTGCTAAGCTTCCAGCGACACGACCCGGATTCCGTTTGATTCCGCCGTTCCATTCAGTTCGTTCTACCCACATCAAATTCCTTCGTTCACGCACGTGTATTCCCTTCGTTAATCTCAGCCATAGACCTCAAAGCAGTGCTCCATTTAGTCTTAATCAACGTTTGTGTGTGAAGAAACTCGTGTGTTTGTTCCCACCACCCATCCATTTTGTTCCTTAAGTTGTTTGATTTGAAATTAGTGCACAATCATTGGATTCTTTTCGTTTAAGTTGTTTTGTTTCTTTGTCCATCCCACATGCAACTGAATAAACGGACGTTATCGCGCAGGAAGCTGCCTGATTTAAACGAAGGAAGAACAGTTGAGTGGGGGCTTTCACGAGGGGAAAAACGGCCATTAATTCGATTCGCACCAATCAGTAAGCTTTCCGTACTCATTACTTTATTAGCATCCATTCGAAGGACAAACATGCGAACAGTACAGCGATAACAACAACAAGGAAGGACCAACAACGAGAACCGTATCAATCGAGAACAAGCGAGAAGTTGAGAATCACTGATTGGAGGCCGCACGTTCCGTCGCTCCGGCCATCCGGCGCGCCTCCGCTTCCAGCGACCAGCCGGCGCCAATCGTGCGCTCGGCGGCCGCCAGCCGACGGAGCAGCTCGTCCACGCCGCTGGCGCACGTCGCGATGGCCGTCGATTTGAGCGGCGTCTGGAGCATTTTGTTCGCAATCAACCGCACGTTCTCCAGCGTCTTGCGGAGCGCAAGGACGACCGCCGGCGACGAGTGGCATTGGCGGGAGCGGGTGTTCGTCCTGAAGAATCGACTAAACAAGAGGAATGAACGAAAGGAACTCACTGATCGTCGACGTAGCTCGTGTACAACTCGGAGAGGATCTTGTAAGACTCCGTGGCGAAGCAAGTGGCCAGGGCCGAAGTGGAGGCGAGGATCACTTGCGCGTCCTTCGATTCGGCCGTGTCGCCGCCGTCCTGCACTTCGATCGCGATGCTGAGCATCGGCACCACGCCCAGCACGTTCAGGAGTTCGTTTTTGATCGCGACTGCAAGCAAACAAACGAATTGAAGAAGGAGGGATGAAAAGGACGTACTCTCGTTGACCATCGCCGTCATTCGCGGCATTTGTGCGCACAGGTCGAGCGGCCAGTCGAAGCGGCGGATCACGGCGTCGACGAACGGGACCAACGAGCGGTACGTGTCGGCCGTCACGGGTTGGCGCCGATAGGAGAGGAGCGTGTCGATGAACGTGATCCGCAGCGTCGCCGGGTCGCAGTCGGGGAAGCAGACGGCCGGGCGGAGGTCGGCGAGCAGCTCGCGGGCCAAATCGACCGACGCGAACGCCAACTCGAGCAGCGCGATGAAGAAATCGTCCACGGGCGCCGCCTCGCGTCCGCCCGCCATCTGCACCTTGCGGAGCGTGCGGCGCGCGTCGATCCGCATGTAGCGGAAGAGAACCTCGGGGATTTCGACCTCCCAGTCGGCGGCCGCACGCTCGAAGCAGCGGCCGACCGCGTACTTCGTGCTCCACAGCCACGTGTTCAGCTCGTGCTCCACGAACAGCAGCTCGTCGGCGGGAATCACCACTTTCTCTTCTAAAGAACGAACGTACAAATAAAAGAAAGAAGAATGGAAGGGCTTACTCAATAGTTTCGTGCCGAAATTGCGGAAGACCTGCGGCAGGGCCGAACGCGACGGCATCTCGCGGCGCTGCCGCTTGTACACGAGCAGCAGGAAGGTGAGCAGCTCGGAGGGTTTGATCCACGACTCTGCAACCCAAAGAATAGAAGAGAGTGAAGATTCGTGTGCTCACCGCCTTCTTTCGGCTCCCAATTGACGAAATGGACGCGATTTTCGTTGCCCGTCCCAAACATTTGGCCGAGCAGCGAGAGGATGAACTCGCAGTTCTGCGCGTTCAACGGCAATCCGAAGAGAACGTCAACGATCAGGTCGGTGGTCGACACGACGGCCAGTTGGCTCACGATCTGCTCGGCGCCTGCAATCGATCGATTTGAAAAGGATTCAATTGAATGCTCTTCTTGCACGTACCGACGGTCTTCGTGGATGAGCGGGTCAGCTGGCGCATCAACAGGAAGACGCTCTTGACGTCGTTTGGACCGCCCGCCTCCAGCGCATCGTCCAGCATTCGCTTCAGCACGTGGATCGCCGCGTTCACCCGCCGGCCGCCCTCCGCGGGAATTCGCATGCGGAAGAGCGGCCGGCACAACTCGAAGACGCGATTGAAGTTCTGCAGGAGCTCCTTGTTCGCGCTCAAGTGCTTGAAGATTTCGGCGAACGAACGTCGCGCCGCCAGCAGCACCAACGCGCGCACGAGGGCGGCGGCCGGCCGCACGTCTGCCTCGTCGAGCCGCTTCTGCTGCAGCGTCTTCATCAGACGGCTCATACCGTCGTTGAACTCCTGAAGACGAAAAAGAAGTGATAGAGTTGGTGGGATAGAAGGATGAATCAAGAGTTTTTACAGCAAGACAAATAATGGCTTTTGATTGAATCAACCACCGATGGAAAAAGAAAGGACGTACCCGACGGTGCGCCTCCAGCCGCTCCGTTTCGGCCGCTACGGAGAGGTCCAGCGAGTCGATCAACCTGAAACAAACGAATTGAAATTGCAGAGCACAAGAATGAATCGGAAATTCGTAATTTCCCTCCAAAATCGCTCACTCTTGGTCCGATTTGCCGCCCGCCGGTTGGCCCACGAGATCGTCGAGGATTTTCGTCAAGTCGGCCGCCCAATTCGTCGGCTGCTCGTCCTCCGGTTTGTCTGCAAGAATTCGAGGGAAATCGTGATGAAATCGGGGGGAAACGAACCTTCCGGTCGAATCGCCGTCTCCTCGCTCATCTCGCTGCGAATCGGCGGGAAGTTTGCGTCCGGTGGGTCGGGAGCAACCGGCAGCTTCCGCAGCAGCCAGTCGAACAGCCGAATCGTCAGAACGAACATTTGGTTGCAAGGAGGCAGAAGCCGAGAGTGAGGCGGAAGAGTCGACCCGGTTTGCCCCGCAGATGGGTCACTTCTTCCTCTCACTCGCTTGATGCTCGCCGTTCGCCTCGACTGGTGCTTTCCGTTGGTTACTTTGCGCTGAATCGCGTGAAAGAAGACGGAGTTCAACAGTGAGCGGTAGGTTCGTGATTCGTGAATTCGAAGGGAAATTCAATTCAATTTGCTCCAATTTCGCTCCTTGTTTCACTGTGCGGGTGCATTGACGCGTGTTGAGTGTTCGACGATCGTTCGTGCCCGCCGAGTGATTGCGGCGAGCGGGCGAGCGAACGAGCGGAACGTGCGGGCGAATGGAAGGCGAAGAAGAAACGAAGGAAGGAAGGGCGAATGATAGGCGCCGCTTTCCGCTCGCCGCCCGCCTGCTCCCGACCGACCGATCGGAGCGGCCGGCCGGCCGGCGGCGAGATGATCGGCGGGCGTCTTCCACACGCCCGCCGTCCACTTCTTTCCGCCTTCCGCCTGCTTTCTTTTGCGAAGTGTTTTCGGTTGCCTTCGTCGCACGTTTCGCCGCCTTCTCCTTGGGGACGTCGGCGGACTGTTGGCAAATGAGTGGGCACTTCTCTCCGTTCTGCAAGCGGGAAGAACTAATGGCTTTTGATGCTGCTGACGGAGAAGGCGAGAGAAAGAGCGGGTGTGAACAGTGAACGATGACCTGTGGTCTTTCTTTATCGCTTTGAGTGTTTTGAACGTGAGGTTACTGTTCCTTTCATTTTATTCAGCGTTTTGCTCGTCGTTTCTGCTCCCCACAAATTCCTTTCCTTGAAGTACGTGCACGTGCATTTTTTGGGTGCATCGCTTACAGCTTCCCTTTGGTCATCCTCCTGTTCAATCCCAATTGATTTCAGTAGCCCCCGTGGAGATGCTCAAACTTGTCCACCGGCACTGCCCGCCGCCGCACCGGCTCGTCGCGAGAAGATGGCTTCATTTCACGAGTTCGTTCTCTCTTTCCCCTTCTTTCAATTCTTGCTGTTTGCTGCAGGTATCCTGGACAAACTCGTCCAATTCAAGCTCTCGGACATTGGCGAGGGGATCGCCGAGGTGCAGGTCAAAGATTGGTGAGTTCCCTCCGTTCTTTCGTCCATCCTTTCATTGATTGCAGGCACGTAAAAGTCGGGGACAAGGTGAACGAATTCGACAACATTTGCGAAGTGCAGAGCGACAAAGCGGCTGTCACGATCACCAGCCGCTACGAGGGCGTCATCAAGAAGCTGTACGTCCTTTCCTCTCATTCTATTCATCGATTGATCAAATTATTTAGGTACTACAAGGTGGACGACGTGGCGCGCGTGGGCTCGCCGCTGATCGACATCGAGGTGGGCGAGGACGCGTCGGAGGAGACGAACACGAACGAAGGTGGCTTTCCATCGATTAATTTCGTTTGATCGCCGTCGTTCAGCCCACCTGCCGGACGAGCCGCCGCCCAAGCCCACCGACCACAAGGAGGCGGCCGACGAGCAGCCGACCGGCGGCTCCAAATTTCTCGCCACCCCCGCAGTCCGCCGCCTGATCAAGGAGCATGGGATCGACATCCGCAGCGTCGATGGGACGGGCAAAGACGGACGGGTGCTGAAGGAGGACATCCTGAAGTTTCTCGGCGGTTCGGAGGCGAAAGACGTTCGTGACCAGCGGCCCGCCTCTGACTCGACGCCTCCGCCGAAAGCTCCCGCATTTACGGTGGGTATTTTGATTTAATTTGGGCTGGAATTGCTGCCTAATTGTCCCTACTATTCACTCCTTTCTTTCCTGTGATTGAAGCCTTCATTTTCGTGCTTCCAGCCCCAACTCACTGAGGACAAGGTCGTCCCGATTCGGGGCTACACGCGCGCGATGATCCGCTCGATGTCCGAAGCGTTGCGCATCCCGCACTTCTGCTACAACGACGAGTACACGGTGGACGAGTTGATTCGACTGCGCGACCACCTGCGGGGCGAAGCGAAGCGGCGACACGTGAAGCTCACCTACCTGCCGTTCATCATCAAGGCCACCTCGATGTCGCTGGCCGAGTACCCGCAGCTGAACGCCGCCGCCGACGAGAAGCAGGAGAACATGGTCTACAAGGCGAATCACAACGTTCGTCCCCCATTCTCTGCTTTTATCCTTCTTGTGCAGATCTGCCTGGCGATGGACACGCCCGACGGCCTCGTGGTGCCGAACATCAAGCGCTGCGAGCAGAAGAACGTGTGGGAGATCGCCGCCGACCTCAACCGCCTGCAGGACGCCGGCCAGAAGCGGCAGATCCCGCGCGAGGACCTCCAGGGCGGCACCTTCACGCTCTCGAACATCGGGATCGTGAGTGCGGGGGGATGGGGACTCATGGGTTGAAGATGGTTGATTCGTTCAATTCTTTCGCTGTTCTTCATTTGTGACCTCAAAGCGATGGGTTTCTTCTTTCAATGCAGCACTCGCCCATCTACTCGTCTATTTACTTCGTTCATTTGTTCGTTGCAGATCGGGGGCACGTACGCGTCGCCGGTGATCTTCCCGCCGCAAGTGGCGATCGGCGCGTTGGGGCGCATTCGGAAGCTGCCGCGCTACGACCGCCACGACCAGCTCGTGCCCGCCCACGTCATGAACGTCTCGTGGGCTGCCGACCATCGGTTTGTGGACGGCGCGACGATGGCGCGCTTCTCCAATCGGCTGAAGGAGTTCCTCGAGAATCCCGCCCTGTTGGTCGCCGGCATGCGATGAGCGGAGATTGAGTTTAGCGTAGTTTCTAGTAATGAATTACCGATTTGTGGCCAATTGTTTGTCGAAATACCGGTTCTAATCGAGTGCCCATCTTGTTTGCCCATTGCCCGTTCTTTGGTTCGAATTCGAGAGATTTCTTTCCTCCGCTCTTGCCCTTGCCGATTGTTGGTTGTTCCGTCGATTAAACAAACTTCTACGCATTGACGAGGGATGTGTGCAGAACGGACGAGTGGAGCAGGGCCTCGACCGGGAACTCTAACGAAGCGAAAGGAAACCGCCGGCTAACGGGCGCACGGCGGGCTTCTGTCTCCGATGGACGTCACAAAAAAGGCAGAAGAGTGGCTTTTATCCGGTTCTTCGCCGACGATCAGCAGGAACGAATGAAAATGCAGACAGCTTCGGGGTCGATGTGGCCGAGCTGCTCGATGAAGGGGATGAGCCGCGAGACTCCAAAATCGACCACGAATTTGCAAACGAGAGCGAGCGGCGGCTGCCCGATTGAAGCGAGACAGACGGCCTGTAAATCCTCGTCACTTCGTTTGTGCTTCCTTCCTTCCACTCACGTCGAGCACCTTCTTAAGGCCGGCCGCCGTCAGTCCGGAGATGTCGGGAATGAGCTCCTCGACTTTCGTCAGGATCTTTATGCACGAGTCGCAGGCGAATTCATCGGCCTGATGGCCGGGCGGCAGTCTCCTGATCGGGCGTCTCCCGTAGATTCTTTCGAACGCTCTCTCAAACGCTCTTTCGTTGGGCTCCGCAAAGAACCCGTCCTCGTTCGGAAGGCGGTAGGCGAGGACCACAGCGAGGAACAACGAGACCAGCAGGAGGGAGCGCATTGTGTTGGATGTGCAGGGGTCTTCGTCTGCCGGTTTTATCTTCTCGCTTGTCCAACATCGTTGAGATGCAAATAGTAGCGGCCATAAACCTTGATAGCCGTTGGGATCGTTGGGGCAACGGTTGGCGCCCATTTCGCAAAAATGCGCATCCCATCAGAACAAATGAACGACGGGATTCACGGCTGACGACTAGTCGCGAATTTCAGATCAAACGACTTTCTTTACAACTTGCTGTCGGCCCGTTAGCGGTCCAAAGAACTCATGCGAATTCGATTGCCTGTTGAAGGATCGAGCGGAGGACGAAGGAACATAGCAGAACGGAATGGAAATAGCCGCCTTGATTGTGAGTCATGGGATTCGAAGACAGTGAAGGGAATCACCGCGGGTTGCTCATCATCTCGACTCATGCACCTGACAACGAGAAGGAAGCAATCAAGCGTGAAGCAAAACAAATGAGCAAGCCGGGTGAAGCAAGCGGGCAGCATTCAACGACTCATCGTTCATTTCTTCTGTTGAACCACCCGGTCGGCTGCTCGCTCCGCTCCGTTTCTCTCGTCCAGGATGCCCACTTGCCGCTTCGCCCTCTCCATCGCATTCCTTTTGCTGTTCGCTTCGGCCGTCCTCGGGCACGACCCCGAGCCGGAGTTCGTTTGAAAGTTCGACCCGAAGAACACGAGCTTCGACGCGTGCGTCACGGGCGCCAAGCAGCACTGGGGGCAGGAGGCCCACTTGTTCGTTCGTCCTCGACATTGCTAATCCTTTGATTGCAGCAACCTGAGCGGCTGCAACGAGACGACCATCCACGTGCAGTTCGAGGGAAGGTACGCACTCCGCTTCCACTTTAACGGCAGGAAGCACGCGGGCGCCAAGTGGGTTCTCTTCGAGAGTGGGTTGCTCCTTCCACTTGCTGCAGATGGTCGGTGGAGATCGGCGAGTGCCAGTTCGAGGTTGAGAACGTGAACGACAACGGCACCTGGCGCTTGCAGTTGGGTTCGTTCGGGGAAGAAGCGGGACGAGCAGCCGCCCAATCCACTCACTTTAATTCTCGTTGAGTGCGTTCAAGAAAGAAGGCGGCCGTTTTGGCGAAGAAGGGAACTCTGACTTGAAGCAAAAAGACGCTCCATCACTTCACGCTGCAGGGAACCACTCGCTCCCGCACAACACGCGCCTGCGGCTGGACGGCGGGCTGCGCGACGAGCACCTCGCGGAGCACTGCCGCTGCCGATCGCTGCGGGCGCCCCACCCGAACGTCCGCTTCCTCGCCGTCGCCCGCATTCACGTGAAGAAAGTGGGCGGCGATCCGGGCGGTCTAATCGTCACTGTTCGTTCCCACCACTCACTCCTTTCGCTCACTCACGAGCTTCCAGGGCCCGCCCGCCTTCGGCGAGTTCTCCGTGCCGCCCAACGCGTCCGCTCGGACGTTTGCGGCGCCCGTGAAGCGGCCGGAATGCGCCGAGTCGTGGTTCGTCCCTTCTGCTTTGATCCGATCGTTCGTTGCTTGCAGATTGGCTTTTGTGAGTCCGCGTTGTCTAGTGTTCGGGCGGACGGAATCGCTTTCTTTCTTTCTGATTCATTTGGTTGAGTTGGATGAATGCGTGCATCAGATCGGCTGTTCTTTCGACTTCCTCTCAATCAAGCTCAACAAACGAATTCGTCTCGCCGCGAACTGACCGAGTCGTCTACCGAAGCAAAGAAAAACTCAAGAGTGCAAAGAATCGTCTTGTTCCTTTTGTTCACTTGCTCGCTTCCAGGCTACCGTAATCGCACTCATTTCGTGTCCGCTCCCCGTCGGCAACAAAGCGAAGGGAGCGAGCAGGACGCGTTAACGAGCTTTGTTTCATGCAACGAGCCGGGCGATTCGAAAGCGGCGAGTGCAAATGGCCGCTCGTTCCCGCTGCCGACGGACCGCGCGCAGGTGTTGCGAATGGCTTTCGGCGGCGTCCCGTTCACAAATGGAAATTCGCGGCCGACGATTGCTGATGGCAACAACAAATGAGAGTGATTGGATCGTTTGGACGCGCGTCCGCTCCTTCGGATGGCGGCTCGAATGAATCCTGCGATTGCTAATGAAATTGCGCGGTCATCCGCGCGTCGATCCGCCGGCCGCTAATCCGCCGGCCATTCGATCTGCTGGCCGACGCCCCGATGCGATTAGAAAAACAAACGAGTGCCACTCGCCGCCGCTCGCTCCCTCGAGTGCTCCACCGCGCGACAGCCGGATCGCGGCCCGAGCGACGGCGAGGACCTCAAATGAGCGGACGCTCGCCGAGAACTCCGCCCACTGCTCGCGCGGTCGCCGGTCGTTCGGCCGCTCGCTTCCGCGACTCTCGCAAGATCGACGTCCACGAATCGGCGGTCGATGGGCGAACTCAACGGCAAGCGGGCGTTTTTGAACGCCAACGGACGGCCGTGGCCTCGAGCGCTGTGTTGTTCGAAGCGGCCAGTGATCGAGGGCGATCATTGGACGTTCACGTCTTTCTTTTACCCGCCGTCTTGTTCGTTTCGCCGTCTCGTTCTTCTTTGAGTACTTGAAAGCGAGCGAGGCATTTGCTCGCATTCGCAATGAGAAGCGGGAAAGTCCGGCGAGTAGCGACAGCGAACGATTGAGCTTGTTTCTATGCCGCTTCTTGAACTCACGGCCATCTTCCGCCTTTCGCCGTCCACTCGCTCGTTTCTGCGGTCGTCCATTCGGCAACAGCGCGTCGTTTTCCGCGTTCATTCCGTTCGTTCAGCGCCGACCGGCCGCCGTCTTCGATTGCGGCTTCGTGTTGGGGCAACGCGCGAGTGTCCGCCGACCACGAACTTCAAGGAGTGCTTGAAGAGGAGGACAAGCAGCAACCTCCAGACGACCAGCGCTTTGAGACGAAAATGGCGCCGATCGTTCGTTGCTCTTCGCCAGAATTCCAGTGATCTTCTCGTTCAGAAGCCGTGCACTGTCTGCGGAAAGGGCGGTTTCAAGTCGGAGGCCATTCGCACGCTGCACTTGGGCGCGCACAAACACAAGGGCGCCTTTACCTGCTCCCTTTGCGGCACCGGCTGGGTCAGGCGCACGAAGCGGCGAAACCACGAACGCTGCGTCCACGGCTTGGAGCGACGGCCAGCGGACGCCGCGCCCAAAAAAGCCATTCGCATTCCGCCCGTAAGCGCCCACCTTCAGCTCTCTCCTGCCACTTCCTTTAGTTACAGAAGTACCGCTCGGTCTTTCGTCAAGTGGGTTCGAACATCGAGAGCGTGCAGCAAGCGGCCGTCCTCAGCAAGCCCAAGAGGATTCCGCCGGTTTTGGAGTGGGAGAAGCCGGCGTCGAAGGACAAGAAGAAGGGCGTCCAAACGCCGCCTCGTGACGCGCCGGCCAAGCCGCCCCGTCGAACGTCCGCAGCGGCCGGCACTGCGAAGCAAACGGCCGATGAGAACTCGACGAGCGAGAGCGAAGAGGAGGACGAAGAGGAGGAGAGCACGTCGGGCGAGTCCCACGACGACGGCGGCGACGACGGCGACGAGGAGTGGCTTCCGCTTCCTGCCGATCGCACCCCGCCGCTCACTCCCGCCGCTCCAGTCGCGCACGCACAGCAAGCGGCCGCCGACGTGCGGTCCGCCATCCGCCTGCCGCTCGTCCCACCGGCCGCCCGCGAGCCGCCGACGCCCTCGAACGGCGCTCCCGTCTACCACGTCGCCCACACGGCGGTTTGCTTTGTTGATCGCTTTCTGCTGCACTCGGGAGTTCGTTTCAGCTGATTCAGCTGCAGCGCCACCTGCGCGAGCAACGATTCCACGCCGTGCGGTTACAAGGAGCGCTGCAGACGCGCATTCGGGAGCTGGAGGCGGAAGTCGCCGCCCACCAAGAAGTGAGTCTCGCGATCGTCGGTCGGCCGATTCATTCGGCGACTTCGGAACGCCTCGACGGTCGTCGCCCTGGAGTCGAAGTGCGGCGAGTTGGAGCAGAAGGCGCGACTCGCCGAGGAGGCGCGAGACGCGGCCGTTCAGGAGAGCGATCGACTGCTGCAAGAGGTTCGTTCCACGTCCACAATCAACCCTCGCTCGCCGTCTTTCCAGAACGACCGGCTGAAGGCGCGAGTCGAAGAGGAGAAGAAGCGAATGAACGAGGCGGTTGCCGAGTGGAAGGCAAAGTGCGAGGCTCAAGAGAAGCAAGTGAGTCACTTCCTTTTGCTTCTTTTCTCATTTACCCCGTTCGTTTAGATCGACGAGCAGAAGACGAAGAACGTCGCGCTGAAGTTGGAAGCAAGCCAGTCGAAGTCGCGGATGGTCCACTTGGAGACGATCTGCGAGCAGTTGCGCGTGGCCGCCGACCGGGGCGAGAAGGCGAACAAGGCGGTCCTCAAAGAGCGCTTCCAGTTCAAATGCGAGATTCGTTCTCGTTCCAACAATCGCTCCCCTCACGTCCGTTCAGAATGACGAACTGAAGGCCAAGCTGAACGAGCAGCAGAGCCGCTCGGCTTCGTTGCAAGCGGGTTTCGACTTTCAATTGCGAGAGGGGCAGAAGAAGACGAAGGAGTGGAGTGCGAAGGCCGCGGCCTTGGAGGCGCAGGTGAGGACTCTTCGGTCTCTCCTGCATGTTCTTGGGCGTTCCAGATCGCCAGTTTGAAGGCCGAGAACGCCGTCCTCTCCTCGTCGAGATCCATTCTGATCGTGAGTCCCTCCATTTGTTTCCATACTTTCATTCAGTTCGTTCAGGCCGACTGCACGCGCGTGTTGAATGCGAACATCTCGAGCGAGAATGCGGCCGAGCTGCTCACATTTTCCGTGCGCCACAGCGCCCGCGAGCTGACCGCGCGCGTCCTCGAGTTCGCCGACCGCAGCGGCGGCAAGTCGGCGCTGTTGCTCCAGCGGCCGATCTCCGAACTGCTCACGGCCGACCTCGAACTGTACAAGGCGATCAGCGCCGTCATGCAATGAAATCTTCTTTGAGTTCCTCCCGACTGATGTTCTTTCCTTGTACGCTCAATAAACGAGGTCTCTCAACAAACCACTTAGACCCTCTTCAATTAAACAACTTTCCGAAGAAACAAAGGTCTCGTGTCAGTGCAGATAAAGGTGAACAAGTGCGCTCTTTGCGAACGGCTCTAGTTCACCGAAAGAGTGCAGAAGCTCTCTTTTTTCTGATCAAAACTACCTGCCGAACGGAGCGGCCGGGAACTCGATTGAAGAACGGTCGAATCGCAGCGAGTGATCGGCGGCACATTCCCGGCATTCACACGTCTTTCACGTTCGCTTGTTGTGCGAGTGGGAAATGCGTAAGGCCTATGTCGGCCTCCCGCTGTCTGTCGTTGACCTGTCGAGTGAATAGCGATTGATTTCTTTATGTATCGCGTTTGATTGCTACCTATTCGATGGGAAAGATGGCCAGTGACTGCAAGAGTTTGCGCCGCACAACCCGCCGCTATTGTTTGCGTGTTGGCAAGCGGGGCAAAACGACGCACGTCCGCTGGGCGGCCGGCCACTGCTCGCTTTCTCACGTGATTCGCGGGCATTATTCGTTTGTTTTGGCAATTTTATTGTCTTGCTTCCGCGAGCGTCGAAGAATGGCCGCGGCGGACGCGAAGATCGAACCGAAACGGGAGGCGGAGGTCGAGCAGCCGGATTGCGTTTTTCTCGCCGCTTCTTCGCACATTCCGCCCGACGTGAGTCTCTTTTTCGCTTCGATCTTCATTCCGACCGCTTGCAGCAAATCTGCGGCGTGTGCGGCATCGATTTGCCCTCGAAAACGATTCGAGAAACTCACGAGGCGGGCCACAAACGAGATGACCGCTGGATTTGCTCCGTTTGCCACGTGCCCTGCAAATCGCTCGCTCGTCGAGTGCGCCACGAGAAGAAAACCCACGGCTACAAGCGGCACGCGCTGGACCGCGAGAATCCGCTGCCGATCAAGCTGCTCAAGGTTCACAGCAGCTCGTTCTTCTGATCATCCGTCTCGTTTGTTCAGAGCCAACTCGCCGCCGTCTTCAACGTTGGCTTCGAGCTGGTGGAAACGCAAGAGAAGGCCGTCAGTTCGGCCGCTCTCTTCGCCGGCTCGCCCGCGCACGAAGCGACGATCGCCGATTTCGAGGAGCTCGTGCGCTCCAAACGTCACCGGTCGCCTCCACTCGTTCGTTTCGCTTCTCGGAGTTCCCATCTGAATTGTTGCTTTCTTCAGCCATCGTGCGAAATCTGCGGAGTGAACGGCTTCACAAGCGTGTCCACTCGCGACAAACACGTTAATTCGCACCAACGAGCCAGCGGATTCCAGTGTTCGCTGTGCGGCATCCGCAGCTTGTGTTCGTCGGTGCGAAATGAGCACGAAAACCGGACGCACTGGATGGAGCGGCGCGAGGAGGATCGCGGCCGGAGAGAGGCCATTCGGATTCTGTCGGTGAGGGCTCTATTTTACTTCTTTCATCCCATCTGCTGTTCAGGAGGACCAAAAGCTCTTCCGTCAAGTGGGCACGAACATGAAAGCGATTCTGCGAACGGCCGTGGCCAGCAAGTCTTCTCATCGTCTCCCGGCCCTGGTCTGGAATAAGCCGGAGAAGCGGGCGGCTGACGCGAACAAAAAGAAGCCGTCCAACGAAAAGGACAAGAAGCGCGCCCGATCGGCCGCCTGCTCGGGCGCCAAACGCCGCCGTTTCTCTTCGCCGGACTCGGACTCCAGCGATTGGGCCGAAGAGAACGGGATTATGTTGAGCGGCTCCGATGGCGAGGCCGAGGAGGTCGAGCAGATGGACATCGCGGAGATCCCCGAGCCGCCCACTTCCGTCGCTTTCGATCAGCAAATGGTGCTCGAATCGCAGTCCGCCGTCCAGCTGCCGCCCGCCCAAGTGGTCGCTCAGCCGCCTGCCCACTCGAAGGTTCGTTCTCCGCATCTTTGTCTTCGAATCGGCGTCTCTCTGCAGGCCGACTGGGTGAACCGTCTGCGCGAACAACAAGCGAATGCCGAGAAGATCCAAGCGGAACCTCCACGCCCGCATTCGGCAGTTGGAGGAGGAAGTGGCCGCCGAGAAGCAGAAATCTGCTGCGATCACGAGCGAAGTGAGTTCTCCGCCATCTTTTCCGTTTCATCTCGTTTGCGGCTTCAGTTCGAAGCGTTGAAGAGAAAGCTGCGGGCGGAGGAGACCCGTTCTTCTTTGTCACTCGCCAACCCCCATGCCCAAAACGAGAAGGAGGCGGAGGACCCGCTTGTGGCCGAATGGAAGGAAAAGACGGCCGACCTCGAGAAGCAGGCAAGTTCACGACCATCTTCTCGTTTCTTCTAACCGTCCGCTTCAGATCGAAGAGGTGAAGGCGGAGAACGCCGCTCTCTCTTCGTCCCGTTCCGTCTTGATTGTGAGTCCATTTGCCCCCGCACTCCTCCCCTCCAATCGCTTTGTTCAGGCCGAGTGCGCGGAGGCGATGCGGGCGGGAATCTCGACGGACAACGCGGCCGACGTCCTCGTTTTCGCCGCTCGCTACGATGCGCGCGAACTCGCCGCCTTTGCGATCGACTACGCCGAGCGGAATGGCGGCAAGGCGGCCCTCTTTCTCAAACAACCGATCGCGGGCTCGTCTTGAGCAACGTGGAGCTGTTCCGGACGATCATGCAATGGATGCAATGAGATCCCTTGCGTGTTTTTATTGCTTGTTGTGTTTTTTGTTGTCTGTTGAAGGTGAATAAACAAGGTATTTTTACGATCCAGTCGGACGCTCTGTAGTTCAAGAAAGACTGGGAGGGATCGATGACTCGTGACTGTGCAGAGAGTTGAACGAGTGAGCTTTTTAGCGAGTAGATCCACTCGAAGGCAGGAGCGCGCAATCTTTCTTCTTTCTGACCGCAACGATCAACCGAACCGGGCGGCCAAAATTCGTTTGTATGGCGGTTGACTTGTAGGAAATAGTCGGCAGCCCGTTGCCAACATTCTCCCGTGTTCGTGGGTGTGCTGCTTGCGCGGGCTTTCGTCGACCCTCCCTTTCTGTCGTTGAGCTGCATGAAGAACGGCAACTTCGACGCGTATTTCCCGCTCGATGGGGAATGACTAAAAACTGTGGCCGTTTGCCCCGCAAAGCCCGCGGCGATTGTCTCTTCTTCGGCGAGCGGCGGACGTTTGCGGAGGTCCCGCCGCGATTGCTGCTCGGCTCGTCACTTCTTCCGCTCGCCCCCTCACTCGTCCGTCTTCCGCGGGAGCGCTCGGTCTTGCGCTTCGCTCATTTTCGGCCCTGCACCCGGTTCGTGCATCGGTCGACTCTTGTTTCCTTTGCCGCCCGCTTTCTCGTGTTTTGCACGTGCTTTTTGTGCTTGTCGAGCTCCCGCTCGTCTCTCCGGCTTCCAAGATCGTGGAGGAATGGCCACAGCGGACGCGATGGTCGAACCGAAGATGGAGGCGGAGGCCGAACAGGCGGCGCACGGCTTCGTCGACGGTTCCTCGCACGTTCGACTCGACGTGAGTTCTTTTCACTCGTGTTTAACCGCTTTTCTGCTCGCTTGCAGCAAATCTGCGGCGTTTGCGGCATCGACGTGCGAAACGCCACGAACCGGGCGCGCCACGCAAAGTGCCACGATCGCGATTACGCGTGGAAGTGCTGCGTTTGCTGCGTGTCGTACGACGAGCGCGCCTACCGAGCGGAACACGAAGAGCTCACGCACGGCTTGCGGCGGCACGCGCTGAACGCGAACCGCAAGGAGGCCGTGCGGATTCTCAAGGTTCGCTTCTGCTCGTTCGTCCGTTCCGTTCATCTCCTTTCGTCCCGCCTGTTTAGAGCCAACTCGAGAGCGTCTTCAACGTCGGGACGAAGCTGCTCGACACGCAGGCCGCTGCCGAGTCCTCGGCCGCCTTCTTCGATGGCTCGCCGGAGGAGGAGGCGACGACCGCCGACTTCGAGGAGCTCATGCGCACCAAACCGCACCGCCCGCCCCCGCTCGTTCGTTTCTCTTCCGCCAATTTTGAATCGTCTCGTTGTTTGCAGCCGCCATGCGAGCTCTGCGGCCTGAACGGGTTCACGACCGTGCCGACTCGCGACAAGCACGTGAATTCGCACCAACCGGTCCACGACTACACCTGCTCGTTGTGCGGCATCCGCAAACCCGACGCCCACTCGCGCAACGAACACGAACGCCAGTCGCACGCGATGGAGCGCCGTCATGAGGATTGCGGCCGCAAGGAGGCCCTTCGCATTCTGTCGGTGAGCGCCCGTCTTCCGCGCTCACCTCCTCGCACTCGCTGCTTTCAGGAAGACCGGAAATTGTTCCGCCAAGTGGGCACGAACATCAAGACCGTCCAGAAGGCGGCCAAGGCGACGCGCTTTGCGCGCTATCCGCCGGCCTTGGTCTGGCGGAAGCCGGCGAAGCCGCAGGATGACGGCGGCAAGAAGAAGCCGTCCGACGAGCGGAAGAAGCGCGCTCGTTCGGCCGACTCGACGCCCGCCAAACGCCGCCGTCGCGCTTCGCCGCACTCGAGCTCTAGCGACGCGGCGGACGTGGACGTCCTCGCATTGAGCGACCTCGAAGACGGGGCGCAGGCGGGCGAAGCGATGGACGAAGCGGAGATCTCGGAGCCGTCCACTTCCGCCGCCTCCGATCAGCAGCAAGTGGTGCTCGAATCGACGTCCGCTGTCCAACCGACCGCCGAGGCGCCGCCCGCCCCGTCGACTTCGAGCTGCGCCGCCGTCCAGCCGACCGCCCACTCGGAGGTTCGTTCTTCTCCCTTTCTTTCCTTAACTTTCTTCGTTCCAGCTCACGGAGCCGCAAGATCGTTCGCCCGCGCGCCAATCGGAAGCCGAAGCCGTCCAAACGGAGCTCCACGCGCGCATTCGGGCGTTGAAGAAGGAACTCGCGGACAAGGACGAGCAGGCGGCTGCCGAGGCGCAGGAAGTGAGTTCTTCGACCATCTCTTTCGCTTCATCCTGCTTGCGGCTTCAGGTCCTCGCTCTCCAAGCGAAGAACGCCGAGTTGGAGACGAAGGTCAAGGAGCAGCGGCGAGCACACGCTGAGACCAACGACGCGGTTCGTCCCCTTCCATCAATCGAGTCATTCGTCCTCTTTGCAGAATGAGGACTTGGAAGTGAAGTGCGAGGAACTGGAGGCGACGATCGCTCGTCTGGAGTTCAAAGGCCGCGAGCTCGAGCAGAAGGCCAGCGACGCGGAGAACGCGCGTCGAGCGGCTGTCGAGAAGCTCAAGAAAGAGGTGCGTCCTCGTCTCGCTCAAATGACCAGTCACTCGCCGCCATTTGCAGACGGACAAGTTGAAAGCGAAGCTGAAGGAGCAGGAAGATCGCGACGAGTCGTGGATCCAGAAACTTGAGAAGCAGAACGGAGAACAGCAGAAAGAGGCGGAGAGGACGGCGGCCGAAACGGCCGAGTTGAAGACGAAGGCAGCGGCCTTCGAGAAGCGGGTAAGTTCACTTCCGTTTCCTCTGCTTTCCAACTGCCTGCTACTTTCAGGTCCACGAGTTGGAGTCGGAGAACGCCGTCCTCTCCGCGTCGCGTTCCGCCTTGATCGTGAGTTTCCGCTTGCTCACTTCTCGCTTCCCATCGCTTCGTTCAGGCCGACTGCACGGACGCCATGCGGGCGGGAATCACGGCGGACAACGCGGCCGAGCTGCTCGTGTTCGCCGTCCGCCACGAGCTCCCCGAGCTGTCTGCCCGCGTGCTGGAGTACGCCGACCGGAATGGCGGCAAGGCGGCGCTGTTGCTCAAGCCGCCGATCGCCGGCCTGCTTCCCAACAACGTCGAGCTGTTCCAAGCCATCATGAAGCTGCTCCAGTGAGCTTTCGTTCGTTGGTGCCCGTCTCGCGTTTTTCTCGTCATTGTTAATGGAATAAAGCTGTTTGGACTGTTAGGCGGTCGTTCTCTTGTTCGATGGTCTTTTGGGAAGAGCTAGAAAAGTGTGGACGCGCATACCAGATGAGTGCCCAATCTTCATCGTCTTCTGCATGAGTAAAGAGAACGACAAATTTCCAGCGAAATGTCGAATCAAATCGCACTCGAAGAGCGAAGGTGCACACAACACACCCCTCGAACTGAAAGAACACAAGAGAAAAAAGTCGCGATCAGCATCTCGACCTAAAGAAAGAGTGAGCGGACGGGAGACTCGCCGTTGATCTCCGAGCGGGCGGCGGTAACGGGCACTCGCCGAAGTCCTCCACTTCCGTGTTGCCGGCGATCTGCGAACAGACCAGGTGGCATTCAATCAGACAGCATTCAGCTTGCAGGGAGAAGAAAATCCCACAGCTTTCCGGTGGCCTCGAAGCCGACGCGCGTTCACGAGTGGCGGCCGTCCGGCGCGGCGTTGCGTAGCCGCCGGTTCGCGCAGAACTCCGCGCCGCCGCCGTCGCGCGTCGTCGAGAGCGTCCCGTCGGCGAGGAGCCAAGGGAAGCCGTCCCAGCGCTGACCGTCTGCCAAGAAGTCGTCTTGTGCGTGTGAGGGAGAAAGGGAGATGCGCGGACAAGCGAATAGAAGACCGCTCTCGTCCCCTCGCAGTTTCGGCCAAGAACCAATAAAACGACGTCCAATCGAGCCTCGTGTTCCACCCACCGAACCAACGAGCAGCCCGATCACCCGCATCCGACTGAAAACCCCTCCACTTCTGTTGAGGGAGACTGCCGGCTCGATCGTGTTGAAGAGCGCGCCGTCCGCCCCCTCGCCGCCCTCGATTCGAAGCGTGCACTCGCCGTTGACCCGCCTTGCGAACAGAAAGGAGGAGTGCCCGGCGGAATTCACTTGACGCCCGTCGCAACGTTGTCCCACAACTCGAGCGGCACCTCGCGGCTCCACTGCAGCGTCACGTTCGTCGACGCGCACCTCCACAGGTCGCTGCACAACGGAGAGATTGAAGGCAAAGAACGGGGGACTCAACCACGTGCGCACCCGCACGCACTCGTCCAGCCGGGGGTTCTGCGGATCGTAGAGCAGCTTCGCGCGTGAGGCCGAGCAGGACGACGGCGATCCACAACGGAGCGGGCATCTCGTGGGGCAGCGGGAGGGCCGGAGCAAGAGGAGGCTTTGAGCAAGGAACGACTGCATCCGTTTGTCCGATTCTACCGCATTGGCATGTTCGAAGCAGACAAATACGCTGGCTGTCAATAGGCCTTAAGCAGTGAATGCAAGAAACGTTGAAAAGGCTGAACTAACGAGTGACCGGAAGTACTTTCCACTCGTCCACGCTGTCCAGCTCGCAGCACACCGCTTCGGGCAGCTTTACCCCAATGCTGCCGATCGACTGTCGTTCTCGGAGCGGGCGTGAACGAACGAGAAGTGCGGAAGGAAAGACGGCCAGACATGCGCGAGAAATCACTTTGTCTCAGTGGGCGCCGTCGAGTTCTCCCTCGCCGTCGAGCTCGGTGCAAACCGCTCGGCGTTCCGCAGCAATCCGCGCGGCAGGCGGCAAACAGCGAAACGAGTGGCCGTCGTCTACGAACGGCCGGTTGGACCGCTTTTGCCGAGTGAAAGGGCAAGGCGAGACACGAACGAGTGGGTGGGGGCGGGCGGGCGATCCCCGGCCATCTTCCATTCTGCGTCCTGTCCCGCAGAAATCAATACTCGGTTATTTGCCCGAGGTGCGGGCGGCGTCCTCTGCTCGCTTCCACTCGGTTTGCCGCGGCTTTCGTCGTCTTTCTTATTTTGTGCTTCCGAAATGGAAACGTCGGAAGGATCCGCCGACCGCCGCATCGACGCCGTCGCGAATCCTGCTGCTTTTCTTTCGATTGTCTTCTTTCGAATTCGAACGCGTTTTGATCGCGAGTGTTCCGGTTCATCCGTTCGGCACAAACCGCAAGGGATTGTGGACGAACCTCGATCTTGTTCCGCACTCCTCGGCGTTTCGAAATTCTCGCCCACGGCCGTGCCGCTCGTTCGCAATCGGCGGCCATTCGGCGTCCCGTCGGTCTCCACTCGGCCGCCCGCTTTCCCGCTTGGGCGCGCTGTTCGTCTCGCGGACCGCCGATCGGCGAGCGAAGCGGACGGGCGGCCACTCGAACGTTGTTTACGTTTTTCGCGCCCCGCTTCCCCGTCCGGCCGCTCGCTCGTTCGCTCGATCTCTCCGCATCTTCCGCGCATTGCTCGTCCCCGCACTCATCTTCTCCCTTTCAGTTGGCGGCCGATCACCAACCGACGATGGCGCCGTCCTGCAAACATTCCGATTCTCTGTCGGACATCCACAGCGTCGAGTACGGCGGAGTGGACGTCGAAAGCTCCAAATGCGATCTCTCCTTTCGTCCGGGCACGAAGCTCAATCTCGTGCTGACGAAGAAGCCGCAGAGGGAGGCGCCGCGCGTGAAGATCGCGATCGAGGGCTCCACCGAGAACCTGCGGGGCAAGATTCGGTACCCGAGCGAAAAAGACGGTGAAATCGACACTACTCGTATGTTTCTTCACCTTCAACTCGTCATGCGGCAGATTTTAATTGCAGGTTGGAACGTTGAACTCAACACCGAATACCGCGTCCCGCTGGCGCTCAAGCACCGCGTGTTCTGCAAGGTGTGGACCGAGGAGTGCCCGCTCTGCAAGGCCGATGCCGAGCAGAAAGCGGTCCACGAAACGCAGCTCCAGTCTCTCCGTTCCCAGGTTCGCTGTCCGCCCTCAGCTTAGCATCAAATCGCTTTTTCCAGCTGAAGCAATTGGAGAACCGCTTGGCCGAGCAGCGACTGCAGTCGGAGAATACGCAGAAGGCCCTGGAGTCTCGCATCCGCCAGCTGGAGCAAGCGGCGGTGGACAACGAGCGGAAGCTGACGGCGGCTCTCGACGAGGTGAGTTCCGTTTAAGTGATCACTGATCTCATTCCTGCTTTGTTCCAGAACGAGTCGTTCAAGCAGCAGATAGAGGAGTCCACCGCGAAGATCTCCGAGCTGACCGCCGCCTTCGCGGCGGAGAGAAGAAGGCGCGCGAGTCGGTGGTCGCGACGAACGTGGCGGCGGCGACGCTCGAAAACGAATTTCTCCGGTTGGATCCGCGGGTTCGCTTCCTCGCGTCTCTATCTGCTTCAACTCGAGTGCATTTCAGATCGACGGCCTGAAGAAGCGGTTGGCCAAGCAGCGGGAGGGCGCCGAGAACACCCAAAAGCAGCTCCGTTTCCGCATTCGCGCGATGGAGGAGAAAGCGGTCGCCAAGAAGCTGAACTACGGCTCGATCCTCTCCGCGCTGGAGTCGAAATGCGGGCGCTTGCAAGAAGAGGCGAAGGTCGCGGCCAAGTCGCAGGCGGAGCTCGAGAAGGAGGTTTGTTCTTCCTGCACTCGCTCATGAACTCGAATGTTTCGTTCAGGTCGCCCAGTTGAAGTCGGCGCTCTCCGACGAGCAGGCGCGCTTCTCCGCGCTCCAACAAGAACACCGCGCCGAGATCGAGGCCGAGCGGAAGGAGCGGGCGGACGAGTTGGCCGCCGTGAACGGGAAGAAGGCGGTGAGCGCAGAGGCCGCACACATTCGCTCAGCCCGCTCGTTTCAGGACGAGACGCTCAAGGAGGAGAACGAGTGCATGCGCTCGCCGGTCTTCAACTTCAAGCACGAGGACGAAGGCGAGCGGCAGAACGCGGACGACTCCCAGGCGAACGCCGTCAGCCCGTCGGCCGTCCCGGCGGAGTTCTCGGCGATGCGAGACGCCGCCTTCCTCACGGACTTCTGCCTCGTGCTCAAGCGGAAGGAGATCGCCGTGAGCCAAAGGAATGTGCGCCCTCACTTGTCTCCTTGCTTGCAGGTCCACCGCAACGTCCTCGCCTTGAAGTCCACCTTCTTCGCGTCCCTCTTCCGCGCCAACCCGCAGGCGACCAAACTCGACGTGAACAAGAAGTTCTCCTCGCACGTCATGCACCGCCTGGTCGACTTCTGCTACCACGGAAAGCTGAGCGACCTGATCGGAGAAGCCCACGAGTTGTACGCTGCCGCTCGCTACTACGAGGTCCCCGACCTGCTGGCGAGTTCTCCTCGCCCATCTTCTTTCAATCAACTCGTTCAGGCCGCTTGCGTCAAGTCGCTGAAGGCGACCATCTCCACCGAGAAGGCCGCCGATCTGCTCGTCCTCGCCGTCGCCCACGACGATCGCGAGCTGGGCGAATTCGCGATCGCCTTTGCGAAGGCGAACGGCGGAATGCTGCGCCTTCTCGGAGCCGCTCCGATCCAAGCCCTCGGCAACGAGCGAGAGATGAGCAACAAGATCCTGGAGTGGGTGAAACACGAGCGCGTGGACGGCGGACAACCCGTGGCGAGTCTCCCGCACCTGCCGCCGCCCCGGCCGCCGGTCGACAGCGCGGAGGGCCACTTCGATTCGAGTTCGTCCAGCAGCTGGAAGCCCGTCAATGCGAAGTGATCGCTCAAACTTTTGTTCTGTTCTCCTTTCAATTGTTTGTCTTTCGTACGGTTTCTAACCTTTTGTTCTCGATTGTTGTACAGTTTCTTCTCACTCAGCTCATCCCTTCTACTCGTCTGGTCATACTCACGTTTGCTCGCGCAATAAACGACTTTACAACGGTTCCTTGTTGTTTTGCTCAAGTCTTTACATTCGCCCACGGAAGTGGTCGGACGGAACGGTTAGAAGCTCGTTTGAATGTCGGTTCAATCGCAGCGACTTCGCTCCAAGACGTCACAGCTCGCGCTGCACTCGCCAATGAGGAACCGATGAACGTTCGGTCCGTTTGTGGAGTTGTGCGATCAGAGCGAAGAATGCGGGTGTTGCTCTGAACAAACTCGTCTTCAGTTGGACCCCGAACGGGCACTTGAAGGAACACGAGTTCACGCACACGCCCCATTAAGAAAGGTTGATTGCGTTCCCCTTTCTGGTTCACACGGCCGCTTGGGAATGCGAGCGGTCAACGCCGATTGCGTTCTGCCGACCGGCGATTGGTGAGAGTCCGGCGACCTTCCGCCCGCTTGCCGCTTGGGTCAGTCGGCTCGCAGCGGCAGTCGACCTCCACCCGTCATTCTCGCCCCGCGTCCACTTTTTTCTCCCTCCCGCGCACGATCAGCTTTGTGCTGTCGACTGATCTACCCCCAGCTTCTGCTTTCTTTTATTTTCCGCGATCAACTCGTTGAACGCGGCGGGTGTAGTCGAGCGTGTTTGTTGCTCGAGCGTTGGGCTGCGGGGCACACGTATTTGCGCGTTTTTCTGGCTAGTTATGAGTATTTGGTTTTAGACACGTCTCCTTGTTCAACACGCCTACAAATGGCGGCGCGGGACGTGAAGATGAAGGCGGACGGCGAGTGGGAGCACGAACAGCCTGCGGCCGGCATCGTTGACTGTTCTTCGGGGACTCCAGCAAACGTGAGTTCTTTCTTCTTTTCGAGTTCAATCCAACCACTTGCAGCGAATCTGCGGCGTGTGCGGGGTGGACCTGCAAAACCCGTGGACCCGTGAGCGGCACGAGAAATCTCACGGACGCGACCTCCCCTGGACCTGCTCGATTTGCGACATGCGCTACGTGAACCGCTTCAATCGAGCCCTACACGAAGAGAACACGCACGGATTGCGGCGACACCCATTGGACTCGAAGAACCCGCAACCGATCAAACTGCTCAAGGTTCGCGGCTGCTCGTGCTTCTTTATCCACACTGTCCGTTTAGAGCCAAGTGCGCGACGTGTTCAATGTGGGAAAAAATTTGCTGCTCAACCAAGCCGCTGCTGTGCTTTCGGCCGCCGCTTTTGAGAACTCGGCGGAAGAAGAGGCAGCTGTCGACGAGCTCCGCGAACTCATGCGCACCAAACCGCACCGGTCGCCTCAACTCGTGCGTTCTCTTTTTTAAACTCCCGACCTTAACTTTTTTCGTTTAGCCGCCGTGCACGATCTGCGGAATGAACGGCTTTATTGCTGTGCATCTTCGCGAAGCACACATTCGCTCCCACGAACGGCTGGACGGCTTCCTTTGTTCATTGTGCGGCATTGGCATGGGCAGTGCAGACGCCCGGAACAAACACGAGCAACAAGTGCACGGCTTGGGGCGCTACAACTGCGATAAGCAACGGAAGGGACCCATTTGTATACCGTTTGTGAGTGCTTCTTTTCACTCTTTTCATTCTATCCGCATTTCAGAAGGAGCGGAAGCTGTTCCGCAAGATCGGCACAAACATCGCAGCGATTCAGAAGGCGACGGTCGCCAGCAACGTTCCGTCCGGTTCTTCGGTTTCTGTCGGCGAGGGACCGAAGAAGCGGCCCGCCCGGTCGTCCGCTTCCTCTCGTGCCAAACGGCCGCGTCGATTCCCGTCGGCCTCCGGTTTCAACGAAGAGGAGGAGGCAACCGTCAGCGAGACGATCAGCTCGGAGCAGTTTGAAGAGGAGACGGACAAGACAGCGGCCAGTGAGTCGCCCGCTCAAACGACCGACCAACTGCTTCACTCGCCGTCGACCTCGACTTTCGACCAAGCGATTGCCGACTCGAAGGTTCGTTCTCCTCACTGTTCCGAACTCACTTCTTTGTTTCAGCTCACGAAACGAGAATCGCCTGATGGAGCAACTGTCTCGGGCTGAAGCTGTCCAAACCGAGCTCCACGCACGCATTCGGGCGTTGGAGCAGGAACTCGCGGCCAAGGACGAGCAGGCGGCTGCGGAGGCGCAAAAAGTGAGTTCTTCGACCATCTCTTTCGCTTCATCGCGCTTGTGGCTTTAGGTCCTCGCTCTCCAATCGAAGAACGCCGAGTTGGAGACGAAGGTCAGGGACGAGCGGTGTGCACACGCCGAGACCAACGACGAGGTTCGTCCCCTTCCATCAACCGAATCACTCGCCGTCTTTCCAGAACGAGGAGCTGCATGTGAAGTGCGAGGAGTTCGAGTCGGCGATCGCCCGCTTGAAGGCAGAATGCGGTGAGTTGGAGCGGAAGGCCAACGACGCAGAGAACGCGCGTCAAGCGGCCGTCCAAGAGCTCGAGGAAAAGGTTCGTTCTCGTCTTGACAAGCGATCACTCGCCGTCCATTCAGAACCGCACGTCCAAGAAGCAAGAGAGCCACGCCACCTTGCTGATCGCAAAGCTCCAAGCCCAAAACGTCGAGCAGCAGCAGGAGGCGGCCGAGTGGGCGGCGAAGGCGGCGGACTTCGAGAAGCGGGTGGATGCACGACGAGTCCCTTCTCTTTTTTACCTGCGTGTTTCAGATCGATGAGCTCACGTCAAAGAAGGCCGCTGTGATCGTGAGTCTCTTACCTTCCTACCATCTGTTCACTCCTCTTTTCTTGCAGGCCGATTGCACGGAGCTGTGGAAAGCGGGACTGTCGAACGAGAACGCCGCCGAGCTGCTCGTCTTTGCCGCCCGCCACGACGCCCGCCAACTCGCCGTCCACGTGCTCGAGTGGGCGGAGGCGAACGGCGGGAAGACGCTCCTCTTGTTGGCCCCGTCCATCCTGTCGTTGGCTCAAAGCAGCTTCGACGCGTACAAGAAGATCGTCGAGTGGATGAAGTGATACGAGGTCTTGTCCATTCACTTGCCGTTTCAATCGTAGTTCCATTTGTTGCTGTTGTGAATGAAACGTTGACTACTCGTTCGACTGGGGAAAGATCGTTCGTCTAACGACGACTCTGCGGGACGAATGAGGATTGACGGACGTTCCCGCTCGGCCACCGCAAGCGACAAGTGGCAGCGAGTAGCGACACTCTGCTTTGTTCCCGTCCACCCTCTCGCTCTTCCTCATGCCTGCCACCCATCCACTGCTCTCACACACGCTTCGCTCGTTTGCCGGCGAGCAGCGACGTCTGCTTTCGAGCAACGCCACCCCGCCGCTTCCGCCAGCACCCGCCATTGCAAGCGCTCATTCAACCATCAGAAATAGTGAACACAAAAATCAAGTAAGTGGAGAGAAGGCGCTCACGTCGCGTTCGTGGCGGCAGCCATTGAAATTCCCCCGCTGCTCCCGCATGAACGTTTGGAACGCGTTGGACTTCTCCGCGCCCTTCCGCTCAATCGTGAGTACAGACTGCTGTTGCCGCTTCATCCACTCAACAATCCGCTTGTACGCCACCAGCTCGTCGGGGAGGAGCGACTGAATGTGATCGGCGAACAGGAACCCCAACTTCCCGCCTGCTCAGCGAATGCGATCGCGTGTTCGCCCAACTGGCGGTCGTCGTCGCGGGCGGCCGCAACGAGGTGTTCGGCGACGTTCTCCGCCGAAATGTCCGCTCGGTTCGCTTCGATGCATGTTTCCTACAAGAAGCGAGTGAGAGAACGAACAAACACAAGGAATTCACCTCCAATGCGGCCATTTGGAAGCGGCGGGCCACGCGTTACAACCCGTCGGCCTCATCCTTCAGTCCTTCCAACTGTCCGGAGTGCAGGAGCCCGACCGCCCGCTCGACGGCCGCCGCTCACAGGCGCTCCACCGCGAACTCCGTCTTGCGGGGATCGGCGGCGAAATCGGACGAAAAAGACGCCGAGTGACGGGCGAGGACGTCCTTGCAAGGAAAAGAGTGAGTGCTGGAGCGTTTCAGCCGTTCACTCGGATGCCGATTGTCGACGAGCAGCCGGAAGTCTCAGAAAGCTCCGCTCGCGCACCGCCGACAACGCCGCCTGGTCGGCCGTGAGCTGCGTTAGCTGCTTGTTTGCTTCCGCTTGTTGCTGCTCGAGGCGCTCCGCTTCCGTCTTGAGCTCGCGGTTCTGAAACGGGTGAAGGATGAGTGGAGTCAACCGGAGAGAATTTATTTCCTGCAACGTCAGCAGACTTTTGCTTTTTGGTCACCAGCTCCGCTATCAACTGGGCGATGTGACACTAACTACTCGGTGGACAATGGACTTCTCGCAGCACGTATTTGCTCGAACGGACTTTAATCTCTCACACATGAACACACGGACAAGAACGAACAAAAGGGTCTCCTTGCTTCGAACGGCTTCAATGGGGAGTGGGCGGCTTGAAGATGCGCTTGCTGAGCACGAGGACGATCGACACTCCGCTGCCGATCGCTCCCGCCGCTCCGACCGCCGCCAACGCCGAGAACACGATCGTTCCGACTGAAATGCGGGCATGAGCGGAAAGGGCGGGAACTTACCTCCACTCCCGCTTCCACCAGTCGCCTTCTTTCCTCCGGCACGCGCCTTCTTGCTCGTCTTGCTCTCCACGGCCTTGGTCGTCGGCACGGGCGTGGTGGTCGTCGTCGTGGACGTGGTCTGAAGCGCGCATTCGAGAGAGCGAGAAGGGAGGAACACAAACGGTGGAGGTGCTCGTGCTCGTTGAGGTGGTGGTCGTCGGGACGGGCGTGCTCGTCGTGGGCTCCGCGGTCGTCGTCGTGCTCGAAGTGGTGGTGGGAGCGGGCGAGGTCGTCGTCGTCGTGGGCGCCTGAGTCGTGGTGGTCGGCCGATGGTACTCGCCGAACTCCCAGTCGTATTCCCCATCGGAGGTGACAACCGCGCCCTGAAAGTCGACCGGTTGAGGAAAGACGGAGGTCGAAAGGACTCACGGTCAGAGAAAAGCGGCCGACGTTGCCGCTGCGCTGGTACTCGAAGCTCGTCCAGTAGTGCGCTCCGTCGCCGACGTCGTTTCGCATCACTTTGCCCTCGCAGAGCTCCAGGTAGTCTTGAGCCTGCAGGTCGACCACCGCGTTCAGGGTGCCGTCGGTTGCAAAGAAAAAGTAGTCCGCAACCGTCTTGCCATCTAGAACGGAAGAGATTAGACGAGCCGATAGCCCAACGAATGTGCTCACCCAGCTTGAGGGTCTTGTTGCCGTCCGCGTCCTCCTCGGGGGCGATCTCCAGCGTGCACTCGCCGTTGACGATCAGCGTGACGCTGCAAAGAAGGGGGATTAGTGAAGAGAACAGGAGAGGAGCAGGGAAGACTCACCTCGAGCCAATCGGGACGTCGGTGTCGATTTCCATCCCATGTTTCTTGTCCCACTGCACGTTGAGAGTAGTGGACGCGCAGTGCGCCAGGTCGCTGCAGGAGAGGATCGTCAGGGATGGAGTAGAAGGTGGAGACTCACAGCTGATATCCGTTCGTGTCCACGTACACGCAAGGGTCGAGCTGCGTGTTTCGCGGGTCGTAGAGGAGCTTCCGGGCGTCCGACGGCGACGGTCCCAGCACGAGCGCGACGAGCAGGACGGCGGAGATCAACGGCGGGGCGGGCATCCCGTCGAGCAGCAGCCGAGGAGCGGGAGGAGGAGAGAGCAGGGAGACGGCGGAAAGGCGAGAGATCCCCGAAAGGCGGGCGCGCGCTCTCCGGCCGCCGCTTTTATACCCGCCCGATCGGCCGGAATTTGCGTGAGAAGAACGCTCTTGTTTTGCGGCAGCGAGCGCAATGCTCATGCGTCATCGGTCGCCGTGCAAACTCGCGTCCAGCTTCTCTTATCCGTCGGCAATCGACGGTGGTCGGCTGCTGGCTGTTCGCTCGGCGCGCAATCGACGGCGGTGCTCGACCTTCGTGTCGATTGGAAGCTGACGGGAGTCGGACGGCAATAGTAAACCGCAATCTCCGCCGCATTTCGGCGTTTTTATCTTCAGCGCTCGGTTTCGTCATGTACCTGCCGTGGGCTCCGTCGCTGCAGGCCTTCAGTCATCTGCCGCCCGTCTCGCACGACTTCTTCGAGAAACCGACACCGGAGAACAAATTCCTGTTTATTTCATGCACAAACCGAAAAAAGACTGCGCGCTCAGGATTTTCGCTCGCACGCAGCGAAGTCGCGGATCTTCAAATCGCCGCCCATGTCCTCGTCCACGCGCTCCTCGCAGCTTTGGCTCGTCGCCTTCGCCAAATCGATGGGCTCGGGCGTTGTGAGCGGGCCGTTCGGGTTCTCGTTCCACACCGAGTCGAAGGCGCGCACTTGCTCCACACACCACCAGTTGTCGCCTGTCTGGCAGCGGTGTTTGCTGAACAGGAGGATGAGCGGACGGAGAGTGAGTGGAACGAACATGATGATGTGGACCTCGTCCGGCCAGTTGTTCCACAGCCCGTCGTCCTCGGAGCCCTCCGCGTACCACCAGCCTTCGTGGCTCCGATTGTAGGTCTTCGTGATGTCGCACAAGTCGGCATCGTCCCAGCCGTCTGAAACGGCGGAGGTGAGCGGCGGAAGGACGCGCGGACGGCGTGCCGTCGTCCCACTCGTAGATCGCAATCGTCTGAAACGAGCGCGAGGTGAGTGAGTGGCCGCGTGTCGGTGGACGCACTCCGTAATTGTGTGGTCGGCCTCCGCACAGCACTTGCTGTTGGAGGTGGTAGTAGCCGCGGACGCTCTCGATCGCAACCATCGCCGTCGCCGCGAACAGAACGCCGAGGAGCAGCGAGCGAGCGGCCGCCATTTCGGAGAGCGAACACACGACCGAAATGAGCGACGAGGAAGCGGCAGCGTTTGGCGTTGCGTTCGGCCGCTGTCTAAACATTCGCGATCGAGTTTGCAGCTCTCGTCCGTCTTTTCTGCAGCCGAGCAGTCGCAATCCGCTCGCTGCCCATCGCCTCTGCCCGACGCCTTCTGCCAGAAAGAACGGAGACGGCGCCGCCACCTTCAAGTTGCGGGGCTTCGCCAAGTACCTTGCAATGAGCGCTCGGGATGTTCTGGCTGAGCATCGCGTTCTTCTCGCTGGCCGCCGCGCTCTCCGTTTCGATCGCGTGCCTGCTTCTGGAGCGGACTCGAGTTGAACCCGCGGAGCGGCGGCTTTCCTCGCGTTCACGTTGCTCCCGATGGCGGCCGCTGCCCGAGCGGACGAGCAAATAAACAGCGTGTGGCTTCCAATCAATCGGGTTCGTTGCAGACTGCCTCTCGCTAGGCTGCCTGATCAAGCAGACGGTCGGGCTGCTGATCGCGTCAAAGCGAAAAAGCCAACCGGCTGAAGGAATTCGCTCGATCCCGCTAAACAAAAAACGAAGAAGCGAGCCGAAGTTTTGCGCTCCGACGGATTCCAGCATCCGCTCCATTCGCCGCATCGTTTGCTCATTCGTTCGTCGTCCTTCCGCAAAGAAAGCGACCGTCGGCCGTCAACAGGAAGTGGGCGTCCGCTTTCTTATCGTCCACCCGAGCGTGCTTGTGCTCTTGCTCGCTCCGATCACGTCAGCGGCGGGAAAAACGGTGACTGAGTGCAGGAGAACACATCGACTTCCTCTTTCTCTTTTGAGCACTCGATCAACCGGAAGGACGTCATTAGAATCGATTTCGAAAGCAACCTGATGATGGTTAAAGGGCGGGTCGAGTCACTCGCGTTTCAACGGAAGCGTTGTCTTCTTACCGTCCGCTTCCAGCAGCCGCTCGATTGTCCTCTCCTCTCTCCAAAGACCGATCGAAAGGACAGTAAATTGTTTTGTCCTTTGTTCTGTTCCGCTCCTTCTTCTGCTTCAATCCAATCGAACACTTCTTTGAGGTACCGCTGGATGCACCCGCTTCTCTTTCTCGTTGGCTTCCTCCTGCTGTCCTCCGCCAATGCCGCCGACGAGTCGCCGCTGCCGGACGAGACGGCGACGGCCTTCCGCTCGGCGGTCGTCGCCAAAATCGTCGGCTGGTGTTGAGCCGACCGCGCCGTCCGTTCGTCCACAACGGGCTTCTTTTCTTCTTCGAGCCGGCGGAGTGCCGAGTCGGCTGGCCGCTCCCCCTCGCCGCGGACTCCCGCCCGCCGTCCGACCGGCTGCTCGCTCGTGTGAGTCCCGCCATTCTCTTCTACTCACGTGCACGTGCGCCTTTAGCTGCGCTTCGCGAACGGCTCCCGTCCGACGGCCGTCCGCTGGAGCTGCCCGCCCGGCCGCCGCTGCTGTGCGCTCGACTGTTGCGCGGGCTGGTTGGAGCGCAACTTCCTGTACGTCTTGCTTGTTCAAATGGAATGATTCAACGTTTATTTCAGGGCGCTCCTCTTCGTCCTCATCTTCGCCGCGTGTTTCTGCGCGATCGGCAGTGTGGGCGCAAACGAACGGCTGCTTCGGGAGCCGAACGGGTGGGCAGAGCGGTCAGAACGGCGGAAAAATTGAAGGCGCCTGCAGTCCCGATTTGTTCGCCGAGCTCGAGCGAATTCTCCCGACCACCGCCGTCCTACTCGCAAGTTTGCAAGCCGCCTTTTTGCTCGCGAGTCGACGCAAGTGGCGACTCAACAAGAAACCCGTTTCCGTCGGCTTACTCGCCGACTGTTCGTCCGTAGCCACTCAAATGACTGTCGTGTTCAGGGACTCGAGACACTTGCAGACGTCACGTGAAATAAAATCATTGATCAGGCGGCGCATGTTCAGCTTGAGGATGAGGGAGTCTCGTTCCGGTAGAACTCTCGCAAATTCGGCGTTTTCCAGTTCCTTGTCTCGTTCTTTCACCTCGGGCAGCATCGTTCATCAACTGCTTCTTTCCGACCAGCAGAAGCATCAGCTCAGTCCACCTTTCACCCACGAGGGGGAGCGGCCAGTCAGTTGGGAACTCTTTCGCATTCGTCTGTGACGTTTGGGAGTTTGTGCTCCAGCTGGCGGCCTCCGCGCCCACCGGTCGCTGCAAGGGTTGGCTGTTTTGGTCGGAGTGCCGTCCACGCGCGAACGAAAGTCGGGGCACGAATCGATTGGAAGCCGTCTGTTCGAAAGCAAGAAGGCGGTTCGCCCATCTGCCGCACCCACGGGCGGCCGCTTGGGAACGCCCGCGGTAAGACGCCGTCCATTGCGCCAAGTGAGAGGCCGCGCGGTGCGCTCCGCCTGCCGCTTGGTCGCTTTGCGACGGCAGTCGACCTCCAACCGCCAGTTGTGCCCCTCCGCTCTCCGCTTTCGAACGAAAATGGCGCCCAACTGTGAACACACGGCCCGTCTCTTGGTCGTCGACGAGTTGTACATCGCTTACAGTCCTTTCGATTGCACCGCGCGCCGTCCGCTTCCCTTTCGTCCCAACACCGAATGCCACCTCGAACTGGACCTCGAGAATGGCAACTGGGGCGCGAGGATTGTAGTCCACGGCAATGCGCGAGAACTCCAAGCTTCGATTCGGTTGGAAGCGCTGAAGGGGAGTTTGATCGAAGAATGTGAGAAGTTTCTTTCAACCTTTACCTGCATTCAACTTTAGACCGCAATGTCGACGTGAATACGATGCAACCTATTCGCGCTAATGCGTACAACCGTCGTCTTCGCTACAAAGTGTGGACCGAGAAGTGCCCGATGTGCGAAGAGAAGCAGGAAACGGAACCTCCGGTAGGCCTCTCGTTTCTCCGTTCAAAGGTTTGCTTCCACATCGCTTTCTCAGCAAACTTCCTGCTCCTTTTAGGTCAAACAATTGGAAGAACGCCTGCAGGAGCAAGAATCTCGTGCAGAGGCTGCTCGAAAGAATTCGGATCACCGCATTCGGCAGCTGGAAGAAGTGATCGCCGACAAGGACCGGCAATTGGTTGTGGCAGCGGAAAACGTGAGTTTCCTACGGCCTTTTGTCTTTTACGTGTGTGTTCAGAACGACGGATTGATGGTGGGCATCGGGGCTTTGAAGTCGCTGTGCGGAGAGCTGCGAAAGGCGCTCGGCCAACGAAGCTCGCTGCTCTCGAAAGCGGTTGGTTTCCTTTATAGGTGCGATTATTCGTAGCCTATGCAGAACGACGAGTGGAAAGCAAAGCTGGACGAACAGAAGGGCCGTTCATCTGCGCAACTCGAGGAGCAACGAGAGAAAGTGAAAGAGTTGAAGACGAAGTTGGCGGAAACCCATGGCGAGGTTGACTTACTAAAATCTACTTTACTTCGCTTTGTTTCAGATTGAGGTCCTGCTGCGGAAGCTCATCACGCACGAGCAGCAGAAGATCGCCCGAATGGAAACCGCGGGTCAACAACGAAGCAATGAGCAGCTTGCGGCAGCCTTTTGGGCGATGAAGGAAGCAGGCGAGCACACGGACTTTTGTCTGCTCGTCGACGGCGAGGAGATCAAAGCAAGTCACAACTCCTCTCTCCATTCATTCCCTTCTCATCGTGCAGGTCCATAAGCTCGTTCTCGCTGCGAAAAGTGACTTTTTTGCCGCCGAACTGCGCGCCAACCCGAACAAGTCGGAGCATGTGATCGAAGGAATTGAAGCGAAGATTGTGCGTCAAATGGTCGAGTTTGTGTACCGTGGACGACTGGACGGCTTGAAGGCGGATGCCCACGAGCTGTACGTCGCGGCTCGCCGCTTCCAGATCGCGTCGTTGGCCGTAGGTCGCGTTCGCTTCCTTTTCTCTCATTCTTTCGTTCAGGCCGTGTGCGCGCTCGCGTTGAAGGTGGGCTTCTCGAGCGAGAACGTTGCCGACATCCGCGCGCTCGCCGCCCGCAACACCGACCGCGTGTTGGGCGACTTTGCCCTCGAATTCGCCGAGACGAATGGCGGCAAATACAAACTGCTGGCGATCGCCCCGATTAGGTTGCTCATCCGCAACGAACCGGACACCTGCGAGAAAATCGTCGAGTGGATGGAGTGAACACGAAGTTGTCTATGGGATTGTCGTTCCTGTTTGTTGTTGTTTTGAACGAAACTTGGTACCATCTTTTTGGCTTACTAATTAGCGCACACTGGTTCGTCTGGTCAACGATGAAGTCTTCGGACGGTGCCTGTTCTCCGACTTTCTCGCTTGGCTGCCAAGAGTGACAAGAAACAGTCAGTAAGCGGCTTTTGTTCTTTTTCCGCTCTTTTGCTTGTTTTTGATTAGCCACCCACAGCAATTGAATTATCTGATCTCTGCGCGGTTACACGCCAAAAAAGATTCGAACGAGAGAAACCAGCGTTTTGCGTTCACCTGTTTGAATTCCCTATTCGTTCTAACATTGCTCAGTTGTTTGTTCCAGAACGGTTTGCTTTGCCCTCCTTTGAACGGCAGCTTCTACTCGCCGTTGAGATCGCAGTCCAATCAGGCGAACAAAAGGATGAGTTAACGGGCGGTACTGCAGTTTGGCGGCTTCTTGAGAATTAAAAGTGTTTATTGTTTAACAAAAATATTAAGTTTAATGTTTGAATAAGAAAAAGAAAACAACAGATTCACGGCAGGCCGATCATGATACGAACGCCGTCCTGGACGAGCGAGCAGGCGTGTACGAGATTTTTCGGTCGGATCCACTCGATCTCGCCCTTGCGATTCCAATCCAGATGATCGAACACGTGCTCCCGAGACACGCCTTGCCATTTCGCCTAAAACAAAGGAATAGAGATGGGAGAGCAAAGTAAAGAACACACCAAGTTTTCGACAAAAACCCACAACTCGTTGCCGTTCGAATCGAAACCCGAAGCGCTCATTTCGGAAGCGAAATTCTGTGCTTTGTCCGCGACGTCCTGCACGTGCTCCAGTTCCGAAAGCTCCTGTAGAAAAACGAGCAAATGCGTTCGAGTGCGTGCATCACTCACCTCAAAGACAACGAAATTGAAGACGCCCCACGTGAGCTTGAAGTGACCGTTGATGCTGCGCAGTCGGGGGAGAGCTTGCAGAACACCCGTTTGCTGATCAATGGTGTGCAGAATGTAGAGCTCTTGCAAAAGTTCGTTCGTTTCGAGCGGTCCGCAGTCGTGCAACGGTCCATCGAAGGGGTGCTTGATGAGCAACGCGGTGCGGCGGCTCTTCATGCGGAAGACGTCCGCAAAGTCTGAACGGGTCGGTCAATTGCATTGAGTGCTTCCACTCACACTCTTGCTCCTCCTTAATGTCACGCACTTCGACCAATTATAAGTGGGAGTTTCGCTTCCGGAAGAACGTCGCAATGCGCAAGTTGTCGACATTCAGGTCAGTCACGCGGTCGGGCAGCGAGTCGAAGAGCATCTGCGCGAGCGAGTGCTTGAGGCCCCAAATGTCCAAATTGATCGACGACAAAGACGGCAGCGCTGAAACGAAGAGTCGTGTGAACAGACGGGTCGGGAACCTTACCGCGAAGCTTGGCAGCAACTTGCATCCACTCGACCATAAAGCGAACGTCCAACGGAGACGGATCCTCGCCATCCGCAAAGGTGACGGCAATCGTGGTCACCTCGTGAGCGAGCTGAAGAAGAGCCGCGATGCCCATCGAAGTCGTGGCGAACACAACGTCACCGAATTTGAGCAACGCAATCAGGCGTGGAATCATGCCCCCAATGTTGGCCGGTCCGAAAAGCTCCGAGTCGAAGAACGCGTTCAGGAACGCCCGGTTTACGAGCAGCGAGCGGGCGGGTTGCATGTTGAAATGCTCCGGATCGTTTTGCCCCAGCGCTCGTTGGCGTTCCTTGCCGATGAAGCACTGCAGCCAGGCACGTCCTTTCGGCGGCAGACGCGGCGGCGTACGAACGAGCGGCACGTCGCTGTTGGACTTCTCCTCGGGGTGGGTCTCATGTGCGGGCGGATTTCCCTCGCCTTCCGGCTTCTCATCGGCGCCGGGCTGCTTGTCGACTGCGGGCGCATCTCCAATGCGCGGCTTCTTTGGATCCGACGCCATCTGTCCTGAAATGCGGTGGAAATTAGAGGAATTTCAAAATAAAATAAATTTCCCAGGAATTCGAGAATGGGGCGAATTTTACGCATGTTCTCATCGAAAAGCGGTCGAAAATTGTTGATTGAACAAAAGGAACAATCGGAAACACGAAACTCACCTCGATTCACGACGATTCACGTCGATTTGCGATCGAAACACGACGGGAAGCCGCAAACCGGGAGGCGGGAGGACGGCGAGACGCCGCAACCAGTGTGCGGCGGAATGCCAACCGGCCGCTCGTTCGTGTTTTCTCGGCAAGAATTCGAGTAGACGCCTGTCCGTCCACCTCCTCCTCGTTTGATGAAAGTGGCGGGTTGTCGGAGAAGCTGCGTGTAAGAATGTTCGGACGGACTCGTCGTGCAGCCCATCCTTCTGCTCCGTTCCTGCATCGAACGCGACTTGTGCCGCTTGCATCGAGAGGATCCCTCGCGACCGCTCGGCACAAACGAGTACGCCAACGCCCTCCATTCCCCGCACTCACCCGCCCGCTCGCTGCTCATCCGAACGCCCGCCTTCCGCCGAGATGCCCGCCGCCCGACCGGAACGAAACGAGCGGACGGAAGCGGCCGTTGCTCCTGTTTGTGGGAGGAGAGCGGCGTGGAAGTGGGCGACTTGTTTCTTTCCGGCCTTGCGAAAGAAAGTCAACCCACGAGCAATGAGCGGTCGTCCGCGAGATCGACGCCCAACGTTCGCGGTTCAATCTACTTCTTTAAGGGCACGTCCACAACAAGAGTGAGCGAGTGGGAGACATAAATTAAAAATTCGCTTTCTGTCTAATGCAACGACCAATTGATCCTGTGCTCCAACGCCGTCAAACTTGCGCTGTTCCGCCGTGTGAACGAAAGAACAGTCCCACGCTTCCACCTTTCGTTTTCTGCGCTCTCCTTGCACCCTTCTCTCCACCGACTGCCACTGGGCGAGCGCTCTCACCAACCACCTTCCGCCTTCTTCTCCGCGTCCACTCTCGAAATAAAAGGGGAAAAGCACGACGGCGGCCGCCTGCATCCTCGAACACGAAGAGACGAACGAGCGGCAAGTGGCCGTTTTCAATCCCGGCGGTTGCCTTCTTTTTGCAGCCAGGCGAGCCGAATAAGACGTGGCAATGAACGGAGAAACAAGCGGACACTTGTCTTCCGCCTCTGCTACTCACGGGTCGCCCATTCTTCCTGAACACGTTTATTTTACACCATTGAAGACAAAAATCAACGACAGAAACTATTCGACGACAACGCAACACACTTTGCGCACGCCCAACGCAATGCGAACGCCGCAGTAGACGGTGGAACACGTGGGAAGTCGCTCGTCTCTTTCGCGTCACCAAACACTTCCCTCCCGCCTCCACGCAAAGTGCTCCAGCAACGCCTCTTCGGAAAAATGTCGTCGCGAAGCCTGGAAATGCGGCAATTGATCAGGCGTTGTCGCCGACCATGATGCGCAGCTCGACGTCGTTCGTCCGGTCGTTTCCGCTTTTCTCGGACTTCAGCCCGAAGCCGGCCGTTCGCATCACGGCCATCGTTCGCTTCTCCTTCCGCACGCATCGATCCAACTCCTGCATGCCGTGCGGTTTATGTTCCAAAGAATGAAGAGGATTGAGGTGACACGCCTTGGGCGTCCTCTTCCATTCTGCTTTAAGTGGGCGTGGTGGGGAGTTGGAGCAACCCGACCTCCAAGACGTCCACCTCCAGCTGGAGCTCTTGCAGCGGTCCGCAGACGCCGTAGCGGTCCGCCGCGATCTTTCGGCAGCGATCCGAACGGAGCAAAGTCGCGGCCTTTGCAAGCGGAAGACTTCCGCGAGGTCTAAAAGAGATTGATGGGTGAGTGTTCGATCGAAGGAAATGAGTGTTCCGGAAGCTTTGGTCCGTCTCTCGCACCTCCGCTTCCGCTCACCAACCAGCGGCACGTGGACGTGTTCTTCGAATTGGCGGACTTCGAGGCCGCGAAGCTCACGATCCGCAGCCGGAATTCCATTTGGCGGTCGAGTTCACGCGCAACTTCCGAATGGAGGAGCTTCTTCGTTTCGTTCGCCGACTGACGACAATTGAAGTTGAGTGGTCAGCGCGGTTGAACGGCAGTTGGGCGCGAATCGCTGCGGTCTTCCACAGTCCATGCCCACCTACTCGTTCTCCCGTCCATCCACTCATTACTTGTTCATCCGGCCGCTCGTTTCCTCTTCGACTCACTGCCTGACCGGATTATTCACGTGCGGGTGAACGGCGACCTCCAGCAACCACCTTTCGTGATCAGCTAGCTGCCTGCCCACTACCCGAAGTCCCGCATCGTGGTCGTCGACATCGGGATGGAGAAAGAAGGTGCATACTTCCACGTCCGCTATTCTTTGATCGCTTCGCGGCAGGTGGAGGAAGCGCGGGCGTGGTGCAACGCGGAAGTGCGCGCGTGTTCGACTCACCGCACGTCCTCCTCGTTGTGAGCGGCAGAAAGAAGCGATCAAGGGAAGAAAGATAGTTGATTGTTGCAGGAGACGAGCGGGAGTGCGCAGAAGAAAAGGGGAGGCGCTCACCAGCCGCCAGAAGTGTTCCAGCTCGTCGAGGGCGCACGTTTGAGAAAGCACGTAGTTAGTCCTCGCGGTTCCAGTCGGCGTACGCGGCGTTTAGGAAGACGGGCGGCGCGTCGGCGGGCGGCGAGCGGCAGCTTCACGTGCTTCCGGTCCAGCACGACGATCGTGCGCGTCGCGATCGCCACGAAGTCGGTCAGCCGGTCGCCCTCGGCCGCCGGCGTCCCGCTCTGCAATCGGGGAGCGTATCCACGACCGCCCCGCCCCCCTTCGCCGGCTTGCGGCTGTTCGGGTGCTTCGATTTGGTTCCCGGCTTCTTCCCCGTCCTTCTGCTTCGGGAGACAACCGAACGGGCGGCTGATTGAGAGCGAATGGGCGAACGAGACGCGAATTTCCGTCACCTAGCTGCGCCCGAAATCGGTTCTCGTCTCCGAGACGATGGCGGCGGCGAGGGAAGCGATCAGGTTCCCGTCCGTCCTTTGTCTGAAATTTCCTCGCTGTGTCGCAAGTGTCCGCTCCGGCCGAGTCGTTCGCCGCATTTCCTCTTCCTTCCGAAATACAAAAGTGTTCAGTTTGATCGGCAGATGAGTAATAAAGGCAACAGTGAGGAGATCAGAAAAATGTGGGAGTCAACCCTGCAGAAAAAAAGCTGCCGCTCCCGGAGGAAACGAAAGCGACCGCCGATCCGCGACGGTCGGCTGCAGAGCGGATGGGACGAGGGCGGTCGTTGCGCAACGCCGACCGCCCGCTTGTTTTGCAGCAGGCAGCTCTAGACGGCGAGTTGCGTCGATTTCGGCCGCTTTTGTCGGCGTGCAAATTCGGGCGGTCGATTTCGGCCGGCCGCTCGCCCGACCGCCTACTCGCCCGATTTGTCAGCGACTCGTGCGCCCGCTCTCCCTCCCGCTCCTCCTCCCGCCGCTCCGCTCCGATGCGCCGCCCGGTCGTCCTCCTCGCGGCCGCCCTGCTGCTCGTCGGCCCGCTCCACTCGGCGGCCATCCCGCGGCTGCTCGACGACGGCTCCCCGTGCTTCACCGAGAGCGGCGGCACTGTGTGAGTCCTCCCCATTGCCCTGTCTTCCCACTTCTAATCTCCTCGCTCGTTGCAGGACGTACACGGGAACGGACACGTGCAAGACGACCCAAACGACGCTCTACTTCGTCGGCAGCGAGCTCAAGTTCGAAATGAAGTACGCCAACAACCAGACCGATTCGAGCGCCATGTAAGGAAGCGAACTTCTCGCAATGCATCATGTCTCTTACAGGTTGACGTTGAAGGTCAACGATTGCGAACGCAAGAGCCGTCTCAATGTGGATTCCTTTTCAAAAGCTTGCCGAATCAGAACCGAAAACGGTGGGTAACAGTTCGCTCGATTGATCGCCTTCTCCAGCCGAGGACTTCGACTTCCCGGTCAAAGGGGCGGCCGTTTCCGGCGCCATCAACTTCGAGGGGAAAGCGGAGTCGTGTTCGCTGGAGTTCAAAAAGACTCCAGCCACCGGCAAGTACTCGGTCGCCGAAGTCTCCATCACTCTCGCGACGGATGCCGCCAAGGAGCTTTCGATCGACTTTGTGAGTCTCCATCTGCTTTCTACTCAGCTCCCACTTGTTGCAGACGGCGAAGCTCAAGAACGACGACGTTTCGCCGACGACGACGAAAGCGGCGGGCGGCGCGACGGGCGGCAAAGGCGGGAAGGGGGGCGCCAAAGGGAAGGACGGGAAGGAGAAGGGCGGCTCGGACTCTCAGACGTGGGTCTGGATCGTCGTGGGAGTCGGCGTCCCACTGTGAGTTCTCCCCGTCCTCTCTTCCACTCACTCCTCTCCGTCCGCTTGCAGTCTTCTCGTGCTCATCGCCGCGGGCGTCGGCCTCGGCGTCTTCTTTTGGTGCCGCTCGAAGAAGAAGGCGGCGGCGGCCGAAGCGGCGAGCCCCCCGAAGCGCGGCACGAACCACGAGGAGGTGGGCGGCGGCACGCGCGGCGGCAAGACGCGCTCCAAGGGCGCGAAGACGGACGAGCCGAGCGGTCGCATGCCGCGCCGCAAGAAGCCGTCCGTTCCGAAGTCGAAGCCTGCTGCCGCCGCCCCGGAGCCGCAAAGGGTCCAAGTGGGCGACCTCGACGCGGACGGCAATCCGCTCTACGAGCCGCTCTACGCGCCGGACCACATTCCGCCGCCCCCGCCGCCTCCGAAGGCCGCCGAGGAGAATCAGTACGAGATTCCCATGGCGTGGAAGGATCTGCCGCCGCCGCCGCCGCAATGAGGCCGCCCACCGATTGATCGACGGGCATTGGGGAGGAGTGCCCCCGTTTCGTCTCGCTTGTCTTTCCGTGTACGTTCACCAAATAAACCTTAGGATTGAGAGGATCGGCTGGAGTTGGACCAAGCAAACAATTTTGTGCCTTGTCTTCGATAGTAACGACCGAAAGAAGCGTCGTGGAGCATGCGGCAAGTTCACTCGTCCAGGATGTTCGACACGGACCGGCCGCAAAGCTCGCCGTTTGTGTTCGCCGGCTTCGTCCGTTCGGAATTCCGATCGCCAAACTCATGCGAGTTCCCTCTTGACGGCTGCCAACTTTCGATGGTTCTCTGCAAACAGCCGCAAACTCTCGTCCACCTCACATCAGCAGAACGGGACGCAATCCTCCGATTACTCCAACACGCTCTCGCTGATTGGGCGCCGATGAGAACCGGGCGGGAGGCTCTCGGCCACCGCCGAACGTAATCAAAAACAAAGGGATAAACGCGGGCACTCCGTCCAGCTGACCACTCACTCAACTGCCGCTTCCTCCTCCACTCTCCCGCTGCAACCCGATGCCTGCCGCCCGCTTCCAGCTCGTCTTCGCGCCCAAGAAGGCGGGGACGCGACGACGTTCGGCCTTCGCTGCGTGCTGTGGTCCAAGCGGGCGGACGGCCGAAAGCATCGCGAATTTCGTGAGTTCTTTTCAACCACAAAGCGGAGTTCACGGTCGATTGCAGGAAACGACGAGGAGCTCCGAGCGGGCCGGCAGTTCGGCTGGAGTGCCCGCGACTACTGGACGGCGCTGCGCGAGTTTTCGGCGCCCTTTTCGACGCTCTTCTTCTGCTGCGCGCCGGAGCGAGTCGACGCGGAGGACGAGGGGGCGGTGGCGCTGCCTCTTGCAGGAACTCCTCGGAGTGCACACGACGCTTTTCTCCCTTGACACGTCCATCCGTCCCGCCGGCCGCCAGCTCGCGGAGTTCCTGCCGCCCTTCTCGGTGCACACAGCCCGCAGTCGCCACTCCGTCCGGGCGACCCTCCAGCCCGCGATGTCCGACCACCAAGCAAAATAGAGGCGAGCTTCCAGTTCGTTTCGAACGCACCCTCCGCCCGCTACGTACTGAAGTGGGGGCTGCCGCGAAGGCATTCTTTAGAGATCTCAAGACCTTCTGTCGCTCTCGAGAGTACGCGGACACCTACCGCACGTACATGAAGTGCCATCGCTTCGATCAGGTGGGCGGAAAGACGAGTCGTTCCAATCCGCTCTTCTCTTCACTCCTACTGGAGCATCATCCGCTAGTTTGGGGCGCCGTCCACTTGGGCTACGCGGCCGATTGGACCGAACTGCGCGGAGAACTCGTGGCCCGAGGGGAGCGGAAGCGGCTTGAAGCGATGCGGAAGTACGAGAACCTCCGGAGGGGCGATGTCATGGACAAGGTCGTCAAAATGGAGCGTTCGTAAAGGAGTTCTTTGTGCCGCTGCTTGTCAGAGTAAGTGGTGTCTCAAAAATAAACGTCGCCATAAGACAACAGCCAACCGTCTAAAGAACAACTTTATTGCTTTCTTTTATCACACTTCGGGCTTTCTGCAAGTCCGCCGGACCTGTTCGTTCATGCTCACTCCTGGCGTTCGAATTTGGGCGTTTGCCATAAAAGTTGTTGACTGTGACCCGCCATGCACGTCGAGAGGCTCCCGTGAGCGTTTGTGTTGGGACTCGACGTCCCGATTGCTTTGTGGCCGCCAACGCAAACAGGCGGCAGGCGGACGAGTTCTCGCGGCTTTTGAAATGTTTGGTCCATTGGATGAAAGAATGTGCAGAAGAGAGCGTTTTGTTTCGTTACCCCCATCGAGCGGGCGATTCTCCGTTACCCACCGCTCGTCTAAAACATTTCGTCGAGTGCCCGCTCTTCTTCGAGTTTCTTTCTGCTTTCACAAATCGAGTGCTGGTGCGCGTCAGGGGTAACGGCCAGCGAGTGAGAGCGAAGAAGAGCGCACGAACAAACGAAAAGCCGAACGAGCGGGCAGAAATCAAAACAACGCGCCGGCCCGAATGAAATCGCCGCGCATTCGACGGCCCTCTCTTCCTTCCCACATGTTTGTCGGGAAGCGGGGATGCAGGGCCGTTTGGCGGGACGCGCTGTTGAACGGCGTCCGCCCGCTCGGTTCGGCGGGGTCTTTCGGCTTGCGGTCTGCCCGTGGGCCATTTGTCCGTAAAAAGAGACGAATTCTCGTCGTTTCCATCGCGTTCGAACGGAGCGAATCCCGTGGACCGAACGGAAGCGAGTGCTGTTCGCGTGCTCCGCACTTTACTCCCTTCGTTTCTTCCTGCTCAACTCGAATGTCTCGGGCTGGTACAGACATCTTTCGTTGCAATAAACGAAAGGAAATCGAACGTTAGTCGACTTTCTCACCGAAAAGAAACGACTCTGCAGTCAAAGGCGAGTGCTGCGAAACCCGCCGCGATTGTTTGCGCGTTGGGGAGCGGGGCATAACGACGCGGCGTTCTTTTTGGCATGCGGCGGCCGATCGCTTTCGTCCGGTCGGCATTTTGCTCTTCTATCTTATTTCCGTGTACTCTCCGTTGCTTTCGAACGTCTAACCGCTTATTCTGCTTCTAGAATTGCCGTTCGCCTGTCCTGTCGAGCAATGGCGCCGCCGAACGCCGAGACGGAAACGGACGGCGAGTTGGACGATGGGAATTCTGCAGCTGGATCCCTCGACTTGTCTTCGCACATTCGACCCGATGTAAATCTTTCTCCATTTTTGCGAGTTTCCGATTTGATTCAGCAACTCTGCGGCGTGTGCGGCATCGAGCTACAAAACGCAAAGAAGCACGAAGCGCACGAAAAACGTCACGGTGAGGACCATCGTTGGATTTGCTCCGTTTGTTGCGTGCCCTGCAAATATCCTTCCAAACGAGCCCTTCACGAAGTGACGGCGCACGGTTACACGCGGCACGAGTTGGACCGCGCGAATCCGTTGCCGATCAAACTGCTCAAGGTTTGCTGAATCTCTTCCTTTCCCGGCTTATTCTTTTAATTCAGAATCAACTCGCTGCGGTCTTCAACGTCGGCTTCAAGTTGGTGGACACGCAGGCCATTGCGGAGTCTTCGGCTGCCGTCGGCTCGGATCCGCAAGAAGAAGAGGCGACCGTCGCCGAGCTGCAGCAGCTCATGCGCACGAAACCCCACCGGTCGTCTCGGCTGCCTTCGATCGTTCGTTTATTTTTCACTGTATTCGTGCTATGGATTGTTTCTATCTTCAGCTATCTTGCGCGCCGTGCGAGATCTGCGGACTGAATGGCTTCAATGCGGCTTACATCCGCGAGGGGCACGTTCGCTCGCACGACCGGACGGACGGCTTTATGTGCTCGCTGTGCGGCGTCGGCAGCGAGGCGGCGGCGGTGCGAAATCTTCACGAGCAACGAGTGCACAGCCTGGAGCGCCATCACTGCGACAAGGACCGGAAAGAAGCGCTCCGAATTTCGTCGGTGAGTAACTGCCTTCCACTCGCCTTTCCTGCAGTCTCGTCATTTAGGCGGACCGCGAGCTCTTCCGCCAGATCGGCAAAAACATTGAAACGATCCAAGAGATGGCAGTCGCGAGCAACTCTTCGCATCTCATCCGGCTTTGGTCTGGCAGAAGCCGAAGAGAACGGACGACGGGGCGGTGAAGCGGCGCGCCCGTTCGTCCATTTCCATTCGCGCCAAACGTCGCCGCCAATCCACGTCGGCCTCCGATTCCAGCGAGGAGGAGGAGGAGGAGAACGAAACGACCCCATCGGATCACGTCGAACAGGAGGCCGGAGAGACGGAGAACTCCGACGAGGACGCTGGACCGCCCGCCTTCGACGAGCTGCCGGCCGTCCAACTGACCGCCCAGCCGACTGCGCGCACGGAGGTTCGTTCTGCTCTCTTTCCTCAACTGTCTTCTTTGTTTCAGCTCACGGAGCGAGAGGATCACCTGCTCGAGCAACTCTTCCGGGGCGAGGCCATCCGATCGGAACTCCGCGAACGGATTCGAATTCTGGAACAAGAACTCGCCGCGAAGAACGAGACGTTGGCAGCGGAGACGCAGAAAGTGAGTTCTCAGACCATATCTTTCACTTCATCCTGCTCTTGGTTTCAGGTCCTCGCCTTGCAGTCGAAGATCGCCGCGTTGGAGTCCGAACGCGGGCGGCAGCAGCAAAAACGCGCTCTGCTCGACAAGGAGGTTCGTCTCATCTTCTTCCGACCGAATCACTCGCCACCTTTGCAGATGGACGAGCTGAAGACGAAGAACGAGGGACTCGTGTCGACCGTCGCCCGTTTGGAGTCCGAATCCGAGGCGCTGCGGAAGAAGGCCGGCGACGCGGAGGAAGCGAGCGACGCGGCCGTCGAAAAGCTCAAGAAGGAGGTTCGTTTTCGTCCCACCGACCAAGCTTTTACCGCTTTTGCAGACGGACAAGCTGAAGGCGAGGATGAAAGAACAGGAGGATCGCGACGAGTCGAGAATCCAGAAACTCGAGAAGCAGAACCGCGAGCAGGAGCAGGAACTGGAGAAGACGGCGGCCGAGGCGGCCGAATGGAAGACGAAGGCAGCGGACCTCGAGAAACAGGCGAGTGACTGCGTTTCTTCTTCCTCCTTTCACTTGTTTCGTTCAGGTCGCTGAGCTGCAGGCCGCAAACGCTGTCCTCGAGTTGGCCGCCAAGGAGCAGCCGCTGAATCGAGGAGAGCGGACGGCGGAGGACCGCCAAACCGTAGGCGAAGACCTGGCGGCCTCGCTGTGGTCGCTGTTCGAGCGGGTTGAGCACACGGACTTTTGCCTGCTGGTCGGCAGCGAGGAGATCGAGCCAGGTCACAATTCAGCTCTCCATTCACGCAATCCCCATCTTGCAGGCGCACAAAGTCGTTCTGGCTGCGAAAAGCGCCTTCTTCGCTGCCGAGTTCACCAACGATCCGAACAAGACGGAGCACGTGGTCGAGGGCATCGATTTCGAGATCGTCGAACGGGCGCTGGAGTTCGCGTACCGCGGCCGACTGGACGATTCGATGGAGGATGCGCGCGAACTGTACGAGGCCGCTCGCAGCTTCCAGATTGCTCCGTTGATTGTGAGTTCCCGCTCGTTTGTCCCCCTCACTCGCTTCTTCTTCTTTCAGACCGAGTGCACGCGAGTGCTGAAGGCGGAGATCACAACTGACAACATGGCCAGCCTTCTCGCCCTCACCGCCCGTCACGACGATCACGAACTCGCCGCTCATGTGCTGCAGTTCGCGGACGAGAACGGCGGGAAGTTCCGCCTGCTCGCCGCCCCCTCGATCCAAGCGCTGCTTCCCGACGAAGAGGCGGCTTTTCAGAAGCTCGTGCACTGGATGCAATGAACCCCTGCTCTCGTGTTATGGATTGTTATTCCGCTAATTGTTGTTGGAAATAAATTCGTTTCGATTTCGAGCTGTCTTTGAGTTCTTCTCGGTTAAACGACGAAATTTCGACTCGTGCCATCGGATGACACGTCGAGCTGCTCGCCCGGTCGTCCAAAGCAACAAGGAGGAGGCGCTCAAATCATTTCGTGCTCGTTCACGCACTCGCCCTTCGTCGTTCCGCGTCTGTTCGTTTCGTTTGTGCGTTTGCGGAACAGATGCGCCGGCCTGTCAATCAGAAGCCAGCGGTCGTCCGCCAAGCAAACCGCCGGAGAGCGTTCAGTTGCCCGAATGAACTGTGCAGTCCCCTGTTCGTGCCTCCATCCCTTGTACGAGCCAGTGGGCAGCAGAAGTACGCGTAATCCTCGCTGCTGACCGCTTCCTTTCGGCAATCCCGTTAGAGAACTCGGTTTCCACAGCCGTTGCATGTTCCGCGTTCTCATGAGACCAATCCGAATAGAAGAAAGACATATTTTTATTCCCGTACACTCTCAAGCGAACTAACAGAACGCGCAGCCATCACCAACTTCATTCTTCAAACACGCAGCGTAGTTCTTGACGGTGAACGGCTCGCCGAAGGCCTCGTTCTCCCAGCTCTTCCAGCAGGCCACACTCTCCGTGTCCGAGCTCGCAAGGTCGATCGGCTGGAGGGTTTGAAGGGAGCCGTTCGGGTCCGGATTCCACGTGCGCTCCTACGGACGCCGGTGGACGGTGCACTTCCACTTGCCGCCCGTCCCGCAGCGATGTTTGCTGCACGAGAGGAAGAATTGGAGGGAGAAGGCGGCACTCACATGACGATAATGACGTCCTCCGGCCAACCGAACTCCGTCTCGGATCCCTCCGCGTACCACCAGCCCTCGTCGTTCGTGGTGGTCACGTCGCACAAATCGGGCGGATCCAAGACTGAAAGCGGGAATGCGGGTGGACGGGAGCCGCACGCCCACTCACCAGCATGCCAGCCTGAAAGAAGAAAGTGGACGAGTGAGCGAATCGACGAACGCGCTCACCTCTGCCGTCCTCCTCGTAGATGGCGACCATCTGAAGCACGCAAGAGTTCGTCGTCCTCTTCTTCGTCACTCACCGCCTCGTTGTACGGCACGCCTTCGCAAAGCACCTGCTGCGTGAGGTGGTAGTAGCCCGTTTTGCCCTCCACTCCGACCATCGCCGTCGACACGAGCAGAACGCCGAGGAGCAGAGAGCGAGCGGCCACCATTTTGGAGAGCGAACACACCAACGAATGAGCGGCGGGTGAATAAAGGGGACTGCGGAATGTGGCTTGCGTTCCACTCTCTGCGAAATAACCGCTTGCCTTCTAAACAAACGCTTTTCTCGTTGCGCAATCGAAGTCGAATTCGGGACGGGAGAGGCGGCGGTCGGGCAGTCGCTCTCTTTGCTACCCGCTCCGAGCGGTTGGTTCCCTCCTCCGCTCATTTTTCTCCCGCAACGAGTGAGCGAGTGATCGGTCCGGTTGTTCGCTAAACGGCTTTCTCTTCGCCCTTGATCGATCGTCCGCGTCTTCTGTTCGCGACATGCGACCAGCACATCGACTGCTCCGCGTGGGTGCCTTCTTCTCGTTCGTCTAATCCACCCGCGCGTTCAGAAAAACGACGAAACCTATTGTTAGCTGCAAATTCGGGGCCGTTGGGTTTCGACCATCCGGACATCTCCAAGAGCCTTTCGGGCATCGAGGCCTCTCTGCTCACCACTGTGGACCTCCAAAGAGATCGACATCTTCTGTCGACGTGCTCGCTGCTCAAGGCTGCCGGTAGGTGTTTTCAATCAACACAACAATCACCTAATGACTCCTGTTTGCAGAACGCGCGAGTTCTCCCACTGCCCGTACGAGCTGGAGATGAGCGCTTCGAAATCCTCCTGCGCTGCGACTTCTTCGCCTTCCGCAAGTCCACCGCCCTCCGTTCACTCGGGACTGGACAAACGGACTTCTTTCTGTGAGCCCCTCCTCTCGTTCGCTCGTCACACCCTCCTTCAGCAAACGGCGGTGATCACGACGTACGAGCGCTCCAATTCACTGGCCGCCTGTCAGGAGGTGAGGAACACGTTCTCTTCCTCCACTCATCACTCTCTTTCTTTCAGCTTCTGCTCCGTACTTTCCGCTGCCCACTCTTGTGCGAGACGCCTGCCACCAAGTTCACGACACTTCCGACGACCCCCAAACGTTGTGCTCGTGGTGAAGTCGGCGGGGCGTGCACTCGAGAAAGTGGACGCTCGTTGCTGGAATGTTGGAGTGCGATCGGCCTCACCTGCCATGATCAAGACGATCCATTCGCTTTCGCCACACAGCGGTCAAAGGAGTGAGTTCTTTGCTCTTCTCGAAGTAATGGAACGCTTTTTGCAGAGAGAGCATTTGTGATGCGACCGCTCAGACGGACCGCAACCAAGATTTCCGCCCCAATCCGCACTTCTGATCCGACGGCAAAGCGGTACGTTCTCTCCCGCCCATCTCCTCTCATTCGCCTTGCAGAACTGCCCGGAAAAGCACGAGAATCGAAAGAGAAGGCGGGCACTCCCTTTGTATCGCCCACTTGCGAACGAGATCAGCACCGACGTTCAAGACACTCCACTGCATTCGCTGGTCGGCCGGATCACGAGCGATGTCCGCAGCGAAACGCCGCCTGCAGGGCGTGATCGTCGCGCGTGTACGGTCCTTGTGTCTAGTCTTTCGCCCCCGTCTCCCCGACTTCCACACTCTCTCGCCTCTGCCTGCAACCCGCCACGACTCTGGCATTCCGCCACCCTCTTGCCCGCCTGTCTGCCGCCCCGCCGCCAGTCAGTCGGCTTTCCCTACTCCCCGGCCTGCCGGCCGGTCCCGCTCTCTTCCCGTCGATTCCTCCCTCTACGTACCCGTGTGGACGGCCCCCAATAAACTCACTACCTTCCACGACGAGCCGTCCACACAACCCGTACAGCGCGATTCCCCGCTATTCGTTTGTCGGTTGATGTCTCGTGCGATTGGAACGACCGTCGACGATCAAAGAGCCCACTCGCTTGCTTGGAGATGGGAAGAAGGCCATGGACGAGATTCAAGGTGCGTCCTCCGTCCTGCTATGCTCATTCTCCTCCGCTTTCAGATCACTCCGACTGTGCCCACTTGGATTCGGTTGCAAAGTGATGAACAAACCGCCTTCTGTTCCCACTATTCTGCGGACAACACGGACTTCCCCGAGCAAGAATAAACTCGTTGACCAAACGCAGGGCCGAATCTCCTGATGAAGCAACGAGGCGTGAGTGGTCGAAGTCCTGCCAACTAAAGACGGATTGCGAGCAAAAGAAGGCGGATTGGAAGCAACGGAACGTGGCGGGTGGGCTTTTCGCTCTCAAGCGAGGAGTCAACCGAGCAGGCGAACGCGCAAAGAGGGGCGGAGTTCAGGCACTTGCAAGAGCTCACTGCTTTCTGCCCGCTTCGTCGTCCGCGCCGCCCGTCAGCGGGTGTGCAGAAGAACCGAGAAAAGAACCCTTCGCTCCGTGTCCTTCGTTTATTGCCGCTTTTAGCGCTCTCCAGCGGCACTTGTCGACAAGGCGCGGCCGCACACGGAAAAGGAACGGCAGCCCTGGTTGGTCCCATCCTGCAGCTCTTCTTGCCCACCGCACTCCAAACGGACCCCATTTTGAAGCGGCCGGCATCATGCTCGACGGCAAATCCCTGGAGCAAGTGCGGTTTGTTTTGCGATGGCCCGAGCTGAGAGGGCACTTCGGGTCTTCGAGTACAATAACCATCGGCGCTACCGCGCAATGAACAATCAGAGGACGCAAAGCTCGCGTTCCGTTCAACCTCCGGCCCGCTTCTTTCCGACCGCAACGGAGAGTTCCGTAGTGAGCGCGATCACTCGCGTACCCGCCCGTCCACAATCCGCCGGATTTCAACGAAGTTTATTCACCGCGCAGGAACAAACGGAAGAGGACAACAGAGACTCTTTGATCGCCTTGCCCGATCGCCTCACTCCTCGCGGATAGGTTTGGAGTGGGCGAGCGCCAACTACGACATGCGCGGGTCCGCCGCCGAGAGCTGCGGGGCAACGCGCGTGGCGGCTTCGGTGGAGACGAACGCGACGGGAGCCGCCGCGACGGACGAGTCGTCGCTCGGCGGCTTCTTCGCGAACGCCCGTTCGTCGACCGTCTTGCGGCTGCCGCTCGGGACCTCGCGGCTGGGCGCCTTCTTGTCGCTGGCGGGCTGCGGATCGCGGGACTTGGCGCTCGGCGGGCGGTCGGCGGCGCCCTCGGCGCGCGGCACTTCCTTCTCGTTCTTGAGCTCCTTTTTGTCCTTGGGCGCCTTCTTCGTCTTGCGCTTCCGCCACAGACACGCACCGCCGCCGACGACCGCCGCCGCCACGGCGCCCAAAAGCACGAGGCCGGCCCTGCAACGAGGAGCGGATGGACGAGCGGAGGTGCGGGACACTCACGTGATGATCAGGGCGATCTTCCACCACGCGAAGCCGCCTTCGTCCGTCTTGGCGTTCGGATCGAAGAAGGCCGCGTTCTTCTGCAACGGAGTGGATGAGACGGAAGGAGTGTAGGGAGTGGGAGAACTCACAAAGATGGCCGTCAAAGCGGGCACTGCTTCGTCGAGCTGCACGGAGAGCTCGAGGACGTGCTGCCCCGCCTTCTCGACGAACGGCTTGCACATGAACGGCGGGAGCAGGTCGCTCTTAGCGCTCCCCGGACCGTTGCTGCCGATCATCGTGAGGGTGCTCTCGGTGCCCGTGATGGAGATCGGGAAGATGACGCCCTGATTGACGTCTGCAAGCGAGAGATGAGAGTGGGGGATGAGGACGAGAGACTAAAGCTTGCCGATGTCGATCTTCGCGGACTTGGCCGTAGGAATGACCGTTCCCGTGATCACGCAAGTGCCCGCCTTGATCGTGATCCTGCAACGAAAGATTGGAGGACGGAGGACCGGATGAGTACTTGCGCGACGGTCGTTCCGCCCTTCTTCGGGTGGTCCCAGGTGGACGCGAACTTCTGTTCTTGGAACACGAGCAAGGCCTCGACGTTCGGCGACGTGCCGGCGTACTTCCTGCAACGAGCGAGGGATGAGGGAGAGGATGGGGGAGGAAGGGGGCACTCACACGTCGTTTCCGATCGCTTCGAAGCCCACCGGCGGATCCACGGCCTCCGACCAGGCGGGCAGGAGGGCGACCGCGAGGAGCAAGATGACCGTCGACTTCATTCTCGAATCCAACGGGCGAGAGGAGCGGGAGAGGAGAGGAGCGGGAGAGGAGAGGAGCGGGAGAGGAGAGGAGCGATCGGGAGAGCGGACTGGACCAACGACTGAGCGCCGCGCTGCTCGCAAGCGCCTTTTATTCGCCCGGATTTGCATCGGAAGAAACGAGCGACGCAAATTCGTGCAAATTTCGGCGGTCCGCTCATCGGAAGCCGTTCGGAGGAGTTCTCGGCGGGCGAGGAGAAGACGTGGGGAGCTCTCGACTGCTGGGATGAAAAGAAGAACGCGTGTTCGGCATCAATTTCGTCCGCTCCCTTCACAAGCGGCCGCCCGCTCGTCGCTTGTTTCTTGCAGTCGCGGCCACGAGCCGAGCATCCCGAAAGACATCCGGGCACTCGTGCGTTCACGGGCCGTTCAGCCGGCCCGCCTGGAATCCCACTCGCCGCCAGCTCGTCGACGATCTCCACGTCCTCTTGTGCGACTCGGTAGGCGCGAATGAATCTGAGAAGTGAAGACGCTAAAGAACGCACTGACTTCTACGGAGCAACGTTGTGTTCCTCGGTTTGATTCGACCACGCCGAGCAATCGAAAGGACGAAGAAACGAACCGATTTTGCCTTCGGCCGCCAGGAGGTGACTTTCACGCTCCGGACGAGCAGACGGCTGGTCGTCCGCTCTGAAATGGCCGCTCACACGCCCTTCTTGGCTGGGCGCTCCGCTCCTCTGTTTCGTCAAATGTTCTCGGCTTGGACGCGCTCCTGCTCGTTGTTTCGCTGCGAACGGCCGCGGGATCTTTGGGCACGACGGGGGAGTGGGTTCTTTGCTTCTTTCTGCTCACAACTTCCGACTTCTTCTGTCTTAGCCGACCGATGGCGTCCGAAGTCCTCGCGCTCGTTTTTGTTGCTGGTCGTCTGCTTTTCTTCTTTTTACGCGATCGGCTGGGCGGCGGCTTCCGTTACGTGAGTCCACTCATCAATCGTTCCGGCTGCTCATCGATCCTTCTTTGCAGCCATCGAAGACGGCAACCGGAAGACCCGCCAGTCGACGGTCGGCGGCAAACGGGCGGCGATGCGAGTGGACGAGAGGCCGCGGTCGAAAGAACTGCGGACGAGCGGGTGCCTTAAGTTTCGGTCATTCCGCGCAGACACCGCAAGTAGCCGATCGTGTTCGTTTGTATGGATCAATCGGGGGATGAAGACGTCGTTTGCTCGCTGATTGAGACGAGATGGATGGCGCTCCCTCCACGGAAGCAACTCGGCGACGAAGAAGTGTTGTTCGCGGGAGAATTGAAGGCCGCCGCGAATTTTCGGTCTCCACTCAATTCGCGGTGAAATCGACTCTCCTCCTTCTGCCTGCTGCCTCTGCCGCCTTCTTGACCGCCGGGGACGCGCAGCAGGGATTCGAAAGCGGTGGGCGAGGCCTCGAGTGTCCAACCAAATCGACTTCAACGAGCGATTGGGTGAAAGACGAGTAGAAAGACGGAAAAGCGCCTAAATGACTACCGCGCAGTTCCGCAGCGTCTTGCATCCATTGGCGCATGAACGGAGCGTTCAGCTGGCGCGGTCCGCTCCACCACCAAAGGTCGACGTGGTCCAGCCGCCGTTCGAGACGATGGAGAGCCGCGACGCCCCCTGGGATCTTCGCGAATGCGATGAAGCGGGAATTGGATCTGCCCAACTGAATGCCGGCGCGGATCACAAGCGCTGCGGGACGGAAGTTAAGCCTTCTACTCACAGCAGCGAGGAAGAGCAGGAATTAATCTTTGAGAAGTATGTGCTTCCGGAACTCAACGGTCGCGCGCACGCTCTTCGGCCAGTCGACGGAGTTTTTTGCGTACTCGACGGCCTGCTGCTCGACTCGCAGATGGAACGGGCGGTGCGGGAAGGAGGCGGGCGACCGAGCCGGCCGAAGGCGCCGTACGCCTCGAAGCAGGCGGGAAGGCGCCACTTCTTGTGTTCGCCGCTCCAATCCAGCCAGAAGTGGCGGCAACGAAGATTCGCTGGCTCCTAAAAGCTGCCCATCGATTTCACTAGGAGGTAGCCAACAAGGGTGAAAGCGAAGCTATTGATCAGCTTCTCGCTGCTCTTCGCAAATTCCGAAGAGCGCTGGCACCTGGCAGGCCGAGCAGCAACAGACGCGTTTATTCTGCCATTTCTCGAAACACCGCTGCCTTTCGCTCGTTTAGTCGTCGACGAACTGCCCGCTTTCTTTTGTTAATCAGAGGACGGCGTGACTCACTGAAATCAACGCCCGCAATCCATTGCTCTCCTCATCTGTGACCTACGCAATTGGAGGTTGGCGACAAACTTGGGGCCTCGCTTCGAGCGCTCCGACGGAATGGTCGCGTGAATTCGAACCGCCAGACGGTCACGCGTCGATTTCAAGTGGGCGATGAGCTGAACAAGACGAATGAGTGAAGCCGTTGTGGTTTGATCGTTGAGCGCTGTGGTCGTGAAGAGAGCGCAGCTTTTCATTGGGTGTTTGCTCAAGGGGATTGCCCGGCCGCTCAAGCGTTTGCAAGGAACACTCAATGCAAGACGGCGAATCGAAAGGAAGACCTCACTTCCCGCATTTCGCCCTTGGGTTTTGGCCCCAACCGCTTGAATTGGCGGCGAAATGCGGCGGCCGTTCGATCGAAAGCGGAGCGCAAAATCGCCGAGGAAATCGGCGCCGCCACTCGCGACTGGCCGCCCTTCCGTTCGAGCAGTTCGCCTTCAATCCGACCGGGTTGAACGGATTGAAACGAGTGGGAACTCACGACTCAACCCGCGATCGAAAGAGCGGAACGTTTGGACGAAAAGCAGCCGAATTCCCGGCCGCCGATGAAAGTCGATCTCCGGCTGCTGGGCGACCCACCCGATGACCTGCGGAAAGAAATGGAGTGAAGCGATCGGCGGATAACGAACATCCGTCCAGTTCCCCGGCACGTGCAGAGTGTCCATCAGGAAGGCGAAAGAGACGAGCAGCGAGTTCGAGTGGTCAACGCCCAAATGTGGAGTTCTTTCGGCGCCGGTAGCTCCGCCCATTCGGCCCATGAGCGAAGAAGACGGGCGCACGGTGGAGAGTTGGGTCCGCTGGAACGAGATGAAAAAAGCATCTTCGTCGCTCTCCCGAGTCCTCTCTGCTCTCGCCCGCCCACTCACTTCTTCCCTGCACCTCATTGCCCACGTGTGCGAAGAAAGGCGACAGAAACGAGTGGTCGTGCACCTCCGACCCGAAAGTGGCGGTCGAGAGGACGAAGAAGGCCGAGGAGAGGGGCAGAACGAGGAGCTTCATTCCTTTCCAAGGGTGGTGTGTAGCGAGTGTTCCGGCTTTTAACCTACTCGATGCCGACCGACGCTCTCCGGAATGTCGCTGGATTCTGCCCACCGCACAAAACTTGCTCGTTCGCATGTTTTCGAAGTGGGTCGGTCGGCTGGCGGTCACACTCGAGTGAACGGAAGAAGTGGGCGGCTGGTGTTTGCTCAAACACGGCTGTTTGCTCTTGCTTTGGACTCACCTCAATAGTCGCTTGTGAAGTGCAGAAATTGTGATGCCGCTCGCTCGTTTGGGTCGTCAGAATCGGAGTTTGTTGTGTGCATTTCGTTCGATAGTGAAGAGTTCTCGTTGATCAAAGAAAGCGCTGTTCGAAGAAAGTTTTTGACGAGGGCAGTCACGATGCGGCCGCCGCAATCTCGCGAACTAACAAGACGGTCCCGGGGTTCACGAGCCGAGCAGATCGAGAAATAGGCGACTTTTTGTTGTCCTTTCTCATTCACTCCTCTCCTACGATAAAGCCACTTCTCTGCGTTCTTCTCGCCCATTGCGGGCATGCCGCCGGTCTCCCACCGAAAGTCGCAAGCTTCTCGTTAAGCGGCCGCCGACACCGTCGAACGGCCGCCGACCTCTGCCCCTTCCAGCAACGACGACGGGTCGCCGGCGAGCACGAGCTGTTTGAGGCAGAATCGCCGGGTAGCCGGTGATAAGAAGGCGGGTGTGACCGCTTTGTTCAGACGAAGCACTGGCCGCAAACTTGACCTTCGAGAACGGTGGTGCTTACCACTCGCTCGCAGGCCAGCAGTTCGTCGTGTGGGTAACAACGGGCACGAATCTGCTTTTCGTGCTGGACTTTGCGTACTTGACTTTTCAGTCCAGCCAGCTGATTGACGACTCAAAGTAAGAAGTGAGGAAAGAGAACGTGTGTTTATGCTTTAGCTCGAAGCATAAGGATAAGAGAAGAAGATAAACACAAGAACATCATTCGTTCTGTTCGTCGGAGAGCATCATGAGGACTCGAACGCCTTCGTGGACGAAGGAGCCCGAGCGCATGGACGTGCCCGGTTGGTCGACGTCGAGTGCTCCCTCAGGCGTCCACTTGAAGTGCGCGATGAGTTCGTCCCGCGACTTGCCGTGCCACCAGCCCTGAAGGAAAGAAGTAATGGATGGAGAGGGGCAACGAACCTTGTTGAGGATCCCGACCCAGACGACGTCCCGCGTCTTCCGGAAGCCCGTCTCGTGCATCGCCGCCGCGAATTTCTTCGCCTTCCGCTGCACGTCCTCCATCTGTTTCAAGTCGCGGAAGCCCTGAAACAAGCCGTCGAGATGGTGCGCAGTTGGAGGCGCTCACCAGAAGCAGCATCACTTCGCAGTAGGCGCCGCAACAGAGCTGGAACTGCTCGTTGATGCCGCGCAAGTGGCGGAGAATTTGCGGGACGCCGTCGTCCGCGAGGATCGCGCCCCGAATTTGCAGATCCTGCAGGTGTTCGTTACGAGCGAGCGGTCCGCAGTCGTGCAGTTGCTGGAGGCCGTTGTTGTCGGCGGAAAGCAGCGGGAGTTCGATGCGCGCCGATTTCATGCGGAAGAAGTCCGCGAGGTCTGCAAGCTGGACGATGAACTGCTGCGGTTTCTTCTACTTACACGGATGCTCGCCGATGCTGCCGCTCATCTCGACCGAATGGAGAGCGGCCGCCCGCTTCCGGAAGAGCGTCGCGATGCGCAGGTTGTCGATGTTCAGATGAGTCACGCAGTCGGGCAGCGAGTCCACGAAGAAGTCGGCGTGCGGGTGGACGAGCTTGCGAGTGCTCAACTCGATTGCCGAGAGCGCGGGCAGAGCAGAACGGAAACACGTGAAACGGAGAGGAGAATCGAGAGCTCACCGCGCAACTTCGAGGCCACTCGCATCCAGGCGGCCATGAAGCGGACGTCCACCGGCGAGGACTCCTCCGGACCCACACAGCTGACTTCGATCGCGGTCAACTGCTGGGCGAGGTGAAGAAGAGCCGCGACACCTTCGGGAGTCTTCGCAAACGCCACGGGGATGCACTTGGCCAAAGCGACGAGCCGCGAGACGTTCACGAGCAGCTTCACGGACTCGAACGGTTCGGCGTCGAAGAAGGTGTCGAGGAAGGCGCGGTTGACGAGCAGCGAGCGAACGGGCAGGAGGGGCTCGTCGTCCAACGATTGGTCGTATTCTTTGGCCATGAAGATCTGCAGCCACGCGCGTCCCTTCGGCGGCAGGCGGGGCGGCGGGCGGGCGAGCGGCACGCCGCTGCTGGACTCCTCCTCGAAGCGGGACTCGTCGACGGGCGGATCTCCGTCGGCCACGGGCATCTCCTCGACGCTGGGCTGCTCGTCGATTGCGGGCGCGTCTCCGGTCCGGGGCTTCTTTGGGTTGGACGCCATGTCGCCTGAAATGCGAGAGAAATTAGGGAAATTTCGAAATAAAATCTATTTTTGGAGAACGTTCGGGAAATCGACGAACTTTCCGCCCGTTCCGATCAAAAACGGTCGAAAATTGTCGATTGAACGAAAGGAAGTGAATACAAACCAGGAACTCACGTTGATTCACGTCGATTTGCGATCAAAACAAGACGGGAAGCCGCAAGCCGGCAGACGCCCGGCCGGCAGTGCGGAACGGGACGTGCGACGGAACGCCAAGCTGCCGCTCGCTCGCATTTTCTTGTCGTGAGTTCGAGCGGCAGTTCTGCCCAGCCACTTCTTCTTTGTCGTTCGGTTAGAAAAGGTGGCGCGTACTGGAGGCGCTTAATGGAAGTTCATCAAAGTCGACGCCGAGCGGAACGACTTCCTCGTTTATTCCTCACTCGCGCGCAAACAATTGAAAACAGAACACTCGGCAGAAGAGAGCACTCAATTCGATTAGCAACGGTTGTAGTCCTGCACGCCGCCCGCGATGTCGTTGCTCCAGCGCGAGATGCACGCCTGGTTGTTGGCCTCTTCGCCGGTCAGCTCGAGGGGCGCGCGCACTTGGAGCGGACCGACCGGACTCGGATTCCACGTGTTCCAGTAGTCGGTCCAGCGGACGGAGCACGTCCACGTGTCGCTTGTGTTGCAACGATGCATGCTGCACGGGAGGGAGGAGTGAAAGGAAGGAGGCGGCACTCACACGATGATGTAGATTTTGTTCGGCCAGAACCACTCCGACTCGGCGCACCAAATCCCTTGGTTTGTGCCGTTGTAATTGGTCGTGGTGACGTCGCACAAGTCGTCCCGGTCGAGGGCTGAACGCGCGGAATGCGGAGGATGGAAACCCGGCACTCACGGTTGTCCCAGCCTGAAAACGGAGAGTGTGAACGAAGGAGAAGCGAGGGGCGCCCACTCACCGCCGTCCTCCTCGTAGATCGCGACCATCTGAAACGAACGGACGGGAGATGACTGCACGCGCGTCCTCTGCAAACCCCCCTCGTTGTAGGGACGCCCCTCGCACAGGACTTGTTGTTGGAGGCGGTAGTAGGCGACGACGCCCTCGACCGCGATCAGCACCGCCGCAACGAACAGAACGCCGAGGAGCAGAGAGCGAGCGGCCGCCATCTCGGAGGGCGTGCACACGATCGAATGAGCGACGAGCGACCGGCCGAACCGCGAAACTCCCCGCTTACCGTTGCGCTCCAAAAGCAGCGAGTTTTGGCCGCACAAGCGAGCGACGTCTTCGCTTCGACGGTTCGTTCGTCTGACGAGTCGAATCCCTGGATTTCGTTCGTGTCAGGACGTTCGAACTCGATGCGACGTGCTCACGCATGGCCACTCGTTTCAACGCCGGCCGGCGCTCGCTGCGCTGCCGACCAAAACGGACGGCGTGCGGCGGCTTCAATTCTTTCGTGCAGTTTCAAGCTTTCGGACGTACCGAAAACGTTGTGTTCGATCGACTCACTGCGACTGAGTCGTTCAACACACCGCTCCTCCGTCCGAATTTCGCAGCGACCGTGAGAACGCACGGCTCGCACACCTGCGGCTAAAAAGCCGCCGCTTCCGCTCTCCGAGCAACAAGTTCTCGTAGCCGAGTGGTTGCGGGCGCTGATTGCGGTGCGGTGGGTCGCGAGTTCGGAGCCGGTTAGTGGGTTCGATGTGCTTTGTTGATCAAGTGAAGTCGGGTCGTGTTTAGGGTTCACTGCGCCGTACAGCGATTGATAGTTGGACGGTACGTCCCCTTTCACATAGCATAAGACGACTAAACTTGCTGCGAACTTGGTTGACTCGTTCGTATCTCGACGCGCCTTGTCGGCTGAACACCCGAAACAGCGGAGACTTCGTGGGCTCCTCTGGCGCCAAGAGGCTGAATGGGTGCAGGCACGCTAGGGTTTGCACTTTTTCGTTTTGATTTTGTTCCAGCTCGTCGAGAGGACGCGAATGGCGGTCTTTTTCGGTCGTCCGCGGTCCGCTGGGTCCGTTCGGTCGGCCGGCTGGTGGGTTGGAGGACGCTCAAAAGAAGCCGCAAGAAGCCGCCTTCATGAACAGAATTTTGCCGCGTTTGATCGCCTTTGATTCGATGCTGCTGATAATGGATTGCTGGACGGCGCCCGCCGGTTTGTTTCCTTGACGAAACCGCACGGCGAGTGAAGCGGGCGGATCAAAGTTTTCCGGCGAAGAGGGCGGATCGTCCACTGGAGAGGAGGTTGGAACCTGACAGGAGGACGAGCGGGCGGACGAGCGGGAGAACGAACAGAAAATCCAGCAGACGGTTGTTTGGATTGTCGAGCGAACGGCCGAGGGATCCGAAGAAGACGAATGGAAGTAGAAGACGGCAAAAGACTCCCGCAATGCGCAGATCGAACAAGAAGGCGCCCGCCAAGCGGAGAAGTCGCAGGAATCAGCGGCGCCGCGGCCGGAAGTCGCGGGGATGAGACGTGAACAAGCGGTCTCGTCGAATAAATCAACTGTTGCATCTCGACGTGGTCGTTGAATTGAACGTGCAGACAGCCAGGGCGAGAAAGCCGGTTGTGTACACGCGTGAACGAAAAGGCGAGCAGGTCCTCTCGTTGGCTGCGCGCAACCCTGCGGCTCAATCTCTTTCGGCTCATGCTCGTTCGCAAGTCGCCGTGGACGACGAGTGATTCGCGACGAGCGACAAAGCGTTCAAACGATCCGCTTGCCCATTAATCGCTCGTTTTCTGTTCTTCGGTTGCGCGAGCTCGCCGCGAGCGGCCACTCGCCATTCGGTTCTCCCCCCTTTCCGCCGGCCGGTCGCTTCCTCCTCTCGCTCCTCCCGTTCATTCCCTTGCTTGCAGTTTCCTTCCGCTTGATCGGTCGTTCGCTTGGTCGTGATGCGCCCGCCGCCGTGGATCCTCGCCGGCTTCCTGCTGTTCGCGTTCGGCCCGTCGATGCTGGAGGCGCGTTTCCTCTACGACCCGGCGAACACGAACCTCGACGAGTGCGTGGAAGCGTTCCCACTCAACAGCGAGCGCGCCGTCTTGTGAGTTCTTCGAGGAACTCTTTTCGAACGACCGCCGTCAAGCAGTTGGCTGCAGCACTGCTCCGAGACGACGGTCGCCGTCCAGTGGAGCAAAGCGGCCGAAAGCGAGCTTCGTTTCAACTTCGGCGTCCAACCGAATGCGACGTGAGTTTGTTGCTCGCCTCTGCGGTCATTTCTTCTTGCAGAATCAACGTGACGATCAACGACAACTGCACGCTTCGTGCGTGGACCGTCGAGCGCAACGGGATTCCGCTGCTGCGAATCGGTGAGTCCGCACAACTCCTCTCGTTTCATTTGTTTGTGTTCAGAGAACTTCATCTCCTATCGACTGGGATGCATGCTGTTTATCAGGGCGAACGGAACGCTCATGACGGAAGGCAACACGCCGCTGTGCGAGGGCGTGCCCGTGCGCAACGACGCCGACGAGGTGCACTGGTGGACGAGCGTCCACGTCGAATCCACGGGCCCCGTTCTCAACCTCGAAATCTACGTGAGCTCCCGCAGATTCCATTCGGTGGGGAAACCGGCGGCTTTCAGGGCGCAACGGTCGGCGGCGATTTCGGCGAGTACCGCGCGCCGCCGTCCGCCATTTCAACGAGCACTCTCGTTCCGCACGTGATCGTCACGGGCGCCTTCGAGTGCCACGGACGAGGCGGCAGCTGGGGCGTGAGTTCTCTTGCTGCTCGCCTTTCCTCACATTTTCTTCTGCAGACGGTCGTCGTCTTGAATCGGCGGACGGACGCGAGCGGACGGCGCGTGCTGGAGTTCTGCGGCTCCGCGGAGATGCGCCCGAACGGAACGCTGCGCATGGAGGTGGACGGGACCGCGAATCCGGAAGAAGTCTTCTATTTGATGTACGTAAACGGATTTTGTACACTCGCTCACTCTTCTTCTTTCAGCCAACACACATGTGCCGCGCCGAAAGAGGGCTCTTCCTTTGCGTGCTGGACTGGAAAGATCGACCAGAACGAGTGGGCGGCCAAGTCGGTCGACTTGGGTCGAATGGGCCTGACGGCGGCGCGCGAGGAGTGCAACGGCAAGCTGGCGGTCACGCCCGTTGCCGCCAGGTCGGTCGACCAGTGCACCGCCGACGAGCCGATGTTGGCCGAGATGATCGGCGATCTCGTCGACTAAATGTGTGAGGAGGGTCCTTGTTCCTTCTGTTTGTGTTCTGTATGCGAAATAAACGCCGTGCATTGATTTGTGTATTGGAAACTGCAAGCGACCCAAAGGCCCCGCCTGACTGCTTTCTAGCGGCGTCCAAATCGAATCGTCTGTGCATCAAGGGAGCAAAACAGAAGATGAGCAACGTTCTCGTCCGCTTTCTGTTGTCGCAGGCACCCACTCCGCAAATTTTCAACGAGGGGCCGTGGGGCGTCATTCGCTCACGCAAATTTGACTGCATCGGAAGAGCCGCGAAGAAGAGCGGCCAGTCGCCAGTCGAGTGTCTTGCCCCGGCCGCTCGCCCTCCTTTCCTTCCGCTCATTCCCCCGCTTGCAGTTTTCTTCTTGCTTGCTCGGTCGTTCGCCTCTCGAAATGCGCGCACCACCGTGGATCCTCGTCGGCCTTTTGCCGTTCGCGTTCGGGCCGCCGCCGTCGGACGCGCGTTACACCGCGCGGGGCACATCCCACGCCACTCCGGATTGGGAGTCTTGCGCGAAAATGAACGCGGGAGACGGCTGGAAGTGAGTGCCGCTCGGAGTCTTTTGAAGCCTTCGTTCTCTCCAGCTACGCAACGGAGTGCGCTTGGGCGGGTGTCCACATCCACTGGAAGGATGAGAAGTCGCCCGTTTTGACGTTGGGCAATCGAGCCAATTGGTCGTTCTTACTGCTTTTGCACTCATTCTTCGACTGATTGCAGGATGAATGTCGATCTGATCATCAACGAGCGTTGCATCGTGAGTGTCCACAAGGCGCGCAACGGGGCGCGCTGGGAGACGCGCATCAGTCGGCAGCAGTCGCTCGGACAAGAGCCCAGTTTGCAGCAATGGCTGGGTGAGTGCACGGAGAGGTGCTTGGGATTCACGCGGACGTTCAGACTGGAGTCTCTGCGCTGTAGACGACAACTCGTGCTGGATGCGCATCGACACGCAGTCCGGTTTCTTTTCGTTCGAGCACGGAAACGGCGCACGGATCACTTATTGCGCCGTTGCGGAGAGCGTGAACCTGAACCCCGGCGAATGGAAGCACATTTCCACCGTCGAGTACCGGCCGGCCGGCTGGGTCGACCTGTTCGCCTGGGGGGGCAAGCTGGCACACTCTCCTTTACGTTCAAGTGCACGACTTTCAGCGCTGGGACAACCGCAAACCCGTGCCCGCTCCGATGGCTTCCTTCACGAATCTTCCGCCGACCACCAGCACTTCCACAACGTCTACGACGACCTCGGCAAGCCGCCCTTCTGTGTGATCTCCACTCATCTCTTCATTCTTTAGACTACAACCACTTCGACGACTCCGGTGCCCACGACTAGTTTGACTACGTCGACCTCTGTGAGCCTCTTTTTAGCGCGTCGTCTTTCATTCGTTGCTTCTTTCAGACGTCGACGTCCACCAGTACGACGACCACAATGAGCGTAAGGCAATCGTTTTTAGGCTCTCTCCTCACTCGTTGTTCAGACCACAACTCCCACAACGCCTTCCACGTCTACCAGCGTAAGTCGTTCGTCTCGGGTTTGCCCTACGGCTTGTCATTTCCGCAGACCTCGACTACGAGCACCCCGAGCGTAAATTTGCCGCCTATTGAATTCTTACTCGCCTCTGCTTTAGACCTCGTCATCCACCACGCCGGAGCCGACGACTCCCTCAACGTCGACGTCGACAACGAGCACTTCCACGTCTACGTCCACGTCTACTTCGAGCTCGACGACGGCTCTGGAGCCCTCGACGTCGACCGCGCCGACCACTTCCAGCAGCTCGGTAAGTCGTTTCTTTTCTTTTTGCCCTCAATTCTCTCACGATCTTTTTTAGACAACGCCGCTTCCGACCACTGAGTCCACCAGTTCGACGTCCACGTCGACTGTGTCGAGCACCGTTCGTACAAAGTTCAGCACGACGGCCGTGCCCACAACTTCGTCTTCGCTCTCAACTTCCACGGTCAAGCCGACGCCTCCGAGTAGCACGAGCTCGAGCTCGATTTTGGGCACGACCTCGACGATCGTCTCAAGCACTTCTCACTCGACGGCCGACCCGCTGGCCGCCGGCCTGCTCCGCCCGACGGCCGCTGGAGCGAACGGAGGGGATGCCGCCGATCTGAAGGACTCGGAAGACGGCGGCATGAACGGCCTAATGATCGGGCTGATTTCGTGAGTCTTCTCTCTGTTTTCCTCGTTCATCCTCTTGTGTTCAGCGGCTGCTTGGGCCTCCTGCTCTTCCTGCTGCTCATCGTCGCCTCGTTGGTCTACTTCCTGGTGATCCGCAAGAACCAAAAGAAGAAGCGGGCGGCCAAGAAGACGGCGGCGGACAAGACCGTCGGATTCGGCGGCAAGACGAACGACCAGACGAAGAGCGGGTACACGCAGACCGATGGAGGAGATGAGCGCACTCCGAAGAACTCGAAGACGCCGACAGCGAAAGGAGAGGCCTTCCGCGGGCAGGGCACCGGCGATGTGAGTTCCCTTCCGAGCAGGCGGCTGTTCATCCCTCTTCCCGTTGCAGATCAATCGCCACGAGCTGATCCTGACGGGCGGCGGCAAGAAGTGAGCGGAAGTGAGGACGATCGAGGATTGTCCGCAGTTTGCTGAAGATTGTTTTTTCGTGAATAAAACGGCGCGTAGTGGAGAGGTGGTCGGAAAGCAACAAGGAAGTTCGCTTGGAGCGAAGCGGCGATCGAAATGCTCGCCTGACAGCACGTTCCACTGATCACGCTGCTCGAGCACAAGTTTTTGCCGCCGTCACATCGGCAGGGAACGCTCGAGCGGATCGAAACGGAGTAGTCGGCAGCCTTCCGTTCGGCTGAACTTCTCGGCGAGCAATCGACCCCGCGTACGCCCAAGAAAGAAGCGGTGGGAGAGGAACCGCACGCCGAAGTGAGCGGACAGCCGCCGCAATGTGCTGGGCGGCTCGGGATTGTTGAAAGCGAGCACGCGGCCGGCCGCCCGTCGCGAACACAAAGCGGACCGCTCGAGCGGAGGACGGCGCCCGCCGGTTTGTTTCTTCCGCGAGGCCGCGCGCCGAGCGTCGAAATTCCGGACAAGGCGGAGTGACTGTTGGTGAGGAGGCGGGAACCTGACGAGAACTCGAGCGGGCGGGCATCTTGACGAGAGCAACACGCTAATCGAGCACGAGACGACTGAAAAGGAAGAGAAGAAGCGAGTGATCCAAGCAACGAGACTTTTGAACGCATTGATCCGACCTCGCTGCAAGCCGCCTGTTGCTCTCCCGAGTGGATTGTTCCCTTCCGCCCGTCTGTCTCGGGCATCCCGCCCGCTCTCTCCCCGCGGTCTTTTTCCGCCGCCTTTAGTCATCGTCCTTCCCTCCCGCCGATCGAACGGTTGTTGATCGCCTCTTCGGGAATAAACTCAATCGTCCTTCGTTCCCCTCACTCGGCTCCACTGATCGACCACGAGGTCCGATCACGCATCCCTTCCCACTTGCTGCCCACGAGCTCCCGCTGGCGAGAGTTGGAGCAACCGATTGGCGTCACCGCTTCGATGCAAATTCCGCTCTTTTCGGCCAAAACGCGAGGGGGAAGGTGACGGGCAGCCGAGCGCGTTCACTCGTTCTCTCCAGTCGCTCCCTGAATCGGTCGGCCCCTCCTTTCGCTCTCCGATCGCTCGAAGGATGAAGTCGGGCTCCGTCGTCCTGCTCGTCGCCGTCTCGCTCTTTGTCGGCTCCGAGGGCGCCGACCCGCCGCGCGGCTTCAACCAAGAGGGCAACAACGTGTAAGTCATCCCTACTCGCCTTCTTTTCTACTCACCTCTTTGTTTGCGGCGTCTATACGGGAACTGAGCCGAAGGCGGCGGCCGAGCTGGTGTTCCAGGGCACGACGTTCGAATCAACGTGGGGTCATCCCAAACAAGAGCCGGGAAGCTCGCTTTTGTGAGTTGCCGTGCTTCTGAATTTCTCATTTTTTTGTTCACAGGATCGAGGTAAAAATGGGATCGTGTTTGATCAAAGGCACCTTTTCTGCCAATTCGGAAGACGCGTCCGTCACCATCCGTAAGCTCGTTTCCTCTGCCTGTTTCATGCATGCACTCGCAGGTGGCAACGGGCCTGCTTCGACGTACGACTTTCCCGTCACGATCAACGGGGCCGAAAGCGTCGTTACGGTCTCCGGCGGCCCCGACTCGGAAGGCGGCACCAGCAGCAATGCCAAGATCTTTTCGTCTTGCAAGCTGTTCACCGACGAAGGCGGCCAGCACGTTGTGAAAGTCTCAATCACGCTTGCGGAAGAACTCCCCGATCTACGGGTCACATTCGTGAGTCCTCTTGCTTCTTCATCGGCCATCCGCTTCTTTTGCAGAAGGGCGCGTCGTTCAAGTCGGACGAGAAGCCGAAGGACAAAGCGGGCACGGCCGGAGGTCTTTCCTCGTGGCTGCTCGCTCTGATCATCGTGTACGCGCATTTTTTACGTCCATCATCTTCTCTTTCGTTGCAGTGGAGGTCTTGCCGTCGTCCTCTCGCTGCTCGGAGTGCCGGCGGCCATCGGCGTCGTGTGCTGGAAGCGCAACCGAGCGACCAGCGGATCGAAGGACGTCGGAGCGGCCAGTCGGCCGAGGGGCTCCAAATCCGTGGGCAATCGGACGACGGACGAGCGCAAGAGCGAGCGGAAGCCGCTCGACGTCCGCATGGAGCTGGAGTTCCAGCAGAAGCCGCTCGTGCAGCTCGGACTGCCCGATCGGACGACGCACGTCGTTTCGCCCGTTCCCGGCAGCAAGGGCAAATCGAGACGCGTCCAACACGTGAGCAAGTCGCGGGAGAAGCGCGGCCTTGCGATTCGCGATCCGCCGGCCACTCCCGCGGCCGCCCCGAGCGCTCGGCCGAGCTCTCACTTGGCAGTGAGTCCGCCGTTCGTTCGTCCCGCTCACTCTTGCTCGTTGCAGCCGGACGGCGTCTTCTCCGCGTGGAATACAGACAAGCAGCAGAGCAGCAAAAAGTGGGGACGCTGCGGTTGACGATCGAGCGGACGTTTTTTTTCTTTCGTTCTGTGTGCACTTGCGGGATAAAACTATTGTGGAAAAGAGGTTTCTTGGAGGAGAAGTGGACTCGAACAAGTCGGTAGCGACACACGCCCGACGGCCGCAGCAACCGCAAGACGGCCGTCGAGAAGAAGCCGCACGGGAAGGAGGCGGGGAACACGGGAATCCGGCAGTAGGCGGCCGCAATGAAAACGGGCGTCGAGAAGCCCGACGCGAAGAAGGAATCGCGCGGTCAGGACGTGGGTTCACTCTTCATCCACCCACTCATTCCTCTCTTTTGCGAGTTGCAGGATGTGCCCGGGGAGCGGCAGGACTTCTGGGCCGTCGTACGCCCTTTTCCAAATTTCTTCGCTCACTTCTTCGTCCTCTTGCAGATGCACAAGGCGAACTTCGGGCCCGAGTGGAAGGACCGCCTTGGCCACTTCAACGAGGCGAAGCCCGCCGAGCCCGATCGGAGGCCGAACGCAAGACCGCCCTGGAGGCCGCCAACAAACCGAAAAGAAGGCGCCCGCCACGCCCCAGTTGAGCAAGACGCCCGGCACGGAGCAGAAGTGAGGGCGATCGGAGTTTCGGGAGAGCAGGTTATTTTCCTTTTTCGTGTCTGTGCTGTGAATAAACATTTGAAACGAGTTGATCGACGGATTTCTTGAGAGAGCGGTTTCACACACGAGCTCCCGCAAAGAACAACAGCGGTCGTTTGCTCGGCAAATTTCGGATCGAAACAGAACACAGCGCCAGCACGCTTCACAGAGTACGCTGATCAAGCGCGAGTTTTTGTCGCCGTTGTTTCGCGAGGGAAGGCTCGAGCGGATCGAAAAGGAGTGGTCAGTTACCTTGCGGTTAGGAGAACTTCGCGGCTAGTAATCAGTCCGCCCTTCACTCAAAAAACAGCCGTTAGAGGGAACCAAACGCTAAAATCAGCGAAGAGTCGACGCACCCTGACCTCTTCGTTCTTGGCCTGCTGCTTTCAGCGGAAGCCACAAACCATCAGTCCGTGCTCGATCGACGAAGCTAGGGGCCGACTCCCCGTTGCTGCTGGACGAGTCGGCTGACCGCGTGGTCGTCTTTTCGTTCGACCGGTGAGTTCTCGAGAGCAATCGAGTCAAGGCTGCTTCCAACCGCGTTATCCACTCAACCACGCAGGATCACGGCTTCCAGCAAACAACCGGCGTGTTGCAGAAGTGGGCGACCTGCCGTTCGGCCTGTTCGCGCTGAAGCTGCGGTGGGCGTGGCGCGAACCGGCTGTTCGCGTGGTCGCCTCTTTGTCGTGCGGCGCCGACTGCCTGCTGATGGGCCTGGCGCGCCGCCCTCCTGCAGCAAATCTTCGAGGCGACACTCGACTGGTGGCTCGTCTGCGGGTGGTTCGTGCTCGCCGCCTTCTACGCCCTCGTTCACGTCGCCGCCATTCACTGCGGCCTCTCGTTGTGAGGAAACTCTCGAAACAAAGCTTCTTTCTGTGCCGCAAACGGCGGTGAAGGCGGCGGTCAAGAGCAAGAGCGAACGACGGGCTGTTTATCGCTTTGTTAATTGATTTCAAAACAGAGGTCAAAGAAAAAAGTCCGCGATTTTATTCTCCAACAGCAACATTCAATGGAAACAGTCACCAGTCCTCAAGTTCGTATTGGACCGTGGGAGAATCGGCAAACCCGAGCAGGATGCGGACGCCTTTGTGAACACACGAGTAGCTGCGAATCGATTTGTCCGACGTCTCCCACTCGATGCTCCCTCGGCTCTTCAACTTGAGTCGGCGGGCGATTCGATGTCGAGCGATGCGTGCGTAGTTCGCCTGCCAAACAAAAGAAATCAGACGGGTAGAATCGAAGAACAAACCGAATCCTTGATCAAAAGGCGCAACTGCGCGTCGTTCGTCCACTCGTCGCCCTTCTTTTTGTACTTGAGCCCAAAGCCGGCCGCTCGCATCACGCCCACCGTTTGCTTCGCCTTCCGCATGCAACGGTCCAACGGCTCCACATTCTGCGAGTTCTGTTGAAAGCCCAAGGATTAAACGCGAGAGAAGCGACGTGCACTTGCTCATGGATTGACCACGTGCTCCGCGTAACAGACGAGCTTGAAGTGGTCGTTGATGGTCCGCGCGCAACGGAGAGTCTTCAGGATGTCGTCCTTGAAGATGTCCAATTCGATCTGGAGCTCCTGCAGACGCTCGTTCGTAGGCAGCGGGCCGAATTCACCGAAGCGGGGCTGCTTCGACCACGCCCGGCTGTACGCGTGCAACGAAAGCCGCTCGGTTTGCAGGCGGAAGACGTGGGCAAGGTCTGAAACGAAGACGCCCTTCTGTGAAATTCTTCGTTCAGGACTCACAGTCACACTCGCGAACGGTGCGCACGAATTCGACCGACTCGTGCGGCGCCTTTCGGTTCACGAGCAGAGTGGCGATGCGGAAATCTCCGTCGGCCCGCACGCTCGTCACGCGGTCCGGCAGCGCGTCGATGACGAACGGAGTGGAGGCGCACGAATGGCTGTCCGCCTCCAAACGGATGGACGACAACGAGCGGCAGTCTGAAGCAAAAGAATGAGTGAAATGAACGGATGGCAGCTCACCGTGCAGCTCCGCAGCGATTCGCATCCAGTCGGCCATCACGCGCGCATTCAGCTCGTCGTCGGCAACGCGCCAAACGACGATGATCGCCGGCAAGCAGCGGGCGAGACGGAGAAGACAGCGGGCGCCCTCGAAAGTCCGCACGATCTCGATGGACGACTCGACGAATTTGCTCAACGCGGCCTCCACTCTCTCCTCGGGATCAAAAAGATCCGCTTCCACTGTGATCTTTGCGGGCCCGAAATTCGCGTCGTCGAAGAAGGAATCCGCGTAGCGCTGGCTGACGAGCGGCAGGCGGGCGAGCGGCTTGCCCAACTGATGGAGCTGTTGTTCGTTCGGCGGCAGCGGCTCGTCGTCCTCGTCCGTTTGCATGGACGCCGCAATCTCGTGGAGCACGCGTTCGTGTTCTTTGGCCACGTGGAACTGAACGAAACGACGTCCTTTCGCGCGCAGACGAGCGGCGCGGTTTCTGCCGCCATTCCGCCTGAAATGCGGAAGAAACGGTTAGAATTACGAGTTTCTGCGATGACTTTGAAAGGAACACAAATTAATTAAGGGAATTTGATCAAAAAACAGTGGACAAACACAAAACTCACTCGGATCGACGAGAATTCCGATCAAAACAACAAGAAGGTTCGACGAACAGCGAGCAGAAGAGCGAGCAGAAGGTGCGGCCGACGGCGTGCTGCAAAAAGCCACGGAAACGCGCGCCTCTTTCGCCGAGACATTCGCAGCGAGTCTTCCACCGGGCGCTCTTTGCGCTCGTCGTCCACGTGACTCATCGTTGCGTCAAGCTGCTTGCTTGTCGAAGCGGTTCATCGGCGAGTTGCCCGCTCAGCGGTAAAAAAGAAGATCGTCTGGAGATTCAAGACGATCTTTGAACATCCTGTTGGTTGAGGAGAACGAAGATTGCGACACGTTGTGGCGTTTCGTTGTCATCAACGTCGTCCGCTATTGCTTTCGTTCGAAACATCAGCGTGTCGTCGGTCCGTTGAGTACGGAGCGGGCGTCCAAGCGGAGAGCGAGTGTTGGCGCACATTATTCTCCAGAGTCTTGCACGTCGACGTTCGTTCTGTGCCAAAACGAGACGACTGGCAGTTCGTGTTGGATTGCGGGGTCGATCGCTCGCTTGGGCGGTGTCTCCTTCGACTGCCGGCTACCAGCTGCTCCTCATTCTTTTGTTCACTCGTCGAGGGCGACGACCGGTGGGTGGACCGAAGAGAGGCAGCCGCACCCAGAAGTTCACTCCGAGTTCGTTCAGCGTCGCCAAGCGCAAGACTGTCGTCGAGTTCGAAATTCGAAGAAAATAGCGAAAATAATTTATTCGTCCAACACAACAGACGACAATCAAACACAACGAACATCAATCGTGCAGTCGACCACAACAATCAACCACAACAATCGAATCAACTGAATTCTTGGCCCGTCCATTCGGCCGACTGCTCACTTCTCGTTCCCCTGGAGCGGCTTCGCGGCGGGCTGCGCGGCCGACTTGCCGCTGCGGGCGGACTTGCGGGACTTGCGGCTCGCTTGGAGCGGCTCGTTGCTCGCCGTCGGCTGCGGAGCTTCTTCGCTGCAAAAGCCGGACGGTTGGAAGAAGAAAGCGAGCGGAGGACTCACAAGTGGCCGGTCTCCGTGCGCGAGCGGCGGTCCGAGCGGCGTGAGGGCGGGCAGGTGGAGATGTTCGTCGTGCCGGTCGGCTCCTGCACCTGCAACAAGCGAACGGAATGAGCGCCCGAGAGAAACGAGCCGATTTGCCTCGCCGGTCGGCTCACGGCCCTCCTGAAGCGGGGCGGCGGCAACGGGCGACTCGGCGGCCGTCGGCTGGACGGTCGGCGTGCCGGCGGCGGCGGCGGTGAGGACGTCGCGCTCGACGTCCTCGCACACGCGCTGCACGGCGCGAATCCACGCGGGCGCCATCGCGCGAACGCCCGGGATCCGGTTGACGGCGAGCTGCAAGCAGGAGGGAGTCGTGAGAAAGCCGGTCGAACTCACCTCCTCCAAGCTGAACGGATGAGCGGCCTGGATCGCCTCCAGCGCCTCCTTCACGGGCAGCATCGTGGAGCGCGCCTCCGCCTCCACGACCCAACAGCGGCGCTGGACGAGCTCCGCAACGGCGGCGGGCGTGCGGGCGGGCAGCGCGGGCATGCGGCCCTTGCGGATCCACGTGGCGATCTTCTTGTTGGGCCAATCGGGCCACGGCTTCACGCCGTCGTTGAAGATCTCGTAGAGGAGGACGCCGAAGGACCACACGTCCGTCTTCAGCGAAAAGACGGCGCGCGCGTACAGACTTTCGGGCGCCATCCAGCGGCAGGGGATCTGCTCGCCGCTTTGGACGCGCCGTACCGTCTCGCTGATCACCTGCGAAAGGCCAAAGTCGGCGATCTTCAGCGCCCCGTGCTGACTGATCAGGCAGTTGCGGGCCGCGAGGTCGCGGTGGATGATCCCCCTGCAACGAACAATCGAATGAGCGGTGGGGGGACTCACTTCTGATGCAGGTAGAGCATCCCCTCGGCCGCCTCGAGCCCGAACTTCACCCGCTCGCCCGTCGAGATGGCGGGCGCCCACTTGCGGAGCAGCGAGAGCAGCGAGCCGCCGGGGCACAGCTCCAGCAGGACGATCACGGGCGGCTGCTCGCACGCCATCCCGAAGAACTGAACGGCCGACTGATCACTGGCGAACGGAAAGGACTCACCTGAATGACGTTCACGTGCCGCACCTCGAGCATCAGCTTGCCCTCTTGCATGAGCGTGTCGCGCGCGGCGGCCACCTGCCGGTCCTCGTCCGACTTGCGGCCGTCCGCGTCCCGACAGATCTTCACCGCCACGTCCTTGCGGTCCCAGCGGCCCTTGTAGACGTCGCAGAAGTTGCCCTGACCTGCAGCAATCGAGGATGAAGAGAAGGAGAGGAAGGAGGGAGAGTACCGAGTTTGTCCCGCGTGCTGTACACGATGTCCCGCCGGCTGACCATTCAGCGGGGCTTCGCGCACGGCCGCCGCAGGCGGAACTTGCGCCCGCCGAGCTTCAGGTCGTTCGCCGCGTAGAAGGCGATCATTTCGGCCAGCGACGGGAAGCCCTTCGGGTCGGGCTGCAAGCGCAAAGAAGTGTGCGGTGGAATGAGGCGGACGGGGACTCACGCCCGGCAGCACCGTCCAGTGGGCGTTGCGCGGACACCAGCGGATGGTCACGTGGTTGATGCGGTCGGCGGCGCGCACCACCAGCACCAGCTCGCACTTGCCGTTCTTCTCGCTGGCGCGCACCGCGAACTCCCCGTCCGACGTCAGGAACGGCTGCAATGAGCGAATTGAACGGAGGGGGTGGGTGGAGCGGAAAGTGGAGATGGCGGGGAGCGGGAGGCGGCAGGAGCGAGAAGAGCGGGAATGAAGCGACCAGGAGAATAGGAGGAGGATGGAAAGAAAGGTGGCGAGAGGAGTGGAGAGTGAGCAAGAGGGGAGAAAGTGGATCGAGAAGCGGGAGAGACCGAGGACAAGTGGGAGTGGTTGGAAGGGAAGGAAGGAAGACGCCCCCAGGAGGAAAGGAAGAAGCAATAGACGCTCCCCAATCGAAGAGAAACTCGCCTCAATGCCGTCGCGGCCCATCATGCCCACGTACCACTCCTCGTCCTCCAGCCGGGCGCGCCGCACGACGTCCGCCGTCTGCCGTTCGGCGGGCGCCGACTTCGAGCGGGCGGCCTTCGTGCCGTCGGTCGTCTTCTTGCCCGTGGGCGGCATCTCGAAGCGGAGCGGAGCGGAAGGAGCGGGGATCTGCAAGCGACAGGTGGAAAGAACAAAAGAAATCGGACGCGAAACGCGGAAAGAAGGAGGGCGAGGAGAGCGCGGCGGCCCGCGAAACGACCGGCCGCTTGGATCGCTTGCAGGAGAGTGACGAGTGAGTTCGGCGGCCGCTTTTTGGTCGGGCGGCCGTCGGATGGGGCCGGGCGGCGTCCTGCATTTTCGGCGGTTGGATGAGCGGCCGGCTGGCGGGGAAGACGGGCGAGCGAGCAGGCGGTGGGGCGGCGATCGGCGGGAAGAAGCGGGCCCTCCTTTCGCATGCGGCGTTCTTTTGGGCGGTTTGGCGGGCGAGGCGGCCTGGATGCGTCCTCCTTCCGCTCTTTTGGGCAGCGGGCGGCCGGGTGAGCGAGCGGAGAGGCGGATGGGCGCCCAGTTTGGAAGGTGAACGGTCCGAGTGCGCCCTTCCTTCCTGCTTCCTCCCGCTTCCCTTCCGCCGGTCGGGCAGGCGGGTCGGACGCACACTCTTCCTGCTTCCCTTCCGCCTTTTCGGCGGCCGGCTGCCTCTTTTCCGCACGCGGCCCTCCTTCCACGTGGCGGTCGGTCCGATCGGAGCGGGCTGTCGGCGCGTGATCGAAAAGTCGAAAGACGCCCAAAAGAGAGCAGACGGGCGCAGGACGGAGGCCCAAACACCCACTTCCTCTCCATCATCGAGTGAGAAGAACAGTCCAGCGCGGTGTGGACACGTGTTCAATGCTCGACTGGAAGCAGCAAAAAGTGGGAAGCGGACCGTTGATACTGTGCTCTTTTCCGAGCATTCACTCACTTCCGATCCACGGCTTTCAAACGCAACGCGTGGAGTGTCGTCAATCGAACAAAGACGTTTGGTTCGTCCCCTCAATCATCAATACTCGACTTGACTCGCCCGCCGGTAGTGAGCATGTGGAAAATAATGACACATGAGATCACAAGAGCCGCTGGAACGGCAAGAAATTCTCGACCGTTGGAAGAGAAACTCTTCAACGATTCCACTCCTGCACCAGCCCTCGCTCACCAGCGGAATAATCGCGTCCAGTTCGAATGCAAGCGAGCGAGTCGTTGCGAATCCCGAACGCAACTCGCAGGCGACTTCCAACGGGGAAGCGGCGGGCGGCCAGTCGCTCTTTTCGGTGCTCGCCGCGAGCGGTCGGCTCATTTTTCGCTCTCCATCTTCCTTCCGCCCGCCGATTGCGAGGCGAGCGGTCGCTCTCGGCTGTTCGGCACAGGCGCTTCTTGTGGACGGGCGACGGCGGTCGTCCTCTGTGCGGGATGTGAAGGTCGCAACTTGAGGGCGACAAGTCCATCGGAGAGGTCGCCTGTCGTGTGAGTTCTTGTTTCTCCTTGTCCGTCTAATCCACTCGCTCATTTCCAGTCGCCAGAGCGGCGTGTCCGCAGTGGGACGACGAGCAGAATCAAGGATGGACTCGGGGCTGCTGCGAGCGACAACTCGGACGACTCTCAAGATCCAACGAGGCAACGGAGAAGAGCCTCTGGACTCCGCTCTTCCTTCAGCCGTGCGGCACGTCGAGAAGATCTCCGACTGCCAAACGTCCGCTCCGTCCTCAAGCTCGCCGGTCAGTCCTCTCGCCCAACCACCTCCTCTTCATCAGCTGTTTGCAGGCAGACGCGTCTCGGAGTCGACCGGCAACCGCTTCTGCTGCAACTGCGGACCGAGGCGCACGCAATGCACTCGTCAACCGCCGCCTTCCGTGATCGAGGGCACCCGGCGTGGGAACGAAAGGGCTTCTGCGTGTCAAGGTCGCTGCCCAGATGGAGGACTCGTGGATGAGCTCTCCTCCATTCCTTCCTTCGCCTCTTGGCCGATCGAACGGGGTGAGAGTTATCCACTCGCCACCTTTATCATCGCCTCTCATTTTCAGCTTCCTTTCCGTGATGAACAACTTGTGACGACCTCGTCGAGCGCATCGCAAGACGTCCTGCTGGAAAGAAGCGAGGTCGTTGGAGAACTCCAAACGTTGTGCCCGTGGTGAAGCTCGAGGACTCTCGTTGTTGAGATGTACGCGGCCAACCAAATGCGCGAATTTCTCTGCGACTACCACAAGCACCCACTTCAACGGTCTGTCGTCTTCCAGTCGTTCCCGTTCACTCATCCTTCTTCTAGCAGGCGGGACACACGGGACGACCGCTTGGGATCCGATTGCGACGAGATGAACGCGCCTTGTCTGTCTCGTTTGTTTCTTTTGATTTGTGGTGAATAAACAGTCAAGTGAACAGTCGAGTAAACGAGTGGGAAAGCTGCAAACCACCAACCATTCTTTGAATCGAAAGCCGACTCCGTTGTCAACGAGTGGGATCCACGAGGAAGTTTATTCGAACCTGGTAGAAGTCAACCGAAAAGGTTGATCACAAAGAAAAACAGAAGAGAAGAGAAGAATGGACATCTTGCAATCGAACGAGGCGCTCACGAGAAGACGGCCACTCCGACGAACGCGAAAATCCACGCGGCGATGAGCGACTTGACGGCGGAATCTGGAAGTTGAAAGGGATGAGGAAGAACAGCTGAGTTGAACTCTTACACGCGGTGCCCGGCGCGACGTTCGATGGAGGCAGCCGGTACTCGCCGAAATCGAAGAACGTCGAGTTCTCGACCTGAAAGCGTGTGCTTCGTGGCGAGTTCAATGGCCAGCTGCTTTGACTCACCGTCATCCCGAAACTCAAATGCCGGTCTTTCTTTTCGAACTCAACGATCGTCCAGTAGCGCGCCTCGTCCGCTTCGTTTCGCAGCGATTTGCCGTCGCACAAGAGCAGCGTGGAGCGGTCGTTCGCGGCGATGAGCGTGCCGTTCGTTTCCAGAATGATGCGAGTGTTGTAGCCGAAGAATGTTGCGTCTTCTGAACGGCAGTCAAACGAATCCAACGCGGTGACCTACCGATTTGCAAGACGTACAGGCCGTCTTGCATGCCGGTTGTGCCGTGCACCGTGCAGTCGCCGTTGAGCGTCAGTTCGAAGCTGCAAGCCGTTAAAGACCAGTGAAAAGAAGAGAAGGATCAAACCTCTCGTTTCGATTCGAACTGGAGACGGTCATTCAAAGCCGCGCGCCCTTGCTCCATTGCACCGCAATTGAACTGGATGGGCACTTCCACAGACGACTAAAAAGCGAAGTGATTGGACGATGAACGAATCGACTGCTCACAGAACGTCCGGCGTCTTCCACTCCACCGAGACGCACGAACCAAAGGTTGTGTTGTTCGCATTGTAAAGGAGCTTTGCTTCGATGAATGAAAAGTCAAGCAGCAGCAGAAGCAGCACGAAAATGCGGACAACGCTCGAGGAGACGTCCATTCGAGAACCAACGACCGTAACAAGGAAGGAATAAATGCGGAAGCTTCCCGATCGCCGCTCGATCAATCCGAGCGGCTCACGTGGGCACAAAGCCGTTTGTCTGGGAGCAGAAAAGCGAGCGGCGAGCCTGGCGGCCAGCTGTTTGTTCGAAGGTCGAAAATCGGGTGGTGAACGCACATCAATCAGGCTGTCAAATCAGCCGACCCGCAGGACAATGAGTTTCAAACGAACAGCAAGAATTCCGCACAATTTATTCCAACTCGTCGCCAATACAGCAGAAGTGTAAATCGTCCGCTCTCCAACGATCACCCGACCGTTTCAGCCAGCGTTTATTCACGTAACAGGAGCATCTGAAACGCCAGCAGAGAATGAGGACGGCAGGGAACTCACTCGCTGCTGCTCAAGGAAGATACTCGCCAAAATCGTGCGACATGAAATTCCGGACCTGAACGCGCTCATTTCATTCGGACGCTCTCTTTCTATTGACTCACTCCAACGCCCAAAATCAAGCCGCGCCGTTTGCTCTGCCGCAAGCCGACGGTCGTCCAAAAGTGCGCGTCGTCCGCTTCGTTTCGCAACGATTTGCCGCCGCACAGGCGTTCGTCGACGGCCTTGATGGTGAGGGCACCGTCTTTCTCGACGGAGAGCTGGGCCGCGCCATCCGCAAAGGTGTGCTTGCCTGAAGTCAATTGAGTGAAAGCGAAGAGATGAAACACCGACCGATCTGCAGAACACTCTTGCCGTCAATCGTCTCGAATTCGCCCCCCAACTTTGCACTCGTCGCCGATCGTCACGTAGAAGCTGCAAAAAACGAAATTGAGCACAAGAAGAAAGTCCTCGCTCAAACGGAAGCAGCGCGACATGCGGGTGTTTTGTCATAAGTAAGAGTAAAAAATTGTGTTAAATTCTGTTTCCATTCCAGTCTGTTTGACTCCAGCTGCCCGCAAGGCGGGAACCTCATTCAATAAGCGTTGCACCCGGATCCACGCTTTTTTCGCCTAGCATTAGCCTTTTCGGCCTCAATCACAACGAGAAGAAAGCGAACTCACGTCACGTCCCGGCCGAGCTGAAGAAGCAGCAGGAGCTCCGCACTTTTGCTCCACTGCACCGCAATCGACGTCCACTCGCACTCGTTCAGGTAGCTGCAAGACGAGAGGATTGATTCGAACAATTCGAAGGGTGGAGAACTCACGAAACTCCACGGGAATCGGCGACCGTCACGCACGAATCGATGGCCGTGTTGTTCGAATCAAAGAGGAACTTCGCCTCCGCTTTTACGGACGTGGAATGCGGTAGGAGGAAAAAGAAGGCCGTCATGCGGTGAAAAACGGCCATTTCGAGCAGCGAAGAACGGTCGAACGGACGATAAACAAGCGAGCAAATGCCGCCCGTTGGAAGCAAGCGGCTCGCGTAAATTCAACGCCGTTCCGTGAAAAGCAAGAAGAGACGTGGACCAACTGTTTGCCCGAATGGCAAGAGAGCGCTCATTAATCAAGCGAACGGGATGGCAGCATCGCTCGTAAACGGTAAAAAAGTGCCAAAAAGTGACCACTAAAGACAAGGCGAACAGAAGAAGTCAAATCCGGTGGAAAAAACCCAACTCCTCAGAAAAGACCCAACCGGTGGAAGTGCGTGGAACAACCGCGGCATCTGCTATTCCTCCGCCGTCACTGCGCTGTCGACGGTCGTCGCTCCGGGTTTGTTTGTGCTTTAGTTGATCGCTTGCTGATCGTGAAGCCGCGAACGGGCGTCCACTACACCCTCACCTCTGTTCCCTTTGAATGAACGCATTGCTTCTATTGCTTTCTGTCGCTCGTTGCCGCTGCTCAAACCACTCGAAACACGAGTCGGTCCTTTCGTAAGAAAATGACATCCACGTCCTTCTTTCGTCTTTTGTTTGCTCCAGCCACCGCTCCAATAGTTGCGTGTTTGAGCTTTTATTTCACAACACTTGAAGGCGATTAGTTGACAACGTTGTGGAAGGAGATTTCCGAGTTGTCGACGTCGAACTTCGTGCAGAAGGTCCACTGAAAGGGTGTGCCGAGGACGTAGGGGACGAGTTCCGAGAGGTCAAAAGCCACCACGCACTTCCCACCGCCGAGGCCAAGCTGAAAGAAGTGAGCGGGAAGGATTTTGTGGACGGAAAGGAGGACGAACGTCAACGATGTAGTTTGTGGACGGAACGGCGAGCTGGACGCCGCCGATCGTGAACACGAAATCGTCGAATTTGCCCGCGTTCTCGCAATCCGTCGTGTACACGCCCAACAAAGCGTTGTAGTCGGCCATAATTCTTGACTGCACGACTCGGTACGCGTTTTGCGGCAGTTGAATCGTGGGGACCCTGAACACGGCGAGGTTACACGAAAACTGAGCGATGAAAGCGTCTTTTTCCATCGCGCGCATCTTCAGTTCGCCCTTCCGTTATTACGGCACTATTCCCTCACTCTTGGCCAATTTATTCGCTGCCACGTTGCAGTTGATTCACCATTGTGCATGTGGCTCTACTTTGGTTTGATCAGGCAATAAAGCGACCATTTGTCTAATCAAAGGGCCGCTAAAGCAATCACTCACCCGCTGTCCACCACCGCAACGTCGCCGTCCAGGTCGTGAACTCCGAAGCTGAACGTGTCCAACTGGAAAGCCAACGCTTGCCACTTGCGATCAAAGTAGAGGCCCGCGGAAGCCAGCGATTGTTCGGCACATTTGCTGGCGATGTTGCTGCCGAATGAAATCTCCCAGTCGAGTACTCGCTGGCCCTGGTAGGTGCCCTGTTGCAGCCACAGGACATAGAAGCGAGGCAAATCCGGTCGCACGCCGAAGATGTTCAGAACCGGAGTCGAGAAAGGCGTAGGTGTCTGGAGAAGAGTGTTGCTGTAATAGAGCGAATGTTTAGAAGTATTACATCGTCTTTCTTGCTGGGGTCCCTAAAACACGCCAAGTACATAAGTAATCTGTTGACAACCACCTCACCAAGCCAGACCGAGCACTCCGTCAAAGCCCACAAACGGCGGGTCGTAGCCATCGCAGTCGACGATCGCGGGAAACGTTTGGTTCCACACACCGAGGGTGTCGAACTAAACGACACAATCATTAAGGCGATGACCTTTCGATGGCTCACGTTCACGACGTCCGCGTAGCCCTGGCCGGAGATGGCCCGTTCGCCCGCCTTTCCGTTGAAGTAATTCGTGCGGACGCCGCCGGAAGCTCTAAAGAAATCAAACGGTCGAATATTTCGTTAGTGCACCCCTTCTTGATGACCAATAAGGCCTTTTAGCTGTCTTCGGTCGTTAAGCACTACATTTTTAGAGGATGACCGACTTTAACAGCTTCGAGACGCAGCTACACACTTTCCGTCCCACTTACTGCGGGTCGTAGGTGGGCTGGTCGACCTGCAGCGTCGGATAGGAGGGATCGAGGAAGAAGAGCAGGTCGACGTTCGTCTCAACGGACACCGTGAAGATTTGGTCTGGAAGCGGGGATTCAGAGAACAAAGAAGGAAGATTCCCTACTTACTCGTCTCGTTGATCCAAACGTCAACGAGCAGCAGCTCATCTAAAGGCTCGATTACCGGTGAATCACTCGAAGCTAATAATAGGTACCTGGATAATTCGGCTGAAAGTTCTCGTGCGGAGTGGCGGCTCGTTCTTTCTGTTGGTAGGCGCGGAGGTCGTCGGCCATTCGGCGGTGCAGCTTCCCGGACAACACGTGGCCGTTCGCTTCGGCTTTTGGTGGGAGAACTGCCGCGTGCACGAACACGACGAGCAGAACAAGAAGGAGGGACTTCATTGTGGCTGGAGTCAACAGAGGGATGCGGTCTGCTGCCTACTGATCGTCTTTAAATTGAGCCCACCGACCGCCGAACAGAAACTACAGGAACACTCTAAACAGTCGGCCGGCATTAGCGACCTCTCCATTCTGTCCATCTATTTTGTGTTGTTCCCCTCTTTCTGTCCGCTTATCACCCATTTTGTGTCTTATCGTCGCTGGTGGACGGCCTACTGCAAGGTCGACCCGAACGAACACACGACAGAGTTCGAGTATTTTGCTCGCTTTCCGTAGGCACCAACGCGTACATCGAAATGACGTCGCGTCATCATGAACGGTTGCCGTAAGCGAACGGTCGATCGCGATCGTTTTGGTTCGTTCAAGAGATGTCCATGGAGCGGGGATGCTTCGAGCATTCGTAGAGGATTTACATCAAGCTCCAAAACAAGAATGTGGAGCGAGGAGTTTTTTCTTGGCCCTTCGCTTCCGTTCACCGTCCACTACATCTCACGCAAAAGAAAGACCGACCCCGTAGACAGAACGGCCACGACTGCTGCGGCAATCGACGCCCAACGGCCAGCCGAACCGGCCGTTCATCCATCACGTCATTCGTTTCGTTGCAGTCGAGTGTAGTTTGTATTGCTCTAGAGGCGACGATAAGCCAGCGGTCGGCAAGCAAGGAACGTCGGGCCATGCGTACGCCTACGACGCCCCGCCGGCAAATGCGCTCTCGCTGGGCGTCGCTGCCGGCGTTCGCCTGTTTGAAAAGACCGCTCGCTGATGCCGCGCACAGCTATCTAGACCCACTGGTTCCGTCTAGTTTGTGCGTGCGAATAAATACGTTCCCTCTATTCTTTCGTCGGCTTTCTTCTCATCCACTCCTTACAACTCTGCCCATGTGCCGAAAGAACGAAGGCAAGTGGTAGGCATTGCGTCTTCTTGGGACTTGGCGTCAGGCGGGCGAATGGGCAGTCAAACAGGAGGAAAGATGTCCGCTGTGACCACTTCCGTTGCGCAATCCAGCTCATCTGTTCGCCTTCCCGCTGGTGAACGCCCGTCCGGTGCACGAAGACAACAACCGGCGATCCGAAATGTTCGGCGGGAACGTCCGTTCTCTTCCCTCTTAACCGGGGACTGTTGAATGTGGACGAGAGCAATCGATTAGAAGCGGTGGACGTCAGAAAGGAATCTTCGACAGCGAAACGGCGACCAAACAACGCCGTCCACTACAGACGAAGACGAGTGATCCCCCACAACTTCTCGCCTTTCATCCACTCGTTCCTTCCGTTCGTCGGAGTCGCCCGCTGGCCGTCAAGAGTTGAACTCGCTGGAAGCGGGCGGATGTTTTCAATTCGTCGAGCCCGCGGAATGAACGACTGGCCCGAGGGATCGAATGAGCAAAAAACTGGGCGATTCGTCCCTCTTTTCGCTGCTTGAAGCGAACGGCTGGTTTCAGGCGGCGCACAGTCGACTCGCAAATGTTGCCGCTGCAAACCAGCCGTTGCGCACCAATTCGAGAACGCGCTCGGATCGCCCACTCTCCGCTCACTCACTCCATTCGCCGCTCCAAGATTTGTGCATGCTCAAGGATTTAACAGTTTGTCAATCAAATCAAGCCGGAATTCACAAGCATTGGAGGCGATTAATTGATGACGTTGTGGAAGGAAATCTGCGAGTTGTTCACGTCGAACTTCGTGCAGAAAGTCCACTGGAACGGAGTACCCAGAACGTAAGGGACGTTGGACGAAATGTCGAACGCCAACACACACTTCCCGCCGCGGAGCTGGAGCTGAAAGAATCGATCGAGTGGAAGTGAGTGAGTGGAAAAAGGAGAACGCACGTCAACGATGTAGTTCGTGGACGGGACGGCGAGCTTGACGCCGTTGATCGTAAACACGAAATCGTTGAATTTGCCCGCGTTCGAGCAGTCGATCGTATAAACGCCGAGGTCGAAGTCGTAGTCCGGCCGAATGACCAAGAAGATCGCTTGGTAGGCCTCGAGCGGGAGTTTGATCACGGGCGTTCTGAATGTGGAAAGTGATCAGACAGGAAGGAAAAAACGAATGTAAGAAAGCAGTACGCGTGGATGTTTCCCACTGCTATTTTTAGCCCTTGAACGGCTACTTCCGCCCGCTTCTCCGTCCGATGCACCGACCAGTCTCCCAATTCACCAAACGACCCGCGACGCTCACCCGCTGTCCACCACCGCGACGTTGCCGTCGAACTTGTGCGCCCCGAAGCCGAATGTGTCCAGCTTGAAAGCCGGCTTCTCATAGACGCTGCTGAAGTCGAGGCCGGCGGAAGCGAGCGGCTGTTCGGCGCATTTGCTGGCAATGTTGCCGCCGAACATGATCGCCCACTCGAGCTCTCGTTTCCCTTCCAGCGTGTCCTGCTGCAGCCACAGGACGTAGAAGCGAGGCAAGTCCGGGCGAACGCCGAAGATGTTCAGAATTGGAGTCGAGAATGCATTGGGGGTCTAAAAAGCGGTATCAAGAGGCGATATATTCGGTAGATAAATGAATTACGTCATCCTTGCTGCGCGGGTCCCTAAAACACGGTACCTAAATCACTAATCTGTTGACTACCCGCTTACCACGCCAATCCGAGCACTCCGTCGAAGCCCACGAACGGCAAGTCAAAGGCGTCGCAGCTCTCGATTGCGGCAAACGATTGGTTCCAGACGGCAATGGCGCCGAACTAAATGATCTCTTTTAGCTAATGAAGTGTTCTTTCGACTACCCACTTTTACGACGTCCGCGTAGCCTTGACCGGTGACGCTGTGTTCGCCGGCTTCTCCCGAAAAGAAGTGCGTTTCGACACCGCCGGAGGCTCTAAACAACTCAAAAATCTGAGAAGAGGCCGTAAGGGTCATTTCACTTGTTTAACGACAGTTTTAGCGTTCAGTCTTGGATTTTTCGAACAAACAACCACGACTGATTCCAATACTTTGAGAAAACTACATTGCTTACTCTGGGCTGTAGGTGGGCTGACCGGGTTGCACGGTTGGGTACGTGGGGTCAAGAAAGAAGAGCAGGTCGGCGTTTGTTTCAATAGAAATCGCAAAGTTTTGGTCTGCAAGCAAGGATTCAAGGAGGAAAGAAAGAGCGCTCGTACTCGTCTTGTTGATAGTAATATTGGCGATCAGCAGCTCGTCCAAAGAACCGTATTGTGGCGCAAAGTTCTCGTGGGGGTGCGCGGCTCGTCGTTGCTGCTGGGCGGCGCGGAGGTCGTCGGCCATTCGGCGGTGCAGTTTGCCGGTCAACGAGAAGCTTTCCGCTTCGAATTTTAGCGGGACAATCGTTGCCTGCACGACGACGGCGAAAAGAACGAGAAGAAGGAGTGACTTCATTGTTGTTGAAGTCAACGGAAGGAATGCGGCCTGCTCCCTCATGGCGGCTTTAAATTCGTCCTTGCAACAAAAACTAAACGGCGGCCACACCTTCAAGCTTCAATAAGTGAACGATTAATGCGCCCACACAATTCCGCCTTAATTAGTTTCTTTCTGCGTTTCTTATCACTTCCACACGGCTTATCCCCCCGTAAACGGAGAAAACCGGTGCGTCTGTTTGTCACACTTGCCCCTTCAACTTTTTAGCCGTTGATTCAATCGAGCTGAAATTTTTTCTGGCTAGAGGAAGTCGCATGCGCGAAGTCCGAAAATGTGCATTTCGACCCGCGCCGAGCACGTTCACCGTTCCGTGCCAACGTGCCGCGGCACAGCGTTTTGGGCTCACGGCCAAATTCGTCCGCTCTGTGGACAAAAAGATGCGCCGTGAAACGAGGAACATTTTATTTGTTGATGCCATCATCAGGAAACGTTGTTGAAGAAAGTTGTGATCGCCCAAAGTCTAAAGTTCAAGGCGGAAAATCGAAGAAGTTCACAATCGGAGGCGCCGTTCTCGGCTGTTAGAATTTTTTTCAACAAACCCTACAAAATAAGGCTAGAAAAAGGTCTTGCGCATCTTTTGCGGCCGGTTTTGTGATGTTTGGACCTAACACGAAAACGTATAAATCGGAGAAAAATTGTGTGTTGATTTGAAAACTTCGGCGAATTTCAATTCCGTCGTTCTCGTCGCACACGTGACTTCATGGCATGAATGTGGGCTCGTTCGAAAGCGCAGAATGCGGTCTTTACGGCAGTGTGTATGGGGCTGTACGGATTTGGACCACTTGGCCCACGCACTCGTGCAACCGCAATGCTTGAAATCGGGCAAACAGCGGGCGGGTTTAGCGAGGAGTGGACGGATTCTCCTGAAACTTGGCAAAAATGTCGAACATGTAGTTGCCCATCTTACCACCGTTTCAGATTTTTTAAAAGCTTAGTTGCCATGAATTAAGAAGACGTTTTCTGATGGAGCTGCACACTTCGGCTTCGCGCCCGGTTTCGGCGGGTGCCGCAAGCAGCACTCACTTTTCCGCTTGCTGCAATCAAAACAAACTGTTGGACGTTATTTGCGGGTAGCGGATAGCGCTGTGCGCGCCGCCGTGCGGGAAAAGTGCTTTGCAAACGGCTCTCTTTCTTCGCACCAGCGTGTGACGGCGCTTCGCGCCGTCCCCAGCTGGGGGTGTTGTTAGACTGGTGCGTATCGAATGCATCTGTTGACTTTGCTAGAACCGAGTCCTTGTTGCAACGAAAAAACGTCGAGTCGCGCTTTGCGAACGTTTGTGATTGATTGAAACACGGCGAGTCAGCAATTTCTGAGCAAAACTGGTTGTGTACTCTATTTTTTTCTTACGGCACGAAGGAGAACAGATGCAAAGAGGGAGAGCCGTCTGGAAATGCAGTTTTCACGCACGACAACGCCCACAGCGCTACCCGTTACGTGCACACAACGTCCAACCGTCTGTTTTGATCGCAGCAAGCGGTGAAGTGAGCGCTGTTTGCGGCACCCGCAGAACCGGGCGCGAAGCCGGAGTGTGCAGCTACATCACAAACGCTTTCCTACATCACGACAACCAAGCTTTTGAAAAATCTGAAACGGTGGTAAGAAAAGCAACTACGTGGTCGATGTTTCTGCTAAGTTTCAGGAGATTTCGTTCATTCCGAACCTAACCCGCCCGTTTTTTGCGCATTTTGAGGGGTCCGGTTCGTGTCAACCGAGTGGCCAGATGGGCCAAGAACAACGAAACAATGCACACCATTGGAAAGTCCGTGTTCCGAGCATTCGAATAAGCCCCCACGCGTATTGGCACACCCAATAGCCGAGGAGAACAGCGGGATTGAAATTCGCCGATATTTTCAAACCGACGCTCGAATTGCTTTCCATGAGCCTGAGCTCCTGGTAATTTCCGCGATCCCAAACGCGTGCTCAAAAGATGCGCCAGACCTTTTTCTAGACACGTTTTTTTTTGGTTGTCGAACAAAATTCGGCGAGCTGAGAACGGCGCGTCCGAGTGTGGACCTCTTCGATTTTCCGCTCCGAACTTTCGTCTTTGGGCGATCACAACTTTCTTCAGCGACGTTTTCTGAGAATGCAGTCAACTGATGAAATCTTCCCCGTTTCAAGGCGCATCTTTTCGTCCACAGGGCGAGTGATTTTCGCGGTGAGGGGAGAACGGTACGGCGGGGAACGTCGGCACGGAACGTTGAACGTGCTCGCCGACGGTCGAAATGCACATTTTCGGACTTCGCGCATGCGACTTCCTCTAGCCAAAAAAATTTCAGCTCGATTGGAGCAAAGCGCAATTAGTTGAGGTCCGGTTTGTGACAGACGCACAATTTCTCTCCCTTTCCGAGGGGATTTGTTCTCTTTTGTGCCGTAAGAAAAAAACGGCGTGAGCAGGCAGTCTTTGTTCAGAAATTACCCATTCGCCGGATTTGAATCGAACCCAAATGTTCGTGAAGCGCGACTCGACGTTCTCCCGTATCGACAAGCACTCGGTCTGTCAAACAAAGTCGACGAAAACATTCGATACGCACCTGTTTAACGACTCCCCCAGCTGGGGACGGCGCAAAGCGCCGTCAGACGCTGGTCATGCATCATCACAGACGAACCGTGACTTGCTTCTTTGACCCAAAATCGCAACGATCTTTGTCATCAAAACTGGAATTCAACGGCAAAAAGAACTCACGCGCATCAACGCGACTACAAAAATCACGACTCCAATACTGGTTTTTGAAGTTCTCACCACTAATCGAGTTCTCGTTCGTTGAAGGTACGAAAATTGGCGTTTCGTGTACCTCAACACGGTCCTGCTCGCTTTAACGAATGCTCCGCAATGAGAAGCGACTGTCCAATGCGTACTGCAAGGCGGAGGGAGCGAACTCGCGATTAAACGGCGAATGACGCGGCGTCTCTTTCGTTTGAGATTCTGCTGGTTGCGCTGCCCGTCGGTTCTTCTCGCTTCTTCTGGCCGCCGAAATGCCCGCCGACGTGTCCGTAAACGACTCGGTGAACACGAGCAGCCTGCTGATCGAAGAGGTGCGGCTGCGGCCGTGCCTCTACAACCGCTCCCACCGGAGCTTCAGCGACAACCGCGCGAAGCGGCCGGTTTGAGAGGCGATCGCCCGGAAGGTCGGCTTCAAAGTGAGTCCGTTGTCTTCCTTCTCAACTTCGATCGCTCTTTTGGCAGGCGGTCGTGACGCGCAGCTCAAGTGGAACTCCTTGCGCGGCCGCTACGCCATGTTTCTCCGGCGCCTGGCCGAGGCGCGCGCGAAGCAGGAGCGTGAGCCGGATGCCTGGCCCCCGCACGTGCACACGAACTGGGCCCATTTCGAGCCGATGGCCTTCGTGCGGCCGTTTGTCAAGAAGGCGGCGGCGGAAGACGAGTGGGCGCCTTCTTCTCATCCGCCACTCACTCTCCCCGTTTCAGTGCACTTGACCACACGCAAGAAGGCGCCGTCCCCAAGGTGGATCGCCCGCCCGCCGCTTCCGACGACTTCGAGCTGCAGCGGTTCGTCGCGTACCTCACGCATCTCCTCGGCGAACTGTCGCTCAATTAGCGACGGACCGCAGAGCTGAAGATCGTCGCGATCCTCAACGAGGGGAGGAAGAGGCCGCCCGGCAAGCCAACTGACTCAAACGGATCGTTTTGGAGCTTCTCTTCCTCTGTTACTCGTTGGCTAGAAATAAATCTTCTGTTGCAAAGTGCGGTAGACTAAGCGGCGATCTCAGCGCACTCCAAAGGCATCAAGAGCCTCACACGAATTCCTGTTTGCGGCAGGCGCCGACCACTGGACTTGCTGTTCGATCCGATGGGACTCGCACGAATTGCCAGAGTAAACGAGAGCGGAGGAGCGATAAAATAGTTATCGCCTGCTTTCTCCAAACAAACCCTTGATGGACGCGGAAAGGCGGCAGGAGCATAGTGGGTTCGATTGCGGCTGTGCGGGGCAACAGAAATGAAACAAACCGCAGTGATTCGAAGCAAAAAAAAAACGGCAAGCCGGCGTGGAAACCGCCCGCCCGAGCGGTCCAGAAATTCCGCCTCGAACGCGCGCGCGGTCCCGCCGCGACCGATCCGCAGGGAACACGTGGCAGCCGGGCGGCCGCCGTCGCCTGCGGGCCGCCGCTGCTCCCCGCATTTCGCTCTCGTTCGCTCCTTTCGATCGGTTGCTCGCCTTCCAGTCGCTCCCGTTCGCTCCCTTCCGCTCCGCTCAACCGCCGCGCGATGCCGTGGACCCGCTGGACCCTCGCGGTCCTCCTCGTCCTCGCCGCCACCGTCCCGCTCGTCCCGGCGGCCGACTCGACCGACTCCAAGGACGATCAAACGGCCGCCAACAAGTACTTTGTGATCAAGCAGAACAAGTGGCTGCCGCTGCCCCTCCGCCGCTACCTGGCCGTCGACGAGGTCAACGGTGGCGTGTGGGTTTCGCACTTTCTTTCGTTCGTCTCTAATGCATTCGGTTTGTTTCAGGGTGGTGAACTCCAAGATGCTGACGTACCCGGAAGTTGTCGAGATCCCGATGCACTTCACGGGCGAAATGGAGTCCGCCGGGCCGCTGCACGTCGAGTTCACAAACTTGGGGTGGGGTCTGTCGGATCAAGGGTTAGTTTCCTCCATATTTATCATCAATTGTAAACGAAATTTCAGGGCGGTTCACAGATTCTTTCTCGAATCGCAGGTGCGGAACGAAGTGGATTCACTTTTCGTTGGGTATTTATCCGACGGCGTTGTTCATTTTGGAGTTGAAGTTGACGGTAAGGGCATTGGACTGTTTTTAATTTTGAATTGTTTACAGACGATTACAACGGCGCTTGGTTTGACAAGCTGATTCGCGGACGGGTTGCGGTTCACGCCAACTACTCCGTCGAACAGTTCGGGTTCCATGGAGGCTCCAAGGGATGGACTGTGCCCCCGCGCAACCAGCCGTCCGTCAGCCAATTCTTCACGCAGGTGAACAAGTCCCTTAACTCGATCAACGCCAAGGACGTCGCCGTCATCCGCGTGTCGGGCGCCGGATTTGCGACGCTCCGTTTCTACTTCCCGGAGGCCAAGGTTCGTTCGCTCCACTCATCCCTCACTCATCCCTCTCCTCCTTGCAGAACGGGTCGCTGTACCCGCTGGCCGAGCGCGTGGAGCCCCTGCCGCACCCCGCTCTCACCCGCCGCTGCGCCGTCTTCATCCCGTTCCACGGCTGGTACAAGAGGATCTTCCTGGGCGCGTACGTCCTTTCCTTTTCCTTCCACTCACTCACTCCTCGTCTTCTCGTTCAGGATCGGGTGTGTGGTGCTGTTCGCCATCGGACTCTACAGCTGGATCTACGTGCACTACACGCGCCTCGAGCGCGAGATCGACGAGCGCAATGCGGCCCGCGGACCCCTCTACCAGGTTGAGATCCGGTCCCGCTACCGCCAGTAGACCGCCCGCCAAGTGGACAAGCCACCTCCCCCGTGTGTTGAATGATGTGATGGATGATGGTTGCTGTGTTTGTTTCCCGTTAGCTGATTGTTGTAAGTGGTAGTTGATTGTTGTCTGTTAGTTAAATGGAATAAATTAGGTTGTTTTTTGTCCATCGGCATCAATCTCAAGGGAAAGAGGGCGGCAAATCGAAACGAAATTAAAACGAGAAATTCTTCGGCAGTCTTTGCTCCTGCCCGACTTGCACGTGCGAAGATGCGGGTGGTAACGCGTGTGTTTCCTCCGCAAAAAGAATGATGAACCGCGAAAATGTCGCTGCTGAAATGCGAAGGTTGAGCGGAAGCTGCGAGCATGCCGTCTGCTCGCTCTGGAACCCGTGGAGCGAGCGGACGGCCGTCCGGCTGCCGGCCAACACGAAAAGTGCCCGCATTCGCCGTTTTTCATTGCGATGAATGCCGACTGGAAGCGCACGATTCGCAGCAAAACAGAGTCCTTTTGGCAGTCCACTTGGCCGGTTCATTTCCGTGATCGACAGCCTGCGGCCTGTGAAACGAGCTCAATGGTCAACTATTCTGCACAGTCAGTCACATCTGTTTCTAACCAACTTCTTTAGCTATTGCTGCTCGTTTATTCGTTCAAAAAAATCTAAACCATTGCTTGGCTCAGACCTCCTGGTGGCGGGCCTTGGCGAAACCGATGCGTTCGCCGCCCACATCGTAAACGTTGCAGTAGAGCGAATGAAGGGGTCTCCCAGCAGCCAGCCGAAATCGCTAATACCCCCGCCTAATTCGCATTCAATCACGGGAAGCTAACTCATCGTCGCCGAAGTTCTCGTCGATGCCCAGGGCGTACGTGCCTTCGCCCAGCTCAAAGTCGACCACGTACTCCGTGCGCGGGAGCTTCAGCTGCTGGCCGTTGACCGTGAAGACGAGGTCGGACAGCGTTTTGGGGGCATCGCAGTCGACCACGTACCTGCAATCCCGTCATTTAATTGATGCTAGAAAAAATAAGGACACGTACAGCCCGTATTGGTAGTCGTAGTCGGCGTTCGACGCGTCAACGATCGCGAGCAGGTCCTCGTATGGTGCCATGATGAAGGAGGTGCCTGAAGCAATCCTTTCGCTCATTTCTCTACTCGCTTGTCGGCTCACCGGTGTCCGAAATGGCGGAGGCGGTGGCCGGGCTCGTGTACGTGCTCACGGAGAAGCTGTCCACACTAAACGGGCAGTTAATTTGATAGAAGTGTTGAGTGTTAGTAACACGGTACTTTGCATCAATTTTCGTTCAAAGAAATCCGCCATACTCAAACAACCAACAATCCCGAACGTACTTGAACTGGCAGAACGTTCGCGGGTGATGGGCGTGTAGACGATGCTGGACGTGTCGTAGTCCGTGTCGTCGATGGCGCCGTACGTGATCTGACCGCCGGGCTGTCCGAGCGAGGGCGTGATGTGGCTGGAGACACATGAATCATCTGAAGTTTGCTTCTTTCTGCTTACCGATCCAACCAGACGGTGAAGAGCGGCGCGTCCAGCTGCTTGATGACGTCCTGGAAGGGCGGCGTCACCTGGTCTTCGGCGAGCGCCGGCCAGCCGAGGCCGAGGATGCCGTCCAGCGGATACTGAAATGATTAGTTGAATGAAGTGAAGTGGATGCAATGAATGACTTACGTAGCCGAACGGATCGTACGCGGCCGTGGCGCGCCCGAACATCTGGTCCGCGATGGTGAGGCCGGCGACCTGCAGGAGCAGCAATTAATTTGATTAGTGAGGACTCACAACGAGGGTGTCCAAAGAGAGCTCGCCGCTAACTTCGCCCGCTGCGGACAGAACGTCGAAGGAAGTGCCGTTCTTCTTGTAGGTGGAGGATTTCTGCAAACGACTCGATAGTCGACAACCCTATGCCTTTTCGGGCACGCACCGACGAGTCGTACTTCTGCTAAGGGGTTGTCCTGGCGGTTGCACTGGTCCGTTTGCCACGACACGTCGACCACCCACAAGTTGGACGAGCCGGTGTCGAGTTGGACCTGAAAGGGTTGGGGCGGCGTGCCCAGCGTGATGTTCCCGACATAGAAGCTGTCTGCAACACGAGCGATGAGAGGATGCGGGCCGGAAGGAACGAACCAAGGTAGTCGCTGAAAGTTTGCGTGCCGGTGGCCAAGCGGTGGGCGCGCAGCCGCGACGGCCGGCTTCTCTCCATCGTGCGGCGGGCCAAAACTTGCTGGGCGGTCGGCAGGTGCTTCTTGATCGGCATCACGAACGAGCTGGCGGCTTCAATCCACGCCACCGCCGCCAACAGGGCGAACGACGCCAACACGGTCGCCTACTTCATTTCGTTTCGGGCTGGACGGTCGAGAGCGAACTAAACGGTATCGACCGGCCGCTTTTATTCGCCCCGATTGTTTGCCCTCGGAGGGTGGGGCCGGCGCATCGACGCGAGTCGTTTCGAGTCATCACAAAGCGACGTCTGGACGGTTTAATTAGAAAGTGGGCCGTTTTTGGGGGTTAACTGATCATTCTCGACCCCCCTCTTCTTCCGTTCACTCTTCGATTCACGACGATAAGCGACGAAGCTCAAAAGAAATGAAAGCAATCGACAAGCGGCAGCATGGACGCACAAATGACGCCGTTTGCACTCCACGCACAGGCTCCACGTTCTGATCCGACAGCTGGCTGCTTGTTTTGAGCACCGCTTCTGCTGAGCAGCAGTGGTGTTGCATCACGTACGGAACCGACCGCTGACCGACTCGCCCGTTGTTCTGCTCCAATTCGCACGCGCGGACCGCTGGCCGCGGCCGTTCGACGACGCAGTTGGCCGCGAATCGTGCGGATTTCGCCGTTGAATGGAGATCGACCACGTGGCAGCAGTGGGCAAGAAGAAGGAGGAGAAGAATGCAGTTAGCCATTGGCCACTTGTTTAAGGACGAGCAAAGTGGTCGTTGCTTTGATTTCTTCTGATCGCACATGGCCGCTTGTCGTCTCCGCCGATGCTGGGCGGTGGATTGCGTGGTGGGTCGAAACGAACAAAAACATGCCCGAGTTCAACCAAGGGTTGTGCTCACTCTTCTCAAGTGCTGAGTAGATCGAAAGCATGGGGTTCGGGCGTTCGCTTGCCCGTTTGCAAGAGGCAGCCGATTCTCGAGATCCATCGCTCATGTTTGGTTGAAACGGTTGCTTTAAAGTAGCTCAAAGCCCAAACCCGTTTGGAGGTGGTCCCGCGCACGGTCCACAAAAGAAAGTAATCAACCGTTTTTGGGCGTCTGTCTCCGCTCGCCGCCCGCCCGCTTCTTGAAAGCCGCCTGTTCAAACAAACGTTTATTCACGAACACTCGTGGGATCAACACAACTGCAATGAACGGACAACAGGCGGCAGTTGGCGGCGTTCGTCTTCGTCTTTCGCCCGCACGTCTTCGGCGACCGACTCGAGGGCCAACTGGTGCAGTCGAAGCGGCTTCCTGCAACGAGTCGGTGATGATCGTTTGTGTTGGCGGGAAACTCACACAACAATCGAAGCGGTGGCTTTCTCAAAATTCGGCCACGTGGCGTAACGAACAAGAAAATTAAGGCGGTTCTCCGTTGGAACACTTTCGTAACTCATTGCGCTCGACATCTCGATGGGTCGCTGAAGGCGCATCACGACCTGGGACCATGAGCGATTAGGCAGGTCGAAACGACAGACGAAGCAATCGAAGTTGGCATCACGGACGCCAGAGTCGTCTGCAATCGGCTTTCCGTTGATTTTTTTGCTCTTCACTTACCGTGCCACTCGCCCTTCTTGTTCTTCAATTCGACGAGCGCGTAGAAGTGTTGTCCCAAACATTTTCCAAAAAGAGCACTTGGTTTGTAGCCGCCGTCCCGCTTGTGAAGAGCCAGTGGAGGACGAGACACGGCTTCCATTTTGTGCTTGCCGTTGTCTAGCTCAAAGGACTGTAAAGCTGACATTGTAGCGGTCACGTGCTCTATGTCTCTTAACGCTCCGTTTTGAGAGAAGAAGTACAAACGTCCTTGTGTGAGTTGGAAGTCGATGAAACGGACGTTTGTCTCGTTGGTAGAAGTGTGGATTAGACGGAGCGAAGTGAAATGTTCATCGAACTTGTAGAACGACCATTTAACGCGATCATCCCGGCGATCTTCGAAGACCAACAAACGCCCATCAGAAGTCACTTGTCGCAGCAAATGAAACTCGAATTTCGTCTTGTTTTCTTCGGCCGGCATTCGAACGGAGTACGAAGAGTTCGCGTAATCCACGTCCGCCATGAAGAATCGCCGGTAGGGCTCGTCGACGGGTGCGTTTCGATCCTCGACCACCAAAAACATCCTTAACGTTTCGGTCAACGGCACAAAACGGAAGCACGAGTGGCTTTCCGCCGAAATCTTCAATTCGCGGCAAACGGCGGCGCAGGAGCGCTTTGGTTGGAGGGTGCTAAACGAGCCTTAAACAAGTGGAAGCAATTAACGAACCGCGTTTCCTGCAGCAAGCAGTTGTAGGCGACCAGTGACTCGTCGGCATCCACGTCCTCGCACTTCGGAAACCAACAGTCGAAGACGAGGCGGTCGGAGACGGACGTGCTGTACTCGTCGGCATTCAGACGCTCAACGACGAGGCGTTTCTCGACGATTTCCTCGGTGTTGGTGCGATCGGCAGTCGACATTTCGAGCGATGGAAGCGGGCAAAAATCAAGCGATTGCTCGCTGCCCGACGGACGAGGGAATGAAAGAAAACGAATTGATCGGCAGGGTGGAGGTTGACGCAATCGCTCGAACAAACCTTTGATTAGTTTACTGCTTCGTTTTCCCACGAAACACGCACATACACCCGCCTTCTCTGCTCGCTTTGATCAACGCAACTCGATGCAGGGCCCGGGTTCAAAGTCCAGGAAGAGATTAATGTCCGGATGGTCGCTTTCTTACGCTCTCCGCCCGTGCTCACTTCGTCAAACATCTGCGGACGGCGAGAACGAACCGTTGCCGTGCGAACGGCGACCGGCTACGAGTGTTTGGAAAGGACTTCGATTCGTGCTGATGTAACCCGTTGAAGGATCCCGAAGGAACGACTGGGGGCTTTGCATCACGGTGTTTGTTCGTTGTGTTCGATGACGATCACTACAATGGAATAGGAAAGAAAAATGGCTTCGTAGGACGTCCAGCAGGCGTCCGAAAGCCTTCGATCGTTCTCTCCTGACTGCCCTTTGGTGGGCAGATCCGACGGGACGGAAAGGCGGTTCTTCTTTTTGACCGCCGGCTTCTTCCGCCGCCTCCAGCGACTACAAACTACAACTCGAATGTATTTGAATGTCCGAATGGCCTGTCGACTGGACGGGGCGTTCGATTGACCGTTGGGCGTCAATATTTCCACAAGTGCTTCTGTACGCTCAACTCAAAACCCCTCGAACGTTTCCGTTCAAAAGGATACGTTTGCCGAGAGACAACGCAATTCTTACGTTTGCTGTTTGTTTGAATTCGTCTACACCGATACATGCCCGAAAGAATGGAACGGTAACAAGGAAGCTCTGCAGTAATGGACGGTTCAAACGTCGCCCTTCCGCTGCCATCGTTTCAAAATTTGCGATTTGCTAAAGAGTTGCCGCTTCTTCCGCTCGTTCGCAATCAAGCGGCCGTTTGCCGAAACGCGGCCTCCTGTCCGCCCGGCCGCCCGCCCGTCTTTCGCGGTCGGCGGTCGGCGGGCGAACGAACGGAAAGCAATTGATCGCGATGAGCGGGCGGCGGGGAGCGAGAGCGGGGCGAGCGGCGAACACTCGGGAGTTGTTTACACTTTTGCGCCCCGCTCGCCCGACTGCTCGGCTTCCGCCCGGCGCCTTTTTGCCTCGATCTTCTTGCATCGTCCGTTCGCGTTGCCCAACGGTAGCAGAGAGGAATTGCTCAAAGGCGGCCTTTCTTTTGTAATTGCCGCTGGGATTAGCGGCATGTCGCCGGCGACCGGTCGTTCCAAAAATCGTGCGAATCTTTGCAACCGAGGCGGCGATCGACGAAAAGCGACGATCTCCGGGCTTTCCGAACGTTCTTTCGCCGTCTTAGACTTGACGAGCCGAGAAGCCGCCGACGGTCCTCAACGATCTCTGCCGCATTATCCACGCTCGTTCTTTGCACTGTCGTCGTCTTCTGCTTTTCGGACGGCGATCCTGGCGTGAGTGAACGAAATGCTCGTCTTGCTTTCGGTCGAATCACACGTCACCTTTGCCCACGTCGTTTTTCTTCCGCGCTCTCGTACCGTTCGTGATCGCGTCGTGCCTCCAATCCCTCCACTTTGTCTGACGTCCGTCGTTCATTCCCGCTGCTTTCAGGTTCTCCAACGCTTGTGCTTCACGCCCCGCGCTTCTGCCTTCGTTTCGTGCAGCTTCACGCTCGACCGCTGACCCCGAACAAGATGACCGACGTCAAGGACCAGACTACGCCGGCGCCCGAGTCGGACGACGGCGGCGCCGACCTCGAGCTGAAGAACAGCGCGATGTCCATCGTTCGTTTCTTCCTTCCGTTTCTGACCGCCGATTTCCTTTGCGTTCAGCCGCCATGCGAGACCTGCGGAATGTCGACCTTCGTTGCCGCGCTCACCCACGAGCAGCCGCCGCCCTCGGACGCTCTCCCGTCGACGGACGCGAATGGCCGCTCGCACTCGAGTTCGTACAACAAGTGAAGTCTTCATGATGTGAAGAGAACTGATCATTTCGTCGTTTCTATTTGGTTTGATCTTTCTATTGTTTGATTTCTATTTTGTGCCCAATTGTTGTTAACCCCGCACCCTCACATAAGTTTATCGCAAATGTTGTTGAAATAAACTCACAACGCAAGCATTCTTCGACTTTCTTATCGACTAAAAAGGCGCAGCGAGCACTTGCCGCAGACATCCCAGCTGTTTTTTCTTTCTTCGTGCAGGTCAATCAAAGAGAGAAACCGATCGACCACTCGACCCGCTTGCACATGAGCGACAGCGTCGAAATTTCCCGCAGTCAATTGGGCGCCGTCGATCGCGCACTGCCGCTCGGGAGGCGACCAACCCACCCGCTTTCTCTTTCGTTTGCCAGTCGGTCGGCCCACTCGAACTCATCGGAGGAACACGCGGCGACGGACACCTCCCAACCGATTGGCATTCTTTCCGAGCGCTCGTCCTCCGCCTTGCTGCTACAAAGTGTGGACGTCCGACTCTCGTTATTGTGTTGGGTTGAAACATTCGCGAGAACTCGCGGTTTATTCGCTCACTTCGACGAATTTGTTCTCGTTTTGCTGAGAAACTCGGCGGTCGAATGAACGAATTCGCCGCGTACCTGGCCGGTGACCATGTGCGCACTCAATTACAGGCGCTCTCGCTCCGACCGAACGCACGAGAAGGCGGAAGAGGAGTGGACGGAAAGCTGGATTCGTCGGATGACTCGATCGAGGTCTACCGTTGGCTCCCAAAGCAACACAACGAGCTCCCGTTCGTGCCGCACCCACCTGCCAAAAATTCGAGGCGCGCATTTGGGGACTGGAAGTAAAAGTGGTCGAAAAGAATCGATGATTGGCGGCTTCATGCACTTGACTCGTTCGGCGGTGAGTCAAGGAGGAGAAGGAGGCAGATTGAGGTGGTGAATGGTCATCCTTTTTTTTCGGTCCTTACGGAATCCCTTCCTGTTCTTTCCACCCGTAAGAGTTGTGCTCAAACCGTCTAAAGAATCAAAAGCATGCGGTCAACCATGTTTCATCGTTTTTCAAATGCTTTTTAATTGATCGCTTCAAATCGCCCGCTGATTTGCGTCAGTCCGCTGCTGTTGATCTCGCGGGACGACGAAGCGGCGAGCCGAGTGGCGGACTTCTTTCCGGTCAACGAGCAGCCCGAAGAGCGCGGGGAGGGGGACGGGCTGGTGTTCTCCGTGGCGCCTGAATTTAACGAACTCCGCGACGGCCACTCGTTGCGGCGACGAGCGGCGTTCGTGCTCGCCGAGCCGGAGATTCGCGTCCTGCTCGTGGTCAAGGGCGAGGTGAGCTCTTGCTTCATTTGTGGGGTGAAGGCGGGGTTGTTCGAATGAGTGGAGTGGGCATTGGCACGCCATCCGGCGCCCGTGGAAAATCTGCTCATTTCACCGCTCGACGCGCCCCCGTGCAAAAAACGCGAATGAGCGGTGGCGGAGGGGTACGGTAGGCCCGCCCGCTGATCGAAAAGCTTGGCCTTCCGGCATGCGCAGCGGCCCAGGATCGTGTCTAGGCTCGCTGCAACCGGTCGCAATCGAAAGAGCGAAGTCGATTCTACCAGACGACTCGCGGGTGGGATCGAAATCGGCGGCATTCCTCGCTTTCTCGCGCTCGAAAGTCCAAAGGTCGGGGTTTTCGCGGTGGTTTGATACATTGTTCGATGTGCTGCTCGGTGGCTTGTCAATTTGAGGACAAACCCCAACTCACGGCTGTTCTCCTTTCTTTTCGCTTTCTGACAAACCACAAACGGGGAGTTTCCGGCAATTTTCGACCCAGTTATTACTTGTCAAAGGCCGCGAGTTTTGACTGTTTGCCCTTTTTCCGAACTCCTTGAGCTGCTGCTCGGTTGGTCGTCAATTTGAGGAAAAACCCCAACTCACCGCTGTTCTCCGTACTTTCTTCTTGCGTCTGAGCTATCAATTATCATATTTGGACCATTTTCCGACCCGTTATTACATTTCGTAGGCCCCAAACCATCCCGATATTTGGCGCCGCATTGCTCCGTGATTTTGCGTCAATACGAACCGAAATTGACAATTTTCTGATCAAATCTACTACGGAGAATTCGAATTTGCCGTTGGTTTTGCAAAACGAAGCAATGTCGTCGCGCAGGAGTTGACCCGTCGACGCTCATCTGCGGGGACGAAATGCCACAGCGCCCAAGCACTCGCTCATTCTCGCTTTTGCCGCGAACCTGCCGAGCGGTGAAACGGGCGCTTTTTGGATGGCGTGCATTGGAGAGCGGTACCCGCTGCTTTCCGTTCAACCTTTCATTGATCGTCTGCTTTCGGTTGTTGGGGTCGAAAGAGGACTGCCTCAAGCGGTGAGAGCCACCCGACGACCAATCACTCACTACTTTCCACTCAATCTCTCATCTAATCAACCACCCACTGATCTCCGCAGCTTTCAGGCCACGGCCGCCGGTCTGCTGCGCCGCGCCGTCCGCACGGCCCGCCGCTTCCACGCGCTCCTCTGCCGCCTGCCGACCGTTGAGCTGTCGGAGGTCGTCCTCGTCGCCGACCTCCCGTCCACCGACATGAACGACGGAGAGGACGGCGAGCTGCCGGAAGGCGACTACGAGCGAACGAGCGGCGTGATCGGCGATCTGCGCAACGACCGGACGGCCGCGTGGTTTGACGAGTTGTGCGCTCCAGCCGACACGTTCGCTTGCAAGACGGTCGACCGCCGCCATCGTCTTTGGTTCGTCCAGCGCACTCAAGGAGACGACGGAGCGGAGGAGCCGGAGGATCCGCTGGAGCCGCCTCCGGACGAACGAGTGGACGAGAAGCTGCTGGAAGAGGAGGAGAACCCGTGGGCCAGCGACCAAGCGGACGAGACCTTGAAGCCGCTGGAGCCCCACGAGCCGACCGCCGCCGACCGAGCGGAGAAGCCCGTGGAAGACGACCTGTGGACCAGCGACGCGCCGCCCGTCGACCTCGCCGCCGAACTCGAAGCCCGGCTGGTCGCCGCGATGGACGCCGAAGGGATCCCGCTTCCAACGAGCAGCGACCGCTCGGAAGCCGCCGAAAGCTCCAAGTCGGAGGAACCGAAGGGTGCGGCCGGAAGCTCGAAGCCGATCGAGCGGCCGAAGTCCCGCGAAAGCTCGAAAAAGGCGGAAAAGCAAAAGAAGAAGCGGAGCAAACAGTCGCACTGATCGGATATCCCATTGTCGAAGGTTCGTTTTCCCCTATTTCTTCCATTCAACACTCCCGATTTCAGAGAGCGCTCGTTCGTGATCCCCGAGTCGTCAATCCATCAATTATGTCTTCCTTTCTCTCCACTCCCCACTACTCCCTCGCATTCATTCACTTCGTTATGTTCACTACTCTCCGCTCGTTCTCTTCCGTGCTCTCGCAACTGCAATCCCAACGAAATAAACTCGAATAAATGCCCACAGTTCGGCTGGTCGTTGGACTCGTTTATTTGCGCTCGGTAGGTAGATGGATGGATGAAGTGAGTGCGTAGACGGAAGAATGAGCTCTGGTCTAAGGAAAAGGAGGTGCGCTCGTTAACTAGGCCCTTACAAAAGAAAGGGAAGGGATGTGTGTGCAGTGAGATCGACACCCGCAAAACAAAAAGAAAAGAAAAGCAGGACATTGCAATGAAAAGAGGGATCACTTGGTGTTGGAGAGGCCGATGGCGACGGCGCCGGCGATCGTGACGGCGATGGCGCCCCACAGGAACCACAGATTGCGGCCGCCCTTGATCTCGCGGAAGTAGAAGACGGACCACAGCGTCGCCACGCAGCCGGGCACCATCGCCGTGATCGGGCCGGTGATGGACTGCGAGAGGTGCTGCGTGCACACGATCGTCAGGCACTGAAATCTCCGTAGTTGAGTGGAAAGTGAGTGGGAACGAACCATTCCGGTGCCCCACATGAGGCCCGAGCAGAAGGACGGCAGCGCCACCGAGGGGTTGATCGACGGGCTGTTCCTCCTGCAACGGGCGGCGGAGTGAGCGGAGGATTGAGGGAGTGAGAAGAGGTTGCGTGTGCTCAAACGGAAGAGGTAAAAAGGCGTCAATTTGCTGTATCGATGGTAAACCTTCACTTTTCTTGCTTTCTCTTGTGTGCACAAGGGAGATGACTTCCGTTCACATTTCTAGTGTCCAACAGGCATTTATTCGATTCAACAAACGACACAAACGTCCAACGGATCAACACAACAACAACGAGCGAACGAATAGCGGCAGTTGGCGGCGTTCTTCTTCGCACTGCCCACGGACCTTTTCGGCGACCGACTCGAGGGTTAACTGGTGCAGTCGGAGCGGTTTCCTGCAAACTTGTAGTGGACGTCGTTTGTGCTTAGCGAACTCACACAAGGATCGAAGACGTGTAAGCAAGAGAGTAGGACGGATCCACTCGAAACTTAAGGCGGCTTTCCATCAGAAAATCTCGGTACATAGTAGCAATAGGCATCTGCATTGGTCGTTGAAAACGCATCACAATTTCGGACCACAAGCGACTGTTCAAATCAAAACGGCAGGCAACACGATCAAAGTTGGACGTTCGAAGCAAAGGATCTGCAAGCTACTTGTGGTTCACCTTCTCTCGTTACGCCTACTCGTCCACTCGCCGCTCTTGTGCTTGAAGTCGATGAGCGCGTAGAAGTGTTGTCCTAACCAATTTCCGCAGAAGTTCTTCACTTCGTAGTCGCTTTTGTGTTCGAGTATTTTTTTAAGTACCGCCGAATGGCCGCCTGCCGACTCCATTTCATGATTTCCGGTGTCGAGTTCAAGAGAATGCAGCGTAGACATTGTAGTAATCAGAAGCTTCATGTCGTTGAAAGGGACGTTGTGAGAAAAGAAGTAAAGCCGTTGCCTGACGAGTTGCATGTCGGTGAAGCACATTTCCTCGCCGGCCTTGAAAGTGAATAGCAGGCGGATGGAAGTGAACCGCTCGTTAAACTCGTAAAGAAAACGATTGATGCGGTGATTCGCGTGTTCTCGAAAAAGCAAAAGACGTCCGTCGGAAGTCACACGTTCCGGCCAAAAGCAATCCACTTTCATCATTTCTGCTCCGGCCGGCAAGCGGACAGAGTACGAAGAGGCGGCGTAGTCCAAGTCCGCAATGAAGAGCCATCGCTCGGCTGCAGTGGCGTGCGACATGTCAGACTCTTGTGCGACGAGAAACATCCCGATTGTTTCGGTCAGCGGTTTGAAGCGAACGCACGAGAGATTTTTGGGAGAAATACCGAATTCGCGGCACACAGACGCAAGCGACCGCTTCGGCTTGAGTGTTCTAAACGAGCATTTAGACCACACGAAACACTAAACCAACCGTTCCTCTTGCAGCAAGTAATTGAAAGCCACAATGGACTCGTCCGACACCTGCTCTTCGAGTTTCGCAAACCGGCAGCTAAAGCCGAGGCGCTCGGAAACGGGCCGAATCCATTGGCTGGGAACATTTGCTCGTTGGATTACGAGACGTTTTTCAACCACATCATCCTTTTGAGTTCGATTGGGGCCTGCCAACATTGCAAATAAAGAGGAAGTCGGAAATCAGACGTTCGCTTTCGACAGCTAAACGGAAAACAAGCGGTACGCAATCGATTGAGCGCGACGATTTGCGAGAAATGAGTGGTCAGCGCGCTCGTTCGTTTGCACTTTGCGCATTTGCTCCTATCGGCCTTGCTGTTCGTTTGCTGACCTCTTTCGCACGCGCACACACCTTTCGTAGCGCATGTGAGTGACGCAACCCGAAGCAAAACTTCCGATCAAAGTCCAAAAGCTAGGGAACGCTTCGAGTAAACCGATCTCTTTCTTGATGAAAAAGTAGTTGACAGCAAGCATTGGATTTCGGCAGGCAATTCAGAAGCTATGCCTTACGACGACACTTCGAAGTAAAATAAATTAAAGATTATTAAAGTTGATCCATCGCTCGGGTCACACTTTCTGTTTTTCAACATACGTGATTATTTACCCGCAACGCTTCAACAACAAACAACCAATAACATCTGCCATTTCTTCGCTCAATGCGGGAATGCCGCCGCCGGCGGTCCTCCTCGATGTACGCGAGCTTGGAGTTCATGGCGAGGAAGTGGAGGCAGAAGGCAATCAGGGGCGTGAACTGAACGACGGCAAGAGAACGAGCGGACGGGGGACTCGCGATAAGGAAGGAGGCCTGCGGGCGGCCGACGAACGTACGACGATCAAGCGAACGGCCGCTGAGAGCGGCTACGCGTTCCGCTTGATCGCCTCGCCCGCCTGTCGGCCGTCCGCGAGTGGCGGGACGCGGAGGACGGCGCCCTGTTGGTCGCCCGCCGCCTCCCCGTCGGCCGCTTCTGCAGCCGCATGACGAAGCTCGCGGTCTTCCGCCTCAAGTTCCGGTCCGTTTCCACAACTCTCATTCAATCTTCTGTCGGGAACAGCACTCCCGACCCACTCGCTGCGGAGACCATTGCGAAGTCACGCTCTAAACGTAAGGCACACGACGTGCCTTCAATATCATTCGAAGTTTATGTACGAAAAAAGAACGAATACAAAAGCGTGTGGAAATTAAGGTATTCATTTGTCCGAACGCGGCGGTGAACGCTCCAATTGAACTGAATAAAAAGCGTCAGAGAATGAATAAGAAAATACTGCTCACAGAATTTCATCCTTTAGCCTTCTTGTCCAGCGGCTCCGTCCTTCTGCGACGCGCCCACCGTCCTGTTCGTCTTGCCGATGCCCTCGCCGGTGCGCCAGCCGTAGCCGCGCAGGAAGGCGGCGCCGAAGTCGGCGAGGTCGATCGCGTCGTAGTCGGGATCGGCGGGCTCCTCCGCTTCCTTCGTTTTGGCCGCTCCGTTCGCCAACTCCAATCGAATGTCGTCAGACTGAAAGCAAACGAAGGGATGAGAGGAGTGGGAGGAGGAACGAACGGGAAGCTGACGGTCGATCGCCTTCTGTCCGGTGGACTCCAGCAGGCGCTCGAGGAGGGCGCGCTGCTCGTCGGTCGCCGTCCCCTCGTCCGCCAGCTTCTGCAGCCGCTTGATTCGCCAATTGGCCGTTTGGGCGACTGGTGGGATCACCAGCTCGTCCTTCTTCAGCGTTTGCTTCCTGAAATCAAGCGGAAATTAGAAAACGGGGCAAACTGGTGAATTCTTCGAAGAAATGGAGCTTTTTGAGCTTTTGGACGATTTTCCGATAGAATTCGATTGAAAATAGCTGGGATAATTCCGGGTAAAACGCTCTAGACGCTCAAACCAAGGATATTCAGCAAATTCTACCGGCTACTCAACCGAAAAGAACGAAATGCAATCAATTAAAAGAAATAAAAAATCCTTGAATGAATGAACGTACCCGTTGACCAATCCGTTCTCCAATTGCGTGGCCGAGTGCTCGATCATCTCCTCCAGCGCTGTCTTCAGGCTCACGGCCGTTGGCAGGACTCCAGAGCGAACTTGTCGCGTGATTGCGAACGAAATCCCGATTCGCGGCGCCTCAGCCAGCGGGGCGGGAGTTTCCACCGAATACGCGCCGTCCTCGTGGCCGTTCGGGGCGCCCGCAGTCGAAGTCGACGGGGAATCCATGATCGCCGGTAAATCGACGAAAATCCGCGAGGAATCGAAGAAAATACGCCGGCAATCAGGGTTGCGAAAGCCGAGCGAAGAGCGGGTGCGCGGGGTGCCGACGCGCCAAGCGGCATCGATTTTCGCGTGAGAAGCTGATTGCGCTTAACTACGCGTGCGGCGAGCAGAGGGAATTGTAACAACGCACCAAACCGTCGGAGAGCAACACAACATAAGCAAACGACGAAACAGCAAAAAAGATTGATTGTGGGTGGGCGTAAACACGGGGAGTGGCCAAAACTCACCAATCAGTTGGAGAGGATCGATGCGTGAATCAAACGAACTCGACGAAGACGATCGCCGCGTCTTTCTCGCTTCGTTCCACTTGCTCTTCCCTTTTCGTACGCCTTCCTTGCGCTTCCTGCTCTCGTCCACGATGCCTCGCAGGTCCTTGCACCGTAAAAAAGCCCGCCCGCCACTACGGCCGCTGTCTCCTTCATTCAAACTACCCTTATCGCGTTTGTGTTCGAGCTACCGCCCAACGTAATTTGTTACGACCTTTATTTCGAGCGACTTGTGACAGAAACGAACAACCGATTGGGACAAAGAAGCAAAGCGGGGGAGCAACGGGCAACACACTTTGATGGATTGCACAAGAGAGGAGAGTGTGTCGTTTGTTTATTAGCAGAAATTGGTGCAAGAAAGTTGCGAGAGTGGAGAGAAAGCGGGAGAACATTTGAGCGTAAAGCAGTTGGGAACAGGAGAGAAGAGGATTGAGACAAGAGGGGAGCGGTGGGAGGAGCGGTGAGAGGACTTAAAGCCGACTGACTGATCGTGAGTGTTGAGTTCAATTAGGCGAACATCGGTGGATCGCTGCGAGTTTAGGCGACCAGCTCAGCGGTGTGCGGTTTGCTGAAAGCGAGGGGATGAACGTGGGAAGTAAAATGAAGGGAAAACTCACTCCTTTTGGGTCGTGATCACGTGCAGCTCGTTGCCGTTCTGCGTGGCCACCACCTGGTACTGTTCGGCCTCGGGCGTCTGGAAGCCGACCAGGATCTCGTAGATCCAGCCGCCGATCACCGCGCCTGCAATGAAGCGATGAATGTGTGAATGCAGTGGAGAACGGCGGGCTCTCTTCTGCCCAATTCCCGGCAGCTCTTCGACTCGGAACTCACCGATGAAGGGACCAACGATCGGCACAATCCACCAGTTGTTGAAGCTGCAAACAAGCGGGGAATCAGGAGAAGAACAGCGAGGAGCGTACGAGAAGACGTTCGTTCCGTAGCCGAAGATCAGCGTGAAGAGGCGGGGGCCGAAGTCACGAGCGGGATTGCACGGATAGCCGGCGTTCAGGGCGAAGCTCGTGCCGATCTGCAATGCCGAACGAGTAGTTAATGAAGGCAGTCGATGTCTCTTGAGCTCACCATGACGAATCCCGTGCCGATGACGAACGGCTGGACCCACGTGGGGTAGTGATTGCGCTTGTCGACGGTGTGCGCGATCAGCAGGCAGAAGACGGCCGTGGCGATGATCTGAACACCATCTCCTTCATTCCTCGCCCTCTAATGAGCGCGTACCTGATCCAAGAGACCGTTGAAGAAACCCAAGTGAGCGGCCGGGTACGAGGCGAAGATGTGCGCCGTGGCGCGCGATCCGTAGACTTGGCGCTCGCCGCCGTCGAACTGGCCGATCGCGTCGCAGTAGACGATGTACGTGAGCAGAGCACCTGCAAACAAGTGGGTTGAATGAAGGAAACCAGTGGAACGAACCGAAGAAGGCGCCCAACGTCTGGACGAGAACGTAGAGCGCGAATTTGAGCGCCGAGATCTGGCGGAACGTGAGGAACATCAGCGAGACGGCCGGGTTGATGTGGCCGCCTGCAAGAACGAAAGGAATGAGCGAAAGGAAGGAGTGGATGGACGAACCAGAGACTCGGGCGCAAACGGCGATGCCGAACGCGATGCCCAGCCCCACGCCGATGTTCACGTTGATCAGTTTGTTCGGGGCCACGTGCAGCACGCTCTGCGCGACCACCGAGTTGATCACCAGCTGGAAGCAGTCGATAGGACGGAGAGGAAGTGGGGGAAACGAACCACGAGGATCGCGGTGCCGAGAAACTCGCCCAGCAGCGCCTTCGCCAGCTCGTTCTTGATCGTCAGCTTCTCGCGCAGCTTCTCCATCCCGACGCTCGACTGGTGGCAGTGGAGGGCGACTGATGAGATGCTGCAAAGAACGGAAGGATTGAGGAAAGGCGGGAGGAGGCGGTTGGAAGCAAAAGAAAGTGGGAGAATTCGCGCGAAATCGGCGCGTAATTGAATCAACACGGAGATGAAAAAGAATGACGGCCGCATCGACTCGTAAACAAACAACAACGAGTAGAACGCTAAGCTATAGTTTGGAGTACTCGGCATCAATCGTCGAGGAATTGATGACAAAAGAAAGCCGGCCGGAATGCGGCGAGCGAACGCCGCGGCCGCGGTCAGCGGCGACGGCGAACAGACGGAAGGGCGGACGGGCGGGCGAACGAAAGCGAAAGCGAGACGAGCGGGGCGAAAAGAGCGGCGGAGCGCAGTTGTTTTCGGTTCGTTCGTTCGAATCGTCCGAGAGCGGCCGCCATTCCGCCGGCCGCCCCGCAAGCGACAAGAAGGCGGGCGGGCGGGCGGGCGGTTCGGGGACAAAGCGGAATGCGCAACATACCGGGCCGCAAATTTCTAATCCAATTTTCGGAGACGAAAAGAGGAACACGAAATGAAGCCGCCTTCTCTCGACGGGATCCAAAGAATCCGAGAACGCGGGCGTTTCACACCAAGCAGGCGGAATTCGTAGGGAGAAGCAACAAAGCGTGCAGTTTTCGTGCAATCCAACAACTTCCGAGTTCATTTCTCGTCATTCCCACTGGTTGATCGTTCGTATTCACACGACCTTCCCGGCACACGAAGCGGACCAAACAGACCGAAAAGGCGGGAATCACGCCCATTTATAGCCGACGGACCCCTTTTGGCCACTCCCACACTCACGCCTTCCCATTCGGACCGCCCGGACTGCCGACCGCCGGCTCGTAGCAACTGGGCGGGAAGATCGTCGAGTTCGAAGTTGAATTCACTTCCGCATTCAAACGTGAGCGCGAACGCCCGATTCGGCGCGAACGGGCGGCCCAAAAGCGGCGACGGAAAGCACGACGCAACGCGACGTTTCCGTTCGGTTGGTCCGCGTCCAGTCGAATGTCATCGTTTGACGTCGAGAATGTGCGTGTTCTTTCGTTAATGCAGCATTGATTTATGGACACGCAAGCAGCCGGGAACAAGCCGCCGTCATGCAAGTCAATCGAGTCACAGGAAGAAGGCTTCGGATCGTTTCCAATCAGCGGCTCCCAAAACAAAAGCGGCACCTCGAAAAGATTGGCGGCATCTCGTCGAAATCAAAAAAAATAAACAAATGGGCGAACGAGATCCGCGAGCGGTGTTTGTTTTGTGTGAAACCGCCCGCCCCAATTCGACGGCAATCAATTCGATCGACGCGACGCGGAGGTGAACGGCCCGAAAAACCGTTTCGTTTTTGCCTCCTTTGATTATTTCGACTTGCCGCTTGCCCCTCGTCGCCACCACCGCGATGCACGCCGCCGACGGCCGCGACGGGGCGCAATTGCAACAAACAAAACGGAGGACGCGAAGTGCCCATAAAAAAGAGAGAGGGAGCGCGGCCCGTCGGGGCGTTCTAAGAAGGCCGGCGATGAGGAATGTTGTCTCGGATTCCACGAAAATCTCCGTTCGATTCGGCTCGAGTTGAACTGGAGAAGCAAACGGAGTGGACGCCCACTGGAAATAAGCGGAACGTCGACCGTGAATTCGCCCAATTCTTCTACCGCAAATTGGCGTCGAACAAAAAAATGCGGATGATGGTGAATCACTTGGTCCTTTTCGCTTGTTCGAAAGAATCAGGCACCCACTCCGAAATTCGCGTCCGCCTCACCGCCCTCCGTCTTTCGAGCGAACCTCCCAGAAAATGCCCTTGAATTGAACGAGTCCTGCGCGAGTCCGCCGAACGAAAATTACCCGATTTTTCCGTCGCCTCGCCGCCCCCTTCACTTGTTGCCCCCTTTTTGTCCTTGCGTTCGGGGATCCGCGAGGACGTCGAGAACGCGCAAAGGAAAACAAATCGACGCCAAAAGAAATAAAAGAAGCGCGAATCTGTGCGCAGATGTCCGAGGGAAAACGGAGGACGCTGTACCGTGGCATTTGGCTTCGACTTCCGAGCTGTGGGAACAAATCAAAGAATCTACCGGCAATGGCGAGAAGGTGCGGAGTTTTCCTGTGCGGTCAAAAGCCATAGAAGAGGCGGTTGGATCGGCGCAACAGAAAACGTGAACTTCGCTCTCTTCGACTCGCTCTCTGCGGACGACACGGAACGGCGAGCGCGATTTGCGGTCGAACGCTCCCTTTTGCTCGAACAGAAGCGCAAAGCACAGCGGGAGTCCGCGGAAAACGTTGGAGTTTTGCGCGCGAAATGCCCGCCGCCAGAAAACGTGGACGCGCAACGATCGACCGCCATTTTTCTTTCTCCACGCCTTTCACACATTTTTGTGGATTGACGTGCGAAAAGCGCGAGCGGATCGCCGTTCGTCGACGTGCGAAAAGAACTCCGGCGCTTCCATCTTGCCCTCCGTTTTTTATTCGGATCTCTCGGCGAGCAATCGAACCAAACGACGAAACCCCAAAGCCATTTTTCTCGTTAATGAGAGGCCTTTGTTCCGTTTTCGCCTGCGCGCTCATCAATCGAGCGAGCGAGGGGAACAAGCGGCCGCGAATGGTGCCAGTTGGTCCACGGGGAGAACGCCGAAGAGGCGAGCGGAAGACCGGAGAACTCATTTCCGTTGTTTCGAGCAGGACGGGTTGGTGGACGTTCCTTCGAGAGATCGTCGTTTGATTAGACGAAGCGGGGCGTTCCAACAAGGACCCGAAACTAATTTCCGTCGGCCGTCAAAGCAGGGCCGGGCCAGAGCTTTCGTGCAGTTCGTAGTTCCCGCCCACTCGACTCCCCGGAATTCTCATCGTTTGAACCCGAACGCCCGCTTTCTTATCACATGCACGCGGCTAATCCCCCGCCGTGTTTGCTCGCGAACAAGAGAGAGAAGAGGACGCGCGGTGATTAGCGGAGCGATTCCCCTCGTAAGGCGGGACCCTGTGTGCGTCTGTCCGAGTCAGTCGCCTCTTCAACTTTTTAACCGTTTGACCTATCGATCTGAAATTTTTTCTGGCTAGAGGAAGTCGCATGCGCGAAATCCGAAAATGTGCATTTCGATCGCCGCCGGGCACGGTCAACGTTCCGTGCCGACGTTCCGCGCCGTACCGTTCTGCCCGACCGGCCGAATTCACCCGCCCTGTGGACGAAAAGATGCGCCGTGAAACGAGGAACATTTTATCTGTTGACGGCATTACCAGGAAACGTCGTTGAAGAAAGTTGTGATCGCCCAAAGACGAAAAGTTTGGACGGAAGATCCAAAAGGTCCACACTCGAACACGCTGTGCTCGGCTCCCGGAATTTTGTTCAGCAAACGAAAAAAAACGTATCTAGAAAAAGGTCTTGCGCATCTTTTAAGCTAGCATTTGTGTCACGAGAAGTTGCCGGAAGCTCAGGCCCATGGACCGAAAATTTTGTGTCGGTTCGGAAATTTCGGCAAAAATACAATCCCGCCGTTCTCATCCACTGCCGGGCATAATGATACGTGTAAGGGCTCATTCGAAAGCGCAGAATGCGGGTTTTCCAAGGGTATGCAATTTGTTGTTGTTCTTGGCCCACTTGGCCACTGCGTCTTACGCGAACCGGACCCCTAAAAATGCGCAAAGACCGAGCGGGATCGGGCATGAGTGGACGGATTATTCTGAAACTTGGCAGAAATGTCGAGCACGTAGTTGCCCATCTTTCACCGTTTCAAATTTTTCAAACAATCGGTTGCTGAAAAGTAATGGATCGTTCTATAGTGGGGTCCTGCACTTCGGGTTTGCGGCATGTTTTTTCGGTTGCTGCTGCCGTTGTTTACTTTTTTCCATTCGCTAGGATCAAAACAGACTATTGAACATTGTTTGCGGGTGGCGGATAACGCTGTGCCCATCGTTGTACTCGAAGACCGCATTCCTCTTCGGCTTTACGATGAGCAACGGTCCGTTCGCCGTGCTTTCATTAAACTCGAACGTTTGAGAAACGCGACTCAGCGTTCACCCGTGCCACAAGCGCTTGCATTGAAGAACGACTTTGATAGCTTTCGATACGCACCAGTCTAACGCCTCCCCCAGCTGGGGACGGCGCGAAGCGCCGTCAACTGCTGGTTGGGAGAGAATCACACGTTCAATTGCACCCGCCTCCGTCGAACAGAGCGCAAACGAGAAGCCAGATGGTGCTCTCACCGGTTATACGACAGTTGCGGCCGGCCATTTGCGGCCCGACACTTGCGGCCGACACTTGCGCCCCGACAGTTGCGGCCGACATTTGCGGCCCAAATTAGCCATTCGTCTAAATCAGGTATTAGTGGTCTAGATGAAGTTTTACCTCAATTCAAGCTTCAAATCGATTAAACAGGGGTGTATAAAGGAGCAAAAGGGGTGTGTGCTGCTATAAAACGCGTTTTTTCAGAGTTTTATTCTGGTTCCTTGTCTACTATTTGGGCCGCAAATGTCGGCCGCAAGTGTCGGGCCGCAAATGTCGGGCGCAAATGTCGGCCGCATCTGTCGGCCGCAACGGTCGCGCCGCAAGTCTCCGGCCGCAAATGTCGCAGCACCCTCTCACTCGTCAACCAGTGAGTGACCACTTGTTTCTCCCCAATCGAACAAGCGCTCAGCTGGACGAAAGAAACACTGGCCGAGCATTGGACGGACGGGGAGTCATTTGTTAAACGAGCGGCAGCGGGATGATTTAGGCGGCGATTGATTCCGGGCAACAAGCCGGCGGTGTCCACTCGGAATTAATGGACGGAAACGACAGACATGCCCGCTTCCAAAGCTTCCTGTTCATTGGAGTCAAGAAGTCGAACTGCCGAGCATTCGGAGGCCAACACTATCCAGTTTCCTGCCAGAATATATGCCTCAAGCATTCCCCGAACGTGCCGAATCGAACGGAACAAACGGAAATAATTGCGAAACGGCGAACACAAAAGCAGAAAACAATAAACAACGAAAAAGCGAAGACGTGATCCGAAAGTCGGAGAATGCGGCTGGCCGGCCGCTTTTCGACCACCTGCTACCTCCTCCTTGATCGCCGCCCCTTGCCGCGCCGCCTTTGTTCCGATCGGCCCGGCCGGCCTGAAATGACGTGATTTCGGCCGAGAAGCCGGCGGCAATCGGCGGCCGAGCGGGCGGCAAGACGGATGGCCGGGCGGCCTCAAAATAACGAATGACTCGAAGCAGCGGCACGTAATCTACTTGACTTCATTCAATAGAGGAGCACGAGCAGGCGATTACTCATCGCTGCCATCCGCCGGCTTGTTTCGCCGCGTGATTGATCGGAAGTGATGATTCAACGAGCGAGCGAGCGGCCGAGAAGCGAAGTGATCAATCGGAAGTCCCACGGGTTATCGAGACGAATATTGAATGAGCGGGCGGTTGAATTGGATCAAAGGAGTAGAATTCTAACGATAAATAGTGGGAGGCGACGAGTCACTCGTTTTACCCGCTTTTCACGCCCGAATGGCCTCGATCGAAGCTATCAGACGGACGTGCGGGCGGACGGTTGAATTCGGTCAGCAATGCGCGCACAGTCACTCACTCAAAAGCCACCCGTTTACCCCTCGCTTCCGCCCACTGTTCACTTCTCACTCTCTTCTCACTTACGCACTCCCGTATTCACTCACTCGCGATCGTTCTTCCACCTGCGATTCGATCCGCCCGCCCGCCCGCCCCTCCGAAAGACCGCGAAGCCGCCGCCCGCCCGGTTCTCGCTTTGCGGATCGAAAGCGAGCGGGTTTTTGATCGCGAATTCGAGCGGCCGGTTCGTGAAGAAGAGAACGGCGGCCGGGCGGTTCTTTTTACTCACTTTCCGTCCGCTTTTTCCCTTCACGCCAATCGATCCGGCGGGCCCGCGGCAAACGAGTGTTCTCGCCCAACTGCCGCCATGCTGCCCGCCCAGCGAAACGCGTAAACAAGTAGGGACGTGATTCCACAGCGCTGCCCGACCGAAAGCGAACGGCGAGGTCGGAGGGCAAAGCGGATGGGCGGACGTGTTTGTCAACAGCTGCCCTCTGCTTATTTTTGTTTACTTCACGGAGGATTTCGCAAAAGCAAAAAAGATAGATGGAAACAGGAGAAAAGCAGCATGATTCGCCGAAGCAACAGCAATTACCTCGCGAAGCAGGAATCGATTGAGGATGTCGAAAAAACACCGCCGTCTAAAGCCAACATAAGAAGGAAGCGAAGTGGACGTCGCCTTCAAAAATTTCAAATGTCCGCTTCATCTCGAATCCGCCGCTCCGTTTCGCCCAAAGCCGAAAGCGCAAAGCCGCCATGTTTTGGGCGCGGATCCCGTGGGAGTGCGCTCAAACGGTCGTGATTTCAGGCGGCGCCATCTTCGGCGGTTGAAAGAAGTGGGCGTGCGGGGACGGCGGATCTTGATGGCGGCCGCATCATCCCGCTTTGAGATTGAGAAACGTTTCGGCGTCGTCAGTCAATCAAACGAAGTTCTAATTCGATTCCCGTCCGCCCAACCAAGCAAACCATCTCTGTTTGGATCGCTGGATTCGAAAACGGAAGTAGAAACGTAAGTTTTCTTTTTTTTCTTTCGTTTTGCTTCGCTTATCGGCGGCGATGGGAAAGATCGACACACAAGATTTCGAAACCGTGGCCGTCACGCCGTAATTCATCGAAACTCGTTTGAAAAGACAAGAACCAGCCCTCAATTATCATCCAACCCCACTCCAGCCGAGAAAAGGCTAGTTGGCCGGAGATCATTGACGAGCAAAAGAGAAAACGTCCCCAGCTCTCATTTGTGACACCAAGTCGTTCTGTTTGCAAAGGACGGCGACAGATTGCTTCCGCTTCTTGTACGCTGGACGTTCCCTTCCGTAATGACTGCGGAAACGAACGGTCGAGACATTCGTCAAGCCCGCCAGCTATTGAAGTTCAATTGCAGAAAGGCGGTAGCAAAAAACAAATGATTCCCGTCTTTCTGTTTTAGCGTGGACCGCTTAAGCAAAAGAATAGCAGCATTCAAGGAATCAACCCAATGGAAAGGAGCGAGTGCCTGCAGCAAAGGAAAGCAGCCATCTACCCAAAAGAACCGAAAGCTCGTCGACCATCCTTCAATTCCCGGACGCTAAGCAGAAGGAATCGACGAGCGAGCTACGAATCGAATGCCCGAAATACCCGCACACGTCCGCTTCTTTCGGCAAATGAAGGAGAAGGCCGCGAGTTGTGGCCGAAAGCTCCGATTTGTCCGCAATGATTAGCCGACGACTTTCGCGCCAACGGCATCGGCTCGTCGATACGAAATCGGATCTGCGGAGCACAGGAGCTACGAATCTTTTTTGGGATTGTACGCGGAAGCCGATAGTAGATTGAAATGCCACAAGTGGGGAAGAAGCGGTTGGTGGATGGCGATGGAAAGAAGGACGACTTGCTGTTCAGCAATCGTTTGGCGAACAAAGTGAAACGACCGTCGACTAGAAGCAACGCCGAGAGCAACAATGAGTGTGAGAACGTTTAGATCAAGAGGGTTTTTGGAATCAAATCGCGTCGAAGAAAACAAGCAAAATCCAATCGTACCCAATTTGTTGACGGAACCGAGGCCAATGCAAGTACGCGCTGGTTTCCACTCGCGATCCGACGCCCTGACTGCAGTACCCAACTCTTACGACTTTTGATCTTTCGCTACCTACCAAGCAGCAAGTGAAGCGGCGTGTGTACTCGTCCGCACGTCAATGAATGCAAATCGGCCGTCAATAGTTGGAGTGAAGTGAGGGATTAGACCAAATGTTACCCACAGTGCAGAGCAACAAGCGAAAGCCGCTCCCAATGGAAGCGCGTCGTGCAACTCAAACTGCATTGGACGCTTCTTTTTTTCTCGGAATTGCTATCGAATCCAAGACGTCCATTTCCTCACTTCTTTTCCTTAGCATTCCCCAATAACTTCTTCGAGCGTTCAATCGAGTAGTTTATTTACTGCGAACCAAACGAATCCATACGAGCAGTGACAAACGAGCGGAGCGGAAGAAACGACGAGCAGAACGGGGATTTCGAAGAGAAGCCGCGGGCAAGAGACGAGAAGAAGAGGGAGTGAATTGCGGGCGAGTACTTGACTTGACTATGGACATTTACAATCGACTGTGAGGAGAGCTCAGTGATTAGAGGGCATTGCAAGAAAAGAAGGGCGTTTGTATCACGAGTTGGATGAAAGACCGCAAGTCTTCTGCTTTGACTTCAAAGAACAAGTGGAAGCGAAGGGGATACAAGACGAAAACAAACCGCCTTATTACTCAATCAATCAAACGAAAGCAAACTAGAAGAATTACTGGGGAGAAACCGAGTGGTCGTGGGAGTCGTCGTCGTCCTCCTCCTCCTTCGGTTCGTCCACGTCGTTCGCCTTCGGTTCGGCGAAGAAATTCGGGTGGCCGCCGGCGGAAGCAGCGGCCGAAGCGGCTGCAGCGGCGGCGGCTTGGTTCATCAGGAGCTGCTGGACCATTTGGACGATGGCGGCCCCGTCGGCGGCGCCCATCGGATTGAACGGGAGCTGCGGGAAGTGCGGAACGGCGGGACTCGCGGCGCCGCCCGTCGACGGCGCGCCGTTCGCCTCGACGGCCGCCGCGTGCGACGTGGAGGCGGCCGCAGCGAGGAAGTCGGCGGGGATCATCGAGAAGCCGCCCGTCGGGCCGGAGGTCGCCGCGGAGTCGGAGAGCGGCGACGACGCCGACGAGCCGCCGTTCGTTTTGCGCACCAGTGCGTGATCGGCGGCCTCCTTTTTGCGCCACTTCGTCCGCCTGTTTTGGAACCACACCTGCAACGAAACGAGTGAAGGGATGAGTGGAAAACGGGCGTGTGTTTACTTTTGACTTTGGAGTTTGATCTGCCCTCCACCGAATTCTATTGCTGATTCACTGCTCGCTACAAGTCTCTAACAAATTTCGGTGCTTTGAGCGCACTTCCGTCGATCATTTCGCGCTTCCCCGGATTTGAAAGTCCTCGCACATTCCAGCGACCAACGGCAATCAATCTTTGCCACTTTCCTTGCGCCCCAACTCGTCCTTCTCATGCACTTCTTCATCGCAACTAATTGGCTTTCTGTCCGTCCATTCGTCTCATTTATTAGCCGCTTCGGAGATCAAAACGAAGCCGCCGCTCAATTCGAATCGACCGGCCGGCCGGCCGGAAACACTCGGCGGCGCGCGCGCGCGAACTCATTTGCTTCGAAAATTCATTCGGCGCGATTGAATGAAAAGGCAACAGATGCCCCGTCCGGCCGCTCGCTCGATCGTTCAAGTGCCCCGTTCAGCCGTCTGCTTTCCTTTCGGGGAGTTCATTTGTCAAAACGCCGCCTCGCTCGTCCGTTTGTTCCGTCGAGTGTTCGCTCGAGCTCCCGACGAAAAGAAGCGCTCAATCGGTCGTTTGTTCGGGCAACAATCGAATTGACGCCCGTTTGACGCCTCGAACGGGGCGAGTGGACCGAAATGAATGATCGCGCCGAACGGCGCCAATTAGCCGCCCGCCAAAGCAATCAACAAGCCGCCCGATTCGATGAGCGCGCGGCCAATTTGCGTTTTTAATGAAGTCGTCACTCACTCGCGGGAGTGACTGGTGCAAAATGAATTAAATTCGCTTGCTCTTGGTGTCTGGGCGGGGAACTAACGAAAAAGCGGCTAATTACTCGTGTCACACCTTTGGACTAACTTCTCGACTTAGAGATCCCCCGCATTGCTCTGCGCATTCCCACTGCCGCCCTTCATTCGGCGGCAAATCGCCGAACCAAAAGCGGACAATAAAGGCGGGCGGGAAGGCGGCGGCGGGACACGACTAATGACAGACGATGACGACTTTCTTCGCTCGCCGGTGTTTATTACCGTTTTGCTGCGGGGATGGGGCGGCAAAAGCGGGCGCGCGGATTGTCGGCACGATCGTTAAAGCGGGCCGCTCGTTTCGGGGCGAGCGGGCGGCGGAAATCAGTCGCCGGAGATCCTCATCAATCGTTTCTCCGCGAATTCCCTCGATCTTTGCTGTGTTTATGACCCCAGTGAATCGGCGGCATTTCCCAAGAAATTGAAGAACTTCGGGGATCAACGAGGGAACCGAACGGACCGCCCGCATCGCCCACTTCTTTTCCGCGCGCACTCAATTGACCGTTCGATTGCCCCGTGCTTTGGCAACAGGCCGCCCAAACCGTGCGGACGGGAGGCGGCGGACTCACTCGGTTCCCACCGTTTCGCACAAAATAACGAACGAAAGCAATCGATTGAGCGAGTGAGTGAGTCCTTGGAAGCCGCCCGACCGCTCCGAACGGCAAGCAACCGAACGAAAGGGAACGTCGGCAAGTGCGTAATTGGGATTAATCGAGCGGATCAACCGGCCGCCCGATTGGAAACAAAACGATGCCGCCGCGAAAGAAACCGAAAGGCCGCGACTCCCAGGCAATAAAAACATTCCGGCTTCGATCTTGCCGGTCGCCTTTTCGGCTTTCCGTCGCGCGCACGTGAGTCTCCTCGCCGTCCGCTGATTTGCGCGCCCGTAAAACAAATCCCAGCGATAAAGCGCGAGTCATTTTGTCCGCCGACCTCCGCCCGCCGCCGCCTCGACCGATCGGCCGCTCGATTGCCGCCCGCCCGCGAAACCCAATTGGCGAGCGGGTGATTATTGAGCGGCGAGCAAGCGGGCAGGCGGGCGGGGATTACTGTACCCGGGAGCAAGCTTGACTTGGTTTGTTCGGAAAGAGCGCTCATGAATCAATGGTTTGAAGCGAACACCCCTTCATTGCTCAATGCAATGAAAGCAAGAACGAACCTTGACCTGACTCTCGGTCATGTGCAACTGTTGGGCCAACTGGGCGCGTTCGGTGCCCGCCAGATACTTGGTGGTCTCGAACTTTCGCTCCAGCATGTAGATCTGAACGGAGAGGAAATGATTGAAATAAGAAAGGAAGGAGAACCCACTTGCTGGCCGGTGAACGTCGGCCGAGACTGCTTTTTGTTGACGCCGCCCGGCGAAATCGGGAAGCCGTGGTGGGACGGCGGCGGTTGCGCCAAAATTCCCGCCGCACCGCCGCCGGCGGCCATCGACGCGACGCCGCCGCCGTTGAGCAGGCCGTTCGGCAGCGAGAAGGCGGCGCCGTTCGACTGGGCGGACGCCGAGGCGGACGGCGACGCCATCGGCACGTGCGGGCCGCCCGGAACGTTCAGGTACGGGTACGAGTTGAGCATTGCGGCGGCGGCCGATCCACGGGCTGAAAGCAGCGGAATAAGACGAGAGTGATTGAGAGAATGCACGAAACGATAGAGAAAGCGCCCGCTCTTGTCCGTCGAATCGATGAGTGTACAAACCGAGAGCTCTAATTTAACCCCCGCCCCGACCCAATTAATCGTCCCTCCCTCCCTCCATTGCTCGCCGCTCTCCCGTCGATTGCTCGCGTGTTTCCATTTGCGAATCGATCGATTCGAATCGCAACATTTGACTCCGCCGCGCCCCGCCGGTCGGCCGGCCGCTGCGGCGGCGGCGGCGGCGATCGGAAACTCGGGCGGGCGGGCGGCGCGTCTCGATTCCCGCCGCTCGCCGGCTCGCCGTCTCGTTTATTCATGATCATTAATTCGCCCATTGGAGGCGATCGAATCCCGACTGAGCGACCGGAGCGGGCGGAGCGGTGCGGGGTCGTTTGTTTACTCCCGCTGGGCGCCTCGACCGAACGACCGCGTGCGTGCGCGAAGATCCGCCCCGCTCATTCACGCGCTCAATTTGCATAATCGGGCGCCCCAATTTGGATCCACGGGCAGGTAATGAATTCCACGAACTGTTTGTTTGCGGTGGGGCGGCAGCAAACAGTCCGGCGGGATTTCCATGAGAACACGCGCGCGCGAGCGGACGAGCTGCTCAACCTTCCGTCGCTCAATTCTTCGGCTCGTCGAGACGTCGCGATTTTATTGCGCGACGTCCATGAATACGCGAACGTGAGGAACGAAACGAGCGAAGAAGAGCGGCAAATAAACACGCGGAATGATGGGCGACGGCAGCGGAAGGCAACAATCACACGACGATCGAACGAATTTTGCAATCGAGTGGCCGCGCGCCGGTCGTTTCGCTCGAATGTGAGCAATCGGTTTGGAATTCGCGCTCTCGATTGATCGAACAAACCAACGACGAAGAATGTTGCGAGCAATTGCGGGAAGAGTAGAGTCGCCATTGAACAGGCGGAATCCCCAACAAGATGAGAATTGATCGCATGAGCGAGTGGTCAATCAAAATACCCGCTTGTTCGTCGAGAGTTCACTTCCGGCCACGAGCTGGTGAATCAACAGCGAGCAAACACACCAAGCGGAAGCGATGAAGTGGCAATCCCCCGACTATTTCTGCTCGTTCTGTTCGATTCGATGCAAACAACAACAACAGAAGTAGCAGCTGTTGCCGGCTCCGATCGCCCGTCTTTCACTCGCAGAAACTTCGAAGAGCGCGAAAGCGATGCGCCTCGACGCTCGCCATTGTTCCACGCCCAACGGCTGGGCTGCTGCTTTCCTTCCGTTCGAACAGACGGCTAATTAATGAGTCAGCGGAAAGTACGCAGGCTTACGGTCAGATGTCAATTCGATCAGACTCTCAGCCCAGTTCAAAGATCAAAAGGAAGCGAGCAGGTGCGCGCGGGTTTACCCCACGAGCGAGCGACGGGCGGCTGGGAACGGGCGGTCGATTAGCGGAGAGCGGGCAAAAGTGAAGAGGCGAACTTTCGAACGGCGAACGAAACGAAGTCGGGCGGCGAGGGGCGAGTGGACGGAAGCGGCGCGGGCGCGAAAACACGCGCGTTTGCCTCCTCGCGCCCACCGTTCGAATGGCGGCCGCGTTCAAATTTCTTCCCACTCGCTCCAAAACAACCGTTCGAATTCATTCCTCCTTTCGAAATCAAACACTCGACTACCACTTGCTGACTTCTGACTGATTCCCGTGGAAGGCGGACGGCTGGCGAATCGAAGGGCGACGGACGGTCATGACATTCCGGAGGGCGGCGAACGAAACGACGGCCGCCCGAATTCAATTAAACCAATCGACTTTTGCGGCCGGCCGCTGCGTCAATCAATCGATCCATTGGGTCGATGCGGACGACAGTCATCTTGCTCGATTGTGAGCAAATGGCAACATTTCCGTCGAATTGTCCGCCCGCTCTCGAATCGAAAGTTTCGTTTGTCGCCCCGAAATGACTGCGGTCGCCGAGAAGCGAGAGTGCGGAGCGGCGGCGATCATCGAAATTGAGAGAAAGCGCAACAAAGAGCGGAAGCAGAGAGGAAGATGGAGAAGTGCGCACCGCTTCGAACCGAACCGAAATGACTTCGCGAATCAATCGACCGGCCGACCGACCGGCCGACCGACCGGCTGATGAGTCATCCGCTTCCCCTCTCGTTCCTCTGCTTGCTTTTTCGATCGATTGAATGCTTTCTGTCGATTGCTGTGCGTATCCATTTCGTTGACCCGCTCGAGCAACAATCAATCGTTGAGCCGAACGCCCTCCGGCTCATCCGGCCGCCCGCCCGCCGAACGGCGCAAACAATCCGCCGCTAATTGGCGCCAACGAGCGCGACTGTTGCTTCTCGCGGGTCGTGGGCGCGCATCTTCCGCCTCCCATCGGCCGCTTTTGTCCCCCGCCCGCCCGCTCGTCCGCCCGTCCGGCCGGCCGGCTGCGAACAAATCGGAAAGAAGCGTTGAATTCGAGGCGAACAAGCGGGCGGGCGGGCGGAAGCCGAAAGAAGTCGGAGATTTTCGATGCGTTCGAATGGGCGGCCGGCCGGACGAGCGGCTAATTTGTGTTCGTTTCGCGCATCCCTCTTCCTTCCGCCCAACGACAACAAGTGGCAAATTGGGCGGATTTGCCCATCCGATTGGCCGCCGCCCGCCCGCTCGCCGCTCGGCCCGCTCTTGACCGCCATTCGGATTTGGATGAGCAATTTGCATAATCAAACAGAAGCAACCATTAATGACCATCAGATTCAAAGGAAATCCGTTTGTTTTGTCCTCCAAATCGAATCGACGAGACTCACTTTGATCTTCGCGACTTCGCCCGTTGGCCGCCGACGGCGACGGGTTGCCGCCACCCGTTTGTTGCATTCGAATCGCTTGGGCGGCGGCGTTCATCGACTGGAACTGGTTGAACATGCACGCGAGGTACATTTGCTGAACTCGAGGATTGAACGACGTGAGTATGAAGGGAAGACTCACTTGTAACTGGGCCTGAGCCTCGGCCGAATTGGCGCCCATGCCGGCGGGCGGAAAGAACGGAAAGCCGGCGGCGGAGGCGGCGGTCGTGATCGTCGGCGAGGCGCCCAACGGCGGGGCGGCGAGCGACGAAACGGCGGGCGAAGTGGTGGCCGACGGCGAAGCCGAAGCGGTGGCGAGTCCGTTGAGGAGCGGCGGCACGTTGAGGCCGCCGGTCGGCGGCTGCCCGCCCGCAGCCATCGCGCTCAGCATCAGCATCGCCGCTTCGAACGGATTCCCGCCGCTGCCGTCGGCGGGCGGCGTCGTCGCGGTCGACCGGGGCGGCGTGGAGGCGGCCGTCGAGGTGGCCGACGGCGAAGCGGCGGCGGGCGGCGAGTTCGCGCGACTTGCGGCCACTTCGGCGTCTTCCAGTCGATCCGCGGCGGTCGGTTCGTTCACCGAGTGCTCCCGCTGCTCTCGAGGCTCACCGGCGGGCTTCGATGCTGCGAATTGGGACAGAAATTGGTCGAAGTGGCTGTCGGAGCGGTCGAAGGAGGGCGGCGGCTGCGTGGCTTCTTTCCGGTCGACCAGCGGCGGAATCGTCGCGTCCCGCCGGCTTCCAGGCGGCGATTGGCTGAAAGCACGAGAAGAATGAGGCACGAAATGATGAACACGAGCGAGCGAGCGGGAGGGCGACGACAAACGCGTGAAAGCAGGCGGAAGGAAGACGAGCGGGCGGGCGGGCGAGCGTGTGGGAGACGAAAGAAGGCGGGAATAATGAGTGGAGCGAGCGAGCGGTCCGCCTTTTCCGCCCCGCCGCAACGAGCGAATCGGCGGAAGTTCGGCGGCGCCAAGTGAGCGGCGCCCGGCCCGCCCCCAACTCAACCCAAAACGGAAGCGGGTGCCGCCGATTAGATCGAGCGGGTCAATCCTCCGCATTCAACCCAAACGGTCTACGGTAAGCCGGCCGGGCGAGATAAAGGCGGCGAGAAATGAGTGCCGCGTTTTATTGCCACGCCCATTACGTGTGTAGAGGGATCGACGATTAGTGAGTGAAAGGCGGGCGGGTGGCGCGGTGCTTGACCCAAAACAATAAAAGCGGCGACAAATGTATGTGCTCAATCAAGTCAAACAGACACGAGTGTTCATTCGTTCAACCGGCTATTCATTGCGCTGCTCATGAAGCAATCTCGCAACGAGTGCACCTGCACAGCCCACGAATGAACGGTCAGTCGGACCACAGAGACGAGTCAGAAAGGGTGGGCGTAATAAAAAGAAACCACCGAGACGGGAGGATCGGGATCGTCAAGACGGTCGAAAAAGCGAGAGCTTAGCGTAAACCCGCTGAACGTCACAAGAGCATCACGCACGAGAATCCCAGGAACGTCACAGACAACCGACCGAATGGATTGGAATGCGGGAATGTTTTTGTTTTCGCGGTTTTTTTGACCAAAAATCTCGAATTGTGCACGGAGCGAAGACGCAAAAGACGATAAGCCGCCCAATGAGAAACAAGAGGTGAACAGAGGGCAGTGAGTATAAAATTAATCTAATGTCTCCAGTCGTTGTGCTATTGCAGAGATCTCTCTGCAGCAAGAACATCAATGATGACAATTGGTGGTAGCTCGGTCAAGTAGCGACATTCCGTGCTGTTTTTCTGTGTTTTGTTTTGCCACAAATTCCTGTGAATTGCTCGCATAAACGAGCGAATAGCAGCGGCATAGAGAGACTAGAGCCGGCAGCAAAACACAAAGGTCTCCGGCCACAAACGCGCGAATGTTCCACCTACAAAAACGAGAGTAAACCGACTGGAAACGGTGGCATCCGCGATGATTGTGGGTTCATCTGCACAGAATTTGAAGAGGTAACTTTGAGGAACGATGAGGATCTTCGGAGAACAGTCGAGAAAATCCGGCAATCGTCACGTACAAGCGACTATTTCCGGTAAGCGTTTGCTGTCGAGCGTGTTTGCAGAGCAAAGTAGAAAGAACAAAGAAGAGATACGGAAGTGTGCCAGGGGCTTTCAGCTACTCGTCACCCCAAGAACAACAACAAGGTGTATGGTAGCTAACCAAGCAAACGGGATGGACGAAAAGCAAACCGACTACAGGCTCCATCCGCACCCGACCGAATGCCAACCGCAAACCGACCGACTGGTTCAGCCGCGCCACGTGCCGAAGCCGCTTGCCGGCCGGCGATCCGCTCAGCCGGCGGCCGAATGGTCCCGTTTTTGTTGCGCACGCAGCGAACATCACTCCTTCGTCAAAGGCGAAGGAATGAAGTGCGTGTGCAGCACGACGACGCAACGCAACGGTCGTATGACACTCGCGACCACCCGCACAAAGTAATCAACGCAATGCGGAGGGCAAAGCGGCTTCTCGAGCAGCACCGAAATCCCCGAAATAGAACGTGCAGAAGGCGCGTCACGCCTTAGCTGCATTGTCGTCGAATCGCCGCAAGAATGTCGACGACAGTCCGTCGTTTACGTGCACGATAGCTCCTCGACAATCGTCACTGCCCAATCGAAACTAATGGCCGCCAGTCTGACGGTCCAAGTGTTCTCTTCGGTCATCAACCGTCAGCCATTCTCCGCATTCACTCGCATTCCTTGGCACACACTCCGCACTCCGCTCTCCCGCTTCCAGTGTACAGGAATCGGATCAGCGGACGTGGAAGCGAATAAGCGGCTCAAATGTTCACGAGCGCGGATTTTCTCCGCCGGTCGCGAATTTCAACCGAAATTCCGCCGCTTTTGGGTCCCATGAGGAGCGGATTGTCGAGTACATTTGCGCGGCGGACGTCACACGACGATCGTGTGGTGATTACGGAAACGACTGGAACAATTGAAGGGTGCAAGAGGATTCCGAAGGAATTCGAGAAGCTTTCAAGTGAATTCCGTAAATGAAATGTTGCTTCATACTCGAATGATCACTTTCTGTCTTACTCTATGCCTCTTCTCGAATATTCGCAAGAATTCAATGCAGAGTTCGATCGAGTTACTCATTCCAAAACGTAATCCGTGTGCCCTTTCGCCCACGAGCCACTATACTCGAAAGAATTCCGCCCGATTTTCCGAACTGCCCGCAACGTCATCCATTTCTCACTTCAAAAGGCGCACGTGAACGCGGAGAGCACAGTCGAGTGAGCAAGAATTTACTTCCACAAACACAAAGCTCGAGCAAAGCGGCCGGAAAGTGGAGGGAGCACGCGTACCGTAGTCCCCCGCAAGGAACACGTGCAATCGGGCGGTAAACAAATTAGAAATTCGTAAAGGTGGAATGGGGGCCGGGTTCCTTGCGGCTTCTTTGTGGTTGCATCGGCGATCTTTCAAAAACCGTTGAGTTGAACGCGGAAATGCGTAATGCCGCCGACAATCGACGACAATCCGCGGCAGCAACGAGTTGATCGAAGATCGTTGGCATTTCGACGAAACGGCGACCGTCGAATTGGAGCAACGAGAACGAAGGCGGGCGCGGGGATTGAAGCCGCAAGAATTGTAACCGTCCAACAGAACCCATTGGTTATTTGGTGGAGGAATTCGTAGCCCCTGGCACAAAAATTGTGACCCCGTTTGAGTGTTTAACCACAATACGCGCAAATTCGAACGAAATGGAAGTCGGTGGAGGGAAGGGGAAGTTGGGGGAAGATTCGAGCCACGTGTTGATTCAAACACCGCCTTCAACTCATTACGAATGGGAGGAAGGAAGCTTCCAGCACACAACAGCCTCACTTTAGCCCTTCTTTCAGCACGCTGCAGTTTCGCTCCAACGCTCGCTCCAGCACAACGAAGGAATGAAACTCGCGAGCAAGGCGGAAGGAATCCAATCGGCAGTCGAGAATCCGCTCGGCCGGGCCGAAAGACGACTGCCCGCCGGCCCACGGCTGCCGCCTTCTTCCTGCTTTTGCTTCGTCCTCATCGCCCCGGCCGGGAGCGCACACACCCGCATTCACTGGCCGCTATTTGCGGCCGCCGAGTACCGTAAGCGCGGGCAGCGAAGTGACGAGCCCGCCCGTTCGTAAGCCGCCCGAACCGCCGGAGTCCCCTCATTAAACAAATGGTCTTTGTGCAAAGCCGGACGGCAACATACCGCCGGCCACTCCTTTTTGTCGTCCTCCAGTGCACACATTTCGTCTCTTCTTTGAACGAAAAGCCGCTTCCCGGCGATCGTAAGCTCATTCCCGCCGGCTTGCGGAAGGAATTAGAAGGCGGACGGATGGACGCCGCAAATCGCCGCTAATCCGCAGCGAGAACATTCGTGTGGCCGACCGACCGGTTGGAGATCGGGAGATCGATGACTGAAGGCCGGAGGGGCAGAAGGACCGCCGTCTGTTTCGGCAATCAATCGGAAGGTCGGGCAGCGAATTAACCTAATGAAATGTCTGCATAAGCGGACCGTAAGCCCGGGAACGATCCCAAGTACCACCTACCAAACCAAAAGCGAAAAAGGAAGTAGTCGGGAGTTCTTTGTCCACGAAGAACCGATTTGTTTCGAAACACAACTTCCGCTCGACCGCCAGCCCGCCCGCTCGCCCGCCCGCAGGCGCTAATCCCCTCATTAAACAGAGTGCGGAAGATCGATGCAATTTCTTCATGAATACGCAAGCAAACTAGGCTTACGGTAAGCATCGCTCCTTTGCGCAAGTACGGTACGTGTAGTCGCACAAAGAAGTGGGCGAACGAGCGGTGGAGAAATCGTGGTCATTGACACCAAACGGCCGCCCGCTCGCTCTAATTGATCACCGTCACGTGCGCACTGTTAAGCTAATCAATTACGGCGCCCATTTCTCAAGCAACTACGCACAACAAACTCTCGTCGATTAATCCGCCGAAATGGAGCGCCCCCGCGTTTCGCTCGATCAACCCCGAATTTCGCGGTTGGTTTCGCAAATTTTTGATTAAATTCGCTCCTTCGCTCGTTCGTGACACCATCCGGTCGATGAGCCAAAGAGCTAAAGAGCGTTGATTAAAATTGACGCCGCATTTCGCAACGAATCGCTTCGGTTTGCTCAGTGGTTTTGCAGCGCGGTGGGCGACCGGAAACGCGGCCGAGTTTTGATCTCGAGCGTCCGGTCGCCTCCGCCGCCGCAAATCGATTTGCATTCGTGATGGCGGGCGGCTGCACGGCGGCCGGCGGAAACACGCGGTCGGGCGGCCGCGAACAAAGCCGGCCGTGCAATTAGCCGCCCGCATACGCGATGAGGGAAAGTGGCACAAAAAATCAAACCAAAGCCCAACGATCTCCGTGGACGACCAATCGGAACGCTGCAGCAGCGGAAAGAAGCGAGCAGCTGGTAAGCAAGTGCAACTGAAGAGCGAGTGGAGCGAGCGACGGTGAATTAAAAGCAAGTCGGCTGTTTCTTGAGTCATTCGCTTCAAAAAGAAGGCGGAGCTATGCTGCGGGCAGAAGTGAACTCTCGAGAAACGGTTGATCTTCGTAGACTACAGGGTGTCCCAGAATGGAAAATAACCGGTCAAACGCGCGGGGCGGTGTCGGGCGCGACTCGCGCCTGCTTGGCGGAATTTGCGAGCGGATTTGCTCGCTTTTGGCCGTGGTTTCGCCGCTTTTCGGCGATCTCGACGACCTGCACGCAAAGATCGTCGACGCCTTTATGAAAGTGACGCCAGAGATGTGCCGGAAGGTGGTCGAGGGCTACGAGCGACGACTGAACACGTGCGTCCAGCGTAACGGAAGCCACGTCGAGTTGAGAGATTGAAATTGATTGTTTTCGGTTGTTGAATTTTTGTTCGGTTAAACGTTGCTCAAATTTCTCGAAAAACGATTGATTTGGCCAGTTTCTGAGCAAACCACGGCCAAAAGCGAGCAAATCCGCTCGCAAATTCCGCCAAGCAGGCGCGAGTCGCGCCCGACACCGCCCCGCGCGTTTGACCGGTTATTTTCCATTCTGGGACACCCTGTACACCGATTGTTCCCTGATTCGTTCCGCAGAGCAAGCGCATAATCAAGCGACCAATCGAATCGAATCCAATGGAGCCTCGACGAATTGCCGCGAAATTCGTGGCTTTTCGGAAGTCCGCCGGCCGCCAATTCGATTCGCAACGGTGAGCCGAAGAGAAGTGTGCCAAAAACGAGACCACGAGATTGAATCACGGCGGTTTATGAGAACGAATTGTTGAGCTCATTCGTTTGATCCAATTTCCGGTTACGGTGAGGACAGGTTCGCAATCGACGAGTGGGCAGTCAGTCGAGCGGAAGGCAAACAACCTTGTGATCGACCGGACGATTGACGTAGTGTGTCGAAAACAACCCATTTTTTGATCCACCCACTCGCCGTCGTCATTCTTTCAACCCAATTGCTTCCACCGCCTTTCTGCTTCAATCGACAGCACAAACACCAAGCAGTGAGAATCGAATCAAAAGTGCGAAGCGATGACTTTCCTTCCAACCAGCGAGTGTCGCCGTTTGTAATCGAATTGGAACTCATGCAATTTGCCGTCTCTACGATCTTTGAGAAGTTGGAGCGGAAGCAGGCGGAAGACACGTGCACAACGGAGAGCAGACGATCCACTGATTGGCACCAAACCACTCGTCGTCTCCTCGCTACTCCTCCGTGCATTCGACAACTCCGCTCGAATCAGAGCGTTCCTTTCGGTCCGACGATACTGCAGTCGGTCGGCCGAAAACGGAAATTAACGAGGAGTGAGTCAATGAGCACCGAAACGAACACAAGAACGTTTTCTGCTCGCTAGACGCTCGTCTTCGAATCCCTCGAGTCCAATTGATCCCCCGCCCAATTGTTCCGCTTCCCACTACTCCCCCACTCGAGTCTCCGTTCGGCGAGCAGAAGCAGAATTAGCCGTCGAGGTAACGAGAATTGTCGCCGTTGGCACGTGAACAAAGCATGAAGAAGATGAGAAGAGGGGATGTATAGAAGTAAACCAGTAAACGGTAAGAACGCACCTCCCGATCAGCTCCTCGTCGTTTGTTCGCTCCAAAATGGCGGAAATTGAGTGGACGGCGGAGGCTCGCGAGTCTTTTCGGCGTTGCGCGTCGTCGTCTCCAGTCGCTGCCGCCGTTTGTTGTTCCGTCGAGAACTGAAACAAGTCGTTAGCCATCCGATTGAGAGTGAGCGTACAGAAATTTCGAACTGAAACGAAAAGTTGACGACCCGCGAGGGTTCGCCCCGACTCTCTTCAGGTTCTTTCATTCTTTAGCAAAGTTCGGAGGCAATCACGTCGTCATTCTTTATTCATGACGAATAGACGGTAGAATTCTTGCAGCCAAGTGCAAACGTTAGTGGATTCCCCACGAATACAAGAGCAGAGAGATCTTTGAGTCGACCGGAGACCAGCTTGACGCGAACGTGAGTCGCCCGCCGTTAGCCAAGAACTTTACACTTTAGATTGAGTGAAACAGTACGGTACTCGAGAGGTCGACCGCCGGAGTGCAGCAAAATTCGTAAGAAGTTCGCCGAAACTCCCGCGTGCGTGCGGACCGCCCGATTGCACCTGCGCGCATTAGTTTTTGACATTTTGCACGAGAAAGCAGGTGGAAATGGGCGAGTAGAAGAGCGTGGGTCGTTGACTTCTGCTCGTCTCCTCGCTTTCGTTCAACCATTCGATTAATTGCCTGGTGTTTACCCGAGAGCGATAGGGGGATCAAATTTTAGTCATCGGTTTTGCAGCCAATTTTGAGCTTCTAGGAGGTTGCAATACTGAATAGCAGGACTAGACATTAAGTTGATACTCGGTGCAAACAAAGGAATTCATCCTCACATCACCAATATTGATGGCAACTCAAGCACCCACATTTCCGCTAGAAACAAACGTACCGTTGGAAAGGCGACTTTGGATGCTTCGAAGGCGTTGGATTGGGAGAGCATGAACGAGTGCATTCACCCGCTGGTCGTTTCGTTCGGACTGCCGCTGTTCACGTGCGCCGTCCGTCTGTTTGCCGAGAGGAGTGACGTCCGCGGCGATTCGAAGGGACCGATTGGCTGCAAAAGAAGTGTAGTGAATAAACGGATTACAGTCGACTATCGAAACGAAACGATCACGCGACCCGACTGCTCTCCAGCTTGTACACCAAAACAGCGTAATGAAAACACGCGATATCGTTCGAATCGGTAAACGACGGAATAATCGAATTGAGACGACTGTGAGATCGTGGTGGTCGACTTGGAACGGAAGGAAACTAGAGAAAAACGAGTAGCTAACGAGCAGTCTTCAGAATGCAAAGAAGTTGTTTTAAGAAGACGATGAGATCCCAACAATAAGCAAGTGGATCCGCGGAGAACATTCGATTGACACCGCTTGCACGAACCAAACAGGGCTTCTTGACCGCTCTTTTCCTCTTCGGGCTTCCGCGAATTCGAAGCCCAAAAGCGGCGATCAGAACTCGGCGAAAATGGGAGAAAAGAAGCCGTACGAAACATGAACGCGCAGAATGAAGACTCTTGGCAATCGATTACAATCGACTCCCTTTTATCGACTAAAGATCCAGAAAAACCGTAAGGTTTCCGCTTGTTTGTGGCCATGAACGACTGATGATCGTTCCGCAAAGAGATTAACCGAAAGACGCAAACAAATCGAGAGGAATGCTTGTAAGAAACGGAACAGGAGATCGACGATCAATATAGTACTCTCGAGTGGCACCAACGTGCGCTTTCTTCCTCGTTCCTCCGCTCTTGTGTAACAAGTGGGCGTCTTCTGTAGGCGGCACTTAGGCCCGATTTCTTCATTATACAACGTTTCAGAACAGATTAAATGGATGGAATTTCATAACGAGCAAAAGGAGCGCACGAGCAAGACCAACGTCAAAGGAAAATACGCAGCAGAATGATGAGTAGAAAGTGGTAGGACGGTAAGAGACGGTGTGCAGTAACAGAGGACAAACCCCCTCTAGCTCTGCTTTGTTTACCAACAGTTGCCTTCATTCCATCCCACTACGAGCAAAGCCGATCGAAGAGATCTCCGTAACGAGCGGCCGAAATCCGCCCGCTCGTCACGGTATCGCATTTGGCGGCTAAGCCCCGTGCGGGCGGCCGAAACGGAGCGTGCGGAATTTCGAAATGATTCGCGGGGATCTTCGCGCCGATCGGCTTGGCCGGCTTGTTCATTAGCCTGAAAGCTTCTCCGGCGGCCGGCTTTGACCCGATCGCCTTATGGTCGTTGCGGCGATTAGGGCGCCGCGAGAATAAACAAAACCTGCGTACCGTAGGCACGAAAGAAAGGAATGGATGGAGTGACGAAGAAAGAGGGGAGGTGCCCCGAAATAGACGAGATCGTCACACAACCCATCGAATCTCGATGATTGAATGAAACAGAGGCGTCATTCTTGACGTCTAAAACCGCCCCAAAGCTCGTGATGACGATCACAATCCCTAAACGCAACCCACGATCCCTGGGCACTTGCAACCGAGCAGACGCAAACAATGAGGCTTCAGCGGGCGGGATTGATCGCCGATTCGTTGTTTACAGCGCAAATTCCAATCGACTACGCACCTGTCCATTAGAGGGGGAGCTTTCAGAGTAATTAATTAAAAATTGATTGGACTAAAGCCAGTGCAAAACGGAAACGTCGTCTGCATTGCGGTTTGCAACGAGGATTAGAAGATTTGAAAGTAGCAAATGAAACACGAACGGTATAACAAATGGGTAGTCCTCACAGCAGTTAGCTTTTATCAGCCAACTTCGTTAAACGCTTATTTCAGTAAACATAAGTGAAGCGCCGCCCAACGATTAACAAGCAACCAGCGTGTGACGGCGCTTCGCGCCGTCCCAGCTGGGGGTGTCGTTAGACTGGTGGGTATCGAGTGCTTTGTCGACGTTCTTAGGGGTCAGTTTCTGAACAAAGACCGCCTACTTACACCATTCTGCTCATAGCGGCCCATGACAAACGAAGGCGAACAGTTGAAGGCGCTTGCAAACGCGGGCTTTGGGCATGACTGTGCGCAGAACTTTGTCGAACATTTGCGAACGGTGCCGAACAGACTGTTTTGATCTCAGCACGCAGAAAAATTGAGTGCTGATTGCGGCATCCAAAGAGTCCAACCGCAAAGCTGGAGTGCAGGACCCCACCATGAAGCGATCCATTACTCCCCGGCAACCGAGTGTTTGAAAAATTTTAAACGGTGGAAACATAAGCAACTACGTGCTCGACACTTCTGCCAAGTTTCAGGAGAATCCGTCCACTCATGTCCAAACCCGCCCGCTTTTTGTGTTATATCAAGGGTCCGGTTCGCGTCAGCCGCCGTGGCCACGTGGGCCAAGGGCAACCAAGAACCGCACAATATTGGAAAGCCCGTATTCTGCGCGTTCGAATGAGCCTAAAACCACCACAAACATATTAGAATTCACTGAGCACCACGCGTTCAAACTTGTTGGCGAATTTAGAACCGACACAAAATTTTCGGTCGAATTTAACGTTTCGAAATCGGCTCGTAATTGACACGAATTTATAGTCATATGACGCGCCAAACCTTCTTCGAGGGAGGTTTATTTTTTGTTTTTTGAATAAAATTCATAGAGCCGAGAACGGCGTCTCCGAACGTGGACGTCTTCGATTTTCCGCCTTTACCTTTCGACTTTGAGCGATCATAACTTTCTTTAACGACGTTTCCTGAAGATGCGGTCAACTAATAAAATGTTCCTCGTTTCAAGGCGCATCTTTTTCTCCATAGGGCGGGTTGAATTGGCCGTGCGCGAAAAACGGTACGGCGCGGAACGTTGGAACGGAACGTTGAACGTGCCCGCCGCCGGTCGAAATGCACATTTTCGGGCTTCGCGCATGCGAGTTACTCTAGCCAGAAAAAATTTCAGATCGATAGGTCCAACGGCTAAAAAGTTGAAGGGGCGAGTGTGTCGGACAAACGCACCGGTTAGCGCCGTTTACGGGGGGATAAGCGGTCATTAATCGGAGCTCAACGATTGGGGCGGAGATCCCGTTGGAAGCCCCGCTGGATCGATTGGAATGCCCGCACATAATGAAGCCCCTTGGTGAGAAGTGGGCGGTCGCTCTCGATTGTTTATTTCGAGCTGAACAGCAAAGAATGTTGGGGTTTCATTCGTTTAATGCGGGAGGTCGATGATTCGTGCTTAAAAGGTTTCCGCTCGTTCGGGGGAGGAGTGAGTGATGTGAGGAAGCTCGTGATCGTTAAGTTGAGAAACCGCTCAATGGAGTCAACAGTTTGTTGAGTAAACAATCGTTTGTCCGCGTTAATCGCTGTTAGCCGCGTGCCCGGAGAACTAATTTAGTGGTCTACCGTTCGTTTCCATCGTTGGGCGCGCCTTCAAAAACGCCTGTTTGACAATCGAATCAAACGATTGGCGGCAATCAAGGACGTCACCAAAACGACCGTTAAACCGTAGAAACGCGAGCTCTTTGAAGCAAGGAGAGGGAAAGAATTTCACGTGTACTTGCGAGCGAGTAAGTGAGTGGGTAAAGCGATTACCGCCGCTTTTCGATGACTACGCACTACGCAAAACGTATAAACGTCGGCAAACGTCCCAGCCGTTCCGTTAACAACAAACAAATTCGACGTCCCTCCGACGTCGCCGCCCTCTTCGCGCCACAAATCACGACGTCCATTCGGCGCCCGGACGAAGTCGATCGCGCACACGTCTGTTTTTCCCGCGTTGTTCGGCGCCGCCCTCTCTGCTCGAAGCGCGCGTAGTCGATTTCTCGCGTCGATTGGGCGGCGGCGGACGTTGACGCGCGCGCGCAGCTTTCGACACGAAACGCGCAAGAAATTTCGTCATGCTTTACGCAAACGCAGAACGGAATCCGCTTGTTTCTGCTGCCACTCCGCGAAATTGTCTCGGCGTGTTCACGTCCAAAAGGTTGTTTGTTGATTGCGTCGGCGTCTGCACGTTGGATTGTTTTTGCAGAACGTGCGGACGCGTGAAAGAAAGCCGACTTCATCGAGCCAAAAGCTACGCGCAATGAAGATGCGAGAAGGACGTGAATTATGGAGGCGGGCCGCCTCTTCGGGGCCGCCGATTCGCGCGCCACGATTTACCGCGCCCATTTTCTCCGTCCCTCCAGCGCACGAAACGATCGAAGAAAAATGGGCGACACGTCGGAAGGGCGGCGGAGTTCATTTTTCACGCGGCCGTTTCGATTGCCGGCGCTCGGCTCCCTTCACGCTCCGTTTTCTCGTTGATTGCCGAAAACGAGCTCACGGTCGTAGAAGGAAGCCGAATGCACTCGAATGAAATGCGACCGATCGACGCAAAAAACAAGGCGAGAGGCCCGTTTCATTCGTCCTCTGCGCGAATCGAACCCGCGACGATTTGTTTGGGCAAATCGCAGCAATTCGTTGCGTTTTTGATTAATTTGCACGACGCGGGCTTATTAACAAGATGGCTTGGATGTCGGACGTATGCGCGCAGGTGATCAAACAATCGCCCCGGTTTTTGGCCTCCTGCATGAGCGGCGCGACGACGGCGACGAGCGGGCGAACGACTGGAGGGATGAGCGGAACGAGCAGCCGGCCGACCGCGGCGGACGATTCGAGTGAAAATTTTGCTCCGAAATTCCGATCGGCGCGTTCGCTTCGCAACAAATTCGACGAGAAAGTGCGCGGTTCATCGAAACAGTCGTGTTGGCTGTTCGGAATTGGTCACAAGAAAAAAGGCAGAGGCTCCACGATCGAGGATCGCAACACCGCGGCGCCTCCCCCCTCGCGTGAATCGCAACTCGGATGTCAATCCCCGCCTTTCCGCAACCCGCCCGCCGTCCCGCCCTGCACGCACCAATCAAGCCCGCGGGAGGGCGAGTCCCGCGCTTCTTTCTTCTCGCCGCCTGCCGCCGATTGGGTGCGGTCTCGAGCGAGCCCCCAAACGACCCTGTTCGCCGATCGTAAACGCGGCGCCGATGATCCCGCGCCCGTCGCCCGCAATCAATCGACGGCGGCGGGCAAACACCATCAAATCAAATTCAATTGAAACCCGAAGAGCGGCGGATGGAAATAGCAACGGCGAGAGAGAGGAGGGAGGGCCGGTGGGGAGAAGTTGCGATCAATCGAGCGGCCAGAGGGGAGAGAATGTTATTCCCTTATTGCTTTACCCTCCCCGACAGCTAAAAGTGCAGTCGGTGTTTGAGTATGTTCCCGATGTCCGCTCGAGCTCAAATCCGGCTTGTTTATGAAGTAGACCAAGTGGGTCGTGAAAACGTTCAAAGAAATCAAAACCCGCGACGAACTGCAGAGAAAATAAGTTTAATCCATTTCAAGAGCGACAACTAAAAGTGCAGTCAAAATTCAACGTTCGATTGCTCCACCTTCCGCTTTCAGGACTTTGCGCAGGCGCCTGTAGAAGGAAGAATAGAGCTTGCGGATCATCTTCGAGTCGAATTTGCGGGCCTTCGACATGATCCGGTTGATGAGCACGGCCTTCGAGTTGAACTGCCCATGAGCGTAGACGGAGCGGCACAACTGCGCCCAAATGTCCTCCATGATGTTGAGATCGGGCGATTTGGACGGCCAATCGATCGTGCTGACTCGCTGCGAAGCCAGGAAGTTCATCGTCGCCCGGGATTTGTGAATGGAGCAGTTGTCTTGCTGATAGGTGAAGGCCTGAGCGCGCATTTCTCGTCGAACCAGCATAGGCGCCGCCTTCGGCGGCTCCCTGCTTCCGTACGTCGTTGTTTAACTCTCGACACCGTGTAGCGAGTGTTTTTGATGCTTATTGAACAGTTTTTGAGCACTTAAACCGCAAAAGAAGTACAGAAAAATCGATCTACCGCACGGCGTAAAATGGTCTCGACAGGGTTACACTAAAACGGCCGCAGCATCGCTCAAAATTGGCAGATCGGCTTAATTCTTGCTTTACTGAGTAGCTGAGTAAATTTGCTACACGTCTATCGCACTTTAAAACGCCAAAAGATTCATTAACCGCATGAAAAAATCATAAAACCGCAAAAAATTTCGGCGGCAAAACGTTCGACCCCCCCCGGTTCGATATTAACCGTTTTGATTTTGGCGGATTTGTTTACACCACTTGATTACCCATTGCCTGATGCTTGTTGCTTAGTTTTTTGGGATCGTGAATCTGCCCACTTTCGGAGATACTCGCAAAAAACCGACCCTAAAAGCCGCCTACGCGGGAACGACGCTCCCTCGCTACAACGACTCTTTTTTGGAAAGCAGGCAATTGGAACGGGTAGACGACGTCGAGATCTACATGCATGCCAAATTTCACGTTACTTGGAGCACGGGAAGTACTCGAAAAAACGGACCGAATATGGCCAGAAATCGCGACATTTTGACCTTTTACTTGCAATATCTCGGGAACGCGTTGGAATTTGAAAAAACGGGTTTCTGTTTCGTAATCAGCATAGTCGACTTGTTATGTGTGGGTTTTGTGAGCGCGTGAAACCCGTTTTGCGTTCCGGACGGACATCACGGATTAGGGGGAGGGATCCACGGGAGAACGTCGTTGCGCAGGTCTTCGATGTACTTGGACGAGTTGTACCGACCCTCCACAACCTGAAAACATGCATGAGATCAGACGGGAACGGAGTAACGAACCTTCAAGAAGAGATTTCCCTTCGGACTGACGGCCCCGAAGATCATCACTCCGATTCCGCCCATTTGGCGCTTCTGGCGGACGGAGTTGGGCGCGTTCTTGAAGGCGTACGTGCCGAGGTGATCGGGACCATCGCCGTTGAACTTCTTCTCGTCCGTGAAGATCCACGAGTCGACGTCCACGTGTTTGTCGATCATGCGCTCGGCGAACTCCAAACGTTTTCGCTTGTGTTCGGGCGAAAGGAGGATCTGCTGGCGTTGGATCTCGTAGACGAATTGAAGGTCTTTCATCGCTCGTTCGATCGTGCGCGGGTGGCAGTCCAAATTGAGAGCCGCTTTGATGGAAGTCGACGTGACCATGTGGCCGGCCGTCAGCTCGGTGTTCACGTGCCGCCGAATTTGCGAAAGCGTCCGTTTGTCGAGCTTCTTCTTGGTCGGCGGGTGCTTGCGGAGCTTCCGCGGGATGCCTCGAAGCACTTTCAGCACCGTGTGGATCGAATGCGGAGTCTGGCGGGCGACTTTGTTGCAATCTCCACACTGAACGTAAAGGTCCCGAATTCGTTGCTTCTCGCTGTCCGAAAGCATCTAAAAAGCACACCATTCAATAGAGCACGGAAAGACGATTAAAATAACACCAAAAACAAACGCGGAAAACAATCAACGTCAAAGAAACCCGCGGTCAAAAAAAGACTGCACTTTTAGTTGTCGCACTCAAAGCAGAAAATCGCTCTGCTGTCCGCAAATCGGCCACCGGCCCGAAGTATTTTTGTATTGATTTTATACGTTCAAGCTCTTCTACACATACCTCCAAGCTGGGATCGAGCGGACATCGGGAACATACTCAAACACCGACTGCACTTTTAGCTGTCGGGAGGGTAGACACTTCATCAACGAATAGAAACAAGTTGAAGTGGTGAGTCGAGTGTGTTCTCCCGCCTTCCATTGATGAGCTGAACGAACAACGAAACAAACAGGTCGGTATTCTTTGATCGAAGCGTTTGTTCGACCAAAACTCAGAACAAGCCACTTAGAATTGAGAACAATGACTAACGAGGAGAAAGAAAGCGGCTTGTCGGACGTTGGACGGTCGGTGAGGCCACGTCCGAAACACGTGTCCTCCTCGTTCATTGTCCCGCCGCCCGAATTGGAGACGCGTGGATTTAATTTTGGAAGCACAAACACGTCCGAACAAGCGGCCTGCCGACGCGTGGACAAAGCGGATTATTCGCTTGAAACAATCGACGACAACCGGCGGGATCAAACGGACGGAGAGCGGCGGAGCAAACAAGACGGTTAGCCAATCGAATCCACGAGTATTCACTTGAATCCGATTACTCGCTCGAGCTCGTGCTCTCTTTGAATTAAACGAATGCCGACCGGATGTTATCGTACTCGAAAGGACATCGCACAATCAAGCGAGCAGCGAGAGGAAGGAGAAACCATGTGTGGTGAGTAGCATAGACGAGCGTCCGGCAATCCAATAAAAAGCGGAAATCGGGACCTCGAAATTAAAAACCAGCGCCGTTTGCCTTTCGGTTGGCCGCCGCCACGAACGAAGGAGCGGGTGGGCGGGCGAAAATTGTCGTTGATTTGCCCACGGCACGCCATCTCGTCCCTCGTTCCATGATTGCACGTACCCCCTCTTCGATTGGATCCAATGCAATTCCCGCATTCGTTCGATGCCCGTCCTCGTTATTGCACCATTCGATTCGATTGGCCGCAATTCCCCCGCCGAATGGTGCACATTCTTAATGCAACAAGCGAGCGAGCGGCGGGGCGGCGGGCGGCCAAACGGCAATTAGCCGGCCGGCCACGAATTTCCGCTCGCTCGCTCATGAATCGGGAAGGACGAAGAAATGAAATGAGTGCAATAAAAATCAAAATGGCGCCCGCCACAACAACCGACCGGCCGGCGGAGTCAAAACGCCGACCGAAGGACCAAAAGACAAGTGGATTCCCGACTCCTCGGAACGAATCGAAACGAATTAGTTTATCGTAATTTCGCCCACGGAGCACACAGAGGAGAGAGAGCGGGCAATAAATTTCGAAATTAAGTCGAGCGCGCGATCACGCTCCAATAAATTCGTTCGATGCGGGGAATCGAATGATTCCGGGGGAGGCTGCAGTGGGGAAGAACCCCCAACCAATCATTCACCACCGCCCTATCGTTTGCACTAATTGTCTTCTGCTCTACTCCCTCGCTCCCTCACTCCCTCGTCTTCTCTGCTGTGCTCCGCCCACTTCTTCCTTGAGCGCCCCGCTTGTTCATCCATAAAATTCGAAGTCATTAGTTTTTTGCGCCCGCCCGGCCGGCAAGTCAATTGGGAACGCGGCGGAGCGGCACAAAGGCGGATGTCAAAAATTGGAGTGAATTTCAATTAAAAATCGAACCAAAACGGGGCGCCCGCGTTGGGGAAGCGGCGAATTTAATTAAATTGAACCCATGAGAATCGCCGCCGTGCCGCCCGAATGGCGGCTTGTTGCACGGCGGTTACGGTAAATGAGATGAGTGCCCGCTCGTTCGTTCGACCAAATGGGCGGCTAATCAAGCCGAGAGGAAGTGGGTGGATTGGGTCGAGTAGAGTGATGGAGCTGAGTAGAATGCGGTCACTTAATGATTTTTGTGACCTCTAGACATCTTTAATGCTTTTGGCTAACCTGTTTACTTCTGTTTATTCTCCCGAGCTAAGCTTTGTTGATCCCTATACCGTAACGCACCTGTTTGTAAGCGAGACAATTAAATTCCATCGCGCATGTGCACACCGGCCAGCGGACTTGGATTAATTGCGCAATTAGCGAACGGGTTATGAGCCGCACGCGTTCCGCGCGGATGCAAATGAGGCGCGGCGGCGAGGCGGACGCCCGACGATGTCCGCAAGGCCGCGCGAACTCCGCACGCCAAACGACGCGCACTTCCGCCCGCGTCGATTCGAACGAGCGGGCGGGCGGGCGGAAGGGCGGAAATCAAGCGGCTAATTGTAATTAGAATCGAAACGAAATGGACGAACGCGCGCAAGTGGTCGTGATGCAACGGACGCGAAGCGGCAGATGTTCGCCACCCGGCTGGTCGCTCGATCCGCTTGTTGCGCGTTGGTCGGTGGATTTGTGTTCGAGCAGGGTAGTGATTAATCGGAATAAAAGGCGGTAAGGCGTTTAACAGAGGGTTGATCAATGAACAGAGGTCAGATCAAACTCACGGAAGAAGTCAAGGTTCTCTCCGTAAAGGCAAGGCAGCGGCCGAGTGGCTAATTTGAATACCCGCCCCGGTCCCGCGCCCGCCACTCTCTGGAATCATAACCGAACGAATGGGTCGAAGCGGGCGGGGCGGACGGGCGGCACAGCGGGCGATCATCAACGCGGGGCGGGAATTGATGAGAACGGGGCGCCGAATTGAGGCCGCTGTTTGTTCAATCGGAAGGCGCGCGATGACGAGAGCGGGCAACAAGTGGTCGGGAGCGGCGGGATGGGATGGGAATTGGGGACGCCGAGCGAGAAGCAAGGAAAATTGAAGCAGTCAAGCAAGACATTGGCGATCTTTTTAATCATTGCAATGGAACGTCTTCTGATCAATTGAGTAGCTTTGTTCCGTCTTCTATCGACCATCTTCTGCGCTTCAGCAACTTCAAACGATTGAAGTGGACCGATTGCTTTGCGCTCTGCTTTGGCGGTCGGTCCACGGGTCGGTCACAATATCGCGTCTTTTTCGCTTCGGCCGCCTTTCAACGGCCATCGACCGCTCTGTCGACCGGCCGCTCGACCATTGACGGTGGACCGATCGGTCGAGCGAAGAATGAGAAGGAGGGGAGCGGTTGATGTGATTATTGGGATGATTCAAGCGGGCAGGACGGCGGGCGGCGAAGACGGTCGGGACGGACATTCATTTGCTCCGCTCGTCTTCCATCCACCTTCTTTACAATTCTCTCTGCTCGACCTTTGCGAAGTTTCCAGCCAGCGCTGCTCGTCCGGTCGGCCAACAGTCCGCTCGCTCGCCGCCCGCATTCACGCCGGCGATCATGAAGGCGGAAAGTTCGGGCGCGCATCAAAACGCCGCCGCCTTTCTTCGTTTAATTGCCGACCGACCGGCCGGACGGTCGGATTGGACGAGCGGCCAGCTTCGAAGCGACATTTCGCCGCCGCTTCGCCGCCGACTGCTCATCGCTCCGCTCCACCGCCACTTTTTTCCTTTCATAACCCCCGCGTTGTCAGTTCTCCTGCCCGATTGCTCGTGGAAGGGTGTGAGTCGACAAAAAGAAGAGGCGATCGTGCAGCAATCCATGAAACTGTGAGTCACTTGCAGAGCGGTGGACAGCTCGAAATCGCCTTTGTGATCGCGAGAACGCATGAGCTGCCTTTGAATGCTCCTTGACGCGCACACAAACTCCTTCTCTTTGCTTGTTGCCCTTCGGCCGCTCAATTCTCCCACTCACGTCCAAACAAAACGCTACAATAAAGCTCATAAACACCCGCGGCCCGTCAATTGCAACAAGCGGCGGGCAGAAATTAAACGACTGGGCGCTGGAAGTCAAAAACACTCGCCGCTCGCGCCAGAATGAGCAAAACACGCCTGCCGCAAAACAATCCGAGTGGGTGGAAGTGACAACGAGGTTGCAAACAAGCAGCGAAACAAACAACACTCCGAGAAGTTGTATTTCGGTTCGAGAGGAAAAAGTGCTACAGGATTCACACGTCGGATCGACTCCAAAAAACGAATAAGAAAGGATTACGATAGCCAGCCGAGGCCGATTGCCGCCTCATTTTCACATGCGCTCGCAATAAAATGCGGTCCGCAGAAGCGGAGCGAAGAGCGACCTGGAATCTGGAAGCGATTAGCCCGTTCGGGCCGCTTCTTTCGATTTTTAATCGCCGCTTCATTTTACGCGGCCGGGAATTTCGATCAAAAGTCGGGCGGAATTCGGAGGAGAGGGCGGGAAATGCGGGCGGTTCTCCCGCTCATTACCGCCGTCTTCTCACGACCTCGGCGATCATTAAGCGGGCGGCCAATCTGTTGGTCCTTCCGCCCCCGATTTGTTCGTCCACAGATGTTCCAATCGGAAGCGATCATTAACAACGAGCAGCCGGAGAGAAATGAGTGATCTCCTCGTTCGTTCGGCTCATCAAACTCCAGAGAATTCGGAGCAAATGCGGGAATTCGCGGGAGTTCCTGTCGAAGACATTTGAATCTTTTGGCCGCGATCATCAAAATGAAAAGCCGCAGATGCTTACTGGGAATCACGAATGATTGAGCAGACGGCAGAATCGGCTGGAAAAAGGAGCGCAATTAAAAGCGGACAAACGAGTGTGTTAAGCGCCCGATCGCATCTGATAGCCGAAAGAATGTTGGGAATTTGCAGTCAACGCCAAGAACACGTGTGTTTGATCACGAAATGGGCGTGTGAATACGATCGGCAATAAAGAAATAGGAGCAAAGGATTCGAGACTATGGTCGTTTAATTCGGGTGTTCGAAGCTGACAACTTGCTGTAGAGAGCTGAAGAATTGACCGCTCAACACCCGTCAAATCAACGAATCTTACGCTTCAAACCTTCTGCTGCTTCCAACGTCAAACATCCCCGCACGCTCACGTGTCCCGCCTGCAGCCAATCAGCATGCGGCGATTCCGATCGATCGATTCACTCCCGCCTGCCCGCCCGCCAACACGCCCCGCCATTCGCCTTTGACCTCCGCCGCCTGCCGCCCGCCGACAAGCCGCCCGACCGGCGGGGGGATGGGCGGCGCGTTTACGAACGAAAAAGCGCCCTCGTCGTGCCCCCGCCGACTTCATCGATCGAATTTCCGGGCGGCAATAAAACGCGAGCGGCGAAGACGGTAATTAAGCGGCGGCAACGGAGGCGAATCGACTCATTCGTGTACGTGGAGCGATCGTAAACTTCCGACGCTGCTTCCGTAAAACGGAAGCGATCGTTGAGGCGAATTGGAGGAACGAGCGAGCGAGTGAGTGAAGTCACTTGCTGGAGGAATTCGTGTTAGACAAGCGAGTAATTAGCGACGAAGAATGGAGTCAATTGAGCGAATTTCTACCGTGATTCCTGCACGAGCACAAATGCCTACGATACGAAGCAAACGTTACGAAATTTGTGCCCACCTCGTTGCATTCGAACCTCCGCATTTCTCGTGCAAAAGCCCCCCACCGAAAAGAAGTCAATCGTGCGGTAATTGAGCGCGTTAATGAACTCCTTTTGGTTCGCGGCGGTGCCGAAAATACGCGCCGCAAATTAGTGCGCGCAAAAAACGATCGAAACGGCCGGCCGAGTGGAGGCAACGCGGCGGCGAGTGCGGCGAGTGAATAGGCGCCAAATATAAACACGAATTCCATCCATTCGTTCGTTCGTCATTGATGCCCGCCGGCCGGCCGCCGCTGGAGCGCTCGATTGCCTCCGCTTTCTTCCGTTTGGCGTCAATTCACTCCTTTCGGTGCTGCTGGCCGACATCCGCCCAATTGGCCGCGTGCAATTGGATGTCCATTGAGTTCGAATGGAATGTTGATGCGATGATGATGAGCTGCGAAAAAGGCGGGCGGCGGGCGGCGAACCGGACGGCCGCTTCCTCCGTCGGCGGGCAGCGCGCGACTATTTCCGTTCGTTTGGGTTCGCAACGAGCCGCTCGTCCGCAACTCATTAATTTCGCATTCATCATCCCCGAATCGACGACAAGCGCGCGGTTTGGTCGACTAAAGACGTTTAAAACTAGAGGATCGATGGAAAGCGGACCCGAACATCAAACAACACCGGAAGTGTACATAGCCATTGAGAACAAGAAGGAAACCAGCAAGTGTTCGATACCAGCTTAGCTATGCAATCAATCAATGGAAAGAAAGTTGGAAGCTACCGTACTGAACGAAAAGAAGATAGAAGCGATCGTTCAGGCGTGACACATCGGCTTCCTTCCGTCTCCGGCTGCTTCTCATGAGCAAATCGAATCGAATCACGCCGCCGTGTTCGCAATCGACAAACACGTCCGCCCGTCACGACCAATGGCGGCAAGAAGCGTGCGTGATCGATGGCGGCGATATTTCGCTTGCGCTACCGTTTGGAAGACGCCAAAGAGGAGCGGAAGCAATCCAAAGCGATCGATCGATTAATTGATTGGTTTTGATCGATTCCAATCGCTCCGCTTCCCGTGTCGCCTTGAGCACTACGGTAAACTCATTAGCCGGGCGGAAATAAATCCAATGGAATCGATTGAAGACGGCAGGAAGTGTGCGGGCGAAGCGCGCGGTGCGGGATGGAGCGGAACGCTCATTACCTCGCTTTTTCGCTTCCTTCCGCACAGGAAGAACAAATCGGAACGCACGAAGGAAACGAATCATATTTCTTGTGGTTCTTTCCGCTTCACGCCATCAGTTTTTAATGTCCGCCCCGTTTGTGCCGAGTTGTGTGCAGCGGCGGGCGTGCGGGCGGGTGTGTGAAGAACAAATTGGTTTTCTTGCCCCGCTCGATTCATTCGCTTTTCGTCGGTTGGTCATGCACCATGACGCCGTGTGGATGGAAGCGGCGAGCGGAGGAAGTGAGCGGGCGGACCCCAAAGTTTATGCTCGACGATGACGACCGCGATCGATTGGGGCGAAGGCGGGGGCACGAGTTGAAGCTAGGAGGAAGCGAAGAGGAAGGGGTACGATTTATGGGCACGCTTTGAACTGAAGGCAGCGATTGAGCTTGAAAGCGACGCGCGCCGATCAGAACGGCGAATGATCCAAGCAGTCAACGAAATTCTCCCCGCAACAAGTGCCTCGTCCCCGCACTTGCTCGCGACATTCCCCGCCCGTCTTTGGCACATGCGAATTGCCCGCGCGTCCCTTCCGATTCGAAGCAATCGGACGGGGCAATGAGCGCGCGAATGAGTCGAAAGAGAAAAGAAATGGGTGATGGACGACGAGCAAACGGCCACTTCTCGTTCACCTGCTTGTGCCATCGCTTTGTTCGAGAAGTGGGTGATTGCGGAGGAACAACACGGGATTCTACTGGGCAGGCAAACGTGAATCGAACGCCCGTTGGCCGAAATGAACAAAAGTGCACTAATCGCGTGTGATTTCAAGAGAAGAGCGGGAATAAAACCGACCAGAAGAACGCGAGCTTAGCGATCGGAACCAAACCACAATGATCGTAAGCGTATCGAGTAGCACAAACGCCTGCCAGAACTCCTCGTTTGAACTCCACGCCTAATCGGAGTCGCTTCTAACTACCGAGACTCTCGACTTGCCTTTTCGCTTCGCTGAGTCGGTAGAAAAAAGTGAGCGCGCAGCGAGGTGATCCGAATCGACTCGATTTCGCCCATAAAGCGCGCGCCCGACTGCGCGCCGCGCTCCGTCCAATTAACTCAACCCAATTCGTGACTCTTGATCGTTAAGCCGACCGCTTTGATGGGCGCTCGAAGTCGACGTAATTAAGCCGGCAGACGACGAGGGAGAGGATTAATCGTAAGGAGTAAGGAGTGCCCAATTACACTTCGAGACGACTCAAAGTTGGGGTTGAGGGGAAGCGGGTGAATCGAATTTAGAGGTAAGGTCGAAAGCATCGGCAACAAACAAATCAAACCGCTTGCTTTGTTCTATCGACTCCAGCGTCGAGTCAACAGTTCGTTTTGTCCCGCCGGTTCGCGGAAGTTCCGCTGGCGAATCGCAACGCGCAATCGAAACGGCGCGAATAACCGCGGCGATCAAAAACGCCGCCGCCTCCCCACAGCGCGACGCGCGGAGGCCATGAGAACGCTGCGAGTTTCGATCAATCGGCGGGCGGCGTGAATGAAACTCCGATTTGTTGCACTTCCGCGCAGTTTTTTTTTGTAATTGGCTGCCGGTCGGAAGGGCTTTGAACGTGCCGCTTCTTGTCGATTAGACGCTGGAAAACGTGCGGAGAATCAAGGAGGAACGACGAGACTCCTCCTCCCGAGTCAACGACAGAACCTCCGCTTGCCACGCTCATTCGAATCACCTCATCGCCGCCTCGCCGCGCTCATCGTTCTTTCAATTAGTTTTTGTTGCATTTCGAGCGGAAGGTCGTGGGATCAAACGCGAACGGCGTGCGGATGAGCGACGCGACCTTTTCGTGGATCGTTTTTTGTGCGTGTGAACGACCCGCCGCTACAGCGTGAATGTTGCGAACGCGCGCGAAGCGGTCGAGAAGCGGCGATTGACGAAGAGTTTGTTCGGCGAGAAGCGTGAGGTTTGTTTTTGAAAAGTGAAGCTACTGTAACCGTTCGGTTTCTTCAACGAGTTCCGCCCTCGCCACTTGCTTGCTCGTTGTCTAACCAGGGAAGTGACTTTGGATAAGGTGGAGTTTTTATACGGGCTATATACCATTCGATTCGTCTCGTCACGCTGATTCTAAAAACGTAATTCGTTTCTGCTCAATCCTCTTAGAAGTCGAGATACGGCCACGCAAAGTCCACGCAGGTGCCCACGCAGAAACCCACGCAGGTGACCACGTTTCTCCGCTGGTTTTGCGTTTCACACCGTCAAACTTTCCACGTGGAAAGGACATACAGAGAGCAACATTTTGATGTATAATTCACCACCTGAAGTTACGTTATCGGTCCGTAACGAGCCAACCTGCGTGGACATCGCCTTTCAGTCCTGTACAAAAAGTTTTGAAGTCTTGGAATTTTGGTCAAAAAGGTCGATTTATACCCTCCTGACCATCATACAAGTCGATTAGAGCAAAAAGGAGGTTACCCGAACTTCAAAAAGCGAAAAGTTGCGGCCGAGGCGGATTCGAACCCGCCTCGGCCGGCTGCCGCTCGCTTGCCCCGCAAGCAGCGCCGTAGACCACTCGGCCATTTGTCCCAAACAGTAACCCGTCGAAATCCGGGATCACAAAGCAAAACTTCAACTAGCGTCTCCAGTGCAAAAACGTCCCCGGACGGGCGCAAAAAATTTTCGCGTTTTTTGGCGTTTTTGGCCTCCGCGCGAAGTTTGCACGGGATTTGCACGGAGCACCTGCGTCGACTTTGCGTGGCCGTATCTCGACTTCTAAGAGGATTGAGCAGAAACGAATTACGTTTTTAGAATCAGCGTGACGAGACGAATCGAATGGTATATAGCCCGTATAAAAACTCCACCTTATCCAAAGTCACTTCCCTGGTAATGGGCGTCCACGACGGTTTTTTTATGCGGATTGCACGACCACTCGACGGCTAACGAGTAAGCGGAAGCTCTCTGGGTCGAAAAAACAAAACGGCGTCCGCCGGACGGAAGTTCTCGATCGGAGAAAAACTCGCCGAACGACGCGGCTCATCGTGTTCCAATTAGGAAACGAGCGCCGAGGAAGTGCGCGGCGAATGGAGCGTAACGACGAGTTTGGGCATCAATAAACGACGAGATGTTTTGGAGATTGGTGGGCGGAGGTCGACGGATATTCTCATTGGTCCCGTGAAGCCTTCGAATCCCGAAATCAAACGGAAGAGTTCGCCGTGTTTTCGCCGCCCATTCGTCTTCTTGAGGAACGCCACTTGATTTACGAGCCTGCCGTCACGTCGCACCGCTACGCCGATTGGCATCAGCGCGAGCGGCGCGGAACAAAAAGTGCGCGGCAGCAAATGAGTTCATCAAATCGGCGAGCGACTCGAAAGTTTACAATCTGCGCGCGAACGCGGGGCTTTTCGGCAAGAAACGGCGGCCGGCTTTCGCGCATTCGTAAATTTCCGACGCCGCGCGGATCGCAACGGAAAAGCCGAACGGCGACGGCGGCGCGCGGGCGGCAATCAAGAGGCGCGCGGCAAATGACCGTGAAGAATCCAACGGAAATGGAAGCAAGTGGACAGTTCGCCTGTAAAGACGAACATTCTTCTACTGCTCTATTGATGCAACGACTGAGAACTCGTTCGTCGTCCATCACCGATTCGTTCAATCACTACCCATTTCATCCTTCCAGTCATCCCACCGCTAATCGATTACGATAAAGTTTATTAAGGAACAACTGGAAGCACACAAACTGGAACAAAACATAAACGATACGATCGCCGAACGACGTCCATGAGTGAGAAGAGGGCAGAAGAAAGGTGAACGGGCAGTGGAGGAGGGTGAATTTCCTTGAACAATGGAAAGAAAGAACGATGGTGAATTTCTGAAGGAGGAGTGGGCGGCGGGCGCTCAGAAGGCAGCCGGCGGGCGGGCGGCCGAGCTGCAGCGAATTTTCGGCGACTCGCAGCGCTCGCGCAACGCCTCCCAGGCGCGCACCGCCACGAAGCCGAGGATCCTGATGGTGAACGAGGGGATTGACCGAATCGATCGAATGGGGACTCACAAGACGAAGACGACGCCGATGCCCACGAGCTGGACGCCTTGAACCCACTCGTTCGAGAACAAATCGTAGGGCGGAACAAGGTGACGCGAGTGGGCGGCCGGCGGCTCCCACGGATCGCATTTGTTCATCTCCTGCAATCCACCGATTAACCAATCGATTGAGGAAGAGAACGAACGTTGCAGACGTCGAAGCCGTGCGGAATGCGCTCGCCGTAAAGCTGGAATTCGAGGCCGAACGTCCAGTCCGCCTGCTCGGCCGTCCACGCGCACTCGAAGCGACCCAACGGCGCGCCGTCGGCCGTGCGCACGTCCAGCGAGCCGTTGCGCGCGTCGGCGAACAGGAAGCCGTCGTGGATGCGGTGGAATGGCGTGGCGGGGTCTGCAACACGAAGATGGTTGATTGAAGTGGGCGGATCGATGGAAAGAGATCGAACTCTAGAGAGTACATGACTGGGAGACTGCGGGCAAACCACGAGGAAGACGAAGATGGCGATCAGCAAGAGCTTCATGCCGAACTCACCGCTTCCGTCTTCGGTCGAACGAATCGCGACGTCCGTGCCGCTCACCGCCGGGCGCAACGCGAAGACGAGCGGGCAGCCGTTGAATTTCGTCACCACTCTGCAATCAACCATTCGATCGATCAATTAACTGGAGGACTCACTCGACGGCTTCCGCCGGGCGTCCGACGGCGATCGCCAGCTGACGGACCGGCAGGAAGTACGTGCGGTGGACGAGCAGCTTCGAGGGCGCCCTAAATCCAGTGGAATCGATCGATGGATTAGGAGAGAACTCACGTGTTTCCGGCCGGAATCGCCGCCGCATCGCCGCCGACCACGAGCGACGAGTGGAGAGCGGCGAGAAGGAGGACGCCGACCGCCGGAGTGAACATCCCGCTGCAAGCGGACGGAAATCAATGCGCGCGACGACGAAGAAAATGATGACAAACAAGTGGGCGGAACGCAAAGGAGGCTTGAGAGGAGAAGCGGAAAGAATGAGTACGCGGATGAATTCAGAAAGCAGCGGAAAATTCCTAATCGGTTGGATGACGGCGAATTTCACCTCCGAATCCCGTTTTTATCCAACGAATCGATTGGATGGAAGCAACAGAAACTCATCACAATCGAAGCAAATTCCTGACGATCAACCCAAGGAAAACCGGCAGTCGATATCGATCACCGGCTTCTTGTGGCAAACACGGCGAAAAGAAAGCGGCCGGCCGGCCGGCAGACGGCGGGAGTGCGCTTTTTTCACACGCCGATCGCCGCCCGTCGAACGGCCCCGCAAACAAGCGAGCGGGTGGCCGGCCGAGAGACGGCGGCGGGAAAAAGCAGACGTTCGCGCCAAGCGGTTGCGCAATCGGCCGCCGTCGCCCTTCCGTTCCGCTCACCGTCTGCTCATCTTTGCGGGGGAGAAAAACGAGAAGAAACACGGTCCATTTCGTTTGTTGGAACGTGAGTTCTTTTCGGAGATTTGTAGCGGAAAGCCGAGTAAGAGATGAAGTGGAAGTCGAGTGTCGTTTGAATTGCAGTTTCCATGCTCAATCCAATCGTCGACGCACCTCTTCCCATGGCCACAATCGTTCTCACCCCACTCAAATCCCCGACTCTTCCTCCAGTCAGTGTTTATCCGCTCGCATCCGAACAAAACGAGAGAACAAGTCCAATGCGGGGCGAATCAGAGAGCAGTCGAGCGCTCGACGACGTCGAACGACCACGTGGGGAGCTTCGCGTGGACGAGCGGCAACGAGCGGAGGTGCGGCGGCAGGCGGGCGAGTTGAGCGGACGGGAGCGCGGCGGCCTCGCGGACGGCGATGTTTTGGAGCGACGGGACGGCGAGCGGATTGCGCAGCCGACGGACGACGATCTCGTTGCGGGCGCGCGCCAACTCGACGAACGTCGCCCGGCCATCCGCGTGGACGCCCAACAGCGTGGAGCCCCCGGCGAAGAACTGCGGGATCATCTGCAAGCAACCGAACGTTCGACTACGAAGTCCCCAAGGATGCACTCACTTTGTAGACCATTTGCGTCTGCTCGCGCAGGTCCCGCACGGAGAGGGCGAACATGCGGGGCGTCAACGCGCGCAAGCAGCCGATGAGGTTCCACTGGAAGAAGACGCCGCTGACGGTGGCCGCGGCGCGAATCCACGGCGAGCGATGGGCGTGGACGCGGCGATGAGCGTGCTGAAGGCGGCCGGCCAGGATGTCGCTCGTCATTGCGATGATCCTGCAACAAACAAGCGAATAAATCGATTGTTTGCTTTGAGGGACGTACGTGAGGCCGGCAAACTTCAGGAAATGCCACGAGTTCTCGTAGTTCGTCCACTTGAAGCAGGCGGCCGTCCACTGGAAGCGGCCGGCGGATTTCGCGTCAAACGACGAGAAGACGCCCGCCGCCAGTTGGTCGCCGTAGTCCTTCATCGTGTCCGGTCCGATGAAGCAGCGGCTGCATACAAGGAAGAGTAGATGATGAGCGGGGAGGACGAACCACAAGTCCGGGTTGGGCTCGATGTTCTTCAGCGGGTTTTCGTAGCAGGCGGCCGTTTGGTGCGAGGGGACGTAGAAGAAGCGGTAGCACATCCAATCCCTGCAATCCGACTGCTCACGAGTGAAAAAAGCAGCGACCCACTTGTTGCGGTTAAGGACGGCGACCAGCTGCTGATCCACGAACGAGTAGTCGATTCGTTCGGCCTCGAACTCGTGCTGAAGCTTCAGGTCGAAATCCTGGAGCGCGGCGGCGGGCAGCTCGAATTCGGCGAACTGCACGCGGTGGAGCGGGTCGGCGGCGAGCAGCCGAACGCCCACGAGGCTGCCGGTCGGCGACCGCGTCACCAGCGCCACGTAGCCTTCGAGCGACGCGTCCACGACGAAACCGATGGGGTTCAGCGGCTCCGCGACGACCAACCGCCGCCGCAGCGTCCAGAAGCAGCGCCGACCGCTCAGCGGCACGCGATACTGCTGGACGAAGCGGCCGCTCGTGCTCGTCACGAGAACGCCGACCAGCTCGTCGTCCAGCTCGTAGACGGCGATCGTCGCGTCCTCGTCCACGAATTTGATGTTCGTCCGGTGGCTCGTGACCTGCAGATGAAGGAGTGAGTGCGGAGAAGAGCGGGGAGTGGGCGTGAGCAAGCAGAAGCGAGTAGGACGGAGCGGAATGGGTAGGGATGGGAGTAAACGGAAAGGTGGATGGAAGCGAGAGGAACGATTGGGAGAGAGAACTCACCTCGCCGGTCTTCAAGTCGACCCGCTGGATGACGAGGAAGTGGACGTCGAGGAAGAAGACCATCCCGAACACGCGCCCGAACGGCGTCGGTTTGTGCCCTTTGAAGCACAGAACGGCCGTCTAAAGGAACTTAGATGTAAGGAGAGGAGGAAGGAACTAACCGTCCCTCGACTGTTCACGAACTTCGACTCTACCGCGCCGGGCAGCAGTCGTTTAGAGAGGCGAATCGTCCGCATTTCCGCTCGCTCGTCCGCTCGAGTCCACCGGCCGCCACTCGACGCCGATGCGGGCGGAATGGAATGAGCGAGCTGAAGAGAGAGTCGGTGAGTTCTGCTCGTTTTTTCGTTCGTTGCTTTGCATGAGACAAGCGGTTGATTTGACTTGTTTTCGGGCTTCACTTGCTGTGGTGTCTTTGGCTGCTTCCCTTTCTTCTCGCTGCCGCTTCCATGTTCCCACTTCCTCATCCGTGCGTAAAAAACTTCAACCGGCTCCGCCCGTCCGTTCTCTTTGTTGTTCGAATGCACAAACCCCGGTTCTTTCGGATTCGTGCCGTTCGTAGTCTTGGGTCCATAATTAATTTGTAGGCTTGTGGTCGGCTGGGAACGCGACCTTTGATTCGTTTTGCCGTAGGGCGCAACTCCGAGCCGATAATTCGCTTACCATTCGTAACGAACGTTTGTGTGACCAGCTGTCTAAAGACGACCAGAAATGCGTTCGCTCGGCTTCACGGAGGGAAACTTTCTATCCGGAAGCGTTTTGCTCTCGAATTGCGCAAATCGTGACCCCAAATTGTTTGTTTGGCCAGCTGCTTTGCGCGCCAATTAAAACGGGCTGCGTTTCGAAAGAGTGCGTGCAAGGCTAACGAGATTTCTGACGTTCGGGCGAGCCGACGTGCCGCGGATAAAAGCGGACAGGTCGTGAGTAAGTCGGTCGGCTCTTCCGAATGACTTCTTGTCTGGTAACTTCTTTCCTTTAAGCAAACCTTCCGTCTGTATATTTCGTGATTCTCTTCTCTGTTCCATTGAAGTTTACCTCTTGCTTTAGACGAGATGGACAAAGTCGCGTGCACCAGTCGCTCGCGCTGCCTGTGCGGCGTCCACGTGCACAACGCGACGATTGCCGTCGGGATCGTCACGATTCTCATGAGCCTTCTGACGGCCGGCCAGGCGATCGTTGAGAGTCTCCAGCACCCGAACCCGCTGAACTCAAAGCCGGCATTCGGGAGGAGCGGGAGCTCGCTTACCGTGGAAGTAACCGTGAAAGAGGGAGGAAATGTCCTGGACGTGCTCGTCCATCACGACCACTTCCTCTTCTGGTGGCTGTCCTTGACGGCGCTCCTCTACGCCGCCTTCATCCCGTGCGCTGTCCTCATGCTCGTCGGTCTCCGAATGAAACGGGCGGCTTTCTACGGGCCGTACCTCTTTCTCCAGGTTCCTTTAAGCAATACATTTCTTTAATGCTCATAAAATTGCAGGCGATGAACCTCGTGAGTGTTGCGTTCATTGTTCTTCTCACAATCATCAACTGGTGCATCTACCTGGTCGGAGGCGCCTCGTTCGCGGACACGCTGGTGTTGCCGCTCACCGCGTTCTTCTCCGCCCTCTACGGACTCTTCCAACTCTACTTCTTCTACCTGATCCCGCTGCGTTCGCAGAACGTCTTGCAGGGCGGGCAGACGAGCGAGTAAATTCTTTGAGTGCCCGTTTAATTGTGTTGTCGACGAGAAGATCGAAAAGTTACACGCGAGGTACGTGGATGCGTTCGTCGCGCTTTTCCAGCAGGCGTCCCCGCCCTCGCAAACATCTGCTCATCGGACGATTCGAAGCAAGAATATACAAATCGGAGCGGTTGAACCAAAGTAAATCCCGCACTTCCTTGTCCTTCCGTTCGCTTGCTATCTCGTCTCGAGATCTCTGGGGCCGACCGCGTCCGGCCGAGAGTCACCGGAAGGCCGTTCGGTGCAAATGTAAACAAATCGATTTTCGACACCAAAAGATTGCAATCGGCGCCGTGGATCAGCGGCTTTCCGTCCGGCCGTCGCTAATGTGGTAATGGGCGCGCGTTCGAACGAAAAAGAACGAAAACTCGGGCCTCTCCGCCAGCGAAAAGAAGCGATTTGCGCGGCGAACGGGTCGCGCGGGCCGGCGCGGCGAAGAGCGGCGGCTTTTTTATTTCGCCGTGCGTTCACGACGACGCCGCTTGCCGATTCTTTTGCAGAGGATGCGAGTCGGCCGGTCGGGCGGAATGACCGGCCGTCTGCGCGGCGGCGGTAATAGGCGGCGTCTAGCGGCACTCGATCGCTTCGATTCGAATTGGGCGGCCGTTCGTTCGCAAACGCGCGCACATCAGAAGCGAGAACTCGCGTCTTTCACGAGTGATCTTCTCCTGCTTCTCGGTCAGGATGCGCACCCTCCTGCCGCTCTTCCTCGTCCTTCTGCCGGCCGCTGCAAAGCCCTGGTTTTCGAACTGGTTTCCGGGCGTGTTGAGGCCGACTGCCAGTCCCCAGTAAGTTCTTTGCCTCTCTTCTTTGTCAATCAACGAACATTCAGGACTGTGAACGAGTACACGCAATTGGTGAACGTCCTGGACAAGTTGGAAGCGCGCCTGAACACGAACGCAGTCGTCTCCAAATTCATGCTCGAAATCGGAGAGCCGCCGCAGGAAACCACGCAGTGAGTTCGTTTGAAACTCCCGTTTATTCCGTTCTTTTTGGATTGCTCGCCAAGATCTCCGGCTGCCACTTCCTGCTGGTGCTGCGGCGCGACCGGGACGCGGACGGGCGCCACGAGCCGCACGAACTGGGCCTTGCGCAGGTGGACGACGGAGCGACGTCCACCCGCCGCCTTCTCGCGTTCACCGCGCACGAGCGGATCGTTCGCCTCCGGTCGCCGCGCGTCGTGCTGGTGACCGACGGGCGGCGCGTGTTCGTCATGGACTTTCACAACCACACGCTTCTCTACGACTGTCCGCCGCCTCGCGACGAGGCGACAAACGAGACGGAGACGACGCACAGGAGCCTGGACTTGTACCTGCCGACCGGCGAAGTGCCGCCCGTTGAATTTGCGGCGTGCGATCTGATGGCAAGTTCTCCGTTCTTTTCATCTTCTACTCGTTCGTGTTTGCAGAAACTCCCGACCCTCGGCACCCGCTGTCCGCCTTACGACTGGACGAACAAGACGGGCATCAGCGAAGAGTACAGGCGCCTCTTTCCTCTGCACTACGAGCAGCCCGACCGCGTTGTCTCTCGTTCGTCTCTCGCCAGCGGCGATGTGATCTTCGGCGGGTGCGTTGTTTCGATCAGTCTCTTTTCGATAACCACACGCTTGTTGCAGCTTGCTCGTCGTTTGTTTCGTCGCCTTGCTGCTGTTCTGCTGCTGCATCATCTGCTGCCTTGAATAGATCGTGAACTCGGGTCGAAACACGCAAATTCCCAACAAATCCCCGATTTGTTTCCACAATCGAGTTCTCTCACTCTTGTTATTGCCGGGAATCCATAAACATTCGGTTGAACGATCAGAATTGATAGACGGAGGGTTTCGTCCTAGCAGGCATGTAGGAGACCAAGAAGACGGAAGAATCTGCAAGCACTGGGTTAACTTTGTCTTTTGCGTGCGTACCACACGAATTGTGGTCCAACCGCCCGCAAGAGCCCCACGTTTTCTCCCCCACTTCGATCAATCAATCGATCAACAGATGACGCCATGAGAACCCAGCGGAAGGTTGCGCACAACCAACGCGAGTAAGAGCGTCTTTTCCGTTAGGTCAACCTCCCACCCACCGAGCGGTCACTTTAATCACTCGATTGCTCTTTCTCGCCTCCGTTGCCCTCCTTCTGCTTCCGAAATGCACGTGATCGTTCGACACGGACGACGCGAGATCTTGATCGACGCTGAGCCCACGGATTTGGTCGCCGTCCTCATGCTGCGCGTCCAGGAGGAGAATTTGGACGCGGTCGGGCTGCAGCGCTTGATGTTCAATGGTGAACTCTGCAGCGACACTTGCAGCCCTCTAATAAATCAATCCTTTTGTTGCAGACACCCAACTGTTGCCGGACGAGCGGCTGGACGAGTGCGGGATCGTCGCAAACTCGGTCGTTCGGCTCGAATTTCGCCCGCTGACGTCGACCAGTCGAGAGGATTGGCGCCAATTCGCCGCCGTCCTCGTCGACCTGCTGCGTCGCGAGCGGCAGAAGGCGACCGGTTCCGACGAGCAGCTCGCCGCCGCGCACCGCGAGATGGCCGACGAGCGGCGCCGCGTCGAGGAGGCCGAAGGGCGCGCCATCGGCTTCAGCGAGGAGGTCGTTCGTTTGAAGGAAGAAGTCCGTCCATCCCTCCATTTCGCACTCATCGCTTTCTTCGTTGCAGAAAAAAAGCCTCGAGTTCATCCTCGAGGACCTTCAAACGAACGTCATCCCGCAGCTGCACGCGGAGCAGCGGCAGCTGGAGGAGAAGACACGCGAGGTGGACGAAACGAAGCTCCAGCTCGCCGAAGCGAACGAAACGGCCGACCAAATGCGCGTCGAACTCAACGAATTGAAGTATCAGCTCACGGAAGCAAATCTCCGTGCCGACAGACTCGAGGAGGAGAGCGAGGCGCGTGCGGACGAGAGCAAGGCGCAGATTCCCACCGTTGACCTCACTCATTCGGATTCTGAACTCGACTGACTGATTGCTCTTGCTATTTTTTTGTCTTCTGTTGTTTGAATAAAGGATGTTCTGAACATTGTCTCCTGCTCGTTTGTTTATTGAAGACAATTCTTTGTACAAACAAGAGCGAATAAAACTGAAATTAGTGCTGAAATGAGACGATCTGTTACCAACAAAAAGAGTTAAGAGAGATAAATTACGCTTAGGAGATCCCTCAAGTATTGTTAGTTAGTTACAAGACGAGAAACACTTCAATCAATCCAGTTCAACCAATCAAATCAATCGCTTCCAATCGGTCCGCTTCTCTCGCTTTCACTCGCCGCCATCCAACCGCCCACTGCCCAGTTTCGCTCACTCGTCGACCACGATGACGCCCTCGAGCTTGTCGCTGTCGCCGGCGAGCAGCCGATCGCCCGCCTGCTCGTAGAGGATCCGCTCGCCGCGCGTGATCGCGTCCAGCAGCGTGAGGCAAAGGCGCAGCTTGGCCGCGTCCGCACTCACGATGTTCGGTCGGCGAATCGCCCGCACGATCTGCAACCACCAATCATTGAGTTGGAAGACGGAAGTAGAGAGAAAGATTATTCATACATCATTGCCTTGTTGCCCTCACAACAATGGCAAATAGATTGACTGGCTAATAGCATCACTTCTGCTTTCGATTTAATTTAATGAGTTTGATGATTGAACGCCCACCTCTGGCATCTCATCATTTGTGCCGCCCGCACTTTGGACGTCGAAACAGCTGTCGGCGATTGAGATAAACAGCGAGCTCCTTCCGCTTTCAGCTGCTCTCCCGCCCGCTCGACGAGCCGAATCAATTGATGGACTTCGAATTTTAGTCGGACGGGTACGAAAGATCGCTCATTTTGAGTGGGTGGGCCGGCTATTTTAATCGTGAATTTAGAACCTTGAACAAAAATAAATCTGAACAGGTGCGGTCAAAGGTCGCCTTGCACAACTCTTAGCGTTCTTTAGGCAGAAAAGTTTGAGTTGAGGCCTACGGTAGGCGAGTTCAACGGTTAGTTCAATGATCTATTTACCCATAGATACGGATACCGCTCATCTGTCTATCTAACTTCTAAAAACCTACCGCCTTGGAGTTGCAGTCGACCAGCAAACGATTGAGTTTGCGGTCGGAGGCGGTGAAACGCCGCAAATCGTCGCGATTTTCGAGGCGCGCGTCCAGCGGCACGACCATCGGCGGCGTGGACGCGGCTGAAACGGAGTGCATTGAAGCGGTGGGTGGCGGGGATGGTGGGTGGGTGGAGGAGCGGCCGCAAAAACGGTTGAACCAACCGCCTTTGCCTCCTTCAAGCCGTTCAGTCCCAATAGGTAGACGTTGCGTGGACTCACCGTTCTGCTCGTCCTGCTCGTGCCCGACGATCAGTTGGGTGCAGCAGACGAGAGCGACCAGCAGCAGAGCGAAGCGGGGAGAACGCAAGTTCGAGAGCATTTCGGCGGCCGGAAGGTACGTGGAGTTCCTGCAATGAAACGACGTCCTCTTCTTCAAGTATTGCTATGCGCGCACGAATTGTTGCAACACGCGCGGAAAGCGAGGGGATGAAATGAAGAAATGACGTCCATTTCGCCGAAACCTCCGCATGTTTGCTCTTGGGTCACTCCTCACTCGCTCGCTGCTCGCTGCTGTTGCCATTCGGCACGGAAACGTCAAAGCGGCGAGTTGAACTAGGAATTAAACAAACACCGGGGTCACAAAGCTCGACTCCACTCTTTGGATAGAAGACGTAGCGGAAGCTACAATGTCTTGTGAGGCGCGAGTCAGTAAGCGATTACTCGCTTCTCATTAAGCGAATCACTCATCACGCTGTTGATGTTGTTGACCGTCTAATTCGAATTACTCACGTAAACACCAATGGCCCGCTAATAAATCAACTTTCGATGTTCGAAAGTCAGCTGCAAGATCGAACTGAACCACAGTAATGGCTTTGGTCTACTCGAGCCGAAATGTCGCAACATGAACCCCCTCTTTTTTCCCGAATGTCACAAAGATTCCAGCAACCGGCGGGCGTGCAGCAAACCGGAAGGCCAACCGAAAGGTAGCGGGCGGACTGTTGCTAGTCGTAAACGGCAATTAGTCAACGGGAAACGGAAGTGGTGGCATTTCCGGAGTCGACGATCCTTTCGACCAGGTCGGGGTCGATAAACACACATTAGATAACGGAAGGCAAGCAGACGCGAGGATGGGCAACAGGTACAGCCCCTTCCAAAAACAAGGAACAGTAACTGACTGCCTATTTCCTTACAGTACTCCTCTAGACGAGCGAGAAATAACACCGCCCACCTGTCTCCCAAACTTCGTGATTCGAACTACGAGCTTCGCACGTTACACGTCCGCCCTCCCTCCGCCCTCGTCATAAATTAGTGATGAGCGGTCCATTTCGGGCGTCTCGAAACAAGCCGGCCGCTCGGCTAATCTCCGTAACGGAGCGGCCGTCTTTGAATCGCCATCGGCCATTCAAACAGCCGGTCGACTAGCCGCAGTGGACACACTCGAGACAAAGCCGGCCTTAAAATAGGTACTCTTCATTTTTTCCTGTTGAAAGATTCCACTTTACATTCGGCGGAGAGGCGGGACGAGAGATTAGTCGGCGGCGGACGACGAAAATGGATGGGCAAACGGAAGGAAGTTAAAACGGTGGAGTTCGAGGAAGCGGGCGGGCGGGCGGGTACGAACTCGTAACTCGATTGAGATGAATGGGAGCTCGTCAGACTCGAACCAACTTTTTATGACTGCTTGTTTACGGGAATGGAAGCAATTTGATTTAAAAAAACGGTAGAACTTTGTAGTCAAACGCAGTAATAGCTTCTCTTTCTGCAACAAAGCGAGCAGACAGTTGAGCAACGAAGCCAATCGAGCGCTCACATTCCGATTGCTCACCCACAGCTCCAAGGGTCTTCTTTTCGTTTGTTTTTCCCACTCTCCACCGTCTTTCCTCTCGCTTGCAACCCACTCACTCGTTTCGATGCGGTCCGTGAGCGCGGGAATCACGCGCCGCTTTTGTTTGGACGAAATCGGAGTCAACGGCCGCCGAAAGAAGCCCCGAAATGACGAGCGGCCGTCGGAATGACCGTTTTCGCCGAGCAGCGGGGAAATTTGATCGCCGTTTCGTGCAAAACGGCTCTAATTTGGAGAGAATTTCACATTGCGGAGAGCGGTTAATTGCGAGTGCTGCCCGGTTGGTAGGGAGTACGGTATCTAATTCGAGAGCTGAGTTATTTGCAGTGAAGTAAACGTTATAAAGAGCTTCTTCTCCTGCCGGACATCCGCCTCTTCGACCTTAAAGGAGCCCAAACAAATGGCGTCTACTTCCTCGTTGCCCGAACGAACCATTCGTGATCGAATTTCATTCGCGAATGCCGACCAATTCGAACGAACATCAGCGAACATCGAAGAGTGCATTCGAAACGGAACAAACACGCGGCCTCGACGCTCCACGAGGCCTCACCAGCCGCCGGAACTCGCGCTCTTTCGCCCGTTCGGCCATCACTTCCGCTCGGACGGCCGACCGGCGAACAAGCGGCGACCAAAACAAACCAAATTCAATTCCAAACGGCGCGAGGGCGGGAGAAGCTGGGGGAAGAAGCGGGCGAGCGGAACGATCGTCAAATGCCGAGTGACTCGAAGAAATGACGCCGCTTCGCTTTATTCGATTCGTTTGGGTCTTCGATTCTCCGGCGACTTCCGCCCGTTCACTCCATCCGTTTGACTCAAACGAGCGACTTTTGAACAAAAGGGAACAAACGAATGATAGACGACCAGAAGAAGTCCGCAAGATGGATGGATGGACGAGCACCGAGTGACGTCAAACAAACAAGAACGAAGATGCGCGCCGTCGGCGGAACGAAGCGGTCGGTCGAAGAAGTGAGTGGAGAGCGCGGGAATTGCGGCCCGTTTCGGTCCCCGTGCGGCCCGCCCATCTCATCCGCTTTATTTTCGTTCCGCCGCCCGCCCCGACCGGCCGGCCGGACGCCTCGGGGCGATCGGCGCCCCACGCGTGCACGAAATGAAGTGCGGGGATTAAAACGGACGGGAAAATGAGTGTACAGTCGTAAACAAAGTCTTCTTTTGGGCACGGATTACCGTACGAGCGGGCGGACGTGCGAGAGGGACGGAGAAGTAAGTGGGAAACGGAAGTGAATAAAACAAATCCCGACCGCTATTCCGTCCACATTGCGCAATGCCCCAACGATCGGCTGACCTTCGGAGAAGCCGACAGGCCGACTGAATGGATTATTTGCTTCGATTATGCTCTGCTCCGTGAACTCGGATCGTCTGCGAAGTTCAACGAACGAATGCTGATATCAGACGGAGAGCGGGCGGAAGCACCTGCTCCTTTGTTGTCGTTCGACTACAGTAGGTTAGCTGGACGGGATCGATTGACCCCCAAGTAGACAAAGAGTAGAAGCAACTTGGTCGCAGAGAAGGTGTGCGATCAACTCTTGGGACCACAACACAAAAGAGTGACGGAAAGACCGGGCTGACGGCGGTCTCAACGACTGATTGTCGTACTGTAGGTAACACGCACGTGTTCTCCTCGTTGTTCGACGAGAGAATTGAAGAGTGAAAAGGGATGATTCTCGTACTCCACACGGGCCATTCGACCGCCACTTATGACCGTTGGGTTTTTGAACTCGTGGGCGAATTGGCGGAAAATTGGGCGACCGCAAACGCGGAAATCGACGGGGCGCGACGGTCGGCCGGCGGCCAACGACCGACCGCCGCAGATGATGTTCGCGTGAATTTACGTGAGTTTCGCGAACAACAAACAATCAGCGGGAGTGGATCGGCGAGTGACGAGCCGCCGGGAATTCGTGGCCGTCGGCCAAGCGGAACGATCGGCGGAATTCGGGAGTAGGCGGTTGGCTTTGGTCTGGAGTAATGGATGGCTGTGTGTGGACACTCCAGTCCGATGAATGGAGTGGGTGCATTTAATTAAACGAAGCTGCTGCAAAATCGAGGCCAAAAGTTGCGCTCTTGATCGTTGACCCCCGCACGCACCGCACCGCACACGTGTTCGTCGACTCCATGGCGGGAGTGATGGCCGGTGGACTCCCACGAGTTTGATGGACGTCCAGGCGTTGCGGATTGCCCGAAATGGCGGCGGATTCCCCGAATTCTGCCGGCCAAATGGGGACACGCGGCGGATTGACGGCCGACGGCTGCTGACCACTCGTTCGTCGAGTTGCTCGTAAAGTTGGAGCCGAAATGCCGACAGGTGTCCGCGATTTCCGAATTAACGGCCGCCCGGCTATACGATTCGTAGCATCCGGCTGCAAATCGTGGAGACGCATTGGGCACTTGCCAACTGCAAACGAGCATAAATTCGTTTCCCGCATCACATCATTCGCTTGCAACTTTGTCGTGGGCTGTACCAAATAACGCTTGATAGCTCAAGCACTACCGACGGAAAGAATGAACTTTGCACTCCCTGATTGTCTTCCTGAAGTGCACGTTTCCTGCTCAAACCAAATTGTGTAGATAATGGCTCGTGAGTTCAAAGACACGAGTTTCTTTACGATCTTCCGGCCGGCCGGGTGGTTTCCGTTTGGTTCGGCGGGACGCAAGGACGGAGAAGATCGCCGAATGTTCCCGCTCGTCCTCCCCCCGCACGTCAAACGGCAACGAAACGATCGATCGATCGCTCACTAAACGAACGAGCGTTGAATGATCGAAAGAGTGCGTGGGCTGATTGTGAGCACAAGGGAGCGTAAACAGAAGTACTGTAGCAAGAGCAAAACGAGAACGTTACAGGAAAGCAGCACAGTGTGCTTCAATGGTCTTCTTTTCTTGTGCAGCACAACAATTGAAGTCCTGTGAAACCCGCATAATCGAAGCAAGCCGTTAATTTCTCTCGATCGTTCCGTGATCACCGAGTGCTCGTTGCGGACAAAGTACAGAGTGCAACGCCCTCTTCCAATCGCCCAATTCTTTCTGCCGTGTGACTCACAAGTCTCGTGTTTGAACATCCGGTTTCTCGTCGCCTTTACGACCTCCGCATTTTCAGTCAGAAGCCCTGCTTGTGACACACCCACGTGTTTATTCCCGTTGCCAGCCACTAAGAAATGGACCGAAGATTGAGTGTAAAAGCCGACAGATGGCTGTGATGGTTTGTAAAGTATTGAAAGCGCTTTCAGATGAACTCGGGATCACAAAGCAACACCTGCGTTCACGCGAGACATTCATTGCAAAGACGAGTAGTCGAATCAATCGCTTCTCCATTGCATCACTTCTTTCTTTTCGCTCTTATCAACAACGCGACGTGTGTTCTTGCTGTCTCGTGCTGGTGTTCGCGAGCGTTCCCCCGCACGCTCCGCGGGACGACCTTTGATTCGCGCCCGCCCGACCGCCCGCACTCCACCGGCGGATTTCGTCGAAACGGGCGCGCCACGCGATTTTGCGTTTCGTCGACACTCCCGCCCGCTCGGTTGGAACACGCGCCTTCTGCCCACCCGGCGGCTCGTTCGTTCGGGAACGTGCGGAACGTTCGGGGCGGGAGCAAAGTGCACGCGACCCGCCCGCCCGCTCGGTGCACACGTGTCGTTCCAAAGATTGCAGTTGTTTACGGCGCACTGTAAAGCAAACGTGGAAATGCGCGAGTTACTCACTGCCATTTCACAAAGCGCGAGTGCAAAAAGAAGCCGAAAATAGACGGCAGATGAAATGAGGACGTAAACAAACGTGCAAAGGTGAGCGCAATGAAGACCTTTCTGAATGATTGCCGTGGTTCTTCTGACTGCAAGCTGCACAGCCGGAAATCAAGCTCTTACAGCCATTTGAACTCTCTATCCCTTTTACGTCTAAAGAACCTCTCAACAAGTCGTTTCGTTCCGTGGTCCCTTACTCGTTTTCCATCATTTGGCTGTCCACTTGCACTCTCTGAGTTGCTCGAAATTTCGACCAGACCGCCGCCGACCGAAGGTTCTCCTTTGTTTTTGTTTTCTTTTCCTTTTCCGTCCAGAATCTTCTTACCAATCAGACGTGCAGCTGTTCCGCGTGTGCATCGAGCGCTCCTTGATTGGGTTGTTTTCGAAGTGCGATGAAGGCGACGAGAGTAAACAAACGTGGATTGAGCGACAAGAAGCACATTGAGAAGTGACGTCCTCCAACCCATTAAGAAACGATTCAACTCCCGGGCTGCGGAAGAGCTCAAACTGTATGTTGTTCGCAAGCTTGTTTCAACGCTCAAACTCCTCAACCAAACTCGCTACTCTTGTCTCGCCCCAATCGCCAGCCAAACTCCAAAGTCCTCCGTTTGTTCTCGCTACCGTACACTCGATGTTTTCGACTCCTCGCCGCCATTCGTTCGCAATCAACAATTCGGAGGATGCGGAGCGGAGGAGTCGAGCGTGTCCGTCGGCTTCTCCTCCGCGTTTACTCGTTCTAATCACAACGGCGGCTGGTGTTTGGTTTGCGGACATTCGGGTTCTCCGCGCCTCCCGCCGCTCGGGCGGACGAAAACACGCCCGGCGGGTCCAAAGTGCGCCCCGATTTTACGAACTCCGTGCGGACGGTGCGTTTGATGAACGGCGGGCGTTTGGAAGTCGCTCGTCGGCGAGGCGGAGTACGGTGAGAACGGCGGGAGACGCGACGTATCGATGGTCAAGAAGTGAAGACGAAGACGATCTGATGCAACGGCGAGTAATGCTTGAAACATTTGGATCACAAGTGAAACGTTCAGATTGCGATGGACTGGATGCTTCCGCTTTTCTCGTTGTTCTCGTCCTTTCTTCTGTTGTCACAGCCGACTAGCCGGATGAATTCGACGGGCAACGCTGGACTTCCTTGTCCGAAAGCAAACACACGCCTTATACGAATGCGACGATACCGAAAAAGAGGAGTCGAATTTCGCGACAAACGAACCCAAAATCCACGTTTTTTACGAAGCTGGGTGTTTATTTTGGCTTCCGATCTCTCGAAAGTCACGTACGAAGTCCACCCGCCTGTTTTTTGCCGCCGGCCGGCCGGCTGATCGTTCGTGACTAATGGCCGCCCGTCCGTTCGAGCACGAGTGTTCGGAGAGGGAGGAATGAGTGACTGATGGAGGCAATCTGTCTAAATCGGGAGACTTCCGCTTTTGATTCACCTGGAAATCGCACGAGTTTGATGAAAGTTCAATTGAGAATTCAAGCATTGATTCGCGATCTTCCCACCGTTTTCCATCGGCTTTAACTCCTCCGCATTGTTTATCGGTTTGTTTGCGTGCGAGACGAGTGGGTGCAAGCGCGTGACGCTTCCTGCCCCTCCGCGTACTCATCCCTCTTTCCTCCTCCGCTCGCTCGGAGCTTCTCGAAATTCTCTCGCTTTTCTTACGTGACCACAAACAAGCAAAAAAGAAGCGGTCGGTCGTTGGACACTCCCGCCGGCTTCTCATTTCTTTTTGGCGGCCACGGGTCGTTTCGTGTACTTTGGACTCCCGGCCGCTCCTCACCGCTCCCTTCCGTCCGCCCGCTCGCTTTTCGGCGGTCCGGCGGCCAATCGAGAGCTCGAAGATCGCGGCTAAAAATACGCCGAACGGTCATGAGTTGCCGGTTGTTTCGTTCGTTCGTCGTGTTGCCAACATCTCGCTCCATCCGTCTGAAGAACGAAACCCATTTGTTTCTTCTTGTTCGTTGATCTCCACAGGTGATGGCCGCCTACTTTTGGCTGTTCCTCTCGTGTGATCGTGTTGAAGTGCACTTTGGATTCGAGCGGCCAAGTGGAAGGCTGATTGGGCGGTTCTTTTCGGAGATCCCTCGAGTTTCTGATTGACTTGGCCGACGATTGCTGTGCTTTCTTTGTAGTTCGGGGGTATAAAGAGAACGAACATGAACGAATGGGAGCGCCTCGACCCACTCGCTTCGATCCGAACCGATTGCTCGAGGTTCTCGTGCGATCACCCGCTTGCTTCCATTCGTTGCTCCGCTTTGTTTCCAATTTTAGCGACAAGAAGCGGAAGAAATCCCGTTTGTTCGCTGCCCGCTGATTGCGGATTTTCGCTCGCTTTTTGCTCTTCGGAAGTGAAGAAGAGTGGGGGCTTTCGGGCAGTATCCACTCTCAATCCACCTTTCTGCTTTCACTCTTTGGTCTCAATTAATCCGGCGAATGCATTCGATTCCACCGAACTGTTCGCACATTTTCGAAACGTAAAATCGAACCGAATCGAATTCCCCCAATCGCTTACGCTTTTGTTCAATCGGCTCGCCCTTCCACCTCCCACCGCCAAATGAGAGCAACCGGTGAGCGAGCGGTGCGGAACGAAAGGTTTCGAGCGGCGAGACGCGAGCGGGCCGCTCGAATGGCGGGCAGGCGGCGTGCGGGTGGATGCGAAGTGCAAAGTCCACTCCGCGCCCGCCTGCTTCCCGCTCCCCTCGCTGCCCTTCCTTCCGCCGCCCGCCCGCCGCTCGCTCGTCGCTCGTCCACCCGCCGAGCGACGAAAAGCGGCGGCGGCCGGGGGATTCCCCGTCCAATCTTTGGTGCTTTCGGCCACGAGGAAGTTTTCCTACGAGTCGGTTCTCAGCGGGGATTTTTTACGAATCCCGCAGATCCTCGCACACGGGAAGTAGAGCGGTTGTTCGATGCTGATGGACGATGTTTCCTTCTTCTCGCTCATCTCCAAGCAGCGACTTCCTTTGTCTAAACCTGGGGGTCACGCGCTCGTTTACTCACTTCAGCTTCTGCGCCACGCATCCTTCAGTTCATTTTGCGCTCTTCAATCGATCTTAGACAACTTCAAGCAAGCAATCTTTGCTCCCGAGAGGTCATTCGTGGAACAAAAGAAGTGATCTCCGTTCGGCGACCATTTCCACGAGGCCTTCGGTCGATGTGGCCTCTCTTTGAGCGCGTCTGCGGGGTCTCGTGCGTAAATGCGACGCGCAAGAGCAACGCGGTGGCGCGCGTCGGTCAGGGGTCGCCGTCGCCGCTGCAAACGGCGATAGATTGACCGAACCGAATGGAGCGGCGAGCGGGCGGGCGGTCGGTGTGGTGCGGAAGGCGCCGCTCGGACGGGCGGTACGTGAAGGCGGCGGGCGATCTTTAAAAGTGGGCGATCTTCGAAAATAAACTCGCTCGATTATCGCCGCCGCCTCTCGATCGCCCGCAGCGGCTTCTCGCCGCTAGCTTGTGATCGATCGCCTACGTCTACAGCGCCCGCTTATCTCTTCCTCGCATTACTTTTGATTCGATGCGATCCGATCGGTCGCGATGTTTCGTCGGTGAGAGCGGCGGGTGGTTGGGTTCGGGGCGCGCGCTCCGAATAAAAGCGGGCAGACGGCGGCGAGCGGACGCGCCGGTCGGTCGGGAGGACTTTGAACCCCGCCGCCCGCGAATCACTCCGCCGCCGCCCGTCGCCCGCTTTTTGCTCGCCGCTCGTCGATTTCGGGCGACCCAACCGGCCGGCCGTCGAAGCAAACGAGCGGCGGCGGGCGGTGCGGACAAGTTGGGGGAACTTCGAGTCGAAATTTCGCCCCGAAAGATCAACGGGACCGTTTGAATGCAGGGCGGTCATCCTGACCTCTTCTCCCGGTCAGACACCACGAGCTCCTGCCGCAAGTCGATAGTCACGAGCATGAGCAAGAGTCATGACCTCCCGTTAAACCAATCGTTCCCTCCGGTTCGGTTATCACCGCAGAGGGGAGCAGACGGAACGAAACGAAACACTCAATTGCTGACCGGTTTCCCGACCGCCCGCTCGCTCGTCTCCTGTTCGTTCTTCTTCGCTCCCAAACTGTTGAGCGACAGGCACTGTTTCCTTTTTTGCCTGCAGTTTCTGAGTGTCTGATCGAAGAGCGCCGATTCGTCTGCTCGTTGTCGCTTGTTTCCAATTTTATCACTCGGGGTTTCGATAATCGGTTCGCTTTAAAAGAGCGGTCGAGTCGGGGCGTTTCGCGTGCTTTCTGCAATTCCACTATATTTTAAATGATTTCTAAGCTGTCTAATGGTGGCGCTTGTTACTGCCACCGGCTTGAAACCGATCAAAAGTCGTTTAAAATGTGCCAATTATTCATTCGCTGCTCCAGAGTGGTTTACCGCAATTCCTTCATTTTACGCTCGTTTCCCTCCGAGTTCACGATCGATTCTCGTTCTTGTCTCGACTGCCGGTTTCCATCTCTTTTTTGTGTGTCTGCCGCTTCACTCGACGCCGCCGAGCAGACGAACCGGGCGGGCGGCGGTGGCGCGTCTCGTCGGGTCGGTCGAGCGCAAATGAGTCGAGGCGTCCGCGCCGAGTGCGCGACTTGGACTCTGACCCGCTGACGTCGTTGATCTCCGGCCGCCCGCGCCGTCGCTTCCGCCCCGACGATTCGATCGCGCGATTGGCGACGGCGCGACCAACGCGGGCGGGTAGTCGGATTCGAGTGCGCGGCGCGCGCGGGGCGGATGTTTTCGGATTCCGCGCGCCGCTTTCTGCAGCCCAAAATGGAAGCAGCCGACGGGTGGCGGCGGCGCGCGTTGAAAAGGCGGACGGGAAGCGTCGTCTTGTTCTCATTCGACAACGGGCGTGGAGACGGCTGCGGGGGACTACCGTGTCTTGATTGGAGAGTCGAGGGTTCGAGGAGGAGATTGGGATGTGTTTGGGCTGGGGTTTGATGCACTTCCTTGCATTCTGTCTGTTTTCCCATTACACAAACGCGGGGGTTCCCCAGTCTTTCATCACATCGGGGCGTCTCGCCGGAAGTCCCCGCCCGACCTTTGGGCTTCTAACGCGTGATTGCGGGAACCCCACGGGCGGCGTCAACAACTTCATTTTACACTCGCCTTTTGCTCGGAAGCCCCCGAACCGACGGGATCCCTCGCATTCTTTGGGCCGCAAAACCGCAGGGAAACCGACGAAAGGCCGCCGGGGAACGCCCGTCCGTCGTCGTTCCGCGTTGATCGATCGACCGGCTGCTGTGGTCCGTCGGGCCGTCGGCGCTCGATTGCGGGTTTTCCCCAAACTTTTCGTCGTTGTTGATCACGCGTTTTCTTCGACGCTCGCACTTCCGCGGCCTTCCGATCAAAAGTCAAAGCGACGACGCAATGCGGGCGGCGGTTTGCAGGAGACGCGCGCCGGCGGCCGAGTGCATTCGAAGAACAGTGCGATAAGAACAGACGGCAACTTTTGATGAACGACGGCTTCCTTGATGGATTCGTTTCGTTTGTCTTTTGGAAGTGCGCAGAGGTCGACAAAAGCACCTCTCGACGATTTTTGAGAGCGAAGACGGGGGCTTCGAACAAAAAAGCCTCTTGAAAGTAAACGCTTCTTGCGATGTGAAGCCACCAGCGCGAGTGTTTGTTTCCAATTTCGCCTCCCGCTTATCGCCTCTCCAAAAATGACTCCCGACGTGACCGCGGCGGCGCGGCGTCTCGCCCATCAAACCAAGCGGCGGCTTATCGCACGCCACGTTCCACTTTGCGACCTTCTTTTGGGCGCCGCCGTTCTGTCCGAAAAGGAACGCCGACCGCGTGGCGGTCATGACCGGCGGCGGTGGCGGCGGCCAAAACGAAGAAGAAAACACGCAGACGAAAGGTCGCGAAGAACGTGGAGCGCTCTGATAAAAAGCGCCGTTCTTCCGCGTCCAGTTGGAGAAAACAAAGCGGCGTCGAGCACCGACCGTCCATCGTACGCCCGCCTTCAAAAAGGGGACCGCAATCAGAGCGCACTCAAAAGTCACAAAAATTGCGGTCGGCGTGCACCGCCAACGGTCGAGCGGTCGGCGACGAAACGAAAACAAAACGTGGCACGCGGCCGGCGGCCGGCGGGCGGAACTCCCCCGGCAGGAAAGCGTGAGCGATCGTTTCAACGTGAACTTTTTGTCGTTCTTTTGAAGACTGCCTATGAATCGACGGGAGCGGTAGTTGTCGGTCGAAGACGGGTAGTTGGATAAAAAACGAGGAAACTTATGTCTCCTCCTGTCCCACCTCTTGCTTGAAATCCAACGGTATCGCTCAATGGATGACGCCGTTTCTCGACAGTGCTCATCACCGCCTCTTTTGCGCTTTGCCGTTCGGTTGTCGTCGAATCGATCGCTCCGCTCGCCGAACCGTCGGGTCGGTCGCCCGGTCGGGTGTCACGTCGTCTTTTTGCGATCAAAAGTCGGCGGCGACTACGGTAGACAATCGACCAGAGGTTTTTCGGCTCGAGCAGAAGCCACTCAATCCATTTGTTGAAAAAACGAGCACTTGCGAGCAGCAGGCGGACAAATGGAGCGATTCCGCTAATGCCTTTGACTTTTGCTTGAACCGGTGGCTTCTTCTGTTGTCCACTTCTTTGACTTTCGCTGCACTTTCGACCACTTCCGCCCATTTTGCCGTTTGTAATCGATTCAACGACTCCCGCCCGTCTGCACGAACGACTTTTGGTCGCAATATTCGTTGAACAAATCGGCAGGCGAGCGGGTGGGCGGTCCGGCTTCCCCGAGGGTACACCCGCCTTTACAACGACATCCATCGAGTTGCTTCGATCGCGAGCGTGAGTACACGCCCCTCGCGCTTCGTGTTTTTGTTTTCCGTCGCCCGTCTTCGCCAATCGATCGATCGATTCGGCGGCCGCCCGTCTGCTCCTCCCTCTTCTTCTCGCCGTTCATAAGCGCTCGATCGGCGGCGTGATTGGGGAATCACACCCGTCCGCTCCTTCATTCTCTCGGTTGCTTCCTCTCGTTTTCTTTTTGGTTTGTTTGCCCCCGACCGCTGCGGTCAATCAGGGTGCACGTTCGACGGGCGGAGCAACACGCGGCCGCTCACACACGTTTTGTGCTTCGCCTTCCGTGTGCTTCCGTCTGCTTCCGTCTGTTCGAAGCGGGCGAAGACCAAAAGCCACGTCGTCCCTTCTCGCTTCCGTTTGTCGTTGGCTTCGATTCGGGAAACGACGAGAACGGCAGACAATCACGTTCCTTTCTCTCGGCTGCTCGTATCAATCGCCGAGAGTCCCAAGTCCACCGGCGGTTCGTTCCGGGAACAAACACGAGAGATGGGCGGGTGTTTGTTTTCCTGGCGGTTCCGCTCCTTTCGCTCGGCCCTCCTCCGTGCTCGCCGCAGGTCGATTGGTCTCATTGCGCGTTTGATCGCTCGGCGAGGTCGGCGGTTGTTGATTCACGCACCCACCCGTTCATTTGTTCACGCGCTCGCTCGTTACGTGTTTCGATTGAGAGGTCATGAGAAGAAACCTCGCTGTTGCATTAACTCGTGCATGCGCGTTCTCGTTGCGACGATCGCGGTCGCATGTCCCGAGCCGATCACTCCTTTAAACCGCCGCCTCGTTTCAGCCGCCGACTTCACACTCGTCGCCGCCAGCGACTCCCGCTCTTTCGACTCTCCCACACGCCTGCTGTGCCCTCGCGGTTCCGAATTCGTCGACGACACTCGGAACGCGCCGCCCCGTTGATTCCCGACCGCCGCGCCCCCCATCGGTCGTTAAAATAACTCCGCACGTTCACTCGCCGTTTTCCCCTCTCCTCCTTCGGCACACGACCACGCCGCGTGCAGCCACACGGGCGTTGGCATCGTCGCGCTTGACCCAAAAGCGCTTCCAGTTGGCCCACCGGACGAGTCGGCCGCCCTTGGAGCCGAACGAACCCGCCGAGCAGCCGAAAGAATGGAGTACCTGGACGACCGCCTACCCGACGACCTGCCCTACGGCTACGGCCACGGCCAGTGCACGCCGCCGCCGCTCACCGCCTCTTCGACCTCGTCGATGCACTCGTCGCGCTCGGAGAACGTCTTCTTTGCGAACATCTCGCCCGACGTGAACCTCGCGTCTCGCTTCTTCGACGAGCCCGAACCCATGACCCCGACGACGATGCAGGTTCGTTCTTCATCATTCTTGCGATTCCTCTTTATTCTCTCGTTTGTTTAGCGCAACCTCTGCCTCGACGCGACGTCGGACATGAACGTCGACCTGACGGACGACGAGGAGGGCGGCCACTCGCCGAAGACGCCCGCCCAGCGCAAACTCTGCCTGTGCGCCGTCTCGAAGCCCGCCGAAACCCAAGAGGCGGCCCAGCGGCAGCCGAAGCAGCCGGCGAACGCCCTGCCGAACTTCCCGTGCAAGCAGTCGCCGATCACCGACGAGTACCGCATTTCGCACGAGATCATCGGGATCGGCGAGTCGGGCAAGGTGATGGCGTGCTTCTCCAAGGCGGACGGCACCAAATACGCGCTGAAGGTGTTGCGCGACGGGCCGAAGAGCCGCCGTGAGGTCCAGCTGCACTACTTGACCAAGTGAGCGTCCTCCTTATACTTCAATCGATCAATCGCTTGCTTGCAGTCACCACGAGAACATCGTGACGATCGCGGACATCTTCGAGAACTCGTTCGACGGCGTCAAGTGCCTGCTGGTCGTCATCGAGTTCCTCGAAGCGGGCGACCTCCTCACGCAGTTCGAGAACCAACAATCGCGCCCCTATCCCGAAGAGAAGGTCGCCGACATCGTGCGACAAATCGGATCGGCCGTCCAGTACCTCCACTCGATGAACATCGCCCACCGGGACATCAAGCTGGAGAACATCCTCTGCTCGTCCACCGAACACGACAAGTGCGTGTACAAGCTGGCTGATTTCGGTAAGCATTCTTAGATCATGAAGTAAGCATTTCGCTTGCTTTCTCGACTTCCGTCGTTCATCCCACGTGTTGCAGGCTTCGCCAAGTGCCCCGAACGCAACCACCTGCTCGAGTCGCCGTGCTGCACGCCGATTTACGTGAGTTCATCGGTGAATTGATCGCAATCAATCCTTTCGCTGCTGCAGGTCGCTCCGGAGATCCTCTCGCACGAGCTCTACGACAAGTCGTGCGACATGTGGTCCTTGGGCGTCGTCATGTACATTTTGTACGTCCATTCTTCTTCCTTTCGTTCCTCATTCACTCTTTGCAGGCTTTGCGGGTACCCGCCCTTCTACTCCTTCAAAGGTCTCGCCATGAGTCCGGGCATGAAGACGCGCATTCAGTCGGTTCGTTCGACCATAGGAAGGTTCAATCAATGCCTCGTGTTGTTCAGGGCACGTACGCCTTCCCGCCCGACGAGTGGGACTTGGTCTCGGACGATGGTGAGCTCCGCTTCCGACCGCTTCTTCTCATTTCTCTCGTTTGATTGCAGCGAAGAACGAAATTCGCCACCTGTTGCGCACCGATCCGCAATCCCGGACGACCATCGGGCAGTTGATGTCGTCGCCGTTCGTCACGCGCCAATTCCCGCCGCCCACGCCCGACGACGAGGGCGGGCTGGTGATGAAGCCGTTGAGCTCCGATGGCTTCTCGCCCGCCTCCTCCGACTCGGGCGTCGAGTCGCACGCCGAATCGGACGATCCGACCACGCCGGAGACGCCCGAAGTGCTGAAGAGCCGCGCCGCCCGCAAGTCGACCGCCCAAGCCGCCACGCACGCCCTCTCCGCTCGCCAGATGCCCCGCACGCAACGCGCCAAGCCGACTCGCTTGCATTCGATTCAAGTGAGTTCTCCCGCTTCTCTTCGCTCGTTCATCGCTTCGGTTAACAGGAAGAAGTGGGCCGCGCAATGGAGTCGATGCGCCTGAACGAGTGCGTCGTGAAGCCGCTGAATCTCTCCGGAAATTCGCTCTTCGAACGCCGGCGTCTGCGCAACGAGAGCGCGCGATAGGCGAGCGGAACGGCCGGCAACTGAGGCCGTCGATTGCACGAGTGATTCGAATTTCTTTTCTTCGATTGCCCCCTTATACACGAGTTTCTGTTGCCTTCTGATTGTTTCATTTTCTTCGCAAACACTTCCTTCTTTCGCTCACTTGATCCCCTTCGATTGTAACTATTTTTCCACGATTTCCGACGTCTTTTGCGCGTATTTCGCGTTTGTTCCGCATTTGTTTTTGCCAAATGCGTCCCGAAAATAAATCAGATACACGTGATCGCTGATTTGGAGTTGGGATGAAGGATGCTGATTGAAGAGTGGGTGAGCTAGAGAAGAAGACGTATAAACGGACATTCCGGTCTCCAATTGCTCGAAGATGGCTGCAGGTTGAAAACGTCAGCGGAAAGAAAGGAGTTTGCATGCAAGACGCAGGAGTGCAGCAATTTAATCGCGTCGCTCATTCCACTCACACATTTCCTACACTCATCGGTCGCCTCCTTTCCACCCCCGACTGCTCACTCGTTCGCCCAATGCGGCAACTGGTGGCGACGATCCACGCGATGCACTGGATCGAGTGCGTGAGTTCCCGCCCCTCTCGCCCGCCCGTTCACTCGCTTTCGCTGCAGCTGCTGTTGGGGACGTCCTTTCACGTGCTGGTGCCGTTGGCCGCCGACGAGCCGGTGCTGGACTACGCGGCCGCCCACCCGGAGCTCTTCGGACGGCGCTGGGGCCGCCTGTCCGCCTGCCAGCTGGCGGCCGTCGGCGACGCGAACGTGAGCGTCGAGGCGGCGACCGTCGCGGCGGCCGAGCGGTGCGGCGGGCGGGCGTTCGGCTGCGCGTTCCTCGCCGCGACCATCGGCGCCCTCTTCGCCGCCCAGTTCTCGGCGTACGCGACCCACCTGCCGCTCCGCCGGCCGGCGCGCCTCTCCGCCGCCGTCGACTTCGCGCTGCTCGCCGCCCTGCTCGCCGCCACGTTCGTCGTTCCGCACTCGCTCGGCGCGATCGTCGTCTCGTTCGTCGGCCGCCCGCAGCTCTTCTTCCTCGTCGTGAGTCCCTCGCCCGCCCTTTTTGTTCACTCGCCGTCGTTCAGTTCACACCCCTCGTCGCCTTCTGCCTCCACTTCCTCGCCATGAGCTCGAAGCTCGCGTACATCGAGGAGGACCGCCGACGGCGGCGACTCCCGCATTGAACGGGCGAATAAACTCGAGCGATCGATCGATGCGGCAGTTGTGTATTGTCCGTGTTCTGTTTATTGGTGGTCGTTGCGATCGGTCGCCGCCAATTCGGGCACGGCAAAGAATAACCGGCGGTTCTCCCTTTTTGCTCTCCCGGCTGCTTCAATCAGAAAGACCTCCTCTACTCGGCGTCGGACAAGAGGCATCCCGTTAATCGGCGCGTTTACTTCGTAGCAAAGCAAGCAACAAACGAATGCAATCAGACAGCAGTGGAAGCAGCAAGAGGACGAGCAGGAACGATGCCTCGTTCTTCGAGTGGGATCGAGCGAACGGTCTGCCGACGAACACTCGGCGGGCGATTCGTTTGGCCGCGGGTTAGAATCCGAGAGTAGAAGGCCCAATTGAAGGCGTTGTTGGTCAATGGAGCGAAACTGTAAAGAGAAGAATCAGCTGGCCACGTGTCCTGAATACTCACACTAAAAATGGTCGGAGCATGTAGAACCAATAGGAATACATGAATTCTATTCTCGGAATATCGTAAAGTTGGTAGGAGTTGAACAGGACGGCTATCCAGTACGGTGTCCAGCAAACGAAGTGGAAGACCACCGCGTGAAGAGAGGATCGGAGGGCGCCACGTGAGTGATTTGTGTCGAATCGTGCTGCAAGACAATTCCCAACCGGGTAGATTTCGAGTACTCACCGCCATTCGTTCGCAGTCGTCGAATCACCGCATAATAGCAGAATAAAATTACCACTGCGGGCATCCCGTGGACAAGAAGGAGCATCTGAAAGTTCATTTGCTCATCGCTTTTTTAACGGACTTACACATGGTAAGACAAACTTTAAGACGTTGGCCGGAATCTTCGTACGGCAGGCAGTCAGTTGCGTGTGATACCTAATTCCGAAGGGATAAATGCGGGAAATAGAAGAGACATCAAGGTAGGAATAAATGAACCAGGGCAAATACAACAGCGTTAGAAGAAAACAAAATAGGAGGACGATGCCGCACACGTGCGCGAGGCGTCTTGCTCGGAATCTTCAACGCATTGAGTCGTTGATTAGTGAGCATTCCCTAGCTTACCGCCAGAAACCGGTACCAAACGGACGGCAGACGACCAAGTAGCGTTCGAAACTCATCATCGCAACGATGAGAACCGACAGCTGCCGGGGCACGGCCGGGAACAGGTGCCGCAGTTTGCACAGGAACTCTCCATGATGCCAACCGATTTCTGGCCTGTACCCCAGGATTACAGGCAAGAAATAGATCAACAACTGTCCGTTAATTAGCGATTGTTTTTTACAATTTCAGGTACTTACCGTGAGATCGGTGAAACACAAAGCCAGCAGCCAGCGACACGACGAACGAAAGACATCGTTTGTCTTCGCTTTCGAACGGAAGAGAACGCGGACGAGACGATGCAGAAACTGCAAGTTGCCCGCCATGCCGAGCATAATTAGACAGCGCACGATCGCCACCACCCATCCACCTATTTCCTTCCAGTCAATCATTCCGAGCGTTCGATAGCCTTCGAGTGAAACTAGAAGAACGGGCGGCTAGCGTTTGCAAACACTCTCTCCGCTATTCATTCGATACACATGTGTTTGTCAGAGACAAAATAATTAAACAATGTTGGCTTTGATGAAGCCACTAGAAAAAGGAACACCCCTTTTCCACTCGGCCCGCCCTTCTTCCGCGAAAGAGCAACGAGTCTATTGGAAACGTCAACGGCAGAGCGCCCGGAAGTGAGCGGATGGATGTACTTTGAGGCCGGCGAGCAAATAAACAACTCGCAGTAAGACCTTCAATGAGGCCAATGAACACTGACAGTCGGTTAATTAAACCGAGCCGCCCCTTGAATGCACTTTGCGGCCGCTCGAAACTCAACACCTCCTCGTTACGCCCTCTCCTTTGAGTGCTCATTCATTTGAGCTCCGTGAATTCGTGTAATGAACTCAATGAGTAATCTACGGCTTCATTCGGGCCTTCCGCCTGCAAGTGAGCCCGCCGTCCAGGTGTTTGCGGTCCGCCATGAAGAAAAAGGCAGCCGTCAAAGTAGTTCTTTCGCTCTTTATTGCCACTGATTCCTCTCGTTTCATTACAAACGAGAAGACGCGATCGAAAGGCCAACTCCGCAGACAACGGAACGACCATCCGCGTTCGACTCGAACAACACGTGAACACGCAGTTGGTTGAATGAAAGCCGAACAACCATTCATGCTCGATCGTCAGCCATCAACACACAAAAAAGACAAAAATTATGATGCTTGAAGTAGAAACCGTTGTAGACTGGGCAGTCGGCGGTCGGTCGTCCAACCGCCTGCGCCACCGCGGCGCCGTCTTTCGGGGCGCAGGGTTGACTGCCGTTCGACCGGGCGTGTTTTTCGACGAGGCGGCGACGAACGGGGGCGTTGGCCGACTCGAGTGTCGATCGTTTGTGCGGCCAGTCGTGAACAAATAAACGAAGCGAATCGCATAGCTTGTTTCGATTTGCTTCGAACATCAACGCCCACCTAGGATTAAAACGATAGGCTGCGGATTGATACTGACGGCTGCTGTTAACACTTGTTTATTGAGCCAAGAAGCAAAGAAAAGGGGTAAAGGGGGCATTAGAAAAGCACAAAAATGGCAATTACTCCAATTAAACGTCCGTCAAGCGAACAAAACGAATCTCTATGCCGGCTACTTGCCGCCCGAAAAGCACGCTCGAACGAATGCTTGCAACTCGCGCAGAGTGCTCTCTTTCAGCTCATCAAAGTCGATCTCGGCCTCCTCCGGCTTGGAGCAGTCGCTGAAGCTCTCTTCTCGGCTGGCGATGATGTCAAGCACTTCGGAGAGCTTCTCCGACACCAGCTGATTAATCGAGTGCGAGAGCGCCCGCTTCTCTTCGTAGGTGAAGAGGATCTCTTGGAGGACGTGCTTGTGGCCTCGCTCGTTCTTGCACGCGTCGCACAAGCGGAGGTCCTGCAAACAGGAGGGGTCGGGCTAAGAGGAACATAGAGGAAGTCGCTTGAGCGCGTTCGATACGTTGGTAGGTTCGTGTCAAACAAAAAATCAACCAAAGTAAGCAATCTCCTTAAGTACAGCGCCCATCCCCGACAGAAACGAACGAACCTCGCAAACCGTGCACTTCCACGCGGGATCTTCGGCCGCGCACTCGCTGCACGGCTTCTTTGGGCTGCTCTTGCGATCCTGCGGCAAGCGACGAATCACAATGTGATCAACGAATAAATGTTCTTACCGCTGTCTTCACCTTTCCCGTTTGCCCGAGCTTCGCAGCAGCCGCTTTCTGCTCGGTTCGTAGACCAGAAGACTCGGCAGGAACCTCTTGCAGGTGCCCGGACGAAAAGACGAGACCGCTGGACCGGCCTTGAAGAGAGGCCGAACTATCAACCTCAGCGATCGCTTTCCGTCCGCCCGCTCCGCTCCCACTTTCCGCTTCCTGCATCGCCTGGACGACCTTCTTGTACGTCTCGTGCTCGTCGGGCAGCAATGCCTGCACGCTGTCGGCGAGCAGAAGCCGCAGCTTCCCGCCGTTCCGTTCGGCGAAGTCCACGACGAAGGCGGCCAACTGCTCGTCGTCGTGGCGGACGGCGAGCAGGAGGAGAGCGGCCGCGTTGTCGCTGGAGATACTCGTTTTCAACCACTCCTGAAAGAGAGCTGGAGTTGGGAAGAGTGCAAAAGGAACTCACGAGAAAGACGGCCTTCTCGCCGGCCAGCCGCTCGTTACGTACCTTCAGTTGTTCGTTCTGAACGCACAAATCAAGAAGCAAGTAGAGCGGGCGGTAACTCACCGCTTCGTCGGCCGCCGCCAACCGCCGCTCCTTTTCGGCCACTTCAGCTTCCAGTTGCCGAATGCGCGTCTCGAGTTCTCGACGAGTGGACACGGTTGAAGATTGTTGCTCGTTGGATTGCTTCGGGAACCAACGGTACACTTCAATGGAAAGATCCAACGGATCCACTCCTTCCTCGTTTTCTCCCGCGTTCCCCCGAAGCGAGAGCGATTCGAACCGGTGGCGCACTTGGCCGTCGGCGAGGTACGCAGCGAATTCGCTCATTTCTCCTGCAAATCAAGGAGAGATTCTCGGAGAAAGGAGGGAACAAACGCGTCGGATCGAACGACCGCAACGGGGCGCAGAGCGGGCACTCCGCCTCGTTGCACCGCTTCCAATGAGCGACGAGCGAGCGGGAGGGCGCACAGTGCGGGTACAAGCAGGAGTGGGCGTTATCGCAGTGGAGGAGGTGGTCGAGGACGCACTTCATCAACCCACAATGCGGCAGCTCGCACGACGCTCGGCCGCATTCGTGGGCGTGCAGCAGAAGGACGAGCTGTTGTCGAAGGCGCTCCCGCTTCTCCGCTTCGTCGATCGGCTGCTGTTCGGAGCGATCGGACGGAGACATCGGTTGGTTGTTCGTTGACATCATAGAGGTTGAAGGAACGGGCTGGAGTTGGAGCTGGAAGCAATCCTTATCAGCTGGTCGACTGAAATTGCGGTGAACACGCGAGAAGTGGCATAGGAGAATGGAAGAAGTGAATTCACGCGGTTATTTCGACCGAGCAAGCAAAAATAATTCTAACCTTTCTCCGCGTCGAACAAGAAGGCAAGCGTTCGGAAGGATGCCGGTCAATTGAGAGGTTCCCTGCCGCCGCGTGTTCCTCTGATCGGCCCGAGTGAGTCGACCGACTGGCGGACGAAAGCGAAAAGCAGGTGGGCAGGACGCCGTGTGAGTCGGCCGTCTTGCGAGCGCCAGCGCGCGATCGACGTCGCCCGATTGACGTCGCCCGATTGACCGCGAGCACTCACAAGCCGCCGCCCACTTAAAAGCAGGTCGATTGACGCAGCATTCCTCTCTCCGATCAAAGTCCACCCACCGCGGCCGAAAGAACGGACTTTCGTCCGCTTGTACACTCGCTCGAGCTCTGCGCACCACTCGGATCAAACGGCTGGATTGTTTTTTATACGACGTCGTTCTCATACAAGCGTTTATTGGACGAAAAAATGCAAGGAAAAAGGGGGCAGAAGTGAGTGAATGGACGAAAAGACGTCACAGTTGTGGGGCTTCCGTTCGCCCCTTATTCTCCTGGCTTCGATTCGGAAGTCTTCAACGTTGACGAACCGCCCTGCTGCTGCTGAAACAAAAGAGGCAGTGAATAGAAGCGTAAATGGGACTCACGTCTCCTTCGTGTCCAGCCGCTTTCTCCGTTTCTTCGCCTTCGATTGCGAGGCCTTCGAACTCCGCTCGCAGTTCATCGCCGGCCAGGTACTGCGCGACGTCGCTTGTCTCTTTGCTGACAAGTCCCTCTGCAAGTCGATTGGATCTCCTTTGTTGTTAGAGCGAGGCCTACGTGTTCGAAGACGACCGAACGTCTTCACCGGGGTGCACGCTGGGCAGTCGTCCCTGCTGCAGTTCTTCCAGTGGGTGATGATCTGGCGGGAGGATGCGCAGTGCGGAAAACCGCACGCCCGTCCGACGTTGCAGTGGACGAGGTGCTCGAGAACGCCCTTCATCGTTCCGCAGTGCGGCAGGTCGCAGACGACGCCCTTCTCCAGCTCGCTCTAAACAATTTGTTTGGATCGATGTTGTGGGCGGCGGCTCGCCTTCTGTCGCTGCTGGCACTTGTGCGCGTGCAGGAGGAGGACCAACTGCTGCACAATGAGCTTCCGCTTCTCCGATTCCGGCGGCTTGAAGTCGTTCGGGGCGGCCGCTGCTTGATCGCTTGTCGACATGGCGAACTGAAAAGTGCAAGACCTCAAAGTGGTTAGAAGTCGGCACCGATCCCTCAGTAGATTGCACGCAAAACAAATCGAGCCGCATGTTTGGACGGGTGGATTCCCGCGCCAGTACCAACAAAACAAAACGGTAGAAACGCGAATATCAACGCATTGTCGCTGCAAGACGAGCGCACGAAAGCGAATGGTTGATCGTTTGTGGGGTGGACAGACGGCACACACCCACCCACCAACCGCTCGGTCCAAGTGAGCGAACCGACTGGGCGGGCGAGCTGGCAAAGCGGTTCGACCGCGTTCCAAACGGCGACGCCCCGATTGACCGCGAGGCCTCACAACGCGATCGCCCGTGTGAACGAAGAGTGGAATGCCCCGCATAATTTCTGTCTTTTCGGCAGTGATCGAACTCTTGCCATTGTCCTTTCTTCTCCGGCAAACAACGGAAAGACGATCTTGAAGTCCAGTTTATTGCTGCCGAGAAACTTGAATGAACGAACACAATTGAGAGGAACAACATGAAAAGAAACAAAGAAGGCGTTCGGCTCACTTCGGCTCGACCGGCCCCTCCTTGCTGGACGCACTCGTGCCGGCGCGATCGTCCGGCTTGTCGTCCGCCGATTGGAGAGCGGGCGCCGGTTGCGAGTCGCCATCGTCCGCTCGTTGCTCCAAGTGAGCGATCTTCGAGAGCAGCGCCGCATTCTTAAACACGAGCGATGATCGGTGCAGAAAGAAGGCGAAAACCCACCTCTTGACGAACGGCGGCCAACTCCGACTGCAGGTTGGTGGCGGCTTTCGACGATTCGTGCAGCTTCGCCTTCAGCTCTTTGATCTAAGCAGAAGGATGAACGGTTGACAATGAGTGAAAAGAACAAACCTCCTTTTGGAGCTTCAAACGCTCTTCTTTGAATTGCTGCTGCGCGTCGGCGGCCGCCTTCTCCGCCGCGCTCTTCACTTCGGAGCAGATCGCGCACGAGTCCGTCCACACGCAGCAGCAGACGCGGCACTCGGCGGTCAGGCCGGGAAGCGAGTAGATTTTGTTGAACGCAACGTTCGGGACTGCAATCAACAGTTTAGAAGGAAACCGAAAAGAAGATAACGTGCCTGTGATCATCGGTCTGTCGAAGACGTCCACGGCGCAAATCGAGCGCACCAGCTTCTTCGTTTTGCCTTCGGCTACGATGCGCACGCTCACGCGACCCGACTCGTCGAAGGCCTCAACGTGGCACTTCGTGTCCGGACGGAAGGGGAGCGTCGTCTTCGCGCTCACGACGTCTTTGCCCCAGCAATCGGAGACGTAGAAGGAATGGAAGAAAACGTGCTGGCAGGACTCTATCTTCTGCTGTGAATCGATGGCGGACTGAAGGCGAAAGGAGAAGTGAGTGAGGAGAGCAGCGCGCGCGGCGGTGCGGAAAAATCGAAGCGGGCGGCAGGTGAGCGTCGAGCGGACGGGCGGAGGGTCGCGAAACGCGTAAACAACGCCCGATTTGCCGACTCGCACGCCGCTCGACTCCACCGCCGCCCGCCCGCTTGTCTGTCGACCAGCCGATTGCGAAATGGAAGACGCGCCAAGTACGGGCGAGCGGACGGGCAGCGCCCATCGCGCCCCGACTGGGCGACCGTCTGGGAACGGGCGGACGAAGCGCTGATTCATCGGCAGTCCGCGAATTTTGAAACGCTGGGAAACGGCGGCCGCCTTACCTCGAAAAGACGGAATGAAGAAATCTGAGCATTCGAATGCAGTCGCTCGTCGCACACTTGTTTCAACCACCAACTTGTCCGCGACGGGCAGGTCTCAAGCTGCAAGAAGACAGTAATCGATCCGCACTCCACCCACCCGCCACAAACTTCTCACTTTTGGCCGAAAAAATTTCCACAAGTTCCCCGTCACGTGACTCGGTACCTCGTTCGCGACGGCAGAAAAGCGACCTGCAAACGCCCGTCTCAAAACAGACACGCGTGCTCGATCCGCAATGAGTCATCGTTCATCTCGTTCGGCCCACACATTCCTTCGAACGTCTTCTTACTGGAAGTGGTGCCCGCAAGGAACTCATTTATTTGAACGAAAAGAAACACAACAAATGGAAACAAAGACGGTCTGTTCACTCGGCATCGACGGGCTCCCACTCGCTGGACGAACTCGAGTCGGAACGGTCGTCCGCCGCCTGGAGAGCGGGCGGCAGCTGGGAGTCGTCGTCCAAGTGCGGCGGCTGCTGTCCACCGGCTTCGTCGTCCGCCGGCTCGTGGTTCATCCACTTCCAGACCTTCTCGAAGGTCTCCGGCTCGTGCTTGAACGCCTGCACCGGAGGGGCGGCCAGGAGCGCGAACTTGCCGCCGTTCCGCTCGGCGAAGTCGACGGCGAAGTTGCCCAGCTCGCGGTCGTCGTGGCGGACGCCGAGGACGAGCAGCTTGGCCGCGTTGTCGCTGGAGATGCTCGCTTTCATCTCCTTCGTGCACGCGTCCTGAACGAGCGGATTGAACGAAAGAAATTGAAGGCGGAGAGGCTCACGATCAACAAGGCGACTTGGAAGCGACGAGCGACCGCGTACAACTCGCGAGCGTCTCCGGTCAGGTCGTTCACCTCTCCGCGGTAGCAGAACTCGATCATCCGCTCGATGGTCTTCCGGCCGAAGCTCTCGATGGAGCACTCCGCTTTGGCCGGCTGCGTGCGGAAGAGCGACTCGAAGAACGCCGATTTCTGAGCGAGGACGGCGCGGTGAACCTGCAAGCGAAAGAAGGAGTGAGCGGGCAGTCTTCCGATGAGAAGCTTACGGGAATCTTCTGACCGTCGACAAGAAAGCGGAAGTCCGCCGGCTGTCCGCCTTTCTGCTGCGAGCGCAACGCATCGATCTGGAACACGAGAAAGGATCGGTGGAGAACATCTCTCGAACTCACTTCTTTCAGCACGTCCGCCTTCTCCGCAACGGCCGCCTCGCCCACCGCCTTCTGCTGCTCGAGGGCGGCCGTCAGCTGGGCGATCCGCGCGGCCCACTCCTCCTTCTCCTGCTTGAGCGAGTCGTTCGGAAACAGCACGAAGGATCAATCGAATGAGTGAACGGGCACTCACCTCCTGCCGAACGACCGCCAACTCCTCGCGCAGCTTGGACGCTTCTTTCGCCGACTCGTGGGCACTCTCCTTCAACTCGCTTATCTAAAGCGCGCTCGATCGAATGAATCGTCGGAATGCGGAGCGCAAAACCTCGTCGTCTTTGAGCCGAAGCTCGTCCTCGAGTTTGTGCTCCGCGTCGACGCCCGCACGCTCCAGGCGCGCGCATTCCGCCTCCAACGCGATGAGGACGGACTCCAAGACGGCCGTCTGCAAGCACGCGCGGATTGCAGTCGATCGGAAGCGAACTCACGTCTTCGCGCGCCGATGCCGCTTTGCACTTCTCGTCGGCCACTTCCGCTTGCAGCTCGTGAATGCGCTCCGCGAACGTTTCGGCCGCGTCCTCGTCCGAGTCGTCGAACACGGGGGGCATCAGGAAGCTCTGGAGCACGAGGCGTGGTGGGTGGATTAAACGAAGAAACAAACCGGACGACCAAAACCGTCCATCATTTGGCGTTGGATCAAAGTGGAAATCGACGGCAAACTGACCATGAAAGCAAAGGGTGGAGATGAGTGGGGAGGTGAATCGCGCGGACGGGCGGCAGATGGACGCCGAGCGGTTGAGAAATCGGGACGCGGAACGCGTAAACAACGCCCGATTGCTCGACTCGCACGTCGCTCGACCGGCCGCGCTTTGCCTGCGCGCCCCGATTGCCGCCCATTCGCGTTCGCCCTGCCGATCGGCCGACAGCAAGCCGAAAGACGGGCGGGCAGGACGCCGCGTCCCGCCAAAATGGCCGCCTGCGAGCGGGGCGGCGGAGAACTCGGCGAGTCGGCAGCAAGCGGAAGTTTCGAAATGCTGGGAAACGGCGGCCGTTTCTCAAGCCCTCGATCGTCTTTTGTTGCGATTACACAAACGAATGGGGGCATTCGAGCGAAGGCGATAATCACACAGCTGCTTCACCGACAAACTCACAATCCCGACAGGACTTCAAACGGCAAGAGACGGCAATCGATCCGCGCATGTCTCTCGCGCACTTCTACCGCGCATGATGAGCTTCTCGCTTCTAATCGAAATTTTCGCGAGCCTCTCGGATCGCCTCTCGCCCACTCGTTACGTCAAAAGACGGTTCTCATAAAGCCGTCCTAAAACAGACGCGTGTGCACGTGCAGCAATGAGTCATCGCCCGCTTTCGTTCGACCCCATACTCCGAGAACTTCTCTCCGCTGCTCTGATTGCAAGTCGTGTCCGCAAAGAAATCATTTATTCGAACGAAAGAATCAAAACAAAGAAGATGGACATTTCACTTCTCATCAAGCGGCTCCCACTCGCTGGACGAACTCGAGTCGGAGCGCTCGTCCGCGTCCTCCACCGGTTGCTGCTTGTCGCTCGATCCTTTCACCATCGAGCCGTCCTTGAGCAGGCGGACGATCTTCTCGTAGACGTCCAGCTGGCGGCGGACGAGCGAGTGGACGGAGTCGGCGACCAGCAGGCGGAACTTCCCGCCGTTCACCTCGGCGAAGTCGACGGCGAAAGTCGCCAGCTCCTCGTCGTCGTGGCGGACGGCGAGGACGAGCAGCTCGGCCGCCGTGTCGCTGGAGATGCCCGATTTCAACACGCGCGTGCACTCGTTCTGCAACACGAGAATTGCGAGTAGAGTGGGAGGAGCGGGCAGAGGAACTCACCAGCAGCGAGGCGATCTGGAAGCGGTGGGCAGCGGCGTACAGCTCGGCGGCATCCTCCTCGAGTCCTCCGAGACGTCCAGAGTAGCAGAACTCGACCATCCGATCGACGATCTTATGCTCGATACCTTCGATTGCGTACTCGGCGGCCTGCGGGTCGGAGCGGAAGAGCGACTCGAAGAACGTCGATTTGAGCGCGAGGACCGTTCGGTGGACCTGCAAACGAAAAGAAGAGTGAGTGCGGTCGGTCTGTTGGCCTACGGGGATCAACTCGCCGTCCACGAGCAGAACGAAGTCCGTGAGGAAGCCGCTTGTCCGCATCGCCCACAGAGCGGCCGGGACGCGACCGTCCGCCGGCTGCCCGCTTTGCTGCTCCAATCCGGAGATCTTCGAGAGCAACGCATCGCGCTGCAACGAAACTAATCATGGAAGGAATGAATCGGCGAACCCACTTCCTTCTGCACCGCCGACTTCTCCGCAGCGGCGGCCTTTCCCGCCGTCTTGTGCTGCTCGAGAGCTCGCTTCAGTTCGACGATCTCGGCGCCCTGCTCCTGCTTGACCGACTCGTACTGAAACGAAGGGATGATCACGAAAGCGTTTGAGATCGAGAACTCACCTTCCGCAGAATGGCCGCCAACTCGGCGTGCAGCTTGGTCGATTCCTCTGCCGATTCGCGGGCCGTCTTCTCGTAGTCGTCGAGTCGTTTTTGGAGCGAAGAGAAGTGCCTTTGTTCGTTCGAGAGGGTCGACTTCAGCGCCTTCAGCTGAACGAACGGAATGCTCAGAGAAGGCAGGAAAGAAGAAGACGAACCTTGTTCTCGAGGACGGCGCGCTGCTCGACGAGCGACGTCTCGCGATCCGCCGCCTCTTTGGCGCCCTTCTTCCGTTGGGCGAGTTTCGCCTCAAGACTGTGGATCGTCAACTGGAGCGCCGTGTTCTTCGCCACTTGGGCGGCGGTCGGCAACGAAGAAAGATGAGGGCAGTGGGCGATGAAAATAACTCACCTCCGCGGCAGCCACCGCCTTCTCTTCCTCCAGCAGCTTGATGCGGGACTGCGCGTGGTTCAGGAGGGTCGTCGCCAGCAACTGCCGCTCGGCCGCCTCTTCCAGTTGCTTCTGCAGGTGCTTGCAGTCCGACTCCCGATAGCAGACGGTCGAAGCGAGCTCAGCGTTCTTCGTCACGTGGGCGGCGTTCTGCAAGGGAGCATTCACCGCAGTTTGCTGAAATAAACCCACCTCTTTGGTCGCCGCCGCCTTCTCGTCCTCCAGCAGCTTGATGCGGGATTTGAGCGCGTTCTGCGTGTTCTCCGGGCGCGCCACCATTTCCGGATACGCATTTCCGGACCGACTTTTCCGGACGCGCAGTTCCGGACGCGCGTTTCCGGACGCGACTTTTCCGGACCGACATTTCCGGATCCGACACTTTCGGACGAGATTTTTCCGGACGCGCTCCTTAATCCTACGACTATTTGTGTAGTTTTTGGTATCAAACGATTCGTCATAATTAGCTGAGCTCAAATATGTATAAATCAACCAGCAATCATTAGTCTGTCCCGTTTAATAACGCGGAAAACACATTTCTCGTCCGGAAATGTCGGGTCCGGATCCGTTTCGTCCGGAAATGCGCGTCCGGAAATGTCGCGTCCGGAAAAGTCGCATCCCGAAGAGTCGCATCCGGAAATGTTCCGTCCGGAAATGGTGGCGCGCCGTTCTCCGCCTGCAGGCGCTGCTCGGACACGCGGGTCTCCGATTGCTTGAGCTGAAACGAAAGATTTGACGGCTAGGAAGAGTAAGGGCCGCAAACCTGAGAGCGGAGAGTCTGCACTTCCTTCTCGTGGGCCGCTTTCTGTTTCGCCTCCTTTTTGCAGAACGAGCACTCGTCGGTGTAGACCTTGCAGAACACGCGGTAGTTGAGCGGCGGATGGACCACGTAGTTCATGTTGAGAGAAGCCTTCCATTCTGAAAGCGAAACGCAAAAACTGCGCAAAAGTACGACAAGAAAACGTACGCGAAATGTAATCGCCTCCGTCCTCGTTCGAGACCCACATAGCGCCTTTCAGTCCCTCCGCAGAACCTTCGATCGCGATCTTCACGTGCGGGTCCAGAAGGTGGGGCTTGTATTTCAGCACGAGGTTGAATTTCGTGCCCGGGCGGAAGGGGAGATCGCATTTGGGGCTCTCGACGTCCACTCCGCGGTACTGGACGACGTGAACCGACGAAAGGAAGGCGGAATGCTTACAGGAGGCCGCCATCTTCGCTGTGGATCGACGGCCAACTGAAATCGAAAGGAAAATGAGTGAGAAGGAGAGCAACGCGGGCGAAGAATTCGGAAAGATCGACGCGAACGGGCAAGCGGCCGGACGGGCGGCAGGCAGACGCCGAGCGGACGGGAGAATGCATAGCGCAAAAAACGTAAACAATGTCCGAGTGCCTGCCGCTCGCTCCTCGTGCGGCCCGCTCGCTGCTCGTTCGCGTTCGCCCGCCGATCGGGTCGCCTGCAAGCCGAAAAGCACGCACAAGACGGGCGAGCGGCAGAGAGACGAATGGATGGCGCCCATCGCGCTTCGAGGAGGCGGCCGTCTGGGAACGAGTGGAAAACGCGGCGACTCACCGGCAAGCCGCGAATTTCGAAACGACGGCAGCTGGAGAGCGATTTTCGGATCGTTCATCGGATCACACCTCGCAAATTGTTTTTCCATCGTTTCGAGCGTCTGTCGGCGTGTCGAATTTCAACGAACTGGAGGCGTGAGCTCTCGGCACACAAAACTTGTGTGCTTCCGAAACACTCAACGAGCACTGGCTTGAACGAACCGACGACGAGTAGAGGTTCTCTGCTACGCCCGCTGGTTGCAAACGATTTCTGTACGCACAGAAGCCGTTCGAGCCTGCTGTCAGATGAGATTTGACGAAAGTGGAGAGTCGCAGACGTTGCAAAAAACGGCCGTTCGGTTGGCAATTCGTTTCTGGACTTGTGGGTGGACTTTGAACCATGCGCTCTATGAGTTGCGTTGACCCCTGCAAGGCGAGTGTGTCCGAGAGTGTGTGCGGGAAAGAGGGCGCGCTAAACCAATCGGAGGTTTGCTCCAGCGGTCGCGCCGACCTCCACCCACTCGTCCGTCGGTGCAGCGAGCAGCCGCTTGATTTCTGCCCGCTTCCATCGCGCGAAATGTCGACTGCCGATCGAATCAACAAGGAAGAAATCGTCGAGAAACGCCTCGTCGTCGATCGCCTGAATGCCGACGAGTACAGTACGGCCGTTTCGGATCGCCTCCTTTTCAATTGTTGGTTCCCAAAGTGCGAAGACCCGGAGGCCGACGAGTCACTGATCGCCTACAACTGTTTGCTTCAGGAAGCGCGGTTCGTTTATTGCTTCCATTTGTTTAAGGCTCGTTTAGCACCCTCCAACCGAAGCGCTCCTGTGCCGCCGTTTGTCGCGAACTGAGGATTTCGGCGGAATGCCACTCGTGCTTCCGTTTCGTGCCGTTGACCGAAACAATCGGGATGTTTCTAATCGCGCAGACAAGCCGCTCAACGTCCGTCGAGCGGCATCAACGGTTCTTCATTGCGGACGTGGACTACGTGAACTCCTCGTACTCCGTTCGCTTGCCGGCCGAAGAAAACGAGACGGAAGTCGAGTTTTATTGGCTGCAACAAGTGACCTGCGACGGGCGTTTGCTGATCTTTGAAGATGCCGGAAATGATCGCGTCAAACGTTCCTTCTACGAGCTCGACGAACACTTCACTTCGCTCCGTCTACTCTTCACTTTTACCAACGAGACAACCGTCCGCTTCACCGACTTCCAACTCACACAAGGTCGTTTGTACTTCTTTTCTCACAGCCGACCGTTGAGAGACATGGAGCACCTGGCCGCCACAATGTCCACACTGCACTCGTTGGAGCTGGACAGCAACAAGCACAAAATGGAGGCAGTGGCCCGTCCTCCACTGGCCTCACACAAATGGGACGGCGGCTACGAACCGCGTGCTCTTTTTGGAAAATGGTTGGGACAACACTTCTACGCGCTCGTCGAATTGAAACACAAGAACGGCGAGTGGTCGAGTAAGCGTTAACCGACGGGGTTAAATTACAAAGACGTTGCAGAGAACATCGGCGAGATGGGCCAGTTCGATTGTTTTGTTTGTCGTTTCGATCTGTCCACTCGCTCGTGGTCCGAAGTTGTGATGCGCCTTCAGCGACCCATCGAACTGTCGAGCGCAATGAGTTACGAAAGTGTTCCAACGGAGAACCGCCTTAATTTTCTTGTTCGTTACGCCACGTGGCCGAATTTTGAGAAAGCCACCGCTTCGATTGTTGTGTGAGTTTCCCGCCAACACAAACGATCATCACCGACTCGTTGCAGGAAGCCGCTTCGTTTGCACCAGTTGGCCCTCGAATCGGTCGCCGGAGAGGTGCGGGCGAAAGGCGACAACGAACGCCGCCGACTACCGCCTGTTGTCCGTTCATTGCTGTTGTGTTGATCCCACGAGTGTTCGTGAATAAACGTTTGTTTGAACAGGCGGCTTTCAAGAAGCGGGCGGGCGGCGAGCGGAGACAGACGCCCAAAAACGGTTGATTACTTTCTTTTGTGGACCGTGCGCGGGACCACCTCCAAACGGGTTTGGGCTTTGAGCTACTTTAAAGCAACCGTTTCAACCAAACATGAGCGATGGATCTTGAGAATCGGCTGCCTTTTGCAAATGGGCAAGCGAACGCCCGAACCCCATGCTTTCGATCTACTCAGCACTTGAGAAGAGTGAGCACAACCCTTGGTTGAACTCGGGCATGTTTTTGTTCGTTTCGACCCACCACGCAATCCACCGCCCAGCATCGGCGGAGACGACAAGCGGCCATGTGCGATCAGAAGAAATCAAAGCAACGACCACTTTGCTCGTCCTTAAACAAGTGGCCAATGGCTAACTGCATTCTTCTCCTCCTTCTTCTTGCCCACTGCTGCCACGTGGTCGATCTCCATTCAACGGCGAAATCCGCACGATTCGCGGCCAACTGCGTCGTCGAACGGCCGCGGCCAGCGGTCCGCGCGTGCGAATTGGAGCAGAACAACGGGCGAGTCGGTCAGCGGTCGGTTCCGTACGTGATGCAACACCACTGCTGCTCAGCAGAAGCGGTGCTCAAAACAAGCAGCCAGCTGTCGGATCAGAACGTGGAGCCTGTGCGTGGAGTGCAAACGGCGTCATTTGTGCGTCCATGCTGCCGCTTGTCGATTGCTTTCATTTCTTTTGAGCTTCGTCGCTTATCGTCGTGAATCGAAGAGTGAACGGAAGAAGAGGGGGGTCGAGAATGATCAGTTAACCCCCAAAAACGGCCCACTTTCTAATTAAACCGTCCAGACGTCGCTTTGTGATGACTCGAAACGACTCGCGTCGATGCGCCGGCCCCACCCTCCGAGGGCAAACAATCGGGGCGAATAAAAGCGGCCGGTCGATACCGTTTAGTTCGCTCTCGACCGTCCAGCCCGAAACGAAATGAAGTAGGCGACCGTGTTGGCGTCGTTCGCCCTGTTGGCGGCGGTGGCGTGGATTGAAGCCGCCAGCTCGTTCGTGATGCCGATCAAGAAGCACCTGCCGACCGCCCAGCAAGTTTTGGCCCGCCGCACGATGGAGAGAAGCCGGCCGTCGCGGCTGCGCGCCCACCGCTTGGCCACCGGCACGCAAACTTTCAGCGACTACCTTGGTTCGTTCCTTCCGGCCCGCATCCTCTCATCGCTCGTGTTGCAGACAGCTTCTATGTCGGGAACATCACGCTGGGCACGCCGCCCCAACCCTTTCAGGTCCAACTCGACACCGGCTCGTCCAACTTGTGGGTGGTCGACGTGTCGTGGCAAACGGACCAGTGCAACCGCCAGGACAACCCCTTAGCAGAAGTACGACTCGTCGGTACGTGCCCGAAAGAATGCAGTCGATATTCATTGAGTCGTTTGCAGAAATCCTCCACCTACAAGAAGAACGGTACCTTCTTCGACATCAAGTACAGAACGGGCGAAGTGAGCGGCGAGCTCTCGTCTGACACTCTCATCGTGAGTTCCCCGCTACCTTTTGCGGCATTCTGCTGCTGCTGTTGCAGGTCGCCGGCCTCACCATCGCGGACCACGTGTTCGGGCGCGCCACGGCCGCGTATGATCCGTTCGGCTACTCGCCGTCGAACAGCATCCTCGGCCTCGGCTGGCCGGCGCTCGCCGAAGACCAGGTGACGCCGCCTTTCCAGGACGTCATCAAGCAGCTGGACCCGCCGGGTTGGATCGGTGAGCGGAAGGAAGCAGTCTTGTGATGACTCGTGTGCGTTCAGTCACAACACGCCCTCGCTCGGACAACCCGGCGGTCAGATCACGTACGGGGCGATCGACGAACTGCGACACGTCCAGCATCGTCTACACGCCCATCACCCGCGAAAGTTACTGGCAGTTCAAGTACGTTCGGTTGAGTATGGCTGGTCTCTTTTGCATTTGACATTGATGAAGAGCTACGTGTTACTCAACACCCATCGCTTCTATCAAATTAACTGCCCGTTTAGTGTGGACAGCTTCTTCGTGGGCACGTACACGAACCCGGCCACCGCCTCCGCCATCTCGGACACCGGTGAGCTGAGAAGCGAGCGAAGGGATGAAGGGAAGGATTGTTTTAGGCACGTCCTTCATCTTGGCGCCGTACGACGACCTGATCGCGATCGTTGACGCGGCGAACGCCGACTACGACGGCCAATACGGGCTGTACGTGTTCCTTTCAACAGGGGTGGCAGGTACACGGTGGACTGCAACGCCCCCAATCGCTGTCCGACCTCGTCTTCAGGTCAACGGCCAGCAGCTGAAGCTCCCGCGCACGGAGTACGTGGTCGACTTTGAGCTGGGCGAAGGCACGTACGCCCTGGGCATCGACGAGAACTTCGGCGACGATGAGTTAGCTTCCCGTGATTGAATGCGAATTAGGCGGGGGTATTAGCGATTTCGGCTGGCTGCTGGGAGACCCCTTCATTCGCTCTACTGCAATGTTTACGACGTGGGCGGCGAGCGCATCTGTTTCGCCAAGGCCTACCACCAGGAGGTCTAAGCGAAGCGACGATCCCGACTTCTTTTAAACGAATAAACAATCAGCAATAGGTAAAGACGTTGGCTGGAAACAGATGTGACTGCCTGTGCAGAATAGTTACCATATTGATCGTTTTGCACATAGCAGGCCGTCGCTCACGCAAGAGAACCAGACGAGTGCACCGCCCACAGAAACTTTTAACTCTTTGGAGGTCGTGAGCTTCCACTCTCCGCCTTGTCTCGTGGATGCGGGCACTTGTATGTGTTCGCAACCAACCAGACGGTCATTCATTCGACCCACGGCTTGCAGAACGCGCAGCGGCCGGCTCGCGGCTTCCCCCAGCTTTCGCATTCCAGCGGTGACCTTCTTGCTGTTTATTGTCTTTTCGGAGAAGAACGATGCGTTGCTACGCGCATCTTCGCGTCTTCATGGCGGGCAGCAGGAAAGACAGCCAAGAAGCTCCCGATTTCAATCTTCTTTTGATTCGCCGCCCGCTCCCCGCGTGATCGATCCAAACGGACAAAAATAACCTAATTTATTCCCTTTAACTAACCGACAACAATCTACTCAGTTACAACAATCAATCAACGAGCAACAAACACCTAATAAACACCAATCACATCATTCAACGAGGGGAGGCTTGTCCAGTGGGCGGCGGTCTACTGACGGCGGCGGGAGCGGATCTCAACTTGGTAGAGAGGTCCGCGGGCGGCGTTCCGCGCGTCGATCTCGCGCTCGAGGCGCGTGTAGTGGACGCAGATCCAGCTGTAGAGTCCGATGGCGAACAGCACCACACACCCGATCCTGAACGAGAAGACGAGGAGTGAGTGAGTGGAAGGAAAAGGAAAGGACGTACGCGCCCAGGAAGATCCTCTTGTACCAGCCGTGGAACGGGATGAAGACGGCGCAGCGGCGGGTGAGAGCGGGGTGCGGCAGGGGCTCCACGCGCTCGGCCAGCGGGTACAGTGAGCCGCTCTGCAAGAAGGGATGGATGAGTGAATGAGGAGTGGAGAGAACGTACCTTGGCCTCGGGGAAGAAGAAACGGAGGGCGGAAGAGCCTGGTTGGTCGCCCCAGGTCGTCACGCGAATGAAGGCGACGTCTTTGGCCTTCATTTGGTCCAGCGACTTGTTCAGCTGCTTGAAGAAGTGGTCCACCGCGGTTCCGACTTCTTGCGGCATGGCGAGAGTTTGCGAATCGCCGCTCACCACTTCGAAGATTTCGATGGGACGATCGGGATGAATCGCGACACGTCCGCGAATGCGGGAACGAAAGCGAGGGAATTTATCTGTAAAAACCAAACGATAAGACTGCAATAGAATAATGAAGGCCTCACCGCCAATCCAGAACGTCAGCGAACGGGTCTCATCGCACCAGAAAGTCAGCGTTTCCGTTTGCGTTCCACTTTCGGGGCCAAACGAGAAGTAAACGAAGAGACTGAAATGATGTTTTCACCAAAACTAATAAACCCAATGAAACATACCGAGCGCCCGGCTGGAAAAGTCCCCACTCCAAGCACATGAACTCGACGTGCAGCGGCCCGGCGGATTCCATGTCGCCCGTGAAGTGCATCGCGACCTCGACGACTTCCTCTTTGGCCAACTGCAGCGCGTTAACGACCCTGAAACGAACCAAGTGGATGAAAGGGTAAGAAAGAACGAGGGAGGGAAACTCACACGCCGCCGTTGACCTCGTCGACGGCCAGGTAGCGGCGGTACTCGAGCGGCAGCCACTTGTTCTGCTTGACCACGAAGAACTTCTGGCTGGCGGTTTGATCGTCCTTGGAGTCCGTCGAGTCGGCCGTCTGGACGAGCGGGACGGCAGCGGCGAAGACGAGGAGGACCGCGAGGGTCCAGCGAGTCCACGGCATCGCGACGGTCGAGCAGGAACGGAGCGGCCGGGAGCGGCGGGAGCGATTGGAACGCAGAGCAACCGATCGGTTCGAGCGAAAAAGAGCGAAATGCGGCGAGTGGCGGCGGCCCGAAGGCGACGGCGGCCGCCCGGCTGCCACGTGTTCCCTGCGGATCGCTCGCGGCGGGACCGCGCGCGCGTTCGAGGCGTAATTTCCGGGTCGCTCGGGGGCTTCCGCGCCTGCTCGCTCCTCGTCTTTTGCTTCGATCTACTGCAGTTTGTTTGGCGATTAACTCGTCAATCGTTCTCTTTGTTCCGTTGCCCCATACAACCGCCAATCGAATCCGCTTCTCTGTCTTGACTCGCGTTCTTCGAGGGTTCGATTGAAGGGCAGGCGGTCGTCATCCGCTACTCCGCTCTGGTTTACTCCTGCAATCCCCTGCGAATCCCATAGGATCAAGCGGCAACTTTAGCGGTCGTGTGTCTGCCGCAAACCGGAAGTTATAAGGGGCTCTTGACGCCTATGGTGTGCGCTGAGATCGCCGCTTCTTTCTTGAAGACCACCGTGCTTTGCAACAGAAGACTTTTTTCGAAGAAACGAAAGATGAGCCTCTTCACAGACGACCCGTCCGAGTCATTCGGCCTGCTGGGCGGCCGCCTCCTCCTCCTCCTCGTTGAGGAGCGCGACGATCCGCAGCTCGGCGGCCCGTCGCTGCTTGAGCGTCAGTTCGCCGAGGCGGTGGCCGATGTACGCGAGGAACCCGTGCAGCTCGAAGTCGTCGAGAACGGCGCCTTCTTGCGTGTGGTCAAGTGCACTGAAACGAGGAGAGTGAGCGGGAGGACGAGAAAGTAGGCGCCCGGTCGTCCTCTGCCGCCTTCTTCTTGACGAACGGCCGCACGAAAACCGTCTGCTCGAAGTGTGCCCAGTTCGTCGGCACGTGAACGGGCGAGACGTCGGGCTCGCGCTCCCGTTCCGCGCGCGCCTCGGCCGCACGGCGGAGGAGCGTCGCGTAGTGGTCGCGCAGGTAGTTCCGCTTCATCAGCGTGTCCCTTCCTCCTGCAAACACACAAATGAATTGTGCGAGAAGAAGGAAGGCAGGTGTTGTCTGCAAGCAAGCGGCCAGCCGTTGGGGAACGAGCGGGCGCCCAATTCGCTGGGCGCGCGGACGAAAGCCGCCCGTTCGCCCCAAGCAGCCGGAGTGTACGAGGAGAAGTTGGAGAAATAAAAAGCAGACAACACTGTAGCCTCTTCTTCAATCCACTGCGAATCGGCAGCCCGGCAATCCACGCTGGACTGATTCACGTGCGATCACATACATCACGGGAAACTCACGTCGACAGCCGACCGTCCGGGCGATCGCCTCCCAAACCGGCCGTTTCGCGCGGTTGTCGCGGTAGCGCCGGAGGGAGTGATCGTAGAGGAACGGCCGCAGGCGCACCTCCATGATCAGCAGGCTGCTTGTGTGCACCCAGTCGTTCTCGGACGCGTCGGCGGGCATTTCGGCGGCCGGAAGAAGCGAGAAAGACCGACGAGGAGCGGCGAGCGGCCGGTGAGCGGACTGCTCGCTCGAATCAACGGAAAAGAAGAAGCGGACTTTTCCGAGGGATTCTGCGCGCCACTTCGACGACTTCGTGTTCAAGTCGGCGGGAAGCAGTTGGCCGTCCGTCCACCTACTACATTGTCGATGTTCGTCTCCCTCCCGTTCGTTCGCTTCGTTCAGCTCCAGGTGGGCGGCGGCAAGTGCGTGGTTGTTTGTACGACGAAGAAGCCGCTTTCGTCCGTTTCATTACCACTCGCATCTCGATTCGAACGAATCGGCGAAGAGCAAAGCAGTGCCGGGAACCCCTCCGTGTCGTCGAATAAAATCGCCACAAAAGAAACGGTTATTCCGTGTGGTCCACAAGCGCGCGGATTGAACGGAGGCTATTCAAAGAGAAAGAATGGAGAGAAGAAGCTTTGTTTGAACAGCGGAGTAGCCGGAAAGCAAGCCGAAGGGCACTGCCGCTACCAATCGATAAACCAGCCGAATCTCAAACGGAGGAGGACGCCACGTGTTTCACCGTTTGATCGCGAGTTAGCTCTCCCCGCACTGCAGCGCGCATTGGACGGTCGCTTTCCACCGCGCAACATTCAGGCGTACGAGCGAGCAGAAGCGCCTTGAGGTGCACACAACTCCCATTTTCCGTACCTTCGGCGGACAAGAACACGATTAGTCATTAGGATCTTAACAGCAGACGTTGAATTGGTCACGGGCGTGACCGCGTTGAACGTTGTGAGTTCTTTGTGCCGTTGAATCGCTATTCTGATGACAAACCTCCCTACAGTTCGGGGGGCAAAGACCCAAAGCAGCGGATCATCGTTCGTCTTGTGATGATAAATGCTGAGCCATAGAGGAGTGATAAAAAAGCGTAGAAAAGAAATTAAGGGCGGAATTGTGGTGGGCACCAAGCGTTCACTGCCCAATGATTAGGGGTGTGCCCGCCGTTCAGTTTTTGTTGCAAGGTTGAATTTAAGACCGCCGGTGAGCAGCAGACCGCACCTTCGACTTCTGCAACGATGAAGTCACTCCTTCTCTTTCTTCTTCTCGTCGTCCCCGTGCACGCGACAATTCTCCCGCCGAAAGCCGAAGCGGAAAGCTTCTCGCTGACCGGCAAACTGCACCGCCGCATGGCCGACGACCTTCTCGTCTACCAGCGGCAACGACGAGCCGCCAACCCGCGCGAGAACTTTCTGCCGGAATATCCGGGTACTCGCCATTCACTTCTCTTCGTTGTTTGGTCAATGGTAATTTAGACGAGCTGCTGATTACTAACGTTGCGATCAACAAGACCAGTACGCTTGTACCTATCAACCTTCGATGTCTAATCCCTTTTTGTAGATCAAACCTTTGCGCTTTCGGTGGAAACAAACGCCGACCTGCTCTTCTTCTTGGACCCCACGTACCCGACTCTGCAACGCGGTCAACCTACCTACAACCCAGAGTAAGTGCAATAGTCTAGCGGTGTAGTCGTATCTAAAGAGTGTTTGAAAAACCGAATCTATAACCAACAAACTGGCTTTGAAGGACAAGTAAACGACCCTTACGGCCTTTTAAACCTTTGAGTTGTTCAGCGCTTCCGGCGGCGTCGAAACGACGCCGCGTATTAAGCAAGAAGTTGGCGACAACGACGTCTCCGGCCCATGCTACGCGGACGTCGTGAAGGTGGGCGGTGGAGCGAACAATCCATTAGCTAAAGAAGGTCGTTTAGCTTGTCGACGTCGGCGTGTGGAATCAAACGTTTGCCGCAATTGACAACTGTAACGGCTTCGAGAACCCGCCGTTTGTGGGCTTCGACGGAGTGATTGGCTTGGCTTGGTGAGGGGGTAGTCAACAGATTGGTCATTTAGTTAACGTGTTTAGGAACCCGAGTCTCAAGGACGATGTAATTTATTGGGTATCTGACCTCCTAATCACACTCTTTAGACACCGACGCCTTTCTCCACGCCGATTCTGAACATCTTCGGCACTCACCCGGGTTTGCCCCGCTCCTACATGCTGTGGCTGCAGCAGGACAAGCTGGAAGGGAACCGAGCGCTTGACTGGGCGATTTCGTTCAGCGGCGACATCCACAGCAAATGCACCAAAGAGCCGTTGGTGTCGACGGCTCTCTACTTGAACGGCCAGTATGGAAAGCTGGCCTTCAAGCTGGACACGTTCAGCTTCGGAGATCAGCAGCAGGACGGCGACGTCGCGGTGCTGGACAGCGGGTAAGTGCGACGTGCTGTTCGGGGGCGTGGTCGGTGCATCGGACGCAGAAGCGGCCGGGAACAGCCGTTCCCAGGGCCAAAGTGAAGCAGCGGGAAGCACCGACGTGTACACTGCTCTCTTCCATTCGTTTTTTCCTTTCGATCAGCTCATGTCCCGTTTAGAACGCCCGTCATTCTACTTCCGTCCGCGATCTACTACAAGATCTTCGCGGTCATTCAACCGGATTACGACTTCGATCTCGACATCTACACGACCGCCTGCTCGAATGCGGGCAAATTCGACGACTTCGTTTTCACGATCGACGGTGTCCAGTTGGCCGTTCCATCCACCAACTACATCGTCGACGTTTGTCTCCTTCTCTTTTCCACTCACTCACTCCCACTTGATCGCTTTCAGCTCCAGCTAGGCGGCGGCCAGTGCGTGGTGGCGTGACCGCTCGTCCGACGTCCCTTACGTCCTCGGCACGCCGTTCCAATGGACGTTTTGCACAAAGTTCGACATCGACAACTCGGAGATTTCGTTCCACAACGTCCTCAATTGATCGCCTCCAGTTCTTGTGAATTCTGTCTTGATTGATCAACTGTTAAACCTTTGAGCATGCACAAATGTTGGAGCGGCGATTGGAGTGAATGAGCGGAGAGTGGGCGATCCGAGGGCGTTCTCGAATTCGGGTGAAAAGGCCGGTTTGCAGCGCCAATACCCGCGAGTCGCTTGTGCCGCCCAAGCCAGCCGGTTGCTCCGAGCAGCGAGGAGACTGACGAACCGCCCAGTTCTTTGCTCATTCGATCCCTCGGGCCAGTCGTTCATTCCGCGGGCTCGACGAATTGAAAACATCCGCCCGCTTCCAGCGAGTTCAACTCTTGACGGCCAGCGGGCGACTCGGACGAACGGAAGGAACGAGTGGATGAAAGGCGAGAAGTTGTGGTGGATCACTCGTCGTCGTCTGTAGTGGACGGCGTTGTTTGGTCGCCGTTTCGCCGTCGAAGATTCCTTCCTAACGTCCACCGCTTCCAATCGATCGCTCTCGTCCACATTCAACAGTCCTCGGTTAGGAGGAAAGCGAACGGATGTCTCCGGCGAACATTTCGGATCTTCGTTCAGCGGACGGGCGTCCCCCTGCGAGAAGGCGAACAGGCGACTTGGATCGAGGAGCGGAGGGGGTCACAGCGGACATCTTTCCTTCTTTTTGACCGCCCATTCGCCCGCCTGACGCCAAGTCCCAAAAAGACGCAATGCTCACCACTTGTTCTCGTCCTTTCGGCACATGGGCGGAGATGGGAGGAGTGGATGAGAAGGAAGCCGACGAATGAATGGGAGGAACGTGTTTATTCGCGCAGACCGAAGAGCGGGAAGGAGTGCGTCTGGAGAGCTGTCAGTGGCTTCAACAAGCGGCCAATTGGAGGCCGATGGCGCCCGCGGCGACGAGCAGCGAGAGCGCCTTAGCCGGCAGGGCGTCGAAGGCGTACGCATGGCCCCGACGGTTTTTGCTCGCCGACCGCTGGCTTATCGCCTCTAGAGCAATACAAACTACACACTCGATTGGGACGAAACGAATGACGTTTTGTTGAACGGCCGATTTTCCTGGCCGTTGGGCGTCGATTCCCGCAGCAGTATTGACCGCTGTGTCTACGGGGTCGGTCTTTCTTTTGCGTGAAATGTAGTGGACGGTGATTGGAAGCAAGTGACCAAAAAAGTCCCCCTATTCCGCTTTTCGTTCTTGTCTGGGAGCTCGATTTGAATCTTCTACGAATGCTCGAAGCATCCACGCTCTATGGACATCTCTTGAACGGATGTATATCGGCCGACTATTGGCTTACGGCAACCGTTCATGATGACGCGACGTCATTTCGAATGTCCGCATTGGTGCCTACGGAAAGCGAGCAAAATACTCGAACCCTGTCGTGTGTTCGTTCGGGTCGACCTCGCGGTTGGCCGCCCAGCAGCGACGATAAGACACAAAATGGGTGATAAGCGGACAGAAAGAGGGGAACAACACAAACTAAATAGATGGAATGGAAAGGTCGCCAATGCAGACCGACTGTTTAGAGTGTTCCTGTAGTTTCTGTTCGGCGGTCGGTGGGCTCAATTTAAAGACGACCAATGAGCAGCAGACCGCACCTTCTTGTTCACTTCAACCACGATGAAGTCACTCCTTCTTCTCGTTCTGCTCGCCTTCGTTGTGCAGGCGGCGGTGATTCCTTCAAAGATGGAAGGCCACGTGTTGTCCGGGAAGCTGCACCGCCGAATGGCCGACGATCTCCGCGCCTACCAACAGCAGAAACGGGCCGCCAATCCGCACGAGAACTTTCAGCCGAATTATCCGGGTTCTCATTACTAGCTTCGAGTAATTCATCGGTAACTGAGCCTTTAGATGAGCTGCTGCTCGTTGACGTTTGGATTAACAAGACCGTTAAGTGGGGAATCTTCTTTCTTTGTTCTCTGAATCCCCGCTTGCAGACCAAATCTTCACGGTGTCCGTTGAGACGAACGTTGACCTGCTCTTCTTCCTCGATCCCTCCTATCCGACGCTGCAGGTCGACCAGCCCACCTACGACCCGGAGTAAGTGGAACGGAAATAATACGGTAGTTGCGTCTCCAAACTATTGCAATTGATTATAATTTGTCTGTTACCTAAACGAAGTATCGGCCGGCGAAAGCTAAGAGGAACAAGCGGACATAACCGAACAATACAATTTTAAAGGCGCTCTTAGACACTGGGCTTGTTTAGAGCCTCCGGCGGCGTCGAAACGCACTACTTCATGGGACAAGCCGGCGAACACAGTGTCTACGGTCTTGGCTACGCGGACATTGTGAACGTGGGTGGTTGAGAGAGCAATGCATTAGCTAAAGAAGATTGTTTAGTTTGGCGACCTCGGCGTGTGGAACCAATCGTTTCCCGCAATTGTCAACTGCGACGGTGACAATCCGCCGTTCGTGGGCTTCGACGGAGTGCTCGGATTGGCCTGGTAAGCGGGAAGTCGACAAACTAGTCAATTAGTTCTTGTATTTAGGGATCCGAACAACAAGGACGACGTAATCCAACTATCTATTGGATATCTCACTTCCTCATCCCAAACTTTAGCCTCTTTCGCCTTTCTCGACCCCGATTCTGAACGTCTTTGGTGCTCGCCCGGACGTGTCTCGCTACTACATTCAGTGGCTGCAGCAGAGCACTCACGAAGGCCAAAGAGAACTCGAGTGGAAGATTTCGTTCGGCAGCAACGTCGACGGCGGATGCGTCGAGCAGCCGCTCGCTTCCGCGGATCTCTACTACGACAGCTTCTGGGGAGCGCTGGCCTTCCGCTTGGGCTCCTTTGGCTTCGGCCGATACGAGCTGGACGGCGACGTCGCGGTGGTTGACAGCGGGTAAGCGGCGGCGAGCTGGTTATCGAATTGGGAGGAGTGGTCGGGGTTCTGAAGCGGAGAAACGCTCGAAAGAACATTGAATCAAGCATTACTCAACGACCAGCAAGACGCGGAAACTAAAACAAAGGTTCCCTGTCCGAACTTAAAAAAGGTTAGAAACGACGTTAATGCAAAACACAATTCCGTGCTTCTTTCTGGCTGGTTCCTTTTCGCTTTGATGCTCACGCTGTTCAGTATTCCAACGATTCGACTCCCGTACGACGCTGTCGTGGCCGTCTACGCGGTCATTCAGCCCGATTACGATTTCGATCGCGGCATCTACACGACGGACTGTTCGAATGCGGGCGTCTTTGACGACTTTGTGTTCACGGTTCTGGGGAAGCAGCTGTCCGTGCCGTCCACTAACTACATCGTTGACGTGCATTCTCCCTTTCATTCCTTCTACCTACTCGCCTCTTTTTCAGCTTGGCCTTGGCAGCGGCCAGTGCGTAGTGGCGTTCGAGACCTCGCTGTGGGTTCCCTACGTGCTCGGGACCCCGTTCCAGTGGACTTTCTGCACGAAGTTCGATGTCGACAACTCGACGATTTCCTTCCACGACGTCATCAACCAATAGACGTCGATATAACGAATAAACATTTCAAGCATGCACACAGTTTGGAGCGCGGACTGCAGCTGACGAAACAAGAAAAAGAACGGTGGATTCGTTCGCTCAAGAAGAGCCTTTTTGTTTCGAGGGGTTTAGCAGCGGCAGAGAGCAATCGAAGCAATGCGTTCATGCAAAGAGGTAAGAAAAGAGTGATGGCGTCCGCGGCTTCACGATTAACGAGCGGTCATTTCGATCAGGAAGACCTTCACAGTGACGACCGCCGAGATATGAAAGTCGCGATCGTTGCACGCGCACTCCGCGAAGCCGTCGCCCGTGTGCGCGCAGCCGGAGCAACTGCAATCACGAAAAGAAGGCGGGGCTCACGCCCCGTTCCCGACGACACCGCGGCGTTGCGTGACGGCGCCCGCGGCGATCGTCTCGTGCAGCACGAGCGTCCGTTTTGCGGCGGTTCGGCCGTCAGGTTGCTGCGGTCCGCGCAGCAGACAGCCGCGTCCACTTGTCGGCCGTAGAGGAGGGCGGCGAGCAAGACGAACAGAAGTGAGTGGCAAGGCATCAGAGACGAGCGAGGAAAGCAGCGGAGAGTGCTGTGAGTGGGCGGGTGAAAACGACCGATGGGTTAATCTTTTCGCGTCGGCCCACAAATACGATCGATACTCGTCGGGCGTAAATTGCACTGCGCCATTGCTCTTGTTCCCGTGAAGGTTTTCGAGCTTTTATTCGAAACAAACGAAGCTGCTTTCGAGGACAAAGCGCCCGCTTTCTTTCGATCCTTCGCCGCCGTCGATCATCCCCTCGTCGTCCGTCTTCTCGAATGCTTTGTTTGATCAATGACCGTTCTCTTGCCGTTCGAACGACAAAACAAGCGTCCACTGCCACTCCACCCGTTGGCTCCTCCTTGCCTTCGGCTGGCCTGCGACGCCCCGAGCGGCTTCCTTTTCGTCATTCCCGCAATTCCAAAAATCGCCCGTCGAGGCGATCAAAGTGGCTGGTCGTTGAACGACGACTGTTCCCGTGCAATCGGTTGCGGGAGTGGAACGAACGCCGAATTCAAGACCGATCTTTTGCGTCCTTGAACGTGGCGAGTGTTTACACGACGCAACTCGTCGCTTCCAGTTGTCGTCTGTCATCGGTGATGAATAAAAGCGCATGTTTCCTTTGCAATATAATTGGGTCTTTTCTGAGGGATTGGGTCTTTTCTCCACTGATTGGGTCTCTCTCCACCGATTGGGTCTTTCCGAAAAGGACCTAGTTGGGTCTTTCTCCACCGATTGGGTTTTTTTCTGAGGGATTGGGTCTTTCCTGCACCGAATTACGGACCTCGCCCGAAATGCTGCCGAGATGGTTGGCGTGTGTTGCACGGCGAGGCGCTCGAGGCGATGCCACTGCCCGCGAAGTCGCTCTGTGCAGCCTTCACTTTTGCGAGCGCCCGGCTGGTCGGCGCAATTCCGCGAGAAGAGCCGTTCGACCGCGATAGCCCGCACTACTTGGAGCAAGCGGAAACACTCGTTAGTGGAAGGCCGCTATTTCGGTTTCTGTTCGTCCTCGAGTCTCTCGCTCTCCTCCTGCCTGCTCTTCTGCCCGCCGCTCGGTCATTCCGCCCAAGAAGCTCGTTCGCTCGCCGCTGCTTTTTGTCGACTTCAGCCTCCTCCTGCTCCAATCGGGAGAGGGGAAGTTCCTTTACGATCCGCAGAACACGCCCTTCGATTCGTGCGCAAAAGAGCAGGAGAGCGGCAGCATGAAGCATTTGTGAGCATGCAAACGACTTCTCCGGACGATTCTTTCAACGAGTTGGCGACCTGCACCTCGTCTTCAATCGCCGTGCAATGGACCAAGTATTTGCAGCTTCAATTGTACGCTTGGCCTCACGAGAGCGCTGAATTTGGGTGAGTTCCTTTCTTTCCTTCACTCAACTCGTCCCTTTTGCAGCTTTCATGTAACGATCAACGGCAACTGCATGCCTTGAGTTGTGAGGTCCAAGCGGGTCCGCGTGCTGATTTGCGGGCTTGTTTGGCAGGTCTGAAAGATTGGTGGTCTGCGGCTTGCCCCCTCGTTCACTCGACTGTTTATTCACCACAAATCAAAGCAAACAAATAGCAGACAGGGCGTGTTCATCTCGTCGCAATCGAGTCACAAGCGGTCGTCCGCGTGTCCCACCTGCAAAAAGAGACATCAGTGGACGGAACAGACCGTTGAAGTAGGTGCTTGTGGTAGTCGCAGAGGAACTCGCGCATTTGGTTGTCCGTGTACATCCCAACAAGGAAAGCCGTCGAGCTTCACCACGGGCACAACGTTTGGAGTTCTCCAACGACCTCGCTTCTTTCCAGCAGGACGTCTTGCGATGCGCTCGACGAGGTCGTCACAAGTTGTTCATCACGGAAAGGGGGCTAAAAGCGAGAAGTGATGAGAGGAGTTGCAAGTGGAGGGCTCTCACCCGTTCGATCGGCCAAGAGGCGAAGGAAGACATGGAGGAGAGCTTTCTCACGCGTCCTCCATCTGAACAGCGAACTTGACACGCAGAAGCCCTTTCGTTCCCACGCCGGGTGCCCTCGATCACGGAAGGCGGCGGTTGACGAGTGCATCACATGCGCCTCGGTCCGCAGTTGCAGCAGGAGCGGCTGCCGGTCGGTCGACTTCAAGGCGCGTCGGCCTGCAAACAGCTGATGAAGGGGAGGGGATTGAACGGAGGAACTGACCGGCGACCTTGAGGACGAAGCGGACCCCGACGAGGCACGGGTTGTCGAAGATGAACGCACAGCAGCAGGAAGAGCGGAGTCCAGAAGCTCTTCTCCGTTGCTTCGGAGGAGCTTGAAGATTGTGGCCGTGACTGTGCTCAACAGTCCCGAGTTCGCCCTGGATTCTGTTCGTCGTCCCACTGCGGAAGCACCGCTCGGCCGACTGGAATGAGCGAGGGGACTAGACGGCCAGGAGGAAGAAGGGCGGACTCACACGACAAACGATCGTCCCAACGAACTTGTCGCCTTCAAGTTGCGAGCCTCGCATCCCGGACAGAAGAACGATGACAGTCGGCCGTCCACGAGAAGCGCCTCTGCCGACCAGCCGAGAGCGACCGCTCGTCTCGCAGTCGGCAGCAAAAGGAAAAGGAAGGGGGAGAGCGGAGAATGAGCCGACCGCTCGCGACGAGGAACGAAAGGGGCGACTGGATGCCCGCCGCTCCCTCGCTGGAAGTCGACTGCGGATTGCGTTCGGGATTGCGCAACGAATCAATCGCTTGCATTCGAAATGGACGCGATTATTCCGCTGGGGAGTGAGGGCTGGTGCAGGAGTGGAATCGTTGAGGGATTCTCTTTCAACCAGTCGAGGATGTCTTGCCGTTCCAGCCGCTTCTTTTCGATCCACTCGTTTCTTTGCAATCGGCGTTGAGCAGGCAGATGGCGACGTTCACGCCAGACTCTCTGCAAACTCACGGAATTCCCATGGACATTCTCGTGAATGCGACGAGAAGTGGGGCCACGAGAAGTTCGGTTCGTTCCTCTCCGTCCACTCCAACAATCTCCGATACGAACAGGAGTGATCGTCGACCATCGGTATCTCGAAGCTCCGGGCAACCCGGTCGTCAACGGGAAGACAGACTCGACGGAGAAGCGGCGGAAGTCAGCCGAATTGGCCGCAGCGATGAAAGCGGATGGCGCAATTGCGATCGTCCAACTCAGCCACGACGGTCGGCAGCTTCCCGCTTCGGTTCGTCCTCCCTCTCATTCAAACGATCTGCGTTCAACCGTTCTCGTCGATGGACGTGGACATTCGACTCGCTCGGACGGTCTACGGGAAGCCCCAACCGCTGATCGTTGCGCAAATCCAAACGGAAGTGTGAATGCTCGGAAAAAAGCGCAGAATCGACGTTCTGCTTTCCGCTCATCGCTACTTTCGGTCGAGCATTGAACGCGTGTCCACTCTGCATTGGACGGCTCTTTCTACCCGATTGCAGAGAGGAAGTGAGCGTTCGGGCGCCCGACTGCCGTCCGTCTGCTCGCATTCGGGCGTCTTTCGGCTCTTCGATTACGCGCCGACCGCCCGCTCCGATCAGACCGACCGCCACGTGGAAGGAGGGCCGCGTACGCGGAGGAGGCAACCGACCGCCCAAAAGACGGAAGGGAAGCGGCAAGGAAAGTGCGTCCGACTCGCCCGCCTGCCCGAACGACGGAAGGGAAGTGAGAGGAAGCAGGTAGGAGGTGTACTCGAGCCATTCACCTTCCCAATCGAGCGCCCATCCGCCTCTCCGCTCGCTCATCCGGCCGCCCGCTGCCCAAAAAGGCGGAGAGGGCGCACTTGGGCTTCCCGCCTGCTAGGCCGCCCGCATGCGGAAGGAGGGCCAGCCCTTCCCTCCGATCGCCCCACCGCTTGCTCGTTCGCTCGTCTTCCAGCGGCCTGCCCCTCCAAACACTCACTCGCCCGCCCGCTCGCTGCCCAAAAGCCGGACGGCGCCCGGCCCCATCCGACGGCCGCCCGACCGAAAGGCGGCCGCCGCACTCGCCACTCTTCCGCAAGCGATCCGAGCGGCCGGTCGTTTCGCGGGCCGCCGCTCTCCCCTCCGCTCTCCCGTCCGCTGCGTTTCGCGTCCAATCGTCCGATTTCTTTCGTTCTTTCCAACTTCCGCTTCCAGATTCCCGCTCCTTCCGCTCCGCTCCGAGATGCCGCCCACGGGAAAGAAGGCGACCGACGGCACGAAGGCCGTCCGCTCGAAGTCGGCGCCCGCCGAGCGGCAGACGGCGGACGTCGTGCGGCGCGCCCGTCTCGAAGACGAGGAGTGGTACGTGGGCATGATGGGCCGCGACGGCATCGAGGCGAGTTTTCGTTGATTTCTGGGATGTTTCCTGCTTCTTCGTCTCCTCGCTGGGCTCGTCATCCTTCCTTCCCTTCCACCCACTCTTCCTTACCGTCTCTTTCGTTCCTCCACTCCCCACCTTCTTTCCTGCTTTTTCACCCTTACCGCGCACTCTCCACTTCTCTCGCCACTCTCCCCCATCCCCTTACAGCACTCGTCCCTCCCCGCTGCGTCCCCCGCTTCTCGCCACCCTCCACTCTCTCCGCTCCGCTATCGCCGCCCGTTCATTGCCGGTTGCAGCCGTTCCTGACGACGGATGGGGAGTTCGCGGTGCGTGCCAGCGAGAAGAACGGCAAGTGCGAGCTGGTGCTGGTGGTACGCGACGGCGGCCGCATCAATCACGTGACCATCCGCTGGTGTTCGCGCAACGCCCACTGGACGGTGCTGCCGGGCGTGAGTTCCCGCCCCGCCTCATTCCACCGCACACTTCTTTGCGCTTGCAGCCCGACCCGAAGGGCTTCCCGTCGCTGGCCGAAATGATCGCCTTCTACGCGGCGAACGACCTGAAGCTCGGCGGGCGCAAGTTTCGACTGCGGCGGCCGTGCGCGAAGCCCCGCTGGTGGGTCAGCTGGCGGGACATCGTGTACAGCACGCGGGACAAACTCGGTACTCCCCTCCTCTCCACCTTCCTCTCATCCTTCTCTGCTGCAGGCCAGGGCAACTTCTGCGACGTCTACAAGGGCCGCTGGGACCGCAAGGACAAGGCGGTGAAGATCTGCCGCGACGCGGACGGCCGCAAGTCGGACGAGGACCGGCAGGTGGCCGCCGCCCGCGACACGCTCATGCAGGAGGGCAAGCTGATGCTCGAGGTGCGGCACGTGAACGTCATCCAGGCGAGTGCCCTCCGTTCTCCGGTGATCAGTCGACCGTTCAGTTCTTCGGGATGGCGTGCGAGCAGCCGCCCGTGATCGTCCTGCTGGAGCTCTGCCCGGGCGGCTCGCTGCTCGCGCTCCTCCGCCGCTGGGCGCCCGCCATCTCGACGGGCGAGCGGGTGAAGTTCGCGCTCGAGGCGGCCGAGGGGATGCTCTACCTGCATCAGAAGTGAGTCCCCTTCTCTCCTCTCTTTCACTTGTTACAGGGGGATCATCCACCGCGACCTGGCCGCCCGCAACTGCCTGATCAGTCAGCACGGGGCGCTGAAGATCGCCGACTTCGGTCTCTCGCAGGTGATCAGCGAGACGGTGCGGCGCGTGCAGAGCGGCGAGCAGATCCCTTGCCGCTGGATGGCGCCCGAGAGCCTGTACGCGCGCGCCGTCTTTTCGCTGAAGACGGACGTGTGGTCCTTCGGCGTCCTCCTCTACGAGATCTTCAACGACGGCGGCAAGCCGTGGCCCGATTGGCCCAACAAGAAGATCGCCACGTGGATCCGCCACGGCCGCATGCCCGCCCTGCCCGCCCGCACGCCCGCCGCCGTCGCCGAGCTCGTCCAGCGCCGCTGTTGGGTCGTGGAGGCGGAGGCGCGATCCACGATGATGCCCGTGAAGGAGGCGCTGGAGGCGATCTCGGCCGCCCATCCGTACAACTTGGAGGAGGTGAGTGGGCGCCCGTTTTCTCACGACTTCCGCCCGCTTGCAGCTCGCCGTCAACCGGATCCCCGGCGTGCGCGCGATGGCGCCCGCGTGGATTCGCGCCGTGCAGCGCGTGTGCGAGGACGTCGAGCGCGACGTCCTCGCCGCCGCCGCCGCCGGCACGCCGACCGCCCAGCCGACGGCCGCCGAGTCGCCCGCTGCCCTGCAGCCGCCGGAGGGCGGCGAGCCCACCGTTGAGGCAAATCGACTCGTTTCTCTCGGCCACTCATCCCCTTCGTTTGTTGCAGGAGCCGACCGGCACGACGAACACCTCGGTCGCCCCGCCCTCTCGCCGATCGGCACGCCGCTCGCGCACGGAGACCAGCCACTTGTGAGTCCCCCGCTCGTTCTCCTCTGTTCAACCGCCCGGCTTGCAGCGAGGAGGCCCCGCAGCCGACGGCGAGCAACGAGCCGCTCCAAGCGAGCCGCAAATCCCGCAAGTCCGCCCGCAGCGGCAAGTCGACCGCGCAGCCCGCCGCGAAGCCGCCCCAGGGAAACGAGAAGTGAGCAGTCGGCCGAATGGAAGGGCCAAGAATTCGTTTGATTTGATTGTTGTGTTTGATTGTTGCGCTTGATTGCACGATTGATGTTCGTTGTGTTAGATTGTTGTCTGTTGTGTTGGATGAATAAAGTTATTTGCGCTGTTCTCTTCGCATGTCGATCACGACCAGGGTCATTCGTTGAGCAGTTTTACGGCTGTTGCGCGTGCTGGTGCCGCTCTTCGGCCACTCGCCGGTGGTCGCCGCCGCCCAGTGAACGAAGGGAGGGAGCGCGAAATGGCGTCCAGTCGAGATGAAACACTCCCCCAAACGGCCGGCTTGTTCCCAGAGCTTCCTCGAATGCGGTGGTATGAAGTGTGCAGAAGTGGACGTGTTTCTAATGGCCTACTAATGCGATTCTTGCGCAGAACTATCGGTTGCTCGTCCACTCCCGACCTCCCCGCTTCAACTTTAAACGACTTTATTCCACGTCGACTGCACAAAGAAACACGAATCCGATGACCGCTCTCTTTCACTGCTGCTCCTTGCTGGGCTCTTGGGTTTTGTCTGACTCGGCGGGCGTCGTCTGCTCTTGGGTCCCATCGGTGCGGGGCTGCGAGTCCTGCGTGCGCTCGATCTTGGGCTGCTGCTTGAGCCACTCGTCGTAGGCGGCCTTCCGCTTCGCGTTGATGGCCTCCAGCTGGGGCATGAGGCGATCCACCTGCAGCCGGAAGGGTGATGGAGGGTGGAAGGCGGGAACTCACGTGCGCGTCGAGGATTTGCTGCCGCTTGGCCTCTTGCTGAAAGGAGCGCGTCAGTGGGCGAACGGGCGACGCGCACGAACCTCCGCGGAGTCCATGGGCGGCAGCGGCGGGCGGCGGCGTCGCTTTTGCGTCGATCGGCGGCATCTTCGGCGCACTCTCCGGCTTGATCGGCGGCTTCGCGTCCTTCCGTTCGGCCTTCCGCTCGGCCTCCTTGTTGGGCGCCGCCGTGGTGGCTTCGGGTGCGCCGCCCTTGACGGCCGCCGTCTGTTGCTGCTCGGCCACGTTCTTCTCGCTCCCGTCCGTCTTTTTGCGGCTGCTCGCCTTCGATTTGGCGGACTTGACGGACTTGACGCGAGCTGACTTGTGGGCAGCGATCGCCGTACGATTTCCTGCCCACATTCGATCAACGACCGTTTCAACGTCAGACGACTGTATTCTTTTTAGCAGCACAAAGAACTACACGCACACACGAAAAAACGAAGAAAAAAAAGAGTCCCAATGATTCCGCTTGTCCGCCGTCGCCTTCAATCTTCCTTGATCTGCTTCTGAGGTCCGTCCGTCTTGGGCTCGCCGTCTTGCGCGGTGACCTCCGTGTTGACCGGCGTCTCGGGCGCGTTCGCGTTCAGAACGGCCATACGCGCGGCGAGGCCGTCCACCTGCAATGCGGGGATTGACGCGAATAGAAAGAAGAACCCACCAACTCGGTGGGGTAGATCGGCTCGGGCCGCTGCTGAAACGAACAGACAGCTGATCGAGCGGCGCTTCGATCGCAAACCTGGGCGGGCTTCTCGGCCACGTTCTCCGGCGTGCTCGACGCCTCTGCGGGCTTCCGCTCGACGCCCGTCTGCTCCATGGTGATCTTTTCGATGTCGTCCTTGGGCGCCGGCCGGTTGGCGGGCAGCGCGGTGGTGGCTTCGGGCAGGGCGCCTTTGACCGCCGTCTGCGGCTTCGAGCCCGCCTTCTTGTCCGGCTTGTTGTTGCTCCCGACGCCCTTCTTGCTGCTCGCCTCCAACTTGGCGGACTTGACGCGAGCCGACTTGTGCGCGGAGACCGCCGCCGTCTTCGCCGTGCGCTTGCGGCAACAGAACATGCCGCCGATCACCGCAGGCACTCCGACCAGCAGAGAAATGACGACGACCGCTCCCCTGCAGCATTAGGAAGGAATGGAAAGGAGAGAGAACAAAAGAGGACTCACACGATTATCAGCGCGAGCAGCCACGACGCGAAGGCGCCGGCCGCTCCGTTCTCCGGATCGAAGAACTTGGCGTCTGTCTGAAAGCGGCGTTAAAGACTGCCAGTGACGCGGGAACTCACGAAGATGGCCGTCAGTTTGGGGAGTTCCTTTGTGAGCGTGACGGAGACCTTGACCATGTTCTGGTCGCTCTCGTCGGTGAAGGGTTTGCAGACGTTCTTGTTCGCCGGGCTGCTGGGATTGCCATTAGAATCGACGCTACCGGTGATTGTAATCTCGCTTTCGGTCCCTTTGATCGTGATGGGAAAGAAGTAAGTCAGAGGACCGGCTACAACTCGTCGAATGAAGACAGAAAATGAAGAAACCCACTCAATCCGATCTTCGGCGGGTTGCCATTGGGATCGAAGTCGCCCGTGATTGAACAGGTGCCCACTTTGATCGTGATCCTGCACAAAGAAACAAGCACTTTTCAGGTAGAAGCAATTACTCACGACGTCGAGACAATGCCTTCTTTGGGATGATTCCAGGTGGATTCGAAACTTGTGCCCGTGAACGTCAACTCGGCCTTGGATTCTTTCTTGCTGCCCGTGTACACGCTGCAAACAAGAAGGCATGTACGAGGGCATGCGCGGGGATGACTCACACTTTATCGCCCTCTTGCTTGAAGCCGTCGGGCGGGTCGACGCCCTCGGATCCGGCGAGCAGCGAGGCGAAGACGAGCAGGACGACGAGGCCCGACTTCATCCTTCGAGCGAGCGGAGAGCGAAAGAGCGAGACGACCGATTCGGAGAGCGGATGGAGAGAAAAAGTGAGCTCCTTTGCCTGCCGGCCGCCTTCCCACTCGCGTTTCGGCCGAAAATGGCGGAATTTGCATCGAAACGAGTGGCGCCAATCGGTCGGCTGCTCTCACTTCCCGTTGAGCGAGAACTCGTGGGCAGCAAGTGAGAAGCGATGAGTCCGAAGGTCTCGTTGTCGGGATCACCCGCTTCTTCTCGACACAAACAAGCGGCAGTCTTTCGAATGAACACTCGTTTCGATTCACTGTAGCAAACGGTCGTCCGTTTATTCTTCCCCACCGATTCGAAGCTCTCAGTCAGAAGCGATCGGCGAAGCCGAGCCACAGGTTCTCGCAGACCAGCAGCAGCCAGTGGGGGACGGGAGGCGGTTCGTCCCTTCGTCGAGGAAGCCGACGCGCGCCCCCCAGCTCCCGTTCGCGCGCTCCACGTAGTCGACGGCGTTCGGTCGGACGGGTGAGCAGAAAGTGGACGTTCGTCTCGTTGAGAACATTCTTCCACTTGATTTCGAGCGGCAGCTCGAGGATTGGCTTTCTAAGCGAGGAGTAGACGCAGAAGTTCGAGGCGTTCGTGTGCGAGCCGAAGGACAGCCAGGGGGAACATTTGTGCGTGCTTGTACTGCCCCATGTGTGCGTCGTCCACTGCTTCTCAAGCGTTGTGGTCATCTTTTCTGGCCGCGTGCCTTTCCAGCCCTCCCGACCGCTCATCGCTCGCCACTCTTGAAACCGTCTGGAAGCGGCCGCCCACTCCTTCCTCCGGTCGAGCGAGAAGACGCTCACGCGATGTGCCCACTCGTCCAGCAGCGAACGCACGAACGAGCGCGAGCCGACGGCCCACCGCAGCCGCGAGATCGCAAACGAGCTGCTGGTCGACTGCTTCCGCTGAAGTCATACGCCGTCGTCTTCGATTTGAAAAGAGGAAGAGAAGGCGACTGCTCACGATGACGTCCTCCCACCCCGCTCTATTAAAAACGTCGCGTCCACGCGTACTGAAGAAGGACGGAAAGGAAGAGGGCACGAGTGGACGAACCAGAGGTTGTACGAGGCGTTGCTCAGCGCGCACCGGTCCTGCATGGTCAAACGGAAAGACGAGGCAGTGAGTGGCGAGAAGGCGGTTGTTCGCTTACGAGGCGTCCCGACGCTCACCTTCAGAAATCGTTCCTCTATGTGACAGGGCGATCAAACCCGGCGGCATTCGAGAGAGCAGTCCACGGGACGAAAGCGCGGCGGCTGCTCGCTCATTTTGGCGTGCGTTTCCCCTCCCACCGCTTCTTTCTTGAGCGGAGGGCGGGTCCGCTTGTTGGCCAAAAAGTTCTCTCGAACGAAAGACGGCGACCACTACCTCCCGACCACACGGCCGTTGTTGTTCTTCGCGGGTGCTCGTGTGTGAAACCGCCTTTCCGACACATCCTCTCAACAACTCGTTTCAAGCGTTTATTCGCAGCACACGCCGAAAAAAGAAAGAAACATGCTACCCGAACCTCCGACCGCCCTCACTTCTGCTCCTTGCCGGGCGTCTTGCTCGACTGGGGCGTGGCGGCCGCATTCTGCTTCGTTTTGTTGGCGGCCTCCAACGCCGCCTTGCGCTCGGCCTCCGACCGCGCGGTGCGCTTCGCCTCCTCAAAATGCCCGAGGCGCTCCTTCCACTCGGGCCCGAAGTTCGCCTTGTGCAGCTGCAAGAAGACGAGATGAGCGGTGCGATATAAAAGAAAGACGTACGACGGCCCAAAAGTCCTGCCGCTCCTTGGGCACGTCCTGCAACTAACAAAGGAGTAAGTGAGTGGATGAGGGGGAGATGTCACGTCTTGACTGGCTTGCGGCTTCTTCGGGTCCGGCTTCTTGTCCGCTTGCTTCGAGACCGCCTTCACGACGCCCGTCTTCATCGCGCCTTTCCGTCCGGTTTCTTTTCGATGGTCGTCTTCAGCGCGTCCTTCCTGTCGGCGGGTAGGCGATCGCCACACGCATAGACGCCTTGATTGGCGCCGTCGGCTGCTTCTACGCCGTCTTCCGGCTGCTGCGGCCGTCGGGGGCGTGCCACTCCTGCCTTCTCCTCCAAGAAACCTCCTTTTCACAATGGTTTTATCCACCGAATGCACGCACAAACGAAAGAAAGAAACGTTCGCTCGATCCTCAACCGCAGCGTCCTCACTTCTTGCTGCTTCCCGACTTGTCCATGTTCCACGCGGAGAAGACGTCGTCGGGCTGCAACGAGCAAGAGTGAACGAAAAGGACGAATGGAGAGAACTCACGAAACGCTCGTCTAATGGGGCCGCACGAGACACGAAGCTGGAGACCGCTTGGGCGCTCGTTGAAGTGATTGGAGGATCCCGCATCGCATTTGGGCCTTTCGGCTTGCTCGTGTACTTGACGCGCTTCGCTTTGGACTTGCGGGCGGGCGGCAACGCGGAGAACTGGGGCAGCATTTCCGGTAACTCGATTTGCATCGTGAGCGGCTTCTGCTGGAACTCCAGCTCCATGTTGACGGTGGGCGGCTTCTGCACGCTCTTCGTGGTGTTCTTCCGGGACTTGCAGACGTTCTGCTTGCTGGCGGCGTCCGCGTGCGCGTCCACAACGCGCGTTCCTTTGGGCTTCTTCGTCCGGCGGTTGCGGCACCAACACACCGCAACGACGACAGCCACCGCCCCGCACACGAGAACGATCACTCCGCTGCAACCAGAAGACGTTGAGGAAAAGAGGAGAGCACTCACCCGACGATCAACGCGATTTTCCACAGGGCGTACGACCCGCCCGTTTTGCTGTCAGGATTGAAGAACTCGGCGCCTTTCTGCACAGAAGAGGTGGATGAGAAGACGGAGACACAGGAACTCACAAAAACGGCCGTCAGTTTGGGGAGATCCTTAATGAGCGAGATGGAGACCTTGACCACGTGGTGGTCGCCCTCGTCGCTGAACGGTTTGCAGGGCGGGAACGTCTCGGCCCCGCTGCTGCCCGCGGCGCCCGAGATCGTGAGCTCGTTTTCAGTTCCTTTGATCGTGACAGGGAAATTGTACGTCAGAGGCCCGTCTACTACGTGTCAGTGGAAAAATGCAGCAACGAAAGAGTTACCAATTCCGAGTTTTGGCGGGTCGCCACTGGGATGGATTTCGCCCGTCATCGAGCAGCTTCCCGTTTTGATTGTGAGCCTGAACGGAGAGATCAACTGCTTCCAAGAGAAAGACAACTCACTTAGAAGATGGCTCCGTATCGATGCGCGGATGATTCCAGGTCGATTCGAAGCTAGTGCCCCCGAACACCAAATCGGCCTTGACTTCTTTCTTGTTGCCCGTGTACACGCTGCAAATCAATAAGCGAATAAACAAAGAAGTGAGCGGGGAAGACTCACACGTTATCGCCCTCTTGCTTGAAGCCGTCGGGCGAATTTATGGCCTCGCACTGGACCAACAGCGAAGCGGCGACAAGCAGCACGAAGAGGCCCGACTTCATCCTTCGAGCGAGCGGAGAGCGAGGGGAAAAGCGGACCGATTCGGAGAGCGGATGGAGGGAACGAGTGAACGCGTTCTGCTGTTTGCCGCCTTCCCACTCGCGTTCTGGACGAAACGAGTGGAATTTGCATCGGGATGGCGCCAATCGGTCGGTTGCTCCCACTTGATTAGGGAGAACTCGTGGGCAGCAAGTGAGAAACGATCAGTCCGAAGGTCTCGTCGTCGAGATCATCTGCTTCTTTTTTTCACTTTCAGTCGCCCTCTGCTCAACGAGTGTGTCGCTCCCGTCGAACCGACCACTTCTTCGAGCTCTTGCCACGTTTCAATCTTCTCTACAACGGCCGCTCCGCCCTCTTCGACGGGGAATTTCGGGTCGTCCGCTCCGCTCGCTGCACGCCTTTGCCGAAAAAACAAACCGGCGGGCGGCCCCGTGCTCGCCCTCAACAATCCCGAGCCGCCCAGGACATTGCGGCGGCTGTCCGCTCGTTTCGGCGTGCGGTTCCTTTCCCTTGCTTTTTTCCTGAGCAAAAAGCTGGTTGGTTGCTTGTCGAGAAGTTCTCCTGATCTTCAGAGGCCGACCACTCTTCTTTGATCCGTTCGAGCATTCCCTGCCAAAGCGACGGCAGCGTCCGAGCGCGAAAACGCGGTTTATTTTGCACACAGAACACAAACAGAGATAAACGGAAGACGGAACGAAAAACCATGCTCACAGCAATTGGTCAACAAGATCGCCGAACATCTCGTCCAACATCGGCTCCTCGGCGGTGCACTTGTCGACCGACCTGGCGGGAACGAGCGTGTCCGCCAGCTTTCCGCTGCACTTCTCGCGCGCGGCCGTCAGGCCCATTCGACCCAAGTCGACCGACTTGGCCGCCCACTCGCTCTGGTCGAGCTTTCCAGTCCAACACGCGAACGAAGCGTTCCTTTTCGGCGCGGCACACGTGTGTTGGCTGAATGAAGAAGAGTGAGCGAGTGTACAAAATCCGTTTACGTACATCAAATAGAAGACTTCTTCCGGATTCGCGGTCCCGTCCACCTCCATGCGCAGCGTTCCGTTCGGGAGCATCTCCGCGGAGCCGCAGAACTCCAAGAACCGTCGTCCGCTCGCGTCCGTCCGCCGATTCAAGACGACGACCGTCTAGAAAGATGAGATGGAGGGAGAAGCGGGCAGGAACCCACGCCCCAGCTGTCGGGTTGTCCCCAGCACTCAAAGGTGCCCGTGACGACCACGTGCGGAATGGGAGTCGTGACCGCCAACATGCTCGTAAAAGAGGGCAACGTCGTGCTAGTGCTCGTCGACGTCTGGAAGACACCAATTAAAGGATGCACGAATGAACGAAGGCTTACAGAGATCGACGTAGTCGGTGTTGTGGTGGGCAGGTGGTACTCGCCAAGGTCCCCATCTTTGTCGTACATCTCAAAGTGAAGCAGATGAGTACAAAAGAAATCGACGAATGTTTACCGCGATGACGCAGCGACTGCCGTCGTCACCGGTTCCCTTGTACTCGATGCTCATCCACGAATGCAGACCATCGCCGACATCGTTCTGCACCGATTTGCCCTGGCAGAAGGTCACCGTGCGCTCGTCACCGCAGTCCCCAACGATTTTTCCATTTCGAACATAAATCCAGTGGCCACACTTTTCCATTCCGGCGGTCGCCCCCCGAGCCGAGCGGTCGGTTGCTCTTGCCGCCGCTCTCGCTCGCCCGCCCCGGAATCTTCGGGACCAGCCGTTTCGGGCCCCCGAATGGCCACCCGGCCGCCTGCTACAAATCAGCAAAGGAACGACGGCGCCCCCAGCCGCGACGACCGATGGACCGTCCGCCCGCCTCACGCGCTGGACGCCGACCGCCGACCGCCCGCCAACCACCCGGACGCTCTCCGACCAGCTGGGAGGACGACCTCCGCAAGCACGCCGGTTTCGAGCACGCGTCCCCCAAGCGCCCATGGATCGCGGTCGCCCAAGACGCCGAGCGATGGAAGCGAACGCGCGTACACTCGGCCGCTCCACATCTCCCACCGGCGCCGCCCGTCTCCTGCCGCTGATCTCACCGCAACGTCGAGCGGCTGATTCCCGTTCTTCTTCTCTTCCTGTTGCGAAAGTGAATAAACCAGTCGAACCAGTCGAACCAGGCCACACTTTTCTCCGTCTGGAGAAGAGATCAAAAGACAGAACGACCGCCTTATGCTCACTGATCGTAGCCCAAAAAGCACCGGGCTCGTCTTCCACCCATTCGAAAACCAGTGTGCACTCGCCATTCAGGGTGATCGTAGCACTGCAAAGTACAAAAATATTTTGAGAGAAGAAAGTCTTACTTCGTGTTAGGAAAGGGATGGACGCGGCGAATAAACAAAAGTTTTCCGGTGCTCCACTGCACATTGATGGTGGTCGAATTGCATTCGTCCAGATCGCTAAAAGGAATGATGAGTGGAGACGAACGAAGTCCGAAACCAACAAGTTTTCGTTCTTTACGTTCGCTTCCACACAGCTGTCGATTTGCGTGTTCGCCGGATCGTAGAGAAACTTGGCCTCGAGCAGCGGCGGCCCGAAGAACACGAGCCAGAAGATGGCGGTGAAGATCCACGGCGGCGGGCGCATCTCGAGACAAGCGACAAATCACACGGAAAGGAAACTGCAAACAGAGGAATGAACGGGCGGAGGGGAGAGCGGAAAGGAGAGCGACTACCCGCTTTTCCGCCGCTTCCTTTCGCTCCTGTGGTCGAGGCAAATGGCGAGCAGCAAACAGTCGAGAATGCACGCACTTGACGGCAGAAAATTCCAGATGGCCGCCCGCAGCGGACAAATCATCCCGCCCGCCCGCCGGGCCGCTGACGAGGCCGACGACCACTCGTGAATCATTCGAAGGGAAGACCGGCCGTCCGTCCGGACGGTCGGGTGCATCGTCTCGCCGCTTTCTCGTTTCTTTCCGCCTTGCTTGTTATCGAACTCGTAGATTGCTAGACATCGTCGGTCGGCCCTCCAAAAGCAAGCGATCGAAGGACGAATTGCGAACAAAGGAATCTTCTTTCCTGTACGATGAGCAGCCGCCTCGTCTATCCCGCTCGCCGTGCACTGCCGTAACAAACGAGTGCAACAGAAAGAAGTGGTCTGTGTGTGGAAAAGGCCGTGCAAACAGTTGGAGAGCGTTGGAAAACTAAAAGTGATTTTTTACACAAGACAGTTGTCTCTTCCTTCTCGCTAGCAGTCGGATCTCCTGGACAGCGACGATCGAAGAAGCCGAATCGGAAGTTCGCGTAGTCCAACAGCAGGCGGCCGGCTGCTTGTTTCTGCTGCATCAGATTATGAGGTAGACGACGGCAAATGCCTACCAAAACAACCTGCGTTTTTGCGACAGATAGCTGGGACGAGTCTGCAGCCAGAAAGAAACGCGTCTATGAACGCAGACCTGCCGAATCCCCAAACAAATCCCCTTTTGGACCCGCAACGCATCGCAAAGCAACGAGTGCTTTGCGTACCGCACAAACAAAGGAAGCAATGATCTCTAGCTTGTTGTGCGACAATCGAATAAACAAGACCTTGTGGCCAGACACAAGTGTTTAATCGCCAATTGTCAGACGGCCGGGATCCTGATTTAATTTGCGGTCGTTAAGAAGTCGACAGAAACATGCTACTGTTGATTGATTGATTGAGTTCACCGTTGCAACCAGTTGTTTTCAAAACAAAATCCTTGCGACACCCGGTTTACCATTGCGAACTCTCTTGTGTGGCGGGATGGGCGACTTGTTCGTTCGTGCGGGATCCTTTGCGAGTTTGGGTGGCTTCTTCGCGAACCTTCTGCTTCTGTTCGTGGTCTGGAGGACGCGAGAGAAAAAACTCCACTTCTACAACCACATTGTCCTCGCAACCGCCATCTGCGATCTGAGCTTCTCGGCGGAGCAAATCTTCACCGCACACGTGAGCGGACATTCGACCTTTTCCGACTGATCACTCGTTTTTAGTCGCTCGTAATCAAAGACGGTGTCCTTGTGGTTACTCCGTACGGGCTCGAACGCCTGCTGTTGGGCACAAACGGGAACGTTCCGGTGTATTTCTGGCACATCCTGAACCCGTTCTTCTCGGTCGCAAGTCTGCCGGCCTTCTTCCACTACCGCTACGCCATTCTTCAAGGGTTAAGTGCGAGTACCTTACGGTATTCATCCCCAACGTTCAGGAAGCCGAATGGCTGGACGCTTGTGCGAAGTTTGGCCGCCGCCACGCTCGTCGCGCTCGCAGCGGCCAGCGGGGCAGCGTGGGGCGTGTTCGAAGTGAACCGGCGCGGAATGCGCGTGTACTTCGAGTTGCTGTCGAACACGTCTGTCGGAAGTCGACTGAACACCGTCTACGCGTTGGACGTGGTAAGGATCGGCAAGATCTTGCCTCCATCACCAAAATCTTGCAGAGGGACGCGGGTACCGCAATCTTCGTTGCGATTTACACCTTTGGACCGCCAATCGTCGTGGGTTTGACCGCCTTCTTCGTGATCAAAACGTGGCGCTTCCTCGCAGCTTCGCCAGTCGGCAGCAAGCAGCGACGTTCGCTTCAAACGCAATTCGCCCGCTGTCTCGCCGTTCAAGTGCGCAATTCTGTCGACTGTTGACTCACTTCGTTTCGTTCAGATGGCCTGCGGGGTGGTGTTCGCGTTGGGCCCGTGCTGGACGATCGGCATCACCCTCATGTCTCATTGGTACTGGGAGGCGAGCAGCGTCCTCCTGCCTAGTTTCCTCCTTCCGCTCATCAACGCTTCCACCACGATTCTCTTCATTACGGCTTATCGAGAGGAAGTCAAGGGAATGTTCGCGGGGATGACGCGCTTGAACGGGCGCATCGACTCCATTTCTTCTGTCAAAATATATAAATATCACTTGGTCATAAACTAAATGCACCCATTTGCGCAATAAACCAAGAAGAAACCCTACTAGAGGAAGGTTGAAGAAGCCTATTAGCGAAAAAATTGGGGTTTGAGGTTCGTTCCTTCGATCGTTAAAAAGCCCCTTAGGTGGTGCGTGGGAAATTTCTACCGTAACCCGCGACATCGATTGTTGCGCGCGTTGTGGGTGATTTGGGCGGGCGTGGGTGGGGTTGTTGGATAGGGGACGGTGAGGCGAGTCGATTGGCGGAAGATTTGTTACATTGAGATCATCTGTTGGGTAGATGTCATCAACATTGTATGTCGATGTCGCGCACTTGACATCAACGCCTGTAGCTCGCCACTGAGGGGTCGTAGGCGGTCGGGAGTGGGCTCAAACGACGCAGAGTGGTGCGGGCAACATTTTTGTAGTGACGTGCGTGGCGCGAAAAAGTGGGTGAAAGTTGTAAAAATTGGTCAAAGTGTAGGGGGTGGGTTAAAGTCATCGATTTTGTTGATGTAAGTGGCCGATATGGGTGTCAATCGACGGGGAATCGTGCGGGGAACACAGATAAACCATTTGTTTATTGTTTAGAGGTTGTCGTCGTAGGCGGCAGCCGCGGGGGCCGGTAGGCCCCCGCCATTGGTCAGTGCCTGATCGCGACTGTCGACGGGCCGCGGATTCTATGGCGTGCTGTAGCCTCGCTCAGCCCTAGCACTGTTCAAGGCCGCAGGCCTCCGCCACGCCCGCACGAATGGGTTGTTTTCCGCCGCAATTCCACCGTTTTTGACCAAATTTCAAGCGGTTTTCGACGGAGGCAAAGCCCGGCAACAAACGCAGGCAAAGTCGAGCAACATAAAAGGGCGCGCAGCGGCCTTGTCACTCAATAAACATACTCGTTAGTCACTCAAAGACAGAAATGGGCACGGAATTGCGCCATCCACCTGTGATCAATGTTCTTTATTTCCTCTTTCGAACGCAAGAACTGCTTTCTTTCTGCGGTCCACAACTGGCCATTGCGGTGAGTCGAGAGCAGACAGGCGGGTTGGAGCCAACACCAGCCGCCCACTTCTTCCATTCACCGGAGTGTGACCGCCAGCCGACCGACCATTCGAACAAGCACAATCAAGCGACAGTCCGGCAAGCAGTCAGTGAGGATCAGGTGGGATATAATGCGGGAACACTCGCTACACGCCACCCCCTGTAAAGAATGAGGCTCCATGTTCTGCTCTTCTCCTCGGCCTTCCTCGTCCTTTCGATCGCCACTCTCGGGTCGAAGATGCCCCACAACGCTCTTCTTTGAACAAGTGGGCAAGGAGTTGGAGGGAAGAAATGAGTGGGCGACGGACACAAAGAGAACTCGAGAAAGCGAAGAAGACGCTTCTTTCTTCTTCTTTCAGTGAACCCAACTCTCCAGCGTCCGCTCGTGGGCCGACCGCTCGGCTTTTCGGACGGAGCGATCGGTGCCGAAAGAACTCCTCATTCGGGCGTTGACACGCGAACTCGCTGCACGTGCCGGGAGACTGGACGGACATTCTTTCTCCGTCTATCGCTTCACTCCGCTCCTTTCCGCAGGTCCTCGGGTGGGTCGGCCAGCAGCCGGAGATCAAGGAAAGGCGGTGGAATTACTGGAAATGCGGCAATTGTTGGTCCAAACGATCCGCTCGTTCGTTCGCGAGTTCAGTCGTGAGTTCGCGCTCGTCTCAATCCAACCAATCCAATCGAATCGAAGGCGAACTGCCCGAACGGACGGGCCGCCAGTCGCTGGGGGCGGCGGAGATCGCCGCGTTGTCCCGACTGCTCGCCGAGTCGCCGCCGAACCGCCGCCGTTTATTCCGCCGGCTGCGAGCGGCGACGCCGATTTCCTCCGCGATTTTGCGCTCCGTTGTCGGCCGAACGGCGGCCGCATTTCGCCGCCAATTCGCGCGCTGGAATTCGAAAACGAAGGGCGAAATGCTGGAGGTGAGTTCTTCTCTTCGATTCGCTGTTTTCCATTGTGTGTTTCTTCCGAACGCTTGAGCGGGCGGGCAGTCCACACAAGCAGAGGAAGTGGGCAAAGCGCTCTCTTCACTTCTACAGCGCCCAACGATCAAACGACAACTGACTTTACTTATGCGTCTTGTTCAGCTCATTGCCCGCTTGAAATCGATGCGTGACCGTCTGGCGGTTCGAACCCGCGCGACCAACCCGTTGGAGAGCTCGAAGCGGAGCCACAACTTTGTCGCCAACTTGCAATTGCGTAAGCCACAAATGAGAAAAAGGGATTGAATGGCGGGTGTTGATTTCAGTGAGTCGCGCCGTCCTCTGATGCGGAGAGTTCATCGACGATTGAACGAGCGAAAGGCAGCGTTGTTTCGAGAAATGGCAGGATAAACCCGCCTGTTGCTGCTCGGCCTGTCGGATCTCAACGCTCTTCTGAATTTGCAAACAACAGCGGGAAGCTGACCGTTGGCTTTGCCTTCATCATGTGGGTTACCTCCTTGTGCAACGGACGGGCAGCTTCCGGGCGTACGCGAAGCGACTCTTCCGCTGTCGCCACTTCTGGCTGCTTTGAAGCGATGCTCTTAAGTGGCGCCTTCCCAACTGCTTCGAAGCCGACAGAACGAATCGCCGGCCTTCTCCCCGCACCGCGCATTCGTCCTGCAAGTGCAGCAACAGGACGCCGAGTACGCGAAGGTCTTCGCCGACCGGTGGGCTTGCGGGCGACCGTCGAGTTCCGGAAGCTCTCTTCTTTCCGGTGGGTTCCTGCTTCTCTTCGTTGGTTTGGGGAGAGTCTTTCCACCCGCAGTCCCGTAGCAGTCAAGAGGCGTGCCCACGGTTCGGGCGACGACTTTCGTTTCCGCCTGCAACGAAGTTCCAATGATCTGCCCCATCAATCCTCCAACCAATCGATTCATCGCTTCTTTTAGCCCGCACTCGGCGGCTCGTCCGTGTGGGTCAAATCCAGCCACTTGGCGGACGGGACGACCACGTGCCGCATCCAAGCGGGCGAGTGTTTGGCTTGCAAGCTGCGATTTTCCCCGAGAGTTCTTCAGCAAGGGATCGATCGCTCCGGAGGACTTCGAGCAAGTGGAACGCGGCGAGAAGAACGTGCCGATCGCTGTCGTCGACTCCTCTCGCCAATTGATTGGTGAGTTTCGGCCGCGCACTCGTTCCCGCCCACTCAGTCCTCCTATTCGTTTGTCTGTTCGACTCGCCGCTTTTTTTGCAATAAACTCGTCGAAAAGGCGGACGGTCGGATGGAATGTCCGCGCCTGCTGAACGCTCCGTTTAAGCGCCAATGGACGCGAGTGGGTGCGGAGCTGCAAGGTAGTCGTTTGGCCGCTTCTCCGTCTTTCTACTCGTCTTTCAGCCAAGCGCTCGTTAAAATCGATTTGTTTGGACACTCAAAGCTTCGCCCACCGCTTTCGGCTCCCTGCTGCACGTCGCCGGCGGCCACGAACGAAAGGAGGCGACGAGCAGAAAGAGACGAACCGGATTGAATCGCGAATTGAGTGGACGTTGGAGGATTGCGGCGGTCATTAATTCTCGCGCTAGCGACGGCTTTTTGTTGCCGCCAAGTTGCTTCCGTGGATGACGCGGCGCCCACCCGACTTCAACGAGCAAGCGAGCAACGGATTTATTTCCCAATTGATCCAAACGATCGAACACGAACGGCTACTTGCGGGGTCTGCGCGGAATGACCGAAACTTGAGGCAACTGCATCGTCCGCAGTTCTTCCGACCGCGGCCTCCCGTCCACTCGCTTCGCCGCCCGTTTGCCGCCGACCTTCGACTGGCGAGTCTTCCGGTCGCCGTCCTCGATGGCTGCAAAGAAGGATCGATGAGCAATAGGAACGAGTGGTGAATGGACTCACGTGACGGAAGCCTCGATCGAGCCGCTGCCCAGCCGATCGCGTAAAAAGAAGAGGAGCCGACGACGGACAGCAACAAGAGCGCGACGCCCGCGCACACGAGCGCAATGATCTCGGGCGCCATCGGTCGGCTGAAACACAAAAAGGCGGGAGTTGCGAGCAGAAAAGCGAAGAACTCACTGCTCCGTCGTGCCCGAAGATCCAGCGGCCGTTCGCAGCGAAACGACGAGCAGAAGCGACGCCCAAGCGGCGAGCATCACGACGAAGCTGAGGAGCGAACGGAGCGCCCAGTCGAGAGGGGCGAATGAGCGGCGACTTCAGAACGGGACGACCCACCGGTTGCTCGTCCGGAACGTAAAAAGAAAGAAGATAACGCGAAAGTGACCTACTGGCGGTCGGATGCAAATTCGGTTCGTTTCTTCGTCCTTCCGACTGCTGGTCGTCGTCGACTCACCACAGAACACGACGTTGCTCCGTAGAAGTCAACGCACCCTCTAGCGTGTTTAATTATCAGATTGATCCGTGCGAACGAGGCGCCAAAAGAGCCTGGAGATCGTCGACGAGCTGACGGCGAGCGCGATTTCTAACCAGCACAGCGGTCGGCCGGAAAGCTCGGCTCGTGGCCTCGATCGCAAGAAAAAACGAGCGAGCGGTCGTGCAGGGAGCGCACGAGTACCGACGGCGAACACGCGTTCTTCTTTCGTCCCAACAGTCGATAACTCTTCGGTCTTCTTCTCGCCCGCCGAGAACACCGTCGAACGTCCCCCGTAGGGCGGTTCGCCAAAATTTGCACGAATTTGCATCGCCGCTCGTTTCTTCCGATGCAAATCCACGCGAATAAAAGGCGGCCGACGAGCAGCGCGGCGCTCAGTCTTCGCTCCAGTCCGCTCTCCCAATCGCTCCCTCCCTCTCTCCACTCTCCCGCTCCCTTGGTCGTCGGATTCGAGAATGAAGCCGACGGTCGTCTTGCTCCTCGCGGTCGCCTTCCTGCCCGCCCGCTCGGAAGCCGTCGATCCACCGTTGGGCTTCGAAGCGAGCGGAAACGACGTGTGAGTGCCCCCTCCTTTCCGTCCTCCACTTACCCGCTTCGTTGCAGGAAGTACGCGGGCACGTCGCCGAACGTCGAGGCCGCTCTCGTGTTCCAAGAGCCGAAGTTCGCGTCCACGTGGGACCACTCCAAGCAGGGACGCACTAACGTCCCGTGAGTGTTGGCCTCTTCTCCCGTCCTCTTACCTTCTGTTGTAGGATCACGATCAAGGCGGGCAATTGCGTGGTCAAGGGCACGGTCATTCCTACGGCCAAGTCCGCGGAGATCGAAATTGGTGAGTGTGCGTCTCGATTCATCCGCCTCCACCGCTTGCAGGCGGAAACCAGGGCGTTTTCTTCCCGATCTCGATCACGGGCACCGACAGCACGCTCACGATGACCGGCAGCAACGGTCCGCCGGGCTCTCAAAGCTACACGCACCCGCCGCTCTCGTGCAAGCCGTTCGTCGAGCAGGCGGGGCAGCAAGTGCTGCACCTCTCCGTGCAGCTCGAAGAAGCGGTGCCCGACTTGACGGCCATCTTCGTGAGTTCTCCCACTCCCTCCACTCCCCCTCGCACCCGCTTCCGTTGCAGAAGAACGCGGCCTTCTTCGACCCGAACGCCAAGACGAACGAAGGCGGCTTCGCGTGGTGGAAGATCGCCCTGATCATCACGTGAGTGTCCCGCACCTCCGCTCCGTTCACCCGCTCGTTACAGGGCCGGCCTCGTCCTTCTGCTGGGCGCCGTAGCGGCGGCCATCGGCGGCGCGTGCCTGTGGCGGAAGCGCAAGTCGAAGGCGCCCAAGGGCAAGAATGAGCGCAAGATCGAGAAGGAGGTGCCGCACGCGGAAGCCGCGAAGGACGCCGCCGACCGCCCGCCCAGCGCCAAGTCCCGCAATCCGCAGCCAGCCAGCGACAAGAAGGCGCCCAGCCGCGAGGTCCCCAGCGGTAGCCGCAAGACGGTCGACGAGCGGGCGCCCGCCAAGAAGCCGCCCACCGACGTCTCGACCGTGGAGGCGGCCCCCGTCGCCCCCCCCCCACCGAAGCGACGCGCGTCGCCCCGCAGCCGTCGGCGGCCGATCCGCGCATGTCGAAGTTGGCGCCCGCCCCGCACAAGCCGGCCACTTTGGAGTTGGCGCCCACTCAAGAAGCCGAAGTCGACCCGTTGGATGCGGTGAGTTCTTCTCCAAAGCCTTCTACGATCCCCGCCCGTCCGCTCGTTTGTTGCAGAAGAAGGCTGCCGAGGAGAAGGCGAAGCGCCGCAACAACGACTATCCGCAGGCGAGTTCTGCGCCCACTCCCCCTCTCATCCTCTCCTTGCAGTACAACGACATCATCTCGGACTTCGACGATGACGAAAAGGACCAGAAGCCCAAGACGAAGGACAAGAAGGCCGAGAAGAAGAACGAGAAGAAGGCCGAGAAGAAGGGCAAGAAGTCGGTCGACGGCGTCAAGACCGACAAGACGCAGGAGGCGACCCACGAGGAGTGAGGCGATCGGGCGCGAGGAATCAACAGTCTGCTTTTGTTCTCTTCCGTTTGTTTCTGCGCCGTGAATAAACTTCGTTGAAATCCGGCGGATTGATGGGCCGAACGAGTACGCGAGCGATCGATCGCTCACTCCGGAAGTGTCCGTTGGGCTCGGAAAGAAGCGGTCGTTTTGCTGGGTCGGGCGAGACGCGCGCGTCACGCCATTGTTGTTTGTGGCGCGGTGGACGTGGTGGCTGCTCGAACGTCCGAAACGTCCTCACGGCTCGTACCAAACGCTCGCTCCATTGATTTGCGGTTGATTGTACGGGCGACCGCTTCGTGAATTAGAACCGCATGTAGTGCGCGATGGGCAAGTGGAGCTGCATGAATGAAACCCGACTACCTACGCTCTTCTTTCCGATGGGACTGCTGCGCCATGCCGGCAGGTGCCACGGGGGGTGCAGAAGGCGGCAGTGATACGAAGAACACGGAGCGAACGGTCCTTTCCTTTGCCCCATCGCTCGCTCACTGATGGGCGGCGCGGCCGAAGAGGCGGGCAGTAAGCAGGGATCTTTTCAATCCGTTGACCGTCGCCCGCGCTTTTGACTCCTCGCTTGGAAGCGAAAAGCTCGCTCGCCGGTCGACCGCCGGCGGTCGGAAGTGAACGAGGAGAGCGAGGAATCACAAGTTTGAGTCCGTTTTCTTTCCCACGTCATCCCTTCTTCAGTTGGCAGGATTTCGACCACCCACACATTTTTGAATCAAGAGGAAAGTCGGCTTTGCGTTTGGTCAACGAGTTTATTCTTGCTCGGGGAAGTCCGTGTTGTCCGCAGAATAGTGGGAACAGAAGGCGGTTCATCTCTCCGCAAGCGAGCCCAAGTGGGAGCAGCCGGAGTGGTCTGAAAGCGGACGAGAATGGGCAGAAGAGGACGGAGGAGAACGCACCTTGTGTCTGAGTGGGAGTTTGCTTCCCATCTCGGAGCAGCAAGTGGGAGGCCTCCTTGATCGTAGACGGTCGTTCCAATCGCACGAGACTTCAGTCGAGAGAAGAGGGCGGCTTGACGAACACGCCCTGCAGGCGGCGGTTCGCTTCGGGTACCGCTCATGACCCGCCCGACCAGCGAAGGCAGTGGAGTGTCTTGCCGTTCCACGTGGATCTCGTCCGCAGGTGGGCGATCCGGGTGGAGTGCCCGCCTTCAGTTCCGAGCTCCGTCGTGCCCGTCCGGGCAGTTCTGCAAAGCGAATGAGCGGAAAAGGAAGCAGAGGACTTACCGCTTTGTCGTCGGAGCAGAAGTGCGGATTGGGGGAGGAGTCTTGGCTGTAGACGGATATGCGGACCGCAGAGCTGATGCTCCCCTGCAAACTGCGTCCTGTTCTGTGAAGAAGCGCAAAAAACTCACTTCTTCGGCCGCTGTCCGGCGGAAGCGAGTGGGAGCGTCTTGGTCGTGGCACGTGAAGCCGATCGCACTCCAACGTTCCAGCAATGACCGTCCACCTTCTCAAATGCACGCCCCGCCGACTTCACCACGAGCACAACGTTTGGAGCCCGTTGGAAGTGTCGTGGCGGAGTTGGCAGGCAGCGATCGCAGGGATCGGCAGCGGAAAGAACAAAGCAGAAGCTGGAAGAAAGAGAGTGATGAGTGGAGGGAGAGAACGTGTGACTCACTTCCAAACAGACGGCCAGTGGATTGGGGCGCTCCCACATCGTGATCACCGCCGTTTGCTAAAAGCAGTTGAGAGGAGAGGACGGAAGGAGAGGCTCACCGAAAGAAGTCGCTCGTTGTCCCGTCCCGAGTGAACGGAGGGCGGTGGACGTGCGGAAGGCGAAGAAGTTGCAGCGCAAGGGCGTTTCGAAGCGATCATATCCAGCTCGTTCGGCCGGTGGAAGATCTCGCGCGCTCTGCAAAGAGAAGTCATTAGATCGTCGTTCCGCTCATTGAAGCCACCTACCGGCAATCTTGAGCAGCGAGCACGTCCACAAAAGATGCGGGGGGCATTGACGGCACAGTAGCGAAAGGAAGGGACTTCGATGCCCGGAAGGCGCTTGATGATGTCCGGTAGATTGAACCACAACGGCCAGGAATTCGCTGCTAACGGATGGTTTGTGGGGCTTCTGGAGTGGGCGAGTGGATTTAACGAAAGAGAAGGAAACACTCACGCGGGGTAGTCGAGTTGTTCGTCGCACATCACGAACAGAAGAGACGAACGATCGATGGAGGTCGAAAAGAAGCGCCCTTGCCAAACAATCGGACCGCTCGCTCACTTGTTGAGGGAGAGGAATGAGGGGAGAGCGGAGGACGAGACCCGACCGCACGAAGTGGGGAGCAAAGGGCGCGACTGGCCGCTCGCCGCTCCTCCCGACCCGAAATCGACTTCGGGTTGCGTTCGGGTTGCGCAACGAAAAAGGCATTCGTTGAGAAGAGTAGCGGTTATTCCGCGGAGACGTGCCGAAGGCAGTCCACTTCGTTCGCGCCGCTCATTCGATCGTGTGTTCGCTTTCCGAAATAGCGGCCGCTCGCTTTCTGCTCCTCAGCGTTCTGCTCGTGGCGGCCATTGAGTCCCGCACCGGCTACTACCACCTCACGCAGCAGGTGCTTTGCGAAGGCGTGCCGTACAACGAGGCGGTGAGTGACGAAGAAGAGGACGACGAACACTTGCTTTCTCGTTTCAGCGGGTCGCCATCTACGAGGAGGACGGCAAGGTGAGCGCGTTCGTCGATTCGCTCACTCGTTCACGCTCTGCTTTCAGGCTGGCACGCTGGTGAGTGGACGTGCGACTTCCGTCCGCCCGCATTCCCACTTTTAGTCTTGGATCCTCCCGATTTGTGCGACGTGACCACCACGAACGACGAGGGCTGGTGGTACGCGGAGGGAAGCGAAACGGAGTTCGGTTGGCCGGAGGATGTTTTCATCATCATGTAAGTGCCGCCTTCCCCCTCCAACTCTTCCTCTCGTGCAGCAAACATCGCTGCGGGACGGGCGGCAAGTGGAAGTGCACCGTCCACCGGCGTCCGTGGGAGCGCAAATGGAATCCGGACCCGAACGGCCCCCTTCAAACGCTGCAGCCGATCGACCTCGCGAGCTCGGACACGGAGAGTGTGGCCTGCCAGAAGCACTGGGGGAACGAGGCCTTCGCCGAGCCGTTCACCGTTAAGGACTACGCCGCGTGTTTGAAGAATTGAAGGCGTTTTTGGTGCGTGTTCTGTTGTGTTTCGTTTGTGAGTGTACGGAGAATAAAGCGAGGTATTTTTTCTATTCGGATTGGTCTCATGGAGAAGAGCAGAAGGCGGAACACGCAAGGCGTTTGTGGACCCAAGTGCTCTAAACGAGATTGCCGAAAGGAAGCGATCGGCAGCGAGGATTGCGGTCGCTTCTGCTTGCCCACTTGTCGTACAAGGGAAGAAGGCAGGGACCGGGAATCGCTGAAGTGATTCGGCCAACACATTGCTCTCTTTGTTCTTTGCTTGACGGACGAGCAATAGGTTTTGATTGGAATTCGGGAGTTCGTTCCGCCGCCACACAAACAAAACGGACGATGGAGCAGTGGGTTGGTCGAACGAGAAAGAGCGAGGTCTTGGACGACCAGAAAGACCGCCCCGACCGCCCATTACTTGTCGCTCTCAGCGGCCAAGCGAGAACGTCGGCCCCGTCTTCATTCGCCCTAAGGATTCATTGCTGGAAGGGAAAGCGACCGCTCGTAGATTGAATGTTTATTCACAAAACAACAATTAGCAACAACAGCCAGAAACAACAACGGAGTCAAAGAGATCTCTTCTTCACTCCAACCAGTCGGAGATGCGCTTGTAGGTGGGCAGGTCGTCCTGCAGCAGCGACTTGATCGGGTCGAGCCGCAGCACGCACTTGTCGAGGTTCTTCTCGGCGAACTGGAGCGCCACGTAGCCCAGCTCGTAGTCCTCGTTGCGGGCGGCCAGCAGGAGGATTTCGGCCACGTTCTCCGCCGAGAAGCTCGTCTCCAGCATCCACGAGCATTCGGCCTGAAAGAAGCAAGTGAGAGGGTGAACAAACGAGCGAAACTTGCCAGCAGGTCGGTCACTCCGAACTGTCGAGCCGCCGCGTACAACCCGCGGACATCCGCCTCGAGTCCGTCCAATCGTCCCTTGTAGCAGAACTCGACCATTCGGCGCACAACGTCGAGCTGGAGACCTTCGACCACGTGCTCCGTCTTGCCGGGATTCGAGCGGAGTTCCGCCGCGATGAAGCCGCTCTTCGCAAGCAGGACGAGCTTGTGCACCTGCAAGGAGCGTAGCGGAATGATTGCTGAAGTTCACGGCTGCTCACTCGGATCTCCTCGTTGCCGACCAGCAGCCGAAAGTCCGTCTGTTCGTCCCGCTCGCGCATCGACCAAAGAGAGGCCGCCAGATCTTCGCCTTCGGTTTGACGGTCCTCCGCCGCTCTCACTGCTCGATTCGGCGGCAGCTCGTCGGCGGCCGCCTTCAGCTCCGCGATCTGAACGAAACAAGTGAAAGGAAGGAGGTACGCGGTCACTCACCTGCTTCTCGAAGTCCCCTGCCTTCGTCTTCCACTCGGCCGCCTCTTTCTGCTGCTCCACGTTCTGGGCTTCGAGTTTTGCGATGCGCGCGGAGAACGAACGCTCTTGCTCTTTGAGGTCGGCCTTCAGTTTCTTCTTCTGAAGTGGCGGGAGTGGCGGGTTGTTGGGACGAGAACGAACCTTCTTTTCGAGCTTCCGAACGGCCGAGATTCGCGCTTCCTCCGCGTCACTCGCTTTCTTCCGCAAATCCTCGATTTCGGACTCCAAGCGGGCGATCGTCGACGCGACCACGTCGCTAAGCGCAGCGCGCGCCGGACGCCGCTCGACCGAGCGGTCCTCCAACTCGCCGAGCTGGAACGAAGAAAAAAGTCATAAGGAGAGAGATGCGGAGAACTTACTTCCGCGTTGGCAGTCGGCTGGACGGGAGTCGACGGCGAGAGAGGCGCCTGGGCGGTCGTTTCGACGAGCGGCAGCTGTACGGACGTTGCGGGTTCGTAAACCGACGGCAGCTCGTCGAGGACGGGCGGTCCAGCGTCCTCGTCGGCGTTCTCCATCTCGTCGGCCTCCGCCTCGTCGTCGGTGTCGCTCAACGCGATCGTTCCCTCGTCCCGCCCGCCGGAGGTCGGCGATCGACGGCGTCGTTTGGCGCGAGAAGAAAGAGGGATTGGGGCGCGCTGCTTGCACGTCTTCTTCCACAAGAAGACAGACGGACCGGACGTGGCGTTGCTCCAGACCGCCGTTCGTTGGACCTCCTGGATGTTGGTGCCCCTTTGGCGGAAGAGTTTTCGCTCCTTCTAAACAACGAGAGTGCGAGAGGAAAATGGAAGGCGGGCACTCACGAGCGCAATCCAAATCGCTTCCTTCCTGCTCTTGTCGCAGTCATTGCGCTCGAGGCCATGAACGTTCCGCTCGTGCGTGTTTCGCGAGTGGTGATTCGATTGGTGGATGCCGCACAGCGAGCAGCGGAAGCCGTCCGATCGTTCGTGTGAGCGAACGTGCAGCTCGCGAACGCGCGCGTCGGAGAAGCTCTTCAGTCCGCAGGTTTCGCACGGCGGCTGAACAAAAACGAACGTCAAGCGCGGCAATTCTGAAAGCGAAACGAACGAGCGCAAGCGGTCGGGAGCGTTGGGCGCGCATCACTTCTTCGAGCTCCTCGGTCGACGCCTCTTCTTCTTGCGGATGCGAGCCGATGGCAGCCGAAGGCTCCGCAGCGGATTGCGTGTCCACCAACTTGAAGCCGACGTTGTAGAGAGCGGACAGTTGGCTCTGGAAGCGGAATGAATGGGAGGAACATACAACAAACAAGAACCTTGAGGATTCGGACGACTTTTGGATTGTCCGCATCCCCCTCGTGCCGCTGAAGGCCGTGGCACGTTTTCTCGTGGTATCGGCGGTTTAAACGCGTCCGGTAGCTCAAGCAGCAAATGGAGCACGTCCACGGGTGGTCGCGCCCGAGGCCATTTTTGTGGCGCTTCAGGTTCGTTTGGGGGTGCAGGCCGCACACGCCGCACAGTTGCTGAAAGCAGCCGGAATGAACGAAAAGAAAGAGGAAAGGCTCACGTCTGCTGGAATGATCGAAGACGCGTCGAGGAGAGCGGCCGCAGGATTCACGTCGTCCCGCTCCTCGTCCACTTCCATCTTCACGTCCGCCCCGGCCATTTGTCGACGCGGAGAGTTCTGGAAACGAGCAGCCGAAATGAACGAAGAACACGCGCGAAAAGACCTTCGACACGCGAGAAAGCGAGCGGCCGCCGCTCGGTAAAAAGAACGCCGCGTCGTTTTGCCCCGCTCGCCAACGCGGAAACAATCGCGGCGGGTTTCGCGGCACCGGCCATTGGCTGCAGAGTCGTTTCTTCTCGCTGAGGAAGTCGACGAGTCTTCGCTTTCCCATGGTTTCTTGCAACAAAACGATGTCTGCACCAGCTCGAGACATTCAAGTCAAACAGGAAGAAAAGAAGCGAGTAGAGTGCGGGTGACGGGGAGCACTCGCTTCCGTTCGGCCCACGGGATCTCCTCCGCTCGAACGCAATGGAAACAACGAGAATTTGTCGCTCTTTACGGACAAACGGCCTACGGGCGAACCGAGCGGGCGGGCGGCGTCCCCAACAGCGCGGCCCGCCAAACGACCCTCTCGCGGAGCATGTGGAAGGGAAGGGACCGTTGAACGCGCGCGATGTCATTCGGGCGGGCGTTGTTTTGATTTCGGCCCGCTCGTTCTCCTCCTCGTTTGTTCGCGCGCTCCTTTTTGCTCCCAGTCGCCCGTGTCGCCGATTCGCGGCGAATTCGCCCGCATTCCCTGATTCACCGCTCCGCCCTCTCCGCGCGGCCGTTCGCCGCGCGCCCGCTCTTGCCTAGTTGTATTCTGTTGCCCAGTTGTATTCGGTTGTGTTCTCCCCGCGCGGACGGCTGAACCGTCGCGCTCTTCCCAATAAACGGACAACTGAGAGTCCTCGGCTTTGGGCTGATCCCAAAGCAACTCAATAGTCTTCGCGTCTTGGGCTGATCCCGGCGATCGACTACACCCGGCCGTTTGCCCTCGACGCGCCCCTGCACTCATTCCGCGGCCGCCGAATGGAATTCGGACAAGAACAGGAACTCGTTGGGTTGTTTTGGATGGGCCGAGGGGGCAAGCGTTCGATCGCGAGAATGCCACACGACGCCCTCATCTGCAGGTTCTTCCAGTAGATTAAACACTTCCGCGAGACGCTTCTCTGCATGCCGCCTATGCGGGCTGGCACCACAAGGCAATCGGGACTTCGAATCCTCGAGACGAACGCCCACGGAAGCGCTCGGAGTGCATAGCGGGCCACGGGCAAAAACTTTTCAGCAAACTCGCAAATTCGAACGCGAGAGATGCGCATGAACGAACAGGTCCGGCGGACTTGCAGAAAGCCCGAAGTGTGATAAAAGAAAGCAACAAAATTGTTCTTTAGACGGTTGGCTGTTGTCTTATGGCGACGTTTATTTTTGAGACACCACTTACTCTGACAAGCAGCAGCACAAAGAACTCCTTTACGAACGCTCCATTTTGACGACCTTGTCCATGACGTCGCTCCTCCGGAGGTTCTCGTACTTCCGCATCGCTTCAAGCCGCTTCCGCTCCCCTCGGGCCACAAGTTCTTCGCTCAGTTCGGTCCAATCGGCCGCGCAGCCCAAGCGGACGGCGCCCCGCTCCTTTTCGAACAGTCGGGCGAGAGCGGCGATGCTCCAAACGAAAGGAGGATTGGAACGACTCGTCTTCGCGCTCACCAGATCGAAGCGATGGCACTTCATGGACGAGCGGTCGGTGTCCGCATACTCTCGAGTGCGGTAGAAGGGTTGGAGATCTCAAGGGATGCACTCGCGGCAGCCACCACTGAGCACGTGGCGAGCGAAGAGCGCGTCCGAGACGAACTGAAAGCTCGCCTCCATTTCGGTTGGTGGGCGGACATCGCGGGGTGGGTGGTCGCCAGGACCGAGTGGTGAGTGCGGGCCGTGTGCGTCGAGAAGGACGGCAGGCGGCAGAAACACCATGAGGTAACGGCCGGTGGGACGGACGGACGTGTCGAAGTAGGAGAACGTCTTGTGCACTTCGAGGAGCTCGTGCAACGAGCAGCGCCGCCGCCCCCTCGTCCTCCTCCTTCGCGTCGACTCGCTCCGGCGCGCAGCAGAAGAAGAGCGACGAAGAGGGCGCCGACCACTCGCGCAGCGCCGCCCTATTCGCGGGCGCTCCAGCCGAACTGCCGGCCCGCTCGGAGCTCCTCAACTTTTCCTGCAATCGACCGTGAACTCCGCTTTGAAGTCGAAAGGAACTCACGAAATTCGCGGTGCTTTCGGCCGTTCGCCCGCTCGGACCACAGCGTGCAGCGGGGGCCGAACGTCGTCGCCTCCCCGCCTTCTTGGGCGCGAAGACGAGCTGGAAGCGGGCGTCCTTCAATCCGCCGACGCCGAAGTCGGCGAGCTCCCAACGGTGCCACATGGCGGCGGGCATCGGGCTGCAGCGGGAGAGTGGAGGAGGAAGCGGCAGGTGAGTGAGTGGTCGGCTGGATGCAGTGCCCGCGTTTATCCCTCTGCTTTCGGCTACGTTCGGCGGAGATCGAGAGCCTCCCGTCCGGTTCTCATCGGCGCCCAATCAGCGAGAGCGTGTTGGAGTATCGGAGGATTGCGTCCCGTTCTGCTGATGTGAGGTGGACGAGAGTTTGCGGCTGTTTGCAGAGAACCATCGAAAGTTGGCGGCCGTTGAGAGAAAACTCGCATGAGTTCGCCGATCGGGATTCCGAACGGACGAAACCGGCGGACACAAACGGCGAGCTCTGCGGCCGGTCCGTGTCGAGAGATTCGTGCGAACGTCCTGGACGAGTGGAGTTACCGCACGCTTCACGACGCTTCTTTCAGTCCTTCCCTCCGCCCACCACCAAGAAGAATCGTTCTTCGCTAAACTCCAGCCGATCCTCAATTTTTATTTGGTGAACGTACACGGAAAAGACGGGCGAAAAGAAACGGGGGCACTCCTCCCCAATGCCCGTCGATCGATCGGTGGGCTCACTTCGGCGGCGGCGGCGGCGGCAGATTCTTCCACGCCATGGGAATCTCGTATTGGTTCTCCTCGGCGGCCTTCGGGGGCGGCGGAGGCGGCGGCGACGGGACTCCGGCGAGCGGCTGAGCGGGAGCGCCGGGCGGGGGCGGGGGCGGCGGAAGGTCCCCGGGGGCGTAGAGCGGCTCGTAGAGCGGATTGCCGTCAGCGTCGAGGTCGCCCTGCTGGATGGGGGCTGGCTGCGGGGCGGGCGGTTGCGGAGCGGCGGGCTTCGACTTCGGGACGGACGGCTTCTTGCGGCGCGGCATCCGACCGCTCGGCTCGTCCGTCTTTGCGCCCTTGGAGCGCGTCTTGCCGCCGCGCGTGGCGCCGCTCACCTCCTCGTGGTTCGTGCCGCGCTTCGGGGCGCTCGCCGCTTCGGCCGCCGCCGCCTTCTTCTTCGAGCGGCACCAAAAGAAGACGCCGAGGCCGACGCCGACGGCGATGAGCACGAGAAGACTGCAAACAGGCGAGTGAGAAGTGAAGGATGGGGAGGACTCACAGCGGGACGCCGACTCCAACGACGATCCAGACCCACGACGGCGTGCCCGAGCCGCCCTCCTCCTTCCCGTCCTTTCCTTTGCCGCCTCCTTTCCCGCCTTTGCCGCCCGTCGCGCCGCCCGCCGCTTTCGTCGTCGTCGGCGGGACGTCGTCGTTATTGAGCGTCGCCGTCTGCAAGAGGTGGGAAGTTAATGGAGAGTAAATGGGAACTCACGAAGTCGATCGAGAACGGTACGGCAGCCGGATTGAGAGTGATGGAGACTTCGGCGATCGAGTACTTGCCGGTCGCCGGCGTCTTCTTGAACTCCAGCGAACACGAATCCGCTTTCCCCTCAAAGTTGATGGCGCCGGAAGCCGCAGTTCCTTTGAAGGGGAAGTTGAAATTTCCTGAAATAACGCGTTGAAAGAAACCGTCCTTTATAGACATGCCCACCCTTCGAAATGATTTGGCAAGATTCTAAGTCAAAAGCAACGTTGAGTTGGCCCTTGCGTTCGCACTCGTTGATCTTCAACTTCAAGCTGCAAAAGACATGAAGCGTCGCATCACGTCTGCGACTTACCTGGCGTTCGAATCGGTGTGGTTGTCGGCGTACTTCATCTCGAACTTGAGCTCGCTGCCGACGAAGTAGAGCGTCGTTCCGGCGTCTTTGCACGAGTCCGTTCCCGTGTACGTCCTGCAACGAGCGAGGGGATGAGCGGAAGGACAGGACGATGGGGAGGACTCACACAGTGCCGCCGCTCTCGGTGAAGCACGGGGAGCCGTTGTCGAGCAGCCGGGGGGTGGCCGTCGAGTGGAGCGGGCCGACGAGCAGCAGGGCGGCCGCGAGGAGGACGACCGGGCGGCGCATCGGAGCGGGCGGAAGGAGGCGCGGGAGAGGAGGAGAGGAGAGCGGGAGCACGAGCCGCTGACAAATCGGACGAGTGCGACGGGCGGGCGAGCGGCCGGCCGAAGTCGACCGCCGAATTTGCACGCTGTCGAATTCGACGCAACTCGCCGTCTAGAGCTGCCTGCTGCAAAACAAGCGGGCGGGCGGTCGGTGTTGCGCAACGACCGTTCTCGTTCCATTCGCTCGGCAGCCGGCCGTCGCGGACCGACGGTCGCTTTCGTTTCCTCCTGGAGCGGCGGGTTTCTTTCTTCAGAGTTGACTTCCACATTGTTCTGATCTCATTGCTGTTGCCTGACTACTCATCTACCGATCAAACTGGACGCTTTTGTCTTTCGAAAGGAAGAGTAAATGCGGGGAAGGAGTGGCCCGGAGCGAACACCCACGACACAGCGAAAAACGGACGGAAACCTGACTGCTCTCCTCGCCGCCGCAATCGTCTCGTCGACGAGAACCCCCTTCGGCCGCAGCTGACGGAAATTTGCATCTCGCCGGCCCTTTCGCCCGCCCCACTCGCTCAAAAGCAGCCGCCCGTGCGGTCGTCCCACAAGCAAAAGGATGCGGGAAGAAGCCGGGGACCAAGTCGAAGCACCCGACCAGCCGCAAGCCGGCGAAGGTGAGCAGGCGGCCGTGGATGCACTTTCCGATTGCAGAGCGGGACGCCGGCGGCCGAGGGCGACCGGCTGACCGACTTCGTGGCGATCGCGACGCTTACGAGCGGACCGAAGGCGCGCGCCACGCAACTCGAAGCGGTGGCGGCGCCCGGCCGCTCGTCTTCCTGAACGCCACGTAGGCCGTCTGGAACCGCGAGGACTAACTACGTGCTTTCTCAAACGTGCGCCCTCGACGAGCTGGATCACTTCTGGCGGCTGCTGGGCGTCCTTTCTTTTTCTTCTGCTCACTCCCGCTCGTCTCCTGCAACAATCGACGATCTTTCTTCTTTTGATCGTTTTCTTTCTGCCGCTCACGATGAGGAAGACGTGCGGCGAGTCGAACGCGCGCCCGCGTTGCACAACGCCCGCGCTTCCTCCGCCTGCAACGAAGCTGTCGGAGGAGAGCGAACGTGGAAGAACGCACCTCGTCCGTCTGCAGCCCGGTGTCGACGACCACGATGCGGACTTGGCGTAGTGGACGTGCAGCAAGCGGATCACGAGAGTTGGTTGCCGGAGGTCGTTGTGCGCTCGCACGTGGGCGCGCCGGTCGGGCGGGCGGCGAGTCGACGAGAGAACGAGCGGCCGGAGGAACAAGTAACGAGTGGACGGGAGAACGAGTGAGTGGGCATGGACTGTGGAAAACCGCAGTGATTCGCGCCCAACCGCCGTTCAACCGCGCCGCCCACTCGACTTCGGCGGGCGAAGGGGAGGACAGGCCGCACCACGCGGAAGTTGCGCGGGAACTCGACCGCCGAACGGAATTGCGGCCGCGGATCGTGAGCTTTGCGGCCCCGAATTCCGCCGAGTCGAAGAACACGTCTTACGTGTCGCTGGTCGATGAGCGCAAAGCGGAGAAGCAGGCGACGAATTAAAGCTTCTGGATAGAGAGTTCAGTTCTTTGCAGTTGTATGCTCGCCATCAATGCGGGACCTCCGGCAGCTGAAAGAGCGTCTTGACAAGAAACCAGAAGCAATCATTCAGCGCTCAGAACGGAACAGGCAAGTCGGCAGAAAGGACGAGAAGGAAGTGAACGGACGGACGGCTGCCGGAACTCTCGCCGCGGAGACGCGAGCGGCCGCTTGGCGTTCCGCTCGCCCGACGCTGACGATCGCCGCCGCGTATCGATTGGCCGCCGCTCGCCGCTTCCCGCGTTGGCGTGTTGATTTCGGTCGGGATTCTCGTCAATCGGAGTGAGTTTCTTCTTTCCGGCTACTGTTACAACCTTTCAATTGCTGTTTGCTCAAATCTGTGCGAAAATCCTCCGAAAATCCGCCCGTTTTCGCGAATTTCCGCAAAATCGACTTTACATATTCCGAAATTCGTTTGATTTCTGACTAATTTTAGGCGAAATAGCGTCGGCTCCAAAGAAGCCGCGCACTGGAGACGCGCCCGCAGTCGACGAGCAGCCCGGCGCCGAGGAGATGCCGGAGGTCGACGGAAATCCGCCCGTCGGAGAGCCCCGCCCCGAGAAGGAGTCCAGCAGCGACGTGCCGCCCGCCCGCAATTCGCTCCGTCTGCCGCCGAAGGGGCGCGTGTGGCTCCAGTTCTTCATGGCCAAAGAACACAGGCGGATGCAAGTGAAAGAGCCCGAGCAACCCCGTCTTTCGCCGGCCCGCGCCCTGCTCGTCAACCGCTCGTTCCTGAACGCCTTCTTTGATGCGCAGATCTTCTCGCCGGCGAAGATCGTCATGGATTACGACGAAACGGTCAAGCTGTGCAAAACCCATCGATACGTCCTCGCATTCACGACGTCCGTCCATGGGGTCGCCGCTCTCCTGCAACTCGCTCGCGAGGTGACGATGCTCGAGGTCAAATCGGACGTCGTTCCGAGCCACTTCACTTTCGGCCTGATGTGCGATTGGATGCGAGTCGCTTCGAAGGTGCGCGGTAAGTGAAGGAAGTTGGGGATTTTTAATCGATTCTGCTGCTCTCAGAGTGCTCTTCTTTGACGGCCATTCACTTGACGGTTCGTTGGCTCTCGCCCTTTATGGACCCGCCGCCGATCATGACTACCGGGCGACTCGACATGCTCGTGGACTCGCTGCCCGACAAGATCACTCGTGTGGAAGCGGACGGATTCCGCATCGCGACGCTCTTTCGGAAGCGCAAGACTCCGCTCGAATCGGTCAAACTGGACGCACGGAACGACGAGCATCACTGTAAGTGGGGAATCACCAACAACTCATCGCTCCCATTTGCAGACCTCGCGGACGTCTTCCGTTCGAAATCCACGCGCATCGAGCTTCTCGAAATGCGCGTCCCCCAATTGCACGACTGCGGGCCGCTCAAACGCAACGAGCACCTGCAGGAGCTCCACGTTCACGCCGGCACGGTCAACTGCGAGGCGGCCGTTCGCCACTTGCGGGCCGTCAACGCGCACTTCAAGCTCACGTGGCATACGAGCTTCTGGACCACGCTTTACGTAAGTGGATTCTCACGAACAACGCCTCGCCTGATGCTTCTTTTTTCAACAGGAACCTCGTCCTTTCAAGAGTTTGGAAGGTGTCGTGTGGCGAGATCGGAAGTTGGCCGCGGCGATGCGAGACGCGGGCTTCGAGACGAGCGACGCCGAGGTGCGGAACGTGATCACCGACGGCGTTCGTTTCTTTTCTTCGCTTCGCTGTTTTATTCGTCTGCTTTAGGAGCGCTGGAAGTACGTGTCTCGTGACCGAGCGGTCGACCACTTCAAGTGGAAACGCGAGCAAGCGATGCCGTGCCCCGGATGGTGGGGGCCGGTGGTCGCCTGTTCTCACGTCCACCGCGGCATTCGCATTCTGGTCGTTCTGAAGGACGGGCTGTGATCAGTAGAAGCAATTCTTCAGCGCATTTCATTGCTTTTTCTTTCTATCGAACGTGGAGGCTGAAGCATAAACACGCTCTCTACTTTCTCCTCGTTTCACTTGAGCATTGCCGGAAAAGTCTGGTGCTTCCAGTGCAATAAGAAAAACGAGCGGACGCCCCGTCTTTACAAACCGCCGAATTGCAAGAAACGAGGAGCAAGCGGGGAAAACAGGCGGATTCAATCGGCGGCTACCGACTACAAATAACGCGCCTAGCCGTTGAGCTCAAGGTTCAGCGAACATCCGCCTCTTGTTCTTTGTTCACGTCAAGAATTGAATAAGCGGGAATTCGTACTCACTCCGTCCACTCAAAGACCTTCCCGTACGTGTCCAGCGCGCTCCAAGCGAGCGATTTGATCAACGGGGCCAACCCAAAGCACAGGAACACAAATTAACGAACAAAATCAGTCGGTAGCAGAAAGAGAAAATTTTGAACAAAATCGAGCAAGCTGGAGAGCTCAGCGATCAACGATCAACGATCTTTGCCGAAGAAGTACGAAAGAACGCTGTTGGCCAGCGTCTTGCTCACGTCGCTGTACCCCTTGTGCGCTTCGCCCACTCCTTTGCCCAGCGAGACGAAGAGCTCGCCGGCTTGTTTCACGTGGTTGCTGCAACGATTGACCGTCAGATGGAACGAAACGAATGGCTGCTCACCCCTGCTTCGTTCGTTCCAGCTCGATTTCAAGCTCCGTCTTCTTCAGCTCGAATTCGGCCATCTTGACCTCGTGCTCTCGTTGAGCGGCTTGGCGTTCGATCTCAAGCTGCTTCATCTGCAGTTCGTGAAGCAAAAGGCTCTCTTGCTGGGCGGGATCCCCGATTGCTTCAACCGCCTTCACGAAGCAGTCAGAAGTTGCGTCCACCGTCTTTAGCAGCGTCTGGCTGGCGGCTCGCCGTTCGGCTTCTCCCCCTTGGCCTGCTGGAAGTGCGCGTTGCAGCGCTCAAGAAATTCGGGCCGCTCGGTGCCCGCGAGAAGCGTGCGGAGAAGGTTCTCGCACAAGTTCTCGCCCGTCGACTCTCGTTGATCCTTGAGGTTGGCCTGGAAACGAGAAGGAATGAAGTGGACGGGACGGCACGAACTCACTCGAGAACCCTCGCTGTCGATCGCTTCTTTTGAATCGTCCGACGTCCTCGCGTTCATCGCGTTTCGCTGATTTCTGAAGACAAAAAGGGAATCAAACGGACGGAATGATCGACACGAGTTCGTTTTCTGCCAAGAAAGAAACGGACATCAAACAACAACTGCTGCCGCTCATGAAGCAGAGCAAACTCTCTTTGCGAGCAGAAAACTTTTCACTGCTGCTCGTTGACCGCAAGAGCGACTGCGGCGGTCACTCTATCGCTCTGTTAACACGGGCGACCGCTTAGGAGCGCTCGGGGTCAGACGCCGCGGATTGCGCCGACCGCGCGGGGACGCCAACGATCGACGGCAGCGACCACGCGGCGTTTTCGTCCACTCGCCGCTCGATCAATCCGCCAGCCGCTCGCTCTGCTTTCCGCTCGCTCCCCACCCGAAATGGTCGCTTGTCCGCACGCCGCTCGCTTCTTCGTCGTCGAAGCCGGACGGGCGGACACGACGGCCGAAAGCCCGCCGCTCGAGCTCCCCTTCCGTTCGGCCACTCGATGGCGGGCGTGCGCACGGTGCGGATCGCCGTGGAGGGCGACGCGGCGGGGCTGACGGCCGCCGTGTGGACCGCAGATTTCAACGGGCGGAAGCTGAAAGAAAGTGAGTTCTCTTCGCCGAGCGCACCCCCTCACCGCCCGTTTGCAGTCGACGACTTCCCGTTGGGCAAGAAGGACTTCCTCTTGTACATGACGCTCCATTCGTCGGCCAACTGCGCTGTCTGGAGCGACGAGTGCCCGTTGTGTGCCGAGGAATGGGCGGCCGAGGAAGCGCCGTGCGACGGAGGGTGAGTGTCCCCTTCATCTTCGTTCCTCTCCTTTCACCTCTCCGCTCTTTCAGGCGCGTCCGTGAAGTCGCTGGCCGGCGTGTGGATCGCGGCGCTCGTCGGGGCGGCCGCCTTCTTGTGAGCGGCCGCAAGTGACCACACCTCCTCCGTTGAGTTCTTCTGTCTGTTCTGTTGGGTGCAAACTGTTGTGTGGATCCTTTCGTTTGAAATAAAATTCCGCTTGGAGCTCGTTGGAGATCGTCGTTTGAGGTCAGCAGCTGTGAGTGGAGCTGGGCGGAAGGGATCGCAGAGAGCGGTCGCTTCATTCACACGAACACTCCTCTAAGCTAGGCTTCCGGCTGCTCGTCGACGGGCGGAGATTCTCGTAAGCTTTCAGTAGAGAGATCGCTCCACTCACTCTTCTCCTTGCAGGTGCACAAGAACGTCCTCGCCCTTTACTCGGCCTTTTTCTCGGCCGAATTCGCCGCGCATCCCCACAAGACGAAGTTCGCGGTAGAGGGCCGGCGGGCGGCGGCCGTCGAGCGGGCGGTCGGTCTTCTTTACGGCGGACAGTTGGAAGGACCAAAGGATGACGCCCCAGAGTAGAACGCGTGGCGCGCCGCTTCCAAATGGCCGCCTTGGAGGTGAGTTCCTTGTGTTTGTTTGTTCCCTCCACTCGTTTCTTGTCGGCCGCCTGCATCGAAGCGATCCTAGCGGACATTCGCGCCGAGAACGTCGCCGAACTCCTCGCGGCGGCCGCCCGCGACGACGACCGCCGGTTGGGCGAACACGCGATCGAATTCGCGGAGCGGGCGGGCGGGAAGCCGGGCGGGCGGTTGGGCCTCCTGCTCGCCGATCCCGTCCAGTCGCTTCTGCCCGACGAGCTCGCCGCCTACAAGCGGATCGTCGAGAGGACGAAGCGGGGGCAGGCGGGCGGGTAGACCGCAGATGACTCCGAGAGCAGCAAGGCTGAGAAGCGCGTCGGCTTTTTGAGGGCCTTGCGAGAGTAGCGAGAGCAGCGAGAGCGATTCGGCGGCTTGACGCGTTCCTTTCATGTCCGCCTGCTTTCTGTGTTCTCTGTTTCCAATTGTCGAATAAAAGCTTTGTATGGCGGGTGTTGGACGTGCAGGCATTTATTGGAAGCAGACGACACGGTTCGTCGACAAACAAGAGAGCGGACAGGAAAGTGCTGAAGACGTGGCTGCTTGCTGCCAGTTTCTTGTGGTTGTCGCGAGCGAGCAAGGACGGCGGTCTGTCCTCTTTTGTTCTAAGGATTCACCGTCGTTCAAACGACCGATAGTCGTCAACAGATTTTATTTAAAACAAATGGAACAGGCAAGACTCCGTGTTCATTCCATCCACTCCACGACCTTCTCGTACGCGTCCCGGTTGCTTCGATTCAACGATTTGATCGACGGAGCCAGCAGAAGCCGCAGCTTCCCGCCGTTCGCATCCGCCCACTCGAGCACGTGTGCGGCGAGCTCGCGGGAGTCGTGGCGGGCGGCAAACACAAGCAGGTCGGCGGCATTCCCTTCGGGGAGGCCCGCTTTCCACAGCTCCGTGCAGTCGGTCTGCAAAAAGAGGAGTGAACGGAGATGGAGAGTGGAGGGACTTACGAGCAGGGCGGCCTTTTCCGACGTAAGGTCTTGGATCTGAAACGAGGAGTTGAGAGAAAGAAGAGAACCAAAGAGAACTCACCCGCTTCTCAAAGCCGGCCGCCTTCCGCTCCCATTCGATCGCCGTCTTCTCCGCCTCCTCCTGCTGCTCGCGGTTCTGGGCTTCGAGCTTTTGGATTCTCGACTCATCGCGATCTTCCTGCTCCTTCAGTTTCGCCTTCAGCTTGTCCGTCTGAAGAATCAGTAAAGCATTGCAAGTGAAGACGAGAACGAACCTTCCGCTTGAGCTCCTCGGCGGCCGCTTCCTCCGCGTCGCTCGCCGTCTTCCGCAACTTCTCGCAGTCGGCCTCCAAGCGGGCCACCGTCGATTCGAACTCGTCGATCTTCTCGTGGAGGTCCTCGATCTGGAAAGATGGCGAGTGATTCGGTTGATGGAAGGGGACGAACCTCGTTATTGGTCTCAGCGTGTGCCCAGCGCTCCTCTCTGACCTTTGCCTCCAGCTCGGTTACCTTCGACTGCAGTTGGAGTACCTAAAGCCACAAGCAAGATGAAAAGAGGTGGTCGGAGAACTCACTTTCTGTGCCTCCGCGGCCAACTTCCCGTTCTTGTCCGTGAGTTCCTCCTCCAACGTCCGAATGCGGGCGTGAAGCTCCGTTTGAATGGCTTTGCCTCGGAAGAGTTGCTCGAGCAGACGGTCCTCTTGCTCCGTGAGCTGAAACAAACGACTGGGTACGGAAGAGAGGAAGAAGAACAAACGAGGGGACGAGCAGGCGACGGAATGGGAATGGAGTTCGAGGTTGACGGCGAGAGAGGCTGCTGATCGGTCGCTTGAACGAGCGTCTGCTGAATGGGCGTTGCATGCTCGGAAATCGACTGCAGCTCCTTGGGCAAACCATCGTCCTCAGTTTCGTCGGTTCCCTCTGTCTCGTCTGGGTTCTCCGACTCGTCGGCGTCGTCTTCGAAGTGATCCGACGCGATCGTCTCGTCGTTGATCTCCTCTCCGCCCTCGCTGAAGCCGGGGGGTCAACGAGGATGGACGGCGACGTTTAACGCGGGACGAAATGGACGAGTCAGCGTGCCGCTTCTTCCTGCTGCTGTACCCCGTCTCACAGAGCATGGCTGGGAGAGGATGCATAGAGTTGCTGCGCACTGCCGTCCGTTGGAGCTCTCGAATGTTGGTACCCACTTGACGGAACAGTTTCCAATGCTCCTAAAGACAAAAGTGCAAAACAAAGTCAAAAAGAACACTTACGGGGAAGACCATGATGCCTTCTTTGCAGTGTTGATCCTCTTCGTGGCGTTCAAAGGCGTGGACTTGGCGCTCGTGATTGTTTCGCTCGCTTGCCCATTGGGGGCTGATCCCGCACAACGAGCACTTGAAGCCGTCCGGCCCTTCATGAGAGCGGACGTGCCTTTCGCGAATGTACGCATTAAGAAAGCTGTTTAATCCGCAGGTCCCACACGGCGGCTAAATAAGGCGTAGATCATGGAAAAGAATATAACGAAACAGAAACGAACAAGCGAAGGCGGTCGATGGGGTTTGGTGCGCATAAGTTCCTCGAGGTCGGCGATCGTCGCCTCTTCTTCTGTCAAATTCGAGCTGATGGCAGCCGACGACTCCGCCGTGGCTTGGGCGTCGAGCAGCTTAAAGCCGACGTTAAAAACGGCTGCAAGTTGACTCTTAAAAAACGATGTAGATAAAAGGAACAACGAGCAGAGAAGAACCTTGAGCAGTTTGACCGCTTTTTCATTAGACGCGTCCAAATCGTGCCGTTGATAATTGTGCACGTTCCCTTCGTGTTTCCTGCAGTAGAAACGATCTTCGTGGCTCATACAGCATATGGAGCAGATCCAGGGCCAGTCGCGTTTGTGACACTTTTCGTGTTTTGCGCGGTTCTTATACGTGCGCAGGTCGATGCCGCAAACAGAACATAGTCGCTAAACAATAGCAGGCTAGCGAAACAAAAGGAAAAACTCACATCCGCTGAAATATTCGAAGTGGAGTCGAAGAGACCAGCCGCAAAAGTCTCGTCCCCCTCCTCGCCGTCTTCCTCCACCGTCTTTACGTCTCGCGCCGCCATTCGTAGCAGAATCGAACAGGAAGACGTTTCTGAAATTAGGCGTTCGGAGTGGGTCAAAGAAACGCACAAACAACAGCGAACTGCAAGCCAACGATCAAGCCACAGACGCTCACAATTATTCACGCCGTGTTCAACGATATGACCACGCAAAAATAAAAAGCGGAAGCTGCGATTAAGCAATCGACCGCACAAAGCTGATGGTGAACGGGCGCAAGAAAAAGGTGGGCGTGGGACGCGAATGGTGGTTGGAGATCGACTGCCGCTGCAAACCGACTGATCCAAGCGGCAAGCGGGCGGAAGGTCGCCTGACTCCCACCAATCGCCGGTCGGCAGAACGCAATCGGCGTTGACCGCGAGCATTCCCAAGCGAACGTTCGTGTGAACGGAAAGTGCCGACTGCGATCACTCCCTTCGATAAAGTGGCTTGGTGTTTGTTCAAATGCACGTGCAGAAGGCAAAACAAAGAGGAGTGCGCTCAGGGCACTGCCTTGCGATCTTCTCTCTTTTGACAGTAGTTTGTATCCGGCATTTGTTACACCGTTACACGCCCCCGCATTGTGTAACACAATCTGTGTAGAACAACAAGCAATAATTCCCTACTTGGCCACACAATTTACACAATCGAAAACAATCCTTGTGCAAGAAAGAACGCCACGCCCCGCAAACGCGAGCCCGACCCTCTCACCCACGTCGTTCCAAAGAACAAACCAATCAACGGCACGCTCCTGTTAGCCGCCGGCCCCTCCCATCCGTTTTCCCGCCGCTCTCCGGTGTCCTCCTCATTCGCACGTTTCGCATCGTCCGAGAAATGTTGAAGGTTTTACTTTTCGCCCCCAACGCCAAACTTCCCGTCTATTCGACGACCGGAGCGGCCGGAATGGACCTGTTCTCATGCGAGAACACGACCGTTCCGGCGCGCGGCAAAGCCCTCGTGGATCTGGGCATCAAGGTGACCATCCCACCCGGTCACTACGGTCGTATTGCGCCCCGTTCGGGACTCGCCGTCAAGCACTCAATTGACGTCGGCGCCGGCGTCATCGACGAGGATTATCGCGGCACGCTGATGGTTCTGCTGTTCAACCACGCAGATCAGGACTACGCGGTGAGTCCTTCTTTCCCGCTCCAGCACAATCCTTCTCCGCTTTCAGGTCCAAACCGGTGACCGTGTTGCCCAGTTGATCATTGAGCGCATCAGCCGCCCGAAGCCATGCGCCGTCGGCCAAGCGGATTTCAATCAAACTGATCGCGGCACGGGATGTTTTGGATCCACCGGCCGCTGAACATTTGCTCCTTTGTTGCTCTCTTTTCTTTAACAAATAAAAGCATGTGCGACCCGCCACCCATGACCAAGAAACAAACAAATAAAATGACACGTACTGCCGACGTGCCGCTACTAAAACGCCAGATTGTCACGTACTCCATGCGAACATCACGTTCTTCATAAGACCGGCCGCGGATTCGCCCCACTTCTCTCTTTCAAGTGGAAGCCTCCCCGTCCATCTTCATTCGCACGGAATGCCCAACTTTTCGGTGCGTTCGGCCGAGACCGACCGAAATGAAAATTTCCCCGTTTTCTCGCGCTACCGAGAAATCGTCGTCTTCACCGACCTCACCGACGGCGACGATCCGCGCCAACTGATGGAAGAGAAGATTGCCGACACGATCACTTCAGCCCGACTGAACGCCGAAGCCAACCGAATCCGTCCGGAGAAAATCGGCTTCACGCTCTCAATCGAGGGGTTGGAAACGCCCATCCACGCCCCCTTCCAACCGTTCGCCCAAAACACGCCCGACGTTCTCATGAACCAAATTGAAAAGGTTTGACTTCTCCCATCTCCTTTAATAAACGACTCGTTTTGCAGGTCGAACAGTCGAAACGAGAGCTCAATCTCTACGGACAGGAGATGACGTTCACGGCCGTTGTTTACGGAAGTCCCGTCGCCGGCTGCAACGGCAAGACGGTCGGAATGAGCCGCGACGAGGGCTTGTTCTACTCGGGCGGCACGGACAACTACTGCCTTTTTCGGTCGGCCGAAATCGCGCGAACGTTCGCCATGTTCGCGGAGACGAATCGCACCCGCAAGCACCGCTTTTGCGCCAAACCGCAGGACAGCGTAGACGCGCTCATCCCGCAGCTGATGCTCAGCGGCTTCAAGTTCCCGCTTCATCTCGACGCCTACGATGTTCGCAAATACGTCAGCCTGCTTGAAGCCCACTACAACCGCGTCCACTCGCAGATGAAGGTGCTGAAGCCGAGCGGCCGTTTTCGAACACAACGCCGCTCCTTCCGCATTTCCGTCTTCAACGATCGCCACTCCACGACGCCACTGTTCACCGGGCCGACCAAAAGCGCCACCTACGAGCTGGCCCTCTTCCTCCATGACAACCACGTGGACGCAATTGTCAACTTGAACAAATTCTTCAAGTGCGACAACTACTGCTGGGGGTGCTTCAAGCCGTACACACACCCGAAGAGACACACCTACCAATGCACCCGCAAGTGTGGCGATTGCGGCCGGACCGGGCCCGATCGTCCGTGCCAGCGAGAGTACGACGAAGACGGCGAGCCATGCGCCTATCCGTGCGTCGAGTGCAAGAAGCGGTTTAAGGCCTACGACTGCTGGCAACACCACCAGGTCAACGGGATGTGCGCCGAGTTCGGGATGTGTGAGCAGTGCGGCAAGTACATCCGTCGAAACCGCGAGCACATATGCGGCTACAAATTCTGCCGCATTTGCCTCCTGGATCACGCCGAAGACGAGTGCTACATAACGAAGCCCAGCCCGCCCGTCGAGACGTCTTACCGCCTCGTTGCGTACGACTTCGAATCTACGCAGAACGAGCGCAGGTCGAAGCGCAATGGCTACTTCCATCGCGTCAATTTCGTGGCCGCTCATGTCTCTTGTGACAAGTGCATGAGTGACGGAGGATGGACGCAAGAAGAAGGAAGCGCGTGCCCGACGTGTGGCCCCGCGCCCCGGATGAACTCGTGGAATGAAGCGTCCGGCCAGTCCGCAGATCCGCTCTCCGACTTCGTCGATTGGTTGCTGAAGACAACGCCCAACAAAAGCAAGACTATCGCTTTCGCCCACTACGCGGCCCGCTACGACCTCTGCCTTGTGGTCGGCGAGCTGGTCAGACGCGGCATCGACTGCACGAAGGTGATCGCGCAGGGGAACAAGCTCATGCAGGTCGTGATCAAAGCACACGAGGGCAAGAACGCCGGCTCCATCGTCTTCAAGGATTCCTACCTGCTCATGCCGATCAAGCTGGAAGCCTTTCCCGACACCTTCAACCTGGATTCGGGAAAGAAGGGCACCTTTCCGTTCCTGTTCAACACGACCGACAACTACAACCTCCGCCTGTCTTCACTACCGGACATCGAGTTCTACGCGATCAATTCGATGCCTAAGGCGAAGCAACACCAGCTGATGGACTGGTACGAGCTCAACAAACACCAGCCTTTCTTCTTGCCCGTCGAGCTGGAGGAGTACGGCCGTTCAGATGTGCGCATCCTGATTGGCGGCCTCGTCGAGTTCCGACGCATCTTTCTCGAAGTGACGCAACTCGATGTCCTTCTCCGATCGATCACCATCAGCAGCGCATGCATGCTTCATTTTCGCACAAACCATCTTCCCGAGAAGACACTTGCGATCGTCCGTGAGCTCGGCTACGAGAAGCACAAACGCCAATCTTCGATCGCCCTCAAGTACATCAAATGGCTTGCCCACAAGCACCCCGAATGGAACGTGCGTCATCGCGACTCGCAGGGCAACGAGGTGACCTTCAAGGGCTTCTCGATCGACGCCGTCATTCACACCGATGACCCGAAGCGCCCAATTTTTGCACTGGAATTCTGCGGCTGCTATTTTCATGGCTGCGAGCGCTGCTACGACCCAGAAGACGTGCTTCCTGGCGGACGGACAGCAGCCAAATGCCGGGCGGACGAAAAGCAGCGGATGACAGTCATTCGTCAACAGTACGACCTGGAGATCGTTTGGGAGTGCGATGTCCGCGAGCAGCTGAAGGTCGACGACGAGATGAAGGCCTTTTTTGACCGCACACACGACGCGGGTCCTCTTCGCCCTCGCAACTGCTTCAAAGGCGGAAGATGCGCGCCCACGGGCAAATACTTCCGCTCGGATGACAGCCACGAGGTCGTGATGTACGACATCTGCAGCCAATACCCGTGGCAGCTTTTCCAAGCCGAGTTCCCCACTCATCACCCGGAAGTCATAGCCCGCGAGCAGGATCTTCGCGCTCAGCCGTGGAACCGCCCGGAAGACCTGCAGGATTTGCGCGGCCTGCTCCAGTGCTTCGTGCTGCCGCCTCGCAACATGCGGGTTCCCGTTCTCCCGCTTGTTGTTCACGGCTTCCTTTGCTACCCGCTTTGCCGTACGTGCGCCAACGAGCAAGTGAAGCGTCCGTCAGATGCGGCAGCCAACTGTCAGCACACCGACGAGGAACGCGCCTTCCTCTACGAGGGCCCGCACGTTGAACTGCAAGAAGCGCTCGCTCACGGCTACCAAATCATCCATTTCTATCGATGCTGGCGTTACAACAGTTTCTCTACGGATCTTTTTCGCCCCTACGTCCGTCAGTTCCTCAAGCTGAAGATGCTCTCCAAACCGTGCAAGTACACGGACCCCGCCGCTCGACGCCGCTTTCAAGATGAGATCTTTGAGCACCTGGGCATCGAAATCCACGTGGAAGAGATGGTTTCGAATCCCGGCTTGTACTTTCTGGCGAAATTGGGTGAGCCCCCTCTCTTTTGCACACGCGCACTCTCTCATTTCAGCTCTCAACTCGTTTTGGGGGCGTTTTGGAATCCGCAATCAAATGAGCGACACCGTGATCACGCCCGCCGTCAGCCGAGTGGTTAGCATCATGGAGGACAGGACGGTCAACGTTGATCGGGTGGAGTTCCTCTCCGAACGCCAAATGATGCTCGTGCAAACCAAGAAAGCCCGAGTATGTGCGCGAATGCGACTCCTCCAATCTCGCGATTGCTTCCTTTTGCACGGCCAACGCGCGCGTTCAACTTTTTCGCTTGATGCACAGCGTCGAGCAAGCCGATGGCTTCACGCTTCTGTACACGGATACAGGCGAGTGGAACCAAGAAAAGCAGTCAGAAAATCGCTTGTTCAGATTCCATGATCTTTGCGATGCCTCGCGGCGCTCCGCTTCCATTCGAAGAAGGCGATCGTCTCGGCCAAATGGAAAAAGAGTACCCGGAACAAGAAATTGTTGAGTTTGTCAGGTTGGTTTGGATCCCACGCCCACCAATTTCTCGTCATTTTCCAGCGCGGGGAGTAAGCAGTACGGACTCGTTCTGCGCAACAAGGAGACCAATCGTCTGTCCACTTGCCTCAAGATACGCGGAATTACGTTTGACGCGGGAACGGCAGAGCTGCTTTCGTACGAGAAATTCAAGCAAATGGCCCTCAGCGAGAACGGCGAGGTGACGTGCACGTACCGCCGCATTTCTGCAGACAAACGCGGCACGGTCGTGACTTGTGACGCCGTCCGCACGTACGCTCCTGTTTTTCTCAAAGGTTGGACCAAAAACAACCTCATCTATCCGTTCGGCTTTCGCCAGTTGTAATCTGCACGTATTGCTATTTTGCACGTATCCCCCTTTTTGATCCCCACGCGGTCTCCCAATCCACCCGTTTTCCCCCATTTTTCTCGTAGTCTTGCACGTAGCCTCTTCTTCTGATATCCGCGTAGCTTTGTGTTGTACACGCAAACAAAACGAATAAATACAGCTCCCAAAAGAACTCGTTGGTTTCATTTCAACGCGAACGCCACTGCGGCAGAATGGTTGGCTCTCTTACGCTCATCACTGGTCCCATGTTTGCGGCGAAAACGTGAGTTTGTGCCCTTACTGGTTCCATCAATCGGCCTCCTTCCAGGACGGAGCTCATGCGCATTTGCAATCGCTACTGGCTGGCCAACAAAAAGGTCGTGTTGGTCAATCACGCGTCGGACACTCGTTACGACGAGGGCGACTACGTGGTCAGTCACGGCCAGAAGAAGATGGAGGCGATTCGCGCCACCCACCTGGGCGACATTCTCCAAACGCTGACCAACTACGAGGTTGTGGGCATCGACGAGGGGCACTTCGTGCGTTGCACCTTTTCCCCGTTCATTGATCACTTTTCTCGTTTAGTTCGACGATTTGCATTTGGCCAACGACCTTGCGAACGGCGGCATGACAGTCATTGTCGCCGGACTACGCCACGGAAACAAGCAGCAGGTGTCTCCTTTGTCCACTCACACTCTCACTCTCCCTTTTTATTTCAGTTCTTCCCGCAGATTGCGGACATCTTCGCAAAAGCCGAGACGGTCATTAACCTTTCGGCTGTTTGTTTGCGCTGCGGACGAGACGCGTCCTTCACAAGTCGCACCAAGCTCCGTCACCTGGAACGCCACGTGGGAGGCGCGGAGATGTACGAAAGTCTGTGCCGCTCGTGCTACGACGTTTTCGAAGCCGCAAATCCGACCCCTTGAGTAGCCTGCGGTTTATTGTGGGGTTAGGAGTGGAGACAGTAAACAAAAAGTTAGAAGTCAATGGGGAACTGGTTGTAGAAATGGAAGTCGACTTCCATTCGGCCTTTTTTGTAAACCGCCTGCGTAGTGCTCACGAAGCGCGGCATGAAGGGCGAGAAGTACTCCTCTTGCATGTAGTACTTCTTTTCCACAGCCGGCTTACGTTCGCACACGCACTTCAAAGCGAGAAAGTCGGGAACGCTGCCGATCAGCGAGACGAACCGCAAGCGGATGTAGAGACGAGGGTTCTCTTCCAGAATGCGAGACCCAAACTCCTCGTAGCGCTCAAGGAAGAGAGTCCACTCGTTCTCGAGAGCGGGGCCGGCCTGGAAGCATTCTCTTCATGTCGCCGCCCGCTTCTCTGCTACAACGAACCCACGGCGTCTCTCCGAGGTGAAACTCGACGAACTGAAGCCCACGAATCCGTTGGATGAAGGGCCAGTTGAGGAATTTCCACTCGGAGCCGAACGGAATCTTGACGTACATCTCGCGCAGTGCAATCTGGTTGTTCGGATTGATGCGCCACTCGTACTGGTCCTGCACCAGATTTCCAGCAAACACGAACTTCCGGATGTCGTGCCGCTCCAGAAAGCGCGTGTTGATCTGCGACATACGAATGAGTCCAGAATTTTCGCCCAAATCACCCACCACCTTTCGCTCCATCTCCCAGAACTCCCCTTGGGTGTCCGTGAACGTCTCCAACTTCAAACGATGCACGTCGTTCCCGTTGAGCACGTTGCGCGGACAGCTCAGCCAGTGGATCCGCTCGGAATTCGCGTTGATCCACCGCTTTGCTCGTGTGCACGAGTGACGCCCAACGGCCAAAGTCACTTCCAATGGCCCTGAAGTGAAACATGTTCGATGCGCCCCCTTCCATAAAGATCGCGCACCTTTGAACCGATCCACAAAGTCCTGCGACTCCGGCTTCAGCTGCATTCCGCAGTGGCCGATGACGTGGATCGAACGAAGCGTTTGCAAAAACCGCGGGTGCGATTTCTCCAGCAGCCGCATCATCGGCACCGCCAATTCGAAGCGCATGCGCACGCTCCGAAAGAGCGGGAAGAACAAATAGTCCTCCCGATCGCCCACTTTGTCCGTCTCGATGCCCAACGAGCGATTCCAGAGAGCGCGCGTGTAGGAAGAAGCAAAGTCTCTGGACACCAACTGGAATGCAAACATTCTGCGAGCGTTGTTAGTCGCCCACTCACCAGCGGGCGCAGGTGCTTGCTTTCGATCACCACCTTTCGGGTTGCTTGCGACTCCGAAAAATGACGGATGAAGCAGGTGGCGCTGCGCGGGAGCATCCGTTCCCAACGCACACGCTTCTTGTTCGCCGGCACCAATTCCATCTGGTCTGAAAACCAGAGTTTATTGAGTGTAAACAACGTGCGCGAAAGACACGAGCATTGCGCGGCACGTCTACAAATAAGCAAAAATTTAAAGCGGGAGCAAGAAAAGACGAGAAGTTTTTACAAGCGCAGCAAAAATACGTGTGGGAGCCTAGAGAAATGACAGAAGGAACAATCACTCCATCGGATTCGTCCAATGACGAGCGAAGTACGTGTTCAACGCCAGCGAGTGGGCCGGCTCGTTGCGGACGAGCTCCTGCCATTCCATTGTCTCGCAAAATTGGTGGTACTCGGCGGCGGCGTACTCGAGCGTCCGTTCCCGATACTCAGGGAATTGCGACTCGTGTTCGAGCGAGAGCTTGAGATGTTGCAAGATGGTCTCCGGTTCGAGGAGGAAGGTGACTTCCTCAATGCACGCCGCCTGCAACAAACGGGGGAGAATTCGACGCATTACGAATCTCTCTGGCTCACCGCGAGGGTGTTGACTTTGTAGAAGGCGGCCGCCAAAAAGACAGCGAGAGCGTCTTTGTGCAGATGTTCCGACTCGCCCTCGTAACACCACTGGATGAGCACTTCCGTGGCGTGGTTGTCGGCGTTCTCCATGACGTACTCTTTCGGCGGGGCCAAATACTCGGGCCACAACACCGACCGAAAGAAGCGACTGTTGGCTGCCAGAACGGTGGAGTGCACCTGCATTATTTCACGCCCATCACAGACCTTCCGTTTTGCGCGCCTACCTCGTAACGGCCGCCTTCATTTGAAATGACGACGAAGTCCGTGAGCACGCGCTCCTTGCGCATGTGCGCCATCGTGCGCCTCATCTGGTGGTCGGGGCTCTCCGGCAGCACGTCTTCGACCGGCAGCCACTCAACGCACAGCGTGAGGTCGCCGTCTTCCGCGAACTCTCGCAGCTTCTCCGTGGACAGTCCAAAGGATTTGGCCACCTTCTCTCCTTCCTTTGTGAACGTGTAGTTGCCGGCTGCAACGGGAATGCCAGTGAAGCTTCTTTCTCTCCCTCACCACTCACATATTCTGGCGGTCCTCTCGTTCCTGTCGTTCTCCACCCAAGCCTTGTAGGCCAGCCGCAGCGGTTCCGCCGGGGAGACGCCGATCGCACGCAAGAAGAAGATCACCTCACGCTCTGGCTGGTGCGGCCACCCGCGAAGCGAGGCGCGAAGCCGCTGATCCTCTAAGTCGAATCCTGACCAGTACACGCCGGTCGCCGCCGCCCGCCATCCACCCGTCCGAAGGACGCGTGCAAAGTCGCGCAGGTGGGTCTCCTCCTTCTGCCACGACTGCCGGGCCACCGTGGTTCCAAGAACGCGGACTGGCTTGTCAAACAAGACGCAGAGGTACAGCGTCTTCTTCAAACGCAGCTCTTCCGGAATCTTCAGACCGCTCACGGTCGCGCCGCTCGCGCTGCTGACGTCGAGGACCAGGTCGTAGTCTGTAACCACATCAGTTAACGGCCGGTCCCGCACAGACTCACGCTGTCTGCAGCATTGCAAGCCGTCCACCGTCTCAAAACACACATCCACGCCGATCGGCACCTTGGAATCACGCTCGATCGCACATGCTGAGAACATGAGCCGAGCGGTGCGATCGGCGAGGCGAGGCACGTAGTCGATCGTGAAGCGAACGATTCCCGCTGTGGACGTCGGCATCTCAAGGAGCTCGGAGGAAATCATGTCGTCCTCCGTGGAGTACTTGAGCATCTCGTCATGCTCGGGGATGCGCCATTGCACGTGGTCCTCCTCAATGGTGCACGTCGCAAACATGGCGGAAGCTAGAGGTGTGAAGTGGGCTGAAACGAAAGTCTATAAGAAACCCCGACGCATCAAACCCCTCAATCCACGAGCATGCGCGCAAACAAAAGCACGGCCTTGCCTACGGCCCGCTTGCCGAGCCGCGGGCCGGCACGCCGGCCAAGTCATCTGATTGCCCTTGGAGCGCCCGTCTTAAATACTCACCGGGCGCCGTGCCGGACCGTCCGCTGTTCATTCCGGCGGCGCCCACGCAACGGCCGGTCGGCGAGGCGCCTGGCCGGCACGCCGCCGGGGCCCCTTTGCGGCGCCCACTCAACGGGCGCCCTGCACGACGAGACTCCGCGGCAGGTGCCGCATCTTGCGGCACCCACGCGGCATCCCGGTGCTCGTCCGTTCACCGCGTCGCGGCTGTTCGGCGCCGCTGCAGGTTTTCTTCCAAGAGGCACGTCCGTTTGTTTTGATCTTTTGCACGTCCGGCTGTTCGGATCACGTTCGTTTGTTTTGATCATTTGCACGTCCGGCTGTTCGGATCACGTCCGCTTGTTTTGATCATTTGCACGTCCGTCTGTTCGGATCACGTCCGCTTGTTTTTGGTCATTTGCACGTTTTGTACGTGTTGGACATGCGTGAAGTTCACGCGGGTGAGTTATTGTGGAAGATCCCGTTCAACTGTGTATTGTCTGGTCCATCCATGAGCGGAAAGTCCGAATTCTTGATACGTTTCCTCAAGCATGCAAATCAGCTGGTCACTCCCGCTCCGCGCTCCATTCTGTACGCGTACGGTCAAATACACAATCGCCTGCCCGAAATTGAGCAAATCGGGCCACATGTTCGCCTTCATGACGGGCCGCCGTCTATCGAAGTGATCAACAAATTACCCAAGCCCGCGCTCATCTGTCTTGATGACCTCATGCACGATATCGAACCGCAATTTCTCAATGCCTTGTTCACGAAAATCTCGCATCATCAGCAGCTTGGAGTCCTCTACACCACCCAGTCCTTGTTTGATGCCAAATTGCGAGTCGCGCGCGCGAACTCGCACTACGTTCTTTTATTTCATTCTGTAGCTGCAAATCTTTCCATTCGTAATTTTGGATCCCAATTGTTCCCTGGAAAATCCAATCTTCAGTACTTTCTGTCGGCGTACGCGCAGGCAACGGAAAAACCGTTTGGGTATTTACTCGTTTCAATGCGCTCGTCTTCTCTTTTGCGTCTTCGAACGGGTATACTTCCTGGAGAATCGCACGTAGCCTTTCTACCCGCCCATGGACTACCGGACGGGGATTGTTGAAGTCCTGCACGTTTCCGGCAGAATAGCACGTAGCCATCTACACGTTTCCGTAAGATTCGCTCGTATTCACAAGATTCTCACGTAGACGATTTGGCACGTTTGCGGCCACGTCTCACGTATTCTCCAAATTGCACGTATCGTTTGGACTCTCCCGGCGCCTGCCTTTTCGAATTCTCACGTCCGAGTGGCTATAAAAGCAAGTCGCTTGGTCGGTCGAGGCACCCGCTCCTTCCTCCGTCCTCCAGCCCTCCCGAATGCCCAAGAACTTCGACAACGTGATGGCCGCCAATGGAGCTTCGAAGGAGAAGAAGCGCGGCAAGGAACTGTGAGTTTTCTTTCGTTCGACTCCCACCCATGACCCTTCCTTTCGTTTCAGAACCTTATCCGCGCACGTCCTTTGCCCCGGACGCACATACAAGGGCAAGGTGTGGACGATCACCAAATCCGTCATTGGGCTCTTGAACGGCGATCACCGCAGCTCGCCGTCCATGGCCTACATCATCTCCTTCGGTGACGAAAACGTGGAGTCCATCACGTCGTTGCGGGAGAGAAGCCACGTCCGCTTCGTTGGGATTTTGCGGTCGAAGAAGAAGGACGAGGCGGCGACCGACTCGGGTTCCTCCACCGGCTCCGAAAACAGCGAGGACGAAGAGGGCGAGGAGGACGCGGATCACCAGGCAGCCCTTATGAAGTCGTACGTCTTCTCATCCGGCTCGATTTGGTTTCCGATCGCTGCGCCCGCCGGATGCCCCCACTGCCGCGATCAGAACATCGCCGAGCCGGCGAACGATACCACCGCTCCGACGACCTCGCGCGCTGGCCGCAAGTAGGCGGATGTTCTTTGGGTCCCTCTCCGATTAGCTTGTAGTCTTGTTTTCGTAACCCAAAACGCGGTCTCCCCACAACCCAAACAGAAAACCCCAAAAAATGGCCACACGTATGTTTCTTATTTTGTAGCCTTTACGCGGTCAACCACAACCCAAACAAAAAACCCCACACATATTTGTTCTTTTTTGTAGCTTTTACGCGGTCACCCACAACTCAAACAGAAAACCCCAAAAAAAAAGCCACACATATCTGTCTTTTTTTTGTAGCTTTTACGCGGTCTCCCACAACCAAAACAAAAAACCCCACACATATTTGTTTCTTTTGTAGCCTTTACGCGGTCACTCACAACCCACCATAACAAGGAAAAAAATGCTAAAAAAAATACCCGCTTTTGCCTTTTGTATTGTACACGCATCTGTATGGAAACGTTTAATAAACTCGGTCGCAAAGAAGTGTGATTCGGTTGTTGTTCTATACGCTGTCTCTTCGATGCCTCTAGGCATTACCTTTCTCTCTTTTTTTCTCGCTACAACGCTGCTTGTAGGAGTAAAAGAATGACTCGTGGCTTGTTCATTGCTTTGGAAGGGGCGCATCTTAGCGGGCGGACAACTCAAAGTCATTGGTTGGTTGACTGGCTGCTGGCGAAAGGGCACAACGCCTCTTACCTGCAGTACCCGGGTTTTTCTCTTATCCCTTTTTCTTGGCTCATACTTTGATCTTCAGTCCCAGATGAGCCCACCACCGCCCGCGAGGTCCATCTGTCCGCAATAAGGCATTCTAATCCGAACAAGCGCATATCGGACGTGGCCCTCGACAAGCTGTTCGCCATGAACCGCCGTTGTTTTGACGCGCGGCTTCGGGAAAAATTGAAAAGCGGCGAGACAGTGGTTGCCGACGGGTACTCTTTCTCGGCCATCGCCTTTGCGGCGGCCAAGCGCGACCCCCATTACATGCTCGCACGCGCCTGCCGGGCCGAGGTCTCGCTTTTGAAGCCGGATCTTGTGATCTATCTGCGCGCCGACCCAAATAAGTCGTGGTTTCATCGCATCTCTTGGATTCTTCACCCCAACGTGCTCGCGTACCAAATCTTGGTGCATCACTACTTGGAGTGCTTGGTGAATCCACCCCTTTGGGAGGTTTGTTCTTCGCCTTGCAGCTGCTGAGGTGTTTTCATTACAGGTGATCGATGGTCTGCGGCCAATCAATGACGTGTTCGATGCGGTTATTTCCGCAGTTCAACCCAAACTAGAGGAGGAACCGGAAGAGCTTCGTTTCTTTGAATTGAAAGACTTCTACCTTTGAGTGTTTACAAAAGTTTATTGATTAAACCAGACACATAGCGATCAACGTCGTCAATTGTTTCCAAATGAGCAACAATGCGCTTCATTGAGAAGTCAAACGACTTGAGGATACAAAAGAGTAAACAGTGGTGTCCGCAGGTTGTAGCGTCTGCGTTCTGTAGTTTAACGGGGTTACTGACGAGTTCGTAATCTGGAAAATGTGCCCGCACTTCGGCCGGAGCTTCTCGTCCAAACGAGTCAAAGAACTCGACCACTCGGTCGCCTACGTAGACGGCAAACCAGTGGCTTCCGGGTAGATAATGGGCGTCCTCATTGATGATCAACAACGACTGCTTGGGAACCGCCGGCAGCCGGTCGATCGGGTGACAGCCCCGAAATAATCGACGGGTGGAGGGCAAGATCGACATGAGCCGTTCGATCGAGCGCTGATCCATCCTTCCGAGTAGGAGGGAACTTTTCGATTAACCAACGGCACAATGCGCCAAGAGAAATAAATATGGCGGCCAAAAAGGCATAAAATAAACAAAGAAAAAATCCTTTTGATGTCAAGAGCGCTTGCGGATCGCAAACGGGAGCAACCGGCGCCAACTCCGACATGATGCTCAAATGGACATGTCTGTAGAAACAACGCGGCTCTGGTCGATCATCATGAGCCCATCAAACTCTCCGCAAAAGACCAGGTTCAATCCGTTGGCCGGCACGGGCCTGGAGAACTTTAGGCGGACATCCACCGGGCCGTGACGCAATAGGTCGAAAGACGTAGAGGCGGCAGACTCCTTTGAGGAAGAAAGGTCGAACACCATTACGCACCATCCATCACGGAACATGTCAATAGTAATGCCGTTTGACGAGTTGCTGAAGAGCCAGCCGGTAGCATCGCACATGTCCGCAAATAGGCGGACGTATTTTTTGTTTGTTGCGGAGAAATCGAGAGTGTACGGAACGGACGGGTAGTCGTACCCGCCCGCCGCCAGGGTGATGGAGTTGAGGTCGTAGGGTTTGAAGCAAAACGGGTTGAGTTTTTGGTCGCCGTGGAATGCGCCCGTCTCCACAAGGCCTAAACAGACGCGTCTGGGGATGAGACCATTGAACAGCTGCGCATGGAAGTCATATCTTCCAGCCGTCACAGCCAAAGTTTTCATTTCTGTTCGTCTCATGGGGTACATGGAAGGCCTCAGTTGAAGTTGTTGGTTGAGGGCAAGCGACAAGGAGTCAACGAGATTGCACATCTTACAATACAAGCGAACCGACGTTATTTCTAGTTTATAATCGACGGCCGCGTCCGGTGCGTAGACGAGAAAGTCGCTGGTATTCGGGGTGACCTCGATATCCAGGTTCACGGAGGGCAAAAGCATGAGCTCTTGGTTAAAGACGTCGGCCGGCGGCCGGCCCATCAGTTGCACCGTTTTGGAGTCCTTGAAAAGGTTCATGCACTTTTTGAAGCCCTCGTCGTTCACATCGTTTTGCGTCTTATATTCGTAGTACCCCATCGAGGAAAGGTGGTGCTTCTTTGCTTCTTCGCTGTATGACAAGAGGAGGTCGAAATAGGACTTGTAAGAGCTCAAGCCCGACGCAGAATACACCTCTCGCTCTTGTAGGAACACACGAATGTTCCTAATCCATGTCTGACCAATTGCTTGCACGACGGCGGCCTTGTCCTTCTCTTCGAGAGCCGCCCCGCTGGCTTTCGTGAGCTTCATCTCGGTTATAAAGTAGCATTTCGACAAGTCGATCATGCTCGGATTGGCGTTGACCGTGAATTGATAGGGAGCCTCCGTAATAGCGTTGGTCGGAAGCACCTCTTTCCAATAAGAACTGCTGAACGTCACATCGGTGGAGGGAAGGGTAAACAGGGAGATGGATGAGCTGACGCTCTTGGGCGAGTTCTCGTCAATTATTTTGTAAAGCATGACGAAAAAAAAGAAGGGAATTAGTCAAAAATGTCCGCCTGTCTTTTCAAGACGACCGCTTTGGGAATAACCGACCGCACGCGGCGTTGTTTTGGCAGACGACTGACGGGAAATCCAACCATCCTCTTTCTTCGCCCCTCGCCGCGAAGATTTCGGGCCGCCTGGTCGGCCAAATTGGCCATGGAGCTGCGTGCTTCGTTACGAACGGTGGCAGAGGCCGGCCGGCCTTCGGCCATGTCGTAGAGTATGCGGGAGCCCGCCCGCAGTCCTTCCTTGCCTACGGCCTTTGCAGTGCCCTTGGCGATTGGAATAAGGAACCTCCAGAGGGATCTCATTACGTCACCGAAGCCTGCCCCATACTGCTGAGGTCGCCCGAACCCTCGCTGGTATGGGTGGCCGAAAAAAAGTTGTGCGCCTCCGGCTCCCACTTGTTGGTCATGTGAGAGCTCTTGGAAGAGCACGTGAAAGTCGATAGTCGAAGGATCGTAATAAATATGCATTCAATTAATTCGGACAATCAATCAAAATACACACGACTGCTCTCTTCCTTTACTTCACATCAAATGACGGCCTATTCAACAAACATCAGTTCCAAAGGAAAATAATCAACGTGTCCTTTTCCACGATGCACCGCTGCACACGGAAGTTGGGGATATTGCAGTCGTTTTCCGTGTTTTAAAAAGTAGAAGACGGGAACGCTGATGCCCATGTAACCGCCCAGCGCAAATTGCTTCCTCGCCGGCAAGAAAGCTAGGCCCGAGCAAAGAACACGCTCGTTGTTGCCGTAGTTTCCGATGAGGTACCGATTGGCGAGCATGGTGGCCGCCCGCTTGTGGCCGTGGTCCGTGGCCAAATATTCGGACAACGCGGCGGGCGAGCAATCGAACAGGATGCACAAGAACTCGACTCCAGTAGGCATACTTAAGAGCACGAAACAAAATGACGACCGCCCCGGACGAGTGCGAAGACTACCGACTGAATCTAAAAGACGGTGGCCCGTCTGAAGACCAGAGAGACGACGGTATGACCGTAAGACATTGGTAGGAGGTGTCCGGAGAGTGTGCGTAGCTCTATTTCAATCTCTCGCACCTCTTTGGCGACCACTCGGCAGAAGATCGGGTTTTCATAGGTCCTCTCGACGACCTCTCCCACCCGTCCGGTGACGTTGACGACGCGCAACAGGCTGAGCATTTTTTCACCATAGATGACGCGCTCGGTCAACCCTGGGGCGTGGATTAGGAATTGAGAAATCCCGCCAGTTAGATCTGCATCGTATCTGGCCATCGTATTGTGAATGAGCACTTGCTGATCGCCAAAACCCATCACATAGCGGAGCTGCTCGGTCGGCCGGATGAAACGAACGCCCGGTTCGAGGTAAACGCGGAAGCGTGAGCGCGTCTTGTCAAAAATGAACCCGTTTCCGGGCGGCTTTTCGACCGGGAACGGCGAGAGAGCGTTCTCTAGTTGTTGTGCGGCGATTCGTTCTTCTAATTCCACCAGGTCTTGAACAGCCTTCCATGCGGCGGCGTTTACACGGGCAACCTGTTCGACATCTTTTTCGTTTGCCAAGCGGACCGCTTCCTCAATTCTCATTTGCGCTTGTTTGTTTTCTTCATCTGCTCGGCGACTGTATTCTTCTTCCTGACGTCGAGCCTCGTCCAACGCCCGATCTTCCGCTGAATCGGCATCCTCCGCTTTTGCAGGAGTGTCTGCTGGTGGTGCCGGAGTTGTAATCTGATCGGTAGCGGCGGCGGCTGGTTGGTCGGCAGGAGCAGCAGCCGGTTGTTCGGCCGGTTGTTCGGCAGGAGGAGCAGCCGGTTGTTCGGCCGGTTGCTCGGCAGGAAGAGCATCCGCTTGTTCGGCAGGAGCAGCAGCCGGTTGTTCGGCCGGTTGTTCGGTAGGAGCAGCAGCCGGTTGTTCGGCAGGAGGAGCAGCCGGTTGTTCGGCCGGTTGTTCGGCAGGAGGGGCAGCCGGTTGTTCGGCCGGTTGCTCGGCAGGAAGAGCATCCGCTTGTTCGCCAGGAGCAGCAGCCGGTTGTTCGGTAGGAGGGACAGCCGGTTGTTCGGCCGGTTGTTCGGTAGGAGCAGCAGCCGGCTGCTCAGCAGGAGGAGCAGACGGTTGATCGACAGCGGCAGCCGATTCTTTTGGTTTTTCGGAGACCCCACTTTGCTCGCCACCGGCGGGCGCGGCCGCTGGCACGCTAGCCGTAGAATCCTGCGCTTTGTTTTCGGTCGGCGGAGCGGGCGGCTTCGGGCGAGACGCCGATTCCTGGCGCTTCTTTGCTTCGATTTGAAGGTCCAGCTCTTTGATTTCTGCGACTTTCAGGTCCTCCACCGACCTCAGCTCGTTGATTTCAACATCCAGGCTATCCATTTCCGCTTTTTGTGATTCCGTTTCATCGCGATACGCGTCAACTTCAGCGTTCTTTGCATTACCCTGCCCGACAGCTAAAAGTGCAGCCTACGTTTGAGTATGTTCCCGATTCCCGCTCGAGCTCAAATTTGTCACGTGTATAGGGAAGGTCAAAGCAAATAAGCACACCAACAAACAGCAACCGAGTCAAAAAGATGATGATGAAAATCCATTTTTTCCGAAATGTGGGCGACAACTAAAAGTGCAGCCTTTTTTCGGCGCTGGCGTCTATCGCAACCGCGGCTTTTTGTTGCTTAAACGAGATACCATTTTGTTCGTCTCGTCGAGCTCTATCCATTGAGGTAAGGTGCAACATCACACGAATAACAGCTAGGACAGAATTCTCTTTCAAACATGTGTAATGATGATATCGTTCGAAACGGGTGTGGCAAGAACCATACGTATTTCTCCTGTCGCCGAGTGCCATGAAGTAGTTGTTCAGAACATTGCGAATCACGAGCAATTAAGAAAAACGTCCAAAATCAAACGACCTCGAGGCTTTGCGCACTTTCGAACGGCACCTCGACAGCCTGATTCGTCATTTCATTTGTTTCTGCCACCGACACGCGAAATTCGTAACTTTTAAGGCCTGCAGTTCAACTTAAACAACACACTCTTCAATTTGTTGTTGAAGTTCTACCGCAACGAATGGGTGGCTTGCCCGAAAACGACGTAAACGCAAACAACTTTGCCATCGTCAAAGGCGACGATTGGCAATGTTCGGCCGCGGTGTTTCAAACCTCCAAACGGCTTCAACGGTGACTGTCAACGCTGCGTGAACTAATTGGAGTCCGGAAATCGTCTGTAGAGTGGGGCAGAACGAAACTGGAAAAGTCACAACTTGTGAAGGGTGAATCCGGTCAAAAACACACTTGCAGTGCTCGATTTCGAATCTGTCAAGAAAATCGTTGCCTGTGAATAAGTGGCGGGGAGTCGTCTAATCCCGGAACAACTCAAAAAGTGATTGTTTGTTGACTTTGCTTCACGTTAAGCCCGGTTATAAGCGCAGAAGTCCTAGAGGGTCATCTCAAAGCTATTTTTTCTTGACCACAAAACATCGCAACGGACCGTACAGCAACAGAACTACCGCCTACAATCTCTGAGCTTGTTGAATTCACCAGTCTGCACGTGAGAAAGGATGTTTGAAGAAGGCCGAGTCCCTTGGTCGTCTCTTCTGGAGTGTTCAAGTTCAAAGTGGTGCCAAGCAACGGTAGCAGGTCGGCAGCCTGCAAACTTGGCGAAAACATAAACGGGAATGTCTCCTCCATCTTCTACACGCAAAAGCAAAGCAGCCATCGGGCTGATAGTGAACTTATCGGCCGTTCAAAAAAGGCTGCACTTTTAGTTGTCGGTCTCGAAATGGATTAACTTTACTTTCTGTGCGGTTCGTCGAGGGTTTTGATTGCTTTGGATGTTTTCACAACCGACTTGGACCACTGCATGAACAAACCGGGTTTGCGCTCGAGCGGGCATTGGGAACATACTCAAACGTAGGCTGCACTTTTAGCTGTCGGGCAGGGTAAAACGGGCACGCAGATCGTTTACTTCATTGATCGGCTTTGTTCGCTCATTCTCCACTTTCTTCAGCTCTCGGCGCATGGCATCCAATTGGGTCACCATTTTGTTCCAGTTAGTAATGCGCATGTAGTAGCCGCTCTCAATGGCCGCCTTTCGGTTGATCTTTTCATTCTTCAGCCTTACGGCGGCGTCCAGAGTCAATTGCACACCCTGCAATCCATCTTCTAATTCCTGCAAAGTGGGCTCTTTGGCTGCTCGTCTCTTTCGGTTGGTTGTCGGACGCAAGAGCTCGTTGAGGGTCGCCGCCAGGTGATCGACCGAGCTGAACGTGTTCTGACCGACTGACACTTGTTTTTCGCTGCCCTGGTGGTCGACGAGCGTCAAAAATTGCGGTTCGATACTGCCAACCGTACTCCAAGAACGGCAGTAACTCTGAACTATTGGTAAAAAAGCATGAAAAAATCAACGTACAATGGAATACAAGGCAACATCCCACTGTCCTTCGTGCAGAGAAAGTTTGTGAGGGAGGATAACCGTGAATTTATTGTTGTTGTTTCCTTTGTAGGAAACGGTGTTCGATGGTAAGACGACAAAGTGACTGCGGGGAAGCGACATGCCCGCATCAACAACAAAAAGACAAATGAACTCAATTTAGAACGTCAGTCTCTCGAATCCAGGTGTTTTCGGTGGCTGGGCGGTCCTTCCATTTGACGTAAGCTTCACGATGTCCGTCGCGGGTCCTCCAACGGATCACCCGCTCTATCGTGTAGATGCCCTCTTCTTTCGTTTTTGAGATTTCCGCTGCGTAATACTTCCCGTGGAGTCTCTTTCCTTGCAGATCTGTCAGCTCAAATGTGACAGGATTGGTCGGAAGTACGCGTGAAATGCGGACAATCACATCGGAAAACTGAGCCGCGTATCCTTTCCGGAAGATGTTCGGAGGGTTCGCGACTCGTACGTGGTCGCCCACTTGCAAACGACTTCTTGCCGGCGGCAACGGTGGGTAAAGACGATCATAAATAGGGCGCCAATTACGAGCATTGATCGTAGACGGAGGGCGACCGGTCACTCGATTGACGCTTTTGTTGATTGCTGTCGCTATATGGTCAAGTGCATCCACCCAGCGAAGCGTTCCTTCTTCGTTTGCGTATTTAGACAAGCGCGTCTTCAAGCTTCTTATCATTCTCTCCGCGATCGCGCTCTTTGTCGTCTGATCATGCGCGAGCTTCAAAACGATGTCCTCTTCTTGTAAAAATCGCCGGACGGCCGCTGACGTAAACTCGGTTCATGAAAAGGCGAGGAAAAGTAGAAGAACGGGTCCCTTAGACTAACCTCTATCCGTGTAAAATGACCAAGGGAGAGCCGGCATTTTATCAAGAATTTGCCTCAAACCGTCGATAACGTCGGCCGCCTTTTTGGTTCGAATCGGCGAAACGAACACTTGCCGAGAAAGGACCTCAACTGCAGTCAGGAAATATCGAAATCCGTCGTTTTCTCGCGGAGATTTCTTTGTCATATCCGCTAGGTCGAGTGCAACTGTCGTAAAGAAGCCCTCGGGTTGGGTTCTTAAGCGCGGGAAGCGGCGCTTTCGTTGTTTAAAGGTCGACCATGTTCGGTTGTTTTCCAGCGCTTCTCGAACTTCTTTACGAGTTGCCTTCCCTTTGAGGGACGCGTGAAGAGCGTCGGAGTTGGCATAAGCGGCGGGATTTTTCAAATCGGACCATTTTTTAATTATTTTACTCATCGCAAAGAAAATAAACACGGCTAGCGATCACCAAAGATGTGGGCGATAATGAAGCGTTTGCTTGGCAATCCCTCCTCCTTTTTGCTTCGGTTTGGAGGTCTTGGGTGTGGTTTGCGTTTTCGTTTTACTTCGGGTATGCGGAGGAGTTCTTTTCGGCCGGTTATCACCGGCCAGTCCGTGCTGCTTCAGTCGTTTCAACAATTCGGGCGCTCCTGACGGTGTGATCGGCATCTTCTCAACGCCCGACAGATAACGGAGTGCTTTCTTCCAGTCGGAGGACCGATACAACCCTCCTGATGTCTTCTTGATTGCACCACTGGCGTCGACGCCAAACAATTCTGGACTCGCTTCGACGGCCGCCGACAGCCGCGCGTATTCGCCGGCCGCGTCGCCGCTTTCCGTTAGACGAGCGACGGGCGGCTGAACGGCGACAGGCGGCGTGGGAGTGATTGAGGGTTGTGGAACGACCGGCGGGGTGATTGCGACTACGGGCGTCTTTTGTTCAGGCAGCGGTTGAGGCTGCGGGTTAATTGGAGTCGATGGGGGCGCAGCGGGAGGAGGCGGACTAATCGGCGGAGCGTTGAATTCAGGGGCCAGCACCGAGTTGCGAGAATCACCGACCATCGTGGCTTCCTGATTGTTTCCCGTCTTCTCGTCTACCACCGACACTTTCAACGGAACTTCGGCGGCTCCTTTAATATGTTTAAGAAACAAAGGGAGCAGTTGTGAGTAGAGCATCGCTCGTTTCGTGTCACTCAAACCGCTGGATTCGTGGAGCAGCGTGTGCAATCGCTGCTTTACGACCTCCACTGCCTCGTCGGGCAGTCCTTGTTGAGATTGATTCATCCTTAATTGATAGAGCTCGGGAGACACTAACAAGAACCGTTTTGCCATCAGCCGGTTCGTTCAAGCAATAATTGCAGGAGGACGGGCGTGATTATTGGAGCCAGGGAGGCAAGGCCGGCTCCTGATTGAGCTGCACGAAGCGTCGAGTTGGGTGTACGGGTCCTCGATAGACGGCGGATGGCCGGAGCGTGGACACGAAGACGATTGAGTGATCGCCCTTTGATTGGCAGTCTTCCTTTCAAAAGGTTTAGCGCGATTTCAACGAGACAAAGCAACTGGTCATCGGTTGCTGTGGCCAAAATACGGCGTTTTTTGTCCGCTGCGTTCGTTCGGGAAAGGGAATTTAGAAATTCGGAATTATTTTGAATGATTTCACTAATTGGCATCGAAAGAAACGCGCGCGACCATTCGGGAAGTCGACAAATATCAAGAATGATTGCTTTTCCGTTACTTTGCGCTCGTTCACGATCTGCTTGCTTACGACCGCTCGGTTGAGCGCGGCGGATGAACACGCGATGACTCGCCGCTTTGCTTCGATCCGCTGGCCGGAAATGAACGAATGAATGACGGCGGGTGTAAGAGACGAGCGGCCGGGGGAGGGGTGCATTTTGTTCGTTTGTTCATCGTCGAATCGACCGGCTGCTCTGCTCGCGATGTCCGCCTCGCTGTTCGTGCCCGTCTACCGCCCCGCCGGCATGAACTGCACGGCCGAAGAGCCCACCTGCGAGCCGGGATTTGTGTGCGCGGCGTGGTCGAAGTAGGCGGTCCTGTTCCTCGCTCCGTTCACTCTCGCTCGCCCATTCAGATATAAATTTTTGCCGATGGGCTGCGTGGACGAGGCGTGGATGGCGGCCCGCTTCTTCCGCGAGCTGCCGACCGGCGGGGCGACGACCACGAGCACCGACGAGCAGGGCGCCGACTACTCGATGGGCGTCGTGGCGGCGGCCGTCCTCTTCGTCCTGCTGTTCGGTTTGCTCGTGGCGGCCGGCGTGTACGCGCGCCGTCTGAAGCGGCGGCTGGAGGACTCGGACGCCTCCTTCGTGGAGTTGCTGGACGAGTTCATCCTCCAGTCTGCCGCCCGTCTCGTCCGCCGTCCGTCTCGTCCGCCCTCTGCTCCGCCCGTTCTCGACGTCTGATTCGTGTTCGTGTTTTGTTGTGTTCGGAATGAAGTTTCGGGTGCTTGTGCGTGTTTTTGTTCGAAGGCGGGGCAAAGAAGCGGTTTCTTCCTTCCGTTCCACCGTCATTTCTTGTGATTGCGAGTGTTCGAGTTGGTCGTGTGCTTTTCCGTGCTCTTCCGCTACTTCCGATGGGCAAAGACGATTGGTTTGCGGCGGAGGACGATTACGAAGAATGCATGAAGGTGAGCGGCCGTTCAGACGGTCCAATCATCCCTTTCTTTGCGATTAGAGCGCGGATTTGGGCGGAGAGGCGAACATCTCCGCTGAAGAGTGGGCAAAGTGGTCGATGAACGCTAAAGACGAGCAGCAGAAGCAAGGAGACGTGGAAATGAAGGAGTCGAACGACCAAAAGACCGCCTACTTTGAGCTAGACGAAGTGAATCCGTTCGGAGGCGAAGAGGGCAGCGAAGAAGCGGACGAGGCGGACGATGCGGCCGTGTGCGTTCCGGAAATCGGAAGTCGGCCCATAGAAATCGGCATTCCGATCCGAGTGGACGGAAAACTCGTGAAAATCCGCCTTTTCATCGAGATTTGATGTGCGCGGGAGTTGAGTGGGAAATTCGCTCGAAATAAACCCGAATTCCGCTAATCAGAAGTCGGTGGAGGCACGAGAAGGCGGCGGGCGAACATGACGGAAATCCAATCGAGAAACTTCGCCCACATGGGCGTCCGCGTGATGCACTCGCCGGCCGCCGCCGCCGCGTTGGCCGGGCGGGATTTCCGTTCACTTCCGCCGATTTCCCACCGCTCTCTCGCTTGTTGCGAGCGGATTTCATTACTAATCGATGGATCGGCCATTTCGGAGGTTTTGTCGCACTCGGTCGGCGTGGAAGTTCGCCGGTTTCCACCTCCCATGCGGTTCGATTAAACTCGGTGGTCGACTGGAAGCCGAAGGTATGTTCCTTTCTTCTTTGATTTCTTTTCGATTTCTTGTTTGTTGCTTCTCATTTTCACAGGCTACACATCCCTCGGCATCAAGCGGTAAGAGCGGGTGTTTCGGTGGATCAAAACCGATCGGGAGTCAACATCCTAGTTTATTTGGCCCCGCAGGGCGTTCACTCCTCCTCGTGCTCGAGGACATCCCACGAAACATCATGGTGCACGAGGGGAGTGCTGAACTCTTGGTTGAGAACCGGGACGATTGCGGCGACCAGTGAGTGGAAACACCGCCCGTGGCCCAGTGAACCCGCAAGATGGTCGCAGAGGACGTGGGCGATTTCATGCACGAGAGAGGTCACAACGGTGCGAGGGGTGTAATACGGGAACTTTGAGTACAGGCGAATGTCCCATTGACCCGCCGCTCGCCCTCGCCTGGTGCCCGCAAAATTCTCCGTAGTGAGGGCCCCATCATCCACGTCCCCGGTGAAAAGGTAGAAGTGGATGTTCCCCAGAGAGAGGCCAGTTTGCTCAGGAACGAGAACGCGAAGCAGGAAGGCGAAGAGGGCGCGCAGGCCGGGCACGTGCGAGCGGGAAATCATTCGGTGCGACAAATCGTCCGAGAGGAGGATTTGAATCACACGCAAGACGGGAGGGGGTTCACGGAAGGCCCTCAATTGCTCAAACAACCCGCGAATCGACGACCATTCGGCCGCATCGAAGCGGCGAAAACGAGCCGCGCGGCGATTGTTGGAATCGGCCGCCCATTCCGACCATCGGCTCGCATGATGATGAACGGCGCGCAGCCGTTCCGCCTTCAAAACGAGCGAGATTTTAAAGGGCGAAAAGTGAGGGTGAGTGCTCACGTTTCGGCGCGCCGTCAGACGGGCCGGTGGGTGTGGGGACGCGCGACGCCGTTCGGGTGGGCGTCTGATGGTGGGAGCGACGAACCGACGGTTGATCACGTTGTTCAGGCGAGTTCGTGACTTCAAAAAGAAGGATTGCCAAAAGAAGAGTGGACGGGTGGGAACTCACGAGTCGGCGAACGGCTTGGCGCATGGTGGGCAACGAGCGGATCAAACGAAGGAGAACGGTGAGTGGAAGAAGTCGGATCTCGATTGTTCGTGTGGCAACGGTGAGTCCAATCCGCTCTTTCTTTTATTTTCCTTCATTCCCCGATAAGCTCCATTAATTACTTGCCAGATTAAAGGCGTTTGCTTTCGTTCTGAACAGCCGTTCGGTTGCAATCCGCCGTCCGCATTCGCCTGGCGGACGTCCACGATTAATCGGACCACCCAAGCGGAGATGAATTGGCCATTGTGCGTGTGGATCGGCTTTCTTTTGTTTTCGTTTCGCTCGTCCGGACCACCCAAGCGAGCTTTTGGCCTTGGCTTTCTTTTCTTTCGTTTTGTTCGCCCCGACCGCCCGTCCAAGCTTTCGGCCGGGGCGGCGGGGCGACCGCCGATCGAGCGGGGCGCTAGACGGGGCGTGCTTGCGGGTGTTCACGCCACCCCAGCCGCTTCTTTTCGCCCCGTTCCTCACGTTCGCCGTGGCCGAGTGAATAAGAGGCTTGCTTTCGGGGAGGACGAGTGTGTAAGTCGGGATTTGTTACGGAAAAGGTGAGTGAATTGTGCAAAGAAGCATCCATTTCAGGAGACGTTCGTTCTTTTTATTCAGCACAGTTTGCGTTACACAATGCGGGGGCGTGTAACGGTGTAACAAATGCCGGATACAAACTACTTTTGACCGCACCCTTCCACCAACAGACAAAACATTCCTCCGTTGCTTTCGGCGACTGTAATGCGTGTCCTGAAATCTATGAAGTTCACCCGCTGCGGGTCAACCGTCCTTCAGACAAGTTTCTGACCGCCCGTTTCAACAGATCGTTGTGTTTATACGAAGCAACTTGTGGTGTTCCAAGCCCTCGACTGTTTGAGGGTCGAATTCGCTGCGAACAACGTGACTCGCAAATAAACGCCTTTGTTCGTTTCGGAGTTCATTCCAACGGTCTGCGAAGGAGCGCAGTCGACTCACATCCAGGGAACGTTCGTTAACTTTATTCATAAACGACGAATGACAACACAAACGGGATCTCACTGGAGCAGCGTCATGATCGTCTGAAAGAGCTCGACGTTGCTCGGAAGCAGGCCGGCGATCGGCGGCTTGAACAGCAGCGCCGCCTTGCCGCCGGTCCGCTCGGCGAACTCCAGCACGTGGGCGGCGAGCTCGGGGATCTCTTGGCGGACGGCGAAGAGCAGCAGGTCGGCGACGTTCCCGTCGCACAAGCCCGCTTTCCACAGCGCCGCGCAGTCGGCCTGCAAAAAGGAATGAACAAAAGGCCGATTGCGCAAAATGGGCTCACGATCAAGGCGGAACGCGACGCGGAGAGGGCGGCGTTCTCCGACTCCAACTCGTGGATCTGAAGCGGGCGGTTGGAACGCCCGAGAAGATGGTCGTGAACTCACGCGCTTCTCGAGGTCCCCGTCGAGCGTGATCGCGGCAGATTTTCGCTTCTCGGCGGCCACTTCCTCCTCCAACTCCCGAATGCGGGCGTGGAGTTCCTCTTGGGCCGTCCGGAATTGTTGCCCCAGCCAACCGTGCAAAATCTTCTCGATCTGAAACGAACAACCGTCTTTCGGAAGAGATGCCGGAAACGGACCTCCGAGTAGGCAGTCGGCCGAGCGAGCGCTTGAGCGAACGGCGATTCGGGCACCACTTGCTGGTCGGAAGCGTTGAAAGGCGGCTCGTCGTCGAAGTCGTTCAACGCGCGGTTGTCCTCTTCCGCCCCGTAGCTGGAGTTCGGGGTCGACGGAGAGCGACGGCGGCGTTTGGGGCGCAAGGAGCCGACCGAACGGCCGCGCTGCTTCCGTCGGTAGTCCGCCGGCTTCTCCCGGATGACGGCCGGAAGACGATGCGAAGACCACGTCGCCGCGGCCGCCTTCTGGACGGCTTTGATGTTCGTGCCGACCAGCCGGAAGTGCTTTCGGTCCTCCTGGAAGACAGTAGGGAAGAGCAAAGACGGGAACCCACCGACAGAATGCGGATGGCTTCTTTGCGGGCGCGGTCCTCCTCGCGGCGCTCCATCCCGTGCGTCGTGCATTCGTGCTCGTTTCGCACCATCGAACACAAGCTGTGAATGCCGCACAGCGAACACATGAAGCCGTTGGTGCGTCGGTGCGAATTCACGTGCTTGTCGCGAGTCGGCACGGTCATGAACCCGTTCACTCCGCAGGTCTCGCACGGCGGCTGAACGAAGCGGCGATCAACGAGAGGAAGGCAGCGGAGAGAAAACGAACAAGCGGCGGCGGGCGGTGCGGATTGGTGCGCGCGAGCTGCTCGAGGTCGGCCGCGGTCGCCTCTTCTTCCATCGAACTCGCGCAGACGGTAGCCGAGGACTCTGAAGCGGCCTGCGTGTCCACCAGCTTGAAGCCAACGTTGAAGACGGCTGGGAGTTGACTCTGAACGAACGAGGTGGGCGGAAAGACGAACGAGCAGCCGCAAACCTTGAGCAGTTTGACCGGCCGCGGATTCTTGCGGTCCGCCTCGTGTCGCCGAAGGCCGTGCAGGTTTTCTTCGTGCGCCGCTCGATCGGAACGCTTCTCGTAGCGCACGTCGCAAATCGCGCACGTCCAGGGCAGGCGGCGTCCGTGGCCCTTCTCGTGGCGCGCTCGGCTTGCGGCACTGCCGAGATCGATGCCGCACACGCCGCAGATGTGCTGCAAGCAGTTGGAGTCGGCGAGAAACGAGTGGAAGAACGCACGTCAGGCGAAGAAGCATCGGAATTGAAATCCGGCTGTTCGACCTCTCGTTTCGGTTCGATCTTCACGTCCGTCGCCGCCATTCCTCAACGCAACGAGCGGGCGGCGATCCTGGAAACAGAAAAGGACCTTGGGGAGTTGGAAAGAATGAAGAATTCGCGCAAAGAAACGTGAATCAAGAAGAAGCCGGCGAGAGAAGCAAACGGCGGCCGGACGGCGAGACGAAGCGCGTCGTTTTGCCCCGCTCGCCAACGCGGAAACAATCGCGACGGGTCTCATGGGCACCAACGCCCCGCATTCACGCAGCCATCTCTACCGTTCAATGAGCGGCAATCAAGCGGGATATGTGTGGAAATTATCGTTCTTCTTTCTGCAGATCAAAAAGGACGCCAGATCAAAGCAAAAAAAGAAAATTGGTGTTGCTCGTTCTATTTTTCGTCCCATTCTTTGTTTGTGCGCTCGCTGGACGACGACGAAGCACGCGCCCGCTCGAACACAAACTCCGAACCGCCGCTCGAATTGACAAAGCGGAGCCACCCGACGCGAACCGGTGAGCAAACAACCGCCGCTTCCGACCCGCTCGCTCACTCGCTTTCATTAGTCTTTAGTCACTTTTGAGTCGTCTAAATGAGCGATGCGTCCGTCAACCGAGAATTATCGGAGGAGTGTCTCGTCTACCAACTTCGATCAAACAATTTAACAGACGATTCGACTCCTTCCTCTTCTTTCAACCGGCCTTTTAACCGCTTCTTTTACCCGGAAATCGTGAGTTCGACGTCCATTCCGCTCACTCATCCTTCGATTTCGCTGCAGAACGACCTCCGCATCCGCTTCTCACTGGACGGCCGCCTCGCGTTCGGCTTCAGCGACCCGCCGCTCCGGCTGGTCGTCGTCGACCTCGCACCCAACTCTCAACGGTACTCCCCTCCCTCCTCTCCTTCCTTTCATTCCCCTCGTGCAGCACCTTCCGCTCCGCCCACTCCGACCGCTCGCTGCTGATCGACGACTTCGTTGCGGTGAACTCGACGACGCTCGTCGCTCTCGGCAGCGACCGGCTGCTTCTGCTCCGCCTGTCGCTCGCCGACGGCCGCCTCGAGTCGATGGTGCTGGAGCGCTTCGATGCGGAGCGGCAGCCGACGTTCGTGTTCACTCGCATGGAAGGACGGGCGGTCGCAGTGGAGCGGGCGGTCCTCCACGGCTTCCGCAACGACCGCGTGGAGCTTCGCCCCGCCCGACTGCTCGTGGACGCCGGCCGGCTGCTCGGCGGGTGGGCGGAGCGGTCGGCCCTCCCGAACGCGTGGCTCTTCGCGGCGTTGAGCGCCGACGGCCGTCGCGTCTTCGTGATCTCCGCTGTTTATCTTCGCTCATTCGACGCGTTTGACCTCGAGCGGCGCGAGTGGAGCGAAGTGGCGGTGGGCGGCGAGGTCGAGCAAGAGGCAAGCGATCGGGGTGTTGTCCTTCTCGTGGGCTGTTAGGCGGATTCTCTGTCGAGTGAGACCGGTTTTATTGTTGTCTGTTGGGCCTCTTTGGAGAAAGGCGGAGAGTGAGTGTAGGAATAGTGACTGCTTCTTGGCACTCTTCTGCGATCGGGACGAAAAGCCTTCTGTCTGATCTCCTCTCGAGCAATCAATTAAAGGCTTTGCGGAAAGAATAAGCGGCAATGAAGACGCTAACATCCCCCTGATTACCCCTTCTGCCCACCCCCGCACTCGTTTCAGTTCGACTCGTGGGGCCACGCGTGCTCGCGAACACACGCCCTCGTCTTTACCGCCACGGCGACGACGGGAGGCTGTCGCGTCCATCGCTGCGACCTGGAGCGGCTCGAGTGGACGCGCCTTCCGATCGCCCTGCCGAACGTCCGCCTCGTCTCGCCGCTCGTTGGAGAAGGCGGGGAGGACGGCGACCTGCTGCTTGCGTGCGGGAAGACGGACGGCGAAAAGCGAATCCACCGGCTGCTCTTCGGGTGCGTTCTCTCGGGCTGGGTGTTGGAGAAATTTGTGGGTTGCTTGGGATCGCAGAAATTTGTGGGAGGTTCACGCCTAACTACTCGAAACGCGAGAGCCTCTTGCGATTTTTTTCCTCGAGCAAAAAATGAGAGCATTCGAAAGACCATCCAATTACCCGCACGATCCCAAAACTCAATCCGCTAGTACTGTCGGTCCGTCACGCAAAATGGTGCAAAACGGAAAATTTTCAGATGGAATTGTAGAGTTTTTGACGCTGATTCCAAATCTGCAATCCGTTTTTCGATATCTCTATCCGTTAAAAAGTTATTTCGACATGAATGTGCGAAAAATCGCGGCGGCCGGGCGGGGGGTCAGATGGCGCAATCAGCGAGCAGCGAGGGGTCAAAGGTCGCCAGCAAGGGGGGTTGAGCGAAAAAGTCTTTGCGAGTCCAGATTGTTGCGAACGGCCAAACGTGCTGTGCCGTGAATGTTCAAATTCTCTCCAAGCTCAATGAAGAACTGTCAAAGCAGATCGTGGCCGAAGGCCGCGACTCTGCTGGTCCTCATTCTCCCGTTTGCAGAACGCCCGACTCGCTCGTCCGCTTGGCGGTGGACGCCCTTCGGAGGTCGCGCCTTGACGTAGACGGCGCGGAAGGCTTCCACGCGATCATGAACGCGGGAGCGGGCAGGCGGCGATTTCCTTCCGTCCTGCCCGACATGAGGCCCATCCCCCGTCTTCTCGAGCCGCCCACCGTCCGCTCTCCACGTGCTTCAAAGAGCGACCGAGAACGCCGCCACCGCTACGACCATCACCCGAATCGGCGTCTCCGTCGCGCTCTCGCCCCGCTGCCGCTCGCTTCGGCTCGGCCGGCGGGATCGTCGCTGTGGTCTTGCTTTCTTCGTTGTTGCGGGCTTCCTCGCGGTCGATAAATTTCTTTGATCGTTCTTGCGCTGGCAGAAAGAAAACGGACAGCTCAGTTTATGGCACGGTCACTCACCTGCAGCTCGCGAGTCGCGTCTTTTCGAAACATCAACACCAATGAGCGCTTCGAATAAGTGCAACAAGAAACCCCTCACTACCGCCTCCTCTTCTTTACTCGCGTGTTTATCTACGAACAACTGCGGCCGGGACGCCGCCGCTGCTCGTGACGCCGACAATCATTTTCGTCGATTTTCCGCCGAGAATCAGCTGGTAGACGACGGCGGTGACGAGGGCGTCCGTCCCGAACAGGAGGCTCACGTACGGGCCCCACGCCGCCAAGTTCACGCCCGCGTAGTTCAGCGAGAACCACGCGAAGGCGGGCGCGAAGTTGAGGCAGAGCTCCGTCGCGCACGCCGTCACCGCCACAACGTTCGCCTCAAAGAAGCGAGCGAGTTCAAGGGAGGAGGTGAGCGCTCACTTGTTTAAAGTCCCGCCGGCTGCCCATCCGCTGGCGCGTGTGCTGCCGCAGTTTGAAGTGGAAGACGAAGGCGAGGGCGACGTTCAGGACGCCGGCCGCCATCTTGGGCGCGATCCCCAGCACGCCGCCGCCGTGCCGCGCCATGCAGCCGAACGTTGTGCACTCTAAACCGTTCGTTTGACTACGAAGTGCCTGGAACCGCTTGCTCGTGGTCTCGGGAAGCGGCAGCTCCAGCACGGGGACGCCGATCAAGACGACCAAGCCGGCGGCGAGCGTCACGACGAGCGAAAAGAAGACGAAGCGCCCCCGAGTGTGCGCGTAAGCGACCGGCGAGACGAGCGTGTACGTCCGGTCCAACAGCAAGCAGGCGATCGAAGTCGAGAGCGTCGAGGACCAAAAGTAGAAGTTGACGCACAACCACAGCCACAGCGGCGGCGAGTAGTCTTCTTCAAATAAACAAGGGGAGGATTCCTGGCTATTTACTCATGAACGAACGCTCCAACTGCCCCATGGCGGTCTGATAGCTCACGTTCAAGCCGCCGCCCATCGAGACGCCCATGCAGCAAACGATGTTCAGCAGAAGGTTCGTCGAGAGCTGCCTGTACAACGGCGTGCAGCAGATCTTGCAAAGCAGTTGGGTTTGCAGGATGAAGGCCAGCGTGTAGGCCGTGATCTGGTAGATGTACAGCGCGAGTACCACGTCCGCCAGCATCTTCAATGGGGCGATGGTTAAAGCAATGATTCACGCGTTTATAACTTGGTAGAGTTCGTAGTAGAATGCGAAGTTTGTCGCCCGAGCAACGGTTTCTTAACTCTTGCGTTTGATTTTTTGTATCTGACTACAAACTGTGGCATTGACGAGCTGCTCTTCTGCCTCGCGTTCCAAGAGAGCGGACGTGAACGTCTGTCTGAAAGACGAGTAAGAGAGCTGTCTGTCGACCAAAACAAATACGATTCCCGGTTTACGACCTCCAATTTCTTGTCTCTCTACTGAACTCCACGCTAGTTGCCGTTTTCAACGTCTACCGACCATTTCCATCAGATTTTACGGCTGTGAGGAGGAAGGCCTCGTGTTTGCTCACAATAAGCTTCTTTGCTTTCCGAATGGCGGGCACGTAAAAAAGGACAGCTAGATGAGTTCCAAACGGAAGAGAAACGAGAGCTGTTGGCAACAAACTCCAGAATACAATCGGACAGCCGCTGTTGTGACCAGACTTCCAGGTACAAATCCTTTTCAAAAAAGTACGAAGAGCTCGTTTTGACTACAAAGCGCCGTTAATCGTTTAGCTAATCGACGAGTAAACCGCACGATTCACTCCAGATTCTCTGTCCTTTGAATGGACGACCCGTCGCTGTTGGCGGCGATCTCCGCAGTTCACGAGCGGACGCCACTGGAAGACGCGCTGGTGGTCTCAATTTTCACCTCCTGCCTGCTCGGCTTCATCTCGACGAGCCTGTTGGTGTGGGCGGTCACTCACCGGAACGACACGACGATGCGGCCCTACCGCCACATCGTCTTGATTGCGGCCGCTGTCGACTTCTACTCGCTTTTCGTCAACCTCCTGACCGCTCGGGTGAGTCCCCAATAGTTTAAAGAATCAATGTGCTCGTAGGTACGCCGACTGAACAAAGGCGTGAACATCGAAGTGAGCTACGGCCTCGTCCGATGGGCGCCGTCGACCGTCGTGCGGATCGCGATGGCCTACCGCTGGCACCTGACCATCCATCAGTCGCTGTTCCTTCCGTTGGAGCTGGTACGATTGGTTTAGATGTCTTAAGATCAATACAAATTCTAGTGGTTCCGTTTCTACCTTGCCAAGCAGTCAGTAACCTAATAGTTTTCTATTTATTCACTCCTTTCTTTAGTCGCGTGCCGCCGAGCATGAGGCAAATCTACGGCCGTGTGGGGGTTGTCCTCGTGCTCGTTCAATTGGACCAAATCCTCCCGTTGATGGCGGCTTTCGGGAATTCGCGCCTGCCGGCCGACTTCGGCGTCTTCGATCCGAGCGGGCAGCCGATCGGGAACGTCCTGATCACGCGAAACGACGGGCCGCGCACCGTCCTCGGCGTCTACCTCCAGCTGGCCACCTTCACGGCGGCCTTCCTTTCGGCCTCGGGCTTCGGCGTTGCGTCGATTCGGGCGATGAAACGAGAGGAGGCCGCCTTCTCGCACAAGACCCGCTCGCTACTCCGACAGTTCACCTGGACTCTGATCGTTAAGGTTTGCTAGATGCTTTAGCCATGCATTAGATTGCTTTAGTCAGGTGTTAAAAGGATTTAATTATGAATATAGATGCTTTACTTATGAGTTTAGATGCTCATCACGCTGATCACAACCGTCGTCCCGTTCGTCTCCACGATCTCCGGCTTCTTCTTGGGCGCGAGCATCCCGTTCGTGAGCGACGTGACGAGTTTCGTGCTCCCGTGGTCGACTTTTGTTTCGTCCGCTTCGACGGTCGTCCTCTTCCGCGGCTATCGACACACGCTTAGGCGAACGCTCGAGAACCTTGTTGCGGGTTGCCGCAACACGACGCCCGTCCAACCGATCACGTCCAGCGAGCGGGTGACTCGTTTCGGCCAGCCGCCATGAAGAAGTGGAAGTTCCTTTGGGGCATTTGATTTCACTGGTCTTGTTCTCGTTTGTGCGGCCACTCAAGTAAAACGTTTGAATCCATCACGTGCCCGGCATCAAGCAATCGATCGTCTTTTTGCAGCGCCCAAACGAATTGATTTTGCGCAAGTTCTTTGCAGTCCGGCTAAACCATGAACCGCGTCTGCAGTTTGAATCGATCGTCAAAGCTGAATAAATGGACTTCTTTATGTCTTTGCTTCTAGTTCGTTTCTATGGAAATTCACCGATTGCATTCGCAGCAGAGTCACACGATCCACTTCACGTTCCTTGGCATCGAATGCACCTGTTTTGTAACAAAGAAAGTGAAGCGGCGGCACAGGTGCACGATGGAATGAAGCCACCTTTCTCGAATGGCACAAACCGCAATGAGTAGTCAGTCGCTCGCTCGTAAGTCATTTCGGTTTTTAATTCGGGCAAAATGCTGGACGGGCCGTGGGAGACCGGAGTCTTCTGCTTCAATTGCTTCTCTTACGGCTTCCAAGGGTACGTGGTTTGGATGATCGTGCGAGTGAGTCCTCCCGCAATGCGCGACTACGTGTTCTTCCTGACCGTTCAAGCGGCAAGTGCCCCACTCCTCAGTCACTCACTCGTTCGTTCAGATTCTCGACCTTGTGTTTTCGATCTTCGACGGCGTCGTCATTGCCCCACGCTCCTTCTACCCCATGGGCGCCATCATCGTGCGAGGACTGGGTCGGTGGGCGTCGCAGTTCTCCTTCGGGTTGTTCGTGTACGTCTTCCTGAACGTCCTCTCGTCTCAGCTCTACGCACTGCTCTACCGTTTCGTCGTCGTGCAGCAGAACGCCCGACTGCGCGCCGCCTTTTTGAACGTGTGGTGCAAGGCGGCGTTCTTCGTGGGCTTCCAGCTGCTCGCCGTTCCCTACTTGTTCGCGCTCAACAGCATTTTGAACGGGGTAAGCGAGAACATGAGATCGTCTTCCATTAATCTTTAGCACTACGTCTCGAACAACTTCACGGAGCTTCCGTACTGGCGAGAGTATCCGGAGGAGTATCGCAAGAGTTACGAGCTCTCCATGGAGGGCAGCAATCTCGTCATCTTCAAGTTCGGGCGCACGAACGTCATCGACTACTGGGTGGGCGGTTCGCTGCTTCTGTACGAAAGCCTTTACGTCTTCTTGATCGTCTTCATTCTGCGATCAATCCAACGAGCAATGCGGACGGCGACGTCGCTCAGTGCGGGCACCCACCGCCTGCAGCGCGCGTTCGTGTGGCTGTTAGCCGCACAGGTGCGTGGAATGAAGAAAAGAGACCAGTGTGTCCGTTCAGTTGAGTGTCCCGTTCGTCTATTTGATCGTACCGTTGGGCGTGAACGCCGTGTGCACGGCGATGCACATTCTGAGTCCGCGCGAGGTCATCGACGCCGTCTTCTACACCCTCAGCCTCTACGGCTTCTCGAATGCCGCCTTGACCGTCGCGATGATCAAACCCTACCGAGAGCATTTCTATCGGCAACTACTCGTGATTTTACGCGTTTTATTCCTCCGTAAGCCCAAGCTACAGTAAGTGCTTAACAGGAGCTAACAAAATCTACCGGCTTTTCCTTCAGGACCCCGATCGAGCCCGTTCACACGGTTGCAGTTGCGACAACAACCGGCGCGTTCAGTTTACGCGGCTCTGTGATTGAAGAAATAATGTAATCGAAACGTTTGGTTTCTTTGTTGCACAAGACGGAGTGTCCTGTGGAATTCGTTTTAAATGTGAATCTTCGGTTGAGTTCGTTGTCCAGAGTGAAATTCGCCACACTCTTCTCTTTTCTCGTCCGTTTCAAAAATAGAAAAAGCGGACGTCGAACGTTTGATCCTTCTGCACGAGTAAACGAGCTGTCTGCCGAAAGAAAAACAAACGACTAAGTTACGACCTTTAACTTCCTGTTTACAGAAATCCGCCGCTTTTAATTGCCGCCTTCGCCTTCTACCGGCCGTTTGCATCACAAAGAAACAAAAGAAGCTGAGGAGAAGTGAATCTAATTGGTCAATAAAGTCGGCGGATCCCCGCAATCGGCTCGTCCAAACGAACAGTCGGCGGTCCGTCCGCCCGCACAAACCAAGAACGAAGCGGAGGGCGGCGGTCGTAAAAGTCGGCGGATTCCGCAACTCGCCATCGCCGCAAGCGATCCGCCCGCTTTGTGATCCAAACGACTCCGGTGAGAAGCGAAAAGGCGGAGCAGGAAGCAGAGGAAGCTCCATGGCTTTCAGTTGTTCTTTTTTGGAAGCAGTTTCTTGCGTGAGCTGTCGATTCTTTTATGGATGGACGGAAGTGCGCACGTGGTCACTCGAGTCGAACGCCTCTTTGTCTTTCGTCGTTGAGGGTCGCCGTGTTTGAACAGCGAATGCACAGCTCGTTTATTCGCGCGCTTCCATTGCGCTTCTTTTTGTTGCCGCTTTTCTGCAAACGAGCTCAAAATTGTGCTCAATTGACGGGGATTGTCCTTGAGCGCTTTAGGTTCATAGTGGCATGGGAAAGTAGAAGAAAGTATCTCTAACAAACACGATTCCACCAAGTCTCCTTTTCTGCCCTTGTTGACCTTCGTCTGCCGTCCGTCTCGCTATTCGTCTTGCCGAAAGTCGATGACCGGGGAATTGCGCGGGAAATTGCGACACGGACGCCCGTAATGAGTCAATCCACTCACGACGAAAGCGAACGAGCGACCATCCGGCGGACATCCGACGGCTCGCAGGCGGTCGGAGGGCGCGCGTAAGTGGACGGACGGACGGTCGGAGTGATTTTTTGCGGGCGAATCCGACGGCTTTCGCTTTCCGCGCGCTCTTTTGTCTGCCGGGGAAGGAAAGCGACAGAAGAGATGACGTCCGGCGACTCCGGAAGAGGAGTGTGGGAGGGAGCGCGTGGAGTGGACACGCACGCAATCGAGTGAGCCAATCGTTTTGAAACGTCTCATTTGCTCGTTTGTGGTTTCGTTGCTTTCGGAGCTGACGTAACCTTTGACTTGCGAACGAGTAGACAAAGGAATCCTCCCGTTTTCTCTGCTCTCACTCACTTGCTTTTGATAGTCGTCCGTGATCGTAAACTCGAAGTGAGGATCGTTCGTTCCGCAGCAAGCCCTCGATCTTCTCTTGTACTTGCCGCGGGATGAACCGAAACAAACGACCACCAATTAGCCGCAAGGATCTCAAGGCCACACTTCCTCGAGAAATTAGCCCGATGCGTCGGGCAGTCATTGGATTCGGCGATCGAACGTCGTTGCGAGCGATTGCTTCGTGTGTTCTCGAATTTCTTGTTGTTGTCCGTGCCCTAATCACGCGTTCTTCTTGTTTTTCGTCCTTGATGTCGCTCATCCAACGTCTTCTCTTACTGCAGCCGCCGAACACCAGCGAAATGGACGAGAAGGAGCGCCTGCGGGATGCCGAAGCGATGAAACGACTCGCTTTTTTCTCCATCAGCGTTTCCACGGTGGCTACGCTCGTTGCGGTCGTTGCCGTGCCCTCGCTGTACACGTACCTGATGCACATCCAATCGAGTCTACAGGCGAGTATTCATGCAATCAATCGATCGATCGCTCTCGTTCTTTGCAGCTGGAAGTGGACTTCTGTCAGCACCGAACGAGCGGCCTGTTCGCCGAGTTCTCCCGTTTTGGAGTGCCGATCGAACGACGCCCCAAACGCGAAGTTTTCCACCGCTCGTCCGGCCGCTCCGGAATCCAAGCGGCGGCGCAGGCACGAGCGCGCGGCGTCGACAATTACGGCGTGAGCAGCGGCGGCTACACGGCCGGCGGGGGCGGCGGCTACGACAGCGGCGTGAACACGTACCAAAAACCCCCACCTCCCCCACCGCAATGTTCGTGCGGCGTGGGACCGGCGGGAAGGCCCGGTAAGCAATGAGGAGCTTTAGATCTTTGTGCCGTTTGCTCTAACAGTTCAAGCAAATCTACCTTCCATTCCCATCACTTTATATTCATTTTCTTTTTTAGGAATGCAAGGCCGCGATGGAACCGATGGAAGAGACGGGCAGCCAGGTGCGTGCCTCTCGTTAACGCGTTTATTTCGTTTCTTTGCGCAGGAACCGACGGACTTCCGGGAGAAGACGGCCGTTTGCCGACGGCCGAAGATTACTGCTTTGACTGTCCACCAGATGAGTTCTCTAGCATCGTGTTCTCTTCTCTAATCCCTTTCCATTTTACGACCGATGGGACCGTCGGGTCGGCAAGGCTTAAAGGGAATCCCCGGGCCTCGTAAGTTCTTTTAAGTTTTATTCTTTTCTCAATCCACGCGTTGCAGTCGGAAGGCCCGGGCCAGATGGCGCGCCGGGAATCCGAGGGCGTAAGTGTTCAATGACAGACATTCAATCACAATTGTTTTTGCAGCTCCCGGATTGATGGGCGAGATGGGGCCGCAAGGCGTGCCTGGTGAGTGCTCGGAAGGGGTGTGTGAACAAAAGACAACCGTCTACTCATTGCGTGCATTCTATTAACGCATAAAAGAAGTGCGGGAGCCGAAAGAAAGACCGCCGTCATCCACCGGAATCTCGTGGGGATCGGTGGTGCAGTGGCTAAGCGGTTCGCTTTGCGGAAGGCGCCTACGAACGAGATTGCAAGGCTGTGATATTTCCGCAAAGTTCTGATTGAGTGCGTGAGCTTTTGAGGGAATTCAAAGTCCAATCGCCCGTGACTTTTGACTTACTCTTTGAGTCTTGCATCTTTTTTTGTTTCAACTCATTGTCTCTCACCTTTCAACTCACCCGCCGCTTGTTTGTAGGTGAACCCGGAGTGCAAGGACCGAAAGGAGAAGCGGGCATGTTGATCGAGGTGCGTTCAGCTTTATGTCTTGTTTGTTTTACTCTTCTCTACTGCAGGTGCCCGGCATCGTCGGTCCGATGGGCTCCCCAGGGCCGATGGGCGCCGTCGGGTTGCCTGGCCTTGCGGGCGTGGACGGAAAGCCCGGTGGGCGTTCGATGAGCGTGCGGAGTTAATAGTGGATGATTTTTAGGCTTGCAAGGACCCCAGGGGCCGCCAGGTCTGTTTCTCGCCTATTCAATAATCTTTGCCCGCTTCTACCAACTTCTAAACGCACCCCTTGTTGTGATCGCCTTCATTTAACTCGTGTTCAGGCGACAGCGGGCAGATGGGCTTGCCAGGGTTGGAAGGAGTGCCGGGGGATCGCGGACAAGTTCGCTGCTTCGTTCTCACTCCCCACTTACACTCGATTGCTTCAGGACGGCTATCCGGGCCCCACCGGCGGCTGCGACCACTGCCCGACGCCCCGAACGGCGCCCGGCTACTGAACGGCGAGCAGTTGAGTACGCCGCTAAATGTGGGCTTGAGAATTAAAGGTGTGGCTTGCAGGCATCGAAGAACAACGGCTCACCACTTTTTTACTTACGCATTTCTCTTGTACACATCATTTTGCTACAGAGTGACGTCCTTTTCGTTCCGAATCCCGGCTTTAACTCCCGTGCAGATTCCTCACTCCTCCTAATCGAAAGCTTTAATTCCTCGGTAATAAACAAGCCCTCATTCTCGCCTCAATCGACGTGCGCAGTCGACAGCGACCCGCAAACCCACTTCTCTCGCGCCGCATGATCGATGCGAGCAAACCGACGCGCGAGCAACGCCGCTCGCTCGATCGTCCGCCGTTTGTTAATCAAATTAATGAACGTGTTTGGAGTTGGAGGAGAGAACGTCACTCGCTCGCTCGTTGTGGAATGCGCGAGGAGTGGACGGTGTGTGGAGCTTGGTGTGAAGAAGCGGGCAGCGGTTTCTGGACGCCAAACTATAGAAAGGTGCATGTTCTGTGCATTTGAATTGAGGTAAGACACTTCGTGCAACGAATGAACGGGGGTTTCTGGAAGTAACAGCAGTCTTGCTCATCCCAATCCAAACTTTTTTCCATCCCAACGTGATCTCCGTTCGAATTCCTCCGAGGAACGCAAACAAACTCGTTTTTGCAAGCATTCTCGCTTCGAGATTCCGATCTTTTGGCAGAAGAGCGGACAGCACACTTCTTCCTCGCTTTACGGCCGTTCGTCTTCCATTGAGGACAGTGTAGTGCAAAGGTAACGCGGCTGCACAGAGTTCGGTTGCTCGCAGGTTCGATTCCTGTTCGGAGCAGTAATTTGAGCTCCGCTGTTCTCGCCCAACCCAGGCGGTACCGACATCGGAAGCCAATGGGTACCCTGAGCAATAAGGGGAAGCACGAGGGGCGCTGCCAGAGCTTGCAACTCGCACAGCAAAAAGCCCTTACATATGCTAAACCCTGGTCAAAAATACGGCGACCGGTGCCCCTTCCATCGCGAAAAGCGATTGAAACAAGGGGGGGTTTTTCGTGCTTTTCGTGCTTTTTTCGTCTTCCATTGCGTCAGATTTGCGCCGTCGTGCGGGTGTCGAAAAAGCGGCGGAGATAAGCGGAACGGCGAGAGGAACGGGACTCTCGGGCGCGAACGACGAGAAGCGGCAAGAAAAACTCGTCTGCTTGCTCCCGAGTGACCGCCGGTCAGCCGCTCATTCCGTGCCGGCCGTTCTCCGCTCTTGGCTTATCGCCATTTGATCGGGATCGTTACACAAGCACTGCAAACGAGTCTCCTAGCTTCCTCTGGGTGCGTTCAATCAAAGCGATCACTCACTCACTTGTGCTGAAGATCGTGAAAGACTAATGAATGTGCAATGGAAAGCTGAAGCCGCTTCACGCTCATCATCTCCTCTTCATCCGTACTGATGGCTGCTTCGAATAAAAACGCTCATCCATTTGATCCGCTCATCCTCCGCCGTGCGTTCCCGTCAGCCCGCACCGCCCGCACTTACTCGCCGCCAAACGCTCCCGTCGAGAGGATCCCGGACTTCCGCTCTTCTGCCCACTCGTTTCTTGACGCGGGGCGCGTGTTGCACAACCGAGCGATCAATCAATCACGAACTCGCTCCACGGATTCTCGTTTTTATGCGCGGGAATGCGAAGAACGAAACGAGAAGAAGCCGCTGCTGCAAGAGTAATCGAGCAATGCACACGCGATTACGTAACGCCAAGGGATCGGAAGATTTGGAATTGGATGCGAGGATCGGGTTGTCAGTTCACATCAGAACAAGATCTCGCCGAGAATTCAACAAACTAATGAATCAAAAGAATCAATTGCAGCAAACTTGAACGTACGAAGTTGAATAAGTGCTCTCGCAGGAACCTTCCAACGATTCACCCACCTAACCGACGCTTTCTTCGGCATTTGACTCCACTGAAACATTCAAAAAGAGGAACAAGCGGACCACCCGATCGATCCGTTCGATGCGCCGGTCGTTCCGGCGGAAAGTCGCCGTCGCCGCGGGCATCCCGAAGCCTCGCGGTCGCCGTTCAGACCAGTTTTTCCGATCACGGCAAATCGGGAACCTTCTTAGTTTTTCGGTCGGAATTGGAGACTGTTGTTGGATTTAAGTCAAAGCGAATAGAAGTGCGGGTTTAAGTCCAGACGATTCACCTCTGGAGAGCCCGGGAAGTCGAATAAGCGACCGAATGGAAATCAGTAAGACAGCGGAGAGCAACAACTCGTTTCTGGCCGGTCAGGTGATCAAACAAAGCGGCCAATAAGCCGACTAACCGCACAGTTTGATCAAGAAACAATTGCAACGAAATCGAATCGTCGCTCGTCTGCCGTCTCATCCGAACGGTCCGCACGGGTCGGGGGATCGCCGCACGCAAATTTGCCGCCCGCCGCGAGGAGAAGCGGAAGAAGCGGCGGGATCGCGCGGTCGTCGATCCACCGACCGATGCGAACCGATGGCATCCGGCGAGCGGGAAGCGCCGTTTTCCTCCGAGTTTCCTCCGCTTTCGCTCTTCTTTTGTTTGTTTTGAGTAGAAAGTCTGTTTAGTGCGGAGGGTTGACGGGAGTTGTTTGTCGGGCTGCCATGAGAGCGTGGATTGAATTTTCTATTTTCAATTAATTAGCGTTTCCTGCTTGCTCTGCTTTAACCTTATGTGCCACGTAGTTTTTCTTCGCATTTCCTTTGCCGTTTAATGACCAAAAATGAAAGGAAGGGATTATGAAAGCGAATTGCGCGCACTTTCTTCTTCTTTCAATCCACCCACGCACGCACCTCACTCGTCGGGGATCTCAAGCAGGTCGTTGCATCAACCACCATCCGTCCGCAAACAGAACGAGCTATAAGTAGTGAGCAAACAGAAACGAAAATGAGTGGACGATACGAGGGGTCATGTAGGACGTGAGACACTAGGTTCTGGATTTGAGTAAACCCGTAACGCTGCAATGTCACGCCTCTTTGCACGCTTATCGATCGCGTTCCATCACCACTATAGTTTTTGCTGGCTACGTGCTTTAAAGATTCCATTGATCTCCAGATTGCCTGCTTTCGTGTTCATTCACTGATTTACGGCCGTTTTGCGCTTCTCCACTGCCCATTCGCGCACTTCAGTTTTATTCCTCGTTTAGCCGCCGCCTTCCTCCGCCCCGTCGGTCCGTCCGCGTGGATTCGCGATCACTCACGCCCGTCTTGTTATCAGCGGCGCGCGTGTTGGGCGGCGATTCCCGACTCATCCCGCCGAACGACCGCCGCAGCGAAGACGTCCGAACGTGTTTCTGAACTCCCCGGACGACGGGCGCGCTCATCCCGCCCGGCTTCTCGTTCCTCCGCGCGTCTTATCCAACCGCCCCCTCCCGGCGCCGTCCGTCGAGTCCGCCCGCCCCGCCGCACGGACCGACGAGACTTCGGGCGCGAATCTTAAAGCCGCCGCAGTCTCGAGCGTCCGCCGTCGTTCGAGGAAGTTGCGCCTCGCCCAATCCTCCCGCTTGTTTTACCTCCCTTCGTTTCAGTTGAGCGGCCACGAAGATGGACGCGAACAACGAGCAGAACTTCAAGGCGCTCCAGGCGGAGGCCGACTCGCTCAAACGGTTGGCGTTCTTCGGCGTCCTCGTGTCGACGGTCGCCGTCCTCACCGCCTCGTTGGCCATCCCGATGCTCTACTCCTATTCGATTAGCGTCAGCTCGTCGCTGCAGGAGGAGCTCAACTTCTGCGTGCACCGAACGGACAACCTCTTCTCCGAGTACGACAAGGTGCGTTGAGGGACGACTGTTTAATCGGAGGAAAAGAACCATTCAAGAGTTCTTCGTGAATAATAGACGTCTGTAGATGCCTTATGATGTCTATTAAGCTTTAAAGTATTCTATTGGTCAAAAGAAACGCCAGTAGATGCTGTACATCAATTCACGCCTTTATTCGCTCACTTTAGTTTAAAGCGAAGAGCGCGAACCCAAAGATGCAGCGACAGAAGCGCCAAGTGAACCGCGGCCAGTTCTACATCGGCGGCACGGGGTCGCTGAACGCCGCGTCGTTTGCCTCGTCGGGCATTAACCGCCGCTTCTCGCGCGCCGAATCGTACCAATCGCAGGCCGCCGGTTACGGCGCCGCGGGCGTCAATCAGGGCCAGCAGTACGGATCGCCCGAGCCGGCGACCGTCCCGCCTCCGCCGCCTCCGGCCGCTCCGCAAACGCCGCCGCCCGGACCCTCGGCTGCGTCGTACGGCGGCGACTCGCCGGTGGAGCCCGATCACTCGTCGGAGGCGCCCGCCCCGACCGCGACGACCGCCGCTCCCGCTGCGACCACCGCGACCACCGCCGCTCCCGCCCCGCAAACGACGGTCACCGCGTCGTCGGCCGGCGGCCAGGAGGAGACCGCGGAGTCCACCGATTCGTCGTCGGACGTCTGCTCGTGCGGAGTCGGAGCCGCTGGACCGCCCGGAGTGAGCGGTTTTGCGTTGAGCAGTAGATTTATGCGCTTCTTTGCAGCCTCCCGGAGACGATGGTCTTGACGGTAAGTCGAGGGTTGAGAGTTGAGGGTGGGGATGAGTGTGGTGCACGCTGTGAAGAGGCTTTCATTTCTTGCACGAAGTTCAGATGTTTTTTCGCTCCAAACGATCGATCAATACCGACTGTTTCGTTTGGGTTCAACGCCGCCCGCCCGCACGCCGCAACAAAAGACAAAACAGAAACGTGTTCCGCCCGCTTGTTTCTGCTGATTTATGACTCGACGGGCGAGCGGCAGACGAACGGCGGGAACAAGCGGGTGATCAATCGAACGAGTTGACTGATTGAGTCGCCGTTCGCTTCGTGTTACGATCAATCCAAACGATTAATCCAAGCGGACATTCTTGCTTCCCGTTCCGAACGGCAGCCATCCGGCAGTCGGACGGGGCGAAATCCCAACCGGCGGGGCGCAAAGTTGGTTTTTCGTCAACACGAGAACCGGATCGCCCGGGCGGGCGGGCAGGCGACGACGATCGACGGCAGTGATAAGGCGCGCCGAAGATCGACCGCTTGATTTCTCAACCGGAGCGCACGAAAGAAGAAGGCTGGGGATTAGCGAATGGAGTGGAGGGGAGCGAGACCGGGATCAAACGGATCAAATGCTTTGAATAAAACAATCGATCAGAAGAACAAGCAGTGACACATCCAACGATCACCGTTTGCAGGCAAGGACGGAGAGGCCGGCAGCGATGGGGCTCCCGGTGTCGACGCGCCGCAAGACGCCTCGCACACGCCCGAGTTCTGCTTCGACTGCCCCGAGGGACCGGCCGGCGCTGCTGTTCGTTCGATCGGCGGGTAGACGGGAGTAATCGCGTGTATTTCCAGGGACCCGCAGGCCCGAAAGGAAACCCCGGCAACCCCGTGAGCTTGCTGCACGATTGAGAGTTCAATCACAATCAAATTGCAGGGATCGAACGGACAAGACGGCGCTCCGGGTTCGTGTGATTTCTATTGGCTTTCTCTTTGATTCTAACCCACATGAGCTAATCTAAATGACTTTTAGGAGCCCCCGGTGCCGCAGGGCCTCCGTTCGTTTTTATATTCGACTACAGCCACTAATTGTTGTGGTTGCAGCGGCCCTGCTGGTCCGGCCGGCGAGAACGGCGCGAACGGACAGCCTGGCACGTTCTCGTTGCTTCGAGCAGATTCTAATTGGTGTGTTTAGGAGCTAAGGGTCCCGACGGATCCCTTTCTGATGTTCCTGGGACCGCTGGCGCCCCGTAAGTTGCTGTAGACAGTGAAAAGATAGTTCTGATGCTCGTCTACCGTTTTATACTTCCGACGGGTCTTTTACTGATTGCTTTTTCTTTGCAGAGGCCCTGCGGGACCCCCGTGAGTTGATTGGAAGCTTTAGACGCTTGTGGAGACCTCTCCGGCTCATGCTTGCCGATTCATTTTAATTCTCACTCATTCCGTGATTGTTCAGCGGACCCGCCGGACCTCCGTTTGTTTTATTCGTTCGCTACAGTCGAGTAACTTGTGTATCTTTCAGTGGACCGCCCGGCGCAGTCGGCAGCTCGAGCCCTGGCCCGCAAGGCCCCGTCGGCGATGCCGGTCCTCCGTGAGTTCCCTTCAAGCAGCTAACCGTTTATTGACTATCTTTCCTTTTCAGTGGACCCAACGGAAAGTGAGTCGTCTTTCTCTTGAGTCAAAGAAGATGCGCGCCGTCTTTTCTATTCTTTCTTGTGCTCACCAACCGATTGCAGCCCCGGAACGCCCGGTACGAGCGGCCCCGACGGCGATGTCGGCACTGGCGGTGGGTGCAGCCACTGGTGAGTTCTCTCGAATGCAACAAGCGGTCACGAGCTTCTCGTTGCAGCCCGCCGCCCCGCACGGCGCCCGGCTACTAAACGCCGGCTTTGTTCACCTCAAACCACTCGACGAACAACAACACGAATGTGCAATAGAAGATTGGGCGCCTTTTGCCACGTATTTATTCCCGCAGTTTCACTCGACTCTCTTGGCAAACCCCAATTCTTCCGTCTTCTCCTTCTTCTGTCCTCTCTTGTGCTTAAGAACACGTGTTTTCGCTCCGTTTCGCCGCCAGCTTGATGCCATAAACTCGGTTACTCCATTGGAAGACGGGTTTCTCGAGGTTTTGCTTCTAATGCGGCAGTAGACGGCACGTGACATCCCTTTCGATCGTATGGAAAATCCCCTTACTCTTTGACCGTTCATCGACTAATTTCCGATCGCTTGTCGATCGTCGACGATTCGGAGCACCGCCCGCAGACAACAGTCGAGTCGAGTCGAGTCGACGGAACAAAAAGCGCGCGGCGGGTCGCTTGGTGACGAATTTCAACCTAATTTCCCTCCCTTCGCCTCTGTGCCTCCTTTCTCCGGCGCTTTCCGTTGTTCCGCCCGCCCGCCGGTAGATCGCTACAGTTAATTAGACACGCGAATTCGTCGCCGCACAAAAAAGCCCAACGGAAAGTCGGCGGAAAACCGCGCGGAATTCACGTCCGCCGCCGCCGAGTTGTTTGTTGCATCGCTCGCTGCTTGTTGACTCTGATGTTTTAATCGCCTCCTGCTTGAAACAATGCGGGGAATACACCGATTGTTTCCGCTTTTTGCTCGCCGCATGTCGGTCCGTCTTGTCTCGCTCGCCGCGTGGTGTTTGAGTTCGAGTTTGTAGCAGCCGGCGGTGGGTCAACGGGAGAAGTGGATTGTTTTGAGTGGTGATGAGTCAGTAGAATTAGGTATGGGTCGAGCACAAGGTTAGGTGATCCCTCTACTTGCTCATTCCACTGATCGGCTTGTTTGTGGCAGAGGAATCCCAGGAACTTCTCTTTGCGATCACCACCAACCGACTGGAGCAAACAAACCGGTTCTTCCGGCTTTTATTGGCAACACACCGACCTGCCGAAAGCAATTCCTGCATCGAGCATCAAGCCGGAAAGCAGAAGTGCAATCGATAAGCGAACTCATAAATCAACGCCGCGAATTTGGCCGCAGGGTAAAAGCGAGCGGCCGACCGAAGGGCGCAGCCGGCTGGAGGGCGCGGATCCAAATGAACGCCTTCGTCGCCGGTTTACAACGCGGCATAAACGGCAACATGATCAGAAAGCAGCTGTAAAGCGAGGAAGAAGCGTACGATTCGTGCTTCCGTTCGGTTATGAGCGAGAGTAGACGAGCGGGAGTTGGGGGATCAAATAAATCTCCTTTAGTGACGGTAAAGAGCTGAAAAGCACTGAAACGGGCTTTGTTCGACGTCAAGCAGGCGATCAGACGATCAAACGGCAACATAAAGAACAGAGTTTTGTTCGGCTTAACGAAACAAGCAGACAAACTCGCTGTTTCGACCACAAACCTCCAAAAGAAGTTTATCCACTGGCATCCATACACGTCTTGCTGTCAATCCCTCACTCCAAAAGACGAGCATCAAAACAAGTACGTCCGTCTACTCGCCTTTACTTCGTTTCGCCTGCCATCCAGAGCACCAAATTAACGAGCGCCGATTTGCGCGCGGCGCACGCACGGCGCGGATAGACGGCGAGCGGGCGCGCAGACGGCGGAATTTTTCGTAAAGAAATTCGCAGAAACCGAAAACGTTGACTTTCGCCGCGCGCCGCCGCCGTCCGCGCGCGCGCGTTTTACGATTACGACGAGGCGTCGACGAGATTGATGCGGCGGGCCGCCGTCCGGCTTGCGGGCGTCCCGATCGTGCGGCCGCCGTCGTCGCTGTAACAGTAAAATTCGTGGAGTCGTGGAGTGGTGGAGTGCGTGGCTTTATCACGAATTCTTGCGCTCGCCACCGGGGGTTACACTCGCCGCTTCTTGCCGCCTTCCCGTCGCTTTCCTGTCCACACGCTTCCTGCCGCCGTCGTGCTTGACCGTCGACGACTCCGCCCGCTCCCAGCGACGACGCACAAACCTCCAAGCAAACCGGCCGAACCGAACCGTTGGGCGTCGAACCGCAACTCGCCCGCTCGACCTCTCGTGGAAGATGCGCGCGCACGTGCGTCGCGTCCCGTTGGCCTCGATTTCCGGAAGACGCCCGCGCTCGAACGGGAGGCGGGCGGCGAGAAGCGCGCAGCACGCTGGAGCTCCGCGAGCGTGCGCAACGCAACGGTTTTCCTCGACCGTCAAGCTCGCGTACAACAACGCCGGGCGGGCGGAGCGCGCGTATAAAAGCGGCGGCCCACGCAATCGGAGGATCGTATTCGGAGTTCATTCCTCCTTCCACCCGCCTCTTCCACCCGCTCTTCTCCGCTCCGCTTCGAGCCGCACTTGAAGCGCAACGTCGAAGAGCCCCGCCGGAAGATCGACAAAAGGTAAGCCTCTTTTGTTCCCTTCTCGCTCTGTGCTCCTTTTGTGACTCAATCCCCCCGCTTCTTTAATAAGCAGGGCGGGTAATTGGGTCTCCTCTCCTCGACGCGATTGAAGCGAGTCGAGTAACCCGCTTTCTTCGGGGAACCCATTCGGGAGAGCTCATCGGCAGAGCTCATTTCTGTCTTGTGACTCCTTCTATGGAGTCGACTGGTCGGAATTAGCGGTTGTTTCCTTTGGAATTAGGGGGCTTCGTGGGGAATGGGCGGCTTTGAGGTGCTTTTGGACGGAAATTGGCGGCTTTCAATCCAAAGCGACTCCCACCTATCAACGCCCACTTTTCCATCACTTCATCTCACTCCGTTACTCACGACTCACTCCATTGTTTAGCCGGTGAAGAAGCGAAGATGTCGCTGCACGAGGACCGCACGGTGAAGGAGCTGACGCGGGAGGCCGAGGACCTGCGCCGTTTCGCCTTCTTCGGCGTCTCGGTGTCGACGGTCGCCATTCTGACGGCGGTGATCGCCATCCCGTCGCTCTACTCGTACATGCAGTTCGTGCAGTCGGGCCTGGAGGACGAGCTGTCCTTCTGCCTGCACCGCACGCACGGCCTGTGGCAGGAGTTCACCAAGGTGGAGGACATCACCGGCATGCACGGCCGCATCAAGCGCCACAACTCGTACGGCGGCGGCGGCGGCGGCTACGCCCAGGGCGGCGGCTACAGCGGCGGCGGTGGAGGCGGCTCCTACGCCCAGGCGCCCCGTGCTTCGTACCAGCAACCCGCGCCGGTCGCCTCGTCCTACCAGCAGCCCCGCTACGCGCCCGCTCCCGCCTACCGACCGGCCGGTGAGTTCGAGCGAGTGATGAGTGCTTTCTTTCGTGCTTTCTACCGCTTGAAACTACCGAAGGGTAGAGAAGAAGCCGTGGATCAAACGGCCGCACTAACACCCGCTCTTTCCGCTCAACCCACTGCTTTTTCCACTCGACTTCTCCCGTCTATCCCCTTCTTCTTCTTCAGCTGTCCAACACCAAGCCCAATCGTACCACCAACAAGCGCCGGTTTCAGCGCCGGTCGGCGGCTACGGCGGATCGGCCGGCGGACAGTCGCAGCAGTGCTCGTGCGGATCTGGACGCGCGGGACCGCCCGGAGTGAGTCGCGGTTGATTTGAGGCTCTCATTCATTCGTGTATCTGCTTATAGCCCCCGGGATCAGATGGCCGAGATGGTTCTGACGGACAGCCCGGTACGTTACGGGTCATGAACGGGGCATCATGTTGGTTGAGGGGGGACTCTGGAGGGTCTCGAGGAGGTTTAAGCCCTTCAATAGACACACATTAGAGCCACGTATAACCTCTAAACATTGAAGGCAGCGATGGCCAGCCCGGTCAAGACGCCGGATCGCAGACGCCGACCCAAGACTCGTTCTGCTTCGACTGCCCGCCTGGAGTGAGCTTTGACTCGAATCTATCCGATCTAAACGCGTAATTGCAGCCTCCGGGTCCTGCAGGCAGCGCCGGGCAAAAAGGCGCCCCTGGAGTAAGTACCGCTGATTAGAAACTCATGCTAATCGCTCGCTTTCAGCAACCCGGCAACCCCGGCCGTTAGTCGCCTCCCGTCGATCACCGCACTCAATTCTCGCCTGTTTAGAAGACGGACAGCCTGGCTACTCGTCGCCTGGACCTGCGGGACCTCCGTACGTCCTAGACTCGTTTACAGCTCCCTAATCGCTCTATTTCAGTGGACCTCCTGGCCAGAGCGGAGCGCCGTTCGTTTCTTACCCGCTCTTGCAGTAGTTTCAACCGATCCTTACAGCGGACAGCCTGGCCAGCGCGGCCCTGACGGCAGCGTCTCCCCCGGACCTCCCTCCGTTGGACCTCCCGGTAAGTGTGCTCTGAAGGTGGAGGAGTCTTCTCGTTGGCTTCTGCCCACTTTTCCTTGGACTTGTGACTCATCTCTGCTTGATTCTAGGCCCGCCGGGGCCCAGCGGTGCTCCCGGCCAACCGTTCGTTGCTTTCGATCGTTAGGCAGCACTTAATCTTTTGTTTGCTACAGCGGTCAGCCGGGTAGCGGCGGAAGCGCTCAACCCGGACCCCCGTACGTTCTTTGACAACCATTGATTTCTATTGACTTCCACCATTACAGCGGACCTCCCGGCGATGCGGGTAAGTAGCGGAAGCGTGTGGAGGGATGGTTGTAGGCAGACAATTTCAATCCTTACCTTGTCCCCACTATAACTCAAATTCACCCGACTAACTGCTCTTTTTTCCTCGTGCAGGCGCACCTGGTCAACCTGGCCGGTACGTGCTCTTTGCTCGAAGCGTTTAAACCATCTAATCCATCGTTATAGTCCCGGCAGTCCTGGCGGACGTGGACAGGTACTTGCCACCTTCTCACCTCTCATTAACCCTCAATTGCTTCAGGACGGCGGCGCTGGAAACGGTGGCGGCTGCGACCACTGCCCGCCTCCCCGCACTGCTCCCGGCTACTAAATCCGCTCCTCTCTTGGGTACGTAGCTTAGACATCATCCTCTAACCAATCGCCCTCGTTCCAGCTTCCAACAGCCAATGGATCGAGTGGATTCGTGATCGCCGCCTCCCCGTTGCCCTTTCGGCGCCCCTCTTTCTCGTCGTTTCGTTTCGGACCACACGAAAAAGTGCATAACCTCAGGAAATCTCATGGTCTTTCGGCCCGTCCCCCGCCTTCCGTGCTCCCCACTGCCATTTCGCTCCTTTTCCGGTGGCCCCGCGTCGTGTTCTTGTTGCAGTCGAGAATAAAGGCAATCGAAAACGTTATTGGCTTCGAATGAGCTTGAGTGGGTGGGATCGGGTAGGGAGAGGGCGCAGTGGATTGATGCTTCTTCTTCCAACTCTTATTCTTAATCAACAGCTCATTGCAAACCGGTGGAACAAGATCCGAGCATCCACCACCTTCCTTTCGTTTCGGTTTGCTGACCTCTCGCAGCAGAACCAAACACCACTCGTGACTTCTCCGGTTTGCACGCCTCTCTCAGCCATCTATTCACTTCTCCACTCCAATCAATGCAATCCGGTTTCCCCACCAAATGCATTCGTTGCCAATTTGTTTACACTCCTCACTCCTCACGGCCTTCTCTTCGGTGTAGACTCAAGCGGTTTCCGTGGTTTTATCGCTTCCACGGTAACCAAAAGTTGTTGCTTTTTGTTTACAGTTGGACCGACCGCTCCTGATGCCGCTCGCTGGGCGTCGAAACCGGACGGGCGGCCGTCCAAACTGCCGACGAGCGAACGGCTTCTTCGGGAAGGCGGAAGAGTAATGACCGAGGAGATTGACGGTTTCAGTTGATTGCTGGAACTGGCCTTTGTGAAGGTGTTAGAGCATGAGCATCCTTTGAGTAGAACTAAAAGAAAGCAACGGTACCGACTGACCGCACAAATCCCCTTTCAATCTCCACAATGCGCCCTAACAAACACGAGTACTCCGCGTACCTCCACAGTCAACGAACCACAGCGTGTCGTTGCAACAATCGAATAAACGAAAGCATTGTAGCGAGGCACGAGTGCTTGGTCGCCAATTGTCAGGCCGACTGGATTCTGATAAAATTACTCTACGATCGTTAAAAAACGAAAGAAACACGCAACGGTTAATCAATTGAATTCTCCGCTACATTCAATTGTCATCAAAACAAACCTCACTTTCAGTTACACTCGGCCTTCCACTTCCAACCGCCGTGTTCGGCGGGATGGGCGACTGGTTCGTTCGTGCCGGCTCCGTTGCGAGTTTGGGTGGCTTCTTCCTGAACCTTATGCTTCTGTTCGTCGTGTGGAAGACGCGCGGGAACAAGAGGATTCACTTCTACAATCACATCGTCCTTGCGACCGTCGTGGGTGACCTGAGCTTCGCTGCTGAGCAAATGCTGACCGCGCACGTGAGCGAACGTTCGAGCTCTGCCGAGTGTTCACTCGTTTTAGTCGCTTGTGATCAAAGACGGCGTTCTCGTGGTCACTCCGTACGGCCCCGAACGCCTGCTGTTGGGCACTGATGGGAACGTCGCGGTGTTCTTCTGGCACATCTTCAACCCCTTTTTTTCGGTCGCCAGTCTACCGGCTTTCTTTCACTACCGCTACGCCATTCTTCAAGGGTTAGCCGAGAGTACTTTCGGTATTCACCCACGACGTGTAGGAAGCCGAATGGCTGGACGCTGGTGCGAAGTTTGGCCGCCGCCACGCTCGTCGCCCTCGCAGCGGCCGGCGGCGCCGCGTGGGGCGTGTTCGAAGTGAATCGGCGTGGAATGCGCGCGTACTTTGAGTTGCTGTCGAACACGCCGGTCGCGGATCGGCTGAACACCGTCTACGCGATGGACGTCGTAAGAAATTCCGACGATCTTCCACTTCCATTACGAGCAGCTTGCAGAGAGACGCTGGATCCGTTGTCTTTCTTGCAATTTGCACGTGTGGACCGCCGATCGCCATTGGTTTGACCGCCTTCTTCGTGGTCAAAACCTGGCGCTTCCTCGCCGCGTCGCCGGTCGGCAGCAAGCAGCGACGGTCGCTTCAGACGCAATTCGCTCGCTGTCTCGCCGTCCAGGTGCGCGATTCTTCAACCGTTCACCCACTTCGCTTCGTTTCAGCTGAGCTGCGCCGTGGTGTTCGCGCTGGGCCCGTGCTGGATGATCGGCATCGCCATTCTGTCTCGATCGTACTGGGCTGCGAGCGGAGTCCTGCTGCCTAGTTTTCTCGTTCCGCTCATCAACGCCTCCACCACGCTGCTCTTCATCACGGCTTATCGAGAAGAAGTCCAGGGGATGTTCGTGAGAATGACGCGGTGGAACGAAAGAATCAATTCCATTTCTTTTGCAACTCAATAAACATTCTCGCTGGTCCACTGATGCGGCCGAGTGTTCCAGTCGGATGCGGCCGTTGGTTTGGGTTTTGAAACACGAGAGGCTCGAATTAGACGTTGGTTTATTGATTCTTGACCTCAACTGCAAGGGGACGGGAGTGGTCTTTCATTCGCTCGACCGCAGATCTCCGCCTCTCGCCCGTCCAGCAGTTGTTCCTCGCTTTCACCAACACAACACCACAACAACAGGAATCTCCACTGCAAACTCGCCTTCCGATCCTCGCCTCCCGTCGAGCAAGCGACGAATCGAAGCCGAAAACTCCGCTCACAAACGCGACGGCGTTTTCCGCTCGCCGCTTTCCGCCGGCCGGCCCTCGTCGTCGAACGCGCGGCTTTTCGTTGGATCCGCGAGCAGAATGGTGGTGAAAGACGGCAAATCGTCGGGGACGGAGGAGCACTTTCGCTCCTTCGAAGACGCAGACCACTTCTTCAGCCGGCAAGGACGAACCAAGTCCTGCGACCTCATAGAGGTGAGTTTCCTTTAATTCTTTCGATTTCCTTCGGAATTCTCTCGAATTCGATCGATTTCCATCGTCTACTCGCGAGATTTCAGGCGTCCGGTCCACGAGCACTCGCGTGGAACAACGAGGGCACGCTGCTGTCGGCGGGCTGCGACAACAAGCTCGTTTACGTCGGCAAATTGGACGAGAGCCGGCTGGTTCGTTCTTTCCTTTGAATTCATTTCCATCTGCTCGCTTTAGCGCAGCTACCTGATGGGCTTCGGACACGATGCGTTTCTGTCGGACGTTCGCTGGTCGCACGCCGACGGCCGGCTGCTCGCTTCGTCGTCGACGGACGAGACGCTCCGCGTTTGGGACATGCGAAGCAACGTGTGCGCCCAGTCGGCGAACACCAAACGTGAGTTCCTTCCTCTATCCTTTCGATCCCCTTGTCTTGCTGCAGACTGCTCGCACGAACGCGTGATGTGGACGCCGGACGACCGGCAGATCGTCGCCGTCAGCAAGAACGCTTCGAATCAGTCCGTCCTCACCGCGTGGGACCGCCGGCTGGGCGCGCCGACCGAAAGCGCCGAATTCAAAGAGGAGATCTTCGAGGCCGCCTTTCATCCGAACGGAAAGTACGTGTTCTGCGCGATGGGCGGCGGAAAGGTCGGGATTTTCGAGTGAGTTCCCTCCTTTTCATTCGATTTCTTTTGCTCGTTCGCTTGCAGATGGCCGTCGCTGAAGCGCTACCGCACACTCCGCGCCCATCCGCCGCTCTCCGAGTGCCTCAGCGTCGTCCTGTCGCCGGACGGCCGGAAGATGGCCGTCGGCGGCAGCGATGCCTGCGTTTCGGTGTGGAACGTGGATGAACTCACGTGCACGTCGATGATCACCCGCCCCGACTATCCCGTGGCCACGCTCTCCTTCAGCCAGTGCTCCAACCTGCTGGCGTGGGGCGGCGAGGACCGCTGCATCGAGGTCTCGTGGGTCGACCGGAATCGCAAGTGAGTTCGGAGCAGAGCGGAGGATTCGAGGGATGACGGGGGGATTCAAGAGAAGAGCGGTGACTCGAGAAACGGAGGAGGATTTGCGGGATCTTCTTTCCACCCACCTCATCCCCCCTGTTTGCAGCATCATCGACATCCCCGCATCGAGCCGAACGATGAGCGTCGCCTGGAATCCCCGCCTCTACCTGCTCGCCTTCGCCAACGCGCCCACCGATCACCGCGAGCCGATCACGCTGCGGCTGTTCGGATCGTCCGGCGAGTCCCGACGAGCATGAGGGATCGAAAGAATTCGGGATTGATTTCGAGCATTGATTTCGTCGTTTATTTTGCGTATTTATTAACCTTTGTGTTTGATTTTAACGGATGGTTGTTGATTTTGTTTTCGCGTCGAATAAACGAGTTTGATTGGCGATTCCGTCGGTAAATTTGGAGACATTTGGATCGAATTAAAGCGGAGGACGTGGAGGAAGGTCTACTCACGGGAATAAATGCTTTACCGGTCGAAAAAACGAGTAATTGGTCGCAATCAATGGAACGCTCAACCTTCTGCTCGCCGACGCCAACTTGCGTCCCACGGCGCTCCTTTCACTCGTCGCACTCTGGCGATGTGCTTGTTTTCGCCGTGCTCTCCGAATTCCCGGTTTTATTTGCTTGTTTACGCGCGATTCCCTCGATTCACGAGCATCTTTTCGATTCCTTTGGTTCAATTCGAATCCCGCTGCTTTCAGAAATGTCCGCCCAACGAAAGCCGCAATTCACGGCGCGCACCCGGCAGGCGTTCATGGCCGTCTTCAACCCGTACGTGCAGGACGTCCACTTGTCGGACCAAACGGCCGACGAGAAGCACAAGATCGCCGCCCGTCGGCTGTTGATCGGTCGGCGCTTCCTCGACACGCTCGTCGCTCCCGTCGACTTGGCGCCGAAGCGGAAGGAGCCGACGGACGGAGGAGATGGAGCGGAGGATTCGGAGCAGAAAGAAGCGAGTGGATCGCCTCAAGCTGAAGCCCAAGCTGGAGCAGAAGCCGCCGAGCCGCCGCTGCAGGACGACCTCGAAAAGCGGCGGCGCGAGCGGACGAATCGCCTCATCTGCGTGTACACGCACTCGTCCACGGCGGCCTTCAATCTGAACAACGAGTCGCTGGCCACCGACGAGTGGGATCCCGAGTTCCGCGAGCGCCTCACCCACCTGTCGTTCGAGTTCTTCGAAGCCGAAGAAGTCGGCGCCCTCCTTGCGCTCCTCGAAGCTGAACACGCCGAAGTGCACGTGCCCGAGCTGGAGATCAACGCCGAAGCCATCCGCAAGTGGGAGCAAATCGGGGCGGGATTGGCGCGTGAGTTTCTTACGATTTTATGTGAATTTTGCGTTGGTTTATGGCTCAGATACTGTTAGATTTTTTCCGTAAATTCTTAAGCATTTATGAGCCGTTCACAACCAATGAATTTATTTCTCTCACTCATCTTCAATTATTTTCCCGATTGCAGGCAACCGAACGCTGAAAGCGATCCACCTGCACGTGGAGCGGGAGTGCCCCGGCCTGGAGATGGTGCTGGACCTGCTGCCCGACAAGATCACCCACTTCACCGGCCTCGTGGACGCCAACACGGGCCTCCTGCTGAAGAAACGCGCGACCGTCGTCGAGAAACTCGAAGCTCGCGTCCAGGAAGCCGCGAATTTCGGTCGGCTTTCTTCAATTCTTTCGATTTCAATCGATTGCTTCAGATTTCCACCATCTGTTCGACGCCGAAGTGCGGGAGTTCTACTTCAAGCCGCCCTTCGACCTGAACGCGTGGCACGACTGTGGACGGTAAGCCTTCTTCCCTTTGATTTCCTCGATTGCTCGCTTGTTTGCAGGCTGCCGCCCAACGAAACGATCGAGCGTGTACGCGTGTACGTGTGCCTGAGACCAGTTCGCCGACTGCGACGAGCCGAACGGCCGCGCCGAAAACGTCGCGTACGTGCGCGAGTGCCGGAAGGCGATGGAGTGGTTGAAGACGCTGAACGACCGCTTCCGGCTGCATGTCGACCACGAGCTCGTCGTTGCCAGCGATTTTCCCGTAAGTTGGGTGGTTGTTGAGGCTGTCAAGCGGTATTTTGGACTCGGTACATCTATCTTTTGGTTCTCGTAAAGCAGATGTCTAACTAAACGATCGGGAACTGCCGACTCTTCTAAATTCCACCGCCTGCTACTCCTACCTAACTCTCGCCGATTGCAGACCGTGAAAGTGTTCCGGCGGAAGCTGAACGCTCTGCTCGGCGGCGCCCGCAAGTTCGTCCGCGTGGCCGAAGAGGCCGGAGTGCGCGTTGGATACGTCGACCTCGAGCTCGTCCTCAACGACGTACACTCTCTTTCATTCTTCATTGATCTTCTGATTGCTTGCAGACCGGGCCGGATCTGTTCGACTCGAAGGACCTCGCCGAGTCTTTCCGACCGCACAAGAACGTCCGCGAGTTCAGGCGGGCGGAGGAGTGGACGACCAAAACGAAGCTGTTCGCCGAGGAGTTCCGCAACGTCCCCATCGTCTTCCGATTCTTGAAGAACTACGAGCTCTAGGCATCTTTGGTTCTTCTCCTTTGATTCAGTTTGAGATTTGCTTCTTACCTGTTGAGATTCGTTAGACCTTAGCATAATCCTCATTGTTCCCTCCTATCTACCTGTCAGTATTCAATTCTTCTGCTCAACCTCCGCTTATCTCCCGCTCCTCCCGCCTCGAATGTAGTCACTTGTTCGCATTCAATGTCAGTAAATTTATTTCATTCGATGATTGCGAAGGAGAGCGTTAGTCCAGACGAAAACAATCGTACCTGTAGGCCGTGGGGAGAGGTGGAAGAAAGTGGAGGGGATTAAGAGGTTTGTATCTGTTAGAGCGGAGGCTGTTCACGATCAATGCGGACGATATGAGGATGGCCATTGGACTCAATACGAAACACCGGGATGCGACTAGTGGCTAACAGAAGAAATGAGTGAGTGGGTGGGAAGATCGATAGCCGCAGTTAAATCAAATGACAACAAACAAACAAGAACGAATGAATGGAATGGACGAGTGGGAGACGATCAGTTGCCGAATGGTCATGGAAAATAGAAGTACGTAGTGATTGATGGCTGACGAGAATAAATAAAGTGAGTGGATTAGAAGAGTGGTGGGGGACGACCGAGCGAACAAACGACCCCGAAGATCTCCGACCGTCGGCTTCCGCCTTCCGTTTTCGGCCGATTAGCGGCCGCATCCTTCGCGCCCGGTTCGTCGAATCAATCCCACGAATAAACAAATGGGAATCCGCTTGAAGGGCGCACTTTAATTAAGGTGCGTTCTTTACACCGAACGAAAGGATGGAGGGTGGTGATTGTTTTCCGTTGATTACGCGAAGCGATTCCAAGAACTCATGTCATTTGGACTCCCCTCGTCATCCTTGCGGAAAGAAGCGGCTGGAGCGGACGTGGGGATGATTGGGAGGACAAATTCGGAGGATCGGAGTGTCGTTTACACTAACGGACGTCTTTAACACTCAAAAAAGTGGATGAGAAGAAAGAAAGTGGATGGAATCCAACTTCTATTTAATTGTTTAAAGAAACAAGAAATGCGAGTTTGACAGTAGGTTAAAGAGAAAACGCTAAAGTAAAGCCCAGGACGAGGACGTGTTCAGCAGACTCCCGTGATGATGTCGATGTCCGCTTGCTCGGGAGTCGTCAGGTTGGACGCCGTCTTGAAGACTGCAAACAGAAAAAGTAATCATTGAATGTTTCCTTGACTACTCACTCTGCTCGGCGAACAGCTGACTGCGGAGAATTTGCGTGAGGACGGGTTGGTAGCCGACGCCGTTCAGCGCAACGATCGACTCCTCGAACGCAAAGGTCACCGTCTAAACAAAGGAATGAGTAAAGTACAGAATCTAATGGACTGTACCTCGATCTCGTTGCCCAGGAGGATCAAATTGCCGAGACGGACGGCCGTGTCGTCGAAGTTCTCCTCGTAGTGACGGCGCATCGTCTCGAAGAGGATGTTCATGTAGCGGCGGACGCCCTGATTGTCGGGGAATATCCGCGTGGCCATCTTCAGCGTCATCATTTGGCTCATGACGGCGAACTCGGTGTCGTCCAGGCGCGCTTTGTGCAGCTTCACGGCGGCGTTCACGACGGCGCGGCAGAAACGGAAGGACAACCTTAAGGAAACGGTAAGTAGATGAAAGATGACTAGAGAGCTTACAGAGCGGCCTCATTCCAACGCTCTTCGATCTGCTCTTCGGTGAGCTCGGGCGTGAACTCGCCGCCCCGGACGAGGAACTTCGGATCGACGAGGTCCTTGAACGACTCGACGAACGTCTTCACCGACTCGAAGTTCACGGGCAGGTGCGATTCGTCGACGAAGAACGCCTCGTTCAGGTTGTGCCCGCCGTTCTTCAACGTCGCCGCGATGCAGTTGAAGCAGAGCCACTGGTAGAAGAGGCAGGCGCCCAGCTTCGACAGCTCCAGCCCGTCGATGCCCATTTGCCGGAGGCCGCACTGCCGCAAGCACGCGGTCATCACGATGAACTCGGCCTGGACGGCGCGAACCATGTGCGCGGCGGCGGGTTGGCGGCGACCGAGTTGCACGGATTCCTGCAAGACGACGAGCGTGAACGAGCCCTCCGCGCGTCGGCGGAACTCACTTGACGCCCGCCGTTCACTTTGATCGTCGCGTTGAAGCGGTCGACGAAGACGGCGTTGCGGCATTCGAGCAGTTTGCGCAGCAGCGCCGTCTCTTCGAACACGTTGAAGTCGTTCTGCGGCGGCCGGGTGAACACCGCTACAAACAACGGGGATTAACGGGAGTTCCGGTGGATTCTGTGTATGTTCTATTACTTTCGTGTAATTTGTTTGTTGGTTCGGAGTGTTTGTGGTTTGTTGTGTGTAATGGAAGCCGCTTTCCTGACCGGGAAGTCAACAGTTCGCTGGGCTCCAAAAACGTGCTCAAAGCCCGTGCGAAGCGCGTTCGAAGGCCGTTGGAAGCGACAAAAAAGCGATCATCCGCCCGCCCGCCCGCGCGTTGTGGGAGGTCCAATTGCGGAAACACAACAAATCGCCGTCCAACCGACGCCGCCCGCGGAAAGTGGAAACGGAAGCGGAAATCCCGAACGAAAAGCGGCTTTCGGCGCGGCACGTCGCGGCGAGCGCTGCACGTTCTCTGCCGTTGGGATTTGCAGCGGCCTCCGTTTTTTCGTTAATCACTATCGACGTGTTTTGTTTACGTTTTCGACACTTCTTCATAGGAGTTCGAAGAAAACATTCGTTTTTGTGACTTCCCCGAATTCCACCGCAACGAACAAAGCGAGGGTCCGAAAGTTCAACACTTTTTGCACACTTGGGCTCGCCGCAAAGAAAATCCGCTCGCTCGGGTTCGCTCGGAAAGTTTTGCATTTTCCTTTCGCTCTTGTCAACAACACGAGCCCTCGCGGAGGGCTTTTCGTGGGACTCCGCAAACGTGAGCAATTGGACCCCCCGCGCTGCAAAGCAGAACGCAACAGCGATGTTTGTAGTTCGAAACTCGAGCTTTTTGTTCCACGCTTTCCGGAGCCTCCGCTTTCACGAGCGCGTGAGCGAGCGAGCGGACGACGTGGCTGGGAGCAAAGTTTCTGTTTCCTCTTTCGTCGTCCGCGGCGTGTGTTTTGCTCGCAGCTCGCACAAACTTCGCTTTCTGCTCGCCCGTTTGTTCCCCGCGGCCACCGTCGACGCGATGAATCGTCCGAGTTCAAAAGCACGCTTTTTCGTTTGAAGGTTGTTGATCCAAAAGCGGCAACCTTCCACGCGTTTTCTTTTTGAACCCGCAAGCATCGATTGCCATCAGCGGCGTCGGATGACCTTGAAAAACGTTGGAAAGACGCTCCCAACGGGGGCGAGCGAGGGGGCGATCAAGGAGCATCGTAGTCGACGAAACGCGGGCTTTTTCTCGCCCGCTCGGCGACTTCTTCGCATTTTTAGCCGGTCGCTTGTTTGCACAGCGGTCACTGCGAGCAAAAACTAGAGGGAGCACGTGTACCGGGCGATCGGTTGATCGGCCGTTTGGAAGCCCCCGGCGGAGGGCTTCTCGTCGTTGCTCGGCGCTTCGTTTCAAAAACAAACCGAGCAAGCGGGCGGAGGAAGCGGGCGGAATGACTAACAAAAACAACGCCCTCGTTTCCGTGGGCCTCGTGATTCGGCGGGGAAGATCGGAAGCAATCGTTTCCTTTCTTTTTGTTCTCGATGTTTGCTTTTTCTGTGTGGCCAACTGCTCATCATCGGCCGAAACAAAAGAAAGCGCGTGGAAGGAACACTTCCGCGACCACGGAGACCACGCTGACTTTTTGTCGCGTCAAATTAGGGTCCTCGACGGCGTGATTAGGCCGGTGGAAAAGAAGAATTTGGACCCCGAATCGTAGGCTACATGCTGCTTGCTCTCCGCGCCCGCCCTCCCGCCCGCCTTCTTGGCGACACCCTTGGAAGCAAAGTACACGCGTGCTTGCGAGAACGCAGCGCGTGGTTTGGATTGACCGCAAAAAACGCGCCCACGCAGGTCGGCGCACGAGAAATGCCCGGGACAAGAAACGTGGAGTTGTTTTCCGCCATTTCGCGATCAACCCGCCGCATTGTTGCTTCCGTTTCGGATTCGTCGGTCCGCTCGAAGAGGCGAACCGGCAAGAGGTCGGGGCGAAGCGATGTCGTGAACAACGAATGAATCAAAGAGCAAGGAAGCGACGAATCGCGATCACCTTCCACGCCCGCCTGGCCGACGGCCGTCTGGAGCAAAAGAAGGAAGAAGGGAGCGGTTTGTTGCGTCGGCCGTTTGGAACGAAAGTTCCGCGACAAAAAGCGAGCAATATCTGACTTTTGGGAGGGATTACGGTTGCTTTCATTGGTGTGCATTCCAATCTTTCTTCTAATAAAATCCAGTCGCTTACCTCCGATGCACATGCCGTGTTGGATGCAGAGCTTGAAGCGGCAGAATTTGCACAGATGACGGGCCGAGTCTGCAACGAAGCGATCAATCAGCTGAACTGGATTGTGGTGCTTTAGTCGATCGACGCGGCAAATCTCTAATGACTTCCGTTCACTCTTTGTCGCCCCCAATTACCCGCCGGAAGGAACGAACGAAAGAGCAAACGCAAGAAAGAACGCGTGACATCATGCCGCTCGCCGCAAATCGAGGAGCGCCCGAATTGGCGACGGTCGGCGCGATCGCTCCACGACGAACGAAGAGCAAAAGAACGGAAAGCGGAGTGATGTCATTCGTTACACTTGGATCCGACAAACGAAAAGATCCGTTTTGCTGTGAAGGCGTGAGTAATCGAATTCGCGTGAGCTTTCTCGTCCAAAACACTCCGCAATTGCTCCCAGTTTTGTTACAAACAAGCGGGGAAAATTCGATTGCCGCCCTGCTCGAAAGACCACCCGCTCACCTTGAGTCACGTCGCAGTTCTTGCCGCGGACGCAAACTAAACGATCGAAGAATTATTGCACAAGAATTCAAGAGTTGCTGCTTACCGTAAGACTTGCGCAAAGCCACCGTTCGCCGGAAGAACGCGGCACTAAAAGCACAATAAGATTAGCCAAGATCGCTGTACGATGCTTCCATTTGTGGATCAATATTTCCTCTCGTATGCCCTTTATTTCCAGCATCTGTCCACGTGTTTCCAATTGCTTTCTTGGATCCGCATTCGTACATTTGAACTCTCCTCTTCGATTGTTCTTGATCAATCGACTAAAGGCGTCAGCGGGAGGAATTCGAAGGGAGCACTCGGCATTTGATTACGATCGACGGGCAGTCGGCCGGATGTTCGTCGCGTTTCGTCGCTTATCGCCCGCCCGCCGTCGGTCGGACGGACGGCCGCTCGGGCAGCAAGCGGCGACCGACGGGCGTCTTATGACGATCATCTCGCCGCCAGATTGCTCGCCGTTTGTCGCCCCGTTCTCGCTGCTTCTTGCTCGTCGATTTGTTTCCTGATCGAGGGAACGTCCCGACGTTCACCTCGTCGCCCGCCCGCTTCTCCTCAATTCGATTCGATTCGATTCCAATCAACAGAATTGTCCCTGCCGCTCGCACAATGGCGGAGCAAACGGAACAATCGAATTGGCCGAGCAATCCGCAAAGCAATTGAGTTCGACTCAACAAACAAACGAAAAAAAGGCGGTTGATTAGCGGGCGGACGTCGGCGGTAACCTTTCCGAATGGTCGCCCACCAACCTTCGGGAGTTCCGGTTTCGTTTCGCCTTGCTTCGTTCGTTCGTGCAAAGGTTGCGAATGGATTCGTAGGGAATGGGGCGCGTTCAGTCTGTTCGATGCTTTGCCGCGAGGTTCCCGTCTATGGATGACTCGATTGCAAGCGTTAAACCTCGAATCGAAGTTCACAATCGACTTGCGCACTCCCTCATCAATCTCTTTGCAAGAAGAAAGTGCGCAGTCGATCTTCAAGCGGGAAACAAACATGAGAGCATTCGGTGCGCAATGGAAGCGAACGGATTGATCCGCGAGTTCAAATGCAGACAGCCGTGGGCAGACTGTTCGCCGTTGCTCACGAGTGCGTACCCGAGTGATTTCCCGAACGACGAGCGGCCGATCGTTGGGTACACCCGTCTGATCACTCGCATTCCGCGTAATCATTTCGTCGTCCCGACTGCCCGTCGACGGGTGACTGCCGATCAAAAACCTACGCTTTCTTTGAGTAACCGCGCCGCCGCTTCGCCTCCAATTCGGAGAGCAGCCGAAACGTCGGGCGCGCGTTCCGGTCGCGTCTACCTCGCCGTTTGCTCCGCAACAAACGAGTGCTCGCGGGCAAACAAGCCGACGGGATTCACGGAAGAGAGCATTGCCGCCGTCTGACCGGCCGTCTGGTTGGCTACGCGGAGAGCAACCGGAAGCATGTCGGAAGACTCCCGGACAATCCTTAGGCAAACGACTGCGCAATGGCTGGAATTTGATGCAAGCACCGACTTCACTTCATGCCTTCGATCACCCGATTTGTTTTGAAGTTACCGTACCAGCTCGTTTCGAAGGAAATTGAACGCAATGGTCGAGCAAACACGACGACAAGTGGGATGAAAGGCGGAAGTGAATGCACGCCGCCGCTCTTTTGTCCTCCGGGCGCCTCTCTATCGATCGCTCGATTGCACGCACTCGAGAAGGTCACTTCTTTTCGTTGCCGCCGTCGTCGCCGATCGCTCGTTTCGATTCAAAAGACACGTCGCCGCGCGGGCTGGTCGTTGGTCTTCGAAACGCGCGCGTTGCGCAATTCGCTCGCGAAGATCCTGGACGAGCACAAAACACAACCCGGCCGCTGCCGTGGTCTTTCGATCGATCGACCGTAATTGCCGAGTGCGGCGGGTAATTCGGGGACACAACGACAATGAAGCTAATGACCGGCTTTCCAATGCGTAGAAGCTGATCGATTGAACTCGTCCCAATCGGAGCCAAATGAAGGCCCGTGAACCCATCAATAAACAAGTTTCGTAGCGGAAAGAAAGTAATTGGAAAATTACCGAAAGCGCCGCAAGATCGAAAAGACGTTTGTCGTGCTCTTGCTCGTGCATTTGATCGCGCAGTTGAGCGCTCACGACGACCGGAAGAACGAACTGATTCTTTCGCTTTTGCTCGTGCACCTCCGCCCGCTTTGCTGCGCTTTTTACGGCGTGTGATTCAAATCGGCGACCAAAACATTCGCTCCACAACGAACGTTCCGGTCCGTCCGTCGTGTGTTTTGCCCGCACATCCCCGCGTTCCCCCCTCTCCTTCGCTTTCTTTTTCGTTCCTTTGACTTCGCCGGTCGGTCCATTTGTGCACAAAACATGGGGATTTGCGCGCCGCTCAGACCAGCTCGCAACGAACGGGCGAACGGAGCAGAATGACGAGGAATCTTCTTTTGAGAAAGAGTAGCAACAACACGGAAATGCACCAAACACCCTGCTTTTCACCGTCCGCACTTTCTGGGATCAAGTGAACGCCCAAGAATGCGTAATGCGTGAGTAAACCGTTGTATTTGTTGTGGACGAAGTGCACCTGCCGACCGCGGGCGAAAACGAGCGAGCGGCCGGCTGCTTTCGCTTTCGTCGCGTGTGTTCGCGGGTTTGTCACCGGCTGCTCGCTCATTTGTGGCCCGAAAGACGCCCGCCGGCCGCTGCCCATCGGCTTCCGCTTTCCCGCCGGTCGGCGGTTTGTCGCCTCCAGCCTCCGTCTAGTTGATGCGCGCATTCGTAGTCCAGAGAGCGGGCAGTGCGCGCGTACTCACGAATGTTCCCCCGCCCGCCCACCTGTTCGACGACGAATGCGGGAACACGAGAAGCCGGGGGTTCAATCGAGCAAAAGCGTTGTTTGTGCGCCGTTCCGCTCCCGAGTCACTGCGAGGAACTTCAAGACGCTCCGAATGTCCGAAAAGATTGCAGCGGCTACGAAACGGACGTCCACTTGCAATTAGCGACCGCCGAACGGAGTGGTCGCTAATCTCCGCGGCGGTCGGCGGCTACAAACCGCTTGCCGAAACGGGCCGCCGAGAGCAAAAGCAAGAGGAATTGCAGCCCTGCAGCCTATGGAGCAATGAGCGAATCCAAAACACAGAGCTCATCTCAACGTCACCCCGTTCTGCAGCCTAATCGCCGCTCATTGGCGGACGCAAACAAGCCGCCTGATCCCCAGCGGAAGCCTCCGAATGAGCGAACTCGTGACGCAACCGCAAGGACTCAGCCGGTGATGTCTCATCGTCTCGAGGATTACGCGTGCACTTGCACTCAACACCACAATGAGAAGAAGGGAGCGGAGATGGGCAATGCACAAACGAAGGGAAGCCCCCGATTGTCCGCCGGTTACCGTTTTTCCCTCTGCCGGCAGACGAGCGAACTCGCCGGCTTCTAATCCTCGAAGCGCATCCCGCGAACTCCCCGGTCGACTGCGTGCTTCGAGCAACGGGATTACAGTATTGTTTTGACTTGTTTTCGTACGTGAGTTTGAGAAGAAGCCTTTGAGTTGGCAGTTTGAGAGCGAAAAAACGAAAGGAAACGGACCAGGCATTGCAGCTGAAAGAAAGTAGATGAGTTAGATTACGCTTTGTTTAAGAAAGTACCTGATCACGCCGAAGTGCTTATTCCACGCGGAATCGCCACAAACTGAAAGGCAAGCTGTAAAGGGAAGAAAGAAGTGGAATGCTTACTAGGACACGACTCGACATTCGAGGGCGAGTGGACGGCCGTCGAGCTGCCGCCGTGCGCGGAGTCGTTCGAAGTGCTCGGCGTCGAGTCCATGGACTCCACCGAGCCGGGCGCCTCACCGTTGATCGACATGCTTGCACGAGAGCGAGGGAGAAGCTGGGAGTTGATTCAAGAGAAGAGTTCGACTGAAATCACGGAGAGGATGAGTGGACGGAAGAAAGCCGGGGGACATCCACGGACATTCGCGAACAAACTAGAAACACGGAGAAGAGCGGGCGTTCCGAAAGGAAGCCGGGGAATCTCGTCTTGCGAAACGAGCGGATGGGGCGCGAAGACGCGAGAACACGCGGATTTGAACAGGGAACGACGAGTGATTACTGTAAGCTTAACAGTTGAAAGAACAAATCGGTAAGGCTGCAAGCGGTTGATGGTCGAAGTCAAGGGCGATCGAGCCAACACCGACCCCGTTACTCCTGTTCATCCGCACAAACCCACCAATAAATGAGTGAGTGAGTGAATGCAGTGAGTGGATGGGAGAATGAAGTGAACAAGTGGACCCGCACGCTCCGCAGCCGGCCGCGGCCGGTCGCCCCGTTTGGTCCCAACAAAAACTTGAAGCTCCGCCCAATCAGCCGGCAGCCAGCCGAAAGAAGGCGGGTGTTCTGCTTAATGAGCGGAAGAAGCGGCATGATTGGCCAATAATGAGCGGGCGAGAGATGACGAGAAGGTGATGGAGTGCGCCCACTGCACACGCGAGCGAGCGAGAGGATTCCATTGCGTGCCGCTTGACGGCCGCTCATTCTGCCGTTAATTAAGCAGATGACTGTCAGGTCAGAAAGGATAACGATGGAGAAAAGAACGAGCAGTGAGCTTACGATCGCAAGAGCAGAAAGGAGAGAATGAAGTGCGATGGCCACAGCAACAAGCAAAGGCAACAGAAAATTAAGTGAAACGGAGCAAATTCTTACAGAATGTCGAAAGTGATCCCGTCACTCGGCTTCTGCTGAGCTGGCGGGGACAAAAAGCAAAGCGCAACACGGCAGTCGAATCCAATGGTTTGCGCACCTGCGGGATGTGCAGAACGAAAAGCAACGGGCTGATCACAAACGACGAAAAATGTCATCGACTGCACACAGAAAGCAGGAAACAGCCGACGAATTCCGCGCTTTGTGTCGGCAAATAGTGGATTGGTGCGAATGGAGGCGAATGGCTACACTTCGGATTCAACCCCCGGCACGAAAACGGAAACACGATGATGAAACGAGAGAGGCGACCTTTCGATTGATGCGACCTTTAGAAGAGATGGGAACGTTTAATAAGCAGCGATTATAGGTTACGGAACGATCACTTCGCGACAAATTAGCCTACGGAATGAGGGCGATCGTTGGGACGGACCGAAGCGGACGTTCCGGCGACCAAACCGAACGAATGAACGCGGGGCGGGGAGTTTCTTTTCGCCCGCCGGTCGCCCTCGCTCCGCCCCGTCGTCTTTTGCGGGCGACTCCGCCCCGCTTGAACCCGACGGTGAAGCACCGAACGTGAGCGAGAGCACCGAAAAGCGGAGGGGCGGAGCCGACGGAAAGCAAACGAAAAGAAGCAGAAAGCAGCTTGTAGTCTCGACCACCGCGTAGTCCGAAAAGCGGGCAACGGAAAGAGCGAGTGAGTGGGGCGTTTCCTCGCCGGCCGCTTCGACTCGTTCGGCTCCGCCCGCTCTCGCCGCTCTCCCGACCAGCCGGCCGACGTTTCGGGCTGCTCGCGATCGCGTTTTGGTCAAACAAAACAAAGTCCACGCGCGGCGTTTGTCGTCGATCATCCGTAGGGAGGCGGGCGAAAGCGACTCGAACCAATCGGAAAGCGAAACGTCGCCCCCAAACGGGCGGGATGATAATTCCAACGAAAAGAAGCGAATATGTGAGCACTTCGTACCGATGAGAGAGGGACGAGACGGAGGGAGCGAAGGGGAGTGATTGTCACTATCCGGTTTGCATCACCTTCGCTCATCTTCTGCCTTCCGCCCGCTAGACACTTGCACTCCCCCACCCAACGCTTCCACTCGTTCGTTGGCCCACTGATCGCTTTCGTCAACGCCCGAGCGGAGTGCACAAACAGTGAACGACGACGCGGAGGAGGAGGAGGGACAAAAGCGGAAAGTGATGATTAAAACGAAGAAGTGATCGCCGAAGCGAAGCGGCCGCGACAGGCCGTCCGGGTGATCGCCGCGTAGTGCACAAACCGCACAAACAACGCAGAACCGATGCGAAGAACAACGGCGGCCGAAAGCGGGAAGAAACTCGCCGACCGACCGACTGATGAGAAGCCGAAAGAATGGAAATGAATCCGAACTGAAAGCCGACAGTAAGCGGAAGCAGTAAACAGTTGGAGGCGAGTGGGCGGAGCGCTCGAAACTCCGCCCTCTTCTCACTTCTTCGCCGTCCCACCGCTCGCTTACGCCCTTGACTCCGTTTTTACTTGCCGAAGTCCCCGCACGGTCGATTGACTCCGCCCTCCCGCACGCTCGTAAGTTCGGTGAGGTGATCGCCGGATGCACAAGTGTGCAGTCCGGTGAACGATCGACCAATCGAGCAGTGGGATGAACCGGGAGAAGAGAAGAGAAAGCGAAGGGAACAAGTGGAAAGACCGGATGAACGAAACGGAATGCACGAGAGCAGCGGAAGCGACCCGACGGACGGAACCAAACGAAATGTTTTGCTACGTTCCAACGATCAAACGCGCGCCCGGCCGTTACGCGCGGCGAGCAGAGTTTTTGTTTGCGAACGACGAACAAATCGGAAACACTTGAACTCACGAGCGTTTCCGCCCGCCCGCTCGCCGGTCGACGTCCTCCGCCCGCATCGCCTCGTTCTCGCTCGTCCGCTCTTCCGTTTGCTCGTGAACGACGAACTGGAGGGAACGAAGCGACGGGAAACACGAGAGGAAAGAACGCGCGCAGCCGTCTGTTCGGCTCGCAGCGAGCGCAAATCCCACGGACGACGAATACGGTCGCTCGCGAACAAGCGGGCGAACAACCGGACGAGCAGGCGGGGTAGACGAGACGGAAGAAGAACGTGCTTTCGATCATGTTTTCCGTCCATTCGCCCGCTTGTCGGCCTTCTTGAAAACATTTGGGTGACAAAAGAAGGATTGTTCGAACGTCAATTTGTCCTAATTAGTCCGCTCTTCCGCTGCCTTTCTGCTCCAGATTGTGAACGGCGTCATAAACGCTGCTCCCGCTGCTGTTTTCTCTTCTTCTTTCTCAATTTGCCCTCCTAATCGATTCGACTCGATTGGATCCGGTTGATGACAATTAAAGAACACTGCGAGTTGAACAAGAGCAATCGGAGTGATCCGCTTTTTCTGCAACTTTTGAGCTAGTAGAACATGAGGTACCGTCCGGTAAGCAACTCCAAACGAAACGATCGTAAAGAATCCAGCCGAAAGCAAGAAGTGCGTCAAAAGAGTGCAGAAATGAACTCGCTGACCAAAACGCCTCCGCCCCGTCTGTCTTTTGCGTCGTTCCCCACCGGATTCCCGCAAAACACCGCCGAAAACACGCGCGAATCGAATTCCGGCGGCAAAGGTCGAAAGAGCACAAGCGCCGAGTCAACAGCGAGCATCCTAGTGCGGAGCAAGCGGAGGACGAAGATCGGCGTTAATTAAATCCGACTGCAAAGGCGGCCGTGTTTTCCGGAAGACTTCCGCAAAACAATCAACAGAAATCAAGCCGAGTCATTCGTGCAGTTCTTTCAAGTCTTGCGCAAACGACCCGATCGTTGGTCGTCGAAACTCCAAGGCGCCATTTGGGGAGCAGAACTTTGTGTCCGTCGGGGTGCCCCGTTTTGGTGCTTCCGCTTCCCGGCAAGTGGCCGCCTTTTTTCACACTCGACTACGATGAACTCGGCTGAACGCGGCGGTCGGAAACACGAAACGAATCAAAGTACGAATCCGTGACACTCTTGCGGCGAACCGTGGGGACCGGCCGGACGGGCGAGGCGGTCGCCCGAATGAGCACTTGGAGTTACCGCCCGACGGAAAGAAGCAGGCGGTCGTCGGGCTGTCGGGCACTTGGCCCCTTCAACTTCGGCGCCGTCTGCTTCCTTTTCGGTCCCAACGAACGGCCGTCGAAAGTCCAAGAGAACGCAGCCGCTTGCGGCCGGAAGCCGAAAGAAATGAACGCGCAATTATGCCCGCCGATCGCCCGTCAGCACTTGAACCCAACGATTGAAGGCCGGGCGGCTCCATTCTGTGCACAATCAAATCAGGAGGAACGAGTGGGACGACGAAAGTTGGTCGAGACAATCGAATTCCCTCTCGACCGGCTGGTGGAACACGCCGGCGATCAACCAATGCGGCCGCACGCCCCGCACTACACACTCCACGGGGCACAAGCGACCGGACAAAGCCGGCTGTTGAATCAACTCCGACGATTTTTATCGGCCGTTGATGAGAAAGCAGAAGGACTGGAGGCTGGTTGGTTTGAGGCAACATGAATCGGTTGGAGTCGACTCATTAGACGCGAGCAGACGGGGACTACGGAAGTTGGACGCGGATTTTCTGTTTTGATAGAGTGAGCAGACCCCTCGCGATCGCCGACCGTACGCTTTCGCTTTTCACTCCCTTCAAGTCGCCGAGATCCGCAAAGCAAGCCGGCAAGCAGGCGCGAGATCACGTTTTTCGTTTCTATTTTGATCCCGCGCGCTCCTTTCTTCCCGCTTTCTGCTTGATGTCATCCGGAATCCCCGCGTCGAGTGATGTCAGTCGATTCGAGTGGATCAGGCGCGCGCGAGGAGAAAAGTGACGTGCACGACGGCGAGGAGAAGAAGGCGGAAGTTCGCGGCGCGCGCGCTCGAACTTGCCGCCGCCGCCACGAACATTTGGATCAAGTGTTCGAATTGATCCGCTTGTCGCCTTGCCGGGCGGTACGGTTGCAATGAGGGCGAGTGTTTGCAGGTTGGTCGAGGCCGTTGGGTTTTGCTTGCTTCCGCGTGTATTCGTCGAATAATCGATCTGTTTGATGGTCAATTGCAAGCGGAAAAGAGAGGATTGTTCGGAAGATGCCGCAAACAATCACAGGGTCTGGAACATTGTAGGCAACCATCCAGCGGCGACTCAATCGCTGGATCAACCCTCAACTTGCATCTGCTTTACTGCCACCTCCCGACCGCTTTGCAACGCCTGCCCGTAAATCTTCTGTAGTTTCGGAGATCTCCATCTCTTCCGCTCTGCACCGACGGCTTCGAAGGACATCGCGGGGATTGGAGGGCACCTAAAGACGAGCAGAGTACCGGGAATTTCCCCACCGGGAGCTGCCGCGAGCGGATACCGACGAACACCGTACGGCGGCCGCTTCGACGAACACACGAACGTTGCTGATCATCGCGAATCCACGGGGAATTTCTCAGATTCGATCTTCAGTTCGAGCGAACGCTTCGCATTGCGCGCCCGCCTGCTCGGCTTCTCCCAGTGCCCAAAACGGCCGCCTGTTCGACGAATCGGCCGCCAGTGTCCAACCTACGAATGATCGGACTGCTTGGAGGCCATTGGGTTGCATCATGAGATTCGTTAGCTTTGACTAAAACGGCTCAGTTCTGCGTGGCAGGACGACACGCTTTCTACCATAATCCTTGGGGAATTGCGACAACGTTGAATCGAATCCAATGGAGAGCTTGAAGAAGAAGGAAGTAAGCATTAACGAAAGGAATGCGCGAAAGCAATAAGGAAGCAGACACGGCTTGGAACAGGCGGAGATAAACAATCTGCTTCTCGTTTCATTGCTTCCCCAATGACTCAAACATCGACGAGACGAAGCAGGCGGCAGACGGCAGGCGGGCGCGGGATCAAGTGCGCATCCGGTCGACCTTCCCGCTCGCTTTCGAGTTTCGAATCCGCCGGCAACAAACGACGCGCCAAACGCGAGAGATCCGCCCGCCCGCCGAGTCGAAACGGGAGCGCCGCACACTTGCCGCCAGCCTGCTCTTCGACGGGGAAGCGTAAAAGTTCATTGGGTTCAACTCCTTCCTTCCCCCTTCTTTCGCTCCCTGTTGCTCACTTGTGCACGCGCGCATCCCCCGCTCGCGCGTCTCGTCGCGCACACCGGCGAGCGCCCGCTGTGATCGAGCGAATGTTTCCAACAGGAGAACGAAGAGGAGATCGAAGGGAAGTGAACGAAAGGATGTGCAAATCAATCCCCGCCGCCCGCCCGCCCGCCGCACTAATCGGAAGGAAAGCGGGGCGCACGGCCGGCCGGTGATCGCCGATTCGTAGCAAAACTCTTTCGAGAGCGCCGAGCGGTCGGACGGGCGGGCGGCGAGCGAGCGAGCGGCGAGTTCAATTGTTCAGCCGATCTGCCCACTTCTTTGCGGGAGTGTACGGTAGACAAAAAGAAACGAAACGAATGAATTTCATGTGCTCGGCGCATCGTTCAGTCGATTAGAAGCAGGCGACAATCGAACTGAGCTGTGAGCGGTAAGGAGCGGTAAAAAAGCATCAGAAATAGTGTGTTTGAGTCGAAAGAAGCACGAGTTTCAATTTCCGTGTGCTAATTCCAGCCACAAACATTGCCCCGCATGTCAATTAGAAGCCGACGGGAAAAGAGGAACTCCATAAATAGGCGTGAATGAAAGATCGTAGTCACGAATCAACGACCACCACACGCGAAAGAAGACGGCCGAAAGATCCCCCGCCCAAATTGGCCGCCGCGCCTGGCCGCCGGGTTCAAATGCGCAGAGGACGAGGGCGCGGCGGTTACGCTCGGCGCGCCCTGCAGGCGGACGGGCAGGCGGCAATAAAAGAAGGAAGAAGAAGGAAGACCAACGCACACGGTGGTTCCCGCGCGCCCCGCGTCGCCCGCGAAATGCTTTCTTTCTTTCGCGCTCGTCCGCCCGCTCGCGACCCGCAAGCCACCAAACATCACGCGAACCTTTGGACTCGCCGCTCGCACGGCGAAGGCGGAGCCGCCGAATGTTTCCGCGGGCGGTCTCTTCGGCGCGCCGCCGTCTTTTCGCTCGTCCTCTCGCACCCGCTGCTTCGACGCGCGCGCGCTCTCTGCGAATTGATGGGCGAAAAGCATCAAAAAGAAGGCGGAAGAACGCGAACATGTGGTCCGGGAAACGTTGTTTCGTTGCAGCGTGTGCGCGTCAGCCGGAAGTCCGAGCGGTTTTGCAGAATGAACGTTCGCCGTTGTTCGCTCGCGGGGACAAAAAGCGTCGACCTTTGGGACGCGAAGCAGAAGCGCGGCCCGAGGGAACGAAAAAGCAAAAGCGGGGGCTCCACGCGCGCCGAGTGAATCGTTTCGTTTGCTCTCGAAACAAACGCGCGACCAAATTCGAGCGAACGGCGTCGCGTCAGCGGGCAGCGCGAAGACGAGAAGCGCAAACAGGACGCCCTGGACGGCCGGCATTTCGGAATGCGCGGAGCAAACGAAACGTGGAGGTCACAAACCTCGGGGAATTCGAGGCGGAACGTTTCGGTTAGCAGCCTTCATCGTCAAGTCAATCGAATGCGCAATGAAGAGCATCTGCAAGCGTAGACAAACGCGTAGCAAACGATGTGTAGTGGGCCACTACTTTCACGGGGAAAGCCACTGATCCGGAAGAACTTTTAACAAACTTTCATAAAGAACTGCGACAAACCCGACCAACACACTCGTTTGACCGCTCACCAGTCGCGATTATAATTGCTTTATCGACCGTAAACTGCGCGTCGCCTGTTGTTGTTATTGTTCGGCGATCGAAAGAGATCATTGGGTCCACTCGGCGAAAGTGGTCGCCGGATTGTTCGCGCCGCTTATTCACTTTTGCGTTCGTTTCGAGCAGGTCGGTCTTGCGATCCATGCGATTGGCGGTTCACCATCAATACCGCGATTGGAGGAACGAAGAGATCAACTGCGCACAATCGAGCCGCGTACTCTGCTCGGCGGTGTGTTCCCGATCAAACACACGCGCACGCGCGGCTTCGAAAGTCGAAGCGTGTTTGCGTCCGACGAGCCGCCGACCGTCTGCTTCGTTCTTCCGTTCATTTCAACGCGACGGCGGGCGGGCGGCAGACGAGACGAAGCGCCGATCAAAGCGGGTCAAAAATCACTTCGATTCGTGACGCAGCTGTTTGTTCGGTCGAAAGAAAAGTGCACTTTCGTCGGGAGGAAGCTCGTTTGTTTCGTTCCACCGCGTTCTTCGCGTTCACTTGCGCTTTCACCGACGGGCGATCTCGTTCTTGTTGTACACGCCGCGGTTACAAACCACAAAAAGCAGAGCACAACGAAGCAGCGAGCGGAACGCGAAACGCAATCGCGTCCGTTTGGCATCAAAACAACGAGCTTTGTTCCGGCCGCCGCACCGTGTTTTCGATGGTTTTTGTCCCCGCTTTCCCGGCGGTTTGCTCGTTTCCAGCTACAGGCGCGATCAAGCGAGCAATCGAGCGGCTTCCGAATAATCCGCCGGTGAATGGGAGCAATCGAGCGGGCGAGCGGGCGGGCGATGCGCGCCGGCCGCGTTGATCTTTCGATTCGATTCGTGGCGGCGACGAGATGCAAATCCGCGCGTTGTTTGCCGCCGCGTCGCGCGTGCGGAGTGATCGTCGAAACTACAAACCGAACCACATCGAAAACAAGCGAATCGAAAACACTATGTAACGATACCATTGGCAACGAAAACAGTCGAAAGAAGGTCGCTGAAACGCCGCTTCTCCAGAGGCGAACAGTCCACAACGATTTTCGTTGCCGATCTTTGCGCGAATGGAACGTCCGTCCACCAATCAACACAAGCCGCGGGGTGGGCGCGCAGCAGCTTCAACAACGAAGCGGGCAAAGCGGGGCGAGGAGGAAGTCAAGGTGAAGGAAACAACGATGAACCCGATGAGATGCGCGTCGCGGCGTCGAAAAGATCGCGTGCCGTCGAAAATCGGCGATAAGCCGCGCGGCCGGCGGCGAGGACGAGCAACGCGGCGGGCGCGAGGTCGCGCAATCGACGCGGGAACACGGCAGTCGACGAGAGGACGACGCGCAGTGCACAACATAAACGAGATCAACTTTCTGATCCCTGCGACGTTGACGAGTGAGGAGCAGCGGGGCGTCATCTTGCGCGCGAGTCGCGACTTCTTCCGCGTCTCCACCGTCTTTGCCGTCGCGCGGCTCTTTTGAGCGAATCCAACGAGGATGTTTGTAGATTGGACGCGGAAGAAAGAAGAGCGACGATGAAGCAAATAAAACGCCGCCAATCGTTTCATTGTCACCGCCTTCTTTGGAGTCTAATCGCCCCTCATTTATCTCCACTACATCTTCCTACATCTCTTTCTTTTGTTCGTTGCATGTTGTTTGCTCACATAGTCATGGGCTGACGAAGGCAACGAGCAAGAAAGCGGTGAACTCGAGCAATTGAGAGGCTTGGACAAAGGATGACGTACGACAATCGAACGAGACCTTCCTTCTCGAATGCCACTCGGCTACTTCCTCTTTCCGTCTTCACAAATCTCGGACTTGTTTTGCTTCGAATCACGCCTCTGCATCGTGACCTTTCATGATCAACAGCAAGCGACAATCGAAGATCCAAAGCGAACAAACGATCGCTCAAACGGCATCGTAGATCGCAAGCACGCCGCTTCAGCCACCCGCTGGCATCACTCGGATCCAGTCGGCTGCTGCTGGAGGAGGAGAATGAAGGAGGAAGTGAATTCAATTGCGGCGAACGAGTAGAGTGATCGCCGTTTTGAGCGATTGGACGCCAACAAACGTGATCCTTTTGCTTCCTCGTTGGTGGGCGGATTCCCCGGCGCCCGCCGACTCGCCTCTGCCACCGGCCGTCGTGCTTGTTTTGCAACAAAACAAACGCCAGTTCACGATCACCAACTTCCTCTTCCACAAGCGGCGGCGGAGCGGCGGATCCAGACGACGAAACTCGTCTTCGGCGCCGCCCGCCGACATCCCGCGACGAGGAAGCGGAGCGGTCGGTCGGCTGATGGGCGCGACGTCAGCCCGAATGCGAGTGACGTGATCTCCGAGTGAGGCGGCGGGTGATCACGGAGAACAGGAGTGTAGGGAGGAAAGTTGGATACTGTCGTTCACTTGAACTTCTTGATTCGAGAGCTCTTCGCATCTGTTGGCGTCATTCACAAAAACCCATGACTGACTCACTCCCGGGCCTTTTCTCTCTTCCTTCCCGTTCCCTGGACTTTCGACTTCCAGACTCCGTTGAGCACTTGTGTTCTGCGAGTGAATCAAGAACCAACCGCCGTCTCGTGCGGGCGGCAGGTGCAAGGCCGCCGGCCGGAGAGGACGGAAGAGGAAATGGCGGTTGAAATTCGCGTGTCGACCAAACGGTTCGTTCACTCACGAATTCGCGGGCCGCCTTTCCGTTCCGCGAACCAACTCGACACTCGCGTCGACACGAAACGCCGTAGAAGGAAAGAATTCGACCGAACGACTTCCGTTTGCTCGCAGTTCGGAAGATCTCCGGATTTCGGACCTCGGATCCAAGTGAACGCGCGCAATTCACTCGCTGGATCCACTCGACTACGAAAACATCACAAAGACCAAGTTTTGTATCGACAGCCTGCTTTGTGCCGGTGCGGGCGAGTGTGTGGGAACACCACGTGACCACTCCGCCCAACTCGAATCCAATGCGACCCAAATGGAGTAATTGCACCCTTGGATTTGGTCCCACAGTTCAGTCTAAGGGATTAGGGGCACAAATGCTCAACGGAGGGCCGCCTGCCGTCACCGCTTTCCTTTGGTAAGCGGGTGGATCTCGTGGTTTGATTCAAAAGTTCGAATCGGCGGCATTCGTTCGAAATTTGGGCGCTTGTTCACAAGATAGTATGCAGCGGTCTTTCGTTCCATTCACTTCATTAAGAGCTTCAAGTCGGGTGAATGAGTGTAATGAACTCCCAGCACGCGGGAGTGGAGGCGGCATGTGATTCAAGCCGGGCGGATTACTCGACACATATCCGGTCGAGCGGCCGCCGCGTGTTCTCAAGCCGACCGGCGGGCGCACGCACGCGCCGCTTACGGCGATCTTCGAAACACCAAACTTTGGGACCCTCGCGGACAGCAAATCCGCCCAGCCGGCCGCTTTCGAGCGGCTTTCGCTCCAGCCCGGCCCGCCGCTTTCGTTTGCAAATGCGCACGAAAAGTTCGCCAATCCAGCCGCCCGGATGGTCCACCGGGTTGGCGGCGAGAAGCGGGCGGCATTTCGAACCGCGAGAAACGATCGTAGGCGAGCGGAAACGACGAGCGTGCCGGCGGATTAGTCGGGGGCGAATTCCAAGGATCCTTCGCTCTGTTCGGCTACGATAGTCGGCGGATGGCCGGCGGTTTATTTCGGGCGAAATCCGACGGCAATGCGTGCGGCGAGTGCGGTGGGAAACGGACTGGGGTCAGAAAGGCTTCGTTCTTCGCAGAAGACAAGCGAAAAGAGAACGCAGATTAACTTCCCCGTTCATCACAGCCCAGGCACTTACTCATCGCTTTGGCGAGGACAAGACGAACACCTTGCCGCCAACAGAAACGAGCAAGACCGCTCTTTTACCGGTCTCTCTATTTTACACGAGGGATCTCCCTACTGTAACCGTTAAACAACCACAAAACGTATGGGGTAAACAACCACACGAATTCGAGGCCGAGAGCAACGGAAAGCAGAAACGAGAAGCCGCTTTGCACTCCGCGGTCATTAGCCGCCCTTTCCTGTCCTCGTTTCGCTCGCCGCATTAAGCGGATGTACGCGACGGTCTTTGGCCGCTTAGTCACTCGAAAGACTGCAGGTGGAATCAAATCTTTTTGTCGGAAAACGTGGTAACGAGCACTTCGTGCGGTACAACCCGCCAGTTCATTCGATTAGCGAGTGGGTACAAACGGGCAGGAGTTGTGACATTTTAATTCCCATCTTTGGCCACTCAATCGAGAACTTTCGACTTCAACCGGAGGGACGAGGAAGTGAGTAAGCCGTCGGTTAAACATCAACACCAAGTTTTGATCACGGTTTGTCGTTTGAAAGTGAAACCGGTTGCCAGTTTGCGGAAACACGCCAACGCACTCCAACGACGGAAGCTTTGAATTTCCGATTGAAACGGAAGAGTCTGCGGAAGGTTTGTTGTTTCAACGAACAAACGAGTACAACTTCCGATGGAGCGGTTAGAAACAAGTGAAATGTTTGCAGAATTCGTTCCCGACCAGCCACGATCAAACCTCCGCTCCCTTCTTGCTTCCGCCCGCTCGAAAGCGATTTGAATAAGCAGACAGGAAGTCCAAGCGATCAAATCAAACCCGCGATCAACACGCAGCACTGATCACCGCGTTTTCGACACGGGGAACAGTCGGCGGGCGAGAAATTTGTGCGCTTGAACTTGCCGCCGCGAAAGGGCGAGAGCGGCGGCGATCATTCGGCTCGATTCTCGCCCGTTTAGTCGATCGTTTCGGCCGGTCGTTTCCCTTGGGAATGTCAACACCGTTCAGTCGTCAAATCGAAGCCGCGTGTGGGAGGACGCCGCCGACCGTCGGAAGTGGGGGAGTTGAGGCGCCGACCGACCGATCGGAATCGACGGTGAGCGATCGGCACCGCCGCCTCGACCGAAACTACGGTCAATGTTTGTCGGAGGCGGCAGTTTAAAGTCGGTCGGTTGGGGGTGGAATCAACCGAAAGCAGCGGGCAATAATTGCGTTCGGGGAATCGAAGGGTAACCGCTCAAGCACGCGTTTGATGAACAAAGATTGCTCGTGAAAGGTTCGCCTAACCACTGTGAATGAATCTTGTTATACACCGAAGCATTGGTTGTTTCCGGTTGGTTACTCCGGTCAGCAGGTGTGTAACAGAAACGTTTGCCCACTTACTTTCGAAGGTGCTCAATCGAATCAACCCGTGAATTCTCTGCAGTGATCTGATTCCCTCAACTGTCTCCAACCATCGACGATAATCCAATTTGAAGTGTTTGTATTCCACCTATCCGACTCACACACACTCGCTCGCTCAAAGGCGTTCATTTGGACCCGCCGTGGCCGCAGTGGCCGGCAGGTTGGACTCGGAGAGGCCGAGGAATCAAAATGCAAGGACCACCTCAAGGCGCCGGCCACGAATCGTGGTCGATGGACAGTTGTGTCCTGCATAACAAACACAATTCCCGTCTTCTTCCGTCTTCTCTTGCAAGCGGGGAATTCCTTCCGCTTACTCGCCGTCGTTTTTGTTCCCGATCTTCAACCGGCAGAGAATTCGGACGGCGAGTCAACAACAAAAACATTCGAACGAAACAGTCATTAGGCGGGGCAGAACGAAAGAAAGAGCGCGGTTTGACACCCGTCCATGAGTCAGCGATCGTTTTGCTTGCGTAAGCGATGTTTAAAGAAACTTCTGGCGGTTCCTAATCATTGAGGTAGTTAAGTAAAAGATGCAACAAATCGGGTCATTTCGCAAGCAAGGAGATTATAAAGCGGGTTTTTGCCGGGCGGGTGACATTTGCCGCTCGGATCGCACGTCCGCCTCATCCTCTTGCTGACCTCATTGTTTTGAAGCTCATCATTTCGTCGATTACATAAACCTAATGAGAAGCTCTACACCCGCACGTGCACGTGGCCTTGCAAGCGGCAAAGAGGCGATTTGCGCGAGCTTCTTTGCGGTTCCCTGACTTTGCGGCTTTGGCCCAAAACTCGTCGGTTCGAAGCGAATGAGCGAACGTAAAGCGGGTTTTCGTTCCGTTTTCGTCCGCCCTCGTCACGGCGAACGGTCGGGAGATCGTTGGGTTCGAACTCGGCCGCTGTTTGGTTGCCGACTCGTTCACCAACTCACTCCTCTTCGTTCTTTCCGCTTGTGTGTGTGTTCAGTCGACTGTTTCCTTTCTCACCGGCCGCTTGCACGTTCCTTCCGTCTGCCGCCGCCATGAATCAATTGGAGACACACGAGTCGCGAATGAACGAACGAAAGGACCGGGGGAACGCCGCCGACCCCGACGGGAAGCCGCCGCGTAGCACACGCTCGCATTAACGATCACGATCGAAACGACTGAACGAACGGGCGATCACGAGCAATTCGGAAGCAAATGCGGAAGTCACGACGAAAATAAACGGTGCGGTTTGAAGGACGAACGAAACTGCGAGGAGACTCGTTTGATCGCTCACACAAGCAGACGTCAAGCAGAGGTCAGAAAAAGAATCAATGTCATGAATGAACGGTAGATTGTTTGCTACGAAAGACGAATCAAATAGTCGAAATTAGGAATGACTTCTGCCCCAAACCCGATGCCAAAATTCACCCCACCGATGAGATCACCGCAACACCGCCTAAACATTTGGCTTCTCATCAGGAATTCCCACATGTTCCGCGGGATTCCCGTGATCACGCGCATAAATAAACACCAGAAGCGGGCCGAAAGGAAGGAATGTGTGGGAATATTCGAGTGCTTTCTTTCGTTGCTTCCTTTCGCTTCGAGTACCGTACTTTCCTTTTGGTTGCCTGCATCACGGCGTTCACCTGCTTCTGCCGCTCTCTTCTTGGCTTTGCGGCCCCTAATCTTTCGCTGCGGCTTCTCAAACGAATGTGAACGTGACTCGCCCGAAAAGTCGTGCCGCTGAAGCGAGAGGAAGCGCCGGATTCACTCGTTGGACACTTGATTCAAGCGAGCGAACAGACGGACGAGTGGAGGAGTAAAAGGGCAGATGAATGGAACGGAAAGAGATTAACGGACCTTATTTCGGTCTATCGTTCTCCCAAACATTCCAGGCATGGTTCCTCTCTCGTCTCACTTGTTCACTCCAGTCATCTTTTCCTGCCCATTTCTGCTACTGAAAGCAGGTGGAAAGCCGGCCGCCGAGTCCAAGTGTTTTGTTTACGCGGCGTGCGGAATTCGGCGGGTGGGCAAGCGGGAAGAAGCGGGCGGAAATGAGCGCGATCTTTGAGCACGACGACAATTTCCGTTCCCGAATGGTCGCCGGGAGGCTTCTTCGCGAACACCAGCCCTCACTCACTCGCCCGCTGGCACCCTTCCGGAGTGTGCTCGCGTGTTCTCGGGGATTAGCGGCGGCCGAGGCCGATGATTCATTCAGTCGGGTGCAAATGAAGGGACGGATGAACAATGATGTTGTTGCCCTTCTTTTAACAGACAGACGGACGAAAACAAGTCACTCACCCGCCGTCTCCTTTTAGGTCGTTAAAGCGATTGTAGCCCGCAAATTTCAACACTCCGGCTAAGCAAAACAAACGAACGAAGGCAGAAGATGGAGGAAGGAGAATAGGAAATGAAGACGCGGCACTCACGGCGCGGTCGACCGGAAGCACGCGGTTTTGAACCCCCGGACTCTTCGGCCGTCCGCCGTCAAGCGGTTCGGAACATTCCGCTTGTTTCTACTCGCCTTCTCGCTCCTGTTCGCTGCTTTGTGGCCTTTGAATTCATTCCTCTCGCTTCCGCTTGCCCGTCGAAGGGGAAGGCGCCGGACCGTTGGGTCCAACTTTTGTTACCGCCTGGCCGCTCGCCTAATTCGCAGCGCGTGCCCACGAGATCTTTCGGCCTCGTCTCAACTGCGGGGTCACAAGAACAAGCGCGGGACGAAAGGACGAGCGGGCGCTAATTGGAATCGACAAACGAGGGAATGATGACGCCCGCCCGCCCGCTCCAAAAGTCGATGTTTGAGCAGGAGGAGTGTGGAGGAAGTGGAGGCAACACGCGGGCGAATGTTTGCAGCCGCAAATTGGACCAAACGAATCGAACGGAAGCCGTGCGGGCAGAGTGTAAAAATTGTATTTTGTTCGCCCAACCACCTTCGAACGGGAGGAGGCAAAAGAATCAACTGCTGCCCACCGAAATGTCAAGCACCTGCAGCCCCACTAGCTATTTCAAGTTCTGGAAGCATGAAACGAATGAGTAAACGACCGTTTTTGCTGCACGAATCGCGTGTTTCCGTTCGCGAGTGCACTTTCCCTTGGTCACTTGCCGTCAATTACTTCGTTGTGCCCTTTGAATACCCGGAAAACAGTTCTGAAAAGGGCACACTGCATCGAACAAGTAAATATCTACGGTACTGTAGATTCGAATGATCAATAAGCATCAATGACATCAAGTTTTAAGCATTGTTTGTCAGACACAATTGGCGCTCACAGCGACGATTCCACCGGGGGGTGTCCGCTCGTGATCGCCGTTCGTACTCGGCGCGTGTTTTGTGTCCGCTTTGTCGTCCGAAAGATCGTCGAGCGGTTATTGTCGGGCAGGTGCCCTTTCGCCAATTTGTAGCCGTTGGGGAACAAGTTTTGGTCGGCGACGTGTGCTCTTGGGCCGACCGCCTGACTGCCCCTACGGTTTGCTGTTCGCTTCCGCTCCGCCGCTCCTGCTGCTCGACCTTCGAATTAAGTTTGTGCTTAGCCCGCTCCGTTGGTCGCTCGATTCTGACCGGCCGTGTGTTCGTGGTTTGCGGTCAGAAGTGGAACAACCACGGCCGGAGTCCCCGCTCGTTCTGTTTGCCCTCCGTCGGGCTGTTCACTTGCACTCACTCCGCTCCACTCACTCGCTGCCGCAAAGACCGTACGAACAGGAAAGTGGGGGCTTTCGGCCGCTCGCCCGCCCCGATGAGCACTTTTTGGTCGCCGGAACGAAGCAAAAAACGTTCCGAATGGTCGCCCTCTGCCGAGTCGCTTGGGTCGAGCGGAGCGGCAGCGGGCGTGAAGCAAAAGAAAGAAGAAGGCGGAAGGAAAAGAAAAGCGCCCGCCGAGCGCACTCAGTCATTCCGCACACGAACGAGAGCAAAATTGAGTGACTCCGCTTGCTTGAGCAAGAGCAGACGAAACGTCGGGACCAGCGAGCCCAAATGTTCAGCAGAAACGGACAAAGAAAGGAAGAACGAGGGAAATGAAACAAATTGGGGACCAAACGACGATCAAACAGCCACTCCACACTCTGCATTCGCTCCCGCGCCCGCGTAATTCGGGCCATCCGGCCGCCTCAGACGCCGCCAGCTGCTGCAGACGCCGCCGCAAGTCCGCTGATCAAACACACGCGTGCAGCCGCCCGGCGGGGAACAAAAACTGAACTCAAACAAGAATCTGAAACCCGAAACGGAGCAACTGGTCGGCGTTTGTAAACCCGACGGAAAAGCGGGCCCAAATTAGCCGTTGGATGACTGGCGGCGGTGATAAGACGGAGCACAACGACGCAAATGGATTCGGACGGAAGTTGTCGATCGTTCGTTAAGCACACGAGCGTTGTGGACAAGTCAAGCACCAAAAATTCCCCTCGGTCGCTTGCTTTTTTCCGTTGCACTCGCCCTCGTTCGCAAAAAGTCGACCAAAGCGGAGCAAAACGACCGTGAAGACGCGGAGAAGAGCGCGGCGGCGGGCAAAGTCCACTCGAGCAAGTGGGTACGAGAGTTCACTTACTAACGGGCCGCAACGAATCGCGTAAACAATCAAGAAAGAACGAAGGTACGTGCAATCCGGTGGGCTACAAATTACGATCCGGAAATCAAGTCGAACGGTCGAGTGCCGCCTCGTGTCCACCGGTTGGTCGGCCGCGCGTGTCCGAGTGGAATTCGATTGAATTGCCTTGGATTGGGCGCAAGGGATCAATTCCGTGGTCCCAATTGTTCCTTACGGTAGTTTTCGTTGCAACTGGCATCAACGATCGCCCACACGTCAAAAGCGACGTGACTTCGGGGACGCCCGCCGCGTATTTCGGTCGGCGGCCGTCGTGCAGCTGCGCTTCTTTCAACCGAATGCTTCGAATGGCGGGGCGTCTGTTTGAGCAGCGGCTGCTCGCGAGATGTCGGGCAGAAGTCGGCGGCGGAACACGCGTGCTCATCGCGGGCACTTGGACTCCCCCGTCTCACGAAAAGGATTTGTGTCCGTAACATCGAACAACTCGACAATCCGTTGCGGAAATTCCTGGAGTTCCGCGGACATAAGTCGTAAATTGGAAGGAATTTGTCGGCGTCATCAAAGCATAAGGAAATGAGTGCTTCAGGTGATGCAACGCCCAATAAGAAAAGGAGAGATGATGAAATCAAGGGATGATCACTTCATCCATCCATTCTTCTTTCTGACTGACGCACTTCTCGCCGCTCTTTTGTCGTTGAGGACGCTCTCGTCGCTATGCGGCGATAAGAAACGATGAAATCGAGCGCGTAGTCAACAACGCCGTCCGACAATCCCGACCGCTCCTGCCCGCCGGCCACTCGCTGATTGCCGATCGTCTCCCAACACTTCGCGATCACCCGACGACAAGAAAGCGTGTGCTGAAAGCGGCCGAACGAAACGTTCACTACGCGTAGAACTCGCGGAACCGACGACTTTACTCGCAGAGATCAACTGTGCGGCCAAAGTGAGGGCGCGAGAGAGCAAGTGGAAACTTTAGGTTGTTGCGAGTGCTGTCAGGCTGGTGGAGGGCGGACTACATGAGTAGAAGATTCTGCGGGGTAAGTCTTTACCGAAAGAATGAGATGCGTGATCTTTCGCGCATGATTTCGAAAGTCAAGCAGCGCCTGAAGGTCGAAAACCACACCGTCAGACGAGACGCGGAACAAACCGGAACTACGAACGTTCTAGCTTCAAACTACAGTGCTCGCTGAAATGTTGCGCATGCAGTAGAATCCACTCCGTAAAAAGAAAACAGGTGAACGCAAGGGTTTGCCCATTTTCTTCGCTTTTAAAGCGGTTACTACCGCAATCCATGGTCGGTAATTGTTCAGAATGACGAGATTGTCTATGCGTGCTACTTTTTTCCTCATAGAAATCGACTTTTTTTCTCATAGAAAAAAGAAGTTCATAGAAATCGACTTCTTTTTTCATAGAAATAAAAAGTCATAGAAATCGACTTCTTTTTTCATAGAAATCGACTTTTTTTCTCATAGAAAAAAATCCCAAATTTGAAGTTTGGAGTTCATAACTAACTAATTACAAAGAATTACGCGAGGAAAATAGTCTCAAATGATAGCGGAGACCTTCAACTACCTGTACGAAAAGAGAAAAAAGCCCGTGTGTGTGTTATATTATTATTGGAGCCCGTTGTATCCAAATTTCCATGTTTTCGTTTCTATGACAAAAAAGTCGATTTCTATGAACTTTTTTTTTTCTATGACAAAAGAAGTCGATTTCTATGAGAAAAGAAGTTTTTGCGATTGTCTATTGGTGCTTCCAGAAGTTCTCTAGATGTCGAGTCACCGCGAACCCACTAACCTTTAGTAGCCTTGCTTCTTCTTGGTTTTCCAACTGCGAGCGTCTTGTGTTTACTCAACGGACAAAAACGACGAGATACCCGCAGTTAAAAAAGACGAGAGAGCGGACGTTTCGAACCATCGACCAATCGAAGCAATAGAAACCGTAGACGTCACTAATTAAACAAACCCCCGGGTTCTCTTCCGCGTACGCGCTTGCAAGCACGCGTCCAATTAAAGCGGATGTTCTCGCAACGACTCAAACATCACGAGCATTCACCGAAGCGGAGGCCCACTCATCGGCAAACATCCGCCTCATTTGACCGCCAAATGAGTTCAGGAGTTCAATGAGGGTCGACGTGCAGGTGAAGCAAGAATGACTGCCAAAGTGACAATTAGACCACGATTTATCCGGTAATTGCCGTGCTAGACAAGAGAAATGATTGGCCCAACAATCAAGCCACCACCCCGTTATTGCCTTTACCGACGTCTTTAGCCAGCATTCCTACCGTTTCCCACTTTAATCCCGTCTTACCTCATTGCATTTCGAAACACAAGGTAAGAAGGCGAGTGCGTAAGCAAAGGCTTGCGTAAATGATCATAGCTTATAGTTAACGTGAGAGCAAGGAGCTGCACACTACGGGACGCGGGCAAATAACTCCGCGAGATGTTCGGAGGTACGAGGTGCCGAAGACATTCGGGAAATCCTCCGCGTACACGCAACCCTCTAGTCATAAGCTCGCTTGTAAACAGTGGACAAAGTAATGAGTAAGTGCGTGCGTGCAGCATCAAAAGTGCAACCGCTGCAGTCGAAAATCTCGCCGGGAATCCGGCGCAAGCCGATCGTTTCGACTACGAGCGCATGAATCAACTACAATCGCCGAGTTCGTGGTGGGAACATTGGAGGAATTCTGCGAATGGAAGCGGATCAGGACGCACAAGAATGAAGAGGACGGACGGCCGGACGTAAGGAAAATTAAATTCGGACGCCCAATCGGATCGCCCTTGTTTTCGACGGCGCCGATTGCCGCGTGCTGCTGGCGGGAACCTTCCGCACGGAAGTAATCAACGGGAATGCAGCAAGCGGCGGTACGGTAGGGAGAGGCTGATGGGAACGACTTTGTTCATCCGCGTTGGGAAAGACGATCGAAAGCAGCTTACACGTGAAGGAAAGGCTCCTAAGGCTACCTGCCTACAGTAACCGTTCTTGCTCTCGCTAGAATCCACGAGAAGATTGGTGCGGAAGCGGACTGACGGCGCACCTGCGCACTTGCGCACTATAAATGACACCATCGACTTAGATTGAAAGTTCCAAGGCTTATGCAGACGAAATTAATTAAAGTGGCCGCCGATTTAAGCGGAAGCTGCTTTGCAGTCACGAACTTTGTTCGACGTTCGTGACTCCAAGCCGATTGGAAGCACTTTCTCGTTAATTGAGGGCGGACTGCAGGAGGAGTGGAAGTGTTCCGTCGATCGCTTCAATCCGATTGGAAATTCGAACCCACTTCTGCGTTGATTGAGGGAGTGGAAGTGCCGCTAAGCCGCTGGAAGGCGATCGAGTTTCGAATTCGCAACCACGAGCGGCGATCTCTGGATGGAATCATGGGCTGGGCGTTCTTTCGGCCCAAGATGGAAAGGTGCAGGAGCTTTCTGCAGCTTTCGTGGCCCTGCTGACTAGTTTCTTTGTTGTCTGAAGCAACAGCTTGCTTTGTTTTCGTGCTTGAGTCACGAATTCTGTATTCGAAGAACAAATGTCTGCCCGCCGTCTTTCGTTCAAGCAAAACTGAACCAAATGACGGGACTTTTCATTAAAATAATCAATTCTTAGCGGATGCCGTGAGTGCACTGCCGAAATTCGTGACCGCCGGCGCGCATTTCCAAAATCACTCCGCTTTCATCCGCTTTCGTGTCCCCGGTTCGTGTCCACCGAGAGAGAGGACTGCTAGTCCACACGGCTTATAGCTTCGAAGAACACACGGAGGACTCGAACGAAATGGAAGACACGCCATCCGATGGATGCGGCAGGTGGAAACGAGGAGAAGCCAGTCGATACGCTTCTTTTCATTCCTTTCTATTTGTCTCTGATTTTACGGTTCCTCGTTCGTTTGCTCTAATTTCTGGCTCGATATTGAGAATCGAACGAACAAGCGAGCAGAATTGTAAATTCGATCGTGTTGATTCGTGCAATTTACAATCCTGTTCGACTGTTCGCTTCGACTCCACACGCTTGTCTTTTGGATCAATCGTTACGGTACTTTCTTCTTTGCTTTGAAGAACGCGCAGCACGAACCGCGACCGAAATCTTCGCGCAACGCCCCAGAAGTCTTTCGTTCTCGCAGGGAAGCCGTAAAGAATTCAGTAGGACACTCGCGCGAGCAAACGGTTGGATGCCCGATCGAGAAAAACAAGGGGAAGAAAGGTCGGGAGTTTTTCAAAAATCGGGCGAAAGGTCGAGAAGCGAGCGGTTGGTACGTGCGAGCAACAATCGATTCTTTTCCGCTGTAAACAGTGGAATTCTGTTGCATCATCTCATCGAGAGCAAAGATTTATTCCTCGCAGTCGCTTGATCTCTCGAACGTTCGCAAACAAGCGCGCAAAACTTGGGGCTTCGTTTGGTCGAAACGCATTCCTCATCGTCCATAACGTATCCTCTCCTTCTAGCCTCCCAAAGAAAACAATCGATCATTTGCGATGGTCGACCGATGATCGCGATCATTCTTTACGGTCTTCTTCGCTCAACTTGTCATTCCACTTGGTCGTTCCGTTCTCGTGTATCAAACGCCCCCGCCGCCCCTGACTGTTCTCTTGGCCGAAGTGTAAAAATTGCGAGTTGGTAAGCGCACAGGGCCGACTGCTTCGAACCGAAAGAAGCGATCGATCATTCCGTCCGCCCGCACCTTTTCACACCGGATCGTTCTTTTCGGCGAATGCTTGACTTTCCAGTCTCAAAGAAGCAGAAGTGAACAAGCGGTTCGTCCACCACCCTCGCAATTCGCCAGTTGAACCGCCAAATCAACGGTGTTTGGCGAACCGCTCGGCTGTAAAGTGGGGGTGGAATCACCGAAAAGATCAATCGAGGCTCACGATCAGCCAGCCGACTGTCTTGCGGCAGTTAACTGGAATCATTGAGACTAACTTGAGGGTGTTTAATCAACAAAATAATACGGGACTTCGACTGGCTCTGCGGAAAGAGCAAGAGCGTGAATTGAAACTCAGTAGTTGAAACCTAAAAAAGCGGCGTAATGTTTTCTGAACGCCTTAGAGCACAGTTTCTGCTCCTACCGACGTTTCCTGACAGTAGGGAGTTGTTGCTACTCTCGACAGCACGTTTCTCGATTCAAACGGTGTTCTAAACGACGCCGATCATCGTCGCAGCCGCTTGTTTGTCACAACGTTGGGAGCAAAAAACTACGGCGGTCAGATAACACACCAACCGCCCGCGCCCGTTCAAGTCATCAAATGCACACCTGCAGCGAGCACGAGCCTACATTTCGAGTCAAATTGCGGGGCAAACCGAATTGGCCGGCTTGTTGTCGCAGATGGTTGGCGGGTGACTCGCTTCTGTTTGCTTCCGACTAACTCGATTGATCTTCCGTGCTGCGGTTGAAAGAAGTCGGGTGTAAGATGTCTGTCTATGGCTCTTGCATTCGATTGTGCTTTTATATTTGCAAAGGGTGGAAGGGCACTGGAATGGAGGGTACTACAAACGAGCGATCGCTCGGCCGGACGGCGGAGTGGCCGCAAATCCGCTTCTCCTGCTTCCCATCGGGCAAATCGGGAGCGAAAACAACTCCAGCGACTACCGTAGGCCGCCGAAGGGGTGCAGCCGGAAGATTGTGGGGCCGCGAAAAGAAGCAGTGGTCTGCGTTTTGCTTTCTTTAGCTGGAGATTTCTTCGGTGTGTGTTGCGAACCAGCGGAGGGTCGTCTCACGGGATTTTCGGTACAAAAGCGGAAGCGGATCGTTGTGGAGTGACACATGGAAAGCAGAACCGAGCGGATCGTCTACCGAAAAGAAGCCTTGTGCACAAGCTTTTGGGGTGCCCTCTGCTCATCGACTGTAGTCGATTAGCCGTCGATGTGTTGCCTACGCCAGGAGACCAATCCAAACAAAGACCAGGAAGCAACCGATACCACGAAAACATCAGCGGAGTGCATGACGGCAAGTAAAGCGAAAGTAGATTAAACGGCGATGCATTCTTCCGAGTAAACAGCGCTAACGGAAATGATGTGTGAAGAGCCATGATTTTAGAGTTGGTGCACTTCTTTATGAAAGCGAGCAGTACGTGGAATTTACTCCGGGATTCCTTGTCGATGAGATACTCTTAAGGCTACGTTTTAGATTTATGAAGAATTTACGCAATGCATTCCATTCCATTCTTTCACGCACACAATCGCCTTTAGATCTCCGCGAAAGGTCCGCATTCCAATGTTCCGTCCGCATTTCAACACAAAAGCCACAACAAAGGCGGAAATCTTCGAGCGGCGGCTGCAAACAAAGCAGATTTTGTCCAGTGATTTCCGCATTTCGTTACGCGCTATCGGGCTGGAACTTCTGTGACAGAAACCGTCCATTAGCCGTTTGAACGAAGAGTGTGTCCTGCCGAGACCGGACAATGCGTTTGTTCTTCCATCAACGCTGGGTGACAGGGAAACAACATCATTGTTCACACCCAAGCAGCCAAGCATACCGTTCACACTTGCTTGTTGAAGTGAGAAAGTAACCACGTGTTTTTCGTCTTCACTGCACTTTCACAACGAGTGATTGCTATCGACAACAAGCAGCCGACTCTTTCATTCCTTCCTCCTCTTGATTTCAGCTTCCGTGTTCCGGCTGCTCATCCGTTCGTTCGCCGGAGATCACATTCGGTCGTGAGTCAAAGCGGAAAGCCGATCAGCAGGCGGACGTTCTGACCGGACGGAAGTCAAGTCGGCGGGCGAGGGCATGGGACAAGAGGGCGAAAGGGAAGAAGTCGGGCGACTGGACGGCTTTCCGATGCCGACGGCGGGGATTCTCGGAAGCAACGGAGTTCCTTTGCTCCGCTTGTCGACGCTACGGTATTCCGGGAACAAGCGGCGAAAAGGTCGCCCGATGGCTTCGGTGCGTTTTTTCTTCATTTCGTTAATGACAAAAGCCGGACGGCCGGGCGGCGAGAAGCAACAAGCGGCTTTTCGACGCGCTGCCGAGAGCATCCGCTCGCTCCATCAAATCTTATTGCATCTAAACGAGCGACCGACCGACCGGCCGAGAGCAAAGACGGTCGAGCGGATCACGACGGCCGTCTTCGCGCCGAATCCGCTCCGGCTTTCCACAAACCGCTTAGCCGTGAAGCCGGCCGGATTGCGCGTGCACTCGCGCGGATGTGCGCTCGCGAATGGCGAAAGCCGCCTTAAAAAGCGGGGTCCAATTGTTGACTGCTGACTGCCAGTTGATGGTACGATACCCGATGGACGAGAGGCGACTGCCGATTGGAGAGTGGAGTCTTGCGACCGAAAAGCCGCTCAGCCGCTCAGCTGTCGGCGGATTTGTTCGAGCGTTCGCGGACAGAACGACGCAAATCTCCAGCCCCCCGACGCTTCCGAACTCGCGATTAATTGAACTCGAGATCCAATCCGAACGAAAGGAGCGGCGGAAGTCGGGGGCGACGCGCAAAGCCGGCCGACGGACGGACGGCACGAGTTCGGGCTTTGGTCCGATTTGGCACACACGTCTTTGCGCGGATGTTGAAAAGAGCACGTGCGGTTCGTTCCGGCACGGATTTGGTCCTTGATGCACGAGCGGCTTTGAACGAGAGTTCTTGTTTGTGACAACAATTCAATAAACTCTTGATGGAGGAGGGGAACGACAATCAAAGAGAACACAATGACGAGCAAACCGAATTGAATCAACGCAACGTTTGTGACGAAACAAGTGCAAGACCACCGGTCGAAATTGAACGGGCCACTACGACGCTCGATGCTCGCGAGTCGTAGGCAATCGAACGAGTTGGGCGAGAAAACGGGGCTGGACGAAGAAGTTGGACCGCTTTCCAAATCCACTTTGCAACAGCGCTGTGTTGGACTGCATTCGCAAATCAAATGCGTCGACTTATCACTTGCAACACAAGTCATTCGTTCGCACGACTCACGTGTCGTCGGAACTTCGTACCCGTTGAGCACACACTTTCGACCATTTTTTCGTCTTCTCGCTGGTCTCGTTAGTCATTGCATCATGCTCCTTGCGGTCAATTATCGTTTGCTGCAGCGACTATGCGATAAATTGAGTTTCCCTCCGTTTCGAGACGCATCCTTCCGTTCCATTTCCACCGTTGACCCAACAGAGTGTGGGAAATAAACCCCTTCGAAACCCTTCGAAACCCCTTCCGTTTCGGGTCCACTTTCGATTCGATCGATTTGTTTCGGCTCGAAAGACCTCCAGAAAGCGGGATTTATTTCAAACGGTGGTCTCGTGATTATGCCGTCGAAAATGAAAGGTCAACTCGATTATACCCAACGATCCCTACTGGAGGATCGAAGAAGGTGCTCGAACTCGTGACAAACGAGATTAAAAGGTTTCGACCAAGAACCGCTCGCTCGAATCGAACAAAGTGGCATTTGTAGACGGAATGCACATACTTGTGACTGCTGGGAACGAATGGTTTACTGACGAAAAACGTTCATGCAAGAACGAAACGAAACACTGACAACATTTTCTTGCCACTACCCCGCCGTCGATTCTTCTCTTCTGCTCCGTTCACTCCTGCTGCGGCAAGTACTTGGCGAGAACCTGCTGGTAGGCTTCCGTCGCTACGATTCCACTAGTGAATCCTAAGAAAACTTGAATCGATGGCCAACACAAACGAACAGACCGCCGTCCATCGCCCACACGACCCCCGTGACGAACGCGGCGGCTTCGGAGGCCAAGTAGGCGATCAGCTCGGCGGCTTCTTGCGGTTCTCCGCGTCGTTTCATCGGCGTTTGAGTCACCAGCTGGTTCTCATACGCGTGCATCAAATCGGCGGGCATTGCGGAGCGGGTGGCGCCCAGGAACGGCGTGTTCATCACGCCGAGACTGCAAAAGGAGTATAGAGTTGAAGGGATTGAATGGCCAGTCGAACACAAGCAGCCAGCAGATCAATCGAGAGAACTCACGAAACGCAATTGACCCGGACACCTTGAAGAGCGAGATCGAGGGCGGCGGTCTTCGTGAAGTGCTCCAGGGCGGTCTTCGAAGCCGAGTAGAAATGGCCGCAGAAAACGGGCTTGTTCGCAAGGATGCTGCTCACGTTCACGATCGAGCCCTTCGACTTGAGGAGGTGCGGAGTGGCCAGCTTCGTCAGGATCACGGGGCTGAAACACCAGAAAATGGATGGATGAAACGAGGAGTAAGAGGTTTCATTAAGCTTTTTACAACAACAAGCCACACATTTGTTCGACTCTCCCGCTTACGCCCTCAAATTGACAGCCATCACGTAGTCAAAGGTCCCAATCGACGTTGGGTCCAAGTCGCCCGGCTTCTCGTAGATCGCGGCGTTGTTCACCTGCTCGAGCAATTAGTAAAAGGAAAGAAAACGCACCAGAACGTCCAATCGACGAAACTTCGTGACGGTTTCGTCGATCAACGCGTGCAGCACGCGCTCGTCCTCCAGTCCGCCCCGCACTGCGTGCACGTTCGCCGAGTCGACTCCCGAATCCGCCAGTTGCTTCTTTGTCTCCTGAACTCAAAGGAATGAAAGGCGAGTGAATTCCACGTGGGAACCTCGATTCGCTCGACATTCTGGCCGTGGATGGTCACTTTGGCGCCGTTCGCCGCAAAGTGCAACGCCGTCGCTCGTCCAATGCCCGAGCTCGAACCTGAAGAACGAGTGGATGAAAGAAAGAAGCTGTTCGTGGGCCTTGCCAGTGATCACGACCACTTTTCCTTCAAACGACATCTCGTGCACGAGCAAACGAACCAGCTGCAAAAGTCTGGTTTCTTTGGGATCAACGCGACCGCTTTGAATGGAAAGACGGCCCCGCGGCGAGTTGTCCTCCTTTTAATCAGTCCTTTTCCCTCCGTTTACCTCCCTCTTTGACCGTTTTATTTCGAAGAGCCGCCCCGATTCAATAAAACACTGTGGGTGGCCCCGTTCTTTCCGCTCGATCTTTGTTCTCCGCTCCTCGTTTTATCGGCCGACGGCCGTAAAGCCGCTTGGGTGGTTCGTTCACGCGTTTTATTTCCTTTTGTTTCTGACGACTCTAACGAACACGAGACCAATCGAATCAATGACTGAAAGGTTTATTCGCTCTGCTCTTGAGGAAACGATCGAGAATCCACGAACTCCGAAGAAACCCGCAGAATCCCGGCCGCTTCTCGCCATCTTCAATTGATTAGCCGAACCTAACAAACCGCAACTACGAGCCTTTTGGGGTGAACAGGAGAGAACTAAAAAGGAGGAGGAGAAAAGAAGAGCGGCAGTCGATCGCTCGGCCGTCGTCGTCGAGCTTAACGACGGGTGCCGTCCTCGAAGAACACGCCGCCGTCGATGGCGCAGTACTTGGGGCAGATTCCCTTCTCGCCGGCGTTGCCGGGCGGACCTTGCGGGCCCTGGGCTGAAAGCACACAAAGGATGAGCTTCGAGTCACGCGGAGAACAAGAACGAACCGCCGGGCGCACCGTCTTCGCCGGGAGGCTAAAATCAGAGGAGAGGAGTGAGTTGGAAGCATGAGGACAGCGCGTACTCCATCGGGGCCGGGCAATCCTTTCGGGCCGGCTGAAACACGATCAATAGTCAAGGAATATGAGTAGAAAGTAGACGAACGTTGTCCAGGGAGTCCATCGGCGCCGGGTTGTCTAACAATCAACTGCGGTTAAGAAAAGACACTCAAGAACGAGCTCGTTACCCCGGCGGGCCCGGTGGTCCCTAAATTCAATAGATTAGAAGTGAATTAACGATGATAATTGAAGTCTAGAAGGTGTGGAAGGGATTCACTCCAATCCGAGCGCAATTTTGGTCCCGAATCGAGAGAAATCGCCTCCGAACACTTCGCTGTTCAACAACAAACACCTACTTGCGGTCCTTGATCGCCCGGCGGTCCCTGCAATCACCAGCACGTGTCAACAATCGGCATCACTCCGGAATGCTCACGGGTTCGCCGGGGACGAGCGCTTCCGACTGGGCAGGAGTTCCAGGCTGAAAAACGCGCACTCGCTTAGAGAACGACAGAAATAGACGGCACTCACCTCTCCGACTGCTCCCGGAAGGCCGCTCTCGCCCGGGGGTCCCTAGGTGAAGGATTAGAACCGCCCAATAGAGCGACAACTCACTGGAGGCCCCTTTGGGCCGGCGAAAAGCGAAACGATCCATTAGCTGAACACTTTCACGGCAGAACTTACGCTCACCGGGCTGCGCGTCTGCGCCTGGTCGACCAGGCTCTAGAACGCACAAATGAGTACACCATCACGCAGGTAGGAAGGGCTTACGGCCGGGCGCGCCACTGTCTCCCGGAGGACCTCAAACGGAGCGAAATTAGCGACCGGTAGACGCACAGAAGGTGGTAGAGTGGGCAGAAAGTGAGCAGGAGTGAATTCTTCGACTAGATAGCTTGAAATCAATAAAAATAACGTGCCAGGCGGGCCAGGGGGTCCCTGCAATGTAATGGGTTAATAGGCGGTCAAAATGAGTGAATACTAACGGGAGGTCCTTGCGGGCAGGGCTTGCAGGGCGGCGGCGTGACGGGGTTCTGCAATCGACCGATTATTCGTTGATTGAACGTCCCTAGACTCACGCAAGGCTCCGGAGGTGGGCGGCCAGGATTACCGGGCAGACCTAAACAATTAGCGAGTCGGTGAGTCGTCCATTTGCATTCGGGAGTCGTCTGCGCGGCTCCAAACACTCACCGGGGGCTCCCGGTTTCCCGGGCTAAAATAAACTCGGTTATTCGTTGTTCTTCACTCAAGAGAGCACGAACCTTTCCGGGACGGCCGGGCGCTCCGCTCGGACCTGAAAGAGACGATCAGAAAGAATGAGATGAGCGAAAACAAACCGGGCGGGCCGGGGATGCAGCAGCCATCGCAGCTGCCCGCCTGCGGCGCCTCCTCCACGCCCTGATCGTAGCCCGACTGACGCGCCGTGCGGTTGTTCGCGACCGGGATGGTCTTCAGGTGGTGCACCTCCTTCCAGATGTCTTGGGCGGATCCCTAAACGCAATGAGTTAGGAGGGTGCTTTTGAGTGCATAGGTTTGTTCGATTGAATGGTGTTTACGTCACAAATCGATTGAATAATCGCCTACTGCTCTTCTTTCTGCCCACTTGTTCGCTGCCCGTCGCCTAACCGACAGTTCCCCGGCTAATTGCCGCCGAATTCACGCAACCTCCGATTCGTTTCGGATGGTCACTCCAGCAATCGGGGGTTCTTTTGGTTCGAGTGGGGCGACAAGTGGGTACGCTAATCGTCTCCATTGAACGGCGGGGCGTTTCGTAGACGCAATCGCACACCGCTTCAACTCCGTGGATGACCAACGGGGTTGCGCAATCCAGCTGTATGGTGGCTTTCTTTCGGCCACAATCCTCTGCACCAACCGATCCCCATCAAACGATCCCCGATTCAAATGCGATTAGCGTCGTTTCGCTTTCACTCCGCCGCGGATTCAAATGAGCCGCGGCAAGCGGCGAGCATCCGGAATCGCGCAGCGGAGGAAACGGCGGCAATGAGATCGCGGCGGAGGGCGCAGGAATTTGCGTTTATGACCGCCACTTCTCGCTCCTCCGGTTCCTCGCGCACCTCCGGCTCCTTCTTTGCGCCGCGGGAGGGAGGAAATCGAGGCGCGCCGAGGCGAATTGCGCGGAAGAAGTGGAAAGAAAGCGGACGCGCGGCGACGTCGTTCGGAATCGAGGAGAAGCGGCGAAATCCGCGAGTTTTCACACTTTTCCGCCGTCTTTGCGCCGTGGATCTCCGGCGGCAATCTATTGGACGGGGTGGGGATCCGCAGAGAACAATGGGGATTCCCTGCTTGCATGCTTTCTTAGCTTCTTAATTGCCAGTCGTGAACAAGTGAATGGACACAAGGCAAGAGGATGGAACCCAAACAAACCAACTCTTTTATGAGTGCCCGCCTTTACTTGCCCACGCCTAATTCGGCAATCGAAAAGGAAATAGAAAAGCCGAGCGCCCGGTTTCTTGCCTCCCGCAGCGCTTGCCACCGCCTCCAATTGGATTCGCCGATTTGCGCGATCGCCGTGTGAAAGCCGCGACGGTTCGTGAGTGTAACGAGCCGCTCAAATGCGAAAACCGTTTGGCGTCCCGCCGTTTCGTCCGCGAGCGCGACTCGTTTTCGGTCGTCGTTGAGCGAACCGGATCTTACAAACGGCTATCGGATTGGGCGCTGTTTTTGGGGAAAAGATGCGAAACGATGGAATGAAAGTTGACGCAACTCAAAAGATTTGCTTAATTACTTTTTCGCCCGATCCGCAGCTAATTTTATGACAATTCGTGTCAATCACCACCGATGAAGTCGAATCGATGAATGCCCACTAGAGGGTTGCTCGTTTGTACCCCACAGACACAAATCTCCGCTCTGCTCCCTTCGGTCACTCTTCCGTCAGCCCGCTCGCCCCGTCTTTACGAAAACTGTCAATCAACGCGGACGACAAGCGATCAAACGAGCGACCAAAAGGAAGGAAGAAAGCGAGTGGTCGCACAGAACAACCGGTTCTCCTTTTGTGGACGCGCTGAACGGCGGTGGGCGAGCAGAATGAATAAAAGAGGCTTTAGGACAGTAAACGGATTTACAGCCCCCTTCTTCAACGACCGCTTGCAAGAGAATCCCTCAGCTTTTTATGCGCAACGAACCTTGCAGAAGACCATCTCGGTGTGCATCTGGTTGCGCACGTGCGAGACGTACGAGTAGACCATCGGCAGCGTGACGCAAACCGAGAGGACGGCCACCACGGAGAAGGTGACGGCCGAGTAGGCCACGAACTTGTACGCCTTGATCCGCGTCTCGAAGTCCATCGTGGAGGAGAGGGACCTGCAAGCAATGGAGTGAGTTGGGTGTAGGAGGGCGCGAGTGAACAAGGAGAAATCGCGAACACGACCGTTGGGCGATTGAAACGATCACAAAGACGCAGCCGATCAATTGGTAGTCAAAGCCAAACAACGACACCAAGGCCACGATAAAGCGGACGACCGTAGCCCGCTGAACGCTTGACATCCCCACCGAGCCGAGTGCTTCGACTCCGTGGCGAAACGACGAGCCGGGCGGACGTTAAATACGACGACGACCGCGTCCTCTAAACACTCCACGCGATCGGCGGGGCGGGGCGAGGCGTTTGGAATCCGGCGGGCGGGCGGCGGGGATCCGCGGGGCAAAGCGGGAGGACGGCGGCGGAGGCAAAGAGGCTCGTTTTCTTTCTCTTCTCGCCTGTCCGCCGCCGTTGATTCGAATCGCTCGCCCGCCGGTCGTGTCGCTTCTGGAATGTCGGCGGAACTCCGCCCTTCATCCCGCCGGCTTCCCGCTCGCGCGTCCGCATTCCGCCCTCCGGTTTGCATTCACTTTTTACAGGCGAGCATCTTCGCTTGATTGTTTGATTGGCCGGCCGATTGGAGATCGGTGATAGAGTAAGTAAAAAGGAAGAGCAAAAAGATCGGCCATGCGAACAAATCGAATGAAGGCCAGTCGTGTTGAGTATACCAACGATTCAAACAAGTACTGCTCATTTCAATGCAGTGGAAAAATGCAAAGCTTCAATTGAATGGTCGAGTTACCCTCGACAAGAACAGCTGACCGCGACGCAGATGTCAACTCGATTCGGATCTCCGGGTTTGCCCTGTTCGAGTCGACAGTTGAAAGAAAAAACTGCTGCTCACTGCTTGAATCCAATCGCAAATGCAAAGTCCTTGCCCGTTCCGCGGAGTACACGAAGCTCTCCTTGACTCGGAATTGCGTTTTTAATGGCTTTTAAAAACCGATGTGCAAGAAGCAACGATCCCGTCCGCTTGCTTTGCGTTAGTTGTATGTTGCTGTACAGGCTGCACGCACTTGCTTTCTTGTCCTTCGCATCGATTCGAACAACCCAGAAAGAAGATCCAACGGACGGATCTCCAAGCAATGAGAAGCTTCAGCCCAACAGAAGAAACTCGAAACGATAAGCATCAATAAGCACGCCGCCGACGCGTCAATCCGCCCGCCGTCCCCGCACGCCCGCGCATTAGCGGCCGCTTTTTTTCGCGCTCGTCGTGTCGCCGAATTTTCATAAGCGACGCATTAGCCGCTCGTCCGGCTTGTTTCGTTCGTCAGCGGGCGCGCGGCAGCAATCGTTAGTTCGTGGGTGAGAAGCGGTGAACTCATGACCCTTGTTGCTGACTGACGACATCTCTTTGCTGCTCATTCATGAACCAACCAGCAAGAAACGAATTCCATGGAGTGAGCTCAACAGCCTGAATTCGGCCTTGCATTGCAACTTTTCACTCATTTCTCCTCAATCTTCACCAACAAGCAACCCCGTCGGATTCTCGTTCCTTTCGACTCGATCCACGGCGGACGAACGAAAATCTAAACCTCCGGGACGTCACACTGTGCGGGGCGATCGATCGGCAGCGGAGGAATGCGGAAAGACGATTCGTTCGGATCGATCGAGCGTACAAAAACTGCTCGTCGACGTAAAACGTTCCTTCGTTCGCTGCAATCAAAAGACGGAGCAAAAGGGAAGATGAAACCTGATTCCTCCATGCTTCCTTTCATTCCGTGAGAACAATAAGCCCCGATCGAGCGGGTCCTCCAATTCAATCAGTTTCGTTCGTTATTGCCGAGCGATTACGCGCCCATTCGCTGCCACTAATTTCGCTTCCGTTGCTCTTTGTTTCATGGACGCCCTGGCTGTCTAATTAGCGAACAACTCTACCCGTTGTAATCAAAGCTTTCGATTGCTAAAAGGCGTTGTACAAACCCATTCGAGCGACTCCAGTGGCCTTGAATTCGCACTCATTTCAATTAAAATACGGCCGAGCCATTCGAAAGCAATCGTTTTGCCGCATTGTCGACGACCTTCGTCCAAACGACGTCCTTTTGCGCTCCGTTTCAATACTCGAAGGTTAAAATTGATGCGCATTCATTCAATTAAACGCCTGCTTTTGCTCCTAAACGATCCCCGCCGTCGTCCTTCGGTTTCGTCGATTCAATGTCGAACCGCAAGGTCTTTTGTGGAACGAAAGCGAAGAAGCCGCTGAGGGCCCTTGATTGCAGCAGGACCACTCAACTTTGAAATGGTAGCGCGATTCTGGAATGAAAGCGTAAGCAACGAAGTGAACGGCCAATGCTTGGACAATGAGTCAATTGTATGGACGACAAGGCGGTAGCTTTGAAAAAATAAAGGACTTCTTTTGGCTACAAACGAGTTCACAGCACAAGCACAAACCCCTGTAAACCATCCGCGCCGTTCCTTTAGAGCTTGAACTTTGCGTTCGTCTACGCAGCAAGTCGTCTTCTAAACGGATTACCGCCACTGATTTTTGGTCTTCTTGTTGTCCCCACCGTCTTCTGCTCGGGTTTATGTAGCTAGTTGAAACAGAGAAGACGAATGCGGCCATGAGTTCATTAAAAGAAGGCCACTAATTGTAGCCGACTACAAATCGGTGGGTCGTCTAGCTTAACGGACGAACTTTCTCACGCAAACTCTCAATTGCGGACTTCACATCGGAAACATCAACCATTGAAAAGATGCTGTCGAATGGGATATTTGTGGAGTACGTGTATCAACTCCTCTGTTATTCGGCCGCTTTCTGCCTGCAAACTCACTTGTTCGTCAAGATCTACACGTCGCCGCTGCACAAACGACTCTCCGCGAGCCTGATCCTGAACATCGGCTGTTGGATTGCAACGGCGGCGGCGGGCGTCTTCAATGCCGGGCACATGGTGGCCATTGGGAAAGTGCAGGGTAGGTGGACAATAGGCGAGTCGCTGTTTGCCTCGATTAACGAAAAAAGAAGACGTTTGCGTTGATAAAGCATGAGAGAGCGATTATTTGAGTAATCACGAATCAACTCAATCTTCTACCATCGAATCAAACCAATCAACCCGCTGATCAACCCACAAGTCACAAAATCACCCATTCATCGCTCGCTTGCAGAAGAGTACTCGGTCACGTTGATCTTCTGGTTCGCCCTCTCCTTCTATTTCTTCGCTTCGATGCTCTCCGTTTCGGTCACCTTCCTTCTCTTGGATCGAACGTACATGCTCGTCCATCCACTGCGCTACAACCACACTCGAGGCCGCTTTGTCATCATTTCCATTGTTGGGATGCTCGCCGCGGGCTTGTTCGTCGCCGTTGGAGTGCCGCTCGTTGACTTGCCGCTGCCTGAGACCACGAGCAAACGATCTCAACTCACTCATTCATTCGTTTTGTGTTCAGAGTGCATGTCCTTCGGTTGCCTAACGGAGGAAAGCGTTGTGTTGGCCCTCGCACCGAAAATGGCGGCCGACGTGTCGAACGTCGTGATTTCCACCATTTTCTATTGGAAGCTCCGCGTGCACCATCGGAAGAACGGCGGGCAGAAGCGGGACTTCAAACAAGTGCGCTCCGTTGTCGCCACTAATCAATCGACTTGTTTGAGGCGAACCTCCTCGCCGGAACGGCGGTCGCAACGGAGCTGTTCCTCAACTTTCTGCCCGTCCTCCTGATGGTCGTCTTCAAGAACGCCGCCGCCTTTCAGTTCGAATGGGGCCCCTGGGCAAACGTGATGGTCGCGACAGACGCCGTCCTTACCGCCGCCATCTACCGCCTGCTTTTGATGCGCCAGTGGACTCAAACGGACGTCCTCGACTCGCAGTGCCCGGTTCCAACGGTCGTTCACCCATGATACCTGCTTTCTTTTGGCTGATGAAAAATGTTTTCCTCATAATGGGCTGTCAAACGATCGTAAGAGCTGTTCGTTAAATAAGCGGAGTAAAATAAGCTGGAGGACGGGGTAGATACTTCCGCACGTCGTTCTTCGCGACTGAAGAACGCCCAAATGGAAAACAGGAGAGCCCAAAGAGCGGTCGATCTTTTTGAAGGCCACCGTCTCGAACGCGGCCGAGAAGCCACGAAAGACGGACGAGCAGCTGGTCGTTCGGCCGCCTTTTTAGGGCGACCTTTTGGCAAAATAGAACGGCCACATTCCGAGACGTGTCCTCGACCCGAATGACCAAATGAATGCAGTTCCCGTTATTTGTCGTTGAATTCAACGCCAGTGATGCAAAAATTCGGTTGCCGCCTACAGGGGTCGAACCTGTGACCTTGGGCTTCCTTCCGCTGCTATTAGACCCACGCTCTAACCAACTGAGCTAAGGCGGCCGACGGGCGAGAGAGCGGCCGGATGCTCCAAGCGGCGGCCCGTGTGTTGATAAAAAGACGTAAACCAGGCGAACACACGCAGTCAAAAAAGGAGCAAAAGAAATCCGTTGCTTGGGCGACGTGCTTCAATGATGCGAGTGTTTAAAATATTTCTTGTTTTATTCAATCTTTACAAAGCGGTCTTCACTTGCTTGCACGGGCCAGGGAACGATTCGAAATGCTCGAGACCACGACTGTCGGCTCGACTTTGTTCTTCGACAATCCGACCAGTCGTAGCAAATAGAGGCGGTAGGGTTTGATCGTGCAGACAAGAAGCTGCGCTTATTCTGTATTGTTGTTCAACAATGTAAAATTCTGTATCATACACTAAATGTCTCGTAACTTCAAATACATGGCGGCGTAATGATCCGAAATTTACCTCAAATGATCCGACAATTTTGGCTGCAATATCAACGTTTTTTGCGCTTACATTTCGACATCAACGTCCGTGTACGATTCGAACATTTGTCACTCGTTTTCGTGATCCATTTGTTTTCATCACTTCGTTAATTCAACGCCCGATAATGCGTTACTCGCTGGCAGTTTTGTTCTACCTACTTCGTAGATTGAACGCTGCATAGATGTTCGGGTTAGAGACGAAATTCATCACCGTCACTCCCGACACAATGCTGAAAGCGTTGGTCGCTCGTCTCCGTTGGGGTTCTTATTCGAATCGCCTGTCAATTTTGTGTAGATTGATACCAATATTGACGCCCGAATGCGCGGAAACCAAAAAATGTCACCACCCTCTACACTTTGATGTTTTCTACTGCGCTTACAACACTTTTCTACGCCAGGCATGTCACTACGGGAATGTGCAGAATACCATTATGCGTCGAATGAGCCTACTGACAACCCCCAAAAGCGACCGCATCGCGAGTTATAAGCGTTGATGTCAACAGCGTGACATCGACATCAATGGATAGATGTCTCTATCTAACCCGTTGACTACATCACACTTAACATACACCAATCGACTCGTCTCACTCTCCCCTATCGATTGGTAACACCCACGTAGCCCCAAAGCCACCACAACGCCCGCTACATCGAATTCCGCGCGTGACACAAAATTTGCAACACAATCGCAAAAGGGGCGTTTTTATTTTGTAACGGCGCCTCCTCGAGGCAAACGGTTTTTTGTTCCACAATCGTCAGAGACCCGTAATGGGGCGTTTATTTTTTCGTAGCTTGCAAAAATAGCTATTGGATTTCGGGCAGTTGGTTATTGTTCTAGTAGAGGCGGTAGGGTTTGATCGTGCAGATCATCAAGAAGAAGTCGAGCGTCGAGTGGAAAGAAGCGGCCGCGATTGCCGCAAGGATCCAACAGTTGGCGCGTGGAGCGGCGAGAAAGATGAGTGAGAACACCGAACAGGCAGGAATGGCCAACAGAACTGTCGCTCCAATCAACTGAGCGAGACACGCAAGCATCAACATTTTCCTGAAGAAACGGAACGATTGAACAGAGTTCTGTGAAGTGCTCACTGAAGGCGGGACCGTGTGTGCGTGCAGCTGTTGAGTGCGAAGCCTCCGTTGCAAGGCGGTGAAAGTGTACGAGCTGCCACCGATTGCGATCGACATGGTGCCGAAACCATGCACAACGATCAAAAGCAAACTTTCACGGCTGTTTTCCAGGCCGGTGTTGAAGCAGACGAGAGTGCTCTCTCGTTCGAACATCCCTTTCATGAACGGGCTGCTTTGCTCAACGGCCGTCCGGCTCCGCTCGTAGCGCTGGTCCGTGACGTGGGTGCTTATCTGAAGGGCATTTAAATCATTCGATTTAAAACGGTGTGTACCGAGCAAAAAAGCTGGCTCCCGACAACGGCTACGATTTGGGCGTAGGGCGAGACCTTCGCGTACACCTGCGAGAGGACGTTCGAATCGCCCAGTGCTGCGACTACGCGGTGGGCGCAAGCGATGCCCAGCGCGTACGCCTGCAAAACTCCGTCTTCTCTTTTGAATTCAAGACGGTAAAACTTTTGCGATGCCACAAACAAGGACCGCCGTGAACATCCAGCGGAAGTAGTGGAAGGATTGATGGCGAAGGAAAGAAGACGAAAACACGCACAAGGTGGGCAGCAGGGCGTCCTGAAGCTTCGAAGCAGCTACTAAGCGTTCTTCTCCGCCTACAGGTTGACAGAAACACAGCAGAAGATCGAAGACGGCGTTCCAGGCCACTTGATGAAGCAGAAGCCACTTGTAGGTGGCCATTGATTGCGGCGAGGCCTTTAGGATGACCCAAGCGGCCACGATCGAGGTCGTAAGACTCGTGAACAAGAAGGAATGGAGCGCGAACGAGTAGATTCGGATTTGCTCTTCAGTCGGCACACTTTCGGCGATCCAACGCTCCAGCGATTCGTTCATTTCTCGAGAAAACGAAAAGCAATCGGCGACAAAGCAGCAAAAGAAACGAAGCTTGAAGAAAACCGGCCCACTGTTTGCACCTGTCCACCGCTTTCGGTGGTTCGCTCGAGACTCAAGAAACACCTGTGCGGCTTCGGTTCTTTCGAAAACGGTTGGACTTCTTTCCGCTTTGAACCCAACAGCTGTCTGCCAGGCGAGCGTGGTTTACTAACGAGCGGGGAGCAGCGTTTGAAACAAGTCCGGATTTGAGTCCAAGTTCAAGTCCAAGTCCACTGGACCTGGACTTCAATTTGAGCAACCGGTGGACTTGGACTTGGACTCGAGATTTTGGGAAGGCCGGACTTAGAAATGGACTTGGACTTGAGGTCGGGGAAATTCTGGACTTGGCCTTGACTTTTGCCATTTTTCAAACACTGATGAAGACCAATTGCTTGAATGCAGGATTGTAATGGATTTCAACGTTTCACTGGAGAGAAGAAAGCCAAACAACGTCCACTTCTTTACGACGGATAACCGAAGCGAGTCACCCGCTCGCTGGACGTGATCGGTTGGACGGGCGTCGAGTTGCGGCAACACGCAAGAAGGTCCTCGAGCGTTCGCGTTAGCGTGTGCCGATAGCCGCGGAAGAGGACGATCGTCGAAGCGGACGAAACGAACGTCGACCACGGGAGCACGAAACTCGTCACGTCGCTCACGAACGGGATGCTCGCGCCGAGGAAGAAGCCGGAGATCGTGGAGACGAACGGGACGACGGTTGTGATCAGCGTGATGAGCATCTAAACTCATAAGTAAAGCATCTATCCCCCCCGTAAACGGCGCTAACCGGTGCGTCTGTCCGACACACTCGCCCCTTCAACTTTTTAGCCGTTGGTCCAATCGATCTGAAATTTTTTCTGGCTAGAGTAATTCGTATGCGCGAAATCCAAAAATGTGCATTTCGACCGCCGGAGGGCACGCAGAACGTTCCGTGCCGACGTTCCGCGCCGTACCGTTTTTCGCTTACGGCCGATTTCACCCGTCCAGTGGACAAAACGATGCGCCTTGGAACAAGGAACATCTTATCTGTTGACCGCATCACCAGGAAATGTTGTTGAAGAAAGTTGTGATCGCCCAAAGTCGAAAGGTCGTGGCGGAAATCCGAAGAGGTCCACACTCGAACGCGCCGTTCTCGGCTCTCAGAATTTTATTCGAAAAACAAAAAAGATCCTCCCTAGAAAAGGGTCTGGCGAATCTATTAAAATTGAATTTGAGTCATGAGGAGTTGCCAGGATCTCAAGCTCATGGACCTAAGATTTTGTGTCGATTTGAAAACTTCGGTGAATTTCAATCCCGCTGTTCTCATCGAATGTCGGGCGTGACAATACGTGAACGGGCTTATTCGAAAGCTCGTAATACGGACTTTCCAATGGTGTCCATTGTTTTGTTGTTCTTGGCCCGCTTGGCCACGGCGGCTTACGCGAACCAGACCCTTGATATCGCATAAAAACCGGGCGGGTTTGGCGAAGAGTGGACGGATTCTGCTGAAACTTGGCAGAACTGTCAAACACGTAGTTGCCCTTCTTGCCACCGTTTCAGATTTTTCAAACAATCAGTTGCCGAGGATTAATGGATCGTTCTATTGTGGGGGCCTGCACTCCACCTTTGCGGTCGATTTCTTCGGGCGCCGCAATCAGCACTCACTTTTTCCGCTTGCTCGGAGCAAAACAAACTGTTTAGCACCGTTCGCAAACGTTTAACAACGTTCTGCGCACAGTCATGCCCAAAGCCCGCGTTTGCAAGCGCCTTCAACTGTTCGCCTTCGTTCTTCTTGCGCTCTTATGAGCAGAATAGAGTAAGTAGGCAGTATTTGTTTAGAAACTGCCCCCTAAGAACCTCGACAAAGCACTCGATATCCACCAGTCTAATGACACCCCCAGCTGGGGACGGCGCGAAGCGCCGTCTCACGCTGGTATTCATAATTAAATCCTTTTAACACCTGACTAAAGCAATCTAATGCATGGCTAAAGCATCTAGCAAACCTTAACGATCAGAGTCCAGGTGAACTGTCGGAGTAGCGAGCGGGTCTTGTGCGAGAAGGCGGCCTCCTCTCGTTTCATCGCCCGAATCGACGCAACGCCGAAGCCCGAGGCCGAAAGGAAGGCCGCCGTGAAGGTGGCCAGCTGGAGGTAGACGCCGAGGACGGTGCGCGGCCCGTCGTTTCGCGTGATCAGGACGTTCCCGATCGGCTGCCCGCTCGGATCGAAGACGCCGAAGTCGGCCGGCAGGCGCGAATTCCCGAAAGCCGCCATCAACGGGAGGATTTGGTCCAATTGAACGAGCACGAGGACAACCCCCACACGGCCGTAGATTTGCCTCATGCTCGGCGGCACGCGACTAAAGAAAGGAGTGAATAAATAGAAAACTATTAGGTTACTGACTGCTTGGCAAGGTAGAAACGGAACCACTAGAATTTGTATTGATCTTAAGACATCTAAACCAATCGTACCAGCTCCAACGGAAGGAACAGCGACTGATGGATGGTCAGGTGCCAGCGGTAGGCCATCGCGATCCGCACGACGGTCGACGGCGCCCATCGGACGAGGCCGTAGCTCACTTCGATGTTCACGCCTTTGTTCAGTCGGCGTACCTACGAGCACATTGATTCTTTAAACTATTGGGGACTCACCCGAGCGGTCAGGAGGTTGACGAAAAGCGAGTAGAAGTCGACAGCGGCCGCAATCAAGACGATGTGGCGGTAGGGCCGCATCGTCGTGTCGTTCCGGTGAGTGACCGCCCACACCAACAGGCTCGTCGAGATGAAGCCGAGCAGGCAGGAGGTGAAAATTGAGACCACCAGCGCGTCTTCCAGTGGCGTCCGCTCGTGAACTGCGGAGATCGCCGCCAACAGCGACGGGTCGTCCATTCAAAGGACAGAGAATCTGGAGTGAATCGTGCGGTTTACTCGTCGATTAGCTAAACGATTAACGGCGCTTTGTAGTCAAAACGAGCTCTTCGTACTTTTTTGAAAAGGATTTGTACCTGGAAGTCTGGTCACAACAGCGGCTGTCCGATTGTATTCTGGAGTTTGTTGCCAACAGCTCTCGTTTCTCTTCCGTTTGGAACTCATCTAGCTGTCCTTTTTTACGTGCCCGCCATTCGGAAAGCAAAGAAGCTTATTGTGAGCAAACACGAGGCCTTCCTCCTCACAGCCGTAAAATCTGATGGAAATGGTCGGTAGACGTTGAAAACGGCAACTAGCGTGGAGTTCAGTAGAGAGACAAGAAATTGGAGGTCGTAAACCGGGAATCGTATTTGTTTTGGTCGACAGACAGCTCTCTTACTCGTCTTTCAGACAGACGTTCACGTCCGCTCTCTTGGAACGCGAGGCAGAAGAGCAGCTCGTCAATGCCACAGTTTGTAGTCAGATACAAAAAATCAAACGCAAGAGTTAAGAAACCGTTGCTCGGGCGACAAACTTCGCATTCTACTACGAACTCTACCAAGTTATAAACGCGTGAATCATTGCTTTAACCATCGCCCCATTGAAGATGCTGGCGGACGTGGTACTCGCGCTGTACATCTACCAGATCACGGCCTACACGCTGGCCTTCATCCTGCAAACCCAACTGCTTTGCAAGATCTGCTGCACGCCGTTGTACAGGCAGCTCTCGACGAACCTTCTGCTGAACATCGTTTGCTGCATGGGCGTCTCGATGGGCGGCGGCTTGAACGTGAGCTATCAGACCGCCATGGGGCAGTTGGAGCGTTCGTTCATGAGTAAATAGCCAGGAATCCTCCCCTTGTTTATTTGAAGAAGACTACTCGCCGCCGCTGTGGCTGTGGTTGTGCGTCAACTTCTACTTTTGGTCCTCGACGCTCTCGACTTCGATCGCCTGCTTGCTGTTGGACCGGACGTACACGCTCGTCTCGCCGGTCGCTTACGCGCACACTCGGGGGCGCTTCGTCTTCTTTTCGCTCGTCGTGACGCTCGCCGCCGGCTTGGTCGTCTTGATCGGCGTCCCCGTGCTGGAGCTGCCGCTTCCCGAGACCACGAGCAAGCGGTTCCAGGCACTTCGTAGTCAAACGAACGGTTTAGAGTGCACAACGTTCGGCTGCATGGCGCGGCACGGCGGCGGCGTGCTGGGGATCGCGCCCAAGATGGCGGCCGGCGTCCTGAACGTCGCCCTCGCCTTCGTCTTCCACTTCAAACTGCGGCAGCACACGCGCCAGCGGATGGGCAGCCGGCGGGACTTTAAACAAGTGAGCGCTCACCTCCTCCCTTGAACTCGCTCGCTTCTTTGAGGCGAACGTTGTGGCGGTGACGGCGTGCGCGACGGAGCTCTGCCTCAACTTCGCGCCCGCCTTCGCGTGGTTCTCGCTGAACTACGCGGGCGTGAACTTGGCGGCGTGGGGCCCGTACGTGAGCCTCCTGTTCGGGACGGACGCCCTCGTCACCGCCGTCGTCTACCAGCTGATTCTCGGCGGAAAATCGACGAAAATGATTGTCGGCGTCACGAGCAGCGGCGGCGTCCCGGCCGCAGTTGTTCGTAGATAAACACGCGAGTAAAGAAGAGGAGGCGGTAGTGAGGGGTTTCTTGTTGCACTTATTCGAAGCGCTCATTGGTGTTGATGTTTCGAAAAGACGCGACTCGCGAGCTGCAGGTGAGTGACCGTGCCATAAACTGAGCTGTCCGTTTTCTTTCTGCCAGCGCAAGAACGATCAAAGAAATTTATCGACCGCGAGGAAGCCCGCAACAACGAAGAAAGCAAGACCACAGCGACGATCCCGCCGGCCGAGCCGAAGCGAGCGGCAGCGGGGCGAGAGCGCGACGGAGACGCCGATTCGGGTGATGGTCGTAGCGGTGGCGGCGTTCTCGGTCGCTCTTTGAAGCACGTGGAGAGCGGACGGTGGGCGGCTCGAGAAGACGGGGGATGGGCCTCATGTCGGGCAGGACGGAAGGAAATCGCCGCCTGCCCGCTCCCGCGTTCATGAGCGCGTGGAAGCCGTCCGATCCGTCCACTTCGAGGCGGGACCTTCGGAGCGCGTCCACCGCCAAGCACACCGGGCAGGCGCCCGTGGAAAGCGACCGGCAGCATTTCGCGCCCCGAAGAGCGACCGCGAATTCAAACGGGGGTTTTCGCGTTCGGTCTGCACTGACTCCGAAAGATCGAAACATGTCCAAACACTTCAAAACTCGATGAATCTCAATCGTATGAACGTTTTAAGTTTGCAGAGACCCGAAATGATGTTTTGCAAAGGTCCCATCGCGTTGTGGACAACTTTTCTTGCGCGCCGCTTTTGATTGTTGGAGAGAAAAAGCGTTAGAACCTCATCAAAAGCGAAGGGCCGCCGACCAAACTCACAATAGGGACGCGAAACAATCTTGTGAACAAAAAGCCCGCTCTTATTTCGCGTGTTTCCGCTTCCTACATCTTCAAAGAACTAGAACGCGGTAAAGTCGGTCATGTCGTAAAGCGATCACAAAATCGACGATTGCTCAACGAGTGGTTGCCGAAAAACGACCAAGAGACCTCATTCGATAGCCAGAAGGGTAAAGAATTTTTCGGCGAAAGTGGAAATTTTTTTGTCAACTCAAAGGCGTGGAAATTCTGCCCAAAGTAATCAAGTGGACGCACGGAAAGCGGAATGCCAAAATCAGGGAACCGGTCGGTTCTGCCCGGTGTGCTGCGGGCGTGTCGGGCGGCTCCGTTTTGTTCATTCAAGCGGAGCTTTGGAGTTTGTGCTCAGGCGACTGTGTGCTTCGTTGTCGTTCGGCAAAATGGCTAAGAAGAAGGAAATAGAACAAGCAGACGCCAGTTTATCACCACAAAAACGGGAAGCCGCCGCGGACGATTGTCCGCTGCATAATCCGTCCGTACCCGAGATTTCCGTCAGGATCAAACAGAACGTCTCTTTCAAATGTCCAAACACAATCAACTTGAACGCTTTATAGTCATTGAACACTCAATCGAGACAAAAGTTGCATGCGCTGGGCCACGTCGACAAAAAGAAGTCCGCTTTCACTGCGCGATCGCCGAAACCACGCTGACGGGCGTCGAATTGGTCGCCGATTGCGTGCCGCCGAGCAGGCAGCCGAGAGCACGACGAAGCGAGCCGAACAGCAAAATGGTGGCCGTCGAGCTCACGGCCGGCGCCCACGTCTGCAGCAGCTGGCCGAGCGGCGCGAGCAAGACCTCCGTTCCGTTCCACAGGCCGAGGAGGTTCGCGAAGACGGGGAGAAGGGTGAACAGGGGGAAAAGGGTCTAAACAATGAGATTCCGTCCAACTGATGAGGTTGTTGCTTGTTCCAACCTTTACCGCCAACGAGCGCGTGAATTGCCGCAAGAAGAGGCGCGTTTTGGGCCGCAAACTGGCGCCCTCGACGTGCACGCGCCGAATCGACGCGGCGCTCAACCACAAGGCGGACGCGTAGCAGCCGACAGCGAACGGCACTTGGACGGCGCCCACAAGCACGCCCAAAGGTTCGTCCGTGTCCAACACGATCACCAGCGAGTGGTCGTCGAGCCGTGCAGTCCGGGCGTTCAGCAGCAAATTAACGGCCGTCCCCAGAGCCAATGCGAAGACGACGCCAACGATCGGCAGCAGTCGGCGGAGAATGCGGCGAGTGGACGGCGGCGTTCGACTGAACGGACGAATGGGATGAGACCAAAAGGAAGACGTGCGCACTCTCGGATCACTCGAAATCGGAACCACGTTTCGAGCAAAAGAAGAGCGGCAGCCGACGCGGAGGTTCCCCACTGCAACGCCACGGCGATCATCCCGACAGCGGCGGGAAGCCGGCGGACGGGACCGAAAAGGACGAGCAACACGTTCGTTTCGTTGATTCGGAAGATCTAAACGAGGAGATGAGAGCGGAATTCACTGCAAATATCTCGCTCACATTGTGGGGCACCGCAAAGCAGCAGAGTGTGTAGAGATCCCCGCCGGCAGCGATCAGCAACACCGTCCGGTAGTCCAGCATCAAAGCGGGAGATCGCCGGAGGATCAAGAAGATCAACAGTGGAGTGGAAACGAATCCAGCGGCATAAGCGCAGAGATTCGAGAGCAGCAGGACGCGTTCGAACGGCGTGTGCGTGAGATCTCCGTTAATACCGAGAGAAACTGTCGACATTTGGAACAAAACGGCGGGGTAATGGAAACGAGCGGAAGAGAACGCGTAGGCAAGAACTTCCGTTTGACGACCCCCGGCAAAGTGCAGAACGCACCCACGAGTTAACGCAATTGACGGGCGTTTGCCGACGTGACCGCAAAACGAATTAGCGGCACGAGGCAATTCTTGGTTCTCGTCGCGGGTCGCTTGTTGAAGACTAGGAGACTGTAGAGCTCGGCCGGCAACTGAAACAACCGCGATTGTTTCCGTGTTGGCGAGCGGCCGACGTTTGCGGAGGTCTCGCCGCGATCGCCACTCGACTCGTCACGTCTTGCGCTCGTCCTCGCACACGTCCGTCTTTCTCGTAAGCAGTCGGTCTTGCGCTTCGCTCATTTTCGGCCCTGCATTCGGTTCGTGCATCGGTCGACTCTTCGTTCGGACGCGGCCTTGCCCGCTTTCTCGTGTTTTGCGCGCGCTCTTCATGCTTTTCGGGCTCCCGGTAGTCTCTCCTGCTTCCAGAATCGTGGAAGAATGGCCGCGACGGATGCGAACGTCGAACCGCAGAGGAAGGCGGACGTCGCGCAGTCCGATCACGGCTTCCTCGACCCTTCTTCGCCCACACCAATCGACGTGAGTCTTTTTTACTTCAATCTTCATTCTTACCGCTTGCAGCACATCTGCGGCGTGTGCGGCATCGATTTGGGCAGCGCCTCGAACCGAGTGCTCCACGAGAAGTGCCACGGAGGGAGCAACCCCTGGATTTGCGCCGTTTGCCGCGTGCCCTGCCGAACGCGTACCGACCGAGCGACGCACGAGAGGAAGGCGCACGGCTATCGGCGGCACGCGTGGGACGCCGCCGAGAAGAATGGCGTGCGGATTCTCAAGGTTCTCGCCAGCTCGTTCCTCCCTTCATCCATTCTTTCTTTAGAGCCAACTGTCCGCCGTCTTCAACGTCGGGACGAAACTGGTGGAAACGCAAGCCACCGCCCGACCGTCGGCAGCCGCTCGCTGGGATCCGCGCGAAGAAGCGGCGACCGTTGCCGACTTGGAAGAGTTGATGCGCACCAAACCCCACCGACCGCCGCGATTCGTTCGTTCCACTTGATGGCTGTCGTTGATCTTTTTTCGTTCAGTCGTGCCCGATTTGCGGAATGGAGAGCTTTACGAGTTCGAAGACCCGCGACGATCACATTCGTACGCACGAGCCCGTCGACGGATTCACCTGCTCTCTGTGCGGCGTCCTCAAACCCGAATACCACGCGCGGAACCGCCACGAATGCGAGATCCACTTGATGGAGCGCCACGAGGAAGATCGACTCCGAAAAGAGGCCATCCGCATCCTGTCGGTGGGCGCGCACCTCCCGCGCTCTTCTCTACTGCTATCGTTCAGGAGCAACGGTCGGAGTTCCGGCTGGTCGGCACGAACATGCGGGAGATTCAACGGACGGCGGTGCCCAGCAATTCTTCGCATCCTCTTCCGGCCGTCGTCCGGGAGAAGCCGGCCGACTACCGACGGAAGCAGTGCGGCCGCTTGGTCGGTTCTTCACGCGCCAAACGCCGCCGGCGCTCTCCGTCGACCTCGAGCTCCAGCGACGAGGCGGAAGAGGACGACCGCGCGTTGAACGACTCCAAAGACGAGCCGCCTTCCAACGCTTCCGACCAGCAAGTGGTGCCCGAATCGCCGCTCTCCGCCCAAGCGGTCGCTCAGCCGACTGCCTACTCGGAGGTTCGTTTCCCGCATTTCTTCTTCCGAAAGACGGTTGTTCGTTTCAGATCGAGAAGATTTTGCACGGTTGGCTGGGGCAACAATTCCGGACGGCCCAAGAGGAACTCCACGCCCGCATTCGGGAGTTGGAGGAGGAAGTGGCCGCCGAGAAGCGGAAAGCTGCCGCGATCACACTCGACGGGGACCTCGAGAAGCGCGTGAGTTCACGACCATCTTCTCGGGCCTTCCAACCGCCCGCTTCAGGTCCACGAGTTGGAGGCGGAGAACGTCGCCCTCTCCGCGTCGCGTTCCGCCTTGATCGTGAGTTCGTCTACGCACTCCTCGCTTCCAATCGCTTCGTCCAGGCCGACTGCACTCGCGTGTTGAAGACGAACGTCTCGACCGAGAATGCGGCCGACCTGCTGCTCTTTGCCGTTCGCCACGACATCGGCGAGTTGATCGCCCACGTGCTGGAGCTCGCCGACCGGAATGGCGGCCGGTCGGCCCTCCTGCTCAAGCCGGCCATCGACGCGCTGCCCACGAGCAATCTCGAGTTGTATCTGAAGATCACGGCCCTGATGCGATCCCATTCGTGCTCGTCTTGATTGGTGCTCTTTCTGTGTCGTTTTTCGTTTCAAGTTGAATAAACGAGGTCTCCCTACGATCCGGTCGGACGCTCTGTAGTTCTACAGAGATTGGAAGGAATTGGCGACTCGTGTCTGCACAAAGAAGTTAAACGAGTGCGCTTTTACAGTACTGGCCAAAAAAATTGGGACACCCCGTATCTCGGGATCCACTGGGCCGTTCGAGCTGAAATTTTCACCACTACTCTCACACCTAAGGACATGCAAGTCCAACACCCAAAAGTAGAATTTGGATTGCGAGCAAAAGAAATTTCTCCAAAACATCGAATTCCGGGCGGACAAAAGTTTTGGGACAGCGAGGAAATGACCAAATTTGGCCGCTATCCGGTTCGATCTCAACGAACTAACGTTGTTACATAAAAAGCAGAGTCTTGTGATCATATTGAGGGGGGTTTTTGGGTTGTAACGCTCGATCGCAGCGAGCAGATTGCCCTGCGAGTGACATAGTCACAAATTCCAGATTTGGGCTTCGAACAGCTTCCAGAAGTTCTCGATCGGGTTTAAGTTGGGACTGCAAGAAGGCCACGTGTCTGTCGTTCGTTTTGCGGGGCGAGAAGGGGCGTGACGATCTTGGCGGTGTGGACGTCGAGCGATCTTGCTGCCAGACCCACGACTTCCGCTTCATTTCGGCCTTGGCCCACGGGAAGAAAGTCGAGCGCAGGTCTGAAACGTAGCCCGCCAATTAGTAGTGATTCGAACAAACCTAAAAACCCAGAAAACTTGATGATAAAGCGCTCAACAGGAGAAAAAACGCACTTTGAACTTCAGGTGGCCCGTGGGCAAAATCGCGCCCAGCACTACGATCCATTACCCTCCCCGACAGCTAAAAGTGCAGTCGGTGTTTGAGTATGTTCCCGATGTCCGCTCGATCCCAGCTTGGAGGTATGTGTAGAAGAGCTTGAACGTATAAAATCAATACAAAAATACTTCGGGCCGGTGGCCGATTTGCGGACAGCAGAGCGATTTTCTGCTTTGAGTGCGACAACTAAAAGTGCAGTCTTTTTTTGACCGCGGGTTTCTTTGACGTTGATTGTTTTCCGCGTTTGTTTTTGGTGTTATTTTAATCGTCTTTCCGTGCTCTATTGAATGGTGTGCTTTTTAGATGCTTTCGGACAGCGAGAAGCAACGAATTCGGGACCTTTACGTTCAGTGTGGAGATTGCAACAAAGTCGCCCGCCAGACTCCGCATTCGATCCACACGGTGCTGAAAGTGCTTCGAGGCATCCCGCGGAAGCTCCGCAAGCACCCGCCGACCAAGAAGAAGCTCGACAAACGGACGCTTTCGCAAATTCGGCGGCACGTGAACACCGAGCTGACGGCCGGCCACATGGTCACGTCGACTTCCATCAAAGCGGCTCTCAATTTGGACTGCCACCCGCGCACGATCGAACGAGCGATGAAAGACCTTCAATTCGTCTACGAGATCCAACGCCAGCAGATCCTCCTTTCGCCCGAACACAAGCGAAAACGTTTGGAGTTCGCCGAGCGCATGATCGACAAACACGTGGACGTCGACTCGTGGATCTTCACGGACGAGAAGAAGTTCAACGGCGATGGTCCCGATCACCTCGGCACGTACGCCTTCAAGAACGCGCCCAACTCCGTCCGCCAGAAGCGCCAAATGGGCGGAATCGGAGTGATGATCTTCGGGGCCGTCAGTCCGAAGGGAAATCTCTTCTTGAAGGTTCGTTACTCCGTTCCCGTCTGATCTCATGCATGTTTTCAGGTTGTGGAGGGTCGGTACAACTCGTCCAAGTACATCGAAGACCTGCGCAACGACGTTCTCCCGTGGATCCCTCCCCCTAATCCGTGATGTCCGTCCGGAACGCAAAACGGGTTTCACGCGCTCACAAAACCCACACATAACAAGTCGACTATGCTGATTACGAAACAGAAACCCGTTTTTTCAAATTCCAACGCGTTCCCGAGATATTGCAAGTAAAAGGTCAAAATGTCGCGATTTCTGGCCATATTCGGTCCGTTTTTTCGAGTACTTCCCGTGCTCCAAGTAACGTGAAATTTGGCATGCATGTAGATCTCGACGTCGTCTACCCGTTCCAATTGCCTGCTTTCCAAAAAAGAGTCGTTGTAGCGAGGGAGCGTCGTTCCCGCGTAGGCGGCTTTTAGGGTCGGTTTTTTGCGAGTATCTCCGAAAGTGGGCAGATTCACGATCCCAAAAAACTAAGCAACAAGCATCAGGCAATGGGTAATCAAGTGGTGTAAACAAATCCGCCAAAATCAAAACGGTTAATATCGAACCGGGGGGGGTCGAACGTTTTGCCGCCGAAATTTTTTGCGGTTTTATGATTTTTTCATGCGGTTAATGAATCTTTTGGCGTTTTAAAGTGCGATAGACGTGTAGCAAATTTACTCAGCTACTCAGTAAAGCAAGAATTAAGCCGATCTGCCAATTTTGAGCGATGCTGCGGCCGTTTTAGTGTAACCCTGTCGAGACCATTTTACGCCGTGCGGTAGATCGATTTTTCTGTACTTCTTTTGCGGTTTAAGTGCTCAAAAACTGTTCAATAAGCATCAAAAACACTCGCTACACGGTGTCGAGAGTTAAACAACGACGTACGGAAGCAGGGAGCCGCCGAAGGCGGCGCCTATGCTGGTTCGACGAGAAATGCGCGCTCAGGCCTTCACCTATCAGCAAGACAACTGCTCCATTCACAAATCCCGGGCGACGATGAACTTCCTGGCTTCGCAGCGAGTCAGCACGATCGATTGGCCGTCCAAATCGCCCGATCTCAACATCATGGAGGACATTTGGGCGCAGTTGTGCCGCTCCGTCTACGCTCATGGGCAGTTCAACTCGAAGGCCGTGCTCATCAACCGGATCATGTCGAAGGCCCGCAAATTCGACTCGAAGATGATCCGCAAGCTCTATTCTTCCTTCTACAGGCGCCTGCGCAAAGTCCTGAAAGCGGAAGGTGGAGCAATCGAACGTTGAATTTTGACTGCACTTTTAGTTGTCGCTCTTGAAATGGATTAAACTTATTTTCTCTGCAGTTCGTCGCGGGTTTTGATTTCTTTGAACGTTTTCACGACCCACTTGGTCTACTTCATAAACAAGCCGGATTTGAGCTCGAGCGGACATCAGGAACATACTCAAACACCGACTGCACTTTTAGCTGTCGGGGAGGGTATGCTCCAAGATCATCAATGACGAGCGACTGGACGGGATCGGCGAGCAGAAGGCCCAACCGCCCGCCCGCCTTCCCGCCCGCCCGCTCCGCGAATTCGATCGCGTGTTCGCCCAACCGGCGGTCGTCGCGGGCGGCCGCCGCGAGGAGCTCGGCGACGTTCTCCGCCGAAATGTCCGCTCGGATCGCTTCGATGCAGGCGGCCTACGAAAAGCGAGTGAGAGAAAAACGAACACGAGGAACTCACCTCTAATGCGGCCAAGTGGAAGCGGCGGGTCACGCGGTACAACTCTCGGGCGTCACCCTTCAGTCCTTCCAACTGTCCGGAGTACAAGAGGCCGACCGTCCGCTCCATGGTCGCCGCCCGCACGCCCTCCACCACGCACTACGTCTTGCGGGGATCGGCGGCGAATTGCGCCGAGAAGAAGGCCGAGTGCATGGCGAGGATGTTCTTGTGCGCCTGCAAGGAGAAGAGTGGGTGGAGCAATCGCTCTACAGAAAGCTTACGGAGATCTCCCGCCCGTCGACGAGCAACCGAAAATTGCACAAAAAGTCCCGCTCGCGCATCGCCGTCAAGGCCGCCCGATCGGCCGCCAACTGCGAGAGCTGCTTGTTCGTTTCGGTTTGCTGCTGTTGGAGGCGCTCCACTTGCGTCTTGAGCTCGCGGTTCTGCAAGAGGGGTGAACGAGACCCGTGAAAGGAACACACTTCTTGCTCAACGACAGCCGACTTCTGCTTCTCGGCGGTCACCTCCACCAGCAACTGTTCGTTCTGCAAAAGAGGACGCTTTAAAGTCTCCAGCGAGCGAAAATACTGACATGTTCCGCAAGATCCACGGTTTTCTGCTTCTCAACGGCCACTTCCGCTTCCAGCTGAGCGATGCGGGCCTGTTCTTCCGTCTGCACTTGGCGTGTTTGCTGGACGGACAAGCCGCCCGTCTTGTGGAGCTGAAAGGAACAGTTAGTTTGACGAACATCAGAAAGCAAACCTTTGCCTTGCGAGTAGCAGGTCTTCCATCCACTGCCGCCTGCCCGCCTTCGCACAGCGGGCAGTTCTCGCGCCAGACGGCGCAGTGGACGCTACGGCCGCCCGTTTGGGGAAAGAAAACGAAAGGCCTTTTGACCGAAATCTGTTTGACTGCAAGAGAACATTCAAGACCAGTACGTCGATGGCAAACGAACGTTGTGTCGTCTTCTGCCCACAGGCGTTCTCTCGCCATACGCACGCTTTCAAGCCCGCCACGTCGCCCGCAACCGCGATCTCCGCCGTCTGCGATCCGGGAAGCTTGCCCCAATTCACGTGCAGGCAACATCTCGCTTCGGGACGGAAAGGAAGCGAGAATTCGCGGCTTTGAGCCGACAGTTGAGGGCTTTTCATGGCCGCGACGGAGAGGCGCAGGGCGTGCGAGCAGGGCGCCATTTCAGTTGAGCGGCGAGCAGGAAGCTGTAGAGTTGGGAGAACAAGTGCTCAGGTGACTCAAAGCCGAACAAGTGACCGATGGACCGGCTGGCGGACTGATCAACTCAAAGGGAGCGGCAGTGAGCGGACCGACTGACCAACGAGTCAATCGAGGAAGTGAGCGGTGAGGTCGCTCAACCGTTGAAGTGGGTCGCGCGTCCCCCTCTCGGCGAGCGCAAGCCGCGGCGTCTGACCGCGAGCGCTCCCAAGCGGTCGCCCGAGTGAACGGAGAGGGCGCACTGACCGCTGCATTTGCACTTTCGGTTCAAAGAGCAGCAAGGAAAAGGTTTCCTGCTTGCAAAAAGAGAGTTTGCTCTGACTCGTGGGCGGCAGCAAGTGCTGTTGGTTGTTCGTTTTCTCTCTGGACAAAAGACGAACTCGTGCCCAACATTTTGTTTTCTAATCCTCTACCGTGTCTTCAGTAAAAACCGACGAATTCGAACCGCAAAACGCGATGGACACCGGCACGTCGAACGACCCGAAGCAAGCGATCGGCAACGAGAGTTCTCGAGTGAGTTCGCGCCGTCGCGTCCACTTCATTCCTCTTCGTTTGCAGGCCAACCTCAAGGATCAACGGAAGCCGACTGGAGAGCAGTTGTGCGAGAACTTTCTCCGCACACATCCCGTGGGCACCGACCGGCCCGAATTCCTCGAGCGCTGCAACGCGCGCTTCCAGGAGGCCGCGTGGGGAGATGCCGGACGGGAAGCCGCCCACCGGAAGCTGGTGGAGGCAGTGAACGCGATCTCCGACCGTTTCGTGAAGACGACCGATCCAAACACCGATCCGGCCATTCAAGAGCGCCTCCTGCTTTACGAAGTGCAAATGAAGCAGCTTGAAGTCCAACCCCAAGCCGCTCGACGAGAGCACAAAGTCAAAATGGCCGAATTCGAGCTGAAGATGACGGAGCTCGAAATCGAGCTGGAACGAACGAAGCCGGGGTGAGCAGCCATTCGTTCCTTTCTCTCGGACGGTCGACTGTTGCAGCAACCACGTCAAGCAAGCCGGCGAGCTCTTCATTTCGTTGGGCAAAGGAGTGGGCGAAGCGCACAAGGGGTACAGCGACGTGAGCAAGACGCTGGCCAACAGCGTGCTTTCGTACTTCTTCGGTAAAGATCGTTGATCGTTGAGCTCTCCAGCTTGCTCCATTTTGTTCGAAATCTTCTTCTTTTTCCTGCCCGCTACTGATTTTGTTTGCTAATTTGCGTTCCTGCGTTTTGTGTTGGCCCCGTCGATCAAATCACTCGCTCGGGGCGAGATGGACACGTACGAGGAGGTCGTCGAGTTGATGGTGTGAACACCGGTCTTGCTCATTCCCTTGTCTATTCGGTTGTTGTTACCACCTGTTGTGAATAAAGTCTCTGATGGCTGTATCCTGCGTTGATGATCGACGGCAACTTTTGCACTCGAAAAAAACGATGAGAACGTCCCCTCTTCTGCTCGCTCACTACACATCAGTTGCCGTTGATCGGTCCGTGAAGGCGAGCGCCCGTCTGTTCGCTTGGTTTTATTAGTTGCAACGGCCAACGGAAAAACACAAAAAGAAAACAAGATAGCATCGACTATTGAAGGCGGTTCAGTCCGATAAGGATGCGGGCGCCTTCATGAAGGAGAGAGCATGTGGGCATGGACTTCGAGTACTCGGGCCACAAGATCTCCCCCTCGCGCGTCCCGTTGAGCCGCCCGAACACCTGCTCGCGGGTCACGTGCTGCCAATGCTTCTGAAACAAGTAAATAAACAGGAGAACAAAACAAGAAACAAACGTAGTCCTGGACGAAGATCCGCAACTCGCCTCTGTCCGAATGGAAGCCCGCCTTGCACATCTCCGCGGCGAACTCCTGCATTTTGTTCGCGATCTCGTCCACCTGTTCCAAGTCCCGTAGTTTCTGTTGAAGACGAGCGAGTCCGATTAGCCGACAGCCGGATGCACTCACCTGAAGACGAACCGCGCGGATTTCGTGGCAAACGAGCTTGAAGTGGTGGTTGATGGAACGCAAGTGGTGGAGAGCTCGAGAAATGCCGTCGTTCGCGCACATCTCCGCCCGAATGTGGAGCTCTTGCAGCTCCTCGTTGTGCGCGAGCGGTCCGCAGTCGTGCAATAAGTGGAGTTGGGGCGGCTCTCCGCGCGGCCGCCAACGGACATGAATGCGAGCAGACTTCAAACGGAGAACGTCCGCAAGGTCTAAAAAATGAAGTGAAAGGAACAATTTCAGAATTCTTCTTTTGTACATACAGACGTTCTTCCCGTCGTGGATATCGAACGTGAACGATTCGAGCGGAGTCGTGCGCTCCCGCAGCAACGTGGCGATGCGGAGGTTGTCGGTGTACAAACGGATCACGCGGTCGGGCAGCGAGTCAACGAGCATGCTGACGCACCCGTGCTTGAAAGGCCACGCGGTCAAGTGGATCGCCGTCAAGTTCGGCATAGCTGAAACGAGAAGGATGGAAAGCGAAAGAATGGCGCAGAACCCACTCTGCAGCGCCGACGCGACTGGCATCCACTCGTGCATCATGCGAAAGTTTCGGTGAATCGGACCGCCGCTCCATTGAATGTCGAGCTCGACCGGGTTGCGGGAGAGACGAATTAGAGCCGCAATGCACGGGCCGCTTCTGGCGAAAGGAGTGGAGCAGCGAGTAAATTTGCCCAGGTTCGTCAGCCCGTACGTGAAGAAAATCTTCGCCGCTCCGAAGTCCGCGGCGTCGAAGAACGAGTCCAGCCAGGTGCGGTTGATGAGCAAGAGGTGGGCCGTCGGTTCTTCGCCCACTTGCACGAAGAACACGTCGTCGGCCATGTGAAACTGGACACATTTTGCGGCCCTTCATGCGCAGGCGGGGCGGCGGACGGACGGGCGGCATCTCGCTCTTAGACTCCTCCTCGAGGCGGGGCTCACCGACCGCCGTATTTCCGTCGGCATCGGGCATCTTCTCGACACCGGGCTGCTCGTTGGCCGGGGGCGCGTCTCCGGTGCGCGGCTTCTTCGGTGCGGAAGCCATCGTGCCTGAAATGCGGGAGAAAATAGACGAATTTCGAAATAAAAATGATTTTTGGAGAAAATTCGGAGAAACGGACGGACTTTCAGCGATTTCTGCACAGTTTCGAGCATGAGCAATCGAAAAGGTCGCACTGGTTGCCGGAAAGAAGAAACTCACTCCGATTGACGAGAATTCCGATCGAAATCAACAAGCCGACTCGAGGAGCGGCGCGCGGTGGCCAATCGATACGCGGCGGCGGCGGTCGGCGGCGTCGGGCGGAACGCCAAGCGGCCGCTCGCGTCTCCGCGGCGAGAGTTCCGGCAGCCGTCTGTTTGTCCACTTCGTTTTTGTTCTTTCCGGTGACTTGTCTGTTCTTTTCCGAGCGCTGAATGATTGCTTCTGCTTCGTCGCCAAGATACTCTTTCAGCTGCCGGGAATCCCCGCATCAATGGGCGGGCAATCCACTCCGCACAGCCCGCTTGTTCCCCGCTCCGTCTGCCGGTGCCTCCACTTCTTCGTGGCCAGCAAACACGAACGATCGGCGGAAGCAAGAAATCGACGACCTTTGATTCATCCGCCGCCCCTCCGCTTCCCGCTCATTAACCAGCGACAACTGGACGCGTCATTCGATTTGGCGGCTTCGGGGCCGCAAAGCTCACACCGGCGGCCGAAATTTCGTTTGCCGGTCGAGTTCACGCGCAACTTTCGAGTGGAGCGGCCTGTCCTCCCCTTCGCCCGCCGAAGTCGAGTGGGCGGCGCGGTCCAAGCGGTCGGATCGGTGGCTGGCGGCGAATTGCTGCGGTCTTCCACAGTCAACACACATTCCCACTCCTTCCTCCGTTCTTTCATTGCTTGTTCGTCCGGCTGGAACTCCCCCGCCGCTCGTTTTCTCGCTGACTCGCCGCCCGCCCGACCGGCGCCCACGTGGAGCGCATGGCGACCTCCAGCAACCACCTCCGCTTGCTGCACGTCCACTACGCCAAGTCCGCATCGTGGTCGTCGACACCGGGCTGCAGACGGACGAGGTGCGTTCTTCCACGTTCGCTCTCCTCCGACAGCTTCGTTGCAGGCGGAGGAAGCGCGGGCGTTGTGCAACGCGGGCGCGCGTTCGACTCGCCGCACGTCTTCCTCATCGTGAGCGGCAGAAAGAAAACGATCAAAAGAAGAAAGATCGTCGATTGTTGCAGGAGACGAGCGGGAGTGAGCAGAAGAAAAAGAAAGGACGCCCAGCAGCCGCCAGAAGTGATCCAGCTCGTCGAGGGCGCACGTTTGAGAAAGCACGTAGTTAGTCCTCGCGGTTCCAGTCGGCGTACGCGGCGTTCAGGAAGACGGGCGGCCGGGCGCCGCCACCGCTTTGAGCTGCAAGGCGCGTGCCGTCGGGCCGCTTGTGCGCGTCTCGGTCGCCACGAAATTGGCCAGCCGGTCGCCCTCGGCCGCCGGCGTCCCGCTCTGCAATCGGAAAGTGCATCCACGGCCGCCTGCTCACCTTCGCCGGCTTGCGGCTGGTCGCGCGCTTCGACTTGGTCCCCGGCTTCTTCCCCCTTCTTCTGCTCGGGGGACGACCGAACGGGCAACTGGTTGAGAGCGAATGGACGGGCGAGATGCAAATTTCCGTCAGCTGCGGCCGAAGTGAGGCGAGGGAAGCAGTCAGATTCCCGTCCGTCCTTCGTTTGAAATTACCTCGCTGTGTTGCGAGTGTTCTCTCCGGGCGAGTCGTTTCCCGCATCCACTCTTCCTTTCGAAAGTCAAAAACGTTCAGTTTGATCAGCAGATGAGTAGTCAAGGCAAGGGGATCAGAAGGTGTACGAGTCAACCGGGGAGAACGAAAGCCGCCGCTGCAGGAGAAAACCAAAGCAACCGCCGATCCGCGACGGCCGGCTGCAGAACGAATGGAACGAGAGAGGTCGTTGCGCAACGCCGCCCGCCGCCCGCTTGTTTTGCAGCAGGCAGCTCTAGACGGCGAGTTGCGTCGAATTCGGCCGTTTTTGTCGGCGTGCAAATTCGGCGGTCGACTTCGGGCAGCCGCTCGCCCGCCCGCCGCACTCGTCCGATTTGTCAGCGGCTCGTGCTCCCGCTCTCCTCTCCTCCTCTCCCGCGCCTCCTTCCGCCCGCTCCGATGCGCCGCCCGGTCGTCCTCCTCGCGGCCGCCCTGCTGTTCGTCGACCCGCTCCGCTCGATGGCCACCCCGCACCTGCTCGCCGAAGGCTCCCCGTGCTTCACCGAGAGCGCCGGCACTGTGTGAGTCCTCCCCATCGTCCTGTCCTTCCGCTCATCCCCTCGCTCGTTGCAGGACGTACACGGGAACGGACTCGTGCAAAGACGCCGGAACGACGCTCTACTTCGTCGGCAGCGAGCTCAAGTTCAAGCTCGACTATGAGGCTAAAGACGTCAACACGCCTGCGTTGGTCTGCATCTATTTACATCACGAATCCGTGCTTTCAGGTTAGACTTCAAAATCAATGAGTGCGGGCGTAAAGGCTCAATCATTTACGACGACAGCGACCAATCCAAATCCCTGAGAATCAACAAAACCCGTGAGTACTCACTCTTTTCTCTTGCCTACGCATCTTTTATTTGTAGTCCTCTCGGTTCCTCTCGAAGGAACGGCCACTTCCACCGGCATCTCTTTTGGATCAGAAGATCCGGAACCCAACACGTGCCAGCTGAGCTTCAAGAAGACGACGCCGACCGGCAAGTATTCGATCGCCAAGGTCTCCATCACTCTGAACAAAAAGTCCGAGCCGTTCTCGATTGCTTTCGTGAGTTCTCTCCCGCTTCTCACTCAACTTCCACTCGTTGCAGACGGCGAAGCTCAAGAACGACGACGTGCCGTCGACGACGACGAAAGCGGCGGGCGGCGCGACCGGCGGCAAAGGCGGGAAGGGTGGCGGCAAAGGGAAGGACGGGAAGGAGGAGGGCGGCTCGGGCACGCCGTCGTGGGTCTGGATCGTCGTTGGAGTCGGCGTCCCGCTGTGGGTTCTCCCCGTCCTCTCTTCCACTCACTCCTCTCCGTCCGCTTGCAGTCTGCTCGTGCTCATCGCCGCGGGCGTCGGCCTCGGCGTCTTCTTTTGGTGCCGCTCGAAGAAGAAGGCGGCGGCGGCCGAAGCGGCGAGCCCCCCGAAGCGCGGCACGAACCACGAGGAGGTGGGCGGCGCCACGCGCGGCGGCAAGACGCGCTCCAAGGGCGCGAAGACGGACCAGCCGAGCGGTCGGATGCCGCGCCGCAAGAAGCCGTCCGTTCCGAAGTCGAAGCCCGCCGCCCCGCCACCGCCCACCTCGCAGCCAGTCCCCATCCAGCAAGGCGACCTCGACGCTGACGGCAAACCGCTCTACGAGCCGCTCTACGCCCCCGGAGACCTTCCGCCGCCGCCGCCCCCGCCCGACGCTCCCGCTCCCGCTCAGCCCACCGTCCAGCCCGGAGGCCCGCCGCCGCCGCCGCCCGCCGCCAAGGAGCCGCAGTACGTGAACCTCGACGAGGTGAACAAACAGCCGCCGCCGAAGTGAGCCCACCGATCGATCGACGGGCATTGGGGAGGAGTGCCCCCGTTTTTTCTCGCCCGTTTGTTCTTTTCCGTGTACGTTCACCAAATAAACCTTAGGATTGAGAGGATCGGCGGGAGTTTGTTGAAGAACGGTTCTTCTTGGTGGTGGGCGGAGGGAAGGACCGAGGAGAAGCTGGTCAAAGAGCGAACGGTAATTTGCTCAGGATGCTCGCGCAAATGTTGTGACTCGGTTTCTGCCTTTGGTGGCGACCGTTTTCTTTCGTTTCCCACGCCCACCGGGGACCTTATTCGCAACTCACCCACTCGTCCACCAACTTTCGATCGTTTTCGGCAAGCAGCCGCAAACTCTCGTCTACCTCACATCAGCAAAGCAGGACGCAATCCTCCGATTACTCCAACTCGTTGATTGGGCGCCGATGAGAACCGGGCGGAAGGCTCTCGATCTCCGCCGAACGTAGCCGAAAACGAAGGAATAAAAGCGGGAACTCCGTCCAGCTGACCACTCACTCACCGGCCGTTTCCTTCTCAACTCTCCCGCTGCAGCCCGATGCCTGCTGCCATTTTGCACCGCTTGGAGCTCGCCGCCGTCGGCGTCGCCGGACTGCCGGAAGCCCGCTTTCAGCTCGTCTTTGCGCCCAAGAACGGCGGGGACGCGACGAGATTCGGCCTCCGCTGCACGCTGTGGTCCGAGCGGTCGGACGGCCAAAAGCACCGCGAATTTCGTGAGTTCCTCTCGACCACGAAGCGGATTCAACGGTCGATTGCAGAAAAGGATGGGAAGCTCCGAGCGGGCCGGCAGTTCCGCTGGAGTGCCTGCGACTACTGGGCGGCGATGCGCGTGTGGTCGGCGCCCTCCTCGTCGCTCTTCTTCTGCTGCGCGCTGGAGCGAGTCGACGAGGAGGGCGAGGCGGCGGTGGCGCTGCCTCTTGTAGGAGCTCCTCGAAGTACAAGACGTTCTTCTCCGTCGACACGTCCGTCCAAACCACCGGCCACCACCTCGTGGGGCTCCTGCCGCCCTTCTCGGCGCACACGGCCCGCACTCACCGCGCGATGCTCGCCTTTTTGCCCTTTTTCCCGACCGTAATGGAGACGAGCTTCCAGTTCGTCTCGGAGGCGCCCTCCAACCGCCACGAGTTCAAGTGGGGGCTGCCGCGAAGGCATTCTTTAGAGATCTCAAGACCTTCTGTCGCTCTCGAGAGTACGCGGACACCTACCGCACGTACATGAAGTGCCATCGCTTCGATCAGGTGGGCGGAAAGACGAGTCGTTCCAATCCGCTCTTCTCTTCACTCCTACTGGAGCATCATCCGCTAGTTTGGGGCGCCGTCCACTTGGGCTACGCGGCCGATTGGACCGAACTGCGCGGAGAACTCGTGGCCCGAGGGGAGCGGAAGCGGCTTGAAGCGATGCGGAAGTACGAGAACCTCCGGAGGGGCGATGTCATGGACAAGGTCGTCAAAATGGAGCGTTCGTAAAGGAGTTCTTTGTGCTGCTGCTTGTCAGAGTAAGTGGTGTCTCAAAAATAAACGTCGCCATAAGACAACAGCCAACCGTCTAAAGAACAACTTTATTGCTTTCTTTTATCACACTTCGGGCTTTCTGCAAGTCCGCCGGACCTGTTCGTTCATGCTCACTCCTGGCGTTCGAATCTGGGCGTTTGCCATAAAAGTTGTTGACTGTGACCCGCCATGCACCTCGAGAGGCTCCCGTGAGCGTTTGTGTTGGGACTCGACGTCCCGATTGCTTTGTGGCCGCCAACGCAAACAGGCGGCAGGCGGACGAGTTCTCGCGGCTTTTGAAATGTTTGGTCCATTGGATGGAAGAATGTGCAGAAGAGAGCGTTTTGTTTCGTTACCCCCATCGAGCGGGCGATTCTCCGTTACCCACCGCTCGTCTAAAACATTTCGTCGAGTGCCCGCTCTTCGAGTTTCTTTCTGCTTTCACAAATCGAGTGCTGGTGCGCGTCAGGGGCTAACGGCCAGCGAGTGAGAGCGAAGAAGAGCGCACGAACAAACGAAAAGCCGAACGAGCGGGCAGAAATCAAAACAACGCGCCGGCCCGAATGAAATCGCCGCGCGTTCGACGGCCCTCTCTTCCTTCCCACATGTTTGTCGGGAAGCGGGGATGCAGGGCCGTTTGGCGGGACGCGCTGTTGAACGGCGTCCGCCCGCTCGGTTCGCCGGGGTCTTTCGGCTTGCGGTCTGCCCGTGGGCCGTTTGTCCGTAAAGAGCGACAAATTCTCGTTGTTTCCATCGCGTTCGAACGGAGCGAATCCCGTGGACCGAACGGAAGCGAGTGCTCCCCGTCACCCGCACTCTACTCGCTTCTTTTCTTCCTGTTTGACTTGAATGTCTCGAGCTGGTGCAGACATCGCTTTGTTGCAAGAAACCATGGGAAAGCGAAGACTCGTCGACTTCCTCAGCGAGAAGAAACGACTCTGCAGCCAATGGCCGGTGCCGCGAAACCCGCCGCGATTGTTTGCGCGTTGGGGAGCGGGGCATAACGACGCGGCGTTCTTTTTGGCATGCGGCGGCCGATCGCTTTCGTCCGGCCGGCATTTTGCTCTTCTATCTTGTTTCCGTGTACTCTCCGTTGCTTTCGAACGTCTAACCGCTTATTCTGCTTCTAGAATTGCCGTTCGCCTGTCCTGTCGAGCAATGGCGCCGCCGAACGCCGAGACGGAAACGGACGGCGAGTTGGACGATGGGAATTCTGCAGCTGGATCCCTCGACTTGTCTTCGCACATTCGACCCGATGTAAATCTTTCTCCATTTTTGCGAGTTTCCGATTTGATTCAGCAACTCTGCGGCGTGTGCGGCATCGAGCTACAAAACGCAAAGAAGCACGAAGCGCACGAAAAACGTCACGGTGAGGACCATCGTTGGATTTGCTCCGTTTGTTGCGTGCCCTGCAAATATCCTTCCAAACGAGCCCTTCACGAAGTGACGGCGCACGGTTACACGCGGCACGAGTTGGACCGCGCGAATCCGTTGCCGATCAAACTGCTCAAGGTTTGCTGAATCTCTTCCTTTCCCGGCTTATTCTTTTAATTCAGAATCAACTCGCTGCGGTCTTCAACGTCGGCTTCAAGTTGGTGGACACGCAGGCCACTGCGGAGTCTTCGGCTGCCGTCGGCTCGGATCCGCAAGAAGAAGAGGCGACCGTCGCCGAGCTGCAGCAGCTCATGCGCACGAAACCCCACCGGTCGTCTCGGCTGCCTTCGATCGTTCGTTTATTTTTCACTGTATTCGTGCTGCGGGCGCGAGAGGAGAGGACCGGCCCGCGAGGGCCGTCCTCCTCCCGGCCGTCGCCTCGACCCACGAGGATCTCCGAACAGGGCAACGTGTACGTGAATGCGGGGTTTATTGAGGGCGACGTACAGCACGAGGGGAGCAAAGGGGGAACGACCACAAGAGAGACCGCGGCGGCTCGCCGGCCGCCGCCTGCTGGTCGCTTCCGCTGGATGGAAGTCCTCGTCGCCGCTCGCCGGCGGGCTTTTGTACGGCGGGCTCGGGGATCGGTGGGCGGCGTTCGGGGCGGGCGGGCGAGAGACGGCCGGCCGCCGGGCCACGTGGGCCCGACGACCAGACGCCGGTGTGCTCCAGTAAGCTGACAGATGCCTGCCGGGCTCACAGTGCTATGGATTGTTTCTATCTTCAGCTATCTTGCGCGCCGTGCGAGATCTGCGGACTGAATGGCTTCAATGCGGCTTACATCCGCGAGGGGCACGTTCGCTCGCACGACCGGACGGACGGCTTTATGTGCTCGCTGTGCGGCGTCGGCAGCGAGGCGGCGGCGGTGCGAAATCTTCACGAGCAACGAGTGCACAGCCTGGAGCGCCATCACTGCGACAAGGACCGGAAAGAAGCGCTCCGAATTCCGTCGGTGAGTAACTGCCTTCCACTCGCCTTTCCTGCAGTCTCGTCATTTAGGCGGACCGCGAGCTCTTCCGCCAGATCGGCAAAAACATTGAAACGATCCAAGAGATGGCAGTCGCGAGCAACTCTTCGCATCTCATCCGGCTTTGGTCTGGCAGAAGCCGAAGAGAACGGACGACGGGGCGGTGAAGCGGCGCGCCCGTTCGTTCATTTCCATTCGCGCCAAACGTCGCCGCCAATCCCCGTCGGCCTCCGATTCCAGCGAGGAGGAGGAGGAAAAGAACGAAACGACCCCATCGGATCACGTCGAACAGGAGGCCGGAGAGACGGAGAACTCCGACGAGGACGCTGGACCGCCCGCCTTCGACGAGCTGCCGGCCGTCCAACTGACCGCCCAGCCGACTGCGCGCACGGAGGTTCGTTCTGCTCTCTTTCCTCAACTGTCTTCTTTGTTTCAGCTCACGGAGCGAGAGGATCACCTGCTCGAGCAACTCTTCCGCGGCGAGGCCATCCGATCGGAGCTCCGCGAGCGGATTCGAAAGCAGGACGAGGAGCTCGCCGCGAAGGACGAGACGTTGGCAGCGGAGGCGCAGAAGGTGGGTTCCTCGACCCTCTCTTTCACTTCATCCTCCTCGTGGCTTCAGGTCCTCGCCTTGCAGTCGAAGATCGCCGCGTTGGAGTCCGAACGCGGGCGGCAGCAGCAAAAACGCGCTCTGCTCGACAAGGAGGTTCGTCTCATCTTCTTCCGACCGAATCACTCGCCACCTTTGCAGATGGACGAGCTGAGGACAAAGAACGAGGGACTCGTGTCGACCGTCGCCCGTTTGGAGTCCGAATCCGAGGCGCTGCGGAAGAAGGCCGGCGACGCGGAGGAAGCGAGCGACGCGGCCGTCGAAAAGCTCAAGAAGGAGGTTCGTTTTCGTCCCACCGACCAAGCTTTTACCGCTTTTGCAGACGGACAAGCTGAAGGCGAGGATGAAAGAACAGGAGGATCGCGACGAGTCGAGAATCCAGAAACTCGAGAAGCAGAACCGCGAGCAGGAGCAGGAACTGGAGAAGACGGCGGCCGAGGCGGCCGAATGGAAGACCAAGGCAGCGGACCTCGAGAAACGGGCGAGTGACTGCGTTTCTTCTTCCTCCTTTCACTTGTTTCGTTCAGGTCGCTGAGCTGCAGGCCGCAAACGCTGTCCTCGAGTTGGCCGCCAAGGAGCAGCCGCTGAATCGAGGAGAGCGGACGGCGGAGGACCGCCAAACCGTAGGCGAAGACCTGGCGGCCTCGCTGTGGTCGCTGTTCGAGCGGGTTGAGCACACGGACTTTTGCCTGCTGGTCGGCAGCGAGGAGATCGAGGCAGGTCACAATTCAGCTCTCCATTCACGCAATCCCCATCTTGCAGGCGCACAAAGTCGTTCTGGCTGCGAAAAGCGCCTTCTTCGCTGCCGAGTTCACCAACGATCCGAACAAGACGGAGCACGTGGTCGAGGGCATCGATTTCGAGATCGTCGAACGGGCGCTGGAGTTCGCGTACCGCGGCCGACTGGACGATTCGATGGAGGATGCGCGCGAACTGTACGAAACCGCTCGCAGCTTCCAGATTGCTCCGTTGATTGTGAGTTCCCGCTCGTTTGTCCCCCTCACTCGCTTCTTCTTCTTTCAGACCGAGTGCACGCGTTTGTTGAAGGCGCGGATTACAACTGACAACATGGCCAGCCTTCTCGCCCTCACCGCCCGTCACGACGATCACGAACTCGCCGCTCATGTGCTGCAGTTCGCGGACGAGAACGGCGGGAAGTTCCGCCTGCTCGCCGCCCCCTCGATCCAAGCGCTGCTTCCGGACGAAGAGGCGGCTTTCCAGAAAATCGTGCAGTGGATGCAATGAACCCCTGCTCTCGTGTTATGGATTGTTATTCCGCTAATTGTTGTTGGAAATAAATTCGTTTCGATTTCGAGCTGTCTTTGAGTTCTTCTCGGTTAAACAACGAAAGTTCGACTCGTGCCATCGGATGACACGTCGAACTGCTCGCCCGGTCGTCCAAAGCAACAAGAAAAGGGCGCTCAAATTATTTCGTGCTCGTTCACGCACTCGCCCTTCGTCGTTCCGCGACTGTTCGTTTCGTTTGTGCGTTTGCGGAACAGATGCGCCGGCCTGCCAATCAGAAGCCAGCGGTCGTCCGCCAAGCAAACCGCCGGAGAGCATTCAGTTGCCGCAAACAATCGTGCGATTGCTGCTCGTGCCTCCGAGTCCCGTCCAGCCAGTGGGCAAACAGAAGCGAGCGCACTTTTCGTTGAAAATCGCCTTGATTTAGTCGCGTTGTTCGATGAGATCCGCAACTGCCTGCTTGTCCCGCCTTCTGCTCTCCCGAATGAAACAAACAACTTTTTATTGCCGTACACTCGCAAACGAACTAACAGAACACGCAGCCATCACCGAATTCGTTCTTCAAACACGCAGCGTAGTCCTTGACGGTGAACGGCTCGCCGAAGGCCTCGTTCTCCCAACTCTTCCAGCAGGCCACACTCTCCGTGTCAGAGCTGGCCAGATCGATCGGCTGCAGCGTTTGGAGGGGGCCGTTCGGGTCCGGATTCCACGTGCGCTCCCACGGACGCCGGTGGACGGTGCACTTCCACTTGCCGCCCGTTCCGCAGCGATGTTTGCTGCACGAGAGGAAGAGTTGGAGGAGGAAGGCGGCACTCACATGATGATGAAGACGTCCTCCGGCCAACCGAATTCCGTTTCGGACCCCTCGGCGTACCACCAGCCCTCGTCGTTCGTGGTGGTCACATCGCACAAATCGGGAGGATCCAAGACTAAAAGGGGGAATGCGGGCGGACGGGGCCACACGTCCACTCACCAGCGTGCCAGCCTGCAAGTGGAGAGTGAACGAGCGAGAACCGACAGACGCGCTCACCCCTGCCGTCCTCTTCGTAGATGGCGACCCGCTGAAACAAACGGCAGTTCGACACACTCTTTTTTGGCGCTCACCCCTTCGTTGTAGGGTGCACCGTTGCAGAGCACCTGCTGCGTGAGGTGGTAGTAGCCCGTTTTGCCCTCCACTCCGACCACCGCCGTCGCCGCGAACAAAACGCCGAAGAGCAGAGAGCGAGCGACCACCATCTCGGAGAGCGAAGACACGATCGAATGAGCGAGAAGAACGAAGTGGACTGCGGAATGTGGTTTGCATTCGGCACTCCTCTCCGGGATAAACACTCGCACGGCGTGCCCACAAGCGCATAGCGGGGTGCTGCAGCTCGCCACCGCCGGGGCGGATACTTTCGCGGCGGGACCTCTTCCCGAAAGGAGACCCTAGCGGGTGATGATTCAGATGGTTTTATCTCAACTAATGAGACGAATTTGAACATTTTACTAACACAATCGTTGCTTTTTGGGTCACAGAACTTGAAACAAAAGGAATTTCCGAGATTCGTCGAGTCTCGTTCAAGAAAAACTGTTCCCCGCGTTCCCTTCCACTGCAGTGTCGCGCAAAAGCTATTTCGAGAGCAGAAAGTAGGTTTATGAGCCAAACAATGTTACAACAACAAAGTAGGAGGGTAAGCGATTAAAGTGTAAGCAGAGGAATAGAAATACGAGCACAATGGCGATAAAAAAGCACTTTGACATCCGCGAGCACCCGTGGACGGCGGTCTCCTCGTACGGGCAGTTGCCGACCATGAGCACGACCAAATTCTCCAAGCGAGCTCTGCAAGAAGGATAGCTATGAGAAAAGCATAAAAAGAAGGAACGAACCTTTGGTCTGCGGATTCCATCCTCGAGACCAGCTGTCCGGGCAGGGGTCGCGAGTCAACTGTTCGATCAGACGGCAGATTTGCGGCTCGTGCGACGTGGACACGTTCACTCCTTTCAGTCCTGAAGCCACACAAATGAACGAACGGCGAGCAAAAACCGACCTTCGATGGCGGTCAAGTGGCGGGGGAGATTTCGCGCGCCTCCAGCTTGTCCACCAGCGGCTCCAGCGAGTTGGCCACCACTTCGTAGCGGAGAGCGTTCTGCAAGCAGAAATTATTCGAGTCATCCGAGAAGAAACTCACGAATTGGGAAATCTTTGGATAGTCGGAGAGTTTCTTCAGCATCTCCATGTTCTGCGAGCGATCTTCGGTGCTCTCGGATGTTCTGTGATTCTAAACAAGCGGATGTATTGAAAAAAAAGGAAAGAACAAACCGGATATTCTGCGGAAGTCGTCATGGCCGATGGCAAGTGCTGAAGTCGATTTGTGCCCCTCCCACCCACCCATTACACAAAAAGAAGCCCCTGCAACAAACGACCACCTACCTCCTCATTGAGTGAACGTCGAGTCGGAGATCAGATTCTCCCGCCAGTTCTCCTGCAAACAAAAAGACAGGACTCGCTCATCGTCCGTCGACGCCACTCGCTGGGCGAAGCGGTTGAATTGGTTGTGAGCGGCTTCCACCGCCTGCTCGTTGATCAATCCGATGGTTCGATGTTTCTTCGCGAACTCAACCAAGTGCTCCAGCAAGAGATGCCACTTGGGAGTAACGTTTTCGTTCGGGAAGTTTTTGATCATGTACTGCTTCAACCGAGCAACCGCCCACTCGAGTCCTTCGATCTCATTCGTAGACAAGAAGGCGGCTTTCGTGTACTGCTGCACACTGTTCAGCAAGTCGAAGCAGCCGACGATGAGTTGAGTTTCGTTCGACAGCGGCAGCTCCGCAAAGTTGATGAAGTTCTTCGCCTTCTTGATCAACGTCCGCATTTGCCCGCCGGTGAAGTCCTGATACCAGGCGCCCGGGCTGCAGCGGTGTTTAACCAAGAATTCGTTCCACTTCTTCGTCCGCGGTCCGTCGGTGAACTCACCCACCGCCTTCTTCAACAAAACTTCCCTTCGTTTCGCGACCGCCATCTTCTTGTCGGTTTCTTTCGCGATCCGCGGCTCGAGTTTCTCCACCTGCTGCTGCCACAAACTCCGCACCTGTTCTCGATTCTTTTGTTTCGAGCAGTTCCAACGCCGCGGCTTCTTGTTCAGTTCGAGGCCCACGCACAGCAGGTGGAAGAACTCGGCCGTGGGTTGGTCGCACTGGATTCCTTTTCGGGCGGCCGAGGGGAGCGGTCGGTTCTCGGCTGCGCTCTCGCCTTTTCGAAAGGACTCAACCGATCGTTCGACTCCGTGGCGGGGGCGCGGAAGAAATTCCGGATCGGAAGCCACATCGAGGGACGGAGGAGCAAGGGCGCGACGAGCACGCGGAGCGGACGGGCGGCGAGTTTCCACACAACCACACAACCCACACAACGGAAGACAGAAGCAACAAGAAAGCGGCTGAAAAACGAGACATAAAGAAGAAAAAAGCAAACACAATCCACGTGGGCACCATCAACGTCCGCTCGATCCGATCGGACAATCGACTCGCCCAGTTCGAATGCGCACTTAATTCTCCCTGCTTGCAGATCACGGGGATCTCGGAGACGTGGCGGACGGGCGTGGAATGCCTCGACCTGGGCTCGGGCCACGTGTTCCACGGATCGGGCGCCGAGCAACAAGCACGAGGAACACAACCTAAAAAGAGCGGAGTCGGCTTCTACATAACCAAACAGATGAACAGAAACGTGGTGGAAGTGAAGCACATAAGCGACAGAATCATCCAAATGAAAGTCAGAATCAAAGGCGAGCAATTCAGAATCACACAAGTGTACGCACCACAATCGGACAGACCAGACGAAGAGTATGAGGAGTTCCTCGACGACCTCCAGAACGCGGTGAGCGACCGCTTCCACAACGAAATCATAATGGGCGACTTCAATGCGATCGTCGGCCCGGACACAAATGCAAATCCCGCACTCGGGCCCTTCGGGACGGGAACACAAAACCCCCGAGGCGAAACTCTCGCCAACTTCTGCGAACAGAACGGCTTGATCATCCAGAACGGATTCTTCCGAAAGAAAAAGAAACAGAAATGGACGTGGATTTCCCCGAACGGCGACACAAAAAACGAAATCGACTACATAATCACCAGGCGACACAACTTCGTCACAAACGTCCAAACGGTCAAAAATTTCAACTGCAGAAGCGACCACCGACTCGTGCGAGCGACAGTCAGAACACAAGCCAACAGAACGCACTTTGGAGCACCAAAACAACGGCAACTCCCGCCAAAGTACGACAAAAAACTCGCACAACTCGCGACCAGAATGCGGCTCCTCCAGGCAGAACCCGAAGACTACGAGGAAACGCAGAAGTTGTGGAACGAAGTACGAGAAATAGCGGCCGTAGAACAAGAAATGACACCTCGTATCTCACAGAACACGCGAGCGCTGATGGAAAAACGACGGCGAATGAAACACGGCCTCGGCCCAACCGCACACAACCACTTGCGGTACACAATCCTCTGCAAAGCCATCCGATGGGCAGTTCAGGAGGACCTGAACGCCCACCACATAACCGTCCTGACCAAGAACCTCCAGAAGCACGAGCTGAAGAACGGCAAAAGAGAACTGCAATACAAAAGGAAAATCCTCACACAACTCAAAAAAGGCGACGGATCGCTGACCACAAATCCAACAGAAACGGCAGAAGAAGCCGCTCGCTTCTACCAGCAGCTCTACGCCTCGCAGAACGGCGACTTCACAACACAAAGCAGCGGAGCGCTCCACAACCCGATCACACCGTTAGAAATCGTAACTGCCTGCAAAACAATCAAGAACAACAAGGCCCCGGGCATCGACAAGATCCCTCCAGCCATCATAAAGTACTCGGCGCCGCTCATGGCCACACAACTATCAACCCAACTCAACCGTATGTTCGAACAGAACGACTTTCCACACAACCTCAAACACTCCCGAACAATCCTTCTTCACAAAAAGGGCGACCAGACAGACGTTGGGAACTACCGCCCGATCAATCTCCTGCCCATAACCTACAAAATGCTAACAAAGATCATCACAAAACGGATAACCGATCATCTCGAAACGTGCCAGAACCAAATCCCGATCGAACAAGCAGGCTTCAGAAAGAACTTCTCCACAACCGACCACATCCTCACAATCAACCTACTGATAGAAAAGTTCAACGAGTGGCAACTCCCGTTGCACATGGTCTTCATCGATTACAAAAAGGCCTTCGATTCCATCGAGCTGCCGGCCATCTGGAACGCGCTCGATTACTACAACGTTGACGAAGACACAAAGCGCATGATCCAGCAGCTGTACGCTGCAGGAACCACAGAAGTAAGCATCGGAACGGCGGCCGCCAAGTACGAAACACAACGAGGAGTGCGGCAGGGAGACACGCTCTCTCCCCTCCTCTTCATCATAACACTACAACACGCCCTCGACAAAATCAAATGGAAAAAGAACGGCATCAAAATCAAAAACCACACGCTGCGGTACCTCGCGTACGCGGACGACCTCGTCCTCTTCGACACAAGAACACAAACGCTCCAGCACATGATCAACAAACTAAACAAAGAAAGCCGGAATGCTGGGCTGGAAATCAACACAAAAAAGACAGAATGGATGTCCACAAGACCGCGAAGAGCACAGCTGAAAGTCGGCAGCGAAGACATAAAACGAGTGGACACGTTCGTCTACCTTGGACAGCTCATAACGCTCCCTCGAGACCACAACAAAGAAATTGGCAGAAGAATCGGGGCGGCGTGGCAAGCCTTCGGAAAAGCCCGCAACTTCCTCACAAACAAAAAAGTGGACATGAAGCTCAAAAGGACCTACTTCCACATGTGCATCATGCCCACCCTCTTGTACGGCGCGCCTACATGGGCACCCACACAACAAGCAGAAAGACGCATCGCCGTCTGCCAACAGAAGATGGAAAGAGCGATGCTGAACGTTCGACTGCTCGACAAAAAGCCACTAACATGGATCCGATCCATAACACGCCTGAAGGATTGCATGCAGGAAGCACGAAGACGAAAGTGGAAACTCATGCACAAAATCCATAACCGAACAGAAGAACGCTGGGATAAGCGGTTGCTGGAGTGGGCCCCGCCAAAACCTGCCAAAAGGCGTGTCGGAGGACAGAGAATGCGCTGGACAGACGTCTTCTACAAAACCATTGGAAAAGAATGGAAACAGTACATCAACACAAACACATGGGCAGTGTTGACGCCACCACAAGAACGCCTATGACCCCCCACAACACAAACCACAAACACAATCGAAGAAGCAAAACGAACCAAAAAAGCAGACACGCCGCCCGGACACTCCGCCTGCAGCCAGCCGCGCCCTCGGCTTCCTCCTCTCCTCTCCACCGTTCATGAAACAGAGTGTGGAAATAAACTCTCGAAACTCTCGAAACTCTCGAAACTCTGGTCGCACTGAACCGTTTCTTCGAAGACGGCCGGGTCGCGGTTCAGCTCGATTGAGAAGATCTTTTGCAAGCAAACCGGCGCTCCGCACGCATCCAATTCATCGGTTTCTTCGTCGTTCACCCGTCCGTCTTCCAATTGAGTCGCCACTTCCAACCACCGCTTCTGTTCTTCGAGTTTGGCCACGATCACCGCCGACTCTCCAATCTTTTGTTCGTTCGCGCGCAACTCCTCGATCAATTTCGTTCGAGCGGCGGTGATGGGCAGTTCGTCCAACGAGATGCCCGCTTCGTGCATGTCTTCTCGGGCCAGCGCAATGCGGAGTTGCGACTCGACGCGAGAGCCGATGCCCAAGAAGACGTGCAGGACGGGCGGGGCCACACAGTTGATTTCCACGTGGTGAAGCGGAAGCTCCACCTGCGAGTACATCTTCTCTTCTTTGTGCTGAACCATCAGCTCGAGAGTTCGTTGGACAGCCGACGGGTTCGTTCCAACCTCGAGTTGTTTGAACAGAAGTTCCTTCGGTTTGTCGAAGGTGCAGGCCGGACAGGGGTTGCGGCTGGAGGCCGCCTTCAGTCCAGACAGGCACAGCTCCTCCACCATGTCCGCCACCAAGAACTTCTTAATGACGAACGTTTCTCCGTCTTTGTTCGTGAAGCTCTCGAACTTCTTAAGCTCCTCGAAGATCGGAGCGAACAGTTCCTTCTCAGTCGAGTAATCGCTCTTGCCCGTGAACACACACAAGGCGCTCGTGTTGAAGATGGACGACGAGTCCGTCCGGTTGACCACCTGGACCATGAGTTTGTTGCACGCGGGCCGACGGCCGCCCTTGTCAACCATGATTGAGAGCCAAATCTCGTTCGCCCACTCGGCGGGAACGTCGGCTTCGTTTCGAGTCGCAAGGTAGGTCAACCGGCAGAACACACCCGCCTCGATCATTCGTTTGAGCCGAGCTTTGATTTCTTGGATCGGGTTGAGAGCCGAAACCGCCGTGCAGTCGGCCGTCGACTTCAAGACCATTTGTTTGACTTCGTTCGCCTTCAAGTACTCGTCCACTTTTCGTTTCGAAGCGAACGGTTGGAATCCGAAACGCTCGGCGACTTCCCTTCGAAGTTTCGCTTGTTGCAGGGAAGTCAGACCGAGTTCCCGGTGGAACAAGCGGTAGGTCGCGACCGGATCGTAGTCGAAGGCGGAAGCGAAACGCCACGCAAGCTCGGCGGGGGGGATTCCCTCCAGCTGCTGAGACACACGACGTTTCTTGCTTTGCGGCGTGAGTTGTTCGAATTCCTTACGTCGTTTTGTCGCAGCGATGGTGTTCATCAACTGGACGTTCTTCTCCTTCATTTGTTCGTGGTCGTGACTCAGCAGCTGGAGTTGAGCGTTCATCTCCTTCAACTTCGTCTCCAGCACGTTTCGCTCTTGTTCCAACTGGACGACCTTCGTTTCCAACTTCCCGCACTTGGTTTCGAGCGTCGCGTTTGTGGTCTTCAAGTTGTCGACTTCCTTCACAGAAGTCGGGAACACAACGGTCTTCACGACTCTCGCTCCGATTGCTTCGGTTTGAGTTTCGGCGTCCGCCGTCCGAAGCGACATGTGCTCCATTCCTTCGGAGATTTGTTCCACGTCGTCGAACCCGTCGCTCTCTTCTTCTTGGTCCACATTTGTTTCGTCCAGAGACGACGTCGATTGTTCTTCGAGTTCCTTTTTCACCGCCCGCGCACGACTGACATTCTTCACGTTGGCGGTTTTTCGGCTCCGTTTCGTCCGCTTCAGTTTTTTTGGAGTTTTCTTCCCCATTGGCAGCACGAAAGTCAAAGCAGAAAGTGAGTAAAACAAAGAACACAAAATTGAAACGTGGTTAAAAAGAGAAAACACGAGTAAATTAGACGCGGGAAATATGAAATAAACAAAAGCAAATACGAAGAAGGTAGGCGGCGCGAAAAGAGCAAAAAAAATAAAGTTGGTTGGTAGCGAAATAAACGAAAAGCAGAAAAAGACAAATGAAAAACGTCGAACACGAGTGCAAGAGCAGAAAGCGATGGGCACCTTGGGAGGCGAACGGATTAGAGCGAATGGATTCGTTTGGTCGGAAGACGGCAAGCGGACGGCCCCGATCGAAATTGTAAAGTCTGGCGGGCGCTCGCCGGCCGGCCGGGCGGGCGGCTTTTCTTTGACCGGCGGTCCGGCGGTTTCGGGGAGCAACGCGTGCGCCCAAACGGACCCAAAAACCGACAAAAATGTCGGACATCCTTGCTGGACGTCATTTTGATTTAAACGGGAGGACACGTAATTATTTCTTACCAGGGAAGTGACTTTGGATAAGGTGGAGTTTTTATACGGGCTATATACCATTCGATTCGTCTCGTCACGCTGATTCTAAAAACGTAATTCGTTTCTGCTCAATCCTCTTAGAAGTCGAGATACGGCCACGCAAAGTCCACGCAGGTGCCCACGCAGAAACCCACGCAGGTGACCACGTTTCTCCGCTGGTTTTGCGTTTCACACCGTCAAACTTTCCACGTGGAAAGGACATACAGAGAGCAACATTTTGATGTATAATTCACCACCTGAAGTTACGTTATCGGTCCGTAACGAGCCAACCTGCGTGGACATCGCCTTTCAGTCCTGTACAAAAAGTTTTGAAGTCTTGGAATTTTGGTCAAAAAGGTCGATTTATACCCTCCTGACCATCATACAAGTCGATTAGAGCAAAAAGGAGGTTACCCGAACTTCAAAAAGCGAAAAGTTGCGGCCGAGGCGGATTCGAACCCGCCTCGGCCTGCTGCCGCTCGCTTGCCCCGCAAGCAGCGCCGTAGACCACTCGGCCATTTGTCCCAAACAGTAACCCGTCGAAATCCGGGATCACAAAGCAAAACTTCAACTAGCGTCTCCAGTGCAAAAACGTCCCCGGACGGGCGCAAAAAAATTTTCGCGTTTTTTGGCGTTTTTGGCCTCCGCGCGAAGTTTGCACGGGATTTGCACGGAGCACCTGCGTCGACTTTGCGTGGCCGTATCTCGACTTCTAAGAGGATTGAGCAGAAACGAATTACGTTTTTAGAATCAGCGTGACGAGACGAATCGAATGGTATATAGCCCGTATAAAAACTCCACCTTATCCAAAGTCACTTCCCTGGTTAAGAAAACACGCAGACCACGACACTGCAGTGGAAGGGAACGCGGGGAACAGTTTTTCTTGAACGAGACTCGACGAATCTCGGAAATTCCTTTTGTTTCAAGTTCTGTGACCCAAAAAGCAACGATTGTGTTAGTAAAATGTTCAAATTCGTCTCATTAGTTGAGATAAAACCATCTGAATCATCACCCGCTAGGGTCTCCTCTCGGGAAGAGGTCCCGCCGCGAAAGTATCCGCCCCGGCGGTGGCGAGCTGCAGCACCCCGCTATTCCTCACTTTCCACGGGCTGAAAACGCCGTGACTCGTTTTATTAACGCACTTTTTTCGTTGCGCATTCGAAGTTGACTTCGGGGCGAGAGAGGCGGCGAGCAGCCAGTCGCTCCCCTTGCTCCCCGCTCCTAGCGGTCGCCTTCTTTTCTCCCCTCTCTCCTCATTCCTCTCCCCCACCGAGTGAGCGGTCGGTCCGGTCGTTCGGCAAACGCGCTTCTCTTTGTACTTCGTCGAACGTTCGCCTTTCCTGTTTGTAAAATGCGACGAGACGGACAAGGACCAAACGTGTGTTCTTGCTTCTTCTCATTTGTCTAATTCATCCGCCCATTCCAGAAGCCCCACCAAAGGTCCGTCAGCAGCATATTCCTGCCCGCTGTGGTTCAACCATCCGGACATCATCAAGCGCCTCCGGGACACAGAAGTGACCTCTGCTCCCCACCGTGGACTCCGAAAGCGACGGCCATCTTCTGTCGACGTGCTCGCTGCTCAAGACTGCCGGTAGGTCGCTTCAATCAGGGCGACGACGCTCTAATGACTTCTTTTTGCAGTACGTGGCGCTTCTTCGACCATCCGAACGGGCTGGAGATGATCGCTTCGAACTCCTCCTGCGCTGTCACTTCTTCGCCTTTCGCAAGTCCACCGCCCTCCGTTCACTCGGGACGAGACAAAGAGTGATTTCTTTCGGTGAGTCCCTCCTCCCGTCCTCTCGTCTCAACTGCTTTCAGCAAACGGCGGTGATCACGAGGTAGGAGCGCTTCAACCCATTGGCCGCCTGTCAGGAAGTGAGTGACACGTTCTCTTCCTCCATTCATCACTCTTTTTCAGTAGCTTCTCCGTCCTTTCCGCTGCTGACTTGTGTGCGAGACACCTGCCACCAAGTTCACGACACTTTCAACGAGCTCCAGACGTTGTGCACGTGGTGAAGTCGGCGGGGCGTGCACTTGAAAACGTGCACACACGACGTTGGAATGCTCGAGTGCGATCGGGCTGACGTGCCACGACCAAGACACTTCACTGCTTCCACCAGCTAGCGGTCGAAGAAAGTGAGTACGCTGCTCTTTTTCAAATCACAAGCCGCGCTTTGCAGCAGAGTGAAGTGCGTTGCGGTTCGCCTTTCCGTCCGCCTCCAAGGGTTCTTCCGGAATGCGCACTGACCGGCGGCAAAGCGGTACGTTCTCTGCTTTCATCTTCGCTTATTCCTTTTGCAGAACAGCCCGGGCGAGCACGAGGAAGCTCGAAAGGGAAAGTGGGCACTCCGTTTGGATCATCCACTTGCGGACGAGATCCACGTGGAAAGGCAAGACACTCCGCTGCATTCGCTGGGCGGCCGCCTGCAGGCCGTGGTGGTCGCGCGGTTCTCAAGCCGCCCGCTTCCGGCGACTGAAGTCCCGGGCGATTGGAACGACCGTCTACGATCCAGCAGGCCGTCCGCTTGCTGTTCGGAGATGCGAAGCAGACGCCCACTCAGACACAAGGTTCCTTCTGCTCCATCCTGCTCTGCTCGTTCTCGTCCGCTTTCAGACCACTCCGACTGCTTCTGCTTGGATTCGATTGCGAAGAGATGAACCGCCCTTTGTTCCTACTTGTTTGTGCGAGCAAGAAGAACAACTCCGAGCAAGAATAAACTCGTTCACAAAACGCAACCACTTGTGTCTTGAAGCAAGAAGGTGTAGGTGGTTGAAGTCCTGCCAACTGAAAATGGATTGGTTGCGAAAGAAGACGGATTGGAAGCAACGGGACATGGCGGGCGGGATTTCCGCTTCCAAGCGATGGAGCTAAAAGGAAACAACCGTTCGCTCTTCGTCCTCCAATTTCTTGCCGCCCTTCCTGCGCTCCGAGTGTCACCGACATGGCGCAGCCCTATTAAAAGGAAAATGGTAGTCAGGCTTCATTCCTGCAGCTCCGCTTGCCCACCGCGCACTCCAAACGGGAGTCAATTTTGGAGCGGTCGGCCGAATGCTCGACCGCAAATCGATGGAGCAAGCTCGGGGTTTTCCGCTTGCCAAGAGTGGAGAGAACATTTCTGACGTTCGAATAGCCATCGCCGCTACACCGCATCACGAACAAAAAGCCGGGAACACCGGCGTCTTGTTTTAGCTCCGACCCGCTTCTTTCCGACCGCAACGGACTGTTCCGTATTGAGTGGGCGAACGATCGCTCGCGTACCCGCTCGTCCACAACCCGCCGGATTTCAACGAAGTTTATTCACCGCGCAGGAACAAAAGGGGGAGAACAAAAGCAAACTGTTGATTCCTTGCGCTCGATCGCCTCACTCCTCGTGGGTCGCCTCTTGCGTCTTGTCCGTCTTGACGCCGTCGACCGACTTCTTGCCCTTCTTCTCGGCCTTCTTGTCCTTCTTCTTGGGCTTCTGGTCCTTCTCCTCGTCGTCGAAGTCCGAGATGATGTCGTTGTACTGCAAGGAGAGGATGAGAAGAGGTGTGGGCGGAGAACTCGCCTGCGGATAGTCGTTGTTGCGGCGCTTCGCCTTCTCCTCGGCAGCCTTCTTCTGCAACAAACGAACGGACGGGCGGGGATCGTAGAAGGCTTTGGAGAAGAACTCACCGCATCCAACGGGTCGACTTCGGCTTCTTGAGTGGGCGCCAACTCCAAAGTGGCCGGCTTGGGGTGGGCGGGCTCCAACTTCGACATGCGCGGGTCGGCCGCCGACGGCTGCGGGGCGGCGCGCGTCGCTTCGGTGGGGGCGGGGGCGACGGGGGCCGCCTCCACGGTCGAGACGTCGGTGGGCGGCTTCTTCGCGGGCGCCCGCTCGTCGGCCGTCTTGCGGCTGCCGCTCGGGACCTCGCGGCTGGGCGCCTTCTTGTCGCTGGCGGGCTGCGGATCGCGGGACTTGGCGCTCGGCGGGCGGTCGGCGACGTCCTTCGCGGCCTCCGCGTGCGGCACCTCCTTCTCGATCTCGTGCTCCTTCTTGCCCTTGGGCGCCTTCGCCTTGCGCTTCCGCCACAGGCACGCGCCGCCGCCGATGGCCGCCGCCGCCACGGCGCCCAGAAGCACGAGGCCGGCCCTGCAACGAGCGGCTGGACGGAGTGGAGGTGCGGGACACTCACGTGATGATCAGGGCGATCTTCCACCACGCGAAGCCGCCTTCGTTCGTCTTGGCGTTCGGATCGAAGAAGGCCGCGTTCTTCTGCAACGGAAGTGGGTGCGAGGGGAGTGGAGGGAGTGGGAGAACTCACGAAGATGGCCGTCAAGTCGGGCACCGCTTCTTCGAGCTGCACGGAGAGCTCCAGCACTTGCTGCCCCGCCTGCTCGACGAACGGCTTGCACGAGAGCGGCGGGTGCGTGTAGCGCGGAGCGCCCGGCGGACCGTTGTCGCCGACCATTGTGAGGGTGCTCTCGGTGCCCGTGATCGAGATCGGGAAGATGACGCCCTGGTTGACGCCTGCAAGCGGTGGTTGAGAACGAGAGGCGAAAGCGTACCAATTTCGATCCTCGCGGACTCATCCGTAGGCATAATCGTCCCCTTGATCACGCAGTTGCCCACCTTGATCGTGATCCTGCAAAGGAAGAAGTTAGGCGATAGAGGACCGTTCGGCTTTACCTAACGTTCCTTCCGTTCTGCTCCTTGGGACGGTCCCACGTGGACGCGAACTTCGGCTCTTGGAACACGAGAGCGGCCTCGACTTTCGGCGACGTGCCCGCGTACTTCCTGCAACGAGACAGGGATGAGGGAGGGGATGAGCAGAAGGAGGGGCACTCACACGTCGCTTCCACTCGTTTCGAAGCCCACCGGCGGTTCGACGGCTTCCGAGCGGGCGGGCAGCAGGGCGACCGCGAGGAGCAAGACGACCGTCGGCTTCATTCTCGAATCCGACGACCAAGGGAGCGGGAGGAGCGGGGAGGAGCGGAGAGAGCGATCGGGAGAGCGGACTGGAGCGAAGACTGAGCGCCGCGCTGCTCGTCGGCCGCCTTTTATTCGCGCGGATTTGCATCGGAAGAAACGAGCGGCGATGCAAATTCGGGAAGATTTCGGCGAACCGCCCTACGGGGGACGTTCGACGGAGTTCTCGGTGCGCGAGACGAAGACTGTGGAGTTCTCGACTGTTGGGACGAAAAAAGAACGTGTGTTCGCTGTCGATTTCGTTCGCTCCGTTCACAACCGGCCGCTCGTTTTCCGTCCTCGAGGCAAAAAGCCGAGCTTCCTGGCTACCATCCAGACACTCGTTCGTTCACGTGCCCTTCAGGATCTCCACTTTCAGTGGCGGCTCGTTACGCGCAAAAATATGAAAAGTGAAGACGCTAAAGAAGGCGCTGACTTCTACGGAACAAGGTCGTGTTCTTCTGTTTGAGTCGACGACGAACAGCAGTCGAAAGGACGAAAAAACGAACCGAATTTGCATCCGACCGTCAAGCAGCCACCTTCGTGTTCTCTTCTGCTTTCATTTCACGCACCGCACGAGCAGCCGGCGGGTCGTCTCGTGCTGAAATCGCCGCTTACTCACCCTTCCCGACCGGGCGCTCCGTTCGGTCTTCAGCTTCGTCGTGATGCTCGCCGCTTGGACGTCGCTTCTTTTCGTCGTTTCGCTGCGAAGGGCCGCTGGATCTTCGGGCACGACGGAGAGGCGTGTTTTTCGCTTCTTTCTGCTCGAAACTCCCGCCTTCTTTCGTTTCAGCCGACCGATGGCGCCCGAGATCATTGCGCTCGTGTGCGTGGGCGTCGCGCTCTTGTTGCTGTCCGTCGTCTGCTTCTCTTCGTTTTACGCGGTCGGGTGGGCGGCGGCTCGGTCGAGGCTTTCTTTACGTGAGTCCACACACCGCTCGTGCCGGCTGCTCATCGATCCTTCTTTGCAGCCATCGAGGACGGCAACCGGAAGACACGACAGTCGACGGTCGGCGACAAACGGGCGGCGAAACGAGTGAACGAGAGGCCGCGGTCGAAAGAGCTGCGGACAATGCGGGTGCCTCAAGTTTCGGTCATTCCGCGCCGCCACCGAAAGTAGCCGTTCGTGTTCGCTCGTTTGGATCGATCGGGGAATAAAGTCGTTCGCTCGCCTACTGAAGTCGGGTGGGCGGCACTGCGTCCACTGAAGCAAACCGGCGGCAACGAAAAGTTGTCACTCGGACGAACAGTCGAGATGGCCGCGAATCTCCAGCCTTCTCTCACGGGGATGATTTCCGCTTGTCTCCTCCTGCTCGCCGCCTCCTTTCGTTCGTGGCCGCCGGGGACGCGCAGCAGGGAGCCGAAAGCGGTGGGCGAGGCCGCGAGTGTCCGAACAAATCGACGACAACGCCCGGATGGCCGAAAGACGGAGGAGCGGCCAAATGACTACTGTGCAGCTCTGCACCGACTTGCATCCATTGGCGCATGAAGGAGCGTTCAGCTGGCGCGACCCGCTCCACCACCAGAGATCGACGGTTTGCAGCCGCCGTTCATGACGATAGAGAGCCGCGACGCCCCCTGGGGTCTTTGAGAATGCGATGAATAGGAAATGGAATCTGCCCAGCTGAACGCTTGCGTGGATCATGAGCGCTGCAGTTCGGAAGCCAAATCTTCTCTTCAAACACGAATAGAAGCAGGAATTCACCGCCGAGCAGAAGGTACTTCCGCGACTCGACGGTCGTCTGCAAGCTCCGCGGTCTAAGGAAATTTTCGCGCACTCGGTGTCCTGCTGTTCGAATTGCAGTTGACCGGGCGGTGCGGGAAGAAGCCGGGCTATCAAGTCGAAGGGAACGTCCCGTCTGCATCGAAGCAGGCGGTTTGGAGCCATTCCTTGTGTTCGCCACTCCAAAGCAGTCAGAAGTGGCGGCAATAGAGGATTCGCTTTGTGTACTCCCGGAAGCTGCCCGTCGGTTGCTCGAGGAGGTAGCCGACAGGACGAGGGCGAAGCCTACAATCAGCTAATCGCTGTTGTTTGCAAATCCATAAGAGCGTTCTTTAACCTGCGGTGTCCGACAGGCCGAGCAGCAACAGACGGGTTTATGCTGCCAATTCTTGAAACAACGCTGCCTTTCGCTCGCTTAGTCGTCGATGAACTGTCCGCTTCCTTGCGTTGATCAGAGGACGGCGTGACTCACTGAAATCAACACCCGCAACCAATTGCTTCTCCTCGTTTGTGGCCTACGCAATTGCAGGTTGGCGACGAAGTTGTGGCCCCGCTTCGAGTTTTCCGTCGAGTTGGTCGCGTGGATTCGAAACGCCAACCGATCTCGCGTCGATTTCAAGTGGGCGATGAGCTGAACGAGATGGATGAGTGAAGGCCATTGTCTTTTGATTGTTGAACGTTGTGGTCGTGGAGAGAGCGTAGCTTGCGCGCCACTTCGCTTGGCGGCGTGCTCAAGCGTTCGGAAGAAACACTCGATGGAAGACGGCGAATCCAAAGGAAGAACTCACCTCTCGCATTTCCGCCTTCGCTTTCGGACCCAATCGCTCGGATTGACGGCGAATAGTGGCGGCCGTTCGGTCGAAAGCGGAGCGCAAAATCGCCGAAGAAATTGGCGCCGCCGCTCGCGGCCGTCGGAACAAAACGCGACCGTTCGGCGGCGCCTCGGCGATCTCCGCCGCCACCAGCGACTGGCCGGCCGTCCGTTCGGGCAGTTCGCCTTCGATTCGATTGGATTGGTTGATTGAGACGAGCGCGAACTCACGACTAGGGATGGCAAATGCCCGGGCAGCTGAAATTTGCGGGCAGGATGCCCGGGCAGCTGCCCGGGCAGCTGCCCAAATGCCCAAAATTTATGGGCACGTGGAAAAATCGCTCGACTACTGTATTTAAACACTTATTGTTACTTAAAATTGGGTTTTTTTTGACTATTTATAGCTTTAACAACACGTTAACTAACATTCGGCAAGAATAGAATAAAAGAAACAGCCATTGCATGACCATCAGGGTTTATGACCGGATGGATCTAAGAGGGTACCCTGATGAAATTTTCGAAAAAATTTATTTGTTTATTTTTGTGCGCAAACAACTTTTATGTCTACGAAATGTTTACTAAAACAGTTCTCCTTGCCGCCCGATCAAAAAACAGGTAGGTTTTACTTAAATTCTTCGAAAATCCCCCTTAAAATTGGTGATCCAAGCAAAATCTTGTTCAAAACACGATGTTTAACACGTAACTTGCACTAAAAGTCCTAGAAAACTTGCAAAGATTACTTATCTGTGCAATAAAAATGCCAAAACCGTCGGTAAAATGTTTTTTTCACGTGCCCACTTTTTCGCTGCTGCCCGGGCGATTTTACCTGCCCGGGCACGTGCCCGGGCAGCTGCCCACTCCAAATGCCCGGGCAGCTGCCCGGCTGCCAACCCTACTCACGACTCAACTCGCGATCGAAAGAGCGGAACGTTTGGACGAACAACCGCCGCATTTCCCCCGACTCCACCGTTTTCCTCCGCTCTCCGGCTGCCGGGCGACCCACGCGACGACCTGCGGAAGGAGCGGAGTGAAGCGATGGGCGGAGAACGAACCTTCTGCGCGTGCTGAGTGTCCATGAGGAGGGCGAAAGAGACGAGCAGCGAGTTCGCGTTGTCAACGCCCAAATAAGGAGTTCTTTCGGCGCCGATCGCTCCGCCCGTTCGGCCCACGAGCGGAGAAGACGGGCGGACGCTGGAGAGTTGGGTCGACTGGAACGAGAGGAATGAAGCGTCTTTTCGACCTGCAGGCTTCTCCGCCCGCCCACTCACTTCTTCCCTCCAGCTCCTCGCCCACGTGTTCGAAGAAGGGCAACAGAAACGAGCCGTCGGGCACCTTCGACCCGAGAGTGGCGGTCGAAAGGACGACGAAAGCCGCGGTGAGGAGCAGAACGAGGAGCTGCAATATTTTCCAGGGAGTGGCGTGTAGCGAGTGTTCCCGGCTTAAATCCCGCCCGATCCCGACCGCCTGCTCACCGGAATGTCGCTGGATTCTGCCCACCTCACAAAACTTGCTCGTTCGCGTGTTTTCGAAGTGGGTCGGTCGGCTGGCGGTCACACTCGGTTGAACGGAAGAAATGGGCGGCTGGTGTTTGCTCAAACACGGATGTTTGCTTTTGACTCACCTCAACGGTCGGTTGTGAACCGCAGAACTTGCGATGCCGCTCGCTCGTTTGGGTGGTGAGGATTGGATCTCGTTTCGCTCAATAGCGAAAAGATCTCGTTGATAAAAGAAATTGATGTTGGAAAGAAAGTTCTTGACGAGAGCAGTCGCTCAGGACCCGACCGTCACAATCTCGCGGACTAACAAGACGGCCCTGGGTTCAGAATTCGAGCAGATCGGGAAATTGTCGCCTTTTGCTGTCCTTTCCCATTCACTCCTCTCCTGCGATAAAGTCACTTATCCTCTTTTTTCGCCCACTGCGGCTATGCCGCCATTCTTCCCCAGAACGCCAAAACCTCCTCGTTGAGCGGCCAACAGCACCATCGAACGGCCGCCGACCCCCACATCTTCCAACAGCAACGAGGAGCTTCCGGCGACCACGAGCTGTTTAAAGCGGGATCTCCGGTCATCCACTTCCCTTCGTCGTCCGGTTGGCCAGGGTGATGTGTGCTGGAGGACGCGCGGCCAACCTTCGTTGTAGTCGACGTCGAGCGGAACGAACGTATTTATTCCTCACTCATTAACAGCACAAAGCAGAGCCCTCGGAAGAAGAGAGCACGTAATTCGACTAGCAACGATTGTAGTCCTGCACGCCGCGCGCGATGTCGTTGCTTCAGCGCGAGATGCACGCCTGGTTGTTCGCCTCTTCGCCGGCCAGCTCGAGAGGCGCGCGCACTTGGAGCGGACCGGCCGGACTCGGACTCCACGTCTCCCAGCGGTCGGTCCAGCGGACGGAGCACGTCCACGTGTCGCTTGTGTTGCAACGATGCATGCTGCACGAGAGAGAGGATCAAAGGGAAGAAGGCGGCACTCACAGGATGATGTAGATCTTGTTCGGCCAGAGCCACTCCGATTCGGCGCCCTGAGCACGCCAAATCCCCTGCTAGTTGGTCGTGGTGACGTCGCACAAGTCGTCCCGGTCGAGGGCTGAACGGGGGAATGCGAGGGAATGCGGAGGATGGAAGCCGGCACTCACGGTTGTCCCAGCCTGCAAAGCGGAGAGTGAACGAGGGAGAAGCAACGTGCCAACTCACCGCCGTCCTCCTCGTAGATCGCCACCAGCTGAAACGAACGGAGGAAAATTGGCTGCACGTGCGTCCTCTGCAAACCCCCTCGTTGTAGGGACGACTCTCGCACAGCACTTGTTGTTGGAGGCGGTAGTAGGCGACGACGCTCTCCACCGCAATCATCACCGCCACAACGAACAGAACGCCGAGGAGCAGAGAGCGAGCGGCCGCCATCTCGGAGGGCGTGCACACGATCGAAATGAGCGACGAGCGGCCGGCCGGCCGAGCCGAAGTGGACTTGCCGCGAAATTCCGCGCGTTCGAAAAGCAGCGAGTTTTGGCCGCACAAGCGAGCGGCGTCTTCTAACCGGCGGTTCGTTCGTCTGACGAGTGGAATCACTGGATTCGTGGAAAAGCGATTTGAGCTCGATGCGGAGTGTGCACGGCTGTTCGATCGCCTCAACGCCGGCCGCCCCCTCGTCGCCCTGCCGACCGAAACGAATGACGTGCGGTTGCTCCAATTTCTTTGTGCACTTTGAACCGTCGATTGCTTCGATCGGAACTGCGAGGCAACTCGACCGTCTTCTTTTGGACGAATCGATCGAACAAAAGAGCGCCCGCTCCGCCCAGCTGCGGCTAAAAGCCGCCGCTTCCGCTCTCCGAGCAACAAGTTCTCGTAGCCGAGTGGTTACGGGCGCGGATTGCGGTGCGGTCGGGTCGCTGGTTCGTAGCCGGTTAGTGAGTTCGATGTGCTTAGTTGATCAAGTGAAGTCGGGCAGTGTTTAGGGTTCACTGCGCCGTACAGCGATTGATCGTTGGACGGTACGTCCCCTTTCAACATAGCATAAGACGACTAAACTTGCTGCGAACTTGGTTGACTCGTTCGTATCTCGACGCGCCTTGTCGGCTGAACACCCGAAACAGCGGAGACTTCGTGGGCTCCTCTGGCGCCAAGAGGCTGAATGGGTGCAGGCACGCTAGGGTTTGCACCTTTTGGTTTTGATTTCGGTTTAATTTGTTGAAAGGACGCGAATGGTGACGTTTTTGGAGTGGATTGCAGAGGGCTGCAGAGGCGAATGTCCCAGCTAGCCGTCGCAAAAAGGAAGGCTGTTGGTTGTTTGATTGGCATCTGCCGTTGTTTAGCGAGTAATCAAAAGCTGCAAGAACAAGCAGACAGCTGCCTCCTGTCGGACTACACGAATTTGCGGCTCGACTTCTCCGAATGCCGCTCGCAAGGAGATTCCGACTGCTAGCGAGAACGAAGAGGCAACCGTCTCGTACAAGCAGAATCTTACCGCCATTGCCGTTCTTTCCAACGCTTTCCAGTTGTTGGCACGGCCGCATTCACAAGCTGGCCAAGGCTCTTCGCTGCACTCACTGCATGTCCTCTTCCATTTTTTGGCAGCGGCCGGTTGCGCGCATTCTCCACTCATTGGTGCTTGCAATTCGACTCGACCGAACAAACGAAAGAAAGCGGCGAAAATGCGGCCAGTCGGCAATCGGGTGCTTCGTCCCGGCCGGTCGCTCTCCTTCCTCCCGCTCATTCCTCTGCTTGCAGCTCACTTCCCGCTCGATCGGCCGTTCGCTTCGCCGAAATGCGGGCGCCGCTGTGGATCTTCGGCGCGATCCTCGGCCCCGTACTTTTCGGACCGCCGCCGCTGGACGCCAAGTTCCTCTACGATCCGGCGAACACGCAGATCGACAGTTGTGTCGAAGTGGACACGAAACACGTCGGATGGAGCGAATTGCAAGTCGCTGGCGTCCTTCACTCCCATGACTTTCTCTTTTAGTGACCTGAAAAATTGCGCGTCGACCACGATCTACGTGCAGTGGGACAAGGCGTATGGGCTGGTTATGGACCCCGATATCCCACTTGGATCGAGGTGAGTCCTTCCGTGTTTTCATTGCTGATCCCGTTTGCAGCGTTACGCTGGTCATCAACGGCGAGTGCACGCTGACTATCGATCCCGGTGAGTACAGCGACGCCCGCAGAAATATCCTTAGGGGTGAGCACCTTCCGATGGCTGTCGTTCCTGTCCAGCTCCTGTTTTTAGACGGCAAGAGTATTGCTGACGCCTATCGGATCGGAAAAGATGGAACGCTCAACAATATGGCCTGGGACACCGGAAAAGATGTCCAGTTCTGCAAGGGTAAATCGCTGCGAAACGACGTCGGTGACGGAAAGCACTACTGGACCAGCATCAAGTACGAGCACAACGGCAACATCGTCGGGTTCCGTGTGAAGGTAATTCCTTCTCGCTTTCCGTTCTTTCTGTTCCACTTTCAGCGGTCGTTCGATCCCCGAATGTCTTTGGAGGTCGATTTTGGCGAGTACTTTCTGTCCACAACGCCGACCACCACCACCACTTCGTCAACGACAACCACGACGTCGACAAGCACGACGACCTCGGTGAGTTTTCTTTGTTCTTTCATTCGCGTTTTCTTTAGACCACCACAAGCACTACGACTACGACTTCAACCACCTCGACGCCGTCCACGACCGTAAGACGCCCGACGAGTTTGGTCTCACTTTTCGTCGTTTCTTCAGACCTCCACGACTTCGACCACCACGCCGACGACTCCGACCACGACGAGCACAAGCACGAGCACTTCTACGTCCACTTCTACGTCTACGATCACTTCAACGACCTCTACGACGACCACCACCAAGCTCGTGCCGTCGACCGCCGCTTCGGACAGCAAGACGAGCGGGAAGGTGCGAGTTGGAGGAAAGAAGGCGGCCGTTGGAGGCGGAAGTGGAGGCGAGTTGCCGCTCTTTCCTGCTCCTCACGCTCATCCCCCGCATTTCAGTCGGAACGGTCGTGTTCTCGGCGTTGGCGGCGGTCGGGGCGATGGGAGCGATCGCGAGCGGAGTGTCGATCGTCCTCGTGCTCAGCAAGCGGATCTTCAAGCCGCCCACTCCGCTCGTTCGTCCGGCGCTCAAGTGAAGGAGCCGCAGAAGCCGTTTGAAGCAAGGAGTCCCTTTCTTTGCGCTTGTTCTTGTCCGTGCGTTCATGTGGGAGAGATTAAAGTTCGTTTGATTTGGTACGTAGCACGTGAATCCTTGAATCTCCAGTTCTTTTCGTTCGGGCAGCTCGCCAGAACGAGGGCAGTCGCTCAACTTCAAGTGTCACGCGCTGACGGCCGCGGCAGCTGGAAGACAGCGGCAAACAAAACCGTTGGATCTGGCGCCAAGACCAACGATCAGACGAAGAGCGGCTACACGCGGACGGACGCCACTCAAGCGGCCGAAGAGCGCACTCCAAAGCACTCGAAGACGCCGAATGCGAAGGGACAGGCCTTCCGCGGGCAGGGCACCGGCGACGTGAGTTCCACTCGTAATCAGCCGGCTGTTCATTCCTTTTGCCGCTGCAGATCAATCGCCACGAGCTGATTCTGACGGGCGGCGGAGGCGGCAAGAAGTGAGCGGGCTGTTCGTGTTCCACTCCAGTCCCATCTATCCTTTTTTGTTCTCCCCCGAGTGGAGGGTTTCTTTTCCTTTAGCAAGTGTGAAATTAAATTGGATTCGTCGAGTTCTCGTCGGCAAGAGGCTGCCCGCTGCGATCGTTTGAATGAGGGACGTGATCCAAACGTCTGCCGTGAGAAGGCGGCACGCAAGCGAATTGCAAGTCAATGCCGACAACAGGAAGAAACCTCACCGTGCGGGCAAAGAAGAGTGGGTATCCATTAAGGTTGCTGGTGCCTGGACGAGTGGGAGAGCGGAGAGTCGAAAGAGGTTGAGCGGCTATAGTCGGCGTCGATTGAGGATCCGATTGCTGGCAGTTTCATTGGCAAATCGACCCGCTTGTTGCGTGGTGAAAGCAGGGTTGTCGGACAACACAAAGGACACGTCCTCGCAATCGCTTCTTTCGGGTCGTCCCCACCGCGTCGCATTCGAGCTTTCAGTCAGTTGCGGAGAAGCATGTGTGTTTGGAATGAATCCGAGCGCTTCCTCTCGCTTCTAATCACCCGCTGAATTCTCGCTCCTCTTCGAGTTGAATGTCGTTTACTGTTCGTGCAAGAGAACAAATTGATTGTTGTAGCCGGCCACTTGCAACAAGCGATTGGGGCTCACTCGCTCGATCGAGAGCACAAGTCAATCAGCCCGTACAAGAATCCACCGATCAGGCGATCGAGCGCTGGAACTGGTGGAAGTACTCGTCCGTGCGGTCCTCCCGTTTGGTCCACTCGCTGGCCGCCTCTGCGCCGCGCAGTCGGTGGAAGACGACGAGCAGGAGGAAGTGGGCGAAGATGGCCGTGGTGCGGGCCTGAAGCCAAGAAACGAACGATCGAACGTCGATTGCCGGGGGCAACTCACGGCATTCGTGCTCTCCTCCACCGAGTTGGCGGCTAGAAGGAGCAGGGCGTCTGCAGACCGTAGGTGAGCGAATTCACCAGCGAAAACGGGAGAATCAGGCCGCACGAAATGCGGAGCTCGCGCAGCGCGAACGAGCGCTCCAGATCGTAGCGGGCGTCGGCCACTGCGCGGTAGAAGCGGGCGATGCGCCGCCGGCTCACGAGCAGCAGCACGATATCGCCGCCGCTGGTCGCCAAGTCGAGCAGCCAAAAGACGAGCGAGTGGTGGAAGGCCGTCGTGCGCCCGACCGCCCGATTCGTTTGGATCCCCGAGCAGTAAGGCGAGTCGGGCGGCGCCGTTCCCCGCACTGTCCAGTACGCAGCGAAGGGCAACAGAATCTGCGCGAAAAGCCACTCGACTACGCGGGATCAGCGGAACGAACCAAACAGCCGACCAGCACGACGCCCACAAACCTCCTCCGATGGCGGCGGTGCGGGAGGGCGACGAGCGATCGCTCGAGCAGGAGCGCCAAGTGGAAGAACGGGAACACGAACTAAACGGATCAGCTGGTGCTTCTTCTGAACACTCGGGCCATTCGGGCGAGCAGCTGTTGGAGTGACGGGTTGAACGGTGAGTTTGCTGCGAATAATGTGCGATGAATACAACGGTTTGCCAGCTGGAGTGAGAGAATAGCGAACTCATTTCTCCTTTTGATTCACGACCTTTCCGTCTGCCCGCCAACGAGCCGCCCAACCCGCCACTCCAAGAGCTGCCCGTTAAAAAACATTCTATATTCGAAAGACTCCAGTGATTAGAAGACCCCGGTTGTTTAAAAGAAGCACTAGCTGCCGACTAAAAGCGACCTATCCGCGTACATTCAAGAGAGCGGACGTGTGGACGTTGGCGAAGAAACACGTGCGGCCGGTCCACACGTACGAGCAGGCCGACAGGTCGAGGGCGTACGTGACCTGAAAGCGGCGAATGGAAGCTCCCAGAAGACGAAAGGAGTGCCCACAATTCGGTAGCCGGCCAGCGACAACCGAGCGGGCAGTACGCGAAGCCGGCGCTCCAGACCAGCTGCTCAACGTTTGATCAATGGAATCCACTCGTCTCACCGCTCACCTTCAAGTCGCCGCTCACGAACTTCAGCACGCGCCACACGAACGGCGTTCACAAGTACGCGCGGAGGCCGACGAGGGCGAGCAGGCAGACGGCCGCGTGGACGACGTTCAGCGCCAAAATTCGCGCCGAGCGGTTCGTCGCGTACGCCAGCGCGCACAGCGGCGACTCGGCCGACATTCCGTTCAATTTGCGGAGTGAGAAAGTGGGAACGTGCTTGCTTCTTTCGGGCTAGAGGCGAGAATGTTCCTCCGTTTGGTACGAATCTCGGATGAGTGACCGGCGGCTACAATCTTTTGTGCTCCTGACCTCGCAATTGTGGGGCTTTTTTCGACCATTCGGGAGTGTTCTCGCTTCACGCATGCCCACAACCGTTTCGCTCTTACCCAAAACATGGATGCAACATTGAATTATGGAGAAGACGAGCAGTCGAATGCAGCAAGAAAGCAGAGAAGCGACGTCCTCCAATCCATTGAGTGGCGGCGCCCCGCTGGCTACATTTCGTGCGTGCGGGCGTTGACGTCAGAACAGCGGCTACAAGACGGGAGTTGCGTAAGAAGAAGTGAGTAACCGACGGTGAACGTCTTTCGTTCGGGAAAACTTCTCGGCGAGCAATCGGCCGCACCACTCGCTCAGAAAGAAGCACCAGAAGCGCACCGAAATGAGCGAACAGCCGCCGCAATGTGCGGGACGGCACGGATTGTTGACGGCGAGCAGGAGGCCGTGCCCCCGTTCGTCGGCAACACGAAGCGGTCGCTCGAGCGGAGGACGGCGCCCGCCGGCTCGTTTCTTCGGCAAGGCTGCGCGGCGAGTGGAACCGATGGGACGAAATTACCCGTCGAAGAGGGCGGATCGACCGTTGGAGAGGAGCTTGGAACTTGACGAGAACTCGAGCGAGCAGGCGGGTCGACGAGAGCGACGTACTCACCGAGCAGAAAGCAACTAAAAACTAAGAAGCGGGTGATCTTGACGAAGAGACCTTCAGGCTCACCGCATCTCACTTGCTGCCCACAAATTCTTGCTAAACGGAAAGTGGGAGCAACCAACCGATTGGCGCCACTCACCGCGATGCAAATTCCGCCATTTCCGACCGGAACGCAAGTGGGAAGGCGGCCGGCAGCGATGGGAGCTCACTCGTTCCCGCCATCCGCTCTCCGAATCGGTCCGCTTTTCCCCTCGCTCTCCGCTCGCTCGAAGGATGAAGTCGGGCCTCGTCGTCCTGCTCGTCACCTCGCTGCTTGTCGGCTCCGATGCCGCCGACCCGCCGGCCGGCTTCAAGCAAGAGGGCAACAACGTGTGAGTCATCCTCCTTCATGCCTTTTACACCGGCTACCTCCTTGTTTGCAGCGTGTACATGGGCACGAAAAATGGCGAGGCCGAGCTGGTGTTCACGGGCGCAAATTTCGAATCCACGTGGGAGCACCCCAAGCAGGACGTCGGAAAACCTCCGTGTGTCGCCTTGCTTCTGCATCGCTCATCCTTTCGCTTAGGATCACGATCAAAGCGGGCACTTGCACGATCACAGGGACCGTCTATACGGATAACGCGTTCCTCCTCTTCGGCAAGCTTTTCTCTACCCAATTTCCAATCGTCGCTCCATTCAGAAAGCGATAGCTACTTTTTTCCTATTGTGATCACGGGAAACGAGAACAAAATCACGATCTCTGAGGGCGCAGGACGCAAAAAGAAGCCCGTCGACAACTGCCAGCCGTTCAGCAAAAAAGGCGACCAGCAGGTCGTGAAGATCTCAATCATGCTCGCAGAAGCACTTCCTGATCTGCGGGTCACATTCGTGAGTTTTCTCGCTTCTCTGCCTCTCACCCACTTGTCTTGCAGAAGGGCGCGTCGTTCAAGCCGGACGAGAAGCCGGAGGACAAATCGGGCGCGGCCGGAGGTCTTTCCTCGTGGCTGCTCGCTCTGATCATCGTGTACGCGCATTTTTTACGTCCATCATCTTCTCTTTCGTTGCAGTGGAGGTCTTGCCGTCGTCCTCTCGCTGCTCGGAGTGCCGGCGGCCATCGGCGTCGTGTGCTGGAAGCGCAACCGAAAGCCCGAGGGATCGAAGGATGTCGGAGCGGCCAGCCGGCCGAGGGGCTCCAAATCCGTGGGCAACCGGACGACGGACGAGCGCAAGGACGAGCAGAAGCCTCTCGTGCAGCTCGGACTGCCCGACCGGACGGCGCACGTCGTTTCGCCCGTTCCCGGCAGCAAGGGCAAATCGCGGCGCGTCCAACACGTGAGCAAATCGCGCGAGAAGCGCGGCCTTGCGATTCGCGACCCGCCGGCCACTCCCGCGACCGTCCCGAGCGCTCGACCGAGCTCCCACTTGGCGGTGAGCCCCTCATTCATTCGTCCCGCTCACTCTTGCTTGTTGCAGCCGGACGGCGTCTTCTCCACGGGGAACGCGGACAAGGAGCAGGGCAGCAAGAAGTGAGGACGCTGCGATGAGGATCGAACGGACGTTTCTTTTATTTCGTTTTGTGTGTGCACTCGCTGGTAAATGTGGTGGAATAAAGTCGTCTTAAAGAAGTGAGCTCATGAAGGTCAGTACCCTCCCCGACAGCTAAAAGTGCAGTCGGTGTTTGAGTATGTTCCCGATGTCCGCTCGATCCCAGCTTGGAGGTATGTGTAGAAGAGCTTGAACGTATAAAATCAATACAAAAATACTTCGGGCCGGTGGCCGATTTGCGGACAGCAGAGCGATTTTCTGCTTTGAGTGCGACAACTAAAAGTGCAGTCTTTTTTTGACCGCGGGTTTCTTTGACGTTGATTGTTTTCCGCGTTTGTTTTTGGTGTTATTTTAATCGTCTTTCCGTGCTCTATTGAATGGTGTGCTTTTTAGATGCTTTCGGACAGCGAGAAGCAACGAATTCGGGACCTTTACGTTCAGTGTGGAGATTGCAACAAAGTCGCCCGCCAGACTCCGCATTCGATCCACACGGTGCTGAAAGTGCTTCGAGGCATCCCGCGGAAGCTCCGCAAGCACCCGCCGACCAAGAAGAAGCTCGACAAACGGACGCTTTCGCAAATTCGGCGGCACGTGAACACCGAGCTGACGGCCGGCCACATGGTCACGTCGACTTCCATCAAAGCGGCTCTCAATTTGGACTGCCACCCGCGCACGATCGAACGAGCGATGAAAGACCTTCAATTCGTCTACGAGATCCAACGCCAGCAGATCCTCCTTTCGCCCGAACACAAGCGAAAACGTTTGGAGTTCGCCGAGCGCATGATCGACAAACACGTGGACGTCGACTCGTGGATCTTCACGGACGAGAAGAAGTTCAACGGCGATGGTCCCGATCACCTCGGCACGTACGCCTTCAAGAACGCGCCCAACTCCGTCCGCCAGAAGCGCCAAATGGGCGGAATCGGAGTGATGATCTTCGGGGCCGTCAGTCCGAAGGGAAATCTCTTCTTGAAGGTTCGTTACTCCGTTCCCGTCTGATCTCATGCATGTTTTCAGGTTGTGGAGGGTCGGTACAACTCGTCCAAGTACATCGAAGACCTGCGCAACGACGTTCTCCCGTGGATCCCTCCCCCTAATCCGTGATGTCCGTCCGGAACGCAAAACGGGTTTCACGCGCTCACAAAACCCACACATAACAAGTCGACTATGCTGATTACGAAACAGAAACCCGTTTTTTCAAATTCCAACGCGTTCCCGAGATATTGCAAGTAAAAGGTCAAAATGTCGCGATTTCTGGCCATATTCGGTCCGTTTTTTCGAGTACTTCCCGTGCTCCAAGTAACGTGAAATTTGGCATGCATGTAGATCTCGACGTCGTCTACCCGTTCCAATTGCCTGCTTTCCAAAAAAGAGTCGTTGTAGCGAGGGAGCGTCGTTCCCGCGTAGGCGGCTTTTAGGGTCGGTTTTTTGCGAGTATCTCCGAAAGTGGGCAGATTCACGATCCCAAAAAACTAAGCAACAAGCATCAGGCAATGGGTAATCAAGTGGTGTAAACAAATCCGCCAAAATCAAAACGGTTAATATCGAACCGGGGGGGTCGAACGTTTTGCCGCCGAAATTTTTTGCGGTTTTATGATTTTTTCATGCGGTTAATGAATCTTTTGGCGTTTTAAAGTGCGATAGACGTGTAGCAAATTTACTCAGCTACTCAGTAAAGCAAGAATTAAGCCGATCTGCCAATTTTGAGCGATGCTGCGGCCGTTTTAGTGTAACCCTGTCGAGACCATTTTACGCCGTGCGGTAGATCGATTTTTCTGTACTTCTTTTGCGGTTTAAGTGCTCAAAAACTGTTCAATAAGCATCAAAAACACTCGCTACACGGTGTCGAGAGTTAAACAACGACGTACGGAAGCAGGGAGCCGCCGAAGGCGGCGCCTATGCTGGTTCGACGAGAAATGCGCGCTCAGGCCTTCACCTATCAGCAAGACAACTGCTCCATTCACAAATCCCGGGCGACGATGAACTTCCTGGCTTCGCAGCGAGTCAGCACGATCGATTGGCCGTCCAAATCGCCCGATCTCAACATCATGGAGGACATTTGGGCGCAGTTGTGCCGCTCCGTCTACGCTCATGGGCAGTTCAACTCGAAGGCCGTGCTCATCAACCGGATCATGTCGAAGGCCCGCAAATTCGACTCGAAGATGATCCGCAAGCTCTATTCTTCCTTCTACAGGCGCCTGCGCAAAGTCCTGAAAGCGGAAGGTGGAGCAATCGAACGTTGAATTTTGACTGCACTTTTAGTTGTCGCTCTTGAAATGGATTAAACTTATTTTCTCTGCAGTTCGTCGCGGGTTTTGATTTCTTTGAACGTTTTCACGACCCACTTGGTCTACTTCATAAACAAGCCGGATTTGAGCTCGAGCGGACATCGGGAACATACTCAAACACCGACTGCACTTTTAGCTGTCGGGGAGGGTAGAGGCGCACGGCCGACGGCCGCAGCAGCCGCAAGACGGCCGACGGGAAGACCGCCGACGAGCAGCCGACCGCGGCGATCAAGGTGTCCTCCGGAGTGACGATCGCGATCGCCAACCCGAAGGCCTCCGCCGGCCGCAAGGACGCGCTGAAGACGGCCGTCGAGAAGAAGCCGGAGGGGAAGGCGGCCGTGAACGCGGGCGCGGTGAAGACGGGAGTCCAGCAGGCCGGCTCGAAACAAGCGGACAAGAAGCAGGGCGACAAGAAACCGGACCGAAGAAGCAACCGGCCGGTCAAAAGGTGAATTCTTCGCTTATCCACTCGCTCAATCTTCTCGTTTGCTCGTTGCAGGACGTGCCCGCTGAGCGGCAAGACTTCTGGGCTGTCGTCAGTCCTCCCACTTATCCCAGTTGCTCATCTCCGTCCTCTTGCAGATGCACAAGGCGAACTTCGGGCCGGAGTGGAAGGAGCGCCTCGGGTACTTCGATGAGGCGAAGCACGGCGCGTGGTCGGAAGCCGAGCGCAAGGCGGCGCTGCAGGCCGCCCAAGAAGCCGAGAAGAAGGCGGCCGCGGCCGCCACGCCCCACTCGAGCAAGGCGCCCGGCACGGAGCAGAAGTGAAGGCGATTGGAGGTTCGAAGAGCGTGTTTCTTTCTTTTTTCCTCTCTGTGCTGTGAATAAACATTCGAAACGAGTTGATGGACGGATTTCTTGAGAGAGCGGTTTCACACACGAGCTCTCGCAAAGAACAACAGCGGCCGATTGCTCGGCAAATTTCGGATCGAAACAGAACACAGCGCCAGCACACTTCACAGATATCACGCTGATCAAGCGCGAGTTTTTGTCGCCATTGTTTCGCGAAGGAAGACTCGAGCGGATCGAAAACGAGTGGTCAGTTACCTTGCGGTCAGGAGAACTTCACGACTAGCAATCAGCCCGCCCTTCACTCGAGAAGCAGCGGTTAGAGGGGAACCAAACGCTAAAATCAGCGAAGAGTCGCTGCACCCCGACGTCTTCGTTCTTGTCCTGCCGCTTTCAGCGGAAGCCACAAACCATCAGCCCGTTCTCGATCAATGAAGCTAGGGGCCGACTCCCCGTTGCTGCTGGACGAGTCGGCGGACCGCATGGTCGTCTTTTCGTTCGATCGGTGAGTTCCCGAGAGCAATCGAGTCAAGGCTGCTTCCAGCCCGCGATATCCACTCAACCACGCGGGGTCACGCCTTCCCGCAATCAACACGCGTGTTGCAGAAGTGGGCGGCCTGCTGTTCGGCCTGTTTGCGCTGAAGCTGCGGCGGGCGTGGCGCGAATCCGGCGTCCTCGTCGCTCCCGAGCAGGCGGGACGGGGCGCGTATTCGTGGCGGGCGCGGTCGTCAAGCACGCCGCCCTTTGCTCCGCACCGCCCTCCTGCAGCAAATCTTCAAGGCGACGCTCGACTGGTGGCCCGCCTGCGTGTGGTTCGTGCTCGCCGCCTCTAGTCTTTTCACCGCCGCCCTTTACGCCCTCGTCAACGCCGTCGCCGAGCGTCGCAGCCTTTCATCATGAAGAGAGACTCCGAATAAACGCATTATGCTGCATTGCAAACGAAAGGCGAATGCGGCGGCCGAGGTCAAGCGCGAATGCCGGCAGTCGGTCGCTTTGTTCACGGACGTCATCAAACAGACCAAATGAAGAAGTGCGCGAGTTTATTCTCCAACAGCAACATTCAACAAAACAGTCACCAGTCCTCAACCTCGTAGTGGACGTTGGGAGAATCGACGAAGCCGAACAGAATGCGGGCGCCTTTGAAGATGCACGAGTAGCTGCGAGCCGACTTGCCCGACGGCTTCCACTCGATGCTCCCTTGGCTCTTCAGTTTGAGTCGGCGAGCGATTCGGTGTCGAGCGATGCGTGCGTAGTTCTCCTGCAAGACGGAACGAATTGGGCGGATAGAATCGAAGAACAAACCGAACCTTTGATCAAAAGACGCAACTCCCCGTCGTTCGTCCACTCGTCGCCCTTCTTTTTGTACTTGAGCCCGAAGCCGGCCGCACGCATCACGCCCACCGTTTGCTTCGCCTTCCGCATGCAGCGATGCAACGGCTCCAAGTTCTGCGAATTCTGTTGAAAGCACAACGATTAAACCAGGCAGAGTTCACTTGCCCAGAGGTTGACCTCGTGCTCCGCGTAGCAAACGAGCTTGAAGTGGTCGTTGATGGTCCGCACACAACGGAGAGTCTTCAGGATGTCGTCCTTGAAGATGTCCAATTCGATTCGGAGCTCCTGCTGACGCTCGTTTGGAGGCAGCGGCCCGAAGTCCCCGAAGCGGGGCTGCTTTGACCACGACCGGCTGTACGCGTGCAACGAAAGCCGCGCTGTTTTCAAGCGGAAGACGTGGGCCAGGTCTGAAACAAAGGCGGCCGTTTGTGGACTCCTTCGTTCTTGACTCAAAGTCACACTCGCGAACGGTGCGCACGAATTCGACCGACTCGAGCGGCGCCGTTCGGTTCACGAGCAGAGTGGCGATGCGTAAATCTCCGTCGGCCCGCACGCTCGTCACGCGGTCCGGCAGCGAGTTGACGACGAACGGGGCTGAGGCGCACGAACGGCTGTCCACCTCCAAGCGGATGGACGACAACGAGCGGCGAGCTGAAGCGGAGGAATGAGCGGAGGTCGACGGGAAGCAGCTCACCGTGCAACTCCGCAGCGATTCGCATCCAGTCGGCCATCACGCGCGCATCCAGCTCGTAGTCGGCCACGCGCCAAACGACGTTGATCGACGGCAAGTGGCGGGTGAGACGGAGAAGACAGCGGACGCCCTCGAATGTCCGCACAAAGGGCCACTCGACGAATTTGCTCAACGCGGCTTCCACTCTCTCCTCCGGATCGATGAGCTCGGCCTTCACCGCGATCTTCGCGGGTCCGAAATTCACGTCATCGAAAAGGGAATCCACGTAGCGCTGGCTGACGAGCGGGAGACGGATGAGTGGCTGCCCCAACTGCTGGAGGTGTTCTTCGCTCGGCGGCACCGACTCGTCGTCCTCGTTTATCTGCATCGACGCGGCGATCTCGTGGAGCACGCGTTTCGTGTTCTTTGGCCACGTGGAACTGAACGAATCGACGGCCTTTCGCGCACAGACGAGGCGGCTTCCGAACGGCGGCCGCGTCAAGAACGGGCGGCTCGGTTTCTGCCGCCATTCGGCCTGAAATTCGTGAGAAATTAGAAGAATCGTTAATTTTGTTAAGAAATGGAATAAACGCTGATTGATGGGAAGAATTTGATCAAAGAGCAGTGAACAAACACAAACCTCATTTGAATCGACGAGAATTTCGATCAAAACCAGCGGAAAGTCGGAGAAATGGCCAGCAAAAGAGCGAGCACGCGCACTCCATACGGGCCCCGTGGAAAAAGCGGGATTTCGTCGCCCCACGGGGCGGAATGCCACACCGTCGAATTGCGCAACCGCCCCCAGCGACACGCCCGCGGGCCCGACGAGTGAACTTTTAGTCCCTAACACTTGGGCCCCCTTTGAGGCCCGAAAATGACACCAATCGAAAGAGGAGAGTCGACTTAGTCGGACGGCCTACAAGCGGCGTCCCAAACGGATTCTTTGCGCCCGAAATCGTGGCGTTCCGACGGCGTTCGCTTTCCGTCCGGCAGAAATCGGTCTGCCGTTCGGCTCTCCGCGGACGTTTTCGGACAAACAAATCGTGGGTCTGCTCGGTTTTTTCTGCTGGTTCGAATGAGCTATCGCTCGTTCCGTTTGGGCCGCTCCGTCCGTCGACATGTTCGCTCGAACGTGAGGCGGCCCGCTTTTTTTCACCGTTTCGCTCACATTCGCGATCGTTGCTCGGCTGTCCGGAGGCGTGCTCGAATAAACTAGGCGATATCTTGGACAGTTTTTTCTGCTTGTTCGAATGAGCTGCAATTCAATTGATGTGGTCCGTCCCGCACGTTCCGCGGGCCTCTTGAAAGTACCCAACCACAGTCATCTTGAAGCTATCCCCGTTTCCGTCATTCTGCAGGGATTCGGAACGATGAATGCACTTTGCCGATGAAATCGACCACGGAGAATCCGAATCTACCGTCGGATTTCACAAAAAAGTCACTGTCGCCGCGCGAGTTCGAGCTTTTGTCCTCCGGCAGGAGCGCAAAAGTGCCTGCGAGTTGCGTGCGAGAGAGCGGCGAGAGCGCGCACTCCTCTCGCGTTCTCGCCGGGCGGCCGACCCGTCGGTTGCGAGCTGGTCCGTCGCTCCCGGTCCCCGAAGGCGCCGAACTCATTTACCGGGTTTATTGATTTTTCGACGGAATCGCCCTTTTCGTATGGAGTGCACACGTGGTTGGCAGCGTGCTGCGGAAAGCCACGAGAATTCGCGCCCTGTTCGCCGAGACTTTCGCGGCGAGTGTTCGAACGGACGGCTTTTGCACTCGTGATCCACGTGACTCATCGTTACGCAAGCTGCTTGCTTGTCCAAACGGTTCATCGGCGAGTTGCCCGCTCAGCGCTAACGAAAAGATGTCGTGCGGAAATTCAAGATGATCTTTGAACATCCTGTTGTTGAGGAGAACGAAGATTGCCATGTCGCGACTCGCGCTCCGCTCCTCGCGATCGTTCCCTCATTTCCAGTTAATTTCCTCTTGTACGGTAATCTGAATCTCCTGTTCCTTGTTCTCCGTACTCGGCAGTGCTGACCGCCGAGCGGCTCTCTCCTTTCCGCCGTTCGCGGCCGCCCGCTTCTCCCCGCCGAGCGGCTCACTTTTTCTCCACTGTTTAAACTGCGGCCCCGACCGCTCCGCTCTTTCCGCCTTTTGCGGCCGCCATCCTCGCCGCCCATCCGTCCGCCCGCCGCGGCGCTCCGTCCTCTCCGCCCACTTTCCGATCGCCACCATCCCGCCCGTCCACCTTTTCTCTTCAGTCGTGTTTCATTGTACCGGACGGAAGGTCGGCAATAAACAGGCTCCTATCGCCGGCCACTTGCGATAGCCACACGTCGCGGCGTTTCGTTGTCATCAACGTCGTCCGCTATTCTTTCGTTCGAAACATCTGCGTGTCGTCTGTTCGTTGAGTCCGCATCGGGCGTCCAAGCGGAGAACGGGTGTTGGCGCTCATGATTCTTCAGAGTTCTCTACGTCGACGTTCGTTTTGTGTCGAAACGAGACGACTGGCAGGGCGTGTTAAATCGCGTGGTCGACCAAGCCTCGCCCTTCAGACTTTTGGCAGTGTCTTTTGCCAAGTGACGGTTACCAACCGCTCCTCCCACCTCTTTGTCCACTCGTCAGGACGACGACCGTCGAGTGGGCCGAATAGCGGCAGCCGCACTCAGAAGTTCCCTCCGAGTTCGTTCAGCGCCGCCAACCGCTAGACAGAAGTCGTAATCGAAATGCGACAAAGATAGCGCAAATAACTTTATTCGTCCAACACAACAACTGACAACAATCTATCGAAACAAACATCGATCGTGTAATCGACCACAACAATCAAACGCAACAATCAAATCAAACGAATTGTTGTCCCGTCCATTGGGCCGACTGCTCACTTCTCGTTCCCTTGAGGCGGCTTCGCGGCGGGCTGCGCGGCCGACTTGCCGCTGCGGGCGGACTTCCGCGACTTGCGGCTCGCTTGGAGCGGCTCGTTGCTCGCCGTCGGCTGCGGGGCCTCCTCGCTGCAACACGTGGGCGGTTGGAAGGAGGGAGGACGAGCGGGGGACTCACAAGTGGCCGGTATCCGTGTGCGAGCGGCGCGCCGATCGGCGGGAGGGCGCGGCGGCCGAGGTGTTCGTCGTGCCGGTCGGCTACTGCAACAAGCGAGCAAGTGGGTGGACAGAAAGCAAGAGCGACCAAACCTCAACGGTGGGCTCGCGGCCCTCCGGCGGCTGCGGCGCGGCGGCGGGCGACTCGACGGCCGTCGGCTGGGCGCTCGGCGTTTCGGCGGCGGCGGCGGTGAGGACGTCGCGCTCAACGTCCTCGCACACGCACTGCACGGCGCGAATCCACGCGGGCGCCATCGCGCGCACGCCGTGGATTCGGTTGACGGCGAGCTGCAAGCGGGCGGAACTCGCGAGAACACGAATAGAACAGCGCGCACTCACCTCCTCCAAGTTGAACGGATGGCCGGCCTGGATCGCCTCCTTCACGGGCTTCATCGTGGAGCGCGCCTCCACCTCCACGACCCAACAGCGGCGCTGGACGAGTTCGGCGACGGCGGCGGGCGTGCGGGCGGGCAGCGGGGGCATGCGGCCCTTGCGAATCCACGTGGCGATCTTCTTGTTGGGCCAATCGGGCCACGGCTTGCCGCCGTCGTTGAAGATCTCGTAGAGGAGGACGCCGAAGGACCACACGTCCGTCTTCAACGAAAAGACGGCGCTCGCGTACAGGCTCTCGGGCGCCATCCAGCGGCAGGGGATCTGCTCGCCGCTCTGCACGCGCCGCACCGTCTCGCTGATCACCTGCGAGAGGCCGAAGTCGGCGATCTTCAGCGCCCCGTGTTGACTGATCAGGCAGTTGCGGGCCGCCAGGTCGCGGTGGATGATCCCCCTGCAACGAACGAGCGAGTGAGCGGTGAGCAGTGGGGGAGGGGACTCACTTCTGGTGCAGGTAGAGCATCCCTTCGGCCGCCTCGAACGCGAACTTCACCCGCTCGCCCCTCGAGATGGCGGGCGCCCACTTGCGGAGCAGCGAGAGCAGCGAGCCGCCCGGGCAGAGCTCCAGCAGGACGATCACGGGCGGCTGCTCGCACGCCATCCCGAAGAACTGAACGGCCGACTGATCACTGGCGAATGGAGGGCACTCACCTGAATGACGTTCACGTGCCGCACCTCGAGCATCAGCTTGCCCTCCTGCATGAGCGTGTCGCGGGCGGCGGCCACCTGCCGGTCCTCGTCCGACTTGCGGCCGTCCGCGTCGCGGCAGATCTTCACCGCCACGTCCTTGCGATCCCAGCGGCCCTTGTAGACGTCGCAAAAGTTGCCCTGGCCTGCAACGAAGAAGGACGAAGAGGAAAGAGAAGGGGAGGGGAGCACCGAGTTTGTCCCGCGTGCTGTACACGACATCCCGCCGGCTGACCATCCAGCGGGGCTTCGCGCACGGCCGCCGCAGTCGGAACTTGCGCCCGCCGAGCTTCAGGTCGTTCGCCGCGTAGAAGGCGATCATTTCGGCCAGCGACGGAAAGCCCTTCGGGTCGGGCTGTAAGCGGAAGGAAGTGAGCTGTGGAATGAGGCGGGGCGGGAACTCACGCCCGGCAGCACCGTCCAGTGGGCGTTGCGCGGACACCAGCGGATGGTCACGTGATTGATGCGGCCGCCGTCGCGCACCACCAGCACCAGCTCGCACTTGCCGTTCTTCTCGCTGGCGCGCACCGCGAACTCCCCGTCCGACGTCAGGAACGGCTGCAACGGGAGGAGTGGTGGGTGGAAAGAAGAGGAGAGAGAGTGGAGAGGGGAGGGGGAGCGGTGGGCGGCAGGAGCGAGAAGAGCGAGGCATGGAGCGGGGAAGAAGACGGGAAGGGGATGAGAGGAAGATGGCGAGAGAAGCGGGGAGTGTGAGCTGAAGGGATGAAAAAGCAGGCGAGAAGGTGGGGAGAGGAGCGCGAGAGACCGAGGACGAGAAAGAGTGGGTGGGAGTGACGGAAGGAAGACGGCCCCAAGAAGGAGATGAGGAAGCAGGAGAAAACCCCGTGATCAACGAAAACTCGCCTCGATGCCGTCGCGGCCCATCATGCCCACGTACCACTCCTCGTCCTCGAGCCGGGCGCGGCGCACGACGTCCGCCGTCTGCCGTTCGGCGGGCGCCGACTTCGAGCGGGCGGCCTTCGTGCCGTCGGTCGCCTTCTTTCCCGTGGGCGGCATCTCGGAGCGGAGCGGAAGGAGCGGGAATCTGGAAGCGGAAGTTGGAAAGAACGAAAGAAATCGGACGATTGGACGCGAAACGCGGAGGACGGAAAGCGGAGGAAAGCGCGGCGGCCCGCGAAACGACCGGCCGCTCGGATCGCTTGCGGAAGAGTGGCGAGTGGGGCGGCGGTCGACTTTCGGTCGGGCGGCCGCCTTTCGGTCGGGCGGCCGGAGAGGCAGGCGGTTGGATGAGCGGCCGGCTGGCGGGGAAGACGGGCGAGCGGCGGGGCGATCGGGCGAGCGGCGGGGCGATCGGGCGGAGGGTCTGGCCCTCGTTCAGCATGCGGGCGGCCTAGCAGGCGGGCAGCCCAAGTGCGCCCTCTCCGCCTTTTTGGGCAGCGGGCGGCCAGGTGGGCGAGCGGAGAGGCGGGCGGGCGCCCGATTGGGAAGGTGAACGGTCCGAGTGCGCCCTTCCTTCCTGCTTCCTCCCGCTTCCCTGCCGTCGTTCGGGCAGGCGGGCGAGTCGGACGCACTTTCCTTGCCGCTTCCTTTCCGCCTTTTCGGCGGCCGGCTGCCTCCTTTCCGCACGCGGCCCTCCTTCAACGTGGCGGGCGGTCCGATTGGAGCGGGCGGTCGGCGTGTGATCTGGCGGCCGAAAGACGCCCGAACGGGAGCAGACGGGCGCCAGTCGGGCGCCCGAACGCTCACCCCCTCCTCGCCATCAAGTGAGAAGAGCCGTCCAACGCGCAGTGGACACGTGTTCAATGCTCGACCGAAAGCAGCGACGAGCGGGAAGCGGGCAATTGATTCTGCGCTCTTTTCGGGGCATTCACCATCACTCACTTCCGACCCCCGGCTTTCAAACGCAACGTAGAAATTGCCGTCGACTGAGCAAAGACGTTCGGTTTGTCGCCTCATTCGTCAATAGTCGACTTATTCAGCCATCGTTAGAGCATCTGGAAAGTAATGACATGAGATCACAAAAGACGCCGGAAGGACGAGAAATTCTTGACCGGTGGCAAGGGAAATCCGCAAAGGATTTCACTCCTGCAGCTGCGCTCACTCGCCAGCGGGTAATTGCGTCCACTTCACAATCAAGGGCAAGCGTGCGAGTCGTTGCGCAATCCCGAACGCAATCCGCAGTCGACTTCCAGCGAGGGAGCGGCGGGCGGCCAGTCGCTCGTTTTGTTCCCCCTCCTGAGCGGTCGGCTCATTCTCCGCTCTCCCCCTTCCTTTTCCTTTTGCCGCCGACTGCGAGACGAGCGGTCGCTCTCGGCTGGTCGGCAGAGGCGCTTCTCGTGGACGGCCGACTGTCATCGTTCTTCTGTCCGGGATGCGAGGCTCGCAACTTGAAGGCGACAAGTTCGTTGGGACGATCGTTTGTCGTGTGAGTCCGCCCTTCTTCCTCCTGGCCGTCTAGTCCCCTCGCTCATTCCAGTCGGCCGAGCGGTGCTTCCGCAGTGGGACGACGAACAGAATCCAGGGCGAACTCGGGACTGTTGAGCACAGTCACGGCCACAATCTTCAAGCTCCTCCGAAGCAACGGAGAAGAGCTTCTGGACTCCGCTCTTCCTGCTGCTGTGCGTTCATCTTCGACAACCCGTGCCTCGTCGGGGTCCGTTCTTTCCGCAAGCTTGCCGGTCAGTTCCTCCGCTCAAACCCCTCCACTTCATCAGCTGTTTGCAGGCCGACGCGCCTTGAAGTCGACCGACCGGCAGCCGCTCCTGCTGCAACTGCGGACCGAGGCGCACACGATGCACCCGTCAACCGCCGCCTTCCCTGATCGAGGGCCCCCGGCGTGGGAACGAAAGGGCTTCTGCGTGTCAAGGTCGCTGCCCAGATGGAGGACTCGTGGATGAGCTCTCCTCCATGTCTTCCTTCGCCTCTAGGCCGATCGAACGGGTGAGAGCCCTCCACTTGCAACTCCTCTCATCACTTCTCGCTTTTAGCCCCCTTTCCGTGATGAACAACTTGTGACGACCTCGTCGAGCGCATCGCAAGACGTCCTGCTGGAAAGAAGCGAGGTCGTTGGAGAACTCCAAACGTTGTGCCCGTGGTGAAGCTCGACGGCTTTCCTTGTTGGGATGTACACGGACAACCAAATGCGCGAGTTCCTCTGCGACTACCACAAGCACCTACTTCAGCGGTCTGTTCCGTCCACTGATCTCTCTTTTTGCAGGTGGGACACGCGGACGACCGCTTGTGACTCGATTGCGACGAGATGAACACGCCCTGTCTGCTATTTGTTTGCTTTGATTAGTGGTGAATAAACAGCCAAGTGAACAGTCGAGTGAACGAGGGGGCAAGCCGCAGACCACCAATCTTTCAGACCTGCCAAACAAGCCCGCAAATCAGCACGCGGACCCGCTTGGACCTCACAACTCAAGGCATGCAGTTGCCGTTGATCGTTACATGAAAGCTGCAAAAGGGACGAGTTGAGTGAAGGAAAGAAAGGAACTCACCCAAATTCAGCGCCCCCGCGAGGCCGAGCGTACAGTTGAAGCAGCGCGGTCTTGGCCCACTGCACGGCGATGGAAGTCGAGTTGCAGGTCGCCAGCTCGCTGAAGAAATCGTCAGAAGGATTCGTTTGAAGACTTTCAAGAGCTGCATGCCACCGCTCGCCTCTCCTTTCACACACGAACCGAAAGCCGTGTTCTGCGCATCGTAGAGGAACTTCATCTCTCCCGATTGAAGCAGGAGGAGGCTGAAGACGACGAGAAGCAGCGGCGAGCGAACGAGCATCTCCGGTGGAATGACCGATCGGCGGGCAGAAGAACCGGCAGGAGGAGAGCGAGAGACTCGCGGACGAACAGAAATTGAAACAGCGGCCTTCCACTAGCGGTTGTTTCCGCTTGCTCCAAGGAGTGCGGAGTCGAACGGCTTTTCTCGCGGAATTGCGCCGACCAGCCGGGCGCTCGCAAAAGTGAAGGCTGCACGGAGCGACTTCTCGGGCAGTGGCATCGCCTCGAGCGCCTCGCCGTGCAACACACGCCAACCATCTCGGCAGCATTTCGGGCGAGGTCCGTAATTCGGTGCAGGAAAGACCCAATCCCTCAGAAAAAAACCCAATCGGTGGAGAAAGACCCAACTGGGTCCTTTTCGGAAAGACCCAATCGGTGGAGAAAGACTTAATTCCTCCGAAAAGACCCAATCCCTCAGAAAAGACCCAATCGGTGGAAAAAGACCCAGTCGGTGGAAAAAGACCTAATTGGTGGAAAAAGACCCAATTTCTATGGCAAGAGAAAAATTACGGGTTTATTTCATCGGCGATCAAACAAAAACGGACGGCAACTGGAAGCTACTGATTAGCGTCGTCCAAACACTCGCCATCTTCCCGAGTAAGTTTTCGGACGTTCACAAAGTTTGATGTCGAACGCGGCCCTCGTTCCTCTAAAAAGACCCAATCGGTGGAAAAGAATCCGATTTCGACAGCAAGAAAAACTTTAACGGTTTTATTATGTGGCGATCACATGCGAAGGCGAACGACTGACTACCAGGAACTGACGAGATGTCTCGTCCAAACACTCGCCACCTTCCAGAGTGCGCTGAAGTTGGTCTGGAATTTGGCGTTCCTTCCACTCCTTCAATCGACTGACTGCACACAAACGGTCCTTTGTCTAACTACCAGCCATTGATCGCTTCGTCGGGCGGTCTTTGAAATTGCGGGAACGACGAAAAAGAAGCCGCTCGAACCATCGCTTGCCAACCGATGTCAAAAAGTAGCCAACGGGTGGACTGGAAGTGGGTGGTTGCCTCGTCGTTTAAACGGCAAGAGAACGGTCATTGATCAACCAAAGCATTCGAGAAGACGGACGACGAGGGGAAGATCGACGGCGGCGAAGGATCGAAAGAAAGCGGGCGCTTTGTCCTCGAAAGCAGCTTTGTTTGTTTAGAATAAAAGCTCGAAAACCTTCACGGGAACAAGAGCAATGGCGCAGTGCAATTTACGCCCGACGAGTATCGATCGTATTTGTGGGCCGACGCGAAAAGATTAACCCATCGGTCGTTTTCACCCGCCCACTCACTGCACTCTCCGCTGCTTTCCTCGCTCGTCTCTGATGCCTTGCCACTCACTTGTGTTCGTCTTGCTCGCCGCCCTCCTCTACGGCCGACAAGTGGACGCGGCCGTCTGCTGCGCGGACCGCAGCAACCTGACGGCCGAACCGCCGCAAAACGGACGCTCGTGCTGCACGAGACGATCGCCGCGGGCGCCGTCACGCAACGCCGCGGTGTCGTCGGGAACGGGGCGTGAGCCCCGCCTTCTTTTCGTGATTGCAGTTGCTCCGGCTGCGCGCACACGGGCGACGGCCTCGCGGAGTGCGCGTGCAACGATCGCGACTTTCATATCTCGGCGGTCGTCACTGTGAAGGTCTTCCTGATCGAAATGACCGCTCGTTAATCGTGAAGCCGCGGACGCCATCACTCTTTTCTTACCTCTTTGCATGAACGCATTGCTTCGATTGCTCTCTGCTGCTGTCGCGAGTGGCGGGCGGGCCGCTCTTCGCGTGTCCAAAGGATCGTGTGAGGAAGATTCCTCTCGCTGGGCGACGGCCGAACTCGAAGGAAGTCGGGAGTTTATTGGAGAGGAGAAATTCGCTTCGTACAAAAGAGGGAACGATTGGATGTTCGCTCCCTCTTTTCTGAAGAGGGGCGATTAGAAAGGGAAGGAAGGTGAGGGTACACGATCACGAATAAAAGGAAACGAGTGGGAGAAATGTGGGGGGAAGGAAGACGACGGGGTGGACGGGAGAGAGCGGAGAAGTCGAGCCGCCGCTCGGTGGGCGTCCGTCGGGGCGAATGGCGAAGATCTTGGGCTCGCGCTCGGGGCGCATCGGTGGGCGGACTCTCGGCTCTCGCGGTCAGGTTTCTTCTCGTCGGTTCGAATTCGCGCCATCTCTCGCTCCGCTCTCCCGCTCTCGTTCTGGACTTTTCGAGCGGATAATTCCGCGACACCGCTGCTAAACCCCTCGAAACAAAAAGGCTCTTCTTGAGCGAACGAATCCACCGTTCTTTTTCTTCTTTCGTCAGCTGCAGTCCGCGCTCCAAACTGTGTGCATGCTTGAAACGTTTATTTGTTGTATCGACGTCTATTGGTTGATGACGTCGTGGAAGGAAATCGTCGAGTTGTCGACATCGAACTTCGTGCAGAAAGTCCACTGGAACGGGGTCCCGAGCACGTAGGGAACCCACAGCGAGGTCTCAAACGCCACTACACACTGGCCGCTGCCAAGGCCAAGCTGAAAAAGAGGCGAGTAGGTAGAAGGAATGAAAGGGAGAACGCACGTCAACGATGTAGTTAGTGGACGGCACGGACAGCTGCTTCCCCAGAACCGTGAACACAAAGTCGTCAAAGACGCCCGCATTCGAACAGTCCGTCGTGTAGATGCCGCGATCGAAATCGTAATCGGGCTGAATGACCGCGTAGACGGCCACAACAGCGTCGTACGGGAGTCGAATCGTTGGAATACTGAACAGCGTGAGCATCAAAGCGAAAAGGAACCAGCCAGAAAGAAGCACGGAATTGTGTTTTGCATTAACGTCGTTTCTAACCTTTTTTAAGTTCGGACAGGGAACCTTTGTTTTAGTTTCCGCGTCTTGCTGGTCGTTGAGTAATGCTTGATTCAATGTTCTTTCGAGCGTTTCTCCGCTTCAGAACCCCGACCACTCCTCCCAGTTCGATAACCAGCTCGCCGCCGCTTACCCGCTGTCAACCACCGCGACGTCGCCGTCCAGCTCGTATCGGCCGAAGCCGAAGGAGCCCAAGCGGAAGGCCAGCGCTCCCCAGAAGCTGTCGTAGTAGAGATCCGCGGAAGCGAGCGGCTGCTCGACGCATCCGCCGTCGACGTTGCTGCCGAACGAAATCTTCCACTCGAGTTCTCTTTGGCCTTCGTGAGTGCTCTGCTGCAGCCACTGAATGTAGTAGCGAGACACGTCCGGGCGAGCACCAAAGACGTTCAGAATCGGGGTCGAGAAAGGCGAAAGAGGCTAAAGATTGGGATGAGGAAGTGAGATATCCAATAGATAGTTGGATTACGTCGTCCTTGTTGTTCGGATCCCTAAACACAAGAACTAATTGACTAGTTTGTCGACTTCTCGCTTACCAAGCCAATCCAAGCACTCCGTCGAAGCCCACGAACGGCGGATTGTCACCGTCGCAGTTGACAATTGCGGCAAACGATTGGTTCCACACGCCGAGGTCGCCAAACTAAACAATCTTCTTTAGCTAATGCATTGCTCTCTCAACCACCCACGTTCACAATGTCCGCGTAGCCAAGACCGTAGACACTGTGTTCGCCGGCTTGTCCCATGAAGTAGTGCGTTTCGACGCCGCCGGAGGCTCTAAACAAGCCCAGTGTCTAAGAGCGCCTTTAAAATTGTATTGTTCGGTTATGTCCGCTTGTTCCTCTTAGCTTTCGCCGGCCGATACTTCGTTTAGGTAACAGACAAATTATAATCAATTGCAATAGTTTGGAGACGCAACTACCGTATTATTTCCGTTCCACTTACTCCGGGTCGTAGGTGGGCTGGTCGACCTGCAGCGTCGGATAGGAGGGATCGAGGAAGAAGAGCAGGTCAACGTTCGTCTCAACGGACACCGTGAAGATTTGGTCTGCAAGCGGGGATTCAGAGAACAAAGAAAGAAGATTCCCCACTTAACGGTCTTGTTAATCCAAACGTCAACGAGCAGCAGCTCATCTAAAGGCTCAGTTACCGATGAATTACTCGAAGCTAGTAATGAGAACCCGGATAATTCGGCTGAAAGTTCTCGTGCGGATTGGCGGCCCGTTTCTGCTGTTGGTAGGCGCGGAGATCGTCGGCCATTCGGCGGTGCAGCTTCCCGGACAACACGTGGCCTTCCATCTTTGAAGGAATCACCGCCGCCTGCACAACGAAGGCGAGCAGAACGAGAAGAAGGAGTGACTTCATCGTGGTTGAAGTGAACAAGAAGGTGCGGTCTGCTGCTCATTGGTCGTCTTTAAATTGAGCCCACCGACCGCCGAACAGAAACTACAGGAACACTCTAAACAGTCGGTCTGCATTGGCGACCTTTCCATTCCATCTATTTAGTTTGTGTTGTTCCCCTCTTTCTGTCCGCTTATCACCCATTTTGTGTCTTATCGTCGCTGCTGGGCGGCCAACCGCGAGGTCGACCCGAACGAACACACGACAGGGTTCGAGTATTTTGCTCGCTTTCCGTAGGCACCAACGCGTACATCGAAATGACGTCGCGTCATCATGAACGGTTGCCGTAAGCGAACGGTCGATCGCGATCGTTTTGGTTCGTTCAAGAGATGTCCATGGGGCGTGGATGCTTCGAGCATTCGTAAAGGCTTCAAATCGAGCTCCCAAACAAGAATGTGGAGCGAGGAGTTTTTTCTTGGCTCTTCGCTTGCGTCCACCACATCTCACGCAAAAGAAGGACGGCCAAGGAACAGTCCGGCAGGAGTGTTGCGGAAGATCGGCGCCCAACGGCCAGCCGAACCGGCCGTCCATCCAAGACGTCATTCGTTAATTTCGTCCCGATCGAGTGTGTAGTTTGTATTGCGCTCGAGGCGGCGATAAGCCCGCGGACGGCAAGCAACGCTCGCCGCACCCACCCGTTCGCCTCCGACGCCCCGCCGGCTGCTGCGCTCTCGCTGGGCGTCGCTGCAGGCGTTCTCCTGTTGGAATTGGCCACTTGCTGAAGCCACGGATAACCTTCGAGACTCACTGATTTCTTCCCGTCTGTGTGTGCGAATAAATACGTTCCCTCTATTCTTTCGTCGGCTTTCTTCTCATCCACTCCTCGCAACACCACCCATGTGCCGAAAGGACGAGAACAAGTGGTGGACATTGCGTCTTCTTGGGACTTGGTGTCAGGCGGGCGAATGGGCGGTCAAAAAGAAGCAAAGATGTCCGCTGTGACCCCTCCGCTGCGCAATCCAAGTCGCCTGTTCGCCTTCTCGCAGGGGGACGCCCGTCCGCTGAACGAAGATCCGAAATGTTCGCCGGAGACGTCCGTTCGCTTCCCTCCTAACCGAGGACTTTGAATTTGGACAAGAGCGATCGATTGGAAGCGGTGGACGTCAAGAAGAAATCTTCGACGGCGAAACGGCGACCAAACAACGCCGTCCACTACAGACGACGACGAGTGATCCCCCACAACTTCTCGCCTTTCATCCACTCGTTCCTTCCGTTCGTCAGAGTCGCCCGCTGGCCGTCAAGAGTTGAACTCGCTGGAAGCGGGCGGATGTTTTCAATTCGTCGAGCCCGCGGAATGAACGACTGGCCCGAGGGATCGAATGAGCAAAGAACTGGGCGGTTCGTCAGTCTCCTCGCTGCTCGGAGCAACCGGCTGGCTTGGGCGGCACAAGCGACTCGCGGGTATTGGCGCTGCAAACCGGCCTTTTCACCCGAATTCGAGAACGCCCTCGGATCGCCCACTCTCCGCTCATTCACTCCAATCGCCGCTCCAACATTTGTGCATGCTCAAAGGTTTAACAGTTGATCAATCAAGACAGAATTCACAAGAACTGGAGGCGATCAATTGAGGACGTTGTGGAACGAAATCTCCGAGTTGTCGATGTCGAACTTTGTGCAAAACGTCCATTGGAACGGCGTGCCGAGGACGTAAGGGACGTCGGACGAGCGGTCGAACGCCACCACGCACTGGCCGCCGCCTAGCTGGAGCTGAAAGCGATCAAGTGGGAGTGAGTGAGTGGAAAAGAGAAGGAGACAAACGTCGACGATGTAGTTGGTGGATGGAACGGCCAACTGGACACCGTCGATCGTGAAAACGAAGTCGTCGAATTTGCCCGCATTCGAGCAGGCGGTCGTGTAGATGTCGAGATCGAAGTCGTAATCCGGTTGAATGACCGCGAAGATCTTGTAGTAGATCGCGGACGGAAGTAGAATGACGGGCGTTCTAAACGGGACATGAGCTGATCGAAAGGAAAAACGAATGGAAGAGAGCAGTGTACACGTCGGTGCTTCCCGCTGCTTCACTTTGGCCCTGGGAACGGCTGTTCCCGGCCGCTTCTGCGTCCGATGCACCGACCACGCCCCCGAACAGCACGTCGCACTTACCCGCTGTCCAGCACCGCGACGTCGCCGTCCTGCTGCTGATCTCCGAAGCTGAACGTGTCCAGCTTGAAGGCCAGCTTTCCATACTGGCCGTTCAAGTAGAGAGCCGTCGACACCAACGGCTCTTTGGTGCATTTGCTGTGGATGTCGCCGCTGAACGAAATCGCCCAGTCAAGCGCTCGGTTCCCTTCCAGCTTGTCCTGCTGCAGCCACAGCATGTAGGAGCGGGGCAAACCCGGGTGAGTGCCGAAGATGTTCAGAATCGGCGTGGAGAAAGGCGTCGGTGTCTAAAGAGTGTGATTAGGAGGTCAGATACCCAATAAATTACATCGTCCTTGAGACTCGGGTTCCTAAACACGTTAACTAAATGACCAATCTGTTGACTACCCCCTCACCAAGCCAAGCCAATCACTCCGTCGAAGCCCACAAACGGCGGGTTCTCGAAGCCGTTACAGTTGTCAATTGCGGCAAACGTTTGATTCCACACGCCGACGTCGACAAGCTAAACGACCTTCTTTAGCTAATGGATTGTTCGCTCCACCGCCCACCTTCACGACGTCCGCGTAGCATGGGCCGGAGACGTCGTTGTCGCCAACTTCTTGCTTAATACGCGGCGTCGTTTCGACGCCGCCGGAAGCGCTGAACAACTCAAATGTTTAGAAAGGCCGTAAGGGTCGTTTACTTGTCCTTCAAAGCCAGTTTGTTGGTTATAGATTCGGGTTTTCAAACACTCTTTAGATACGACTACACCGCTCGACTATTGTGCTTACTTCGGGCTGTAGGTGGGCTGGCCGGGCTGCCGACCCGGGTACGTGGGATGGAGGAAGAAGAGCAGGTCGGTGTTGGTTTCGACCGAAACCGCGAATGTTTGGTCTGCAAAAAGGAATTAGATAAACAAAGAAGGCAGGGGTAAAAGCGTACTGGTCTTGTTGATCGCAACACTCGCGATCAGCCGCTCGTCTAAAGAACCCATTGATTACTCGATGAAGAGAAGCTAAGGGGGCCTACACGGATAATCCGGCAGAAAGTTCTCGTGCGGGATGGCGTCTCGTCGTTGCTGCTGGTAGACGCGGAGGTCGTCGGCCATTCGGCGGTGCAGCTTGCCGGACAACACGTGGCCGTTCGGTTTCGAAGGGATCACCGCCGCTTGCACGACGACGATGAGCAGAACGAGGAGAAGAAGTGACTTCATCGTGGAAGAAGTCAACAGGAGAATGCGGTTGGTTGCTCAGTGGCGGCTTTTAATTCAACCGTGCAACGAAAACTAAACGGCGGGCACACCCCTGAAGGTGATGAGTTAGTGGGGCGGTTGGTGCGTCTCCACAATTAATTAGTTTTTTCTCCGCTTCTTATCACTCCTCGACGGCTTGTCATTCAACATCACAAGACGAAAGATGACCGGCTGGGTTGCAACTTTGCTCCCTCAACCGTAGGGGGGTTTGTCATCAGAAGTGCGATTCAACGGCACAAATAAGTCACAACGTTCAACGCGGACACGCTTCCGGCTCTATTGTTGATGTTCTAATTACTATTGGGTCGTCGACAAAGTTTTGACGCACGGAATGCCAAGACTCTGTGGTTGGCACTCGGCGAGCGAATTCGAGCGAGTCCACGAATGAGAGCGCTGTGCGCAGTTTTGCGTGCGTTATGCCGCACGAACACGCGCAACAGTTCGAGTTCGGACGCGACCGGTCGGCCGAAAGCGCCCCATTTTGGCATTCCGTGCGTCAGAACTTTGTCGACGACCCAATAATTGAGCCCTTTCTGGCGAAGGTACGGAAAATGGGAGTTGTGTGCACCTCAACTCGGTTATCCTCGCTCGTACGCTTGAATGCAACGGGATGAAAGCGACCGTCTAATGCGCACTGCAGTGCGGGGAGAGCGAACTCGTGATCAAGCGGTGAATCACACAGCATCTCCGTTTGTTTGAGATTCTGCTGGTTCATCAGTCGGCTACGGTAGTACACGTCGACGTGTTTTCCGGTTATTCTACTGCTTATTCGAGCTTCCACTCTCCATTCTTTCTTTCGCGAAACGTGCCACCATTCACTTCCGCGCTTGTGGAACACGCGGAAGAGCCGTTTCTCGCGTTCTTCGTTGGATTCAAGACAAGAAGCAGTCGGCCCGTTCGCACGTCTTGTCATCGTCGGCTTGTTGGCCCCCCGGACGAAACACTTCATCCTCGTTGTCAGAGGCACCGCTTTGCTCTTCGCTGAGTCGATCAAATCGAGACGGGAGTCGTGAAGAAACGAACGAAAGCGGCTTCTTCGCCGTACAAACAACCGCGCACGGCCCATCGCCCATGCCAAGCTAAACGAACCGGGCGGGAGTGAGTGAGTGGACGGAAGAAAGGCGAATGTCAACGATGTAGTTCGTGAACGGAGCGGCCAGCTGCTTCCCGCCGACAGTGAACACGAAGTCGTCGAGTGGCCCGCAAATCCCGAGCAATCCTCCGCTTCTTTTCGTTTCGTCGATTCGAGCGAGCACTCCGCTCACCGGCCGCTTGGCGTTCGCTCGCTTCTCGTTGCCGCCCGTCGGTTGCGCCGGCCGCCGGAATGCCCGCCAACGCGCCCGAGAACGACTGGGTGGACACCAGCAGCCAGCTGATCGAGGAGGTGCGCCTGCGGCCGTGTCTCTACGACCGCTTCCATCGGCGCTACCGCGACCGCGAGTCGAAGTCGGCGATTTGGAAGGCGATCGCGCAGAAGCTCGGCTTTCGACGTGAGTTTCCGGTCTTTCCCCTCAACTCTACCGCTCTTCTGGCAGGCGGAAGAGACGCGCTCGACAAGTGGAACTTCCTTCGCGGCTACCACGCAACACTCCTTCGCCGCATGCGCATGGCCGAGGCACCCGTCGACTTGCAGACGAACTGGGCCGCACTTCGAGCCGACGGTCTTCGTGCGGCCGTTCGTCAAGAAAAAGGGAGCAGAGGACGAGTGGGCGCCTTTTTTCTCAGCCACCACTCACTCCCCTTTTAGTTCACTTGACCACACGCAAGAAGGCGTCGTCCTCGAGGTGAACCTCCCGGCGGTCTCCGACGGCTTCGAGCTGCAGCGGTTCGTCGCGTACCTCAGCCATCGCGCCGTCGAACTGCCGTTCAAGCAGCGGCTGGCCGCCGAGCTGCGGATCGTCGCGCTCCTCAACGAGGAGGAGGACGAGGACGCCGCCCAGCACGCCGACTGACTCGAACGGATCCTGTGGAGGCGTTTCTTTCGTCTATTCGAAATAAATCTTCTATTGCAAAGTGCGGTGGTCTTCTCAAACAAAGAAGCGGCGATCTCAGCGCACACGAAGAGGGCGGCGGCAGCGAGAGCCTCTCACAACCTCTTGTTTGCGGCAGGCACCCGACCACTGCAATCGCTGCTTGATCCGATGGGATTTGCAGGGATTGCAGGAGGAAACGAGAGCAGAGCAGCGAGTGGATGGTGACCGCCTGCTCGCCCATCGAACACTAGATGGGCGCGAATCGAAGCAGAGATGCGGATTTGATGGGCGGCTGGGCGAGACCGAGACACGAATAGACCGTTTGATGAGTTGATTGCAAGTCAAACTTCAGTAAATAAAAGCAAAAGAAGAAGACCAGCAAGCAGGCGTGGGAGCCGCCCGCCCGAGCGGTCCGGAAATTCCGTCTCGAACGCGCGCGCGGTCCCGCCGCGAGCTCGCCGCAGGGAACACGTGGCAGCCGGGCGGTCGCCGTCGCCTGCGAGCCGCCGCTGCTCGCCGCATTTCGCTCTCGTTCGCTCCTTTCGACCGGTTGCTCTTCTTCCTGCTCTCGTTCGCTTCCTTCGACTCGCTGCTCGACCGTCGCGATGCCGTGGACCCGTTGGACCCTCGCGGTCCTCCTCGTCCTCGCCGCCGCCGTCCCGCTCGTGCTGGCCGACTCGACGAGCTCCAACGACGACCAAACCGCCGCCAACAAGTACTTCCTCGTCAAGGAGAACAAGTGGCTGCCGCTCGAGTACCGCCGCTACCTGGCCGTCGACGAGGTCAACGGCGGAGTGTGAGTTTCCTTCGTTCTTCGTCGTAATTTTATTCATTGGATTCGGTGTCTTCCAGGGTTGTGAACGGGCTGCAGTTGACGAACGACGAGGTCATGAAGATCGCGATGCACTTTACGGGCGATCTGGAGTCCGCCGGGCCGCTGCACGTGGAATTCATGTGCTTAAAGTGGGGACTGTCATCGCGTTCCGTGTTAGTTACCGTTACATTGCAACCCACACAGTTTTTAGGTCCGAAATCGCGTTCTTTCTCGACTCGAATGTTGGAGCTCAACCCAGTGGATTTTGGATGGGCTGTGACATGGATGACGACGTGCGTTTCAAAGGTGTTGGTAAGTACATTTTACCACTTCTAATTTCTGAGTCGTTAACAGGCATCACAGCGGACTACTTCGCCAAAAAGCTTCGCGGACGCATTGCGATTCATCCCAACCACACCATCGAGCAGTTCGGCCCGCAGGAAGGAAGTCCCGCTCGGTTTACCGTGGATGCGCGGAACGAGCCGTCTGTCGACGGTTTCTTTAAACAGGTGAACAAGTCCCTTGACAAGATCGAGGCCAAGAACGTCGCCGTGATCCGCGTGGGGTCGTGGAACAATGTGCCCCAGTCTTCTACCCTTCGCTTCCACTTCCCGGAGGCGAAGGTTCGTTCTCCCCACTCCCACTCACTCATCCATCTTCTCCTTTCAGAACGGGTCCCTCTACCCGCTGGCCGAGCGCGTGGAGCCCCTGCCGCACCCCGCTCTCACGCGCCGCTGCGCCGTCTACATCCCGTTCCACGGATGGTACAAGAAGTTCATCCTGGGCGCGTACGTTCTTTCCTCTTCCTTCCACTCACTCACTCATCTTCTTCTCGTTCAGGCTCGGGTTTGTGTTGCTGTTCGCCATCGGACTCTACAGCTGGATCTGCGTCCACTACACGCGCCTCGAGCGCGAGATCGACGCGCGGAACGCGGCCCGCGGACCGCTCTACCAAGTTGAGATCCGCTCCCGCCGCCGTCAGTAGAACCGCCGCCAATGGACAAGCCCCCGTTCTCGTGCTGATTGATGTGATGGATTAATATTAGGTGTTTGTTTCTCGTCAGTTGATTGTCGTAAGCAGTTGTTGTAAGTGGATTAAATGGAATAAATTAGGTTGTTTTTTGTCTGTTCACTTCGATCAGGAGGAAAGAGGGGGGGCGGATCGAAACGAGATTAAAATGGGGATCTTTTCGGCTGTCTTTGCTGCTGCCCAGGGTGACGATAGGAGTGGTAAGGCGTGTGTCTTCCCTTTCGAAAAAGAAACAATTAACAGCGTGAAGGTCGCCGCTGGAAGACGAAAGCCGCGATCCGGCCGCCTGCGCGCTCTCGAAGCCGTGGCCCGAGTGGACGGCCGTTTGTTTGGTGGCGAACACAAACGAGTGCTTCGCATTCATTCCTCTCATTGAGACAAGCGGCGAGTGGACGCGCACGACCTGCAGCAAGTCACGCGTTCTTTCCGCTGCGCTCGGCCGCTTCTCTCGCGTGTCTGACGTCCTACAGCGTGCGAAAGGATCTCAATCGAATTATTCTGCACAGTCAGTCACATCCGTTTCTAACCAATGTCATCCGCCATTGCCGTTTGTTTATTCGTTTAAAAGAAGTCGGGATCGTCGCTTCGCTTAGACCTCCTGGTGGTAGGCCTTGGCGAAACAGATGCGCTCGCCGCCCACGTCGTAAACATTGCAGTAGAGCGAATGAAGGGGTCTCCCAGCAGCCAGCCGAAATCGCTAATACCCCCGCCTAATTCGCATTCAATCACGGGAAGCTAACTCATCGTCGCCGAAGTTCTCGTCGATGCCCAGGGCGTACGTGCCTTCGCCCAGCTCAAAGTCGACCACGTACTCCGTGGCCGGAATGTTCAGCTGCTGGCCGTTGACCTGAAGACGAGGTCGGGCAGCGACTTGGCGGCGTCGCTGTCGACCGTAAACCTGACATTCCGTCGCTTATTGATGCTCAAGGGAACACGTACAGATAATATTGATAGTTGTAGTCGGCGTTGGACGCGTCAACGATCGCGTTCAGGTCGTCGGTTGGCGCTAAAATGAAGGACGTGCCTGAATCAATTCTTTCGTTCATCCCTGCGCTCTCTGCAGCTCACTGGTGTCCGAGATGGCGGAGGCGGTGGCAGGGTTCGTGTACGTGTCCACAGAGAAGCTGTCCACACTAAACGGAGGTGGTTTTAGTCAGGAGTGGCAGCGGTTGAGTAGCACGAAGCTCTCTATCAATAAAGTGGCAGCAACTCCAGCCAATGCCCACTCTCGAACGTACTCGAACTGCCAGTAACGTTCGCGGGTGATGGGCGTGTAGACGATGCTGGACGTGTCGCAGTTCGTCGATCGCCCCGTACGTGATCTGACCGCCGGGTTGTCCGAGCGAGGGCGTGATGTGACTGAAAGCACATGAGTCGTCTGAAGACTGCTTCTTTTCGCTCACCGATCCAACCTGATGCGTCCAGCTGCTTGATGACGTCCTGGAAAGGCGGCGTCACCTGGTCTTCGGCGAGCGCCGGCCAGCCGAGGCCGAGGATGCCGTCCAGCGGGTACTGAAATGATTAGTTGAATGAAGTGAAGTGGATGCAATGACTTACGTAGCCGAACGGATCATACGCGGCCGTGGCGCGCCCGAACACCTGGTCCGGGATGGGGAAACCGGCGACCTGCAGGAGCAGCAATTAAAAAGATGAGTGTGGACTCACAATGAGGGTGTCCAACGAGAGCTCGCCGCTCGCTTCGCCCGTTCCGTACTCGTTGTCGAAGAAGGTGCCGTTCTTCTTGTAGGTCGAGGATTTCTGCAATCAACAGTTGTTTCTGCATTCTTTCGAGCACGTACCGACGAGTCGTACTTCTGCTTCTGCCAGCGACCGCCAAGAAAGGGGTTGTCCTGACCATTGAACTGGTCCGTTTGCCACGACACGTCGACCACCCACAAGTTGGACGAGCCGGTGCCGAGTTGGACCTGGAAAGGTTGGGGCGGCGTGCCCAGCGTGATGTTCCCAACGTAGAGGCTCTCTGCAACAGGAAAGATCAAAAAATTTGTTGGAAAGGACGAACCGATGTAGTCGCTGAAGTTCTGCGTGCCGGTGGCCAAGCGGTAGGCGCGCAGCCGCGACGGTCGGCTTCTCTCCATTGCGCGCCGCGCCAACGCTTGCTGGGCGGTCGGCAGGTGCTTTTTGATCGGCATCACGAACAATCCGGCGGCCTCGGCCCACGCCACCGCCGCCAACAAAGCGACCGACGTCAACGCGGACGCTGTCTTCATTTCGCTTCGAGTTAGACGGTCGAACGGAAACTGAACGGTAAGGAGTGAATTGGAATCCATCGGCCGCTTTTATTCGCTCGGATTGTTTGCCGTCTTGGGTTCGGTCGGCGCATTGACGGGAGTCGTTTCGAGTCATCACAACGCGGCCTCTGGGCCGTTTAATTAAAAAGTGGGCCGTTTTTAGGGTTCGTGCGATAATTCTCAATCTTCTGTCTTCTTCCGTTCACTTTCCGTTCTCGATTGACGTCAAACGGCTTGCGCTCACTCGTTCGCACTCGAAACAAGTAGCTCAACGGTTCTTTCGAGTACAATCGCATCATTTCACGACGATAAGCAACAAAAACTGAACGCGAACGAATGCAATCGGAAAGCGGCAGCACGAACGGACACATGAGGCCGTTTGCTCTTCGCCCACAGGCTCCACCTTTTGCTTCGACCGTTGGTTGATTGGTTTTGATAATCGCTTCTGCTTAGCAACGGCGGGATCAGACGCTGCCCGATTCGCCCGTCGTCCTGCTCCGCTTCGCACGCGCAAAACGCCGGCCGTTCGACGGCGCAGTTGGCCGGAAATCGAGTGACTTTTCGCCAATGGATCGAGATCGCCCACCCGAGAGCAGTGGGCGAGGAAAACGAAAAGAAGGATGCTGTTGGCCATTTGCCGCTCGTTTCACACGGCAAGCATCAAACTGGTCGTTGCTTTGATCTCTTCTGATCGCCTCTGCCCGCTTGTCGTCTCGCGCCGTCTGTGGGCGGTGGACATCGGCATTGGTCGAAACAAACAAACTCATGTTCGAGTCCAACAGTTCTTTGGGCTGGGCGAGGCATGCGAGCCTTCTTTGGCATGAATGACGGCTCGGAAATGCTCGCGGACCACCGGCGCACAATAAACTGCGTTGATCTTGCAGCAGCGAATGCGATTGCGTGTGTTTTGGCACGAAAGGAGGCACCTCGCGATCGAACAACAAATGGGCTTTGCTCGAGCGAACGCGTCGACCTCCACTCACTGAAGCCTCGCCCAGACAGTCGATGGATTGACTTTCTTTCCTTGCTGCAGTGGTCCGAAGCTCGCCCTGTGTTCGCTCAACGGCACGTCCAGGAATGCAGGGAACATTCAATCGCACTCCAGTGAACGGAATCGTCGACACACGACTCGAATTGGAGCCCGCAAATGCGCGCGGCAAATCGATGACATTCGTTTCCGACCGCCCCGCATTTCATTGCCCCTGTTCAGTTAATTTGTGCCTTCCGCACTCACTTGAATCCTAGCTCAGACTCGAGAATCCCTCATTTATTGGCCCAACACTTTCCACTACAAGAGGCGAAGAGATAAACACGAGCGCTTCGTCCCCGGCCGCCGCCGACTGACGGGCCGTGCGGATCGAAGAGCCACGAACACCGACGGGGCGGAGCCGGCGGGATTCAATAGTTCCCGAGACGACTGCGAAGCGGACGAGTCGATTGTCGCATTCAATCACTTGCTGTAGGAGGAGCGGTTGGTTTCGCATTTGATTTGTTTCCATTTTCGTTCAGAACACTCAAGCCGGAGCGCTCTTTCGCGTCAATGGGCCGCCTGCTCGGCTTCTCGCTGGAGCGCCCGCCGTTCCGCTGCTTTCTTCCGTGGACCGAAACGATCGGCTTGTTTGTTGCGGTTGAACGGCTACACCCTCCACACCCCGCCCGATATCAGCAACGCCTTTTTGTGGCCGATTTGAACTACGCGGCTTCCTCGTACTCCGTTCGCCTGCCGCGCGGAAGCAAAGCGATGACCGTCGACCGTTGCGTGCCGGAACGCGTCTCCTCCGACGGCCGTCTGGTGTTCTTCAGGGACGACGCGAACCGCAACACAAAACATTCGCTTTACGAGTTCAACGAGCAGTTCACTTCGATCAGCCCGCTCTTCATTTGCACGCACGAAACGGAAATGTGTTCCACTCACTTGCAGCTCGTCGGCCGTCGTTTGTACTTTTTCTCTTACAATTACCCACTGGAAGACACGAAGCAATTGGCGACCACTCTGTCTTCTCTGCACTTCTACGAACTGGAAAACGGACGCCATGAGGTGCTGCCCGTGGGCCGCCATCCGCCGGCTCTCGACAAAATGGGCGAGTGGAAAGTGAACGGCTTTTCTGGCGAGTGGCTGGAGCAACACTTCTACGCGATCATCGAATTTAAGCACCGGAACGGCGAGTGGTCGCGTGAGTGGTTGGCGGTAGGTCTTCGAGTGAACGGAGATTCCAGGCGGACCGAGTTCGTGGTCAAACTTGGACCGTTTTCTCTGCCGCTTCGATCTGAAGAGCCGCGCATGGTCCGAGGTTGTTGCGCGGCTTCGACGACCGCCCCAACTGCCCGCTGCCAGCATTTACGTCGGAGTTTCCACGGAGAACCGCCTCATTTGGGGCGTTGAACTTGCTGCAGAGTGGAATCCAACGAAATTCACCGCCTCGATTGTCGTGTGCGTTTTCCTTGAATACGAGCGATCATCATTTCGTCGTTGCAGGAAACCTTTTCGATTGCACCAGCTGGCTCTCGGGGCGGTCGCCCAAGACGTGCGGGCGAAAGGCGAGGAAGAACGCCGCCGACTGCCGGCTGTTGTTCGCTCCCTGTTGTTGCTGTGTTGATGTCCTGCGTTCCTTGGCGGACTGACGAATAAACTGGAGCGGAATGTGCAGTCCGTTAGAAGAAGTAGAAGATGAGGACAAAAGCGAACAAAGTGGTTGTAATTCGCGGACAGAAGTTCGTGAAGCGATCGCTGCCTTCCTTCGCTCGACCTTCCACCGAACGCCGAGAGGTCGGAGTATTCATTCGAGTATGTGCGGAAGGGTGTTGCATTTCAATAGATTTCGTGCATTTGGGAACTGACCGTCGTTTCTCATCGCTTCCACCAGACGGATCATCAAAGCGAGGTACCCGTCCGATTCATTCGGTCGTTTGCAATCAGGGCGGCCATTACGGCGAGACGCGTCGTCCCCGCCCGCCCGTCCGCCCGCCCGCTTTCCCATTTGCGCGCGCTTTTGGCTGGAAAACGCCGATCGGAAGGCGAATGCGGGCGTCCGCGCGGGGCGGGTAGCTCGGCGTTGTTTTTCTCTCGCGCCATCTGCTTGGCGTCTTCTTGCCGCCCGTTCGCTTCCCCGCTTACCGGCCGACGCTCGTTTGCCCGCTTCGTTTTTTCCCCGCGTTTCATCCGCTTTCAGTCGACCGCCTTCCACAATGCTCACCATCGATGGCTACAAGATTCCAGCGTGCACCCACGCGTCGCAGCTTTCTTCCGTCCGCTGCTTCGAGTACGAAAAAGACACCCTCAAGCTTTACTGCTCGTCGCATCGGCTTCTCTTCCGCCCGGACACCTATTGCGGCTTGATGATGAAAGAGCAAGGCGCTCGTCGCATCCGCGTCAAGATCACGGCCGGAGGCGCGACGAAGCGATCGAAGGTCGACGTGAAGGGCTTGAGGGGCGCGATTTGGATCGAGGACTTCGGCGGGACGAAAGTCAAGAAACGTGAGCTTTCTTTTCGCCGTTTACCCGTTTGTTCGCGGATTGCAGTCTCGTTCGTTCGATTGAACGCGTGGCACACGTTCGCGAAGCTCTCCGCCGGCGACCGCGTTTGCAGCCGCGTGTGGATCAACGAGTGCCCGTTCTGCAAGGAAGAGGAGACGGAAACGTGCGCCGAGAAGAAGCTCCAGACTCTTCGCTCCCAGGTTTGCCGTTCGCTCCCGCTCATCTCATCGTCTCCGATCGGTTCAGTTGAAGCAATCGGAGAACCGCTTGTCCGAGCAACAATCCAATGCAAAGAAGGTCCAAAAGGAACTGCAGTCTCGCATTCAGCGGCTGGAAGGCGAAGTGGCGCACAAGGACATGAAGTTGGCGGCGGCCGCCTAAGTGGTGAGTTCATTTGGTGGCTGAAGTGTTCAAACCGATGCCGTTGCAGAGAAAGAGTTTGTTGTCGAAGAACGATCGGTTCAAGGCGACCATTCTCGAGTTGGAGTCGAAACACGAAGAGCGCAAGAAGGAGGCGAAGACGCTCGCCAAACAGCGTTCTGTGCTCGAACAAGAGGTCCGTTCTCCGCTGTTTGCATTCGATCACTTGCATCGTTCAGGTCAACCGTCTGAAGTCGACCCACTCCAACGAACAAACTCGCTTCTCGTCGGTCCAGCAAGAACTCAAGCGCCAACTCGACGAGTTGCAGACGGAAGCCCGAAAGTCGGCGGAACACGCGAACAAGCTGGAATCGACGTTGGCGGCTGTTCGCTATGAGGTAAACGCCCAATTTTTTCTTTTGATCCTTTTTTGTTTCAGAACGCGGAGTTGAAGCGGCAAAACGCGGCGTCGCTTTCGAAGATCTCCGAGTTGAAGCAACGGGCGGACGACGGCGACCTCCAGCTGCTGCCCGCTCTCCAGTCGCCGGAGAGCGCGGAAGACCGCTCCGATTCGAGTTCGTCCAACGAGTGGGAGTGTGTCGATCAAGAGTGAACTGAGCATCTTCTTTGTTCTTCTTTGTTTGAATAAAAGAATCAAGAGGACTCGGCGGACATGACTTGAAAACGAAGCAGCGGGGAGTTCGTCGGAATGTGGGCCGAGCGGAAGAAAACGGTGACTCAATTGCGGCTCGTCCACGCGCGGCTGTTTCGAAACGATTGTGGGCGAGTTCCCTTCTTGCCGTCGGGTGAGGTGGCGGGAAGTCGAGTGAATTTGTCCGACCAAGGCGGGACGTGGGTGGTGGGCGACAAGAAGTGTGTCGGTCGATTGCCGCTTGCATGCCGCGCGAGTCCTGTTGGCTGCAGACGTGTTGGTGGATCAAACACGTGGGCAATTAGCACCTCCGTTCGAATGCTCATTTGTTCCCCTCGGCCATGCCAATACGAAAAGTCGAATGCTCATCAAACGCGCCGTTCCTCACCCTTTCGAAACTCCGCAGGTTGACGAGTCCCAGATTCTTTCGCCCCGTTCGCAAGCGGCGATTTTGGCGGGACGGGGCGTCCTGCTCGTCTTTTCGTTCGTTTGGGCGCGCTTTCCGGCTTGCGGGACGCCGATCGGAGAGGCGAACGCGAACGGGCAGCGAGGGAGACGAACGGGGCGAGCGGCGGGCACTCGCTTTTTACGTCCTGCTTCCCCGTCTGCTCGGCGTCTTCCTGCCGCTCGCTCGCTTCGATCTTCCCGCATCGTACGCGCGTTGCTCGTTTCTTCCATCATTTCTTCCGCTTTCAGTTGGCCATTGATCCCCGAGCGAACATGGCGGCCGCGTGCAAGCATTCCGCTTTTCTTTCGATCGTTCACCACGTCGACTACCGCGGCGACTACGTTCAGAGTCCGTGCTGCGAGCTTCCGTTCCGCCCGGGCACGAAATTCAGCTTGGTGGTGACGAAAAAGCCCGATTTGCCGGAGGCGAGCGTGCGGATCGCGATCGAGGGATCTGCGGGAGGACTCAAGGGCGCCATGTGGGTTGTGAACCAAAGCGGATTCGATATTATGAACCGTAGGCCTCTTTTGTAGTTCGCTGATTCGTTCCCAAGCGATTGCAGCCACGCACATCGACGTCAACAAGAACTACCGGATCTCCCAATCCTTCGACTACCGCGTGCTCTGCAAGGTGTGGACCGACGAGTGCTCGTTCTGCAAAGACGAGGCGGTGAAAGTCGCCCACGAAAAGGAGCTCCGTGCACTCCGTTCCCAGGTTTGCCGCTCCCATTTGCCTCCTCCTAACCTCCCTTATAGTTGAAGCAATCGGAGAGCCGCTTGGCCAAGCAGCGACTCCAGGCGGAGAACACGCAAACGGCTCTGCAGTCCCGCATCCGGCAGCTGGTGTACCAGGCGGCGGACCACGAGCAGAAGTTGGCGACCGCCGTCCAAGAGGTGGATCCCTCCCATTCAACCCTACGCAATTTCTTCGATTGGTTGCAGAGCGACGCCCGGATGGCGAAGAACACGCTGCTCGCCTCGACGATCCAAAGCTTGGAGGCGAAACTCGGCGAGCGGAAGAAGAGCGCGAAGGAGGCGGCGGATCGCGAGGCGGCGCTCGTCGAGCAGCGCGACGTCCTCGAGGGGAAGGTTCATCCTCTTCTTCGCTCCCCTCTCCGAGCACTCCGTTCGTTCAGGTCGACGACCTCAATTCCGCACTCTCGAACGAGCGAACGCGCTCCTCTTCGCTCCAATCCCGAGTCGACGACCTCGAGAAGAAGACGCGCGAATGGAAGAAAGAAGCGGTCGAGCAGGAGCGGAAGCTGGCGGCCGTTCGACAAGAGGTGAGCGCCCGATATTCTTCTTGCTCATCGCTTGTTGCAGAACGCGGCCTGCATGGAGCAAAAGGAACAGCTGGCCGCGAAGGTCGCCGAGATGACGGCCGCCTTTGAGCGGCAAAAGCGCGTGGGAGAGGCTGCCGGTGCGGAGAAGATGGCCGTTGCGAACGCGGTGAGTTCAAGAGACGCCCTCACGATCAGGCGATCATTGCGAGTGTTCCAGAACACGGACTTGAAGGGCCGGATTGAGGCGCTCCTCTCGAAGGCCGCCCAGCCGGAGTCGAAATTCGAAGAGCGGACGAACGAAGCGAAGGCGGCGACCAACCGAGAAAAGGAGCTCGTCGAACAGCGCGCCGGACTCGAGAACCGCGTTCGTTCTTCCTCCTTCTTCGTATGGTTGGCAACTAGCCGGTCGGCTGCAAACACGCGCCGTGGAGTCCCGAACAGCTCACAATCAGCAGCAGTCCTCTTCGTTTGCCACTCGACCACGCGGGTCTCCACGGCGCGAATTCGCCACCCGACCGGCCAACCTCATCGATTGACGAGATCGTTCAGATCAAAAAGCTGAAGGCGGCGCTCTGCGAGCAGCAAACTCGCTTCTCATCGCTCCAACAGCAGCACTGCATCGAAGTCGAAGCGCTCGAGAAGAGGGCGAACGAGCCGTCCGAAGCGGCGAGCGAAATCGAGGCAAAATTGGCGGCCGTTCGCCAGGAGGTGAGCGCCCACTTCCTTCTTCTCCTTATTGTTTCGTTCATTGCAGAACGATTCGTTCAATGCGGAGACGACGCAGCTGGTCGCCGCGATCACCGAGCTGTCGGCCGCCCTCGCGCAGCAGAAGCGGGCGAGGGAAGCGGCCGCTGCGCAAAATTCGGCCCTCGAGGCGGGGGTGAGTCCCCTCGATGAATGAACCTCATTGAACTTTCTGCTCGTTTCAGGTCGAAGAGTTGAAGCGGCAGAACGAGACGTTGATCTCGCAGCTCGCCCGCTTGAAGCAACCGACGGACGATGGCGACTCGCAGCAGCGGCCCGCTTCCCAGTCGACGGACGGGAGCTCGAACTCCAGTTCGTTCAGCGGATGGGAACCGGTCGATTCCAAATGATCGGTCTTTCGTCTTTGGGTTCCTGTTTTTCTCAATTGTGTTGTCTTTTGTGCGGTTCTAGTCTGCTGTTCTCAATTGTTGTGTGCACTTTCTTCTCACTCATCTGTTCACTTCCACTCATCCATCCAGTCATACTCACTTTGCTCGGGCAATAAACGTGAACATGAGCGATCCCTTTTGGTTCGTTCAAGGGGAAACCGGGGAGTATCCAGCGGGACGTCGAGAAACTTGCATCGGTGGCAAGAAATCCTTCGGGTTGTGGTTGAAACGAATGCTTTAACAAAAGAAGGTCTGTTCTTTCGGTCGATGTTTGGACGGGTTGACCAAAAAGAAACGAACGAGGGTCACTCCGCCTGCTCCCACACGAACGGCATCACGGGAGTGCCCCGCGGTGAAGCCGATTGCCTTCTGCCGGTCAGAGAACGGCCGCCGTTTTTCTGCGTTTTGAAATCGCGGTCTGCCGATGAATCAGCGCTCCGCTCGCCCGTTCCCAGACGGCCGTCGCGCGATGGGCGCCGTCCGTCCGCCTGCCGCTTGCCCGTCTTGTGCGCGCCTTCCATTTCGCAGTCGGCCGGTCGGCGGACGGCGGGCGGGCGCTGGGAACGCGGCTGTTGTTTACGTTTTTGCGCCCCGATTTCTCAACCGCTCGACTTCCGCATGCCGCCCGTTTGCTTCGATCTTTCCGCATCGTCCGCGCGCGTTTCTCATCCCCTCACTCATTTCCTCGTCCCGCTTTCAGTTGGCTGTCGATCCACAGCCGAAGATGGAGCCCTGCAAGCACGCGCTCTTCCTGTCGGTGCGGGGCACCGCTCTCGACAACGGCGACTTCTACGGACCGCAAGCGACGCTCCCGTTCCGCTACGAAACGAAGTGCCGTCTGATGGTGACCAACGGCGGTTATTACACGGGCGTGAAGGTCGTGGCCGAGGGCAACAAAAAAGACTTGAAAGCCTCGGTGCGGGTCCAAAACAGCCACGGAATTACGGTTTTCCAAAGCACGTCCTGTCTTACTTTTTTTACACTCATCGTTTGCTTTCGGATTGCAGGCATGAACGTCGGCCTCGGCGAGACGCACATCCTTTACAAGGTGAAGTCCAACGATCGGATCTGCTGCTGCGTGTGGATGGACGCGTGCGGGATCTGCGCCCAGCTGGAGAGTGCGGCGAAGAAGGCGGCCGCCGACGCGCAGAGCCAATTCGAGGGCGAGCGGGCGCGGATGGAGATCGAGCGCATTGGACTCGAGGCGGACCGCCTGACGCTCGAGGCGGAGGTTCGTTCACTCCACTCAATCAACCGTTCATTCCCCCGTTCAGATCGACGAGCTGAAAGCGAAGCTCTCCCAATACGACGGCCAGTACTTTCTCACCTACGATTTGCTCCGGCTCCAGATCGACGAAGTGAACGCGAAGCTGCACGAATCGTCCCGAACCGCGACCAACTTGCAGTTGGAGCTGGCGGCCGTTCGCCAGGAAGTGAGCGCACATTTACCCATCGATTGATCCTTCCGTCCGTTTCAGAACGAGGGCTTCAAAGCGGAGAAAAGGCAGCTGGACACGAAGATCTCCGAGCTGACCGCCGCCATGGAGAAGTCCCCCGAAACGGTGCACGAGTTGGCCGCCGTCAAGGAGAAGCTGGAGAGCGTGGAGAAAGAGGTGAGTGTTCCTCCATTTTATTCGCTTGCATCATCCTTTCGCTTGCAGAAGGAGGTCTTCAAGCAGAAAGCGGAGGAGTCGGCCGCCAAGATCGCCGAGCTGACGGACGCCCTCGAGCAGCACAAGAAGACGGGAGAAGGTCGGGCGAAGGACGCAGCGTGGCCGGACGACCGCACGGCTTTCTGGTCGATGCGGGAGGCGAACTTTCTTACGGACTTCGTTCTGCTCGTCGACGGCGAGTCGATCCCCGTGAGTTTCTCGTCGGAAGACTGACTGCTTACTGCCCCTTTCGTTTGCAGGTCCACCGCACCGTCCTCGCCCTGAAGTCGGGCTTCTTCGAGCAGCTCTTCCGCTCGGAGCCGATCACCACGGAGCACGCGATCGACGGCATCGAGCGGGCGATCGTCGAGCGGATGGTCGAGTTCTGCTACTCCACACGTCTCGACGGACTCGAGGAGGACGCCGCCCACCTGTACGCGGCCGCTCGCCGCTTCCAAGTCGCGTCGTTGATCGTGAGTCCCTCTCGAAATCAAGCAACACGCTCATTCTTGTGTTTAGGACGCGTGCACCAAGACGTTGAAGGCGGGCATCTCGTCGCAGAACGCGGCCGACCTCCTCGTCCTCGCCGCCCGTCACGACGATCACGAGTTCGCGGCCTTCGCCGTCGAGTTCTCGGACACGAAGGGCGGGAAGCTCCACTTGCTGTTGGCCGAGTCGATCCACGCGCTCCTCGCGGAGGAGCCGGACGTCTACGAGAAGATCTGGCGGCTCCTCAAGCACGGCTCGATGGGCGGCGAGCCGAGCGGACAGCAGCCGCTGCTCTCGGACAACACGCCCGCCTCCTCCGAACTCCCGCACGAGCTCCAGTCGCTCGTCGACGACGCGGACGACCGCTCCGACTGCACGTCGTCCAGCGGATGGGATCCAGTCGACGCGAAGTGATCGGTCGTTCATTCCTTCGACTTCTGTCTGTCCTCTCAATTGTGTCGTCTTTCGTACGGTTCTAATCTCTTCCCGTTCTCATTTGCTCGAATTTGTTGTGTCCACGTTCTCCTCACTCACATCTTCCTTTCTACTTCTTTATGCGTACTCGCTGTGTTCGGGCAATAAACGCGACTGCAACGGCTCCCGATTGCGTTGCTCAGAGAACGAACAACAGCTCTTGCATGGGCTTCAAAAGAGTTGTAGGATTTGAAGGATCCCATCGAGTTGTGGTTGAAACGATTGCACTAACGGAAGAACCTCCGGATTTTCGGCTGGTGCAATGCAAGTTGGGCAAAGAGAAAGAAACGAGTGGTCACTCCGCCTGCTCGCACTCGGGCGGCAGCGCCGAAATGCCCCGCGGTGACGCCGGCCGATCGAAAAACGCGCGAGCCCAAGCGGCAAACGACGGGGTCACCTGCCCACTCGGCGCGTTGGTCACTCGGTTGGTCGGTCGGTTTGCGGCGGCAGTCCACTTCGACTCACCATTCAACCGCTTTCCACCTCTCTCTCCCAATTGCACGTGATGGCGCCCTGTCGGCACTCCGTTTTCTTCCGCGTCCACAGCAGCGAGCTTCGAGACGGCCGTTTTGTGGGTCCGCGGACGGCGCTGCCGTTCCGCCCGACCGCGAACTGCCGGCTGGAAGTGCGCGCGTTGACGCCGCCCTACTCCAGCGTGAAATTGGCGGTCGACGGCGACTCTACCGATTTGACGGCTTCCGCGTAGACGGAGGACATGAACGGGCGCATGATTCAGCCGGGTGAGTGCCCATTTGCTCGAATTTCGCCTTGATTTGATGCAGCGACCGTTGTCGGTGTGAACACGCAACCAATCGTTCGCGGCGCGAACGGCGAACATCGCGTCTGCGGCCGCGTGTGGAGCGAGAAGTGTGCGCTCTGCAAAGAAGAGCAGAAAGCGAGCGGGACGGAGCGGAAAGCGGGCGATGGGGTCGATCAGCTCGTAAGCGAGATGCAGCGGTTGATGGTTTGTTTCTCGCCGTTTGGGCGATCACTCGTACGTTTGTTTCAGTGCGAGCAAATGGTAAACGGCGTTTCTGGACCAAGCGTGCAGGTCGCTTACGAGCGTGCACGCCGGAACGTCCAGTCCAGCATTCCGCAGCAAGCCGCCAACGATGGCTTTGAGGAGCAGCAACGCCCGGTCGTCCCCGATGTCTTGTGTTCTTTCTTGCTAGACGCGTCATTCCGGGGCTTTCAGCAAAAACTCGGGACGGCGATGCCCAACGAGGACGAAGAGGAGACAACAGTGGCGGCGGAAATGCAAAAGCTGCACGTATCCAAGAACCAGCTCGAGAACGAGGTCTGTCTTCTCATTCCACTACACTGCAACCTCTTCCTCGTCGTTCAGATCGAAGAACTGAAGTCAAAACTCGAGCATGAACGAACACGCTGTTTCACGCTCCAACGCGAACTCCAGCACCAAATCGATGAGCGGGAGCGGAAGGACGAACAGATGGTCGCGCTTGAGAAGAAGCTGGCGGAGGTTGAGGAACGCGTGAGCCACACACCGGTGCTTTCAACCTTCTGTTCTTTGTCTAGGCCAAGCAGTTGGAGGAGAAGAACGCAATGCTGCACTCGAAACTCTCCACCGCCCAGCAGCAAGAGCAAGAAGAAGCCGAAGAGAACAGGAATGTTCCCATGGGACTGCCGGCCGAATTCTGGTCGATGCAACAAGCGGGCCATTTGACGGACTTTCTCGTTGCTGGTCGGCGGCCGGACGATCGAGGTGAGCACTCCACAATCATTCGACCAATCCCAACCGATTGATTGCAGGCGCACCGGCTCGTCCTCGCCGCGGAAAGCGACTTTTTTGCCGCCGAATTCGCCGCCGATCCGAACCGCGCGGAGTTTGCGGTGGAGGGCGTCGAGGCGGCGATCGTCGAGCGAATGGTCGAATTCGTCTACCGGGGTCGATTGGATGGATTGGAAGAGGATTGCCGGGAGCTGTACGCGGCGGCTTGCTGCTTCGAAGTCGCCGGATTGTTCGTGAGTTCCCTTGAATTGTTTGTTTCAGCGAGAACAGAGGGCTTCCCTTTGACCTGCCTTCTAGTAGTCAGGGGCGGTCAAAGAGCAATCCCTCCTTTCTTCCATTCAATTCTCGCCTTGTAGGCGGAGTGCACACGAGTGTTGAGGGCAGACGTCTCGGCCAAGAATGTCGCCGATCTTCTCCTCCTGGCCGTCCGCAACAAAGACCGCGAGCTCTCCTAATTCGCCATTGCGTACGCGGAAGTGAATGGCGGAAAGTGCCGCCTCTTGCTGGCCGAAGCAATCCAGGGCTTGCTGCCCGACGACTACGAGACGTACAAGAAGGTTGTGAAGTTGTTGCAGTAATCTAATCGCCTGATGTTTGTTTGCCTGTTTTATTGAATAAAAGCTTTTCTCTTTTGAAAGCAGAAGTGGACAGTCAGAGAAAGAAACGCATTTGACGCCCGAGCAAACCACTTGGTTGTTTGGCCAACTAAAAGCGAGCAGTTTCCATTGAGAGGTAGTTTTTTCCGACTGCAAATTCAAGACTTCCGAACACGGCCGGCTGTCTTCTTTTGTGTTGAACGCAATTCCCTTAAAAAGAAGCAATGAACAAAGGTCACTCAACTCCCGCTCGCATGGCGTCAGCTTGAGAACTTCCGCGAGAGGCGGCGATTGCGTTTGGCCGACTCGTGGGAACTCCCACCGGTTGACCCGAGCGACCTCCTCGCTGCTGCAATTGAGCGCTCGATCACTCGGTTCGCTCCAACAACAGTCCACTCAATCCGACCACCTGCCGCTCATCCTCCATTCACTCTCTCGTTCCCGCTTGCCTGCCCGTTCTCCACTTCGACCGAAAATGCCGTTCTGTCAACACAAGGACCTTCTTTCCGCCTATTGGGCCGCCTACGAAGACGGCAGTGGACAGAGCGAATTTCTGCCGCGCTCGCTTCATTTGGACACGAACCGCTGCTTTGAAGCCTTCCACCAATTCAAAGGGAACGAGCGACTGCAGCAATTCCCGCTCGTCTCCTTTGTCGAAGCCGACCGCTGGTTCCTGTGGGCGACGCAACAAGGGGGCCGGTACACGGACGTCCGGCTGCTGGTCGACGGCGAGGAGCTTCGAGTGCGCACCCATTAGCATTCGATCAATCTTAATCGATTGATTGCAGGCCCACAAACTCGTCCTCGCTCGTCACTCGGCCTTCTTCGCCGCCGAGTTCCTTGCTTGTCCGCACAAAACGGAGTACTCGCTCGCCGGCGTTCCGACGGGCGTCCTGAAGCGAGCGGTCGAGTTCGTGTACCTCAATCGATTGGAAGGATTGGAGGCGGTCGCGCGGGAGTTGTACGTCTTCGCTTGTCGCTTCGGCTACATTGGATTGATCGTTAGTTCCATCCACTGCTTTCATTCTTCCATTGATTCAATCCTCGTGTTCAGGACGGGTGCCGCCGAGTGTTGAAGGCGGGAATCACGAAGGAGAACGTCGCCGATTTCCTCGTCCTTGCCGCGCGCCACGAAGACTTCCAGCTGGCCGCCTACGCGCTGGAGTTCGCCGAGCGGAGCGGCAGCCGCTTCAAACTCTTCGGCTCCCCGTCGATTCGTTGGCTCGTGCGCAACGAGAACGAGACCCACAAGAAGATTATGGCCTTGATGCGGTCCGTGTGACCTGCTCGGTTGTCCGCTTGTTCTCGCCTTGCAGTAGTGAATAAACCGTTGCTTGAGAGGCGTTTGGAATGAAAGAACGACGAGTTGATCGTGAAGTGGTCAGGAATTGGTTTGCATTCGATTCGAGCACGTGCACACGAACTGGCAAGGAAAATGCGTGGTTGTGGCTAGGAAAGAAATTTGGTGTGTTCTCCGTCTGCTCCCACATCTTTGATCGCGTTGGAATGCCCCGCGGTCAATCGGCCGCCGTCGACCACGTGCTGCCACTCGCTGGGCGGCCGGCCCACCCGCTTCCACTTCGTCCGCCAGTCGGTCCGCTCGCCCGCTCCGATCGGAGGAACACGCGGCGGTCGGGCACCTCCCAATCGACCGTATTTCCTTCCGAGCGCTCGTTTTCTTGTTCCTCCTCCTGTTCGCACTGTGACGGTTTGAATCATCTGTTTATTTTCTTCTATCGTTTTCGTAGAAACACTCACGAGAATACGTCTGCTCCGTCCTCATTTGTCGCGCGTTCTTTGCGATCGGGGCCCGAGCGGCATTAATTTCGATCGATTTCCAGTCCAGCACGTCGGGTTTCGTGATGTCGACAAGCAACTAGCCGACGCCCCCATCCGATCACTCCGAACAGCCGGCGGCCGACGAAGCGGGGAAGCGGGAGCGCCTTCAGCAACAGTTGGCCGTTCTGCTGCACGCTCACGCATGCCGCCAAGCATCGTGCGAGCTGCGGCATTGCGGGTTGATGAAGTGCGTCTTCGACCACCTCCGCCACTGCGAGAACGCGCCCTCCTGCGGCTACCCGCATTGCGCGTCCTCCCGCTGGCTCGTCGCCCACTGGAAGCAATGCGGCGAGGGGAATGCTCGCTCTGCGCCCCGTTGCGGTCGTTCGATCGGACGCGTTCGTTTCCTCTTTTATTTGTCGAATTTCTTCTTGCTTTGCAGGAGAAGGCGGCGGAGAAACGAGCGACGCGGGAGGAATGAGTGAATTCGCCGCGTACCTGGCCGGCGACGAAGTGCGCGCGCGATTCGAAGCGCTCTCACTGCGCGGGAACGCAGGAGAAGCCGCTTCATTGGCGTCCTCCATCGGGCCCCCCTGTTCGTTGTCGAAGCAACACGGCGACCATGACGATGAGCAGCGTTCGTCGGCCGCACCCACTCGTCAAGTACTCGAGGCGCGCATTCGGCTGCTGGAAGCGGCGGTTGGCGGCAGCCGACAAAGCGGTGAGTTGCGGGCCGATCGCTCGACTGGACGGCCAACTCACGACTTGTTGTTCAGAACGAACGACTGCGGGAACTCAACGAGTGGCTGGTGAGCGAAAACGCGGCCTTGATCGTGAGTTCCCTCCGCTCCTCTCTTCGATCATCGATTTGCAGGGCGGGCAAACGAGTGCGCTGAAGCGGGAGCAAGCGGAAGGCTCGAATGCAACGGCGGCGAGTATTCACGAAACAATCAATTGATGTGCTTGCCCGTGGATTGCAGCCGCCCCACGCCAAACGACCGAAGAAGCCGTGCAGCAAGTGTGCCGTCAAGAACCGCACGTGAAAGTGCACGGTTTGCGAGGTTCGCTCTATTCGTTTGGTGCTGCTGAGTGGTCGGCAGCAGTCCTTCTGGAGATCCGCTTGTAAAAGATCGTTGGTCAACCCCTTCGTTTTGTTACAAGCTATCAAAGTTTCTATTGGTTTTTGCAAGAATCTTCTCGATTGTCATCAGAACATCGGCTTGACGCCGAGCTCCGCTTCCTTGTTTTATTTCCACGCACCTACAGTCCAGAGTTTTCTGTAACAAACAAATACAACGGCCATACCAATTGCAACTGCTGAACCTTTTGCTCTCAGCTTGACCATCGTTTCTTTGCAGGACTTCCACGTCTGCGACGCGTGCAAGAACGAGGTCGGCCACGAGCACGTCCTTCAAGAAATCACCCTCACGTACGAGGAGAAGCTAGCGCTCTCACATTCGATCAATCGTCTGTGGTCGGACAAGCTCTGCAAAGTCCTTGACATCATCAACAATCGAGAAGAGAGCTTTAGCGACTACTTCGACCCGGAGGAGGCCGAGATCGACTTCGAGGAGCTGAAGACGAGCACTTTGCGCGAGTTGCAGGCGTTCGTTCGAGCGTGCTCTTCGGGCGGCAAGTAGCCGGCAAGAAAATTTGTTTGTTGCATTCCTTTGATTGTTTTACTCGAACCAATTGCATTCTGTGCGTTTCTAATCTCCACCATGCTTCTTACTTCTCTTTTGGGTCGATAAAAAAATGTTAGCAATAGCTTTCAGCATCAATTCGCAACCTATCGTTTTGATCCTACGTGAGCGGTGATGTTGGAAGCAAATCGAAACAAGCAATACGATTCGTTTCGTTGATTTATTTACGACTGGCTGCCCAAACGATCGAAACTCGAGTCTCTTTCACGCCCTCCGCTGTCTCCTGTTCGTCGTCGCCCACGCCACACAGGGCGGCCGGCCGAACGGCAGTCAGCCCTGCGCTTCGAAAGACGGCGCCGCGGTGGCGCAGGCGGTTGGTCGACCGACCTCCAGACTTCTGCTTCCACTTCGAACATGAACATTTTGTCCTTTACAATCTTCTTTTTGTCTGCTTATGCCTGGTGATCAAGCATGAGTAGTTGCCCGGCTTTCATTCAACCAACTGCGTATTTACGAGTTGTACGCGTCGAAAGCAAACAGCGGTTCAGTTGGCTGCGGAGTTGGCTTTTTGATCGCGTCTTCTCGTTTGTAATGAAACGAGATGAATCAGTGGCAATAAAGCGGAAGAACTACTCCAACGGATGCCTGCTTCACGGTTGACCACAAACACCTGGACGGCGGGCTCGCTCGCAAGTGAAAGGCCCAAATGAAGCCGTGAATTATTCATCGACTCTATTACGTGATTTCATTGAGTTCAATAGCCGATGAAGAGGGCGTAACGAGAAGCGGGGTGTCGAGTTTCGAGCGACCGGGAGCGTTCCGTTGGCCGCAAAGTGCATTTGAGGAGCGGCTCGGTTTAATTAACCGACTGTCAGAGTTCATTAGCTTCGTTTAGCGGCTTTACTGCGAGTTGTTTATTTGCCGGCGGGCCTCAAAGTACGACCGCTCACTTCCGGACGTTCCGCCGTTGACGTTTCCAATGAACCCGGTGCTCTCGCGGAGGAGGAGCGGGCGGAGCGGCATTAGTCATTCTTTTCTAGCGGCACCGTGAGACCTACTTTGTGTTAATTATTTAGCCTGCTGGCCAGCCGAAACACGCGAGTGTGTGGAGATTAAGCAAATAAATCGACAAGAAAGAAGATACGCGGCTAAGAAGCGCGTTTTATTCCTTCCCCTATGGAGGACGATTTCTCTTCAACTTCGACCATGTCGCGCATCTACAGAGCGGTAGCAATAACCCTAGTGCTAGTTCTCATTTTTGGACTGTCGGGCAACCTGTGGTTTTTGTACCGCCTTGCTCGTGTTTTGAATCGCGCAGTCCCGAGCGGAACTACAAGCGAAGTCTTCCTTTCGTCTTGTTGGTGGCTTTTGGCTCTTTGCCTTGCCGACTTGACTGTAAGGACGGCACATTTTGAATCGCGTAATCGCAAGTGCTTCAATTTAGTATCTGGTCACGATTGTGGGCCCAGTTCAGTACTTCTCGACGGGTAGTTGGCTATTCGACTACTTCACGTGTAAAATGGCTCTTTTGCTCGAATTCGAAATCAAACAACTCTCGCTCGCGATTCTTGCGGCAATGAGTATTGATCGCTACACCGTAGTCTGCCGTCCTTTTGATACGGGTTGGTGTCGGTGAGTGGTTTCATACTACGCTCGCCACATTCCGTTACGTGAAGATTCCGTCCGAGACGATTTATCGACGTGTTCGGCATCTGCTTCGGGTTTTTCATTGCTCTCACAGCACTATGCTGGCCGCTGATCGTCTCCGTCGAAGCAGTGACCTTCACAACAATGAAAGACGGAGAGCTCATTTGGATAACGATGTGTTGGGAAAGACTTTCCATTGACAGATCACTTTTCTATACATACGTGAGTTAATCGAGTGGCAACTAGTACATGTTTTATTGTTAGATCTTCTTTGTTGCCCATGTCGCGCCCGCTTTGGTCATCTTTTCGTGTTATTTCGCCGTCATCAGACGATTAAAAAAGAACAATGGCACGCCCTAGCGCGTGACTGAATTATGTTCATTCTTTGCAGGAAGATTCAACACCCACCACTCTCGTGGGGCTCTGCGGTCGGCCGTCAAGATTGTGCTCTTCCATTTTGCTTGCTGGACTCCTTATTGGATGACTATCGTGAATGATTTGCTCAGACAATACGGCTTCGCATATCTCCGAGTGGTCGACAATAGAGGATTTGATTACCTGCACACTATTATGACGTAATGGAACGTTGCAGGAAGTAATAAGCTCTTTTTCGTTTAGTACTTCCCCATTTGTCAACAGTGCGGGCAATTGGGTCTTCTACTCGCGCATTCTGACTCGAGGTCAAGCGAACGGCGCGCCGAACGCCCGTCGACCAACCGCCCGCTCCATTCCGCTCAAAGAGCGATCCGCCGCCGTTACTCCTCGTCCTCTCGTTGCTTCCACTGCTGTCTGACTGTATTCCTTTTGTTGCTTGTTTAATTACAAAGTAAACGCGTCGATTACACCGGTCGACTTCAAACTCGCGTTGAAGAGCTGCAGTACGCCGTTTTTGCCGTTCTCTTCGTCGAGAAAGCAATTGGGAGTTCCTTCTAATCCGATGGCTCACTCGACCGCTGTTGTTGATCTCGAAGTACGGTTGAGCAAGGAACTGAGCGCAATCGACGAGCAGCCGAAGAGCCGGAGTAGGAAATGGACGGACTGGTGTTCTCCGTCGCCCTCGAGAATTCGCAACGATCACATGCAGCCAGACCACCAACACAAAACAACACAGCTGGTGCCCAGATCGATCGAGTTTATTCCCCGTTCAATGCGGGAGTCGGCGCCGCCGTCGGTCCTCCTCGATGTACGCGAGCTTCGAGCTCATGGCAAGGAAGTGGAGGCAGAAGGCGATGAGGGGCGTGAACTGAACGGCGGGCAGTGAGCGAGCGGGAGGGCGGGGGACTCACGATGAGGAAGAAGAGCAGCGGGCGGCCGACGAACGAGACGACGATCGCGCCGAGCGAGTGGGGCACGACGAACGTGGCGGCGAGCAGGGCGGCGAGCAGCGCGAAGTCGACGGCGGCGGAGAGGCGCGCCGGCCGGCGGAGCGGCAGGTGGGTCGCGTACGCCGAGAACTGGGCGGCGAAGAGGGCGCCGATGGTCGCGGCGAGGAACGCGCAGCCGAACGCCCGCCCGCCGCACCGCTCCACCGGAAGGAAGTCGGCCGTCTCGACGCTCACGTTCGCGTCGCCGGCGGCCGCCAGCTGGCAGGCGGACAGGCGACCCCAGCGCCGTCCGAAGAGCTCCGGGTGGGCCGCAGCGTAGTCCAGCACCGGCTCGTCGGCGGCCAACGGCGCCAGCACGTGGAGGGACGTCCCCAACAGCAGCTGCAGCGAGAGCGAGTGGACGGAAGGGACTGGGCGGGAACTCACGCACTCGATCCAGTGCACCGCGTGGATCGTCGCGAGCAGTTGCCGCATTCGATAAAGCGGTGGGCAGTCGAAAACGGGCAGTCGGGGGTGAAGAGGAGACAACCGGCAAGTGTACGACGTGAGTGAGTGGAATGAGCGGGACGATTTGTTCGTTGCACTCTCCCTCGCATCCATGCAATGCTCATCTTGCGGTCGTTTGTGTTCAAGCAAAGCCATCGATTGGTGTTCCGTACATGAGTCTCGCTTCTCACAGACTCGTTCAATCAGCTTCCTTCATCCCAACTCCAAATCCTCTCTTACGTGTATCTGGTTTATCTTCGGCACGCATTTGGCAAAAACAAATGCGGAACAAACGCGAAATACGCACAAAAGACTTGGGAAACGTGGCAAAATGGTTACAATCGAAGGGGATCAAGTGAGCAAAAAGAAGGAAGTGTTTGCGAGAAAAATGAAACAATCAGAAGGAGAAGAAACTCGCGTGTATCGTGAGGACAATCACAAAGAATCAATCAATCGATCAATGGACCAGACGAGCGGCCTCAGTTGCCGGCCGTTCCGCTCGCCAATCGCGCGCTCTCGTTCCGCAGGCGGCGCCGTTCGAAGAGCGAGTTCCCGGAGAGATTCAGCGGCTTCACGACGCACTCGTTGTGTCGCATCGAAGCCGTCACGCGACCCACTTCTTCCTGTAAACCGGAGAGATGAACGAGTGGGAGACGCGCAGGAGAACTCACTTGAATCGAGTGCAAGCGGGTCGGCTTGGCGCGCTGCGTGCGGGGCATCTGCCGCGCGGAGAGGGCGTGTGTGGCGGCTTGGGCGGTCGACTTGCGGGCCGCTTCCAGATCACCTCGTCTGTGGTGACTTCCTGCACGAATTGGAGTCGTCGTTTCTTTGTTCAGGCCGACTGAATTCGCGCGTTGAAGGCGCGCATTTCGGCGGTGAGTGTCGCCGATTTGCTTCTGCTGTCCACTCGCAGCAATAATCGCGAGTTCGGAGATCTTACGATTGGATTCGCCGAGAACGGCGGCCACAAATTTGAGCTACTGGACCCGCCGATCAAGCCGCTGGCTCGAAGCGAATTGGACACCTGCGAGAAGATTGTGTGGAGTGGATGGAGTGTTTCTAGTCCGCTCGTTTGTTTATTTTTGTGTTTGGTGCTAATTGCTGTGAATAAAACAGGCGGAAGTAAGGGCCATTTACCTGCCGACTCTCGAACGCTGGAAACCCGTGTTTGCGTAAAAATTCGAGAGCCCACCGAAGAACTCTCGCTCGGTGTCCGCGCAACACTCCAAATGATTCAGAGAGCGTTCACGTTGGCACACCGTGTCCCAACTGCATCGTGATCGCCAAAGCGCACAGGCGGCTGGCCGAAGTCTTTTGGTGCATCGCGAAAGTTTTAGATTAATGGGATGAATGTGCAGAAGAGAGGTCGTGTGATGTTCTTGCGGTTGGACGGCAACGCGTATAAACAAGCGCCAGGGGGCTGGTCCCTCGGCTGCCTTTTTCGCACGTCCAGAACGATCCTAAGGTCGTTATTCTTCTTCGAATTTCTTTCGGCGTCCGCGAAACGAGCGCAGGTGCATTTCGGCCGATTGGGGGCAAATCGGCGCGCGGAGGAACGCGAAGAGGCGAACGAGCGGGGCGAAGTGAAAACAACGCCGGCCGGCTCGAATGAAACGATCGCGCGTCCATCGGCCTCCCTCTCTCTCCTTTCCCAGATGTTCAGTGGTAAAGCGGGCGCACAGAGTCGTTTGCGGGACGCACGGATGGTGACGCCGTGCGTCCGCTCGGTTCGCCGGCGTCTTTCGGCTTGCAGTCCGCCGATCGGCGGCCCGGGCCCGTCGTGTTGTTTCGCAAGACCAGCTGCCGCTTTTGCGTTGAATAGCGGGGGAAACGCCGGCGTTCTTTTGGGCGGCCGGCCGTCGCTTGCTTTCGTTCGGTCGGCATTTGCTCTTCTTTCGTGCTTGCGTGTACTACCCGTTGTTATCGAACTTCCAATCATCTCTATTGCGTTCAGGACCGCCGTTTCGACAAATGGCGGAGCAGGAGGCGAAAAGCGAAGCGAATGAAGAACAGGAAACCGAAGAGTCTGCGGCTGACCTCCTCAACTCGTGCTTGAACGTTCCGCTCAACGTTGGTTTTACTCACTTATTTCATGGGCTTTCTGCTCATTTGCAGCGAATCTGCTGTGTGTGCGGCATCGATGTGGCAACCTCCAGAAACCGGCAGCAACACGAAGACTGCCACAGCCACCATGCGTCCTGGGACTGCTCGATTTGCAACGTCGGTCACGCGACGCCTCGCGACCAAGCTCGGCACGAAAGATTCATGCACGGATATGAACGGCACGAGTTGGACAGCGAAAATCCGCAGCCGATCAAGCTGGTCAAGGTCTGCGTCCTTCTTTCCTCATTCATCGTGTTTCGCTTCTTTTTTAGAGTCAACTAAAAGGCCTCTTCAGAGTCGGAACAGTGCTGTTGAAAACGCAATCCGCTGCGGTTCGTTCGGCCGCCATCCCTGACGACTCGCTGGAGAACCAGGAGGCGACCGAAGCCGAACTTCGCGAACTGATGCGCAAGAGAGCCCACCGGCCGAAACAGTTTGTTCGTTTGCTCCTCGTTCTACTCCGATCAATGATTTACTTTCTGTTTAGCCGCCGTGCAAGATTTGCGGAAGGGGCGGTTTCACACACGCGAAAGTGTGGAAGAAGCACGTTCTTTCGCACGAACACGATTTCAAGTGTTCTTTGTGCGACTTCGGCAGCAACGCGGCGAGCGGCCGAAACAAGCACGAGCGCGAAGCTCACGACCTGAAGCGCCACAAAGAGGATGAGCAACGCAAGGAAGCCATCATGGTCTCGTCCGTATGTCTTTTTCCTCCACTTTCTTCGTTCACTTTCGTTTTTAGGTGTACAGGGAACTGTTCAGCCAGGTCGACACAGACGTGGAGGAGGTGCAAGGAACAGCTGTGCCGAGCAACTCCTCGCATCCTCTCCCGGCTTTGGTCTGGGAGAAGCCGGCGAACTACGGGCAGAGGAAGCGCGCTCACTCGACCGCTTCCGGGCGCCCCAAACGCCGCCGTCGATCCCCGTCGACCTCCAGGAGCGAAGAGAAACCGGAGACGGACAACGAAGCGATCACTTCGGATGACTCCAGTGACGATGACGACCCAGAAGATTGGGGCGACGGAATGGAAGTCGGCGAACCGTCCGCTTTCGCTCCTGACGATCTGCAGTCGAGCTGCGAGCTTCCGGCCGCCGCTCACCTGCCGCCCGCCCAACCGATCGCCCAACCGCCTCTCTCGCCGTCGATCTCGGACGCTGCGTCCGCACCGCCGACCGCCAACTCGAATGTTTGTCGTCCTTTTTTTTCCTCTCAACCCGTTCCTTTGTTCAGTTGACGCAACAGCAGAACCGCTTGTCCACACGCCAATCGGAGGCCGGGACCGTCCACAAGGAGCTCCAGGCGCGCATTCGGATGTTGGAGGAGAGCGTTTTGGCGAAGAACCGGATGCTGGTCGTGGAGGCCCAAAAAGTGTGTTCTTTGAACGTCGAAGCGTCGGTTTATGTCGATGATTTCAGTCCCGTGACCTGCAGTCGGAGAACGGCAGGCTCGTCTCGAAGGTCGCTCGCTTGGAGTCGAAATGCGGCAAGTTGGAGCAAGACGCGGGCTTTGTAGAACAGGTGCGAAAAGCGGACGTCCAAGAGTGCTCCCGACTGAAGCAAAAGGTTCTTCTTTCTTCCATTCAGCGAATTCGCCTTCTTTTCAGTACGGAGAGCTGAACGCGAAGAACGGCGAGCTCGCCTCCACAGTCGCCCGTCTGAAAGCGGAATGCACGGAGTTGCGGAAGAAGGCGAGCGACGCGAAGCACGCGCGGAAAGCGGCCGTCGAAGAGACCTCCGAGCTCAAGAAGAAGGTTAATTCCTGTCCCAAAAGCCGACCTTTCCGCCTCTTCAGACGAAGAAACTGAAGGCGAATCTGAAGGAGCAAGAGATCCACTCCTCGCGTATCGCACAACTCGAAGCCCAGAACCGGGAGCAGCAGGAAGAGGCGGAGAAGGCGGCTGCCGCGTGGAAGCAGAAAGCTGCGGCCTTCGAGAAGCAGGCGAGTCACCTAACCCGTCTTCTATTTGTTATTCCCGTGTTTTAGATCGAACAGGTGAAGGCGGCAAACGCCGAGTTCGAGGCGACCGTCGCCCTCTTGAAGTCGAAGGGCGCGGAGCTGGACGAAAAGGCGGCACTCGCCGAAGAGGCGCGAGACGCGGCCGTCAAGGAGAGCGTCCGACTGCAGCGCGGGGTTCGTTCTGGCCGTGCTGATCACTTGCCGCCTTTCCAGACCGAGCAGCTGAAGACGAAGCTGGGAGAACAGGAACACCGCTTTTCGTCGACTCTCGCCGAACTCCGCTCGCAAATCGAAGGTCTGCAGAAGAAGGCGGCCGAAGTGCCGGCTTTGGAGAAACAGGCCAGTTCTTGCCGCTCCCTTTCCTTCACCTGCTTGCTTGCTTTAGATTGAGGAACTGAAGGCCGAGAACGCCGCCCTCACGTCCTCGCAGTCCGCTCTGCTCGTGAGTTCTTTCCACTACTTTCCTTCGTTTACATTTCTCTTCTTGCAGGCCGAGTGCTCGAACTTGCTGCAGTCGGCGATCACGAAGGAGAACGTCGCCGGCCTGCTGGTGTTCGCCGCCCGGCACGACGTCCGCGAACTCGCCGCCCAAGTGCTCGAGTGGGCGGAAGCGAACGGCGGAAAGTTCGCGCTTCTCACGGCCGCCCCGATCAAATCGCTCGTCCGCAACGAGCCCGACCTCTACGATCGAATCGTCGAGCTCATCACGCGATGAGAGTGTTGCAATGTTTTGTTGTTTGTTTGTGTCGTTCGAATAAAAGTAGCTAACCGGGCTAGAGCCATTAAAAAGTGAACAAAGAATGCCTGGCGGCTTCCCAAAAGAAGTTCCGATTCAATCATGAGCGCGCGCACCGCAAACAACACCTTGCACCGAACAGACCGGAAAGAAACGAACGGAAGATCAAGTGGACGCTTGCGGACATTGATGCGAACACGTGTTCCTCTCGGCAAACCTTGCTAGCCCGACTGCAACCGGAAGAAGACGGGGTGTACGAGAAGAGTGAGCGAACGAGAGACCTACCGTCGCTCGGGGGGCATCCGGCCGTTCGCTTCTCGGAGCGCGGCAGAGCGGAAGTGGGCGACGAGTGCGGAAACTCGTTAAAATTCTCCTGTTTAGTGTTGTCTTGAACTGAGCAATCAATGAGTATTGCGGAGTGCCCAAACCGTGAGAATGAGAGATCCCGCAGCTTGCTAATCGCTCCGACCTCGTTGCTCGTCCAGAAATGGGGGTCGTTGGAAAGTGCGGCGCAACAGGCGACCTTCGAGAAGCGACAGGATAGACGGCAACGAATCTACTGAATGTTTGTCCGCAACGAAATTAAGTACAGGATTAAACGACTTCTTCCCGTCTGTCGCTTTCCTTGCGTCTTTCAAGTGGAATGATGTTCTGTTCCATGCGATTGGTTGACTCATCGCCCTCGCCCGCTGCATTTCGTTGTTTATCGTTGCGGCCATCTGCGCGCGCTTTCGGCGGCGAGTCGCCCGCTCGGCGCCGTTCGGTTCGCACGGCCTCGCGGTTTTTTTCGCCGCCTGCCGCCCTGCTGCTCTCCTGCTTGCAGGCCGCCGCCGACGAAGGCCGCCGATCGCAAGAGGTCGGCCGGGCGGGCGGGCAGAAATCGCTGCCGCTCCCCCTTTGCTTTCGCTTTTGGACGGACGATTAGGACCGAAAAGGGGTCCAAACGATGGGAGAAGCGAGCGGAAAGAATCGTCTTTATATTCGCTTCGTTGAATGCGGACTGATCGGAAGGATTGTCCGCAAATTTTACTCGTCTTCCTCCGACTTTCCACCCTTTTCTCCGATTTCATCACCCGCGTTCGCCCGAAAGTCAGCACTTTTCTTCGCGCACCTCTTGCTTGCTCACATCCCAATCCTTTCGTTTCCAGCTGCCGCTCGAACGTGATGGGCGGAAAGCCGACGACGAACCGGGCGGCGCGCAAGCGGATGCTCCGCCGCAACGCCGCCGCCGCTCTCGTCGGCCACCGCGACTCCCGCGTTTCGTCGGCTGCGGGAAGTGCGAGCGCGGAGTTCGTGCACTTGGCTCGTTCAACGGTAAGTCATGGAAGGGGGGAGGGGCCAAAGATGGCTGAGAATCATTCGTCCCTTTTGCTCGCTTTTGTTTGGTAGCTTCAAGGGACTCCTTTTTTAACCCACCCGTACGGGTTGCAATCATATTTCACAAACAACCAAAATTCCGTTACCCCCACCTTCCCATCCATCTTCTACCCATCTTATCCAGCTGTTTTCAGTTCATCTCGCAGAAGTTCTTCGACGCGCCGAGCGCCGTCTTCCGCTCGCCGCTCGTCCTCCGCTGCACCGCCGGCGGCAAGCGGCTCGACTGGACGGCGGACGTCCACCGCCCGCAGCTGCCCGCTCTCCGCAACCTCCCGCTGAGCGCCGAGCAGCTCGAATTTCTGGTCGAGTGGATGGGCGCGGAGGTGCGCGGCGTCGAGTGCGACGGCGTGGCGCCTCGCCAGCTGCTGCGCGCCGTTCGGGAGCGGTTCACTTGTTTCCGTGAGCAACTACTCGATTCTTTTGATCCTGCCCCTCGTTTAGAACCCACGTACTTCCACTTCCGCCCGCCTACACAAGAAGGCGCCCACTTCTCGTCGTTCTTCGCCCACATCCGCAAGCTGTTCGTCCCCGAGCGGACGTTCGTCTTCCTCCCCACCATCCGACTGGAGTGCGGCGTGGAGGAGCTGCGAGACGCCGTCCTCGCCGTTCTGCTCGTCGAGAAGGGTGAGTTCTTTATCAACTGCTTCGTCGCTCAATCCACTGCTTTTAGATCGCCCGCTCAATTGCGTCAGGCCGCTCCTATTCATCTCGCAGGACGACGAGGCCGCGAGCGAAGTGGCGGACGTCTTCCAGGTCGACGAGCAGCCGGACGAGCGAGAAACGGAGGACGGGCTGGTGTTCTCCGTAGCGCCCGAATTCGACGAACTTCGCGGCGGCCACTCGCTGCGGCGACGGGCGGCGTTCGTGCTCGCCGAGGCGGAGATTCGTGTCCTGCTCGTGGTCAAGGGCGAGGTGAGCTCTCGCTGGTTTTGTTGGGGCTGGAGTTGGGATGGTGGGTTGGTTGAGCGGTGTAGGCATTGGGCAGCGACTACCCACTGCCCTCCGCTTCATCCCCTCTTTGTTGTCTAATCAACCCCCCATTTATCGTTCGTTTTCTACTGTTGTGGTTGAAAGGGAGATATCTTGAGCGATCGGTGTCCTCAAGGAGGAGCAAGCACTTGTTGCCCTCCTTTCCTTCTTCCGATCGACCCACCACTAATCCGTGTCACTTTCAGGCCACGGCCGCCGGTCTGCTGCGCCGCGCCACGCGCACGGCCCGCCGCTTTCACGCGCTCCTCCGCCGCCTGCCGACCGTCGAGCTGTCGGAGGTCGTCCTCGTCACCGATGTCCCGCCCACCGACAAGAACGACGGAGAGGACGGCGAGCTGCCGGACGGCGACTTCGAGCGGACGAGCGGCGTGATCGGCGACCTGCGGGCCGACCGGACGGCCGCGTGGTTCGCCGAGTTGTGCGGCCCGGCCGACACGTTCGCCTGCGAGACGGTCGACCGCCGCCATCGTCTTTGGCTCGTCCAGCGCACTCAAGGAGACAAATCGGAAGAGCGAGTGGGCGAGGAGGAAAAGCCACTGGAACGGCAAGTGCCCACGGAGCGAATGGACGAGAAGTCGGTCGAAAAGGAGGAGAATGCGTGGGCCAGCGACCAAGCGGACGAGCACGACGAGACCGCCGCCGACCGAGCGGAGAAGCCCGTGGAAAACGACCTGTGGAGCAGCGACGCGCCGCCCGTCGACCTCACCGCCGAACTCGAAGCCCGGCTGGTCGCCGCGATGGATGCCGAGGGGATCCCGCTTCCAGAGGCCGGCGACCGCTCGGCCGGGAACGATCGACCGCAAGTCGCCGGAAGCTCGAAGTCGACTGACCAGCCGAAGCCCCGCGGAAGCTCGAAGAAAGCGGACAAGCGGAAGAAGAAGCGGAGCAAACCGTCGCACTGATCGAATACCTCATTGTCGAAGGTTCGTTTTCCCCTATTTCTTTTATTCAACACTCCCGATTTCAGAGAGCGCTCGTTCGTGATCCCCGAGTCTTCAATCCAACCGTTATGTCTTTCTCCTTGCCTTTCCACTCGTATCCTCTTTCACCTCGTTATGCTCATTACTCTCCTCTTCTCCGCAAGTGCAATCCAACGAATAAACTCGAATGAATGCCCACTGATCGACTGGTCGTTGGACTCGTTTATTTGCGCTCGGTAGGTAGATGGATGAAGTGAGTACGTAGGGAAAAAGAAATGAGCTCTGTTCTCAGGAAAAGAGATTGCGCTCGTTAACTAGGCACTTACAAAAGGAAGGGGAGGGATGTGTGTGCAGTGAGATCGACACCCGCAAAACAAAAGGAACAAAAGGAAAAGAAAAGTGAATTGGGACAACACAACGCAATGGAGAGAGGAAGGATCACTTGGTGTTGGAGAGGCCGATGGCGACGGCGCCGGCGATCGTGACGGCGATGGCGCCCCACAGGAACCACAGATTGCGGCCGCCCTTGATCTCGCGGAAGTAGAAGACGGACCACAGCGTCGCCACGCAGCCGGGCACCATCGCCGTGATCGGGCCGGTGATCGATTGCGAGAGGTGCTGCGTGCACACGATCGTCAGGCACTGCAATCCTCGTGGTTGAGTGGGAAGTGGGCGGGAACGAACCATTCCGGTGCCCCACATGAGGCCCGAGCAGAAGGACGGCAGCGCCACCGACGGGTTGATCGACGGGCTGTTCTTCCTGCAACGAACGGGTGGATGAGTGAGCAAGAGGTACGTGTTTGATGGACGAGAGTACATTCGACTCATGAGCAAAAGCATTCTCATCTTCACTCCCAGTCCGAACTGCCTTTGCATTTCCGTCCCATCGACCCGCAAACAGCCAACTACCTCCCGCCCAATCGACCCGAGCACTCACTTGATGATGGAGTAGACGAGGAAGGCGATGAACGAGACGAGGAAGATGCCGCAATAGTGCGAGAAGATGAACGGAAGGCCGCTCTTGGGGGCGCCCGGGAACACGTCCTCGTTGTCCTGGATGGCGATGATCGGCACTTGGACGACGCCGTAGAAGAGGCCGGAGATCACGGCGGCAAAGAGCGCACTGAACGAAAGGGAGTGATCGCTTGAACGAACGGGAGGCGACTCACATTCCCTTGCGGGCGTGCGAGGACTTGCCGCCGCCCTTCGGCTTCTCGTCCTTCTCCTCGTCGTCCATTGCGGCCGGCTTCCCGTTCCGCTCGACCAGCTGGCCGTGGGAGGAGCGGGCGGAGGGCTGAAAGCGAGCAATGAGGAGGGAAGAAAGGGCGGAAAACCCACCACCGAGTCGCCGTCATCCTCCGACTGCCGCTCCACTTCTTCCATGAGCTCGGAGGGTTTCGTCTTCACGAACGAGATCAGGATGCCGCTGCAAAAAGAACGGTGAGTTGAGCAACGGAGGAAAAAGGTGTAAGAAGGCTGAGCAGGGTGGAAGAACAGGAGAGGATGGAATGACGGACAAGACGAGGAGTAAGAGCATCCATTGCTCTTGCCATCGCTTCTCTCTCATGTGCACTACGTTCATTGCACAAGTCCTCCAACCCACCCCTGATCGCACTCAGCTTACCCAACGACGACAAGGGCCATGCCAACGAGCGAGAGCCAAAAGATGGCCGGCGGGCGGGCGGTCGTCGCGAACATGCCGAACGTGCCGACCGCGTAGTTCACCACGCAGTTCGTGACGCTGAAGAGGAGGACGGCGAGGCCGAGGCCCAGCTCCTCGATGATGGGCACGGCGCACAGGTTGCCTTCAATCGATCGATTGATTAGAGGGGAGGAGGAGCGGGCAAACGCACCCAAACACCAGAGAATGCCGCCGACCATCGCCAGCGGGTAGAACTCGCCGAAGCCCGTCCACGCGTGCACCGCGAAGCCGACCGTCCAAATCCCGAGGCACATCATGAACTGCGAGAAGAGGCCTGAACGATGGGGATTAGGAGGAGGAGGAAGGAGGAGGAACGAACCATCGCCCGGCTGGAAGCGCTTGACCGGAACGAAGAGAGTGCCGAAAAGAATGCACGCGATCACGATCTCGCCCAGAGCGGCCACTTCTTGCAGGGCCATCGTTCCAGTGAGAAGACGAGTGGTCGCTGGAGCGGGCCGGCCGCCTTTTATACGCACCGCCTGCAAAGAGGGCGGAGATCAACCGATTGGGGGCGGTCGGGGACGCGCGCACTCGCCACAAACGGGCGGACTCGACCGAGAGAGCGGGGGGAGCGAGCGGACACGCGAAAGGTCTCGAATCAACAAGATCAGCGGAGACCAGCGCCGAACAAGCGAATTATTGCCCGCGAGCCGTGGAAATCAACAGTCAAACACCAGCTCGATCGGGAGCCGCGCGATCCCAAACGCAAATCGAGCGGGCGGGCGGCCGAACGGCGAGACGGCAGAAGGGGAGGAGGGCGGCGGAAGGAAGTCGGCGTTCCCGCGCACTCTCTCGCTCGCCCTCGAATCGAACGAATCGAATGTTGACTCATAACTCCAGCGACCAGAGAGCGGACAGAACGGAACGGGCGGAGCGGAGGAAGGAAGGAGAGGAAGGTGTTTTCAACTCGCTCGCATGTTTTGCCGATCGGACAACAAAATTCGGGTCGCTCGACCGACGACCACAAACAAACAGCCCGGTCGGGCGGCCGAAAGTCGTGCGGATTAGGCGGAAGTGATCAAAAACCCTCGAGTTTATTACGAGATTTGCGGCCGATTCGGTCGGTAAATACGGTAAAAAAACGAGTTTGACTGCAGGTTGAGATCCAGTTGTTGATTGGAGAGTAAAACGGTAAATCGAAGATAGTCAATGGTAAGAGCAGCTAAAAAAGCCGTGCACAAAGCAGGTCGAGAAAGAGCAAAATGAAAGCGCGGACGACCCGATCGCCCAGACGGAAAGAAGAGTCGTTCGACTGGCGACTGCCGAGTGTTTGGAGCGGGTCGGAAGAAATGGCGGGAACTCGACGGTCATTTCGACACTCGACGCCCTCGCCGCCCGTCTGCAAGTGGCGATTGCGAAAACATTCCAGCACGCGACGCGACGAGCGCACTTGTTTTGCCCTCCGCCTCGCACTCGAAAGGGGGCCATGACGACGGCGCGGCACTCTCCGCTCGCCGCCGCCGCCTTGCTTCCTTCCTTTTTTGCGCGTTGTTTACACGCGCAGACCGCCTTGCGCCCGCTTTCCCGCGTCTTTCGCAAGCGCGAAAAAAGGGGAAATCCGTCCGCCCGCTCGGCCCCTTCGAATGGACGAACAAACGAGACGGCGGGCGGGCGGGGCAAAAAGCAGTGGGAAGCGGCGGAAAGCGGGCGAAAGGGCGGGCGGGGCGGAAGAGTTTTGAGCCACTCGACCGCAAAACACCTCCGAACGAAAGGGCGGAAATCTGTGGTCGAATATGAAATCCAGCAGAGGGCGGGCCAAAAGTTTCGATCCACCGGCCACCATCCACCACTCAGTTCGCTCGCTTTTGCTCGTGAACTTCGAACGAACGAAGTGGATGACGCAAGAACGAGGGCGAGGGCGGGGATTACAAGCGAACGGATGTGTGAGCGGGCGAACGGACGGCAAAAAGCGGAATGTTTTCGAAAACACTCCGCTTACTTCCGACTCGACTGCCCGCCCGCCCGACTGTCTGCTTTTGCCGCTCCGTCGAGCCGCTCGAGCCGTTCGGCCGCCCGTCAATCGCCGCCGCGTGTTTTCGAACGGCGCGGAAATCCCCCAAACTTTCGAAATGCGCGACGATTTCGTAGTCAAAATGGACGGCCGAAGAGCGGCTTGAATTTCGATCTGTGGAAAGGGGTGGCCGCTACTGCTTTCGCTCGTTTCATCATTGGAGTGCTGGCTTGATGGAGGGAAGAGCGAATGGGCGGACGAGCGGAACAGATTTGCAGGTCAATCGGCGTTTGCTCGCTCGCTCGTTTGCGTGCACGGGAACGCCCCGCAAAGTGAACGGAAGCATCAGCATTGTTCGCTTGCGAGAACAAGTGCAAGTCCGCGGCCAATTGATCCGCCCCATGAACAAAACAACGAGCGAGCCAAAGGCACTCGAAACAAACGACTCGCGCACCCCGCACTCGCACTCCAAAGAGCGAAACAAACCGAAGACCACCCGCAATAAGGCAGGCGGGTGATGCGCGAACACAATCGAAACGCAATGACGCCTCGCTTATGAGCCGTCGGATGATGGCGGAGATCAAAGAGCGGGGATCACAAAACCGAAACGGGTTCCCCTTTTCGATTGGTCGAGTAAACAAACACGTGCGAGTGCACGGGCAGACGGAAACGACGAACAATGGAAACAATCGGGTCGTAAATCATCCCCAATGGTTTACTCGTCGCAATCATCGCCGCGATCACCAAACACCGAAATCCGCCCGCCCGCCGAACCGAAAACAAACCCGAACGTTTCGTCTCGCTCGTCTGTGGGCGGGCGGGCGGTCCGCAGGGCGACAGGCCGGGGGAAATCAACCCACCGCCTGCTCGCTCACCGGCGATCAGATCTGCGGTCAGATTACGGGCGGCCGGGTCGAATGAGCGGTCGAAGTCGGAAGATCGAAGTCGGTCGGAAGACACACCTGCCGGCCTTGTTGCTCGTCCGTCCGCCCGCCCGTTCATCCGTTCGACTGATTGACCGTTCGAATTGCGACAAGCGAAATGATTTGCGATCCGATTGGCGGCAGATTACGAATGGAAGGTGCGGGAAGGCGGGAGAAGTTGCCGCCCGGCATGCGCATCGGATCAAGAAGTTTGGAGGCCGGTAGTAAACACAGCAAGACCCCACTCGTCCACCATCCATCCATCCATCCAGCAGACAGCCTTGAATCAAAGCAAAGAATGGGCGAATTCAAACGAGGATCCCGCTCGCTTTCTTCGACACCGTTTGACGCCCGATTTGACTTTTGGACGCGCGCCCGCCCGCTTTTTGTTTTGGCGCCCGCAGTGGCGAGGCGGGCGGGCGGGCGGCGTTGTTTTCGTCGTCCGACGGAACGAGCGGGGAATCCGCTTTGAGACAAATGGGGCGATTACCGTTGCAATTACCGTTGGAATGACCGCTCGAATTGGAGTAGCAATGCGATGACCGTTTGAATGCGATGAAAGGAGCAGGTTCTTACTTGTCTCAAGCTACCAACACAACTAATTTCCTTGTTTATTCAATGTTTCATTGCAAGTCCCTCGTTTCCGCTCCCTCTCCGTCGTCCTCCTCTCTCCTCCGCTTCGGCTCGATCGAACAGATGGCCGCCGAGTCCAACGGTCGCCAGTTCTTCGCGCCGCCGCCCTCCAGCCGGGCGCCTTTCGTGAGCGGCCGGCGGGCGATCTCCAGTCGCCGCTTGTCCAGCACCTCGACCTCGAGCTGCTCGCCGGTGCGCACGTTCGGCACAACGCACGTGGGCGTCTCGTTGCGGAGCGTCACGAACTGCGCGTAGTCCCGCGTGTTCTGGCGGCACTGCCCGCAAACGACCAGCGAGAGCGTGTTCGCCGTCGTCTCCGCGAGGAAGCGCTGCAAGAAACGATTGAGTGGACGGGGAAATGCGGGAGGAAAACGAGGAGGAGCGTGTAGATCACTCGGGGTTTAGCACAAAGGTCAGACGGAAGTAAACGAACGACTACTAAAGACTCCTGCCCGCCCACATGAACTCGCTAGAACAAAGTCGATCCATCCCCTCACCTCCAACAGCTTGGAAAGGAAGTCGTCGCCCAACTCGACGTCCCGCACGATCATCACGCCGTAGCCCTGCAGCGGGCGGGCGGCGAAGAACCAGCGGAGGATCGCGTCGTCGCTGAAGCCGAGGAACGGCCGCTCCACGTACGTCGCCACGTCGATTTGAATCTGCAGAAGAAGTGAGTGCGGGGGGATTGGGGGAGAGCTGTGGGCAGTTCAATACGATGTCTTGTATCCAAACAGCAGCGAATTAGCCGCCCCTCCAACCACCCGAACGCACCTTCTCGGCCCTGCGAAAGGCCTCGCTCTCGAGCATCCGATCAAAGAAGTCGGCCGACCGGACGTCCCGCAGGCGGCCGAAATAAAAGCGGGCGGCGCGCAGCTCGTCACTCAACAACGCGGCCAACTGGAGCGGCAGCGAGCGCGCGAACGAGACGCCGACGAAACTCAGTTGGACGAGGCGGAAGTCGGCGGGCAGCCGGCGGAGCGCCTCCAGCACTTCGGCGTTCAGGTCGACGTTCTGCAGGTTGAACAGCCGAACGAACGTGCCCGCGAGCAGCGGCCGCAACCACTCGACCGCCGCGCCAATCGAAACCGCCCGAAACTGCCGGACGGCGCCCGTCGACGGCAGGCAGCGGCACGCGAAGAACGGGGCGAGCGGGTCGTCGTCCAGCTGCCGGATCTGCACGATCTCTGGAGTGAGGATAAGTGGTGTAAGAAAGAAAAAAGAACCCAAATGCGGCCGGGCGACGTCGCGCAAGTGCCGCCGAACGAGCGAGTCGAAGCGGCGGCACACGAAATGTGCGTGTTGCAGCGAACGGGAGTCCAGAAACCGCAGGACCTGAAGCCGGAGAGGAAGACCGAAGGATTGAAGTGAATCTATGTGGACAAAGACGAACTCACGTCCAAGTGGATCTTCTCTATCGAATTGCGCCTCTCTCGATCTTCGACTTCCACCTCGTTCATCCTTGAAGGGAGTGATGCAAGCCGCCCGTTCCTTTCGGTCACTACACTACAATGAAGCGAGCAAAGCACACGCGCCCTTAATTCGATTCGATTAGAGTTTAGAGCCACGAGCGTTCGAACGGGAACGGAGGCGGAGCGAGCGGGGGGTGGGCACAAAGAAAAGCCACGGACTTTCAACCGCGCGCAAACGGCAACCAATTAACGAAAGAAAGACTGAAAAACACCTGCCGCGAGCGAGCGAGCGAGCAAACGCAAGGAACTCCAGTTACTGATCAAAGAAGAAACAAATCGAAATGCAGCAATCAGGAACACTTGTTTCTCCTTGGCAACAAGAGAGAAAACTTCCATAAAACGGCCAGCTGGTTCGTTTCGAAGAATGCAGAAAGCAGAAACAAGCAGCAAGCAATCGCTTATCACCATCCGACTCGAACGTGCTTCTTTCGATTTCTTCCACTGCTTCCTGCTCCCGCCTTCGTTTCAAATGACGAGCGCCCTCTCCCGCCGGCTTCTAATCACTAGCCGCTTTTTCCTTTTGTTGGTCAAAGGGATCAAAGCGGGCGCTCGGCAATGGATTGACGCAAGCGAGTCGTCAATGAAGTGATGAAAAATGATGGTCGACGACGGAGCAACAGTTCTATCAAATCGATTGATTGCTCAGTTTTGAATGAACGAGATGTCTTGTGCTGTCTTACACATGTGCTTTGAAAGCTTTTGGAACTCTATAATCCTGTAGCACAAGCAAACAGTTCTGACTTTCCTTCCCACTCTTTCTGCCTTCCCCACGCCGCGCTCCGCTGTCCGCCCCAAAAATCGATCAAAGGCACTTCGCCCACCGGCTCGTCCGCTCGGCTTTCGCAACGGCCGGCCGCCGGCTTGTTTTCGTCGATTCTCGCGGATTTCCGTCGATTCGTTCGCCCTCATGGATTCCCCGTCGGCTTCCTTGACTCCGGCTGCTCCGAACGGCCACGAGAACGGCGCGAATTCGGCGGAAACTCCCGCGCCCGCTGCCCCGCCGGCCGAGGCGCCGCGAGTCGGAATTTCGTTCGGAATCACGCGCCAAGTTCGCTCCCTCGTCGTGACGACCGGCGGCCAAACGACGGCCACACTCGAAGAGACGATTGAGCACTCCGTTACGCACCTAGAGAACGGACTGGTCAACGGGTACGTCCGCTTTCAATAATTTTTTTTTAATTTGTTAGTTTCGTCAATCGTTTGTCTTTTTTGTGTAGAAACCGGTGGAATTGTCAGAACTTTCTTGCTCTGAGCGTCTAAAAGGTTTTACCAGAAATTATCCCGGCTATTTCCGCCCGAATTCAACTAAAAAACCGCCGAAAAACTCGAAAATTCCGATAATTTCGAAGAATCTACCAATTTTCTTTGCGTTCTAATTTTTCTCGATTTTAGGAAGCAAGCGGTGAAGAAGGACGAGCCGGTGATCACGCCCATCGCCCAGGCGGCCAACTGGCGAATCGAGCGGCTGCAGAAGTTGGCGGACGAGGGGACGGCGACCGACGAGCAGCGCGCCCTCCTCGAGCTGCTGCTGGAGTCCACCGGGCAGAAGGCGATCGACCTGCAGCTTCCGGTTCGTTTCTCTTCCTCCTCCTCTCATCCCCTCGCTTGCTTTCAGTCCGACGACATTCGATTGGAGTCGACCGGTGGAACGAAGGAAGCGGAGGAGCCCGAAGATCCCGACTACGACGCGATCAGCTTCGCCGACTTTGGCCCCGCCTTCCTCCGGGGCCACGGCTGGCGCAAGGGCGAGGGCATCGGCAAGACGAACAAGCGCGAAGTCCCGCTGAGCGTCCAGGCCAAAGGCCGCGGCTTCGACCTGGGCATCAGCAAGAAGAAGCGGACTGCAGAGAAGAATGGTGAGGGCGACGGTGAGTCCTTTCTTTCGTTCGTTTCCGTTGATTCCCGTGCGTTCAGACGAGCCGGACATTCCGATGGGCAAGGGCGTTGTGGTGCGCGTGATCGGCGGCAAATTCGACGGCCAGTTCGGGCGCGTTCTCTCGTTCGACGCGGCGACCGGCCGCTGCGACTTGCGGATGGCCGACGGCGCGCAGCGGACGATCGTCGAGACGCTCCTGCAGACGATCGGCGAGAAGGAGTACGCCGATCGGGGCAAGGTCTTGAGTGAGTTCTCTTTTCGATTGAGAGGAGGGTTTCTTTGAGCTTCGGTTGTTTGTGGCTTGAAACACGGACGTTAAGGACTCGAGAGGAAGATGATCTTTCCTTTTGTTCTCCTCGACTCACCCCATCCAATGCCTCACTTCCTCCTCGCATTCGACCAATTTATCTCGTGTTTTCAGACAAATCCTCCTACGAGAAGTACGAGAAGCGGGAGAACGGACGGGACGACCGGCGAGACGACCGGCGAGAGGCGAGTGGCCGCGAGAACCGACGGGACGATCGATCGAGTCGGAAGGAAGCCGAGAAAGACGTGGAGAAGGACGTCGAAATCATCGCCGAAGCGCCCCGCTCCTCCGCCGCCTTGTGGGTCGCCCCCGAGCTGCGCGTGCGCGTGATCTCGCGCGACTACAAAGACGGGCGCTACTTTAAGCAGAAGATGCGAGTGGTCGATTGCGGCCGACCGGGATCACTGCGAGCTGCGCGACGACACCGGACGGATTCACAGTGAGCCTTCCTTTCATTCCATTCCTCCAATTCATCCCTCTTCTTGCAGCCTTGAAGCAGAAGCACCTGGAGACGGTCATTCCGAAGGGACGCGGCGGCCAAGTGATGATCGTCGCCGGCAAACATCGCGGCCAAGTCGGGCAGGTGGTCGAGCGGGACGATCGGCGCTACCAACTGGACGTGCGGGTGTTGGGCCGACGGGACGTGATCAAAGCGGACTTCGACGACGTCTGCGAGTTTTGCGGCAACCTCGAGGAGATGGAGCATTGATCCCGAATTTTGATTGTTTGTACCTCATTTGTTCGTTTCTAACGTTCGAGTCTGGCTAGTCGCATTGGCTGTTCGCGAATAAAACCGAATGATTCGAGGGAGGCGCTCGAAAGGGGCTGGGAACGGCGATTGTTCGTGAAGAGCGGGAGGCATCGTACCTCAAAAGCTTTTTCCTTGCGGCCTCGCACCGCTTCCGAGCGATGTCCGTTTGACGGCGGACTCCCACGAACCGCAGACTATCGGGGTGATTAACCGCCAGCTTTCGTTGACACTCCTGATTGTCTGCTCGCCGCCGTGCGGAAGGAAGAAGTGGGCTGAACAAAAGACAAAAGACGCGAGTTCACAGGAGGTCGGCCACAAGAAACGGAAGCGAAGTGCATTCATTCCGTTTACTTGTTGTGTTCTTTGAACACGTCGTAAGAACGAATAGGTGGTGATCGAATTCATTCATAGACGGCAAGAAAACGGACGAACAACCTCTCTTTCTTCCCGACCGCCTTCAGACGGTTGCCGCCGGCGTCGCTTCGCTTCTGCCGGGCTTCTCGACCGACAAGCCGGCGCCCGTACCGCTGGGGCAGGGCGTAGGCTGCACTTTGGCGCCGCACAGGAGGGAGGCGCGGATGGCCCGACGGAAGGCGGGGATCGTGAACAAAATGATCAGCGGATTGCAGATCGGCAGGACTAAACGGAGGGACGAGTTAGTAGAGCGACCGGGCAAAGCTCACCGCTGATTGTGACCTTGATGAAGACGGGCAGGTAGTCGAACGAGATCCCGATCATCTGCAAGCGGAAGGAGTGAGTGGAGAGCGAGCGGAAGGAAAGCGAACCGGAAGGAAGTCTGCAAGTCCAACTGGGAGCAACAACTCAAATAGAAGCCGATTAAAGAAAGCTTGATCGAGTCGAACGAACCGTCGGCATCGGGAGGCAGGCTTGGACCATCATGATTTTGCTGAGCTGCTTCTGGGCGGCCAGCGTCGAGGGTTGGAGGTGCTGAAAACGGCGTGTTCTGGTGAGTTCTCCTACTAGTTTTGAGTTGACTGTTTCGGAGAGGAGCAGGCAGCAAGCATGCAGACAACCTACTGCTCTAATTGAAGACATTTCTGATCTCACAAACACCAGTCCATCCTCGAGCAGTCAGACGTTCGCCTCGTAAGCCCTTCCCCATCCTCCTTTCGCTCACCTCCCGGTCGTTGCGCAGCTTCCGCTCGATCTTGTAGGCGGAGAGGATGATGATCGTGTAGCCGGCCGCGACGATCAGCTGGCTGTCCGCCAACTGCAGCATCATCTTCAAATCCAACGAATCGCCGAAGATGTAGGCGGGGAGCGTGTTTTCGTCGAGGCCCTCGAAGATCGGATTGCGCAACAGGGCGGCCGTGTACTCCGGTTCGTCGTGGCGCGTGCAAACGTTCGCGATGTCGCAGCAGTGGACGATCCTGAACGATCCGTTAGACGGTAGAGTCCTTTAAATTAGGGGACGTACACCCACAACTCCAGCAAGCCGACCAATCCGAACACTTGCTTCAGCGAGTAGCGATTCCCGAAGTAGAAGATGTTCAGCCCTAAATGGAGGTCAGAGTTGTCCGGTTGAGCACTCACGGTAGAGGAACTGGCAGCAGACGTTCACGATCATCTAAAGCGAGTGAAAGGGGTTGGATAGAGAGGGGAAAAAGAGGGCAATTGTCGGATAAAGCAAGCTGATAAAAGCGGCCTTTATGCAGACGAAAAAGGACGAAAACAGTCGACTGTTCGCTGCTGACCGACAAACAACCACCGTTCACAGCCCGCAACCGCCCGAAAAATTTCAACGGAAACGCACCGTGTAGGAGACCAAACAGAACAGAATGGTCCCGATCACGGCCGTCCGGTGGGTTTGCGGGAGGAAGGGAGCGGGCACTGCAAGAAGTCAAGCCCTATCTACGAGTCATTCCCCTTCTACCCTCACCCATGAACGCCATAGTGGACTCGTAGTCAAGGGCGAGCTGCAAAGACGGCCGTCAGTCACGCACTCCACTCGTCGCTCACCATTTGCGTCGAAAAGGAGACGATCGTAAACGTGACGTCCACACAGGCGCCCCCGATCAGCATCCAGCGATACGATTTGAACGCGTAGCCCAGGTGGAAGCGACAGAGCAGGATGAGGACGAAGTTGAGGCACAACGAGATCGAGCAAATGACGCACTCGTAGTAGAAGTGAATTTCGAACCATGTGGCCATTTCCTATCTGAAGCGGGGATTGAGTGGATCGTAGGCAGATGGCTAGTGGGAGTGAGTTGAAGAGCGAGTGAACACTGGGGTCGGTAAGAACAAAACGAAGTGGTTAACGCTTGCCGTCTCGTGAACGGTAGTTCTGGAAAACAGCTTCGAAAGCAATGCCGAGTTATTTTTGAGAAAAAGAGACGACCTCACGAGTCACACCTCGCTTCTTTTCGGTTGACTGACGACTCCGGCGGCCCATTCCTTCACCAAGAGTCCCCCTCGAATAAACCGCCCCGGTCGGCCACCTCGACGACACGCAAACCGCCGACTAGAATCCTCGCGTGTCGCCACCCGAAATGAAAGGCGTTGTTCCAAACATCCCCAGAGTCCTAACGATGTGGGTGGTCCGTCGTCTGCACTCGCTCGACCTCTCGTTTGTCGTTACGCACGCGACCTTCAGGCAGCACAAACAAATGGCTAGTGGACTAGAGGATTTCGTCACAAATTTCGGTAAAGGCCGCAGAAAATAACGAGGGCAATGACTGGTCAGCTCGTGTTCACGCCGAAGACCTCGAATGTCTCCCTTTCGTCGAGTACCTTTCTTTCCTTTTTGCAGCTTAACAGAAACACGTGGCTCTTATGAATGCAAGGAAGAACACGACGAATCTAATTGTATTTCCGAACCGAACACAGAAGAAACGAAAAGCCCTGTATGCGAGCAACCACACGGGATTGGAGTGGCTTCCGGTCGCTCACTTCTTGCCGCCGCTTCCCGTCAGGATCAGCTCGCGGCGATTGATCTGCAGCAAGAAGAGAATGAACAGCCGCCTGATTGCGAGGGGAACTCACGTCGCCCGTTCCCTGACCGCGGAAAGCCTCTCCTTTCGCTCCCGGCTTCGACTTCGTGGGCGTGCGCTCCTCTGGGGCCTGCGTTGCGTCCGTGCGCGTGTACCCGCTCTTCGTTTGGTCGTTCGTTTTGGCGCCCGTCTGGTCCGCCGCCGTCTTCTTGGCCGCCCGCTTCTTCTTGTTCTTTTTGACCACCAGAAAGAAGATCAAGGCGGCGACGACGCTCAGCAGCACGAGCAGAAGCAGCAGACATCCGCTGAACGCACGAGAAGATGAGGAGGAGAACAAGGGACTCACGAGATCAGACCGATAATCCAGCCCTCCATTCCGCCGTCATTCGAGTCCTCCAGAGCGGCGGTGCCTCCGCCCTTCGTTCCAGTGGCCTTCGGGCGGAGCAGGCCCGCAGCGAGCGGATCGACCGTCGAGCTCGAGAGCCGAGCGGTGCTCGAGATGCTCGTGTCCGTCGAGCTCATCGTTCTGCTCGAAGTGCTCGTCGAAGCGCTCGAAGTCGTGCTGCTCGGAGTCGTGGGCTCGGCCGTCGAAGTCGTGGACACGCGCATGGACGTCGAGCTGCTGTTCGGCGTCGAGGGCACGGGCGTCGTGCTGGCCTCCGTGGTCGTGAGCGAGGTGGTCTGCAGAAGATCGCGGGAGGAGTGAGTAAAAAGAAGTCAAACGACTAACGGTGCTCGACACAGTCAACGTGGACGTCGAAGCCGTGCTGCTCGCGGTCGTCGGCTGCTGCGGAGTGGTCTGAAGACGACAATGGAAGAAATGAGTACAAGGAAGAAGATGCGACTCACGGAACTCGTGGAAGTGGTCGGCTCGGTCGAAGTCGTGGGCTCCAGCGTCGTCGTGGAGCTCGAAGTAGACGTGGAAGTGGAGGTGCTGCTGCTCGAAAAAGTGGAGGTGCTAGTCGACGGCGTAGTGGACGTGCTCTGAAGAAGGGATTGGGATGAGGAAAGAACAGACGCTTTACGGTAGTCGTCGGCTCCGGCGTGGTCGTCGACGTGCTCTGGAACAAGAGCGAGTGGGAGCAAAAGCGGGCGACTCACCGTGGACGTCGACGTGCTTGTCGACGTGCTGGTGGTGGTTGGAGCCGGCGTTGTGGTCGTCTGAACGACGAGATGTTGGGACAAAGCAGGGCAAACGACTTACGGTCGTTGACGTGGAAGTCGTCGTGGAGGTCGTGGTCGTCGGGAGGAAATACTCGCCGAAATCGTGCTTATTCATATTGATCGAGTAGGGCTGAAATAAAGCGGTTTGACGCGGTATTTGCGGAGGTCATTCAACGTACGACGATCACGATCCCGCCAACCTTTCCGGTGTTCTTGGAGCCGATGACCGTCCACCAATGGCCGTTCCCGTCGTCGTTCCGCAGCGAGGCCCCCTTGCAGAACTTGATGTCCTTGTCGACCGTGTTGGAGTCGGACTTCAACAAAGCAAGTGTTCCGTCGTCTTCGATGTTCACACCGCCACGATCTTCGTCGTACGTCTGGTCTTCTACAGAGAAGATTTCGGCGAGCAAGAGACAGCGACTCACCAATTTGCACGATAACCTTTCCGCCCTCTTCGATACCCTCAACATGCAGTTTGCAATTGTCGTTGATGGTCCAATCGATCCTGCAAACAGACGACCATGAGAAAGAAGAAAGCGGAGAACTCGCGTGTCTCCGAGCGTGATGTTGTAGATCCACAGACTCAATTGAGTGCTCTTGGACCACTGCACGGCGATCGTGGTGGACGGGCACTCAAACAAGTCGCGGAAAATAAATGATTGTTAGAAGAAGCGTTTCAAGCACTCACAAGAATGGGTGAAAAATGGCCACGCACGGGTCGAAGCGCGTGTTTGTCCGATCGTAAAGGAACTTTGCGTCCAGCAGCGGTGGCCCAAAGAACACAAAGCCGAGGATCGCGGCGAGAATCCACGGCGGCGCGCGCATCCCGACGAGAAGAACGACCGAATGGAGGGAAGGAAGCTGAAGCGAGAGGAATGGGCGGGAGGAGCAGAGAGCGGACGCTCGGCAGGAAGACGAGTGGAGCCAATGGCGAGTGGCCGCTCGCCCGCCGCCGGTATTCGATTTGCCCGCTCAAGGCGGGTTTGCGCAAACCGAAAGTGGACGGCCTAAGCCAGCGAGCTAGACGCCTAAACGCCACCATTTTTGCTAGCGGCGGAAACTCGGCTGAAATGGCAGCAGTTCGAGTTTCTCGCAGTCAAACCAAAAGGAAAGCTGCTATTAAGCGCGATGTCAAAACCGAAGGAAGAAAGAAGTCTTTTGTTTGATATGGCCACTTGTTTGGAAGCATTTGTTGAATTCGTACTGGTTCTCCGCTTGGCAGGTGAAGCAACGGTTCGAACGAGTGCACAAGTAGCTCTTGCTGAACAACTCGTCTCTTCGTTTTCATTCAACGAACGTTTACTTGGTACATGGAAACAAAAGCAAAAGAAGGGCAAACAAAAACGCGATTCCATCTTTTTCACAACTGCCCAACGAAATCGTCAAGCAGATTTGCGAGCGGATGGTCTGCCGAGCACTGTTCGATCGTGTTGGTCGGGATGAACGTGTCCAAAAGTCGGCCTTTGCAGGCGTTGCTCGTCGTAGCGCCCAGCAACTCCACTTCGTTTAGTTCCACCGATTCGGCCGCCCAGTCGCTTTGGTCGCGTCGTCCAACCATACATTTGAAGAGGGCGGTGTCTCCGTCTGAGCGACACGTGTGTTGACTGAAGGAAGCATAGAGCTCGAGAAGTGGCCGTACTCACACTATGTAAACAAAATCTCCCCGCTTGTCCGCAGCTCCGAGCTTCGCGGCGAGTCGCCCATCCGCAAGAAGTTCGTGCGACCCGCAGAATTCATTCGTGGTCCGTCCGTCCGAATTCGTCCGCTGGTTAAAAAACAGGGCGGTCTAAGAACAGAAAGACGGAGTGGATGGTGAGCGGAACAAAGAAACTCACACCCCAATCCTTGCCCAATCCTCTGCACTCGAACATGCCGCCGACGAGCACTCGATTGGTCGGCGGGACTGGGGTCGTGCTCGTAGTCGACGTGCTGGTCGTTGTCTGAAGGCAATAAATGCCGTAAAAGAGAAGAGAACGGCTCACAGAGTCGGTTGTTGTGGCTGCCGCAGTGCTGCTCGGCGAAGTGCTCGGCGCAGAACTGGGGACCGCCGTCGTGGTGATCGTTGAAGCGGTAGACGTCGACGAGGGGGCCGGTTTGCGCGTAGTAGTCGAAAGAAACGGCGGAAGGAATGAAGTCGTCGGCGGCCGCGTAGGAAGTGGCCGAGTGGTCAGCGGACGCGTGGCCGGCCGGTGAGTTGGAGGTGGGCGAGTCGGCGGCTGGCAGGGATCCGGCGGACACGGAGGGAGTGTAGAAGTCGTGGGAGTGGGGCGCGAACGAGGCTTGAACTCGCCGAACTCCCGGTTCCATCCGATCGCGCTCTGAACCCCTCTAATTGATTCGAACGACCGATGGGGGCGTACGTGAACAAAGAAGACGTCCACCGGGCCGCTCCGCGCGATCCGAACGCTCGTCCAAAAGCCGCCGCCCGGCACGTCGTTGCGGAGCGAGCGGCCCGCGCAAAAGCGCGCGTCCTCGTGGAACGCCCAGTCCAACACTCCACTCGCGGCCCACAACTCCAGCGATGCCGAGGGATCGTCCAGCTGCACGCCGCCTTCAAATCGGGCGGAATTTGAGAAGGAGAACGAAAAACTCGCCGATTCGCGTCCGCCCGTTCGCGAGAACCTCCCACCGAAGAGTGCACTCGCCGTTGATCGTCACCTCGAAGCTGCAAAGGAGAGGGATGAACGGAGGAAGGGAGAGAGACGTGCCTGTTGTTGGGTTGGAGTTGAGCGAACATCATGAGATTCTCCTCTCGACTCCACTCGACGGCGATCGTGGTGTTCATGCAACTCTCCATAAAGCTGAAAACAAAAGAGGAGGTCGCTTCAAGTGTGAAGGAAGCACTCACAAGCGGTCGGTGTCCGCTCGGACACACGAGTCGAACGACGTGTTTCGCCGATCGAAGAGGAATCTGCCGGCCAGAACAGACGGCAGTCCGATCAGGAGGATCGTTATGACCACAACGAAGATCCGCGGCGGAGTCTTCATCGCCTTCTGCCAACAAACGATCGTACCAGTGGATGGGGCAGAACAAACGGACGGAAAATGAACGAGGCGGTGGCGGGAGGGAAACAATCGGAATGGCGACTCGCCCGCCGCTGACCGCTTTTTTATGGCCGGCCGGCCGCCAGGCCGCTGCCGCTCGATCGGGGCCAAATTCGTGCGCGTGCGCACGCAAATGAATCAACGGCGGGCGAATTGACCCGCAAGGGCGCATTGCGGAAAGGTTTGTACGTTTGCGGAGAATTCGTAAAGATCGCGTCTCTCTTCTTACGAACGCTTCCAATCGGTTTGTGGAAGACGAATAAGATGCTCGCCTATTGCCCACTTCAGATCCTTCGAATGGTAGAGAAAAGAAAGATTAAAGCAGGACGAACTAACAGACAAGCAGACGTCTTCATTCTGTTCGCAAAAACCGCCATCATCGTCGGTCAAACGAATGAAAGTGCAAGGGGGACGGTTCCAAGAGCAAATCGATCGATCGTGCACACGAAAGCAATCTTTGTTGACGAGATCTTCATCTTTCATCGAATTCACTTCGCTTGTGGTCGCTTGTGAGTGTTCGCTCCCCTTCGTTTCTCTCCACTTGCCTCTTTGGTTGCGCCGCGATGCTCGATGTCGTTCGCTCCGCCGCGTGGATGTCACTGCTGCTTGTTGTTTTTCGATCTAACCATTCAGCATCTCAGGATCTTATTTGCGAATTACAATGGATCACTTCTCCCGTGTCAAACTCTCGCACTGGTACATCAACTAAATAATCTGTACGTGAAAAGAAGCCACCTACGCGCACTCTCCATCTGTGTTCGACATACCTTGCAAGCGATCCATTCTTACGGAAGTGAGGGGGTGGAGATCTCGCGTTCGTCGAGCTCCAAAGGAACGACCGTATGACCGCTCGCCAGGTGCTTGTTTTGATCAAACGGAAGAGCATGTTTTCGTCCGGGTGCCAGCGGTTGATCCGCCGTCGGAAATATTTTCGCACGGGATTTGAATTCCAAACGGGCGATCAAGCGAGCGAGTGCACGCGTCCGCGGGTATAAAAGCGAGCGGTCGGGCAATGGCGGCACCTCTTCTCACTCTTCTCCTCTCATCCGCTCCTCTCCCTTCAACTCAAAAGATGACGCGCTCCTGCACGGCCGTCTTCTTCGTCCTGCTGATCGCCTCAACGGCCGCCAAGCCACCCGCAAAGGATCTCCTCTCGGGGCTGCCGAAGACGGCGAACAAGGCGGCCGGCAAGGCGCAGCCGGTGCTCGGCGAGTCCACCGGCCTGCTGGGCGGCTGCAAGCAGCCGGGCGCCCTCACGAAGCTCGTGAAGCTGCTGCGCCTGCCGGCGACCGTCGATCCCACCCAGTTCGTCCAACTGCTTTCGATCCTCACGCGTCTGGACGTCGTCCTCACGCAACTCGCCTGCACCGTCGACTCCGTCCTCGCGCTGGAGGGCAGCGGCGCGGACGACGTGGTGGGCGGCCTGTTGGACGAACTGCGCACTCTGCTGCGCGTGCCCGCTTGCGTCGACCTCGGCGCCTTCCTGCAGCGCCTGCTGGAGGCCGTCGAGAAGCTCCTGGACGATCTGCTGAACGACCTCAGCGTCCTCCTGCGCACGCTGCTCGGCGACGCCGCGCAGCTCACCGGCGGCCTGATCGACATTTTGAACGGCGTCCTCGGCCAACTGAGCGGCCTGCTCGGCATCCCCGTGGGCGTCCTCCCGCTCGACTTCGTCCAACAACTTCTGCCCAAACTCGAGAAGATCCTCGCCTCGCTGCTCTCCGCTCTGGGCGGCTGCTCGTCGGGAGCGCTCGCTTTTTAAATCCGTGTGATGAGTAGTGTGCGGGATCGCCGATTGAAAGCCGCTCGCAAGCCCCGCCTTCTCCCCGCAAGCCACTGTGCCCGTTTGTATTTAAGACGAAGACGAGAAACGAATAAACAAGCCGCAAGAACGGGACGTTGGACGTCGGTCTCTTGGTCTGAACGGGAAGAGAAGGGAATGATAGGTGGAGGGAAGGAAGAGCACAGAAAGAACCTAACGAGTCGTGAAGATTGCTTGGGGTCGATCTTTAAATGTAGACAAACGGCCGACTGAATAAACAGGCAAGCATCAACCGAACATCTTGAACGCGGGCAACGAGCGATTGAAGCCAACTTTCTGTTGTGGCTCGATCAACTGCACGAGTAGGTGAACGAGCCGACCTCGCGCGATTTCACACGAACGATCGTTTCCAACGGCGTTCGCGCCGCCCGCTTCTCAAGCAGATTCCATGAACATCCAACTCCGTTCGGCTCCGATTCACTTCGATTGTGGTCGCTCGTGAGTGGTCGGTCCATCCCTCCCGTTCTCTCTCCGTTCGTCGTCGTGATGCTCACCGCCGTTCGCTCCGCCCTGTGGCGTCGCTCCTGCTCGTCGTTTCGCTCCAGTCGGTCGCCGGAGAAACCGAGATTGTCGCCAGCCATCGAGTCCTCGACGAAGTTTTGACGCACGTGAGGCGTTTCGGCCGATCGGTCACGCCCGAATACGAGCTGTTGCGCGTGTTTGTGCGGTAAAACGCGTGCAAGGATGCGCATAGCGCTCTCATTCGTTGATTTGCTCGAAATCGAGCGTCAAGTGACGGAATCTTGGTTTCCTGTGCGTCAAAACTTAGTCGACGACCAAATATTGCAGGAAAGCGATCAACGAGCACAATCGTAACGACAGAGCCTCTTTAGGGCAGCACCTCGGCCAACCCGATGGAATTGCTCGCGTAGTCAAAAAAACGCAAAACAGGAGGAGGAAACGGTAGCTGAAGATGAACTGCGGCGTGTCTGCGTAGCGCCTGGGCGCGTATCGCGAGCGGGCGCCAACTGCAGCAAGCAGCCGCCCCGCCCGTCGTCTTCGAGCACGAATTGGGGCGGGAATTCGAAGAAGCGGCGGCGCGATCGGCGGCGACCATCCCGGCGGCCGTCCACGCGTCGAACACGCGGTCGGGCACGTGCAGGTGGCTGAACGGGTAGTCTGTGTGAATTTGCACCTGCAAGGCGGTGGAGTGAGCAGACGAGAGGGCGGGCGGGTGAGCGGACCAGCGGGTGCTCGAAGTGGAAGTCGAGCGGTCGGTCGCTCCGCCCCGAAAGCGGCGATCTCGACGGCGTCCAGCCGCAGCGCTCACGCGCCCTGCTCGGCCGGCCGCTCCGCCCACGGGTCGCAGCCGCCGGCGGGTCGGCCGCCGACCACCAGCCGGCCGGCGAACTCCGAGCGGCGAACGATCGAGACGACCGGCGCGGGGATGCGCCGCTGCTCGAAAGCCCGCACGAACGCGTTGCGCCGGCCGGGCGCGAAGCCGACGATCCCGCCGTTCGGCGGCAGGCCGGGCTTCTCGGGATCGAACGAAATGAGCCTGTCGAGGAGTTTGATTGGATTCAACCCGCCGTTGCGCTCACCACTCGTCCAGCTGCCAGCCCAGCACGAGGTCCGCTGCCGGCAGGTGCAGTGTGCTCGTCGAGACGTCCGTGAACGCAAGCTCTTCCGCGATCCACCGCCTTTTCATCTCCGCGTAGCCGGCCAGTCGGCCCCTCCACTCCGCTCGGCTCTCCGCGACGGTCGACGAGTTGGACGGCGAGTAGAACGACGACCGTCCCTCTTGCTCCAATTTCCGCTCGGAGCCCACACACCACGCGGTCCATGAGACGGCGGCCGTCGTGTGTTGGCAGTCGAACGAGCAGACGGCCGCCCGCAATTCGCGTCCACGAGCAGCACGTGCGCGAACTGAGTGGAGAGCGGCAGGTGGATCTCCAGTGCGGGCACTCCGACGGCGAGAATGACGGCTGCAAGCGGGCGGAGTGAGCGGCGAGGATTCACTTGCCGTTCGTCGTGATCTCCACCACGAACACTCGCGGATCGGCCGAAAGCAGCGAGAACGAGGCGAAAGCGCCCAGCAAAGCGGGCAGCTGTTCGAGCGAAGTGGAGCGGAAGACCGGCGGGGAATTCCCGTCGACGAGTCGCAGACGAAACGAGGTGTGCCGCACGGATTGAGCCGAGGGTCCGAAAGAACAGACCGCCGCGAAACGAAGATTAGACGTTCGTTTGTCACATTCGCGCCGTCTGTTTCGTTTTGAAGTGCCCGTCTTGCGTCATTCGTGCCCCGAATGCTCTCCAGATTCTGCGGATGCGGCGTGGATGGTCGCCTGAATCGTCGTGCTTGCTTGTGAGCCGTCGGATGGTCGTTGGAGACTCGCAATGTCCTTCGTTTGTGTCCCGCTTGTCGGATTGATTAGAAGCAATAAATCGCGTTTGATGGATCGCTTTACGGTGACTAGGCGCTTTCAACGGAGTTCGACAGCGACACAGCAGCAAGAAGAGCTGCCGCCAATTGCGCACCTCCATCTGGAGTGACTTTGGGTTGAAAAGAAGCTGCTTTCGATTACGCAACACCACCCGCGTACAAAAGGAGCGGCCGGCGAGTGGAGAGCCGCCATTTCGGTTCCCGTTCGTCTCCGAGTCTCCCGCTCTCCTTTCCGCTCTCGCTCCTGTCGGTCGGTCGCTCCCGCTCGAGATGCTCGTCCGCTGCCCGCCGTCGATCCTCGTCGTCTTCGCGCTGCTCGTGGGCTCATCGGTGGACGCCAAGTTCCTCTACGATGTGAACAACACGGCCTTCGATTCCTGTGTGAAAGTCGACCCTCGCATTAATGCTCCGGCCTTGTACGTTTCTGAATGGGTGCTTTGATCAATATTTTCAGCGACTTGGCGGACTGCGAGTCGACTTCGATTGCGGTGCAATGGAGCAAGGACACCGGGTTTGCGATGTTCGTCTATTTTGACTTGGACTCTAGGCGAGTTCTTTACCTTTCTTTCTTTCAAGTCATTTTTTCATTGCAGCTTCAACGTGACTATCGGCGGCGAATGCACGGTGCAAATCGGTGAGAGGCAGTTGGCTGTGTTTACGCTCTTGGTATGAGTTTAGGAAACTTGACTCACGACTTCGGAAGAGGCTGGATGTTCGTTGAGAAGGACGGCTTGTTTGCGGCTTCAAAAAAGGACGATGACCCGAAGGACAAGCTGTGCGAAGGCGAAACGCTGCGGAAAGAGGCGGACGACAAGCACTACTGGACGACCATCGACTTCCAGAGAAACAGCCATCTCTGGAGCGTCACGGTTGAAGTTTGTCGAATCAAAAAAGCGGCCGCTTCTAACGACGACACGGTTGCAGCATGACAACAGCACGGGTTCGACTTCGGCGAGTACCACGTGCCCACGACCACCACCGCTGCGCCCGCCAAGGCCACCGCCGAAAGCAAGAAGACCGCCGACAAGAGTGAGTCCCCCCGCTCCTTCGCTCTTACTGTCCCCCTGCTTCCAGATTCCGCCGTCAAGTCGTTCGTCGCCACGTGGATCGTCGCTCTCGCCGGGGTCGCCGCCTTCTGAGCGGCCGGTCGTTCGTTCGGGCTGCAAGATGCCCAACCTTCTTCTCCTCTGTGTTCTCTGCTCAGCCCTTTCGGTTGATTAGGTTCAAATAAACTTTCTTGCGGAGCTCACTCTTTGGCAATGAATCGTGCGACTGGACGCACAGCGGATGTTGGTTATTCGGGGATCGCCGGCAATTCCACTCTTCCGCTCGCAAGTTTCTCGTCGTTGAACTTGAATTGAAATGATGGTTTGTCCAACGTGTGTTTGAAAGGAAACAAGAAAGCAACTCGTTTCGCTCGTTCTTCGGATCGCTTCGTTCCGCTCGCGAGTCGGTCGGTAGTCCGCCGGTGTGCTCCACGCCGCGTTGGTGGACTGCTCGTGTGGCTGGGCGACGGCGGTGGTGAGGTGAGGCGGCGGCAGAAAGCCCTCCTCCTCGTTACTCTCTTCCTCGAACTGCGACGCCAAGGCGGCCAGCGGGAGCGGCTGAAGTTGGTGGGCGCCCACGTAGCCGCTCTCCACCGCCTCCACTTTGATCGTGTGCTGAGCGGTGAGCGAAGCGGCATGCAGGACGACCAGCGGCTCCGTTTTGGGCACGAGCAGGACGGACGAGGCGGCGAGCTGAGCGGCCTGAGCGGCGGCAGCGGCGGCTTCGAGCTCCGCCTTCTTCTTGGTCATGCGCGGCTTTTTGGGCTTCGGCTGGGCGGCCGAAACGAGCGGAGTCGCCTCCACTCCCGCCGCGCCCATCGGCGGAGCGGTCAAAGGCTCGAGCTTCGGCACCTTTGCGACGGTCACCTGCTCGCCGCTGGGCGCATCTACCTTCTTCTTGCGCGGTTTCTTGAGCTCTAGACGAACAGAAGCGCTTTCGCCTTGGGTACAAGGGCGGCGATCGCCACCTCGACGGTCGCCCTCGGGGCGCGCAGCTTCTTCGCCTTCGGCTCCGCGCCGACCGCCTTGTCGCCCTCCGCCTTGGTGGCGCCGCGGTCCTCGCCGATGTCCGTGTTCCCCCCCCCCCTGCAACGAGCGGCGAGTAATCGAGGAAAGCCGTGCCTTGCGTGCGTTGAACTTGCGGACACCCTGCGCGTTGACGGCCTCCGCGCCGAACGCCGCCTGGATTTGCCGCGCGCTGTCGGCCGGCGCCAGTCGTAGAGCATGCAGACGCGCGTGCGGTAGTCCGTGGAGCGGCAGGCGCGCTTTGTCGTGCTCGCGTTCAGGTCCGCCATCTTCGGCTAAAAGAGGGGAGATTGAGTGAAGAAGAAGTGGAAGGTACGCGAAGGCCGCGTGACACTTCGGATGGATCGAACAGCGAGTGAGTGCCGTGCGAGGAATTTATTGCGAGAGGAAGCAGTGGGAGGAGGACGAGAGAAACAAGAGGAACTGTGGAGAATGGAGGGAACTACCTACGGAAAGAACAAACTATCGAACAATCGGACGAAATCAAGAGAATCAAAGGCGATCACCACTCGTCCTCGACGGCCTCCGGGGCGGCCGGCTGCTCGGCGGGCTGCTCGGCGAGCGGCGAAAAGAAGCCGCGATCCACCACCTCACACTCGATCGTGTGCGCCCGCTTCTTTGCGCCCTTCGCGCTCTCGGCGGCGGTCGGGGCGGCGGCGCGCTTCGTGACGGCTGGCTCATCGGGCGGGTGACCGGCGCGGAACATCTGGAACCACTTGCGCGCCCCGTCCAGCCCCGCCGCCGCCTGGCCGAACACCGCGTGGATTTTGCGCACCGAGTCGCCCACCGACACGCCCGAGCGGAAGTCGTCGAAGAGCAGCCAGCGCGTCCGCTCGTCCGTCTTCTTTCGGCATCGCGCTGGAGATCGGGGAGGAGTTGAGCGAGTGAGAGGTGCCTGGAATGAACGGAGGGATGAAGCGGGAACTCGTGATGGAATCAGAGAGAAAGCGGTCGAATGCAAGCAAGGTTTGAGCGAAAGGAAAGCAGACGGGCAAGACGGCGAGCGGTGGCGGCAGTTCGAACGTACATTTCGGCGGACGGGACGCTCAACTGCAGACTTGTGCGTTTGTTCGAGCGGTGGGAGCAGGCGGAGGTTCTTTTTTTTCTAGCGCGTCGCTTGCTCGGACATTCGCACCTCTTTTCTTTTTTTTGTGGGTTTCACTCGCAAGGTCTCGTCTCGCTCGTCGATATGAGCGATTTCTGTTAGCTGTCGTTTGTTAACGACCGTCGCTCGGCTGCTGCGCATAGGATACAAGTGAAAAAGTCATACATTCATTAGTTTATTGACAAAAATCAATGCAATCAACAACACGTTCATTGGAAGCTGTTCAGAAAGCGGTCGACCGGAAGGCGGATGCCGCGCGGACGGGCGTAGAGCGCCAAGTGCACCAATCGTTCGGGTTTCCTGCAAACGGCGGAATGAACACGAGCAAGAACAGTAGGTGACGAACCGAAGAGCGAAGCGCCGCACCGATTGCCCTTCCTCGGTGTAACAGCGGCGATAGACGGTGAGCACGTCGTTTTCGTCCACAAGAACGCAAACGGGAAGTGAACTCGGGATGCTGAACGCCATCCCCAGCGCGAAGTGTTTCGAGTCGGCCGTGTCCAAATCGACCACGTGCAGGTGGACGGAGTGGTCGCTGGCAGCGGACTTTCGTGGGCACTCGCTCAAAATGAACCAAGTGGAAGCTTTCATGAAATCCACCACTCGCGAACAGGATGACACCACTTCCTGAAAGGAAGACGATCAGTACAACAAAATACGAAAATTCTACCATTTTCTTCTCGTACTCTTCGGAAAGCGGAATCTTTTCGATGCGGTCCTCTCCATCGCCTTCGATCAGGGCAAAGAGGCCGGCAACGTGCCCCGATCGACTCATCTCGTAGATTCGTCCCGTCTTCGTGTTCATGTGACAGCCGACACTGTCGAACAGAAGCCCGATTTCCAAGCGTTCGACAGCGATTTGCGACGTCAAATCAACGAAGAACAACGTTGCGGTGTGCTCATAGCGATCAACCACAAAGACGCTCGCCGCGTTTGGGTCCTCGGCCGAGCGAAACGCACGGGAAATCGATCCGAACGGCAGATCGCAAGTGAGAACCGTCTTGTGCGAAATCGTGTTCTGTTTCACATCCAGTTGAATGAAGGACACATCGCACGTGGTGGAATCTCCGTACGAATCGCGTTCTTGAACGAGGAGAGTGCGCGAGTCCACAACGTCCACAAAATGTCGGCGCCGCTCTTCGGACGCCGAGAACGTGCTAAAGACAGCGGTACATTCTTTTAATGGACCTAAATAATCTCACAGTCTCTCGCCCGTCCACATGTCTAGTCGTTGGATGAGGCCGTAGCCGTTGAAGTACACAAATCGCCCGTCTGGACTCACAGTCGAGTATTTCTCGGACCCAATGGTCGCCGTTTGCGGCTGAGCCGCCAGCACGCCACTCGTGATCGGCGGCGGACAGTCGGACATCACAAAAGAAAACGAATAAAATCAGAGCTCGACAGTGGCAATCGCTCGATTGCGAGCAACCGAATGGGCCGGTCGAGCAAGACGGGTGTGGGCGGCAGAGGACTCAGACGCCCTCCGATCTGCCGGAGTACCCGCGGTCAATTCTGCCTGCTTTAAATTGCGGTCTTGTGCGCCCTGACGGTTGAGTGGTCGCGCCTGGCGGACTCGTCAGAGCGGCAGTCGCACGGGCACCTCGCCACGTACACGACGGCGGAATAAACGAGCATTTCAAACCAGAGAGCGAGTGGTTGCGCAACCCCGAACGCAACTCGAGTCGACTTCCAGCGGGGAAACGTCGGGCGCCCAGTCGCTTGTTTCGTTCCCTCTGGCGAGCGGTCGGCTCATTTCTCTCTCCGCCTCCTTCCTTTCGCTCGCCGCCGACTGCAAGGCGAGCGGTCGCTCCCGGCTGGCTGTTCGGCGAGGGCGCTTCTCCCCACCTCTTCCCTGTTACGCGACGACTGCGTCGTGTGGAGGTGGACATCCACCGCCGGCAAGTTCGTCGACGACACCGTCCAACAGGCGAGTTACCACTCCTTCCCGCTCCTCCAATCCCTTCGTTCATTTCAGTTGGCCGACGTCCCCGATTGAGGGCGAACTCGTGGCTGCTGCAAAACACATTGAGTACTACATTCAAGCACCACTCGCTCTTGTTTGTGGCTGTTCAGCTGTCGACTGCTCCGCTCTCTCTCTCTTCGAGCTTTGTGGTGAGTCCTTCCGCCCAACTCCTCCCACTCATCCATCAGCTGCTTGCAGACAACCGCTTCTTCGGTCGATATTCCAATCTCTGGTGTAGAAGGAATGCTCCCGCCGCCGACCGCCCCGGGATTTGACGTCCGAAGACATGCGACGACCGCAAACGCGCAAATGTGAGCCCTCCACGTCCCTTCGCTCACACCTCCCGCTTTCCAGCCAAAACGGTGTTGAACGAGGCGAGGCGTCCGTTTATGCCCTGAATTGAGTTCCGTCCATCGCCGCGATCCCAAGAAGTGCGGCCGGAAAGAACCGAGCCGCCCGCAGACCCCCGACCGTTGTGCCCGTGGTGAAGCTCGTCGTCGAGCGCAGTCGGCCAGAAGATGCGGCCGGCAACCGCTCGGTTTCGCAAATTCACGCTCTTGTTTGTTCCATTGGATGTGCGGCGAATAAACGGAAGGAAAGGCACTGGCAACGATCAGGCGGGTGGGATGGACGGAAGGATTAACCGTTGGTGTCGTCTGCCGTCTGCACTCTCCTGCTCACTGGGCGTCCGTCTCTGCTTGACCCGTGAAACATCAGAGATCCCCCTCTCCACGACCCTCTTCGAGAAAATTCGCGCCTCCACGTGCGGACGCGAATCGCGGTCCAAGAGACCAAAAAGAAAGCGGGCCGCCCGCGAGTTCGCCGCCGCCCGAAGTTTCGAGCGGGAGCGGCGGGCGGCGAAGAGGGCGATGAGAACCGCAGAAAACCGCCTTGTAGGGCGAATCTCGAGTGCAATCGCCCGGGAATAGGAGTGAGCAAGCCGTCCTCTCGCACCATGATTCAACGGAATCGAGCGGAAGTTGCGACCGGAAGGAAGCGATGCGTTTCGAGGGCCAAGTGGTGATCGTGACGGGTGAGTGGCCGGCGGCGGGCGACGCCCAACCGACCGTCTGCTTCGTTCCAGGCAGCAGCAGCGGCATCGGCCGGGCGGTGGCCGAAATGCTGGCGGCGGAGGGCGTCGACGGCCTCACGCTGCACGGGCAGGACGCCGACCGACTGGCGGTGAGTGGCCCGAGCTGCAGCCGCCGACTCCTCCGCTTCGCTTGCAGGAGACGCGGGAGGCCGTCGAGCGGGCGGGCGTGCCGGCGGAGCGCCTCCTCGTGGTGCGCGGCGCCGTCGAGCGGCGGAGACGCGGCGGCGGCTGGTGGACGAGACGCTCGGGAAGTTCGGCCCGCTGGACGTCCTGGTGCGTTCGCTTCGGGCGGGATTCTCTTCCGTTCCACCCGCTCACTCTCCTCTTCGTGCAGGTGAACAACGCGGCCAGTCAGCAGAAGCCGGGCGTCGAGCCGAACAGCCTCGAGCAGCCCAAGAGGATCACCGCTACTAACGGCATACATCACGAAAGTAAGTCTTACAAGTATGTTTAACACAATTGAATCAATCGAAAGCACGGAGATGCGAAGAGAAGTGGGCCTCTTCGAGCGCCGTTCGATCGGCCGGCGGCTTATTTCAAAGAACGCGACGCCCACGCGCTGAAGGACGACTTGACGGCGAACTCTGAAGAGCGACGAGCGAGAAGCGGGAGCGCGGAGGACTCACTCGTCTTCAAGCGAAAAAACGGGACCCGCTCTTCCCATCGCCAGTGGACGGCAGCGGGAACTCGCCGAAGTCGCGCTCTCGGGCGTTCTCGATCTGAAATCGCGCCCACTCACCAAACGATCGCCTCTTTCCTTCCCCGTACGCCATCTTGCGGTAGTCGTCCTTCCGGAGGTCGAGGCGCGTCCAGAAGTGCGCGCCGTCCGCCTCGTTGCGCACCGCGCGGCCGCCACACAGCGTCGTTCGGGGCGCTTCGTCGCCCGCGGCGCTCGTGAGGCGCCCGTCCGTCTGGAGGACCGACAAGACGCCGCGCCCGTCGTAGAGCGCGTGGAAGCGGGAAGGATGGAGCGACTCGCCGATCCGCACCGCCGGCTCGCTCCCGCCGCCGCCGATCGTGAGGTCCAAACTGCGGAAAGCCGGAGAGAATGAGCGGACGGGGGAGAACGCAGCTCGCGCCCTCGTCCAGTAACACGACGACCTCGAGCGGCGTATCCCGACTCCACTGAACGCCCACCAAAACCGAGTCGGCGCCCAGCGAGCTGAACGACGAACGGATCGGCGGAGGATTCACCGGGACTCACAACAGCTTCGTGTTCAGCGAGTCCTTCAAAGCGACGCACGAGTCGAAGGCCGTCGTCTGCGGGTCTAACGGAAGTCCGCCCCGACCGATTGGAGCAGAAGAAGGGCGAAGACGGCGAAGAGGAACGGAGAGTGGACGGGCATCTCGTTTCGAGCGTCATGCGACCGACCGGGAAGACGAGTGATGAACGAAACGGAGGAAGGGGGTGCGGATGCCGTTTGCACCAAGCAGTCCGCGGTACGCAAATGTGTTGCATTTGACTGCCAGATTTGCATCCGAACGGGCGGTTCGAGCGGGTATAAAAGCCGAGCAGTTCGCCCGATCGGCGCCTTTAGGTGTCCGCTTCCACTCACTCTCTTCCGCTCTCCTCGCCACTCACTCCTCTCCGCTCCCGTCTTTCCGTCCGAGATGCTCCGCCCCTCGCCGCTGTTCCTGCTCGCCGGCGTTCTCGTGCTGCTTCTCGCGCCGCACGTGGACGCGCTCCAGTGCTACTGGTACGATCCCGACTCGGGCCGTCCCTCGGAAACAACGAACTGTTGGACATCCTGCGTCTACTACTCCGTGGACAACGGCCCGTATCATTACGGTTGCGGTGGTTCTGATCCGTAAGGCCTCTTCTCCTTTCCTCGCCACTCACCCGCTTTTTCAGGGCGGGGTGCAGGACTAGCGGCCGGGTCTATGCGTGCACCTACACCACGAACAACTGCAACGCCCCGCTGGGCGCCGGCGCCATCGTCGGCATTGTCCTCGCCGTCCTCTGCTGCATCGGCCTGAGCATCGGCGGCGTCATCGGCTTTGTGTGAGTCCTCCAATCACTCTCCCTCCACCCACTAGCCGTTCCTGCTTGCAGGATCTACCGGAAGCGACAGCAGGCGGCCCAAGGCGGGGCGGTCGCAGTGGCGGTCGCCGTCCCGGCTGACGGCGCGGGCACCGGCAGCGCGATGGCAGACGCGCGCGACAGCGGCGGTCGCGACGTCGAGAAGGCGGACGAAGCGGCCAGCGACGACACCAGCTTCAGCGTCTGATCCCCCCGCCGATCCCCACTGACTCCCGTCCTTTCGCTTCTTCGCTCTCTGTTCGTTCGTGTGCGGCGCGTGGAATAAACTCGCGGTTCCATCGGTGCTTCTTGCGGTCGTTCGATAAGGCGAGAACCCGTCAGTAGTGGTGAGAAAGCAGAAGCGCTTGTGAGAGCTCCACCTATTTGAAGCAAGTGGACGGTGTGATTGAATTCGACAGCAACCGACACCCAACGGTGAAGCCGAACTGATTGTGCGACTTCGAAGAGCAGTTCAGGAGAAGCGAACGAAAAAGGTCGATAACGAACGGAAGGCGACCACTCCGACGGTGAACGAGAGCGCAGAGTGGCGCTTTTGAAGCCGAGCGTGTGATTTGCATAGCGTTGGGGTAAACACGAGCGATTGCCTCCGGTTGCGCACCGGAATTTGCATCCGAACGGCCGAGTATAAAAGCCGAGCAGTCCGTCCGACCGGCCGCCTTTCGGTGTCCGCTCTCCATTCACCCACCTCCACTCATTCCTTTCCGCTCCCGTCCGTCCACGATGCTCCGCTCCTCGTCGCTGTTCCTGCTCCACTGTCTCCCCGTGCTGCGCGTCGCCTCGGAAGCGGACTCGATGCAGTGCTACGTGGAAGGAGACAACTCCACTCTGACCAAGGAAGACGACTGTGCGTGCTGTCGGATCGGGACCAGTCCGGAGGGCAATTATCGTGACTGCCTGAACTTCAAAAGAGAGTGAGTCTTGCCTTTTTTCGCATCACAATTCACCCCATGCTGTTTCAGCTGCTACAACAAATGCATTCGAGACGAGTGGAAGTGGACGTCGTGCACGTGCAGCACGGGCCTCTGCAACACTCCGGACCTCCTTGAGCAGCCTCCGTCGGGCGGCCACGTCGCGTCCACCGCTCCATCCTCGACCGTCAGTGCGCTCTCGCTGATCGTCGCCACGGGCGCCCTCCTGCTCCAACTGACCGCCCGCTGAAGCCACGGACGTCCCACTCACTCCTTCCGTTGTTGTGCCGTCTGTCCGTGGGAATAAACACGTTCAAGTTCATCTGTTCGTCGTGTACCCTTCCACTGCTCACAACTCCACCCGCAAAATGAGAGTGCCCCCGCTCCCTGGGCTGGCGGTCCGTGAAGGAATGAACGCTCTGGCCACTGAAGAGACGAGGCGCCCACTTGTTCACGGCGGCCGGCTGGGCGAGTCCCGCTTGCTCCAATCTACGCTCTTCTTTGCTTCGATGGGCGCCCGTTTGATCCAGTGATTCACCGGCAATCCTAACTGTTCGGCAGCATAATCTGTTCACTTTTGTCTTTGAAGTGCAAAGTCTGACAAGACGGGACCAGTGGAAGCGCTCAAAAGTTCCTCGGAAAGCGATGGACGTCGCAAAGGAGCGGCGGGGATTGACGCGATGGCCGAACAACACCCTCTTCTACCGCCTCCCTGCCGAATACGAGTACTCACTCGCTTCTTGCAGACGCCGCCGCTGGACGCACTGGAGATGGACAGCTGCTTCAAGTTCGTCGACCACCGGGCGAATTCATTCGTTCCCGGCGTCTCGGAGGAGCGAGTGGACGGGCGAGTGGAAGAACGAAGAGGCGGAAGTGGCCCACAAAGTCGAGTAATTCGAATATTTGTCCATCGTTCCATGTGATCGAGCCGTCGACTGGAGGCGACGACCAGACGCGCCGCCAACCACTCGTGCATTCGGCGAGTCTGAGCGAAGAGAAGCGGCGGCCTTTCTGGGACAAACGAGTGGCCGATGGGAGGAAGACCGCTCATTCAGGCAGAGCGGGGATTTCGATCGAGTGGCGCCCGTCTCCACTGATGCCCGCTTTCGGCCGTCTTCTTCCTCGTCGGAAGTCCGCTCGCCGTCCCGCTCGTGCACTCCCGCCCGACAGCGGCTCGTGTTCCTCTGGTTGGATTTCCCGGTTGGGGCCATCGGAGAAGCGGATAGGAGGGAACGTCACCCACTTCCCCGCTCGTCTCTCTCCTCGCCGCGTTCACCTCCCGCCCGCTTCTTTTCGCCCGTGTGTCCGCCGGCCTGCCCACGTGTCGCCCATTCTACTCTGCGGGCAGGGCCGCGCGGAGGACGCCGCCATCTCAAGCGCGCGGCCTGGCAAACAATCGCGGTAGGTGGACGCGCGAATCGAACGCCTGCTCGCCCTCGACCCGAAACTCGAAGATGCGATGGACGAAGAAGAGATGCGCGCCTTCATCGAGGCCGAAGTGGACGGCCGCCGGCGTGAGATGCTCGAAGATGACGAGGAGGAGTCGGGAGAGAGCGAGTAGGATGAGGAGGACCTGGAAACCGCTCTCAAGGTCGAAATCGTTGACGACTGTTGATTGCCGCCCATCATTTTGTTGAATAAACGCGCAGTAGACGAATCCTCTCCTTTCATAGAGTGTGGGAGATCAGTCCCTCCATCCACCGCTTTGTCGGCCCGCACACACAAGTGGACGGGGCAGCGGAGGGCGGTCGCGGCCGCCTTTGCAAAGTCACCGCCGAACCGCCGCCTCCCCTTTCTCTCGTGCTGAAAAAGTGGGGCGAGCGGATCTCCGTGCACGCCGCTGGTCACTCCGCCGGCAGAAAGGGCGGCGAGGGCGAGCAGGAGGACGAAGTTGACTAGCTTGCGGCCATCCGAATAAGTGACCGGAGAAACGAGCGAAACTCCCGCTAGCCCCCGATCGCGGGGATCACGAAGAAGAGCTAAAGGAAGGCGGGAGGCGGCCGCGAGCCCCCACCCGGTCCATCCCTAGAGGAGTTCGGAGAGGGCAGCGCGATTTCCAGAAAACGGGCAGGAGCTGCTTTCGTGCCTCTCGCAGTTGTTCGTCGCCTTCGCTTGCTGACGATCGCCTGCCCGCTTCTCCGAACGTTGCCGCGCGTTTCGCAATGAGCGAGGTCGCCGCTCCGCTCACATGCGGCAGAAAGCGCCCGTTCCCGCACTCCGAGCAATGCGTTCCTGTGGTCCAATCGGTAACGCGTCGGGATTGCGGGACGGTCGGTTCGCTGGTTGAGTCCGGCGGGTCGTCACGGTGCTAAGCTGACAAAGTTTAAATCGGCATGTGTTTGGTATTCACATCTTCTCGGGGAACCGGTACGTATCCCCTTCAGCTTAGCAGCATCAGATCGACTAAATAGCTTCATTGCGCCTGGTCGGCTGCCTGGGCAAGGCACTTTAAAGGTTCTTTTTGGTCCTCGTTTGTTTTCCCGCTCGTTGAGAGGACACGAACGGCGCTCTTTTTGGGTCGTTCGCCATTCACTGCGCTCAGTTCGGTGGATCGCTGGGTGGCGAGCGAAAGGCGCGTTCATCGACTGAATTGCACCCGTGTTAGGTCGCTGCTCGTTGGACGTCCTGCCGAGTGACCGCGGAAAGCGTTGGGGGAGAAGGCGGCCGAACAGGCAATAAGCCCCGGCGACCGGCGGGAGATGCGGGTCGCTCGGAAGCTTCTTGTGGCCATTCCGCCCAAACGACCGAGCGGTCGGGCAATCCTCCCGCTGCCGCACGGCTTCTTCCGCTCTCACTTTCCGTCCTCCCGTTCGATTCCCGCCGCTCTCCGCTGGATTCCACTCGGTTGATCGCCCCGTCGGCCGTCGAACGAGCCGCCCGCCCTCTCCTGCCCATAAAGCTGCTTGATGGACGCCGAAGAATCGATTGCCGACGTGCCTTCCAAGTGATCGTGGACAGCAACAACGAGCGGCGGCGAGTGCACCGTTTACGAACGAGCGGAGGGGCAGAAAACAGAACAGCCGCTCGCTTTAACGCAAGCGCCTTACTCGCCCCATTATTCTCATGTAAATTCCCGCCCAGAACTCGCGCGTCCTGCTCGTCGTTCGATTCGTTTCGTTGCTCACCGCTCTCGAGTGGTCGGTCTTTCGCTTCCTCCCGCCCTCCGCTCTTCGTTGTCGTGATGCTCGCCGCCATTCGCTCCGCCCCGTAGACGTCGCTCCTGCTCGTCGTTTCGCTCCAGTCGGTCGCCGGAGAAATTGAGACGGTCGCCAGCTACAACAAGTGGGTTCCCCTCCTTTCTTCCACTCACACACGCGTGCTCTCCTTCTTGTTGCTTGCAGTGACTACTCGAATACGGGAGAGACGTCGACCTGGCTGCTCCTCGGCGCGTTCATGCCGCTCATCATCTTCCTATGCGTCGGACTCTCTCTTCTCATTGGCGCCATCGTCGTCGTGATCGTCGCCGTCAAGTGAGTTCCGACTTCTTTCCCGCCTTCTGTTCTCCCGTTCCACCGCCTCGTCTGTTTCCAGGATGATGAACAGCCGCCGCGGCTACCGCTACGGCCAGAGCGTGCAGCAGCGAGCGGAGCAGACGGGCGGGACGCAGCGGACGGGCGCCGACGTGTTCGCTTCGGGCGTGTGATCTCCCTTTGAAGGTCCGCTTTGTGTTGGTCGTTTGCTTGCGGAGAAGTAGCTGGAATAAAGGCGTTGTTAATGCACGTGGCTCTAATCGAGGGTGTTCTTCGCTTCAAGCGGCCCGCATTGGCCAGTGAACGACTGAAAGCACGAGCAATCAACTCTCTGTTTATTCCCCTACGACAACAAAAGAAAAAATCGGCGACAAGAAGGTGTTCGACATTCGTTCACGTCCCGTTCGACTCACTCCGCCGCCACGTCCCTGCAAAGAAACAAAACGGTCGGAAGACTCGGAAGAACTCACACAACGGCGGCCACATTCGACTCCTCTCCTTCCTGAAAGATGCGAGCGATCAAGGAGCAATGAGAGAACGAACCTTCACTTCGTCTTCGGCCTCCCGCTGCTCGAAAGAAGTGAGTTCGAGGCAGAAGAAGAGCGAGGTGTCCGGACCGCCGGCAAACTCAAGCAGCGACTCGCGGGGGCCCTCCCACTCGAAGAGGAAGTGCTGGGCGCCGTCCAGGAAGGCCTCGAAGCTCTCTGGAAGGCGCGAATCAACGGAGAGCCGGCGGGGACGTGCCGTGGACGAAGGAGCGCTCGCCGCGCGCGTTCTCCAGCCAACGGCGCGCGTGCTGGACGACGCCGCTCGGGGCGCCGCCGGCCGCCAGCCGCACGACGAGCTGCGCGGCGCGACGGTCGGCGGGCGGCTCGGCGCTGAAGTCGAGGCGCAGCGCGTCGCCCACCGCGATGGCGGCGGCGCGGTCGAGCGGGACGGGCGCCTGGAAGCGAGCCGGCGGCGCGGCGACGAAGCGGAGCGGCCGGTGGACGGCGGCCGCGCTGTCCGGCGGATGGAGCGGCCGCAGATCGCAGCAGACGACGAACGGCGCCGCGTGGGCGGCCGCGAAGGCGCGCAGCTCGCCCACCGCTGTCTTCCAGCGGCCCTCGTGCGGCACGAAGTCTGCAACGAGCGAACGGGTGAGTGGGCGGAAAGGACGGAGTGCTGGAGAGGTCGCCTTCATCCCTCGAGTGTTCCCCACGAGCACGCACTCGAAAGAGCGCACGAGAAATCAAGGGAGTTTAAGGGGGGAACACAGGAGATGAAGGCGAAATCCCCAGCCAGCAAACACGTGCCTCGTTCGCCCAACAGCGCGCCGTCCGCCGCTTCGATCCACAGGGCGCGCTCCCACTCGGCCCACGGGAAGACGGCGACGCTCTCGATCGCCACGACGAACACCTGCGGCCCGGCGGCGTCGTGGAAGAGCGCCGTGCTGAGGTTCGCCGCGAGGCCGCCCACCGCGAACGGCGCCGAGCAGCGCGTCTCGCCCCACGCGCCCGCGTACGGCCGGTCGAGCGCCGCGTGCGCCGCCGGCGTCACGAGCGAGGCGCGCGGCCAGCGGAACGAGATCGTCGTCGTGGATTTCATGGCTGATCGGCGAGGTGGAGGGCTGGAAAGAGGGGAGGAGTTAGCGAGAAGGAAGAAGTGGGCAGTCGGTTGGAGCGAGGGAAACAGCAGACCGGCTGCCAGTTGCTCGCTGTACGGAAGAGAAATGAGCGTCGAACTCCCGTCCACACATACCGCGATTCACGTTTCTCTCGCTTCTGCTTCACTGCTCATTCCACTCGCCCCCATCGATCGCCTCGGCCGGCCGCTCCTCCGCCCGATGGCCGACCCGCCGCCGCTCTTCCAACACGCCCAATCGGCGGCCACCGCGGCGGAGACGCACGTGTTCGTCGCGACTCGCGTGAGTCCTCCTCGCCGCCGGCACTCCCGCCTTTTTGCAGGAGAAGGACGCGCTGCTCGTGCACTCGCCGGACGGCCGTCTCGCCTTCGTTCTGTGGGGCAACCGGCGCGTGGCGGTCGTGGACCTGCTGCTCAACACGCGGATGCACGCCCCCCTTTCCTTTCGGTCCACTCGCCTCCTTGCAGCCTTCTGCCGCCCTCCGACGAGCTGCTGGCGCGGCTGGAGCGGGACGAGCGCGCGTGGACGAAAATGCGGGCGGCGGGCGTCGTGGACGCGCGGACGCTCGTGGTCGTCGAGGACGCCGCCGGCGGGACGGCCGTCTGTTTGCTGCGGCTGCGCTTCGACGCGCGCCGCTACGGGCGGCTGGAGCTGCGGCGGGATCGGGGGCACGCGCTCAACTACGCGCTCGAGTGGCCGGGCGGCGGGTTCGTGCCCGCCGACAACCGCGGGCCGCTCCTCCGGCTGCGGCTGGACGCGGCGGCCGGGCGCGCGACGGTCGTGGAGCGCCTCGAGGTCGGCGCCGCGTGGACGGGCTTGAGCGACGACGGGCGCGAACTCCGAGCGCTCCGGGGCGGCGACCTCAGCGCGCTGCACACGCGCCGACTCGACGCGGACGGCGGCGGCGGCGAGTGGACGACCGTCGCGTTGGACGCGCGCCACGTGGACCCCAAGGTGAGTGCTGGAGCTACGGCTGGAGCTCCAGCTGCTCTCCGCTCGTTGCAGTTCGTGCTGGAGGGCGTCCACTGGTCGGAGCGAGCGGCGTACGCGTGGGGACACGCCGCCGACGCGCGCGCCCTCGTCTTCCGCCTGCCGCTCGCCGTCGGCCGTTGGGAGCGGCTGCGCGTGCCGCCCGGTCGCGTCGCCCACCTGTCGGCCGTCCGCGAGCGCGGCGACGCGGAGGACGGTGCCCTGCTCGTCGTCCGCCGCCTGCCCGTCGGCCGCTTCTGCAGCCGCGTGTCGAAGCTCGAGGTCCACCGCCTCAAGTTCCGGTTCGTCCCCTCCCCGCCATTCAATCCTTCTTTCGGCTTGCAGGACGCCCGACCCGCTCGCCCTCGTCGCCCTGAAGGTCGTCCGGTCGGCCCGCCCCGCCGCCTTCGCGCAGTTCGCCGCCCACCCGGCCGCCAACCGCCGCTTCCCGCCCCTCCACTCCAACTTCTTGCCCATCCCCGTCCTCTCGTGATTGCGTGAGGTGTTGTGTCTGAACTGAAGGGAAGTGCGGTGATAAACTCGAGCAGACTGCTATAAATCGGCGGAGAACTCGGACATCGCTGCAAGAAGTGAACAAAAGAACGAAAAAGAAGAGACTACCGCCGTGCCAACTCCCGCTCCTCGCTCGCCGTCTCTCGCTCCTTCTCTTTCTCCACGAGCTTCCGGCGTCCATCGCGGCGACCAGCCGGGCTTCGAGTTCGGCGGCGAGGTCGACGGGCGGCGCGTTGCTGCTCCACAGGTCGTCTTCCGCGGGCTTCTCCGCTCAGTCGGCGGCGGTCTCGTCGTGCTCGTCCGCTTGGTCGCTGGCCCACGGGTTCTCCTCCTCGTCCGCTTGCTCCACTCGATCCACGGGCATCTCGCCCACTTCCTCGTTCACGAGCGGCTCCAGCGGTCCGTCTTGCTGTTCCTCTTCGACTTCTCCTTGAACGCGCTGGACGAACCAGAAGCGATGGCGGCGGTCGACCGTCTCGCAGGCGAACGTGTCGGGCGGGCCGCACAACTCGGCGAACCACGCGGCCGTCCGGTCGGCCCGCAGGTCGCCGATCACGCCGCTCGTCCGCTCGAAGTCGCCGTCCGGCAGCTCGCCGTCCTCTCCGTCGTTCTTGTCGGTGGGCGGGACATCGGCGACGAGGACGACCTCCGACAGCTCGACGGTCGGCAGGCGGCGGAGGAGCGCGAGGAAGCGGCGGGTCGTGCGGGTGGCGCGTAAATGGACCGCTTTCCAAGCGGCAGGGCGCGATCGATGGCATTCCCTTACAGCGGGGAATTTCGGGGCTGCCGCTTTTAGACAAACAGACAAGAACAACTAGCCAAAGTCTTTTGCACTGCGGACGAGAAATAGGTAATCTTCGCTTTCACAACAGCTTTTTGTTCCGCTGCCAGCCGTGGTTTGACGGAAACGAGCAGCCGCCGGGAGCGAGAATAAATCGATCATTCGGTCGCCGATCCATTCGTGAACTTTGGACCCCTCGTGCTCTTTGAATCCGTGTGTTCGTTCGAGTTGCGTTGATGCCAGCGAGCAGAGAAAGTGGGTGTGTGCGCGTGGTTAGGAAGGTGGACGCCATAAACCGATCGGAGTTTTGCTCGAGCGATCGCTGCGACCAGCGCGTAGTTGACCGGGTGTTTTTCTTCCATTCCGCCTTCCGTCAGTGCAGCGAGCAGCCGCTTGCTTTCTGCCGCGCTCCTTTCACTCGACAATGTCGTCTGCCGATCGAACCAAAGAGGTGGGAATTGTGGAGAAAGAGCTCGTCGTCGATCGTCCGAATGACGACGGTAAAATCACGCCCGTCTCCGATCGTCTTGGCTACCGCTGTTGTTTTCCTACGTCGAAAGAATGGGAAGCGGACGAGTACATCGTCGCATTCAACTATCTGCTGCAAGAACAACGGTTCGTTCACTTCTTACCCGTTCGATTCGATTAAACTCTTGTTTAGAACGCTCAAAGCCAAGCAACCTTTTGCGTTCGTCTGCCACAAATTGGGCATTTCGCGGGAAAGCTTTTCATGCTTCCGCTTTCAACCATTGACCGAATCGCTCGGCATGTTTCTTTTTGCGCAGAAAGATGAGACAACGGCCGTTGAATCGCATCAGCAGCTTTTTATTGCCGACCTGGACTACGCGGCTTCTTCGTACACGGTGCGCGTGCCAGCAGACGGAAAAGGGATGCAAGTCCATCTGGGCTCTATGCAACGCGTGACTTCCAACGGGCGTATAGTGTTCTTCTTTGATTGCAACGACAGCGGCGTACAGCATTGGTTTTACGAGTTCAATGAGCGATTCACTTCGGTTCGCCTACTCTTCAGTTGGACGGACGGCCGCCGACCAGCGAATTCCATCAACTTCCAGCTTGCTGGCCGACGGCTGTACTTTTTCTCTTACGATAACGACACGTTCAAAAACATAAAAAACTTGGCAGCCACTATGTCCACTCTGCACTTCTTCGATTTGGACAGTGGAAAACACGAAATGAACGTCGTGCACGGACACCCATTGGCTCTCGAGGACACGGCCGACAATTTCCGTGGCTACACAGTGAACGTCTTTCGTGGCAATTGGTTGGAGCAACACTTTTACGCGCTAATTGGCTTCAAGCACAAAGACGGCGAGTGGGGTGAGTGGCAAAGAACTGACAATTAAACCCATGTTGTAGAGTGCTATGCTGGGGGTATTTTTGATTGTTTCGTCTGTCGTTTCGACCTGCGTACTCGCTCGTGGTCCAAGTTCGTAATGCGCCTTCAGCGACCCCGGGAGCTGTCCACGGCGTTGATTTACAACGATGTTTCAACTGACAACCGCCTCACTTACCGCATCTCCTACGGTACGTGGCCGAAACCAAAAAAAGCCACGGTTTGGATCGTGGTGTGAGTCTTTCGTAATCATTAACCATGAACGTTGTTTCGTTGCAGGAAACCGCTCCGATTGCACCAGCTGGCCCTCGAGTCGGTCGCCGAAGAGGTGCGGGCGAACGGCGAAGAAGAACGCCGCCTACTGCCGCCGTTCGTTCGCTCGTTGTTGTTGTGTTGATCCGACGAGTTGAGTTGATCCGTCAAGTTCGTGTGTACAGTTGCCGAATAAACGTTCGTTTGAGAAATTTTCCAGCAAGAAGTGGGTGGACGGCAATCCATGGATTTCTCGCCGCACGTGCATTGACGCTCGTCGGGGATAGAGGAGTGCATGGCCGATAGCCCGTGCTTTGCTGCAGGTCGTGTGTTTTTAGTCGCCGTTTTTTGAATGAAAAGAACTGTAAACGCGAGAACTTCACAGCTCGGCCACTTGGTGCTTGCCACCGACGAGACGGTCGGCCATTAATGAGCACAGGCCGCCGGTTCTTTGCTATACGTTGCGACTACCATCGAGTAGGCGCACACGATCAGCGCGCTCCTCAACGCAGCCAACGACTAACTAAAACCACTTTCTTCCATACTCGTTCAATCTTGCTGACCATCGGCGGTAATAGAGTTCGTACTTGCTGTGTGTTCCCGGCACAAGTAGTCAGTCGTTATCGTCTACCAAATTTATTCACAGAACACATTAACCACTACAACGGAACAAGGAAGAAGATTCATTGCGACCGCGACCAACGCGAGACACGGGCAAACGCCTGCCACCCCTCCGGCGTTCCGCCCATCGGCGTGGTGACCGACGGGTCGTTGGCGGGTTCGTAGGACGCATCCTCCTCTTTCATCTTCTCGATCAGGTAGCGGCCGAACAGCTGGTCGTCTCCGAAAGCGGCCGAAACGAGGAGGTCGGCGGCGTCCTTCGCCGTGACGCGCGGCATCAGCACGCGGCGGGACTCGGCCTAAGTGAACGAACGACTGAGTGGAGGAGCGGAGGGAACTCACGATCAAATCGGCGATCTGAAAGCGGCAAGCCGCCTTGCACACTTCCCGCGCGTCCGTCTCCAGGTCGTCCAGTCGGCCGCGGTACATGAACTCCAGCAGTCGCTCCACAACCTCCGCTCGAACGCCTTCCAGCGAGAACTCGCTCTTCTGCGAAAAAGAGAGAAACTCGGCGGCGAAGAAGGTCGAGTGCAGCGCGAGGACGTTCTTGTGCGCCTACAAGTAGAAGAATGAGGGCTGGAGCTCCACCGACCGCTCACTTGGATCTTGCGCCCGTCGACGAGCAGCCAGCAGTCGGTCAAGATGCCGCGCAGCCGCATCGTCCACAAATCCGCCAGGTGCTCGCATTTCTGCAGCGAGTCGGCGAGCTGCGAACGCAACGCCACGTTCTGAAACACGTGGATTGAGCGGTTGACTGCGAAGGCGAGTCTCGGACTCACTTCCTTCTTCAGCGCCAACTTCTCCGCAGCGGACGCCTCGTCAGCCTGCTTCTGCTGCTCGAGCGCGACTGTCGGCTTGGCGGCCAACTCCTGCTTCAACAAAGAGACGAAAGAGTGAAACAGGTTGAATGCACACGCACCTCTTGGCGAACGACCGCCAGCTCGCTCAGCAGCGCGCTCGCCCGTTTGGCCGACTGTTGGGCGCTCTTCTGCAGCTCCTCGGCTTCGCGCTGGAGCACTTGCTGGAGCGAAGAGAAGCGCGTTCGAGCGTTGGAGAGGGCGGAAGTCAGCTCTCTGATCTAAAGGCGGCAAATTGAAGAAGGAATGAAGGAGGTGAACGAACGTGGTCCTCGAGCACGGAATGCTGTTCGACGAGCGCCTTCTCTCGCTCAGCCGCCGTCTTTTTTTGCTCTTTGAGCTGCGACTCTAGTTGGGCGACCTCCGAGAGCAGCGCCGCGTTCTGAAAGACAGGTGATGATCCGATGGTGAGCGACTCAAACACACCTCGTTCGCGCTGCCCGAGTTGTCCGCAGTGGCCGTCTTGTTCGTCTCCTTCTGCTGCTTGTGGGCGGCCGTCAGCTTCGTGATCTTCGCTTTCAGCGCCTTCTTCTCCGCTTTCAGACCCGAAATCTGGAAAAACAAGGGGTTTGAAAAAGCGGTTGGGCACTCGCCTTTGTCGTCTGATTCTTCAGCTTGGACGCGCTCATCAAGGCGGCCACAAGCAATTTGTCGTTGCGCTCTTTCATCTCCTCGCTGAGCTCGCGGCGCCGAGTTTGCTCGTCGGAGAGCGCCGACTTCAGCTTCTTCACCTGAACGATGCACATGAATAAACGGATAAAGTTATCGAAGAACGGACGTCGGCTTCGAGCGCGTTCATTTCCTTCTTGCGCTCGCCGAGTTTCAGGTCCGAGTGGTTGATGTGCGCGACGTAGCTCGCGCTCTTCTTCTCCAGCGCCGTGATCTGCAAAAAGAAGGTAAGTCGGAGCAGTAATGAACAGAATGCTCTTGCCTTCTCGCCCTTCTCCTTCTCCGATTGCTCCAGCTGGCGGATGCGGGACTTGAGCGCCTTCTGCTTTTTCTCCGCCTGGAGTCGCTGCTCGGCCAAACGGTGCTCCGACTGCGTCAACTGGAACAAAGCGGATGTGACGGGCGGTGCGGACAGCAAACCTGCAAACGGAGCGTCTGGAGCTCCTCGTTGCGAGCGGTCGGGGGGACGAGCGGGACGGGCGGCTCCTCGCGAGCGGCCGGCGGCGCGTCCTCTTCGGCCGGCTCCTCGGCATCGGCCGGCTGCTCCTCCGCTTCGGCCAGCTGCGGGGCGGGCGGCTGCGGGACGGGCGGCTCGTCCTCTTCGGCCGGCGGCGGGACGGGCGGCGAGCGGATCGGCCGGCTCCTCCTCTTCGGCCGGCTGCAGGGCGGGCGGCTCCTCGGCCGCTTCGGGCTGTCGGTCGGGCAGCTGGTTGGGCAGCAGGGGCTCGTCGCGGGCGGCGGCACGGCGCTCGGCCTCGCACGCCGAGCACGGGTCCTCCCACACGCGCGCAACCACCCGCTCGTCTGCCGCCACGTTCTGGAAGCGGACGTCGGTGTCCACGTTGGCGTAACCTGCAATCGTAAAAAGGATGAAGGTAACGAGAAACGTACTGTGTTGGTCGAGATCGTTGACCACGGTGAAGACCGAAAAGGAGGCGTGGAGGTTCGCCGAATCACCTTGGCAAACGATCTTCATCTTGCGGGTCTCCGGATCGCTCCGAAGCACTTTCCACACCTTCAGGCGGCAGTGGGTGGTCGGACGGGAGGGCAGCGGTGTGGGCTTAGTTTTGGCGTTCGAATTTTGGTACTGCGACTTCGCGAACTCGAACTTGAGGGCGTGATTGCAGGGCATCCGGACGATCGAAGGAGCGAGTGGAACGAAAGGAAGCGAACGGGAAGCGAGCGACCGATCGAAACGAGCGACGGGAAGCAAAATGCGGCGAGCGACGGCGGCCGCCCGGCTGCTGCGACTTTCTCGTGGACCGATCGCGACGGGACCGCGCGCGCTTTCGAAGCGGAATTTTCGCACCGCTCGCCCGGGCGGTCGGTTTCCACGCCTGCTTGCTGCTCGTCTTCTGATGTTTCGATTCACTGCGGTTTGTTTCGCAACCAGCAATTCGGTTTCTTTGCTTCCCACAACCGTCAATCAAAATGGTTTCTCTGCTGCCGTCTTAATTTGAGTCTATCGAGTGCGCGGCTGGAGAACAAGCGGCCATCATCCTCTCGCTGCTCCGTTCTTTGCTTACTTTCGCACTCATTCCCAGCTTACTCGGTCAAACGGTGACTCCAGAGGCGGCAGTTCGTGTCTGCAACGTAGCGAACGGAGATGAATCGATTGCTGAGGTCTGATGTGACTGCCAAATGCCACTCCTTCGTTTCAATCGGCGAGTCCGTTCAATCGAGCACACGTTCATCAAACAACCGCATTGTGCACGGGGCTGAACGACAGACGAACTCCCGCTGGCGGCAGCGGCGACCATCTGCGGACTTCGGCGGCCGAGCAGCACGCGGTAGAGGGCGGCGGTGAGGAGCGCGTCCACGGCGACGGTCGCATTCATGCGCGGCAGCCGCGGGAGGCAGGCAAGCGCGAGAAACTCGAAGAGGAACCACCAGAAGACGGGCAGGAAGTTCAGCCAGAACTCCGTGACGACGGCGGCCACAGCGGCGACGTTCGCCCGAAAAGACGCGAGTTAGTGCGGGGATTGATGCCTGAAAACAAAGTCAGTGCGTTGCGATAACCAGTCGACTACGCCGCGATTCGGTGACTGCCTTTAGGGTACGGAGAGCCTTGCAGCCGACGGGATAGACATCAACCCGTCGAAAAGAACGCACTCGTTTGAAGCCGCGTTGCTGGCCGCTCGTCTGAAGCGCGTGGACAGCGAGCAGGCGTCAAAAGACGCCGGCCAGCGAGACGTTCGCCAGTTTGGCCACTATCATCGTTGCGATCAGCAGCAGGCCGATCGTCGGGTTGGTCAAATAGCCCAGCGAGAGGCACTCTGCAACGAACGAACTCGATTGATAGAAGCCGCCCGGTGGCCATTCGATCGTCCGCTCGGGCACCAGCCAACCGCCGGCCGCCATCAAGAGCAACGTGAGCGCGACGAAGCCCCCATTTCGGGGGTTGAACTCGAGCGGGCGCCAGAAGGCGAGCGTCCACTCCAGCAGCAGGCACGTGACCGAGACGGAAAGCGGGCGGCCAGCCAAAACATCCCGGGCGCCCAGTGATCTTCTGCAATCAAAAGCGGAGGAGCCTGTTGGATTCGGTCACTCAAGCCCATTGATTTGTGTGTTTAGTTGAGGACGGCGTCGAATTCTGACTTCTTTCAGGTGGAATTCGAACAAAATACAATGACTGAGGAGCACTCTGCTTTCATCCTGCACTCAATCGATCAGCAACCGCTTGTTGGCATCTTCGCTCACAAGAGAGAGCCGCCCACAACCCTCTCATCCTCACACACCTTCCGTCGAGCCCACGAGCATCAGGAAGACGCCCAGGACGCGCCGGCCGACGAGTCGCCCATCCACGCGGCGATGTTCACGAACAGCGTCTACGAGAGTTGCTTGCGAAGCGGCGAGTCGCGAATCTGCACGAACAGTTGGGTTTGGAACCCGAAGGCGAACACGTAGCAAACGCATTCGAACGCCTGCTGGACGAATTGTTCGATCGACAGCATCGAAAGCGAGCGAATGGCTTGTGTTAGCGGAGCGGGCGAACGGACCGCCTCGCTCCACCGTTTGTAGTCCCAAATGACTAAATTCCTTTGAGGGCCATTTGAATTCAAGTGCATTCCACAGTTCTCGAGGAGTGGAGTTGATTGGAGGCGACCGATGATAACGACCGCCTTCTGGTCACGTTTGGCGCGCCGTCCGCAGCCGTCCACTCGTCTTGAGAGCAAAGAAGCGAACAAATTGCTTATTTCATTGCAATACCGTCCGTTTTCGGCCTCAACGATTACCAAGCAGACATCCGTCTCCAACAAGGTCAACGACTGACGGTCCACCGACGTCCCAATAAACGAGGAACGAGGAGATGAAAGGTGAGAGGACGTGTTACTCACTCGTAATTGTCTCTAAAGAGCGGTTGTTCGTCTATCTTTTCAACCTCAAGGATTACATACGACGTCCATTGCTTCAAATGGATAGCTTTCGTCTACATTCCTTCTTTATTGACTGGAGAGAAGCGAACATAAGTGCCCGTCAAGCAGTTCGGTTCACTTTGAATCGCCGATCCCCCACATTGATCTCGTGAATCGAAGGCCCAGCTATTTTCCTGCCCAACGATCGGTCGCCGAATATGTTTTCCGTTTTTGTCTCGTTCAATTGGGGCCCGGGCGTTTGATGCAATATTCGTCTTTTTTATCGTCAACGTAGAAACTTGAACGAATGATTTGTAGTGTGGTGGTCGACTTCCACGACTTGCGCAAAAAGCTGGTTACCAAAGCCACCTTTGACCTTCTTGTTTGTACATGCCTGCGGTCAATCGGCGCGTAGATACAGCTGCACTTGCGCTGATCTCACTACAACGAACGCAATAGGTGTGTACGTGGTTTTGCTGAAAATGAAGCCGTCGAACGAACGCGAAAGCATTCGATCGAATGGACGCGTTCACGCGGATGCGCAAGCAACCGCGCTGACCGCCACACCCTGCAAACCCGCGCGCAGTCGATCGAGTGTTTTTCTTCCATTCTGCCTTCCGTCAGTGCAGCGAGCCGCCGCTCGGATTCTTCCCGCCTTCGATCGCCCGAAAATGTTGGCTGCCGATCGAACGGAAGAGAAGCGAGTGGTCGAGAAACGCGTCGAACTCCGGCATGCAAACGCGCGCGACAACCGGCTTTTCCGCGTTTCAGCCCGCCTCGGCTTTCGCAGTTCGAATTCGACATTCGGCGATCGTGAAACAGATGATTCCATCGTCGCCTACAACTACTTGCTGCGAGAAGAGCGGTTTGTTTCAGCTGATTGGACTCGTGTTAAGGTTTGTTTAGGAAACTCGAACCGACGCGTTCTTTCGCGTCCGTGTGGCGTCAAATCGATGCGTCGCCGGAATACCGTCCGTTCTACTGCTCCGTTCCGTTGACCGAAACCATCGGCTTGTTTTTGGCCGTCGAAAAGCGCGAGCCAAACTCGACACGAACGCAACGCTTGTTTGTGGTCGACCTGGACTACGCGGCTTCCTCGTACTCGGTTCGCTTGCCGGCGGAACGAAACGCGGTGATGAGAACCATTGCCGGCTGGCCGGAACAAGCGACTGCGGACGGCCGGCTGGTGTTCGTTGAAAACAATCAGAACAGTCGCCTCAATCATTCCTTCTACGAGTTTGACGAGCGGTTCACATCAATCCGTTTACTCTTTGTTTTCACAAGCGACCGGGAGATGCCCTTCACGGACTTCCATCTTGCTGGACGCCGTTTGTACTTTTTCTACCGCGACGGACAGTCGGGACTCGTGAACGACTTGGCCACTACGATGTCCACTTTGCACTTCTTCGACTTGGACAGCGGAACACACGAACAGCGGTCCGTGGGCCGCCATCCGTTGGCTCTCGACGGAGCAGTCGAAGGGGGCGACGATTTCGAAGCGCGCGTCCATCGGGGCAAGTGGTTGGAGCAACACTTCTTCGTGCTCGTCGACGTCAAGCACAGACACGGCGAGTGGTATGGTGAGTGCAGTACAATCAGCTGTTTTGAACCGATAGACGACTGCAGCTCGTTACGCTTGGAGTGTCAATTCCGACTGTTTTGTTTGTCGTTTTAGTCTCGCAACACGCTCGTGGTCCGAGGTTGTGATGCGCCTGCAGCGCCCTGTGGAGCTGTACACGGCGTCGATTCAAGAGGATCATTCCACGCAGAAACGACTTGCTTACCACATCTCCTACGGCTCGTGCTCAAAGTCAAAGGAAGCCACTGTTTCGATCGCCGTGTAAGTCTCCCTCGAAAATGAAGGGAAATTTTCTCGTGATCGCAGGAAACCGCTCCGATTGCACCAGTTGGCCATCGAGTCGGTCGCCGAAGACGTGCAGGCGCAGAGCGACGAAGAACGCCGCCGACTGCCGCCGTTCGTTCGCTCGTTGCTGCTGTGTTAAAAGTTCGCCCGGCATCCGAATCGCGGTGCTCGTTGCAGTGAGCGGCTTTTTGTGAGGACCGCGTGCTCGTCTCAAAGTTCACGGACCCGCTGCTTTTATTTGATTTCCTTCCTTTTGTTTGTGTTGTGTGTAGTTTCTGTTTAAAATGAAATTCCGTTTGGAGCCCGCCTACCCCGAGGCTGTCGTTCGTGATCAGCAGCTCGCAGTGGATCTGAGAGGGAAGAATCGTAGAAAGCGGTCAGGCCGTTCAACAAATCTTCGGTATCACGCAAATATTCGTCTAGAATTTGCGGCATAATAACAAAGCAACAGCGGGCTTTCTGCACTTCTCCCACAAACTGGGCGAAAGCGGAGAGCTCGGAAGTCTTCTGCATCTTGCTGTCGCTTACAAACCAGAACAATCTTCTTTTTTGTAGGAGTGCCGCACGAGCGCGGAAAAATCTGCGCTCTGGCGGCTGCTCTTTGAACAGATGAGCGATTGCGGCGGTCACTCAGCTCTCCATTCACATGGGCAGCCACTTGGGAGCGCTCGCAGTCACATGCCGCGGATTGCACCGTCGGGACGGGGTGCGCGACTCACACCGCCAATCGAGCGGCCCCTTCCTCCACTTGCCGCTCGATCGATCCGTCGACCGCTTTCCTGCTCCTCCACCCCAACGTCTTGCTCATCTCCGTTCTCTAGTGATTGCGGCAGGAATTGTGTAGACGGAGAGCCTGGATGTGGCGATAAACTCGAACAGAATGCTTTGCGGCAACTGAGGATTTGGAGCTCGCTGCAAGAAAAGAAAGGCGGGCGAGAGAACGGAGAGAAGAGACGACCGCTGTCCCCCGCTCCTTCTATTTCTCCTTTTGATTCACGAACCTCCGGCTTCCCTTCTAGAAGAGGTCAACATACACACGAGAAATCCAGCGCCAATCACCCGACCACTTAACTGCCAGCGGAATAATCGAGTCCACTTCAAACAAACGAGAAAGGATTGTGCAATGCAGAACGCAACTCGCAGTCGACTTCCAGAGAGGAAGCGGCGGGCGGCCAGTCGCTCTGCTCGCTGCTCGTTGCGAGCGGTCGGCTCATTCCCCGCTCTCCTGCTTCCTTCTTCTTGCCGCCGATTGCGAGACGAGCGGTCGCTCCTGGCTGTTCGGCAGAGGCGCTTCTCCCCGCTTTCCTCGTTCTTCTCCGCCGTTGCCTGCGGTTCTCTCCTTCGTTCGACGGCGTCCGTCCGCTCGTCTGTTCGGGACGATTTGCGGGATCGTCAGAAGCGGCAAGTTCGTAGAGGAGGTCGCCCAAAGAGGTGAGTTCTTCCCTTCCTCACACTCGTTCAATCTCCTCACATTTTTCAGGTGAACGACGAGTGCGTGCGAAGAGCTTGGACGTCTTCCCGCAAGGACACACTCGCGGCCGCTGTGAACAACGCCAGAAGGCACGTGCACAACGGAGAGGATCCTCCCGCTTCCGCTCGTTGTTCACTTCGATCGGCACTGCGGACACCCTCATCGACGAGTTGCGACCGCTCGGATCGCAGCCGCTCAAGCCCCTCGATTGACGGTGAGCTCCGTCCACTCCTCTCTCGTTCATCCACTCGCTCGCTTGTTTGCAGGAACGATCGACGGGATCGCGTGAGGAGTTCCCGCTTCTCCTACCTCCTCACGTCTTCATCGTTTCAGCCTCCCGTTCGATCCGAGCAAGTGCGAATTAAACGGACGCCCAACAGCAAGACATCGTGCCGGAAGACAGCGCTCGATCGAAGGAGTCCCCCGAACGTTGTGCGCGTGGTGAAGTCCGACCGTCTTCCGTCGTGGAGTCGGTCGATCCGAACGTGTGAGGACTTCTGCACCGACGTGTCAAGCGTTCCATCTGGTGAGTGGGAGCCGAGAGCCGGAGATTCGATTGAAACCACCGTTCACTTCAGGCTTCTTGCCGACCGCTCCGAACGAACGGCGGTCGTGCGCAAAATGACCGTTGGCTTCAACAAGCGGACCGCCCGCATTGTGACCGTGAAGCGGCTGCGCACGCTCACCACCATCAACAACAAGCCGCACCTTAGGCCACCCGACCGATGGCTGCATTATGGTGAGTTCTTTCCCCTCGTTTCTCGGCTGTTCACTCCGCTCGTTGCAGCGAAGCGGTGATGAAGACGCGTGCGCTGAACGAGTCGAACGAGAATGACGCCCTCTATTTCTGTGTCCTCTGCTTTCTGCGTTGTGTTGCGAAGTGATGCCGTGTGAATAAACCAGAGGAGCTGTGGAACACGTCCGGTTTGCCAACAATCAATCATTCGACTTCTTTCTTTAAATGAAAGTCGCTTCTCACCGCCGATTCGGCAACGAAGGAAAGTCTACTGATCAAGAACGGGGCAAGCGGCACGTTCACAATTGCAACAACACGGAGATTCAAGGAACAGCTCGGGATTCGTGCGGACGAGGGCGCCGATCTCCCGCCGCCTCCTCCAGCAGCCGCCATTTGCCGCCCGATGGCTCGCCGAACTCCAGCACGCGTCGGATCGCCGCGAGGTCCGCTCGCTGGACGCCCGAAATCGAGGGCGGAGCGGCCGATTCGCGGGTGATCTCCTGCTCGTTGCCAACGGGTGGTTGAAAGAAGGATTGAACGAATTTTAGGGCTCTTGTACCGTTCACCTAGCGTTGTTGAAGTGGGATCGACGAGTGGAGTTGCATTCTGGAAATGAGTGCCTCGCTTTTGGAAAGTCGACGCGATTCGGTCGGTAGGCGCCTTCGCTCACTCATTTCATTGCCCTTCGTTGGGTTCGGCTGTCCTTCCTCTCTTCCTCGAGCAAACCGAGCAGTCGAGCGGAATGGTCGCCTGCGGAGCACTCGGATGCTCGCTGGGGATCGCCCTCCTTCTCCTCGTCGCCGTCGGCCGAACGATGGCGGACGAGTGCGTCGAGAGCTTCGGCAACAGCGTGTACGTTCCTTCCTTTTTTCCTTCCTTCCAGTCATTCACTAATCTCCGCTTTTTTCAGCACTCTGAAGCCCGACAACACGCGCTGCGCGGACATCGAAGTGAAGCTCGTGGTCGAGCGGGAGTTTGTGGGGTTCACTGTTCGAAAGACGGGCGACCTCAAGGAACGCGATTATCCCATGCACGTTCTTCCAATTCTTTTTGCTTCAACTTTGTTTCGTTTCAGCATGGTCTTTCTGTTCGGAAAGGTCTGCCGCGGGGGCGCGAGCGTGATGCCCGTGAAGCCAAAAAGCGAGTATTCTCGAAAGCAGCGTCTCTCCGTAGAACGTAAGTCGATCCTTTTGTTCACGGACTGGGCGTGGATTCAGCGTACAATTTGGATTTCCCCGTGGAGGCGACGCTCACTCCGTCGCAAATGGAGTTTCGTTCCGGCAACACAGCCACGATCAAGTGCGACTCCAGTCCGTTCGAAGAGCTCAACCGCACGCGCTACCTGCTGCCCCTCCGCTTCGTCGTCTTTGACGACGATCCGCTCCTCGACTTCGTCTTTGTGAGTTCCCCTCGATCGCCCTCATCCAGCCGGTGTGTTCAGCACGATGCTGCCGTCTACGTGCCGGAAGCGCCAACGCGTGAGTGGCCGATCGTGTGGATCGTCGTCTGGTGAGCCGTCCACCAGTCCGCCGCTAATCGCCCTTCTTCCAGCCTCATCCTTCTTCTCGTCGGCATGTTCCTGTCGGGCGTGGGCCTCGTCTTCTTCTACAAACACTCGAAGAAGTGTTGCTGGAGCGGACAGCCGGCGGCCGCGGAGGTCGGCGGAGTGCGCGCGCCGCAGCCGATCGCCACTCCGGAGCGCTTCGTCGTCGCCGCGGAGGGCAGCCGCTCGAAGGAAGCGCTCCCGTCCGCCCAGCTTTCGCCATCGAAGAAGAACCGGACGGCGGCGACCATCGTGTGTCCTCTCCGCTCACACCTCCTCACTCGCTCGCTTCTTGCTTGCAGGACAGCCCGTTGTGATCCCGCTTGCTGTGGAGATTGGAGGTCGTCTTGTTCTTTCTTTTTTTGGATTGCGAGGTCTCGTCGATAAAGACGATTCCTGTGAATGGAATTTGCTCACGATCCCGCCGCCGAAATCCCGCGGACTAACCGATTGGTCCTTTGAGCAAACGAGGACGATTGCACGGCCGAATTCGCATCGGAAACGACCTGTTCGGGCGAGTATGAAAGCCGAGCAAGCCGGGCAGTCGGCGCCTTTCGCTGTCCGCTCTCCACTCACCCGCTCTCCGTCCTCCTCGCCACTCACTCCGCTCCCGTCCGTCCGAGATGCTCCGCTCCTCGCCGCTGTTCCTGCTCGCCGGCGTGCTCGTGCTGCTCGTCGGGCAGTCGCCAGTGAACGCGATCAAGTGCTACGACGACGGACTGGTTCACGGCGGTCAACAAGACGAGTGCAGTTGCTGCGCGAAGGCCATCAATGATGCTGTTGGCGTCTCTCGAATGTGCCTTAATGAGCAACCAACCTCGCCGTGAGTCAAAAGGATTCTTTTGCTCATTAATCTCTTCGTTTTCAGGTGCACGAACACTTGCGACCACGACGGTCCCAACAACGAAGTCGAGTGTTTCTGCAACGACCGCGACCTCTGCAACTCGTCGGCCGCCAGTGCGCTCTCGCTGCTCGTCGTCGCGGGCGCGCGCCCTCGTGTTCCAACTGGCCGCTCGCTGAAGCCACGAACATTCTTTTGACTCGTTCCTCCTCCTGCTCGTCTCTCGGTGCGAATAAACACGATCCTTTCACTTTTTTTTCGCTTTCATGCATCGCCCCAAAAAAGATGAACGAGATCCACGCCCAAGAGACAAACCCACTCAAATGCCCTCGAATATTTCGTTTACCACAAACCACGGAGGCGGACGAAAAAACGTTGCATTCGGGCGTCTCTTCGTTCCACCCAACCCCGCAGATCACACCGAAAAGCGGGGAGAACGACAGGAAGCAGTCAGAGCAACCGAAAGATCGTCCTCTCGTCGTCGTGGGCGTGCCGGCCGTTTAAAAGACCGCCGATAGAGCAACAGGAATCCTTGGCGGAATGAAATCGCTGCTGCTCGCCGGCTGCAGGCGAGCGGCCGCTTCACGAGGGGACGGCCTCGTGTCGTCGGGCCGATCGCAGCGCCGAACGGCCACCGACCTCCGCGCCTTCCAGCAACGAGGACGAGCCGCCGGAGAGCACGAGCTGTTCGAAGCGGTGCGTTCGGGGAGCCGTTGGGAAGAAGACGGAAGTGATCGTTTTGTCCAGACGAACTTGACGGCGAGTCTGGGCCTCGAGAACGAGGGTGCCGGCCAGTCGCTTGCAAGCCCGTAGTTCGTCGTTTCAGTGTAGACGGGCACAAACCTGCTCTTTCTGCGTGACTCCGCGTGCCCGATTCTTCAACACAATCAATCCACTTGCGACTCAAAAGAAGCAAAGAGAGAAGAGAGCGTATGTTTATCCATTAGCACCAACATTCAAACAGAGTACAACACAAACAAAAGATAACGACATTCATTGTTCACACAAAACCGAAGAAGATGCGGAAGCCATCGTGGACGAGAGAACCCGTGGGGATGGTCTCCTCCTGGCCGGGCCACTCGATCGTGCCCTCCCACTCCCACTTCAGCAGCTCGACGAGGGGTTTCGGCGACGCGTGTTCCCACTTCTTCTGCAAAACATAAAAATGAATGCGACAGAATGTGGGCAAGAAACTAACCTCGTCTTTGATGAGAACCTGCAAATCGACGTCGTCTGATTCGAATCCCGCGTCTTGCAGGACTTTGACGAACTTCTTCGCATCGGGTGCGATGTCCTCCATTTGGCCCAAATCTCTGAGGCCCTATTGAATGCGGAGCAGTCAGATCGAGGCCCATCTGAATTCACTTACGCCGATATACACTCCTTGATTTGCATTGCAGACAAATTCGAAGTAGTCATTGATGGCACGCAAGTGGCGGAGAGTCTCGGCCAACTCCGTAGCGCGTCCGGCATAGAGATCAACGGAGATGTGGAGCTCTTCCATGTGCTCGTTCCAGTCGAGAGGTTCGCGAACGCTCAGCTGATACTCACCGTACTGATAGGAATAGTCCCAAGAAGTGAGATCGATTTGACGGCTCTTTAAGTGGAAGACGTCGACGAGATCTGCAAATAAAGGAGATCGTTTCGGTTGCTTGCTTTTCCTTGTACACGGATTCTCGATGAAGTCTTCGTCGTGATAGTCGTCATCATTGTTTTTGTCGTACAGCGGCGCGAATTTGACCAAATCGAGCGGAGCCGTCCGCTTTCGGAAGAGAGACGCGATGCGCAGGGCGTCGGTGTCCAAACGGGCGACGTAGTCGGGCAGCGAGTCCACGAACATGTCGGCGGCCGGGTAGTCGAGCTGTCGAGTGGTCAAATGAATCGACGACAGCGAGGGCAGGGCTGAAAGCAAGAAGGAGAAAAAAAGCAAAGCGAACACTTACCGTGCAGCTTGGCGGCCACTTGCATCCACTTGAGCAGCAGCTCAAAGTCGACGTTGTCCGGATCCACCGCCCACACGATCTCGACCTGCTTCAAGTTGTGGCAGGAAGCGAGGTGAGCGGCAACGTCTTTGTAGGTATTCGCAAAAAGCTCGTCCGCCGCCCAGAACCTGATCGTGCCGTTGTGGTTGAGGTGGATCTTCGCCGTTTGCGGTCCTTCCGCAGCGAAATCAGACTCCTCTTCGGAACTCGGTTCGCCTTCAGAACGCGCTTCTTCTCCGGGCGTTGGCTCTTCTTCGGTACGCGGCTTTTTCGGATCGGAAGCCATCTCGCCTAAAAGTTGGAAAAAATCAGAAGATTGCGCAAATCTTTGATGACGCGAGGATTTATTGTCAAGACAAAAGTTCGAAAACAAAGGTCTCGTGTTTTACGCCCGTCCGTTGAAGCAATCAAAAACGACAGAAACTCCATGAAAGTGGGCCGGAACGCTCGGGAGATAAGCTCTTCGGGAACCGAAACCTTCTGCCCGCAAGGAAAACGCGCTCAAAAAAATCATTGCCCTCCGGCTGTCCAATCACGACGTTCTATTTAGCGTAAAAAAAGAAGGCCTAAATAAAAGATAAACGCAACCCTCGCCCTTGTGAGTTCGAATTCCCTCGATCAGGCGGGAGCATGTGCTCCGAACGACGGCCGGCCGCTCGCTCTGTTGCAATCCGCGCGTCCAAAACAACCCCATAAGACGAGCGCGCTCCGAGGCCCCTGCGCTGAACGAGGAGGTGCGCAGGTGTCAAACGGCGGGAAAACGGAGCAAAACGGGACGCGCGCGGAACGAAAGACACGAGGAGGAGGACGAAAAAATAATGCGGATTCAAATCGCCCGTTTCTCTAGACGAAGAGGTCGCGCGTTCACCGCCGCTATCTTCTCCAGATGTTCCTTGGGAAAGGCGGCAGAAAGAGGAGCGTGTTGAAGCCAATGCGAAGAGCTTTTCGTGAAATAAAAGCGAGTCTTCAGTGCGAAAAGCGTGAACAAGCGCGCAGGTGGGTGCAAGCGAACAGAGCACAGTCTTCAACTGCTGCTAAGAGTCTTGTCGCGAAACGCAGCTTGGTCGTTTGTGCTCGCCAGCCAGACATTTCCGTTCGTCGTTGATCTCTCCACAATGCGAACGGCCGCTTTTTCAACACGGGCCGGCCGCTTGTGTGGACTGGGCGAAAAGAAGCAACTCCAACCAGAAAGACATCCGCCGAATGCTCCAAATTGTAGCTGCGTACAAACCGGCAGGCCGGAAGCAAGCCGACACTCCCCGCGCACTCGCAAGCCGCTCTAAAGCCCGCAGTTCGATACCCACGCAAAAGATGCAGCCGCCCGTCGGTTTTGTACAGTTCGCCGCCTTCTGTAGGCAAGCCCGACTGTTCGTCCTTGTGTGCATCGCCGCCGCCGACCTTGTCCCGAACGTCGGCCGTTCGATCGGCAGGCCGGCGTCCAGCGCGCGTTTCGACGGCTTCGTCCTCGTCGCGGACTTTACAAAAGGTGAGCGGCGGGTGCGACGGGGCGGTTGCTCGATGAAGTCAGGACACCTCGGAGGATTGATCGTGCTGAAAACGAAGAAATCGTTGACGACAATCCGTTTCATTCTTCTCGAGCTAAACAAAAGAAAAGGAACTAATCGACGCCAGTTGGCGTCAAATTCCGTCGCCTTTTGCAAATGGAAAATGAATAATCAATGGATTCGTAAACGAGCGCCTTCTCGTTGCGCAATGGAAGTCGAGTTCGAAGCGAACGCGGCGACGGCCAGTCGCTCTTTTTGTTCCTCGCTCCAAGCGGTCGGCTGCTTCTTCCGCTCCCTCCGCTCATTCTCCCGCCGCACGAAACGAGCGGCCGGTTCGGCTGTTCGTCGAACGCGTTTCCCCGTCTACGACGGCTGTCGATGGGTTCTTCCTTTTCGTTGGATGAGTGCGTTCGACAACTGGACGAACCTTCGTGAGTTCTCGCTTCCCATTCGTCCAATCCATCCGCTCATTCCAGAAGCCTCCCGTCTGCAGCGAACTCCCGTCTTCGGGGGACGCTTCAAGCTCAAACTCCAGCTCGTGATCTTCACGAACAACGAGCTTCTCTGCTCCGCCTGCCGCCGTTCAGCACCGGACGTTCGGGAGTCTTCGGTCGATGTGCTCGCTGCTCGCGACTGCCGGTAGGTGGCGGCAATTAACCCGCCTCTCAGGATTCTTTGCAGACCGGAACTCGTCTTCAACTGCCTGATGAGCGAACTGGAGACGCGTTCGTCTTTCGAATTCATGTGGTTCAACGGGCCGCTCGTGTTCAAGTCCAGCGCCTCCGATCACTCGAAGAGCGGCAAACTGCTGCGTACATTCGGTGAGTCCATCCTCCCGTCCCCTCTTCTCATCTCCTTGCAGGAAACGGCGTTGATCACGATGTACACGCGCTCCAATCCACTGGCAGCCGTTCGGGAGGTGAGGAACACGCGTCCACTTCTCCCACTCATCTCAGCGGTCTTTCAGGCTCTGCTTCGTCTTCTTTCTAGCCACTCCTTGCGCGACACGGTGATCAACATCCTCAAGACGCCCCACCGAACTCCAAACGCTGTGCTCGTGGTAAAGGCTGCCGTGTGATGCGTTGGACTCGCTGCTGTCACGTCCACCAATCGTTAAAGTGCGCTCGACTACGCGAACCAGGCGCAAGTCCCTCCGCCCGCTTTCGATCGGCGAACTCGATGGCCGACCGGAAAAGTGAGTTGTTCGTTGAAAGCGGGAGTGAAACGGACGGAACGCTTGCAGCTGGACGACCTTGCGAGCGACCTCGAATCGAAGAACCACAACTTTTGCTCCGGTCCGCGGGCCCAATTTGGCGGACGGAGCGGTTGGTTCTTCTCATTCCTTTCACAACAGTCACATCTTTTCTGCAGCTTCAGAAACGCGCGGCGAAGCGAGTGAAAAGGAGCGATGGAAGCCGCTGTGTGAACCGAACGGACGGCGTTGAACAAGACGCCCGCTTGCTGACCGAGTGGAACGAACCGGCGCCTTCGGACGGGCAACGTGGCCTCTGCCACAGGTCCTGGAAGCTGCTAGCAATTGGTACGACCGTCTACGATCGATTAACCCGGCCGCTTCTCGGAGATGCGAGCCGGTTGAGAAGGCGGGCTCAAGGTTCGTCCAATTCTCTCTTTCCTCCTCAACCTCGCCGATTTCAGACCACTCCGACTGCTCCACTGCGGATTCGATTGCGAAGCGATGAACTGCCTTCCGTTCCACTTGTTTGTGCAGAGCGCATGTGCCAAAGGTCAAAAATAAACTCGACAGTCCGTAGCGGAGTCTTTTCTCGTGGAGTGAGCGGATGGGCGGGGAAGACGGAAGCGAACAGCTCGAAGTAGGCACGAGAAGGAAGGCGGTCGCTCGTTCTTCTGCTTCGTGTTTGATCGAAAAGCGGGCTCGAGGCGGTTGCAAAGAAGCGTTGCTTTCTGTGCGCCTGGTCGGCCGCGCCGCCGCAAAACGGAAAGAGGAACGCTTTGTTCGCATCTTTGAGTTCTCGCCGCTTCCTGCGCTCGCCGGTGGCACCTGCCGACAGGCGCCGCCCCACGCGGACGGAAGTAAAGACGGTATTGGCGTTGTTCCACAGTCTTTCTCCATGGCCCAATCTTGGGGGCGATTGGCCGGAAGCCGCCTGCTGGTTGGATGCACTAAAAATTGCCCTAATCTATGCTGTTTTTGACGGTGACGAACAACCAGAAATAGGCACACCAGATGAAAAGAGAGCGATGCGCGCATTATGTTGGCAGACCAAAACGAAGCAGCCGCACTCAAAGCCACTCATCAACACGGTCCCTCGGTTCGTTACAACAGGTGGCTTCTCGTTTGTTTTTTCGTCCAATTTCCTTCCCAAATCAAACGAACTTTATTACCAGGCGAAAACAAACGAAAGAACCGACTCCACCCATCGCGCGACAGTGCGCCGCTTCATTGCACTCACTTCTCTACGGCTCGTTGTCCAAACGCCGCAGATCGCCGTCCGTCGACTGAAACGACAGAAGAGAGCGGTGAGCAAGTGGCAGGAACTCACGGTTACGAGCATCACAAAGCCGGTGGCCGCACGGGGCACTCGAACGGCCAGCTTCGAGTACAACTTGTGGTCGGCGAGTGCCTTGAATTGAGGCGTATTGCAGCGACGATTGTCGGAGTTTAGACCGAGCTCGATGTAGGCGGGGTCGCCGAACTTGGGCACGTAGGTGTTCGAATAGGCGGTTGCTGCAAACAAGATTAAGCGGAAGATTGCAAGACGACTCACAGACGCGGTAACGTTCGTCGTCAAATCTCGTGATCCACATCCTGCATCCCATTGCGAATTGAATGAAGAACCTGAACACAAATGGGCGGTCGAAAGAGCAGGCGAACTCACTCGCCGCCACTCAGATCTCCTTGCTGCACGGTGAAGCGAATCATGACCGTCCCGTTCCGCTTCCAGACCATCCCGAACTCGGCCGTCTGTCCGTGGCATCCTTCGAGCAGACTGAAAGAAGAAAGGGGTGAGAAGGAAGGAAGCGGAAAAAACGTACAAGAAGCGATTGCCGACCGAAGCGACGCCCTCGTGAACACACGAGTCGGCCGCGAGGGCCCAGCGGAGCGAAGCGAACAGCGAGAGGAGGCCGACGGCCATCCACGCGCGCATTTCGAAATCCACGGAGCAGGAGAGCGGAGCGATTCGACCGACCAAACCGGCAGGCTGCTGGCGGAAATGAGCGGGCGCGGCGTTTCCCCACGCGGCGATCGAAATGACAGCGCAGAGAGGTGAAGTGATTGTCTCTTCTTCTGCTTTGTGTTCGATCGATGTGAACGGACAAGAGGCTAGATGTTGATGGAAGAACACGCGGGTTTGCAAAACGGGGACCGGGCAAACAGAGAGCGAGTTCTCCGCTTACGACTGGTGATTCAGGGACGGGCAGACGACATGAGGCGGTTGCAAGAAAGCATTGCTTTCTGCTCGTTCTTTGCACGTGAACATGAATTGACTCTCACTGAACGAACAGGAAGAAGGAAAGGAGACATAGATTCCAGTTCTTTTTTTGCTTGCCATACTTCACAGAAGAATTTGGAGCGCTCATTACTGAGACCTTCACTGCGATAAGAATTCGACGTGTTCTTTCTTTCGGCTGCCTTGTATTCGATAATCGATTACGAGTGAACGGGGCGATCGTAAAACAAATGAGGTTGCGTAGCGCTGTGAATCAGCGATCGATTTGGACAGCGCACCTCCTGCCGCTCAACCACAAAGAGTGCCCGCGGTAAATGGACGCCGCGCATTGCGTTCGGTTGGAAGCAAATAGGGGCGGGAGGTGTTCGCCTGCCACTTGTGGTCAGTCCGTTGGGTTGTGCGGGGAGCGGGCGGTCGGGTAGGGGGAGTGCAAGATTTACTTTTGCGTGCTTTTCGCGTGTTTCTTGCTGCGCCTTTTTAGATTTGTGAAATTCGCAGGTTCGTTTCAGTTCCACGATGCCCGTCTGTGCGCACGCGGTTGAGAAAAAGTCAGGCTTTTACCTTTGGCGGTGGGATCACTCCAATCCTACGTATCATGCAAAAAGGAATCCGAAGAAGTTTGCGGAACGTTCGCAGGTTGAATTTGAGTTTGAGGTTCGAATGGTGGCCGGCAAGCTCGAGGCAGTGGTAGAGATCGACGACAAGGGCGAAGACGTCGAGTGTTTCATCTGGGCCGAAGCTAATATAACGCTGGGCAGCTGGAAGCGTTTCGCCGGATCCGAAGGTTCGCTGAAAAATACCAGCGACTTTTTATACGCGCCATTATAGACCATCCCGTACAAAATCGCCGGCTGACGATCGGTGACTTCCGAACTTACGAACACATTTACATCGAGTGTGCTGTGCGGATCAACTGCGACGCTTGTCATTCGAAATTGCCCGCAAGCCCGCTTGAACAGCAGATCGATAGTTTGGCCACGCTGGTGTCCGCTCTGAGCAGCAAGATTTGATTGAATTTCCGCCTTTCAGTGTTTAACTTCCTATTTCAGGTCGAAGAACTACAGGTCAACATGCGGGCGAAACTGGGGCCATGGAAAGCAAAGCCCATCGAGTCGGTGGCCAAAGGCTCGGACGGACCGATTGCGGTCGCCGCTCTCAACGACCGCCTGTGGACGATGCGTAAGACGAGCGAGCTCACCGATTGCTCGCTGCTGGTGGACGGGCAGAAGATCGAGGTTTGAAAACCTCCCATTCCTCCACTTTTTTCCTTCTTTGCGGGTCCACAAATCCGTGCTGGCGGCCCACTCGTCCTTCTTCTCCGCCGAATTCCGCGCGAATCCCGACAAGGCGGAGTTTCTGATCGAAGGCGCCGGTCGGGCGGCCGTCGACGGCGTCGTGGAGTTCGTGTACCGCGGCCGGACGGACGAATTCGGCGCTCGTGCCCTCGAACTTCTTCCGCTGGCCGTTCGGTTCGGGATCGCCGACTTGAAGGTGCACTCATTTGTTTCCTGCCAATCATTCGTTTGTTGCAGGAGAAGTGCGTGGAGTCGCTGAAGGCGGGCATCACCGCCGAAAGCGCCGCCTCGCTGCTGCTCGTCGCCGTTGAGCACAACGAGCGGGAGTTGAGCCGCGCGGCCGTCGAGTTCGCCGAGCGGAACGGCGGCAAGGAGAAGCTGTTGCTCAAGGAGCCGACCGCTGGACTGCTCACGGAGAATCTGGAACTCTTCAAAGCGATCATGAAGGCGCTGCAGGAAGTGGAGTAGACGAGTGTTTCTTCCTTCTGGTCAGAGAAGTTTCATGTTGTTTGTTGATTTCTTTCGTGCAGTAAAAAACTTGGATGCCTTCTTCAATGGCCGCGTCATGTCCTTGCACCGCAATTCATGTCGTGTACAAACAGCTGCAGCAGCTGGGCAACGTGAAGGAACGCGAGGACCTGGACCATCGCTACGGCTGGAACATGGCCGACTTTGCGCCCCGCTCCGACCTCGGCAGGCCGCACGCCGGCAACTTCTTCTACGTCAAGAGCTGAACATTGATTGACTCGAGTAGACGGGGTTAAAACTTGTTTGTACTGTTGATGCTTGACTCAACACACTTGCCACAATTTCTATGGGGTTGGCTTGCGATTTTTCGGTAGCCTTCAAAGCGCCGAATGCCCGCACTATGCACTGTTCACTTGTGCTCGTAAACGAGAAAACGAGAAAACAGGGAGACGTAAGCAGACCGCATATTGTAGTCGACTACAAACGAAACCGAACGCACGACAAGAGAATGCGAAGGAATGTCTTCTTTAGACTACGAGCTCTTTATTCCGCCAGTCATCGCTAACCGGTGACTCACTCACTCCCTCACCTCATTCAGCGAAAAATGCTGTCGGACGAGTTGTTCGCGCAGTACGCGTACCAAACGGTCGCCTACTCGGTGGCCTTCGTTCTCCAAACTCGCCTGTTCCTTCGGATTTGCTGTTCGCCGCTCTACAAACAGCTCTCGTGGAATCTGCTGCTGAACATCGTGTGCTGCACGGGCGTCTCGACGGCGGGCTTCGGCTACGTCAGCTACCAGCTCGTGATGGGGCAGTTGGAAAGTAAGTGCGAAGAGCAGCGGGTGGGAAGTTGGTGCCAGACGAGAACTGTCTGTATTGGTTTGTTGCAAAAGTTTCCGGAAAATGAGCCGAGGAGGGAACGAAAGAACTCGGCCGAGCGGACGCGAGTGGGCGAAGTTCCAGACGGCTTTCTGTCGCTGTTGCTCGCTAATCGGGTGATTTCTTGCTGGATTTTTCGGTTCGATGATCATCAAAAAGCTTTGCGGAAGCAATCGCCGGCCAAAAATTCGAGGTACACATCAACGGCAACGGATTGCAAGCGGAAAGCGAATTGGAAACTTCGTTAATTCGCGCCGGCTCGGACGAGTTCTTTTGTGCCAGGCTCAGCTCGTTTTCCGGAAACTTTTGCAACAAACCAATACTGATGGGGTGCTGGCTGATGTCTGGTGTCTGCGGAATGCCCCGCCAGTTTACTCATTTGACTGTTGGTAGCATTTGGGCAGACAAGTATACTCAACACGGATAGAAAAGAGACCCTCGAATTTATTCTTCAACCATCCACTTCTTCATCTCCTCCGTTCCAGTGGACTACAAGCCGATCGTGTGGCTGTGGTTGTGCGTTAACTACTACTTTTGGTCGTCGATGCTCTCCGTTTCGGTCGCCTGCTTGCTTTTGGACCGAACGTACACGATTGCGCAGCCGCTGGAGTACGCGCGCACGCGCGCCCGCTTCGTCTTCCTTTCGATCGTCGTGATGCTCGCTGCCGGCCTCGCGATCCTTGTCGGCATTCCGGCGCTGGAGCTGCCGCTTCCCGAGACCACGAGCAAGCGAATCAATTGCTTTCGTCGTTCAATTCGTGGCTTCAGAGTGCACAACGTTCGGCTGCATGACGCGACACGGCGGCGGCGTGTTGGCCGTTGCGCCGAAGATGGCGTTCGGTCTCCCGAACGTCCTTTTGGCGTTCGTTTTCCACTTCAAACTGCGGCAGCACACGAGCCAACGGCTGGGGCACGGACGGGACTTTAAACAGGTGTGCTCTCCATTCCTTTCTATGATTCATTAAATTTCTTTAGGCGAATGCGGTGGCAACGGCGGCGTGCGCAACGGAGCTCTGCCTCAACTTTGCGCCCTCGTTCGCGTGGTTCTCGCTGAACTACGCGGGCGCCAACCTCGCCGCGTGGGGCCCGTGGATCGGGGTGGCGTTCGCGACGGACGCGCTCGCCGCCGCCGCCGTCTACCACGTGGTGTTGGGGCGCCGCTCGACGCCGACGGTCTCCGTTGTGACGAGCAGCACCGGCGCCACGAACACGCGGCTGCAGCGACTCGTTCGACATTGAGGCGGCTCGAGTGGATGCGGCTGCACTATTATCCGTGTTTCACTCACAGAAACGTCGAAACTAGTTGAATGCTTGTGGAATTTATAAACGATTGAGCATCCATGAATCCTCGGCTTAATGAGTGGCGATCGAACGGATGAATGTGGTCTTTGTGATCGACGACGACAAGACAAAAAAAGATGGGCCATTGCTGCTCTCCTGCGTCCACATTTCGTTTATTTCTAATGGCTGACATCGTCGTTGCTTGCGACACACGATGACGAAGCATACAAAAGGATGTCGAAGAGCGGAATTTGTATCTAGTCGTCTACAAACGATGCGGAGTGCCTTCCGAGGATTTCTTTCGAAACTTGACGACAGAGGGAAGCGGAATGTAGTCGCTCACTTGAACACTCGGGCGTTGTGTGAGCAAACAATTGCGGACACTCACTGCCACTTGCGCAGTACAGCCAGCTCAACGAGACGAACAGGCACCAACCGACGAAAAGAGAATCCCGATCACAAGAGGGCGAAGAAACGCCAAGAAGACAGCCGGTTGCTTGGCGAATCGGCGGTCGAGTCACGACACGAACGCCTTGCGGGAAGCAGTTCATTGCCTAATTTCAGCGATTAAACGAACGTTATTGAACTCCAAGTCGTACAAAGATGACTACAAGCGATCAAGGAACTAGTTACTGTCAGGTGGGATGCTTTAGCAGCGTGTCGGTCCAAAGGCCGGTCTTTGGGCCGGTCTTTGGACCGGTTCTTGGGCCGGTTGTCCCCAGCGATTCAACGATTGCTTTAAGCTCGACGTCGTACGAAAATGACTGCTAGCGATCAAGAAACTAGTTACTGTTAGCTGCTCATTGAGCGTGCTCTCCAGAAGTCTACAAGGCTTCCGGCATGCGGACCGGTTAGCGGACCGGTTAGCGGACCGGTCTGTTCACCGGTCTGCGGACCGGCACGCCTTTCGATATGTCAGAAATGTGACATATCGCCGGTCAGAGCTAAACTTCGTCCACACGAAGAAGCAAGCATCGATATGGATGACAAACGAAACGATGTGCGTTCCTCGCGGCCGCCGCGTGCTTTCCGACGGTTTGCGCGAATTCGCGCGGATTTCGGCCGCCAGTTGGTCAAATTTCTTCGGATTTTCGACGAAATTTGTAGAAATAATTCGCCGAATGTTTACCCCGCACGAATTCGGTCGGTTTACGCTCGAATTCGATGCAATTGATCGCGAATTTTGCCCGCTTTGCGCTTTCTGTTGATTTCTCGTCGATTTCGCGTGTTCATCGTAACAAACCGGATTATTGCGTCACTTTTTTCGATGTTACGCGCGCAATTTACTCACAAGGTCGTGTGAACTTCCTGAACTTCGTTCGTTTTAGCTCCAAATGGTCTGCCCGCACGCGCTCGAGCTGTCCGCCGAGATTCCCGTGTACGGCGACAAGCGGGGACTCGTGCTGCCGGCCACCGGAAGCAGCAAATCGAAGCGTTTCGATCAGCGGCCGGTGAGCTTCCGCCTCGAGGTGCGCGTCGTGGGCGACGGCGTGGAGGCGGAAGTGACGGTCGACGCCCCGGGCGAGGACGTCGAGTGCACGCTGTGGGCCGAGAGTTTGTCGACGTTCGGCGACGGGAAGCGATCCGGCGCCTGGAAGTTGTTCGCCGGCTCCAAAGGTTCGTGCACATAACATTGTCATTCACTGTTGGATTCCGTTTCAGACGAACCGGCCACGAGTTTGCAGGTGGGCGGCGCGAAGCTCCGCCGCTACTCGCAGCGCCGGGTCCGCTGCAAGGTGCGGATCGACTGCGATTTGTGCCGCGAGTACAAGCGGCAACTGACCGAGAAGGACCGCGAGGTTCGTTCTTTCTGCTGCCTTCACACCCCTGCATCTCTCTTCTTTTCAGATCGCCGAGCTGCGAGCGGAACTCGAGCTGTGGCGTTCGGGCGCCAATCGCCTTCCGTGAGCGCCGCCGTCCGTGAGCCCCGCCGTCGATGAGATCTCACTCGTTCTTTCATTCATTCAATGTTGTGCTGTATTTTTGCTGCCATAAACTCGCGCTGTTCCTCACGGCGCTGTCTGTTAACCACCATTGCTCGGTGGTAATCAAAACAATTGCGAAATAAACGAAAGGCGTCGCGGAATGCCCGAATTGCAGCAGGCTACGACTGCAGCTATTTTCTTCTATCGTCATGCAACCACCGTTTCTACGAACAATCATCAAACGAAGGAAAGTACGAGGTCTAATGACGACGAAACGGCATCGAATGCGATCACGCGAGTTTATTCTCGCTCAATCCAAAACCAAACACAATCGAAACGTTAAGAGGAAACAAATGAAATGCGACAACAACGAAAGGAAGAAGCGAAAGGGACGTCGTTCCGTCCAGTTGATCACAGTCGGCTCTTCTCTTTGTGGCCGGCCGTCCGCTTGAGGTAGTCGGCGAGCAGTTGGCGACGAGCGATCTTTCCCGCTTCCTGAAAAAAAGGAAGGATTAGAAGAAGTGATAGATGGGTGCGGGAGTGGAGTTGGGGAAAGGACTTGGGCGTCGTGAACCGACAACTCTTTTTCAAAAGAACCTCCGAGTCACAACTTTTCTTTTTTCACTCTCAACCCAAAACAACTTCTGCTTCTCCAGTTCGAGCAAGCACTAAAGCAGGAAACAGAGAAAGTAACGCACAGCAACACCTCGTGCACACAACGAAAACGAACTCACGCTGCGCGGAATCTCGGCGACGAACTCGACGCCGCCGCGGAGGCGTTTGTACGCGGAGACGCGCTCGGCGACGTGCCGCTGGACGGCGGCGGCGGTGAGCGCGGCGCCCGGCCGGCGCACGACGAACGCGCGCGGCAACTCGCCGCTCTCCGCGTCCGGAACGCCGATCACGGCGCAATCGACGACCTCCGGCAGCTCGGCGATCAACTCCTCCAGTTCGGTGGGCGGCACTTGAAAGGCGTTTACTTTAATCAGCCTGCAAGCAACGAAGAGTGAGGAGTGATGAGAGGAGAACGAACTCCTTGAGCCGCCCGACCACGAACAACTGCCGGTTCTCGTCCTCGCGCACTAGGTCGCCTGCAAACGAAGGAGATTAGAGAAAGAAGCGGGTTGCGAGTCCAAAGTGGAAGGTTTTGAAGAGCGGAAGGATTAGCAGGAGTGTTCGGAGAACTGTTGATTTGAAAGACGCAAGCAAGAGTGCACTCCAACTACGAGAATCGAGCTCTTGGAGGTCCGAACCAATCAAAACAAGACGAGTTGCTCGAAAGACGTCTCGGTCCGCAAAAAGCAATGAACGCACCAGTCCGCAACCAGCCGTCCTCGACGATCGTCTCCGCGGTGGCCTTCGGGTTCTTCCAGTAGCCTGCAATCAGTTGGATGAACGGAGTGAACGCCTTCCGAGTGACCTTTCATGACGTTCGGCCCGCGCAGCCACAACTCGCCCTCCTCGTTCGTGCCCGCCTCTCGCCCGTCGTCCTTCACGATCTAAAACGGAAATGAGGAGTGAGCGAGTGGAAGCGCTGGGAGAGTAGCGGGAGTGTGAGTAGAGCGCCGATGATTGATTAGGAGGAGTGAGTAGTTTGAGGTGAGGACTCACCCGGTACTCGATGTTTGGCAGGGCGATCCCGATGCTGCCGGAAACCGCGCGCTTGGACGTCGAGAAGGCGGCGGTCGTCATTTCCGTCATTCCTGCAAGAAGAAGACAAGTTAAAAAAACGGATTTTGTTGCTGTTGCGGGTGAAACGAAAGCAGCAACTGGAGAAAACAAGAAATCGCGTATTCGTTTGGCAAGTGATCAAAAGCGGCAACTCGAGACTCGATGGTGAATCCTTTCGTTCTCGTTCTACTCGCAACCCACCCTTCAACCCGCAACTCCAGCAAATGAAACGAACCGTAGCCCTGGGTGACCAGCTTGACGGACTTGAAACGACGCGTGAACTGAGCGGAGATCTCGCCGGAGAGCGTCGAGCCGCCCGACCCGACCGAGAGGATCGACGAGAGGTCGAACTTGTGGATCTGCGCCGAGTGCATGAAGCGGTTGTACAGCGCGGGGATCATCGTCAGGCCGCGCGGCTGAAAACGAGTAATTAGGAAGGATCGAAGCGATGCGGGAGGTGGGGATTGAATTCGAAGAGGTTTTGGACGAACGCAACCGTTCTTGAGGTCCGCTGATTGACGTCGAAAAAAGGAGGTTGTTTCACCAATTTTCGAAGCAAATTCTTGTTCTAAGAAGGCACGTGAACTCTTTGAACCGTTCACAAAATGCCCTTACATCCTCGTGTCAACGACAAGCTCCCCAAGCAACTCCTAAGGACTCACCCGATAGCGCTGGATCGCGCTGAAGGTTTTTTCGTCCGAGTAGTTCTGGATGATCACCACCGTGTTGCCGCGCGACAGGTTCGCGTTCAGCGAGAAGAAGCCCATCGCTAAACAAAGAAAGAGGGATAAATTCGATGGGAATCGCGAAAAACGTGCCGTGGTAGAGCGGGAGCATCAGGACGACGTGGTCGGGCGTCGTGAAGTCGTCGTATTTGAGCAGGACGGGCATGAACTCGTTCTCCGCGTGTCTGCAACCAATGGGAGTAAAGGGAAGAAAGGAAGAAAGAACGCACGTCTTCATCGCCATCAACATCGCCACGTAGTTGAAGTGGGTGATCATCACACCTGCAACGAGTGGATGAAACGGAAGAGATGGTAAGCGAGCATTGCAGAGGAGAGACTGGAGCAGATGACGAAAAAATTGGGACTTCCTTGCAATTAGAATGCGCGGCTACTCGCAGTTGAAGCAAAGCAGGTATTGAAAGGCACAAAATCGCTCTACGATGATCGAGACCGCGCGAAGAGAAGAACGGCCACTTGCACGCCTTCTTTTTCGAACCGAACAAAGAGGAGCGATCGAACGCGAGGAAACGAACCCTTGGGCTTGCCGGTGGTCCCGCTGCTGTAGGGCAGAATGTAGAGGTCGGATTTGGGCGCGATCTTCACCGAACTGCAACGAAACAAGCGATGAACGGTCGAAAGGAGGAGGACGCACTTGAAGTCGAACTGCGGCGGCGTGTCGGCTATTGCGCGGTCCAAATCGAACAGCCGGTGGTGCGGGCGGAGCGGCCGCACGTTGCGCGGCGATTTGGCCGAGTGGACGAAGAGGAACGACTGAAACGGTCGGAGTGAGCGGAGACAAAGGGTTGTTGGCTGTGAGTATTAGTTGCGAGTTTTGGATTTTAATCACTGGTGCGAAGAAGACGAATGAATTGGCGCGCTAACGATGAGGCAACGTCGAGTGTGCGGATGAAGGATTTCGATCGTTCGGGCGGTACGAACAAGAAAATGCGATCCACAAATGACCGCCGAATGACCGATAGCACGACTACTGATCGTTCGACCGCTTGCCACTCGTCCAACAAAAAAAGACTTGCCTTCAACTGCGGAAGCTTGTCGTAGATGGACGCCAGGCGATGGTAGTTCTCGGCCGTCGTGATCAGCAAGACGGCCTCGCTGTCCTGCAGCTGGTGGAGCGACTCGTCTGAAATCGGGCACGGATTAGCGCAGGGAGTGCGAGCTTGAAGAGCGCCCTGTATCGCTGATCGAATTCGTCGTAATTTTTTGGGTTTGTTCCATGCTTTAAAAACAATCCGCACGTGTTCGCCCCGCATTTGCCTCCCGAACTCAACCCAAAAGAACGAACCGGGCGTGGCGCGATACGAGAAGCCGGAGAGGGCGGCGCCGTTGGCCGGAATGCCGATTGCAGCGGCGGTGTAGAGCCACGAGCTGGGCAGCGAGATCGCCGCGATGTCCGCGTGCCGCACGAGCCGCTCGTTTTGGACGAAGCGCGCCAAACTGAGCGACCGCTGGACGAGCTGCTTGAACGTTACGTTCGGAAGTTCGGGCGCGTCGTGGTGGATCTAAAAGCAGCGGGGCATGAGCGAGTGGACAAGCAGGAAAGATTCGAGTGATTCTTGAAATATTTTAGTGAAATTTGAGGGCTTCAAGTGAAAGTAGAGAGAAATCGAAGGAGGAGGGCCACAAGACCGCACAAACGCCCTCGACCACTTGCTCGTTTCATTGCTCAACGAAAGAAAGGACTCACGAATGCCACCCGCTCGGGATCGGCCTGGATGTGGGCGTTGAAGAGCTGGAGCAGGAGGGCGTGGTAGGGGATCTCCGGCACGTCCACCTTCGGCCCCACCCGGTGCGGCAGCGGGAACGCGGGCATTTCGGACGAGCGGGCGATGGCGGACGGCTGAAAAAAGGAGGTCGTTTGGAAATAGAATGACTAAGAAAATTCGCGGAAGAAGGTATGACTGGAACGAGATCTGTGGGTCATGCGCAAAACGCAAGACATGTCTTTGAGCAAAGGAGAACGAATGAAACGATCAAACGGTGATGTCTCGGGAGCGAAAAGCAGAAAGTGATCTCCACCACAAAGAGCGTAGTTTCTTTGAATCAAACGCAAGAAACAAATCGAACGAATTGAACAAGTGGTCTCGATCGCAATTCCAATGGGGCGGATGCCACTCACTCGCTACTAGAATTGACGGCAAACGAACGACGAAAAAAGAAGCGAGAAGCACGCGGCCGGCCGAACACTCGCGAAGCGGCGGCAAGAAAGCGAGAGGCGGCAAGGGGGCGAGCGGCCGGGCGAGCGGCAGCGGGCGAAAAGGGAGAAGAACGCGGGAGTTTCGATTACAACCGCCCGGCCGCCGACTGCCCGATCGAGCGAGCGGTTAGTCGACCGAACGGCGGGCGGGCGGCGGCGCAATTCCCGATTTGTTGCGAGCGGGCGGCGCGGAAGAAAGCGGCCGGCAGAAACTACACCGATTGGAGTTCCTCTTCTTCTTCGCGGGCACTCCGTTCTGCTTTGCTTCGCGCTCGATTGCGGTCGACGCGACCGGCCGGCCGAAAGTGATAACGCGGAAGCGGAGAACAATGCGGGAGGAATGCGGGAAGCGAATTTGCGGAAAGCTGGCGGACGATGAGTGAATGTGAAACGGGTGAAAAGAAGTGGGTCGAAGAGCGGAAAGCGGTAGTTGTTCAAAGGGGCATTTGGTCATGGGAAGTGAGGCGACTTTTACTCGAGGAAGACATCGGTTGTGTGTTAGTAAAAGAATGGTAAGGCCATCCTCTTTGAATTGAATGAAAGAGCATTCATTGACAGATTCTTTTTCTCTTTGAAAAGTCTTCGTTTCTTCCACGTGCACTTTTTATTCCGTTTGAGTGGATCGCCCGCCGAGTGATAAGAACGAAGAGTGCACGCGCGGCGTACGGCTTGTGCATTCCGGCTTTTGTCTACCACTCGCGTAGAGTTTACTGGAGGGGATTGTAGTGAGTGCGTTCAGAGCGATCGCTGAATGCATTGCGTTGGCTTGTGCTTCGATTGTGTGATGCGTTCATTTTCGTTCTATTCGTTCCTTTCGAGCGTCAATCGTCTCTCTGCCTACAACGGAAAGCTTGGTTCACCCACGGCGTTCCCGTGATCGCTGTTTCGTTCACGCGCTCCTTTCAAACATCTTTCAAAGTCCGCAAGCCCGAGCGGCTTGGCGAGCGGCAGGATCAAACAAAACGAATTCCTTTCGACTTTTCTGATCGCCCGCTCGTCCACGTTGCCGCTGCCGCGTCACACTTTCGATTCGAATCGACGACGCGATCGAGGTGGATCGAAATTAGCGTTGCGCAAACGACGGAGTGCGGGCGGAGTGATTTGCGAGCCGCGCAATCAAAGCGACGACCAACGGGGGAGCCGCCCGATGCGCAGAAGCGGAAGATTAGAAGCCGCAAAAGATAACAGAAGAAAGACGTGAACCCGCCTGCAGGTGAGCGTACGAGCCAGCGGAAGTCGAAACAAAGCGAAGCCCGAAACCAGCGGAGATCAAACGAAGCCGCCGCGCCCGCCCACGTCGCGGCGGCTCGCGCGGAACGTTGCGGCGAGCGAGCGGGCGAGCGGGTGGTCGGAAACTGCCGACCGTTGGAAGCAGGCGGCTGCTGATCAAATTACTCGCGGTTATTTGTTGCACACTTTTATGGCTTTCTGGGAGCTCGGCGCGTTAGAGAAAAAAGACGTGAAGCAGACGTACAAAGAGCGGAAGAAGCAACGTAGAAGACAGAAGCTTGCTAGACGCACGTACGCGATGAGTTTGTTGGAAGCCGACCAAAACAAATTGGATCAACAAGAAATGAAACAAATGAACTTGCCGCAATCACCCAACCGCCTCATCCAACCCCGTATTTTCCCATTCTTTTTCGCAATCAAAGCAATTCGATGGCCTTGATCGCAAGGCAGTCCATCGCCCATTTCGTTCCAATCGATCGGCCGCCTCGGGGCATCCGCTGGAGACGAGAAGGGCGTGGGCGGGCGGGCGGCCGAGCGGAACAAAGCCGGCGGCGATCACCCGCGTTCATAAAAAACCTGCCGACAATCGCGCGCGTATAAAATCGAACTCCAAATCGGCGGCGGGCTTTTAATCGTTTTGGTGGCGCAGGTGGATCAAACGGGGGACAAGAAGGAGAACGATTGGGTTGTTTCGAATTACGAGCAGTCTTGTGTTTGTTGCTCTCTTATGAGTTCTCTCACGTCTTCAATGGAAACCGCTGTTCTGCGCAGTAATTTCCGCCTTGCACTTGTGCACTCGCGTTCGCCCCACCTTCATCAATTCCTTTCATTTATTCCAGCCCCACTATACGGCTCCGCTCCACGGCTCCGTTCCACCTCCGGAGATGAGCGGCGGCCAAACGATCGTCCAGTTGGCGTCCGCCTGCTCAGCGATCGCCATCGTTGCGGCGCTGTTCGCAACGACCGTCATCTTCAACGACATCAACACGCTCTATTCGAGCGTAATGAGCGACATGCAGGACTTCAAGCTGCAGGCCGAAGACGCGTGGCAGGGGATGCTCTGGCTGCAGCAAGCCGACAGCTTCCGCTCGCTGCTGAACGGCCGCGCGAAACGAGCGGCCGGCGGCTCGTGCGGGTGTGCGGCCAAAGCGGCGAACTGCCCGCGGGGGCCACCTGGTAAGCCAAAGGGGGTTGAATGGCGAAAGTTGATGAATGTAACAATGACTACCGATCCGTCTTGGTTTGATTTGCAGACAGCAGTAGAACTTTCAGCTTCTAAATTTTTTATTTCTAATCCATCTATTTATTGACTACTCGTTTTAAGGCCCGCGAGGATTGCCCGGCTTGTCCGGCGAGAACGGCAGCCGCGGAGAGGACGGACGGCGAGGAGCCGCCGGCTTGTCGATCACCGCGGGCTCGGGGCATGGCGGCTGCATCAAGTGCCCGATTGGGGCGCCTGGTAAGCCGTCTGAAAGGTTGTTTTCAACGGGAGTTTGCTGGTTTGCAGGCCCGAAAGGCGTGGACGGGCCGGTCGGGGCGCCGGGAGCGATCGGCAATGCTGGGGCGAACGGTCGGCCGGGCAGGGTGAGTGGAGAAGAGTTTTGGGCGATGCAATCGAACGGAGGCGTTCTGCGAGATGCATTTCTAAGGAATAAATGCATTACGGTTTGCATTTACCCGCTAAAACACCGCCACTTGTTGTTCTTAACTACTAAACTTTATCTCTTGCTTGCTATTTCCTGTTTGTTTGCAGGTTGGACGCGTTGGGATGCCCGGCTTAAGGGGCGATGCGGGAAGTCGCGGAGTGGACGGTAGACTTCTGGCTACCTTATTTTTTTCATTTCCGTCGTTTAGGAGTGCCGGGCACGATCGGGCAGCCGGGCCACAACGGGAAGGTGAGCAAACGTCTATGAGGGATGTTTTGTGTAGCTCTGAACACCAGAGTCTGTCTTGCATCAATCGAAAGTCTTGTCCATCCACTAACGCGTGTGTTTGCAGCGCTACACGCCCGTGCCCGGCGTCAAGGGGCCGCAAGGACGTCGGGGAAACATCGGGCCGCAAGGACCGCCTGGTGCGTTTTTTTGACGAGTTGAGAGCAAGAAAAAAATCGGCCATTTCTTGACTTTGCTCGGCGCTGTTCGTTCCGTTCATTTCGACTGTTTGCAGGAAACCTCGGCCCTCTATCGCCGGCTGGCCCGCGAGGTCCTCGAGGTAAGGGGAAGGAGTGTTCGAAGGAGTTCTAAGCACGGCAATAAGACATTTTAATGATTAGCCAAGTCTAAAGCATCCTCTTTGTTCTTTCGATTTCTTCCGTCGCCTAACGCACTTCTGTTTAGGCCCCGTTGGCAAGCAGGGCAACAAGGGCGTGCCCGGAGCGGTGGGCCGCGTGGGAGGCAACGGACTGCCCGGCCGGGACGCCGAGTACTGCCAGTGCCCCGAGCGGAACGTGCCGCCGGTCGTCGAGTTGGCGCCCGCCTCACGCGGCCGCTTGCCCACGCCGCCGCCTCGGCAGCAGCAGGTGGCGCCCGCGCGGCTGCCGCAGGACGCGCCGGCCGTCCAGTCGGTGCGCGAGTTCGAGCGCCAGCAGGGCGGCTATCACGGACGTTTCTGGCAGCAGTGAGCAGAAGCGCGAGGGTAGTTGGCTGTCGTTGATTGTCTGTACAGATTCGATCGTAGAGAAGGCAATAAACGAGAGGATTTGGCTTAAAGCAGGCACGAACTTGGAGAGAGTGATATTGCTTTTCAAGTTTCACCTTCCTTTCAAACGGTTCGCACGATTACGCGCTCGCCGGTCATTCGGTTCGCTCGCGCACTCAAACGGCGGAGGTAAAAAACGAGTGAACTCGACCGCCGGCGATCGAACGGGAGCGGGCGGAAGAGAAAAGTGAGTAGCCGGCGGCGAGTGGTGGCCGACCGAACGAGCGATCGATCGGGTAAATTTTCTCCGCTTTCTTCGTGCGTGCGTACCAGCCCGCTCTTGCCGGTCAAACGAACCGCTCGCCGCGTTTCGAAACCAATGGACGAAGAACGAAGGCGGACACTCCAGTCGAGCGGCGGAGCGACCGGTTGCGAAAGGGCGATTCGTGCGAAATCGCCGTCGGCCATTCATCTCTTTCGGCTGCTCGTTTGAATGTCCAGTGAAGGAATTGGCGGTGATTTCTGGGGTTTTGTGGCTTGCAGTGGGAAAATAGTTTCATCTACTATTTCGTAGCTTGTTTCCACTAAACAATCCTGTAGTTGTTTGCTTTCCGTTAGACCAGCAGCAACGGCTGATAGATTACTTTCCGACTACGAACGGCATGCTTTTCGTTCGACCTACCGCCTCTATTGCCTTCCAACGACCTTCCCACCCTCATTTGAGTTGAAAGAAATTGGTTCGCGCGGATGCTCTGTGTTTTTATTTGATTGCCATTGTGTTCGTTCTCCCTTCGTCCTTGTCTCGTTTTTGCTCTTGGGCGGCCTCGCCGTCGGGCGGCGCTTTTTTCTCAGGTCTACGATCGATTTTTCGCGTTGGACTTGCGAGTTTGATCAAGAGTGAAGGAAGTCGGACGAGAACAAGGTGAATCAAAAACTACGTCAAAGCAAGCCCTCGGAGCAAACCCAAATCGCCCCTTCCTTGTTTCTCGTTCGATCCGTCGAGCGCCCCCTCACCGCGCGTCGTCGTTAATGAACGCAGACGACGAACGCGCGCGGGAGACAACGCGGCGACGACGGCGGGCGACGTCGTTCGAAGACGACGAAAAACGAATGGGATTCGAAACGACGCAAACGCCGCGCGAGTTTGCCGGCGGTTCGAAGACGAAAGAAAGGAGGAAGCGAGGGGTTTCGCACGGCGAAAAGCGCGGGGCTCGTCGCCTGCGAGCAGCAACGCGACCTTCAAATCCGCATGCCCGCCCGCCGACGATGGGCGCGATGCTCTGCGCGCAAACCGAAACGTGCGGACGGTTTCGCGTCGTCGCCGTCGGGGCCCGCCCGCTTTGCGCGCGCATTGCCGAAAATCCACGCGGCTCGTCGCCCGCTCTCGTCGCGTTTCGCGCCGCTCGATTTCGGGGTTTGGGTTTGAATCGAAGCGAAAAGCGGAAAGAAGGCGGCGCGCGCTCGTTTTCGCGCCGTCGTTTTGCCGCGTTGTGCGCGCTGATTGCCGAAAAGAAGCGCGCGGATGATGCGCGCGGCGGCGATCGGTGGCGAGCGTTGCGATTCGGAGCGGAAAACCGCCGCGCAAAGTTTCGAACTTCTCGACCGATCGGACTCTTCTTTTGTTTTGGAGTATTGATTACACGAACCTTTTTGGAGGTTGTCTTGCTTTCTACCGCGTACCGCGTTCTTTCGCTCTTTGGATGCCGCTTCCATGCTGCGCAAAATCACGTCGTTTTTGCACGCCTTCTTTCAACCGCCTTCGTCCAATCGCCTTTGTCAATCGTCGTCGATCCTTCGCACCTCCGTTGCTGCAGCTTGTTTTCGTTGGAAGCGACAAGCCCGCAGCGGCGGCGTCTTGACGGGGCGGCTAACGCTGATCGTGATCGATCGTGATTGTGATTTTTGCGTCGCGAAGCCGCTAATCCGCTGTCGCGTTTTGATCGAAGGAAGCGGCGATTCGTCTTGACGTCGTTTTCATTCTGCGGCGGCTTGCGGCGGGCTTCGGCTGCTGATCGTTTTTGTTTCTGTTCGGTTGATCCTGATCGGGTGTGAAGGCGTGAACTTCTCTGTCCATCGATTTAGCGACTTTACTTGCTGATTGGAGTGATTAGTTGAAGAGATTACTTTGCTTATCGCTCCACATTTTCGACAGATTGACGTCTACTGTCCATTTCTGCACTGTTTTGTGCCCACTACTCTTCTCTACCGCTTCTACTCCCGCTACCCATCCAACATTAGCCACCGACCCACTCATTTTCTCACCACTCCTTCGCCTTCGTTGCCTCCGTTCAGCCTCCCGATCGATCCAGCAGCCGCACACCCTCGCGACTCCAAAAGCCGCCCGCCCGTCGAGTGGCGATCGCCCAGAAGCGAGCGGAAACTCAAACACAAAACCTTCCGCTTTGCGCCTTCCGCCCGTCCGCCCGCTTGATCGCCACTCGCCGCCCGCCGGCCCGCTCGCTTCTTCCACGAGCAAAAAATAACAACAAAGCGGATAAACCCGCCCGCTCGCCCGCCTTCTCTCCTTTGTGCTCCTGCTGGGCGTCCGGGCGGGTATCACCGCGCCCGCGCTTCCTCCCGTTTCGTTCGTTCGCTCCTCGCCGCCTCGCCGCCGATCGCCGTCGCCGTGCGCGGACAACCCAAACGGACCACGAGCAGCAGGACGGGCGGCGAGCGAGCGGGCGCGCGGCGAACAAAACGGCGGGCGGACCGGTGGGAAAAAAGCGGGCGGGCGGCGAGACGAGTGGACGTCGCCGCCGCCCGCCGGTGGGCGTTCGGCGTGACTCGAAAGAAGGAAGTGAGCAACTGGGCGAGTTCGAGTGGACTCCGCGGTGTTCTTTCTTGTTCGTCTTTCTGGTTCGTGCGGCGTTCGTGTCGTCACGAATCTTCTTTCGATCTAAAGATCGGTTGGGCGTTTCAACTGAATACTCATTGCTGAGGTCTTGCTTGTTGCCATTTGGTCCCCAACGTCCCATTGCAAATTCCCCTCTTCACTTGTGATTCAAAGTTCAATTGACGCAAGAGAGTGACCTCCAGTTCACCCGTCCGATCAATTCTCGCCGCCCGACTTCTTTGTTCGGGATTATTGGAGCGCAAAGGTCAATCGATCGAGTGCGCGTCGGGGTCTCCCGTTTAAGGTCGAAATAGGCGTGTTTTTCGAGGCATCAGGTGCTGTCCATTTGGCTTCCTCGTCATTTAATGAACCCTTCCTTTTTATTGTGTCTGTTAAAACGAGTGCCTGCCCAGAGAACTCTTCCGCAAACTCTCAAACCCATCATCAAGGAAATGACCCCAAAGAACCCTCGTTTGTCTGTCGACTCCATTGACTTTTGCTCTTTAAAGACGCCTGAAGACGCTCCAAGGCGTCGGAAGACGCTCCGCCGTTTGATTGCGGCGAGTTCGATCGAAAGCCGGTCGATTTTAATGAGGTCTCTTTGTTTCTCCGCCGCTTCCGCCGTTCTTATCGACGGTTTTCGATCGTCGATGACGTCTTCGAGCATCCATGAAGTGATTAAAGTCGCGCGTCTTGAGTTGTGTTGAGATAACAATGGCGGGCGGCAAGTTGGTGAGTGTGTTTTTATTGCAACTTCCGGTCAACCACCTCCCGCTCGCCGCCAATTGGCGCCACTTCGCTTCGTCCCGCTGATCACGTTGCTCGTCTTCCTTCCGCCCACCCACCGGCCGCTGTTTGCGTCTGCACCGTTGATCACCGTTGATTACTCACTGTCTATTACGTCGGTGCGGGTGGGCTGATTAGCTCTTGTCTGCTGTTGCTCTTGATCACTGTTGTTGCTGAACGCGTTTGATTCAGAACGACAACGCGGAACGACGACTTGAAACGATAATTCGGGTTCATTTCCTTTTTTCTCTTGTCCGCTTTCCGTCGATCGTCGACGTTAATCCGTAATGACTAAGAAGAGCTTCCGGTTGGACCGTTTAAGATCAACTCACATTCACAATCTAACTACTCGTTTCGTAGTTTACTGTGTTTTTATAAACGAGTACAATGCGTGTTGCTCCTTGCTTAATGCAGGAGTCTGCTTGTTTCCGATCATCTGATGTCTACTACATACGCTTAATGTATCGGTGGATCGTTCATTCGATCATTCGAACATCAACGGCATTTTCTTTCGCTTTTCGATCCTGTTGAACTCGAGAGTGCAAACTCGTTCGTCCGCAAGCTCCTGGCGATCATCCCATCTTCTTCTCGTCGTTCTTTTGTTCGTCGCCAAAGTTCTCGCCGCTCGACGCACCTTTTTGTCTCCGCGGTCGGCTTATCACCCGGCCGGAGGCCGGCGGCAACGACGCGTTCATAAAAAAGAAGCGGGCGCTGCGTGCGTGCCGAAACCCCGCGGGGGCCACCGTTTGTTTGCTGGTTGGAGTTCCGAACGCTTCGGTTGGCGGTTCGATCGGCGCTAATTGATGCAAACCGATGCAAATGAATGCAAATCACTGCTATGACTTGCCTTTCACCTGGAGCATCGTCCTCGACTTTCTCCATCGTTTATGCTTCGTTTTGTTCCGTTCACTCCCTCATCCACTTGACTCCGTCTACTTTCTCCGTTGTCCATGTTTCGCCCTATTCCGCCCGTTCATTCACTAACTTCTCCATTTGACTCCGTTCATCTGTTCTTTCGCCCATTTGTTCCTCCTTTCGACGTCAAATCCCCACCAATCACCCGAATGAGTCAAACCGGAGCTGGTCGAGCAAAACCGCTTCGTTCGGAACAAAGCGGATCACCTCAAGAGGGAGGAGGAGGACGAACCGTTGGGTTGGGCGGGCGGCAATCCGCCTTGTTTTGTCGACCGTCTGCTGCAAACGATCGCCGCCTTCTTTTCGTGTTCGTCCGCTTGTTTGCACGTGGGCTCAGCGTTGTTCCGGCGGCGATTCATCATCGTTCTTTGCTTCGATTAGTCGGGGGCGGCTTATGGGCGTTGCGAGTGGCCCGCCGAACTTCCCGCCGCCCGGGGGAGCGGCGCGAGTGGGCGGATTTGCCGCGTGCACGACGAACGATTTATTGACGTTTTTTACGACCTTTCCAACGGTTCCGCTTATTGTTCGCCTTGTGTACCTATTTATTTACGATGTTCGCGTGTAGTTTTGTGCGTTGAGGGGGTGCTTGAAGCTGCAAGACGCGTGCTTCTTTTGCTCTGGCCATTTGGTTGATTATGTTCGGTACACAACTCATTCCTGTAGCCCACGAGTGGTTATTTACGCAACACACCCTAAAATATTCCACTCGCAACGCAAAACACGTGCTCTGCATCACTCGCTGTTGATTCTTGATCACCACTCGCTCCCGTTCAGCCATCGGTTATCCAATCACACGAGCACAATCCTTTTCCTTCCGCAATCATCCCATTAGCCGTCGGATTTCCGGCGACTTCCGTTCGCTTCGCCCACGAGCCAATCCAAACGAAAGGACGTAATCGCGTCTTAGCCGCCTTGTTCTCGTCGCTCGAGTTGACTCTCGATTCTTCTTGGGTTGACTTCCGCTCGTTGAATCACGTGTCGATGATCATCGAGCGTTTATTTCGAAGCATGAAAGAAGTAGTTAGTATTCTTCTGTCTATCCGCTATTTACGGGTGAATGCCGAACAGCTGCTATTTCCAACCATAAAGCGATAATTTGGCGTCTATTCCAGTAGATGCAAATGCCCGTGGATCTTTTCTCGTCCATCAACCCGTTCTTCTTCGCGATTGCCGTCCGGAATTGCGGCATTCCATTTCCGCTTGACGGAACAACAGCGAACGATCGAGCGATCGAGCGAACAATCGCGGGTGAACGGACGGGTGTCTTCTTCCCGCGGCTTCTCTGGAGCTTCTCGTTTTCGAACGCAAGCACGCGTAATCGAATTCGATTTCAATTTACTCGCCGCATCCTTTCGTTGACATCGAGACGACCACCGAACGATCAGCTGCTCGTCTTCTTTTTCCCGTTCATTCGATCGTGTTCCGTTCTCTTGCTTGATTTCCGCTCCATCTCCGTCCTCTAAACGTTCACTTGTTCTTCCGAATCGTGCCGTTGTCTTCAATCACCCGCATTTCCTTGCGTCGACTCGATCACAAGTGAGTGAAATCGGGGAGCATCTCGTCGATCCCACTGATCAAACGGCCGATCGACCGAACAGCCGGCGGGTTCAAAGCAGACGAGCGGGCGGCAGGCGGGCGGACCGAAAAGCCGGCGGATTTGCGCCAAAACGAGCGGCGAAACGAGCGAAAGCGGCGGCTATTTCGTGTGAGCGCTTTGTTTCGTCGATCTTCTTTCTGCTTTGCGGTTCGATTGATCGGTCGAACACGTGCCTTTGCTTCGCTTTGTTTTAGTCTCGTGCTGCACGTAAAAGCAACTAAGCGCGGGGGTTCGAACGGTCCCCCAGGTAGTTTCGAGCGGTAGTTCGAGATTAACGGTGCGCGTACAATAACATGCTTTGCACAGGTCATATGTGCAAGTTCATTTGTTCGCCAGCTTCTTTCCATTCAGCTCCAAGCATCTTCGTCGTTCGGATTACATTGATCCTTTTTCTGCTTCATTTCATGCTCACCCAACGAATCTCCTGCTCATCTCCTTGCCGAAATCGTGTACTCGACGGCGGAGCCAACCGGAAAAAACGAGCGAACGAAATGACGCCAATCCCGTCGTCCCTTCCTCACTGCGACAAGCCAACATTAAGCCGATCGTCTCGTTCCCAATCCTCTTCTCATCATCCGTTCACTCCCTCTCTCCCTCCGGCTTCGTTCGTGTCGTTCAGTTTGACCTTTGGGGACGAGATGGGCGGAGCTGTCGGGAGTGTTCCCTCCGTTTCGAGGGGCGAAGGCGGTCCAGACGGCCGGTCGGCGGGGCGACCGGCGGGACGAGCGGGGCGGCGGCGGGCGGAAAGAAGCGAACGTCCGCCGCTCCCGCTTGATTCCAACCAGTTCGGGATTGATCAATCGATTGAGAGCGAGAGCACGGGCGAATCGAATCGAAAGCGAGTGAGTGAGCGAGTGCGTGGAAGCGGGCGGGTCGATTGGCGCGAGCGGCAACACGCGCAATCGAATCACCACGAACCTCCTCCTCTCTTTCCTTCCCTCCATTCATTCATTTACTCACGTTCATTCGTTCACCCATTCGCTCGCTTCTTCTCGCCGTCGTCTTCCTGATTGCGGAATTCGCGCCCGCCCGCCTTTTTACAGCAGCCGCTCGAACGTTTCCTCTCCGCCCGGCTGTTCGCAATGGCAGGAAGCGAACGAGAGAATGAGAAAAGGGTGATGAATCGACGGCGAACTCTGTCGATCGATTTGGAACGAGTGTAATCGAGTCGGCCTGTCCAATCGATTGCTGCTGCTCGTGCCCGAACGAGCGGCGTTAATGCGATCAGGTGATTGGGAGCGAACGGTGCACTGGTTTTTGTTTCTGCTATGTGCGACGGTCTTGATTCTTCCACGGATGAGATCGTTGTTTCTGTTAAAAACTTTCAGTCCACTCGTTCTTCCGTGTACAATTGATAGCGCGTTGAACGCCCACAATTCCGTCCTTTACAACGTCCGAGTTCGAGGACCGTGCCTTCACCGCGTTTATTTCGTTCCTTCCTTTCATTTTTATGGCGTCCCTTGTTGCAGGGTCAAATCGAACACACGAGCGAGCGAGCGGCGGCCATCGCGGGAGATCGACCGTCCACTTCAGCGGCCTCCTTCGCCACCACGCGCCCCGTCCGGCCGCCGAAATGCCCGCCTGCGCGCCCGCCTTCAACCGAATCCTCGACGATTTGGCCAAACGGCAACTTCGTTTGGACTTTGAATTCGGCGGCGAGCGCACGAAGTACGAGGCGCTCCGCTCCATCGGCTCCGGCGCGTTCGGCATCGTTTGCGAAGCCAAGGACAACACCAACAACAAGCGGGTGAGCAGCCGGGCGGTCGGGGATTGTGGGTGCAAGCAGTGAATGGACAGAAGCCATTGGATTGCTTAAACTATTCGTTATTGTTGGCAGACGTGCGTATTCGATCAAAAACAGTTGGTAGTCGATTTTGCGACAATTTTTCGAATATCTAATGGCTTAATCAAGCATCTAATGACTCTTCTTCTACCACTTTAGTCATTCATTTTCTTCAGGTAGCAGTGAAGAAGATCGGTCATGCCTCCGCCACGCCGACGCTGGCCCGGCGGACGTTGCGCGAAATCCGCGTCCTCCGGTACATCCGCCATCCGAACATCGTGCCGCTGCGGGACGTCTTTCGGACGCCCGGCTCGCTGGGGATGAACGTCTTTTTGATCATGGACCTCATGGAGTGGTCCCTCCATCACGTGATCCACGGCAGCGCCGAACCGCTCGACTTCGAGCTCATCGCCCACTTGTCGATGCAAATGCTTCGTGGACTGCGCGTAAGTTTTTTGTTATTGACTGGAAGGTCGTCTAGCGGTTCCTGGAGGTTGTTCGGGGTTGTTGTTGACCTTTGAATCGGTCGTCCGCCCGGGAAATTGGCCCCAATCAAAGCAGAAACAAGGAACTTGCGGTTTTGCGCACTTATTCACTCGTCAATGACTAATTTGCTCTCAAGACCAATTAATGAGTCATTGTTTTGGTCAGCAAGTAAAGAAGGTCGCACTTTTAAAGAAATTTGAGCAATTACAACATTTGCACAAAACCCAGTAATCCAACTGACTTGCAGTACCTGCACGCCGCCGGGATCGCGCACCGCGACCTGAAGCCCTCGAATCTGCTCGTGAACTCCGACTGCCATCTGCGGATCGCCGACTTCGGCATGGCGAAACTCTCGCTGCCCAATCGAGTCGACGAGGCGGACGAGCACTGCTTCTACATGACGCAACACATCGCTACCCTTCCGTACCGCGCGCCCGAGCTCTTGTTCGTGATGCCCGAGCACGGGACGCACGTGGACATGTGGGCGGTGGCGTGCATCATCGCCGAAATGCTCCTCCGCCGCGAGTTGTTCCCCGGCCGCAGTGTGGGTGGCCAGATCAAGCTGATGCTCAACCAGCTGGGCAGTCCGCCCGAGGAGGTGAGCGAGCGGGAGCGGTGGGAAGTGGAGTAGGAAGGGCTCGTTCGTTCCTAGCGAGCATGTGGGTATTGGTTAGTGATGGCTAATAGGTAATTGTGCACGAAAAGCAGATGATCTATTCACGGGCGGTACACGTCACTCTGTTGTACTCAACTGCTCGCATGTACCCAACTCTACCGATTACTCGTCTATTCACTTTACTCATCCACACCCGCTTGCAGATGATCAACGAGATCTGCTGCGAGAAGACGCGCTCCTACCTGCAGTCCTTCAGCCAACAGCCGGCCCGTCCGTGGGCGGACATTCTCGCCTCCAAGGACCACGAGCCCAATCCCGCAGTGATCGATTTGATCAGCAAGCTCGCTCGAATGGACCCAAACGCCCGGCTGGACGTCCACCAGGCGATCAACCACGTCTTCTTCCGCCCCTTCATCAAACACATCCCCTCTGAGCCGGCCTGCCCCTTCCGAGTGAGTTCTTCTATTAGATTGGATTAATCGTTAGATTGCTGGAGATTTCGTCACTCATAACTTTCCTTTAAAATTAGTTAGATACTCCCGCCATTCTACACGAATGATCGCCCGCTCATGCTCGTCGACTATCATTTTTGGTGAAAAGGCGGTCAAATCAAATTCGTAATGCTCGAATGGAAGTGTTAATTGCTGACCGCTTGTTTAACGACTTCTGCGGGAGCAAAGTTCCTTTCGTAGGCCACCGTTGGTTCCGTTCGGCCTCGTTCGGAGAGGTCGTTTGATAAAAAGCGGCCAGCGATTCAAACGGTCGGGCAAGTGGGCGGAACACGAGGGTTCACTCTTTTGGTTTCAAAGTGCGAGCACTTGGCGGCACGTCACGCGCGGAAGTCAAAACAAACGATCGTGATTGACACGAGCGAGCAGGAGGAAGTCAATTGTGTCAAGACGCGAGCATTGGGTTCATCGTGTTCGTTTACGGGGTTCAACGGCTGCTTATCACAAACGAAAGATCACTCGTTTCGTTCGTTCGGCGACGACCACCCACAGCGTTCACTCGAGAAACACAAGGGAAGCAATGGGAGCAAGGAATCAACGCTCTTATCAAGGGATCGTAAACAAAAAATGACCGCGGAAGCAATCAGTGGCGCCGAAATTAGAAGCGACGGGCAAAGTTTTGCTCTCGATTATCGCCTTTTGCTTTTGCTTTGCGCCGTTGCTGCCCACAACTTCGAGCATCTTTGTTTTCGTTGCTGACTTCACAGTTTGTGAGCGCAAACGGTGGAGCCAACGGGAAGCTGCAGAGAATGCAAAGAGCAGCAAACAGTGAACACGTGCATTGAAAACAAATGTTACGACTCGTAGGCGCGTCTCTTTACGGCCGGATTGCTTTGCCGTTGGCTCTTTAGTGCACTCTGCTGTCCGCCCAAGGCTTCTGCTCACTTCTCGGTGTTTGTCTGCAATGTTTCTCGCCGAAAAGCGCGCCGTCAGTCGGCCATTCGATCGACCGGCTTATCGTCCCACCCGCACCGAGCGTCGGCATTCGATTAGAACAATCGACCGCTTGGTGCAAACGCCGCAGGAAGAAGCGGGCGGGCGGAAGATAAGCGAAGGAACGGGGCAGAAAGCGTCTTTGTTCGTCGCGAATTGCCTTTTGGATCCGACGGCCGCCGTTTATCAACGCGGCGGCGGCGGGAAGAAGAGCGGCCGCCTCGCCTCTTTTTCGTTGTTCGCGGCTTGTTTTACAACACTTGCCTTCTCTTTATTGGCGTTGCTGTTGAGCAGCAGAAGTTTTTGCTGAAGCAGCACAAAGCTGGCGGACGGGCGGGAGGAGAAGCGAGGGATGTTCTTTCCTTGCTCTTAGAGTCGCAACAAACAGCTGGGTAATAAACGACAAGCCGCATAAGAGAGTAATCTAACGCTATAATCAAGCCGTTCGTTACGAACCGAGCGAGCGAACGGACGGGAGAAGCGGCGGATTCATGCGGCGCGAAATTTACGATCTGCGCGAACAACCACAACGCAGCGAATCAAACGGGTATTTGTCGTGAACGAACGGGTGTGTAATCGACGCTGAGGTTGGGAAAGAGTGCGTGCAGTAACGAGGGGAATGTATGGAAGGGTTTTGGTGTAGTTTGGGAGGTCACTTGCGGACGAATTAGCAGCGGAAACGAATACAATGTGTCCCCGCTAAGAACAACACCAGAGCCAAACGGCTTGCACGCGTTGGAAGCCGAGCCCACGGGCGGCGGCGGGCGGCCACGTGAAAGGCGTACACACACGTTCAGCACTTGGCGCGCTCTTAAGCCGGCCCCGCGGATGGTGGCATGGCACAGTTGGTTGTGGGTTCGCTTTCCTGAAAGCGATGATGCCGGCCCTTGCCCACAACCGCGCTAAACTAATCCGTGTTTTGTGTCGCCGAATTTTTTAATTCAAAACAATTACCTCGCAAAAAGTTTGTCGGTAGCCAATACCTTTTCCCAATGAGTCAAACAAACTCTATGCACACGCCATCCTCATTTCCTTACTTATTTCTTTGTCGTTGCAGGTAAAAATGGACATGGAGGCGGTGGAGTCACTGAACCACGCCGAGCTGGTCGCCATGATCGAGGCGGACGTCCGCTCCGCTCAGATGCTCATCGACGACGAGGCGAACAACAACGACGAGAAGGAGACGACCGGCCGGAGGTCGCGGCGGCTGCTCAACGAAATCCCGTCCTCGTCGGGCGCCTCCTCCACCTACACGATGAGCGAGGACTCGTCGGGCGGGGCGGGCGCGGGCGTGGACGAGGCAGCCGACTCCGCACGTCGCTCGATGTCCACCGGCTTCTACTCGGCCGACGAGCAGGTGGACGCGGCGATCGGCGACACAAAACGGCCGTCCAGGGAACGCAACGACGAAATTCAGATAACCGCTTTGTAATCTCCCGTTAAGGATTGTACCTGGCTATCTAATGACTAATCTGATGGTCTTATCACTGTACTCTTGTTATTGTTGTTCTATTTCTTGCATTTCCATTACCCGTAGATTAATCGCATGTGTTCGCCGGTGTCCACTCGAATGTACAATCCTTTGTTTTGTAAGACGATTGTTGTTGGCTACGGGATTTGTTCACGTTCGTTTCGCACCGTAATTATTCCATCTACCAGTTTATTCCATTCGTTCACTTGCCATCCATCTCCTCTATCCATTGCCCACTCTTTCGTGCATCGTATTCACTTGTCCACGTTCCTGCAAACCACTCGCTTCTCCTCGCCGTTTCCTTCTTTCTGCTGCCCACCAATCTGCCGCTCCACGTTGTCTGCCGCCCCTCGATGTCGTCCATTCTTTCAGTTCGCTTCGAAATTGCCGAACAAACGAGAAATCTTTCCACCTTACGCAACATTGCCACTTGTTTACTCGATTGCCGTGTGTTCTCCTCGCAGCTGCCCGTCCTCTACGCCCGCATGTTCTTCTGCCCACGTGCTGGGCGATCGCTCGTGTTCCTACCCCTCTTCCTTCATACTCATTTTTTCTTCTTTTTGTGTTCAGTTTTCGTGAACACCCACTACACGCACCAGCATTTGTTACCCGGAAAATAAAAAAAAAACTGAGTGATAGAGCCGGATTCAGGTGCCGTAATCGGCTAGTTACCGAAAGAAAACGAAAGTAGCTCTAGAGAACCTGCCGTTTATTAGCGCAAACCTTGAGCACAAGTTATTAAACCGAAGAAACCAATCAACCATCAATCGCTGCGTTCTTCTCTTCCCCCGGCCCATTCGTTCGTTCACCGCCGAATCAAGCGAATTCCGTAGGGTTTGTCGAAGATGAACGGCTGGACGGTGAAAGGATGGTCGGGCACTCGCGAGAAGTATTGGTGCTGCTGGTGCGGTCGCTGGGCCATCATCAACGCCAATGTTCGTGGCGGACAGGGGCAGTACTAAACTCAACGAATAAATTCGAGGAATGAACGGAGTGGACGTGCAATTGCGTCGAATCCCGGCCGTCCTCGCTGGCCGCGCGGCCCACGCGCGCCGTCGAGCCCCGGCCGACCCGCCGCCCCGATCGGCCCGCGGATTCCCCGACGGCCGCGTTGGGGCGTCTGCGTGGAGGGGCGGCCGGGCGGTCTGCAAAGAGGTGAGAAATGAGGACTGGCTGGGGCATAGGTGGAAGGCGAGAGCGGAATGCGGAGACTCGACTGCCATCGAGTTTTCTTCGAGGTTTTAGTTAGAGGAATGGTAAGCGAATATGGATGTTGCTGCACGTCTCTGCCTTTTCGCGTTCTCGGACGCTTACCCGCGGAATCCTGGCGGCCCTGCCGCGCCTCGTTGGCCCTTCGGCCCGGGCACTCCAACTCTGCGCTAAAACGCAACGATGAATAAGCACACTTCTTCTAGCAATTGATGCTTCTTGGCAACTTACCACATAGTTTCGGCCAGGCCTTCCTTTCTCGCCCGTAGGCCCGACACTTCCCTTCGGGCCTCGTTCGCCCCGCGGTCCAACGGCGCCGATCTCGCGTGCAAAGAAGGAAGTTGATTAAGTGAGTTCAATCGTTAAGGATTGAATTGTTTTATCGTTAGGACTACAGAATGGTTAGCTAGCCCTCTACTAATCTCTAAATCCACCCATTTCCCCTTTGTTTGGAACTTATCGGGCAGCCCGTCGTATCCGTCGACTCCGTGGTCGCCTTCCATCCCTCTGTTGCCCGGCAGTCCACTGCAACTCTCAACACTTCATCTGTGTGCGATCGATTTACTTACGGCGGTCCCCTTCTGCCCGGCGGTCCGCGAGGGCACTGAACGCAGGAAGAGCGGTAGAAGGACGGAGCGACGGCGTGCTGCCCGTTTCGACCCGGCGTTCCGTTCACACATGAAAGAAGGAGAGCGTTGAGTGAAGGAAAGCCAGTAAATTCGGGATGTTATTGGTTAGACGACATAAGAAAGGCGTCCGTCAAGAGCATACAGTAAGCAGTCAAATCGTCAGAACAGGCGGCCACACAACAGCATTTCATAAGCAACAAAACGCCTACCAGCGATCCCGTCGACTCCTCGCTTGCCTTTCGGTCCTGCATTCCACAAAAAGCATTCACTAGTTTGCACCACAAAGCTTCCGTTTACCTGGCGGTCCCGCTGCAATCCCCAATGAGTAAAAGAGAATACAACCAAGTGCTTACACGGATAGTAGTTGGGCGGGAAGGCGCACTTGCAGAAGAGCGGGTCCTCGTCCTCATCGACGTTCTTCGCCTGCCCGTACGCCCCGAACGGCGCGAACGGCGAGCGTTTGGAACGGCGACCGAGGAGCGAGTGGACGGTCGCTCGTTTGCTCTCCGCCTTCCGCCGGCTTTCTGCTCGTCGCTCCATCATTTTGGACCAAGCGGCGTTGGCGAAACGCTGGAATTCGCCCATCTCCGCGTGAATTTCAGCCTCCAGACCGCCGATCTCGCCGAACAGGACGGCGATTTCGAACAGCGAGACGGCGAGGACAAGGGCGATCGTCCCGTTCACGAGGCCGAGGGCCCAGCTCGAGGACAGCATTCTGGCTAGAGTGGAAACGGATGATAAGAGATGGAGACTGGACAAAAAAGCGAAGAGAAGGAGGATGTTTCGATCAGCTCGCTTTTCAGGCATGAGAGCTCATCCCATCCGCTGACCCGTTGTACGTGGGGGAATCTTCCGGATCTTCCCATTTGCACGCTCATCCACTCGGTTCGCGCCTGTTTCGCTCTAAGCCCATCCTATGCGCATTCATCAGCTCCCTCCATCTTCGCCTCTTCCGATTCTTTCTCCCGGTATCGAAATCAAAGTTCCGGCGTCTTTGAGAGTTTGTTGATTAACGCCAAGAATCCCGCCAAACTGGCGCTAATTCGATTAGGTATTTCATTTGCACGTGCTCCGTTCTGCACGAAACAAACCGGAAGACGGCGAGTTCGCTCGGGAGGCGTGAAAACAAAAAAATCATGCTTGCCTTTTGCGCATGAACGAATAGCAGCAGTGGATTTCAACAAGCTCCTCGGTCAACCAGAAGTGCAGCTCCAAAGACCACCACTTGTCCGCATAGTCGCCTCAACTCTTCTCGTTCTCCACTCATCGACCGTTTGCGCAGTGTTTATTGTTGCCCGTAATCATTCAATCGATCCGCACCACAAATCAACGGAAACGTTCGGCTAGACGCTCTTCGCTTCGGCCATCGAGGCGCGCGGCTTCCCGCCGGTGGTCGTCGTGGAGCGGAGGCCGGCGGCTTCGAGCTCCAGCGACGCCAGCCGACTGGCGGGCAGGTGCTGGAAGAGCGGGTCGCGGATGCGCTCCAGGTCGCGACGGAGCTCGATTTGGAGGCGCTTCAGCTGGTTGTACACCTGGACGTTGAAGTCGGACTTCTTGGCGCGCTTGTGGAACTGATTGCTGAAGATGCGGCCCTCCGCCGACGGGTACTCGAAACTCTGCAACAAGCGAGGGAACGAGTCGAGGTAGTGGGAGGGTGGAGGAGAAGGCAGAGGAGTGGCATTTGCTTGAACACAAAGGAAAGAGTAGAAGGCCGACAGTGAAGCGAGTCAACAAAAACAGCGTCGACCTCGTCTTCCGGACATTCGTGCCTACAGCCCTTTCGGCAGAGAACGCACCTGTTTAGTGAAGATGTAGTAGCCGAACGTAGCGAAGACGGTCGAGAAGGTCGCGAAGTAAGTGCACGGCTCCACGATGTCCCACGAGTACTCCCACCTGCAAACACGTGATCGATCGAAAGAAGAGAAAGGAGGAGGACGAACCACGTGAGTCGGGCGAAGATCCCCGTCTGCAGGCCCATCGCCACGAAGCCGGCCCAGAGGACGTTCGTCGAGTAGCGCTCGCACTCTTCTTCGATCGTCTTCCGGATCTGCAACACGAAAAGGTTGAAGGCTTGAAAGCAATCGGAGCGGAAATGCGTGGGAAGCAAGCGATCGCAATTAAGGTTCGCACGGATGCTAAGGATTCAAAAACGAGTTCATTTGCAAGATGACTTCTCTCGTTCGCCCCTTCACGCCCTTCTCTCCAAGAGCCCCGCTAATCACCCAATAAACGCACCTTCTCCATGGGGCCCAGCTGCTTCTCGACCTCCTCCAGCCGCTGCAGGAGACGCCGCTCGCGCTCCAGCTTGAAGTCGTCCACGTTGAAGACGGTGTAGAGCGTGGCGATCTTCGCGCGCAGGTCGTCGAGGTCCTTCAGCCGGTCGGTCGACTCGAGCAGCTTGCGCGCTTCCAGGGCGTTCGCTTGCGGCGTGGAGACCTCGAAGTATTGGTCGTTGATGCGCAGTCGGAAGTGCGGGATGAGCATCAGGTGCTCGATGGACACCGAGCGGGAGATGCGCGTGCCGTCTGCAACACGTAGACGGTTAGTGAAGGGACAGTAGTGAAAGGATCCATTGATTGAATGCGGCAAGGCAGGAGTGTTGCAGTAAGACCAAGGCATCAATCAAGAACACGAATCCCCATTTGAAAGAACGTACCACAACAATAGACGGCGGAGATCTCGACTCCTTTGTCCTCCTCGCGCAAGTAGTCGCACAAGCTGCCCACTGTGTCGGAGATCTGCAATCGAAACAATCAGGATTGAAGCGAAGGAAGAACTCACCGGCCGGAGGACGAAGCGGCAAAACTCGTCGCGGGAGGGCAGCGGAATCTCGAGGATCGGCAGTCCGTTCTCCACCTGAACGCGCAGTTCGATGGGCGCCTTCACGACCTCCGTGCGCATCGATGAGGCCGACGGCTCGCTGCTTTTCGGTTGGACCGCCTGCGCGTCGTAGCGGCGCGGAAATCCCGTCGATGAGGGCGAGAAGGACGGCGGGTCGGTGCTGAACGGCTGCAACGAAAGCGGAGGTTAGAAAGGGAGTGATCGAGTAGGTGCGAATGAGGGCTGAAGAGGGTTGTCCGCAATCGGAGTGAGCTTTCGACGAACGCCCCTTTCAACACACCGAATCCCAGCGCCGAATCCACAAAAGAACGAAAGGGAACTCACTTGAAAGCGGGCGTAGTTCGAGCGTCCACCGCCGCCGAAGGGGAGGCCCCATCGCAGCAGGCAAGTGCATTGGCGGTAGGCGATCAGCGCCGCCGTCGGGTGGAGCGGGCTCATCGATGAGCGCGGAGATCACGAGAAGCGGCCGCGTGGAGGGCGGACCGAACGGCAAACCGACGACCCGAACCGCCGATTTGACGCCCTGCAAATGAAATGAGTGAGCGGATGAATGAACGATTTGACGAGCTCGAGCGAACGTGGCACGCGGAAAGAAGCGGGAGTTCGCGGTAGTCTAGGCGAAAGTCAGTTGATCAGCGGTGTTGATCGGAGGTCAAACGGAAGCCGCAGGAAGCAGCAAGAAGCAAGTGAGAAGTGAGTGGAATGTTTGCTTTTGACTCGTGTTCGCGCGCTTTCGACTCCAGCGCTTGCTTTCCGGCTTGTTTGCTTTCGAGTCGAGTCCGCGGAATGCGAAGTTCGGGAGCTCAAGCGGGAGCTCGCGCAAGCAGCATAAGTGGCACGGGTCGAGGGAATAAAAGCGGTAGATTTCCACCGAGCATCGCCAGTCATCAACTCGGAAGTGAGAATCGTCTGTGAATTCGCCATTCGAAAAGAAAGACGAGACGGCGGGCGACCGATTCTCGACGACCCGACGGCGATCGGCGGTGTAAACCACGGCGCCCCGCTCAACATCGCGAAACTTTCGCCTTTCGACTTTCGGACGCGGGCAGAAGAAAGCGGCGATCACGATCAGGCGGTCCATTCGCGTGTTGTCGTCCGGTCGATCGAACCCGCGCACAAAACTTCGACGACCGATTGATCGAATCGCGCGAGCAAAAAGAAAGCGGTCGCCACGCAACGCAACAACGACGCAACGGCGGCGTTCACCTGCACGCACGCAATTCTTCGGCAAACGCGCGTTTCGAACGAAAGGGGGCGAGCGGAACCTCCACTTGATAACGAGCGAAAACAAACGAGTGCACCGGGCGTCGCGTTGCGTGAACGAAAAGAAGAGCGGCGGGCTTGACGGACGAAACGGAAGTCGCGGGCGATCCTCTTCGCGGCGTCTTCGTTCCGTTTTGATTGCGGAAGGAAACTGGAGACGCGTTGATGGAAACGGCAATAACACGTGGCAAACGGTCGAAAAATTTGGGCGAAACAAACGTCAGATAATCCGGGAATCCACTGGTGAAAGAAAACGCTCGACGTGAACCAAAAGCCGCGATCGAAAGTTCGAAATCGAGGCCGAAATTGAGCGGAAGAACGCCGGGGACGCGGCGGAATGACGGCGAGAATTTGATCCGAAAACGTCTGCCGGCCAGCGAGCCGCCCCGCCGGCCGCAAAGCTCGACGCCGAAGATCCAACGAACGAAATGGCGGCCCGTCCGAGACGAAAAGATCAGCCGCTTCGAAGTATGATCGAAAAAGAGAAGTGCAGAGGCCGCTTGAAAGCGGGAAGCGGGAGCAAAAAGAAGGAAGTGGGCTTCGAGATTTTCGAGTCGAGCCGAACAAATAATAAGACGAGAAGAAGTGGCGTTTGATCGCAAGCGGATCGCCGACCAGCCGAAAAATCTTTTCGTTCGACGCCGCTCGTTTCCAGCGGTTGATCGCGGCGAAAAAGCGGCTAATTTCGAGCGAAACAACCGGAAATCCCAACGAAAGCGCACTTTCGGCGGCCCGCCAACGTGTTTTCGATCACTGCGAGCAGAGCGACCCGAGCGACCTGCCGCCACTCGCCGCTTCTTTTTCCGATGCAACCCCGCACCGCGCTTCCTTCCGCGTTGCCGGCGGAAAACGGAGGCCGCGAGACGCGTTGATCGTTTGTTTTCGAAATTTCGGACTTCGAATCGCGCAGTTCAAAGAGCAACTTGTTGTTTTGATCGAAAACGGGCGGAAATTGGAGGGTTTCACGGGTTTCGGAGCAAAAAAGTACCCAAAACTACTCTTTGCTGGTCGAAAATAAAAGCGCTTGCACCTTTGAACACGCAAAAACGAGCCCTCACGGAAGAAAACAAAGAAAGAATGCGGTGCGTGGCGTGAAATCGCGTTGCACCCAGAAATTCTTTCGCTTGAAAGTGAGCAAAACCTTTCGATTACTTTCACGAGAGGCCGATGAATTATTGACGAAAACAATCCAATGCGACGCCGAGGGTCCAGCGAGCCGTCCAAACCTTTTCCGCAAAAAGCGTGCAAAAAAGAGCGGAACGAAAAAGCCGACGGAAATCCGAGTGAAACGAAAGCCCGACGTTTCACTCGCGTCTAATCCTCTTGTTCTCCCGACCGGGCGGCTCGTCCTCGCCGCGAGTCGTCCAGCGGAAACAAAAGAAAGCGCGGAAAAGCGGACGCGGTTGCGTGCGCGCGCATCCAAAACCGAAGACCGAAGAACGCCCCGCGCTTGGGCTCTTCGTCGCTCGTCGCGTTCAAACACGCTCGACCAAGGCTCGTCTTTTTGGAATAAAAACGCGAGCGCGAAAAAGCGCGGCCTCTCTTGTCGGCTTCCCGCTGGCTTTTTGCTTTCCTTCCAACGTTTCGGTCGAAAATTGGCGGCCGTGTCGCTGGAAGCGTGAAAGAGCGTGGCGGAGCGTGCGAGTGGACGAGCGGAACAAGGCGACGGCGTTTGGACACCCAGGAGAAATAATTAGTGGTTAGATGTGAAGGTTTATGGCTGATGAATGTCTGCTGCCTCGTCCATCTACGGTTCATCGTTTCATTTGCCTTCAGTTGCTTTCAGCAAGCATTTTTTCGTTCCATATGGCGACATCTTGCCTACGAAAGCAATATGTCGAGCAGAATCCTCCATTTTTCCTTCTTTTGGTCCAATTTCGATTCGAAAAGCCCATAATTTTGGCCGCTATTCGCAGAAACCGCCGACTGCGCACACACGAGAAGAAAAGCGGGCGGAGGGCCGGAAATTGGACGTCGGGTTCGATTTCGAGCAGAATTAGGGTGGACAGCCGTTAGACATACGGGGGAAGATGGAAGAAGGCGAGGCTGGGGCCGAATGAAGACGATCCGCTCCATTGGCGAAGGTTGCGGCTCATCGATCCGATGAGTTCGTATTGGAACGGAGAGGCGAGTGTTGCCTCTTGCGCGTCGCTCGATTCTTGTAGCTCGTTTGTCGACTGCTTTCACTTGAATATCGCCGTTACTTCAAGTGTTGTTTGCTCGTGGAAAAAGCGGTAATTGCCTCCCATCTCCTTTTCGATTGAAACAAAGCGTTGAGGAAAGCCGAGAGCACTTCAGAAACGACCGCCATGCCCCATTCCTTCCAACCAACTGTAAACAATCGCAACAAGAAAGGCTGCACCGATCAAACGGCTTCCAAACCCTTCCGTCCGTTCGTTCAATTCGATTAGCGCCGACCAAACGGCGGCTTCACGCAGCGCCCCTTCCTTCCGCTGACTCATCTCTTCCACGAGTAATGAGTGTGTTTAATCGAAGCAAGAAGCGAAGAGAGGGGGCGGAGGAACCTGTTGCGCACTCCTCGCTTCGTTTCTCGAGTTGGGCGTGAAACAAATTGAACGCGGAGGAACACGCGTGCAAATCGAAAGCAGAAGAAAGTGGCGAGCGAGTGGGCGTCGCGGTTGGTCGATGACGCGCCGAGGTGGGAGTTCGCCAAAGTTCGGAAATTTCCCGCCCGCTCGCGCGGCCATCGAGGAGCGATCGTTTGCGGAAGACGGCGACGAGTAAAAGCAGTGGAATTACGAATCGAATCAAACTTTACGCGGTGAGTTGTGTTAAGGTAAGTAGCTACTAATTGAAACTCTCTTTCTAATCTTCCGCTTACAGAGAAATGCGCCGATTTCTCCCCATTGTCCTGGTCGTCGGCCTCCACTCCATTGCGCAAGTGGAGGCCCAAATGCCGTGGTTCTCGCAGCAGCCGGACTGGCAGCAGCAGGCCGCCTACCAGCAGCAATATCAGGCCTGGTGGAATCAGTACTGGGCGAATTACTACAATTCCGGATACTACCAGCAGCAGCAGCAACAACAACCGACCGGATGGTACGGCGGACAGCACACGTCGCGGCCCTTCTTCCTCAACTTCGTCACTTACCGGCCGGTTTATCGACCGGGTACGTTTTGGGGTAGTTTAGGGTCGGTCGTTTGGATGGGTAACTGGAAGAGTAGTTGCTTTACCAGTCCACATCTTTTTTTGACTAGTTTCTTGTCAACGGCTTACTCGTCAACAATTTGCTTTTTAGTGATGGTGCAGCGCCCGTCGGTCGCCTTCAATCGCCCGAACCAACTGCCGTCTCTCCCGCAGCAACCGCGCGCGCCGTTCGGCGACTCCCGACCGTTTCCGCCGCCTCAGGAGCGCCGCGAGTTGCCGCCCGCTCCGTCCACCACTCAGCCGCCGCCTTCCGCTCGCTCGTCTCAAGTGCAGGTAGCCGCGGCGGCCGTCTCCAACGAACTGCCGGACGACAACGCGGTGAACGCGGGATTCGGCGAGAATTCCGTCTTGCGGTCGACTCCTTTCCAGTAGTCAGAGATGGATTGTTTGCTTTGAGTAAACAGGCGAATTGATTGAACGACATGTAGCTATTTATTCTTTGGTTTTAGGCAGAGGGTGCATGGGTTTTTAGACGACATCTAACAAATGTACCGCGTGATTGACGCCTGAAATCGGTAACAGCAATCAAGCGCCAAGCGTCCGCTAATCCCCACCAATCTACCAACCGATCACTCGTCCTTCCGCTCGTTCGTGCAACAACGCGCGTCTTCGCAAACACTGCGCGGGATCCCGTCGCAATCGGAGGTCGACTCGCACTTCACTTCGGTGCGCGTGAAGCCCTCCGGACATCCCGCTATCGCCGGTTGTTGCGAGGTGAAGAGGACGAGCAGGAGGAAGAAGAACAACGAGAACAGGCGCATGATTATGGATGGTGATCGAAATGATTGCCATCGAGGCAAGGGCATGGGTTAAATAAGCAGCAGCCAACTGTAAACATTCCTTTCGACACGTGTTTACGTCTGCCCGCTCCCCGCTCGCCCGCTCGCCTGCTGACCCAACGGGATGATCGATCGGTGCGGCACGAAAACAAAGGCGAGGTCATGCGCGGAACGCCCACTTGCGGGCGAAGTGCGCGAATTGCCTCAAAATAGCGGCAAAGTGGCGGCGCTGAAAAGAACGCAAAAGTGGAGTCAGCAATCGGTAATTTGCCTTCCACCGGGCTCTTGGGCTGTCCTCTGGCAGATCAGTTGGTGTAAGCCGACGAGAATGCGTGAATAAAGCCTGGTTTATTCGCAGGAGCAAACACAAAACGGGTGGCTTTTCTGTCTTTGTCCATTCGATCGATGGTTGCTAACTAAAAACAAAAATCATTAAACAAACGAACCACCATGATCTGCTCACATGCATCAAACGAGAGCGCCTTGCTGATCCCTTAGTGCTTCGGTTTGGGCGCGCAACAATGCCCTTCCTCACAAACACTGCGGGGGATCACGCCGCACTCGGACACCGCTTCGCACTTGATGTTGAGCTGATGGAAGCCGTCCGGACATCCCGCCATCGCAAACAGCTGGCCGTTGAAGAGGGCAAGAACGAGGAAGACGACCAGAAAGAGGAACCGCATTATAATCGTTAAAAGAAGTAAGTAAAAGGCCGTCGATCAACCAAGAGAGTGCGTTAAATACGAACTGCTGTAAAGAGCGTTGGTTTCGGTCACGTCCTTGATTTAACCGCTAACTTTGACGGGGCGATCAATCCGTGCGTCACGGCAAACGAGTTATGGTGTAATGCAATGTGTTAGCACGCAGTGCAAGCGTATTTTAACCAAAAGCGCCGCTTAAAAATCGTTGAGTCGTTAGCTATTCCTTGGTCTCATTTCTATGTTGTCTTTGTATCATTAAGAATTTATGATTGCTGTTGAAAGCGCATGATTGTATTGAGTTTAGCATTAGCGTAAAAGACATGCGGGCCTTTTTAGACCCTCTGGCAGTCGTTCGCCGCCTGACTGTCGCCCTTCGCAAACGCGTTCTATTTTCACGTTCTCTGCCCAGTGTGGTCCGCCGCATGTGCGGCCGCCCGCCGCGTACAAAAAGGAGGTCGGAGGGCAGCAGGCGCGCCCGCGGAGAGCGCTCTTCGACAGGCTGCGGCCGCCTGCGAGCGAGCGGAGCATGGGCGGCGCGTGAGGTCGTTTCTTCATGGCGCCAGTGGTGTAATGGCAACATCGTCGCTTCCCAAGCGATGGCCGAGGGTTCGATTCCCTCCTGGCGCAGCCACTTTTTTGCGAATAATCGGCCACTCGCGGCGTTCGGTTCTATTTTTGTTTATTTGATTACGACGAAGAACAACAGACTGCCGGCTGTACGGGTTGTGTGGACGGCTCGTCGTGGATGGTAGTGAGTTTATTGGGGGCCGTCCACACGGGTACGTAGAAGGGAGGAATCGACGGGAAGAGAGCGGACCGGCCGGCAGGCCGGGGAGTAGGGAAAGCCGACTGACTGGCGGCGGGGCGGCAGACAGGCGGGCAAGAGGGTGGCGGAATGCCAGAGTCGTGGCGGGTTACAAGCGAAGGCAAGAGAGTGTGGAAGTCGGGGAGACGGGGGCGAAAGACTAGACACAAGGACCGTACACCGGCAATCACGTGGAAAACGAGGCAATATTCGACGAACAGCTCGCTGAGCAGCAGGCCGATGCTAAGCGGCACAACACTCCCCGTCGACGCAAAACCCCGACGGCTCGCACTCCCGCTCGGTGCGGCAGATCTTTCCGGTCGTCGCCTTGCCGTTCGGGCAGACGGCCGTCGTTCCATCGAGCATCGTAGAGAGAATGACGAGGACGAGCAGGAGAACGGAGAGGAACTTCATTGTTGGTTGAGCAGAGTAATCAAAAGAGTAGATGCGTACTAGAGATAAGAACTAAGCGATAGATACCGCCCGTTAAGTTTAAATAAGAAGGAAGGGGCTGTTTGTTCGGCGCATGCTTGTTTACTTCCTTCCTCCCTTCTTCGCCCGTCGCCCAATCAAATGTTCAAAGTTCGGATTACAAAATGGAAAAGGGTAGTTGATTGACGTGTTTGTTCAACAACACGCCGGTGGAGATCGGTGCTTCTGATCATTTCTACTGGCAAATCGATTACTGGTTCCTAGTTGATCGTATGTGGATGGACTATTCGTTCTACAGATCGGGAGGGTTTATTCAACCAGAATAAATACAGTCATTCATCACGTGGTTAAAGATCGAAGATCACTGAGACGGCTTGAACCAAACGGCCGCCTGACAGCACCAGCCGCTGTAGCAGAAGTTATTCTCGCCTCCGCAGTCCTCATCGGTCATGCACTTGAGGTTCGATTCACCGGTGTCTGCGGGGCACTTGCCGAACGGGGCGGCTTGGATGGCGACCAGGAGGAAGGCGAGAGCGAGCAGAAGAACAAGGGAACGAGTCATCGAAGGCATTCTTTTGAGAAATCGGAAAGGAGTGAGTTCCGTGTTGAATTCGACTCGTTTTAAACCCTCGAACAGACGAGCGGACTTGCCGGCCGGTCGCGCGTGAGGGCGGTCGAGAACGCCGAACGACCGGCCGGAATCAACGCCCAGCCGGGTTGTTTGTTTGCGAAATTCATTTCGTTTCGGTCGCTCGCTCGTTTCGCACGGAGTCACTTCGAATTTCGCCGCGCGAACAAAAGAAGTGGGCGGAAGTTTCAAAACAAACTCGCCGCATTAAACTCGAGGGAACGTGAGAATCAACGCCCACCTTTAAACTCGAATTCAATTGAAGTGATCGATGAGTAATGAGCCCCGCAAACAAACAATGGGGGCGTTCGCCGATCGACTTGCGGGAAGAAGATGGCCGACGAGGCGACAAGAAGCGAGCGTGTTTGTTCGACACAGGCCGCGAGCAGGCACGTCGCTGGTTGATGATCGCTTCTTTGTGTGCAGTGTTTCGTTTGTTGAAGCTCTCGATTTCATTCGGTTCACCGTCAACCATCGCTTCATTCCGTAAGGAACGCACTTCCGTCGTGATCCTGCACCGTCTTTCATCCACCGATCTCTGCAAGCAGGATTGAGCAGGAGGGTTCATTCGTGCTCTCAATCGATCGTCGACGACTACAAACTTTAATCACTTGAGAACACAATGGATGAAGGAAGAACCTAATGAATGCACGGAAAGAGCGGAGATTCTTGAAGCTTTCTGAAAGCCGTTTGTTTCAGACGAACCGTACGCAAAAAAACGAGTCTGGCGGTCAACACAAGAGAGTGGAGTGCAGGCATAAATTAATGTTAAGGAAAGGTTAAGAAGACTCGGTAGACAGCCGGGCGATCTCGTCTTCGATGTTCGTCCGAGCGGCGGCCTCGTAGCGATCGCGGAAGGCTTTCGTCGCGAAGATGTTCGGCACTTGCAGGAACAGACGGAGGACCTGAAAACAGCGAGTAGTGCGAACACGGGATGATGAAGGCGGAAAAGGCATCGATTGATTTCCGAATCATCAAAATGGAACATGCTTTCTTTTTTAGAACCGTTGAATCGGAGCAATCACCACTTTTCATGGATTTGATCGATAAATCAACTCGGTTCTCCCCGTCTTCAATCGTAAGTTCCAGCTCACCTTCAACCGCTCGGCGCGATACTGCTCGTCGGACAGGTGGGCGGACTCGCGCCGCACGTCCTCGCACTGCCGCTGGTAGTCGGCGGGCGGGTCGGCCATCCAGGCGGTGTCGAAGTCGATGAGGAAGTGGACGTCCATCTCGCCGTACGAGTCCTTCGACAGATGGGCGTCCGTGCAGTTGTTCGCGCTGTCCTCCAGCAGTTGGATGATATAGCCTTCCTTCAAGCGAAAGGAGTGAGTAAAAGCGAACAATTGGGTGCTTACTTGATTCAAAGTGGCCTCCGAGGCGAACTGCTTCATCAACGCGACGTTCTCCTCTGCGTCCACGCCTTTCACCGGGTCGTAGGCGAGACTAAAGCAGTTAAATGAACTGAAGTGTGTGAATAGGCGGTGTTCGGTCTAACTATCGTCCTTAATGCATGCGCCCGGTACCTAACGGTCAACAGAACGATAGACTGCTCACTCAAGACTATTCCCAACGCCCCAAACGAATCGAACGACTCACTTCTTGAAGAAGATGGCGAACGCGACGGCGTACCGATCCTTCAACACCTCCTTGTGCTCGTCGAACAGCCGCATCATGTGCGCCAAGTGGTGGTGGCCGTGGAAGGCGCGTGCGGCGTAGCGCTCGTCGATCAACGCCCACCACTTTTCGCGCGTCTTCTCCTCCACGAACGACGTCAAATCGACCCAACGGCGATGCAAGTCGGCCAGCGAGGTCATTCCGTGGGCTAAAAGAAGCAAGCATGAGTGAAAGGAAGCAAAAATAGATGATCGCGGTCAGAATTGAACTGACGACCTTCTGTGTGTTAGACAGATGTGATAACCACTACACCACGCGACCTCACAACAGGCCGCCTGGTGGGCGCGTTCAGGACCGCGTGCTCGAACGCGCCTTTCGTGTGGAAGGCGGAAAGGTCAGGGCAGTTTCTTATCGCTTTCTGGGGAATTCACGAGTAAACATGAAAGTGGAGGAAAGAATGCATCAGAAAAGAATTAGTGGTCTTTTTGGGGAATACGCTGAACTGTTCAGTTGGTTGCATACTGAGTTTACGAAACGGTGATGATTCTAACGAGACCCCGCGATTCGACCGCCGACGATTCGATCGAACAAATACCCAATGAGTTGAACGCGCTCCGACGAATCCACAAGAAAAAATTAGAAGAATGCCCGCCGAGTAACGAATTCCGCTCATTCCGCTCATTCCGCCGACCGAAAGCGGCGCGTTCCGATGGGTCGGGCGGGTTCACGTGCACGTGAAAAGAATGCGAGCGGATTGGCGGTCGGACGACGGCGTTGCCCGTGGCGACCGACCGAGCGAGCGGTCAGCGGCGAGAAGAATCGCGGTGGGTTCGTGTTTGAAGGAGTGGATTTTGTGGTCAACGAAAAGAAATCGAACGAAGTGTGGCCGCAGAGAAAAGAAAGGGGAAGCGCGGAGGTCCACGACGTGAGCTGTCGCCAATTCGTGGTGCGAATCGTAGCAAAAGTCCGAAGAAAGTGAAGCAATGCTTTTTGCAACATTTCGACCTCCAACACCTGCCGCCACCGCCGTTTGCCTCTCGACCGAACCGAAACTCGAGGGCGATTTTTGACGCGAGAAACCGCCGGCCGCTGCCCGTCAAAACGAGGCGGATTGATGACGCGGCGAGTGGGCTGGAAATTTGAGGGGTTGACCCCGTTGACCTTTTTGTTGCCCTCTTCCGCTCGACGCTCACCAGGGAAGTCACTTTTTTTACCGTGGAGTTTTTACATGTGCTATATACCATTCCATTCGCCTTCTCACGCTGATTCCACGTATGTAATTTGTTTTTGCAAAACGTGATCGAACGTAGAGTTACGGCCACGCAAAGTCCACGTTGGGGCCCACGCAGAAACCCACGCAGGTGCCCACGTTTCTCCGCTTGTTTTGTGTTTCACACCGTCAAACTTTCCAAGTAGGGAGAGCATATGAAGAGCAACATTTTGATGTATAACACATCGACTGAACTTCTATTGCCGCTGAATGACGTGTTAGTCTGCGTGGACATCGCCTTGCAGAGTCCTACAAAAAGTTTCCAACTTTGCGATTTTTGCCAGAAAGGTGGTCTAATGCACTTCTGGTCATCAGTCAAGTCGATTAGAGCAAAAAGAAATGTACCCAAAGTTCAAAAGGCGAAAAGTTGCGGCCGAGGCGGGATTCGAACCTCCGCCCCGGCCGGCCGCCGCCCGCTTGCCCTGCAAGCAGCGCCGTAGACCACTCGGCCATTTGTCCCAAACAGTAACCCGTCGAAATCTCGAATGTCAAAGCAAAACTTCAAACAACGCCTCCAGTGCAAAAATGCCCCCGAACGCGCGCACAAAAAATTTCGCTGTTTTTTGCGTTTTTTGGCCCCCGCGCGAAGTTTGCACAGGATTTGCACGGGGATCCAACGTGGACTTTGCGTGGCCGTAACTCCACGTTCGATCACGTTTTGCAAAAACAAATTACATACGTGGAATCAGCGTGAGAAGGCGAATCGAATGGTATATAGCACATGTAAAAACTCCACGGTAAAAAAAGTGACTTCCCTGGTCACGTTTTCTTGTTTTTCTAACCTTCTTTTTGCTGCGCGATAAAAGCGCGTCACGATTTCGTTGGTCGCGACCACTCGACGCGATTATCGCTGTCTACTGCTTGCTCAAAAACATCTACTCGCGACAAAAAAGCGACACAAATTTTGACCACCGAGAACGAAAAAACGGTCAAAAGTTGTGAACGGTGCGAGAAAAGAAGGCAAGTTTTTCACGACGTTTTTGTCATCGACGCCGCCGCCTAAAAAGTGCGCGTGGGGGTCCAATTGCACGAGAATTTTGAGGAGCGCCGCGCGGTGTGCGGAAGCGAAAACAAAACGCGAGCGCGCGCGTCGCAGTTGGCGGTCGAATTTTGACGATGAAACGAACCCAAAACGCGCAACGGAGCCGCGCAAGCGGCGGCGGGCGAGCGAGCGGTGGGCGACGAGAAGGTCGTTTTGTTTAAAAAATGCGGCGAGACGCGCAAAAAATGAGGTTTGCGCGGCTCGCGGCGTCCGCGCGGAGCTCACCGCGCAAAGCGGATGATCGCGGAGCGGCGACGTCGTGAACGGCGGGTTTCGTCTCCTCCTTTTCGGCGGAGGTCTGTCGTGAAACGAAGCCAAAGCTTAAGTGAACGAACGAGAGCGCCATTAGACGAGGGAACGCTAGGTAAAGGATTGGAGGTCAAACTAGACGAGACTGTTGATTCATTTCGGCTACAACTCGAAGCCAAACAACTATTGACTTTCCACTCTTTCTCGTGCTCCCTCCTCCACGTTCGACTACTCAACCGCTCCTCCTTGCTAACCCGCAATCAACCCACTCCTTCCTCCTCCCCGCCCTCCCGAAAGAGCGAATGAGGCCGACCAGTAAGAAGGAAAGAAACGAACGGAGGCGCGCGGTGGCCGGGCGGACGGCCGGCGGGAATGAGCGGCCGCAAATTAAATTTTATCGTCGAACCCGCACGCACAACGAACGGGTGGAAGCGAGACGCGCGGGCGGCAATCGGAGGGACGAAAAACGGCCGGCATTCGCGCTACGCGGCCGAGTTCTCAACCGAATCGTGGGAATTGCGCGTGAGATCGTCGTTTAAAGGCCGTTAGCGAGGAAACCGTGAGCTTTGGATTTGAAATCGAGTGAAGACATCTGAATTGAAAGACAGGCATTCGTCAGTTAGCCGTCGTTTGTGAGGTAAGCGGCCATACGGCGAGCAAAAACACAAACGAACTACGAAACGAACAACTCAGAGAAGAAGGAAGAAACCAAAAACGTCGCCCAATGGCCCCTTGCTCGCCCAACACACTCGTTTTGAAGTTGACGACCAGCAGCGTCTTCAAAAGAACCCCCGAATGGGAAGCAAACGCCCGAAAAGTCGTGAAGAGATTCGACCAACGACAAACAAACCGAAGAATAAAACTCAAAGAAACGGAGGGACGAAGCAGAGCGAAAGCAAGTCGGAAGGACGAGGAAGGACGTGCGGATTGGAGACGACGACGACGAAAAGAAGTGGACGGGCGGCGGCGGCGGTCGTGAAGCTTCCCGCATTCTTTCTTTTCGTTCGTCTCCGTTCCCTCGCTTCCGCTTTTCTTCGTTTGGCATTGCCGACGGCGAGCAGTGGAAGGAAAAGGAGGAGGGCATTTGGCCGACGCGCTCGTCCGCCCTCTTGTTGCTTTCTTCTTTCTTTTTGGTCGGTGGGAAGGCAGCGGGAATGCCGCCGGCTATACGAAACGAACGGTTGATTGTTGCGCTGTGCTTTCAGTTGGATAAAGCAGCGTTCTCGCAGATGAACGGCGCGTTCAGCCTGTCACAGCGATTGTTCGGTTTATCCACGCGTTTCATTCAACTCTGCTACTTAGACAATGTTCAATTCCTTTGTGCATCAACTTTGAGCGGTCGAACGATGTCTACAACGGAGTTTATTTCAAAACCTCTTCTACAAACGACCGTCAACAAGCCCGATTAGTCTAAAAATGACCATAAGCGATTAGGTATAGTGGAATGACGAGTAGAAGCATAATCCCAAAAGCAAAAGCGGAGACCTTGAAGCAGAACAGAATTTATTGCCTTCCACACACGTGAGATTAACGAATACTAGAGAAAAGCAAAAAAGTAAAAGCCGTTGCAGCGGGCGGTTTGAATCGAAATCGAAAGCGAAACGAAGCAAGCGGTTAAAGCAGTGGAAAATGGGCGCGCAATCAATGAAGTTCGATTTTCTTGGCTAGTCGAACATCGGAGAGGCGGGAGACGCGCCGCGCGCACTCGGCGACGTCGCCGGCGGCTCCTCGTCGCCACTGGCGGGCGGAACGGGCGACGAGCTGCCGGCCGAGCGGACGCCGTTCGATCCGCTGCCGTAGACCGCCGACGAGGAGCCCAAGTGCATCACAAGACTCGAGGAGGCGGCACGCCCTCGCACGTGCACCACCGGAATTGTGGCGGACGGCCCGTGCGAGGGGGTGGGCGACTGCGAGCCGGCGCACTGGCCGCCGCCCGTTCCCGCCGTCGTGATCGTCGAGTTCGAGGCGGCGACGTACGAGGCGGAGAGCGAAATGTGCGCCGACGGCGGCGTCGAGGTTTGACACAACTGCGCCGAGGAATCGCGTTTCGTCGGGTGCGCGGACGACGACGACGAAGAGGAGCCAAACGCCGAGCCGAGCGTCGGGAAGCGAATCCCGATGTCTCGGCCGAGTTTCATCGGCGCCTAGAACGAAACGGTTATTAGCGAAAAGAAGGGTAGTTTAAGAGATCTGTCGTTAGTACTTGAAGGTGTTAAGAAGAAGCCTCTCAGCTATCTACTGGTTTGCTAGTGGAAGGAAACGTTTGTAAAGAGCGGATGAGTTTGGAAGGTAGGATTGTTGTCAGTTAGATGGACCAAACGAAAATCGGAAACGGGTATTCAACCAAAAAGATTCGCAAACAAAACTTCGTCGCTGTTTGAGATCGAAAAACGTAAAGTGGAACTCAAATTCAAACCAAATGGACGAAGTGGCGACCGACATTCGCAATCTCCCAGTGCTTCCTTTGTGCCCTTCGTGAGTGGCGTCATTGCCAACAGAACTCCTTTGCCCACTGCATGTGCTTGCAACCGCCACCGCTTTCACCACTCACCACTCGCCAGTTCAGTGCAGTCGTTCGGGGAGACTCACCTTTGTTTCGTCGATTCTATCCACGTGCTCGTTGGTTCCAATCCTCTTCCACCCACTGCAATACTCGCGGCTCTTGTGCAACCACCCACGCAATCCCACACTCCCTTTCGTTCATTCCTTACCGCAAACTGAATAAACAAAGTGAACGTGAACAGAAAGTTGTGTGTTTAATCGCAGAGGGCCGCCAATCACCAACCGGAACTATTTGGAGTGCAAGAGTCAAAATAGATCGATTACGAAGATAGGAATTGAACGAGAACATGCTAGTCATCGGTGAACTCAAATGATAACCTAAAGCAAGCGGACCTAACCGTCTAGAAGCAATACGAATGGATACTGGCGGCTGTTTTAGAGTAATGAGTAGAGAATCAACGAAAAGGGAGATCAGAGGAACCACGTAGAGATTTCAGTTCATTTAAGAGGACCCACTAGTTTGTGAAGTTGAAGGCTCCACCAAAAGCAACCTACTCGAATTTGCGCACGTACCGACGCACGGGCCGATCCCTCGGACCTTCGCCTTGCTTAACGAAGAGAAGCAGAAGCAGTGATTACAGAAAAATCGATGATGTTCGTGTAGAACGAGTCGAAACGCCGAGCAAGCGTTGTGGTGAACTAAGAACTACGAAACAAAATCAGACAATTTTAGTGGCTAACCGGTGAGAGGAAAACTGGACATTTAAAGGAGTTGTACTCAAAGTGGATGCAAGAACTAAAAACTGCATCATAACGGAGCTAAAGTAATGGAATAAACGAAAGAAAAGAAGTCAAATGAACCCAACGACAATCTTCGTGAACAAAATCAAACGACGAACTCAAATCAAAGAAGGAGAACACGTGAGTCAATCACCAACTTCAAGCATTCGGCAGCTGGAGGAAGGCGGACGTCGAGGCGGTGGACGGGGGATCGCTTGCGGCGTGGGAGCTCAAATTGGCGGCCGAGCGGGAGCCGACGGCGCCGCCGACGAGGCCGCCCGTCGAGCCGCCGGCCGCCTCAGCCGTGCGTGTTGTGGCGGTCGCGTTGGCGGACGAGGAGGGGCGGGGCAAGACGGTCGTCCGCTGCTGCCGAAGCGAGTCCACTGGTGGTGGAGCGCGGCTGATGCTGGAGGGGCGGGGGACGGCCGAGGTCGTGGGACATCGATCGTCGGCGATCGGCCGTTGCCCGGACGAAGCTGAAGGACGATCGACGCATGGCGCCGCGGAAGGTGAAGGGCTGCTGCTGAAGTCGCGCGAAACGTGCAGCAGTGTGTTGAAGGAGCCGCCCAACGAGCCGCCGCCCGCCGCCGCACTCAACCCGCCCCCCCTCGGCGGGTCGCGGTGCGGCGGCTGCGGCGTGCTCGACTGCGACATCGACGCGAAATGGCCCGGTGCGGCGTATTGGTGGTGATAGTCGCGTTGTGAACCGCCACCGCCGTGATGGTGAATCCCACCGATGCTCGTCGCAGCGGAGGGATTGGAAGGGGGACCGCCACCGGAAGCCCGAAATTCGCCGCCGCCTCCGCCGCCTCCGGACGAGTTCGACTTGGAGGAGAAAGAGCGCGGCGCCGTCGGCACTTTGCGCGACGTCTTGCGCGAAATCAACGCCGACAGCGAGCTCTGCAAAGCCGAGTGAGTGCCGGGGGTGAGCGAGTGAGTGGGCGGAAACCAAACGACCCAACGGAAACCTCCCGTCGCCTCCGGATTCTTCGTTAGTGGGCGCCCTTCGGTGCGGTTGGGTGCGGAAACGGAAAGAACGAAAGGAAGTGCGGAAAACGGAAGGGAAATCAAAACACCACCATCGATTCAAGACCACTCGATGACGACGGCGATGGAAATGGCTGAAAGAGGAGTGTTCTCGACTGCACAACATCAAGAAAGGCGGCGGTGAACACTTCCATTTTTGTTCACAGTAACTGATAAGTACAACCACCACAAACATCAAAAACGAATTGAATAGCCATTGACAACACAAAGGAAGGCCGAAAATCAACGGTAGACTTTAAAAATACGGGCGCTTCGAATTGTTTAGCCATCAAATGTTTAAGCGCTCACACACGTGCATCGACCTCCCTTTTGCACTCCCGTTCAAAGATTGTGATATTGGAAACTTACCAGTAGCGACCCATTAGGTTCCTTCCGCTCTGGCTTTCCAGCCTTTCACTCCGTTCCCCAGACACTCCTTTCCTCTTTGTTTAGAGAGGCCGCCTTATCCTCGGCCCTTTTGTGCCCACTTCTTCAGCCAACCGACTCGACGGGAAGACTCGTGCGAGTGTTCTCTGCTCACCTCCACCGACGGCGAAAACCGAAAACCCAAAGCAGAAACGAAGAGGAAGGAACCGAACGAACGGACGAACGAAAACGAAGAGAGGCGAAACCAAGAGTATCGTGTTTATTTGTTGCTTGTTTTGCGATCCGCACCACCGAAACGAACAAAACCGAAAGGAAGGAAGGAAGTGGACGACCAACGAAGAGAAGAGAAGTGGGAGGAGGAGGAGAAAGAGCGGAGAAGTCGGCCAGGAGACGAAGAGAACGGGGAACATTCGCGGGGATTCGAGGGAGAAGAAGCGGGTGAGAGACAAGAAGATTGAAGGCTTTTGCGGTCGTTTTGTTTGGCGGCCTTCGAAGCCCGAATTTCCGTTTGGTTTTCGCAAAGACACGTCAAACGAGCGAGCGATCGGCGCAACGCAACGGGAGTTGGCACGAGAACGAACAAAAAGAAGGCAGAGCGGGGCAACGAAACGAACTCAACGGAGCGGCGCACGGAAAGAAGAAGGAAAGTGTGTACAAATCAATGCTTGGCACGAGAAACGAAAGAGAGAAAGAAAGAGCGTAGAGGAAAGTGGACCAACAAAATCGAACCAAAAGGCCAAATAAAACAAACGAACCAACGAATCGAACGTAAAGAAGCGAATCCAAAGTGCACTAGTCGATCGAAAGAAAGGAAAGAGGACGAACGTAAAGGATAGACGGAAGAAGAGAAAAAAGGAAGACCGCAGATTTCTTGTTTGGGGTCCTGAACGCACAGTTGCGCGTGGAAGCGAATGGTTCGTCCACAAACTTCGTGCATTGGTCGCAAATTTCCACTCGTTTCTCCAACGTTTGTTCCCAGCTCTACCAATGAGGCCGCAGAACGACCTCGCTTGTTCATTCGACTCACAAAGATCGTTCGAATGGATGGAAAAAAAGAACACAAATCACTTACGAAGTGGAGCGAGAAAAAAGGATAGAAAAGAAGGAAAGAGAAAGAAAGTGTTTTGTATTGTGAATCCCCTTTGTTTGTGCAAATAGATCCCAAAAGCAGAGGATTGGCCCGAATAGACGTGGCTTGTTTGTGGGTGCGAAAAAAAGGGCGTTGATTCGAAACAAAGCGGAGAAAAGTGGTGATTTCGGGCAAATTTTGCGGCGATTCCCCTTTGAAACAAGGGGGAACACTCGGATCTTTCAGATGTCCGAGAGGATCCCCCCGCCCCTTCCTCCCCGTTCTTTCCGTTCAATGCGAGTTGGAGGAGTAGTTGAAAATGGGCGGATTGGAGGACTTCAAAAACTTGCGCACCTTCTTCCTCGACAAACTCAACAGGTCGCGGTAGGTCTCCGAGCGCAGGAAACGTTGGTACGAGTCGTTCTTCATCAGGCAGAAGATGTGGTCCTGAAATGCGCGATTCAGTGGCGAACGAAAGAAAGCGGTTAAGCTGCGGCTGTTAGAGAAGGCTTGTCTTTTGAGTTGCTGCCGTTCGATTCAAATAAATCGTCAAGAATTGAACGGATGGGCACGCTCACGATTTCGGGCAGCTTCTTTGTGCTTTCGATATGTAAGCGACGATCACTCGAGCAAATGTTCTCGGCATTCGCAGTGAACAAGCTTCCATCAACGTCAGCAATCAAGCGCTCGCTCGTCGGTGTCATTGATTCTTTTGACCCAACTCCAAGCAAACAAAAAGAGGGGCGTTCTCCAAGAACCAACACAAAGCCGTTCTCATCCAACTCACCGCCGCCTCGTCGAAGGACCACCGATTCGGATTGTTGAGGTTGTCCTCGGTGATCTCCATCACTTTGCAGTCGATGTTCACGGGCGAGGTGGCGTTCGTGTCGATGAACTCGCTGTAGATCTCCGTCACCAACACGGGCACCATTCGGCTGGAGCACTTGCGCAGCTTTTGGACCTGCAGATTCGAATTGATTCCATCGAGAACTCACGAGAGCGCACTCACCTCCCACCAGAAGCGGAGGTTCTCGCCCGAGTACTCCTTGTCGAGGAACTTCTGCAGCGTCTCGCGGCCCAACTGATCGCAGAGCAGCTCCTCGAACGACTCCTCCCACAGCTTCAGGCGGCGCGTCGAGATGTCGCCCGTTCTGCAACGAGCGGATGGGTGAATGAGCCGTAGATGGTTGAGAGCGTTAGTTTTCATCAAAAAGATGAATCAAAAGTAGTGGGCGGTTGTACAAGTTTTGTTGGTTCTTGCTTCGAAGGACTGTACAGGCTGCTCAAAATAATTGATGGTTCACGGCATTATGAGCAATCACTAGCTCCAAATTAACCGCCCTTCCTTCCCCAAAAGCAACCGGCGAACTCACGTCTTGTCGTGGTTCCAGAAGTCGACCGTGTCGGAGATCCAAGGATTCGAGTGCGATTGGAAGGGATCGTTCGCACTGCCGAGAGCCGTCAGGAACGAGTCGAAGTATTTGCGGTGATCGTAGTACTGGAGGTAGTTCTCGATCACTTTCGACGTCCGCAGCACGTTCTTGTTCAGGCGGCCTTGCAGTTGGTTGATCTGAACGAGATGGAATGAGAAGGCGGTACGTGAAATGGATAGACGTTCTGGAAGTTCTGCTTGGTGTTGGGCGTTTCTCTTTAGCTGATCTCTAACAATAAAGGCAAAGCTTTTAGGAACCGCCAACAAAGGAAAGTAACAGCAGTGTCACCACTTTTTTGCTCAGTTAAAGACCAGTCTTTCAGCCCTTCTTTCTCAAGTCTCCAAAACGAACCTCGTATTTGAGGGAGTCGGCGAGGTGGGTGCAGCGCCGTAATCCCGGCCGCTGGTAGGGCCGATGGTCGCGGTTGTAGACGGACGAGGAGGACGACCAGCCGCCGCCTTCGACGCTCTTCTCCACGCTGCCGCCGTCCACGTTCGTGGAGCAGCGGAGGACTTGCGGCTGGCCGCCGCCCAGCAGCTGATCGCCGGCGGCGCCCGCGTTCGCCGCGTTCATCATCGACGACGACGAGGCGGAGTACTTCGGGCGACCCGAACGGCTCAGCTTCCGGAAATCGACCTGCAAGCGAGGAATTGAGTTGAGCGGCTGGTAGGAGTGGAAAGGAGCGATTGTACTCGTCGATGAGACAGTATGTGATTCAAGAGACAACTCGCAATAACCGAGCCGCCTCTCAATCTCCGAGTACTCTTACAAACATCCAATGCACGGCTTCTTCGACTTACTTCGGTAGTGTTCACGCAGCCGGGCACCGGCCGGTGCACGTCCCAGAAGGCGCGCTCTTGGCTGTCGAGGATCTGCCGCTCCAAACGGTCGCGTTTCTTGTCCACTCTGCAACAAGCGGAGATTAGGAAGAGTTTCATTCTGCAATTCCGTGCAATCGTGGGAACATTGGTGCAATTCTGGTGATTCTTCGCTAATTACCGCACATTCGCGTCTAGTTTGTAGTGGCCGACTACAACGAATCGATGTCATAATCCCCTCGTTTTGCTCATGGCCGGAGAACAATCGGCAAATCGCAACAATCCGCTCGGTAAAGGATTAATAAAGCAGTGGGTAAATGGACGGAATAATCCGCTGCTTTGAGTAATCCACCAACCCAGCAGTTTCGACTCAAATCCACCGGTTATCCACAAGAAATCTCATCTTGTAATGAAGAGAACTCACTTGTACTGGGCCTCGGCCTGCATGAAGACGAACTCCCACTTGCGGCTGAACATCTTCTGGAGTTTGGCGAGATTCTCCGCTTCGAAGTCCTCCAGCTCCAAGTGCGCCTTGTTCTGCATCGTGCGCTTGCACAGGTAGACGGCTGAAACACGGGGGATGAGGGATGCGTGAAGGTGTTGCTTTAGGTGATGTTTGTGTTGAAAGTGTGCAATGTTAATACTCCGATTGCGCATTTCTTTTCCTCTGCTTAAAGTCCTTTCTTCGTTTCACTTGTGATCGGAGTCGACGACTTTAACGGTCGATGTCTACCGTATGCCTTCTTTTAAGAAACTGAACTCAATAACCGGACGGAACTCGACTTCGTTCACGGCTTTCCGCGAACGACTTTCGAAATCGCCGCGTGTTCGACGAGCTTCCGTTGAACTCGGCGGCCGGTCGGGCGTAAACACGAGCGGCACGCGATCTGCTTCGTTTCTCGTCCCGCATTTCGAAATGCCGTCCGTTAATTCGGGGGCACGCAGGGAACGAGACGACCTTTGAGCAAAACGATTTCAACGAAATTCGGAGCACAGCGGGGACGATTTAGAGATCTGTTTAACACGCTTCTGTTGCCGACTTCGTTGAATCCCTTCACTCAAACTTTCGCTTTACCGTTTCTGTGTTCGCTCGTTCGTCCAACTCGTGAACGAATGCCCAGCACGCGAGCAATCCCCAAAACCAGCATTCAAGGAAATCCCCCGACGATCGACCTTTCTCTTCGATTGCGCAAGAATCCGCCGGAACAACACCTTCCCTTAATTCAGTTTTCCAATTCACGAGCGAACAGCACGCGATTTCATCCGGTTTTGATGCGTGCCGCCCTTTCCGTGGGAACGCGGTGGATTGCTGCCCCGCACTCACCGTAGTCCGTGTTCTCCGGCTCCCAGCAGTTGGAGGGCCAAAAGTAGGGGGTTTGGAAGCGGTAGAAAGTGCCGTCGTTTTTCACCGTCAGCACGTGGTCGTCGATTTGGAAGATGTACCCGTGCGAGGCCAGCATGTGGGCCAGGTGAAGGGCGTCGCCTACAAGAAGCAAAGCGTGAATAGAGTAAGAGATTCATGAAGCTGTAAGAGCATTTGGACATGACTAAAGTAGGGTTGGCAGCCGGGCAGCTGCCCGGGCATTTGGAGTGGGCAGCTGCCCGGGCACGTGCCCGGGCAGGTAAAATCAGCCGGGCAGCAGCGAAAAAGTGGGCACGTGGAAAAAACGTTTTACCGACAGTTTTGGCATTTCTATTGCACGAATAAGTAATTTTAGCAAATTTTCTAGGATTTTTAATGCAATTTACGCGTTAAACATCGTGTTTCGAACAAGATTTTGCTTGGATCACCAATTTGAAGGGGTATTTTCGAGGAATTGAAACAAAACCTATTTGTTTTTAAGTTGGGCGGCAAAAAGAATCGCTTTAGTAAAGATTTCGTAGACATGTAGGTAAGTTGTTTTCGCACTAAAATGGGCAAAAAAATTTTTGAAAATTTCATCAGGGTACCCCCTTATGTCCATGCGGTCATAAACCCTGATAGTCATGCAATGGTTGTTTCTTTGATTATATTCTTGCCAAATGTTAGTTAACGTGTTGTTAAAGCTATAAATACTCAAAAAATCAATTTTAAGTGACAATAAGTGTTTAAATAGAGTTGTCAAGCGATTTTTCCGCGTGCCCAAAATTTTTGGGCATTTGGGCAGCTGTCCGGGCAGCTGCCCGGGCATCCTGACCACAAATTTCAGCTGCCCGGGCATTTGCCATCCCTAGACTAAAGGCTCTAAAAGCCTTATAAGAGATCGCTAACGAGTCATAAAGGTTATTTTAACGGCAAACACCCGTCTACTCATCAGAACTCACCCAGATCGGCGACGTCCACGTTGCGGAGGATCCACGCGACGATGTCCTGGCCGGTGAAGACGGACGGGATCTTCGAGAGGAAGCTCTTGACCGTCTTGATCGGCACGCCGTCCTCCGCGTTGAGCATCTGCTTGACCAACGCCTCCATCTTGCGGTAGATGATGTGGTTGGGGTGGACCATGACGCGCGACTGGTGGGTGGCCGACGGGATGGCGGCGGCCGGCGAGGCGGCGGCTGAAGGGGGCGCGTACGAGACGCTCAGATAAGCGGGATCCGTCGGGGCGGGAATGTTTGAAGCCGCCGGTTGCTCGCGGGAGCGATCGGCAGCCGGTTGCGGGCAATAGGAAGCGACGGTCGTCGTAGTAAACGGCCGAGTTGAAGGCGGTGGAGTCGATGGAGGCAACCGGTGAGTGGCAAGTGAGTTCGCCGTCCCCTCCTCTTCGCACCGAACCCAACAATCAACTGCGAGGCCTCAAATGAGCTCAACGGCTGATAGACCCGAAGAGCACTGGCGCGACACGAACGAAACGCACGAGCGGAGCGGCCGGACGGCGAGCGGAGGGCGGAGCGGCCGGTTCGCGGCGGCTGTTTGGCACGTCGAGAGGCGACAAGCCGCCGGTCATCCTGAAAACAAATGGGCGGAGTCATTCGAACGAACGAGCGTGAGAGCACGGGAGGGGCGAAGGGGTTCGCGTTGTGCTGCTCAATTTGAAGCGCAAAAAGAAGGGAACGAGGAGAATGAACCAACTAAACGATGGGAAAAGTCGCTCAAGAACGAGAAGGAAGAGGCGTTGCCTGATTTTCGCAAGCACGCAAAAGAAATGTGTTTCAGTTCGAACTGGAAAGCACTCAGTCCACCTTTCCTTTCTCTCCACTTCCAACGCAAACCTTTTGCGTCGCCAGAAGACAGAACGGAGGAATAAGCGCGCCGGCCCCAAATCAAATGAGCGCAAAGAACAATGCGGACTAATTGGGTCGAACTGGCAGCGCGGAAGCGAGCGCGGGAGAAAGCGGCGGCTAAACGAATCGGGCGCACATAAGGAGAAGAAATGACGACCTGTGGTTTCGTGGAGCGATAAGCGTGACGATGAGGATGTAGTTGCAAAAACGGTATTAAGAGCAATTGATTATATAAGTTCAAAGAAATAGCTGAAAGGGATTCCTGACCACATTCTTCCGATGGAGTCTCATTGTTCTTTGTCGTCGTTTTTCCAAACAATCGCCTCAAGAATGAATCACGCGCGTAATCCACGACAAAACGCCGGGATAAGCAGCGCGTGTAAAAGAGATGAAAGAAGAGTGCAAACAGATTAGAAGCGGCGACCCACAAGAAAGCCGAAGATTTCTGCCGCAACCACGCGGAACGAACAGAAGCCCCTTGTCTTGGTTTGACGTCAGAAAGCGAGCAGAAAGAACAACGAGGTGAACGGTGGAATGAGTGGTCCCTGTTCTTTGATGGTGCTTTAAATCGACAAAGAACAGGGAGAAGTGAGATAAGAATGGATGCAGCCACTGCTGAGGTTATGAACAGAAGAAGAGCAAGAGATTAATCCTCCGAAGGACTGAGACGCACCGTGCAATTAGGTAGCTGCAAGCAAAGGCCCTACGGGTTAATCGCTTCCTTGTTCAGGGGAATTGGGAGCGATAGGGCGCCTTCTTGCTGGCCTTTGTGCGGCATTTCAAACGAAAAATTGGACTGTGCTGATTGATTCCAAATGCTAACCGCTGCCTTGCTTGTCATTTTGATTTGTACACCTGCGGTCGACAATTCCCGCCCTTTTCTCGTCGAGTCACGACCAAAAGAAGGAGGAAAGGATTGTAGTCTTGAGTCAAGACGACCAGCGGCCACAAATTTCGAGCGGCGTCTTGAGCAAACTACAAACGCGTAAGGAGTCAAAAGAAGTACGAAGAAGGCGAGAGGAACGGCGGGTGGTCTCCCGGGAAGGCGGGAGTTCAACGGTCGAACCACGGAGAAACACGTGGAGTAGAGAAGAACAGAAAGAAGCACGGAGTAACGCGAAGCAATCGATCGGTTGGAACTAGAGACGTGCTGTTTTTACCGCCCAAGGATCCCAACGACCAATCACACGAATTAGTTGCTCTGTTTACCGTTCCGAGCCATCGCCGCAAGGAGCGGGACGACGGGGAGCATCGCGCGCAGTCGGGCCCGCTACATCGTCCACGTTGGCCGCAGGGGAGGAACTCGTTCTCGTTTCAGCCGGTCATTCACTTGGGGGCGGCTGTAAGAAGGCGATGAAACGGTTTGAATTGAAAATGCGGGAGTGTTTGAAGCGGAACAGTCTATTGATTGCTGCTCATTTCACTCACCGGCTCGCTCCTCCGTTCGCTACCCACTCACCTATTCAGCTTTTGACTACCAAACAATAACCAATAGAACGGAGAGAATCGGAAGCGAACGGCTCGTCCGCCGCTCCTCGTTTCTTCCTCGGGCGTCTCCTCGAGTGACGACGACGACCGGGGGCCGACGGACGGCGGCAGCGGACGGCGAATGGATTCTGAAAGCAAAACCAATTCGTAAAAGTGGTGGCCCGAGCGGCCGGCCGGTCGGTCGGCGGACTCGTGGGGACGGCCGGTTGGCGCGGTCGTTGAGAAGCGCGAAGCGAACGAACGCGGCGCGCGCGCGCGACGGCGTGCGAAAAGAAGCCCGCCGAAGGAGGCGGGCGGCCGGGTTTCCTCCGCCGTTTCGCCCGTCTTTCTCGCCTCTCGCTCGCCGGCCCGGCCGGCCGCTCCAGCGAGCGAGCGAGAAGACTGCCGACCGGAAATGCGGGCAGTGGGAAGAAAGCAAAAGACGGAGAAGGAGGGGGAACAAAGTGGCCGCCAAGTGCGGCGGCTTCGCCTCGCCGGTCGTCGGTCGACTCGACAAGAGCGAAGACAAACGGGCCTCCGAAAGAAAGAAAGCGGAGACGCCGACGATCGACCGTCCGCCCGGCCGTCGTGGAACGGCCAAAACAAAAAGGAAGGAGGCGAGTGGGACGTCAATTCGAAACATTCCGCTGTAGATGGCCGTTGGATTGCGCGGTTGATTGCAAAACAACGCTTAACGCTCATTCCTGCCAGTGAACTTCGGCCTCATCGACCTCTTTGCTTGCTGCTTGCCTTTGTGTCAAATTGGAGATGTTAGAAACAAGCGAAAAGTGCAGAGTAAAACGATAACTGGCAGCAATTCGAATCGAGTTAACGTCTAGACAAATGAAGTCAGATTGCGGTCAGTTATGCGATTAAAAGCATGGTTGCCAGACTACAATCAGCTCCGCTTCTTCCAACTATGTTCGAGCTGATCCCAGAAGACGAACGAGCGGGTTGTTGGCTCAATTTTGAACAATAAAAATAGAAGAAGAGCGCGAGTTCTTTACTGAACATCTGCTTAGAGTTCAAGCAAGCGGTGCTTAGTGCAAACGGGTACCAACACGTAAATGCGCCTGCAAGCAACATTGCGTAAACAGTACGGCAAGGTACAGGCGGTTAAGCAAGAGTATTGAATTAGGAGAACGGATTAGCTGCCTGCAAACAGTCGAATGTACGTGACTTTTCCCCAAGAATCTTTGGTCTCGCGCCAATCACCGACCGACTGCAACGCGAAGCCGCTTCCCAGAAGCCGGCGGGAAGACGAAAAGAACAAAGTGGCAACAAACCGGCCGGTAGGTGAGAACAGGCGAGTAATTTGCAGAATCCCCGAGGGACTTCGCGGGAAGGTGCACGCGGGAAGAAAGAGAAATCAACTGTCGATTGCCTCCTTCGTTCGGCGGACGGCCGGACGGTCGGAATTCCCACGCGCGTTCTCCCAGCCAGCCGCTCTGTTCGAACGAACGACCAAGAGCACACGAAGAGGACGGAATGGGACCGAAAAAACAAGCAAGAGCATTAAAATGTGATGTAGTTTTTTAGACTGGTCCACCTCCAACTGTAGCTCGATCCAAAGAAAACTGATTTCTTGCAGAAGCTGTGCAAAATTGCTCAAAAGAGCGAAACTATATGTCGTAGACGTGATCGAAGCTGGAAGTTTGATTGTTTGAAACGAGAAGCGAAGCAGAACGACAGGAAATATTCGTTTTTGCTTGACCGCTCGAAAGAAGTGACACGCGATGAAATAAGCCAGTGAAATTACAAAGTAATGTAAAAATCGTTGACAACCCCGAGTTTCCAATTTTGGTTTTGGTACTTGACAAAAAATCACGCAAAGTGAAAAATCGTGACGACTTTTCACATTCTGTGCAAAGTCGTCACGATTTATTACATTCTGTGCAAAATCGTCACGATTTCTTACATTCTGTGCAAAATCGTGACGACTTTTGACATTTTGTGCAAAATCGTCACGACTTTTCACTTTGCGTCAAAAATCGTCACGAATTTTTACATCTGTCAAAAATCGTCACGATTTTTCACTCCGCGTCAAAAATCGTCACGATTTTTTACTTTGCGTGATTTTTTCGTCAGAGATTATGTCTCGAGACATATTTTGTCGACTAGTGTTTCAAGATGTACTGAAAACGAAAAAATTGAGCTAAAATTGTTATTTTTTTGACAGTATGCAAAATATTAGCAAGATTTGTATGAAATTTTGACGCGGAAAAAGCAAAAAAATGGCGTTTTTACGGTGTTTACGTGCCAAAATTGGGAATTTTCTCGATAAAAACGTTATATCTTAGCATTTTACGCATCGAAAACGTATTTTATCCCAATTTTTACATAGCAAGTAGAATAAAAATTTCCTTTAACCAGCAAAAACTGCTGCTTCAAAATCAAAGTGATCAAAAATTACCCAAGCGTCAAAAGTCGTGACGATTTTTGACGCAAAGTGAAAAGTCGTGACGATTTTGCACAAAATGTAAGAAATCGTGACGATTTTGCACAAAATGACATATTTTGTCAGAAATTTTGTCATGAGCGCTTTAACTCGGGGTTGTCAACGATTTTTACGTTACTTTGTAATTTCACTGGCTTAAATGCGGAACAAACGGAAGCGGGAAGAACACCTGCCGCTGCTGCAGAACTCGTCATTTCAGATGCAGCTCGAAAGAACGACGATCAGGCTACAAATCTCGTCCCCGTGACCACAAAAAACGAAGAAGCTAAAGCAACGCATTCAAATGACATTCGTGAGCAAACAGCAAGAGGACCTTTGGATGGCATGAACTTTACGATTGTCCATCAACCTACTAATTATTAAAGAATTCTAAGGCCAGAAGAACCGCGTGGAGCAAAGCGAGAGCAATCAACGCGCTATGCAAAGCAGAAAGAAAGCCGACGATTATCGTCGACGTCCCAAAAACAAGCCGACTAAAATCGCATAAAAGAAATAAACGAAAACCATCGACGCGTTTTAGTCAACTCGTTTTTTCGACGTCAATGCGCGAAGCAAAACAAAATTCTGGCCGCTTTTTCGTTCACTCGCCGCCGGCCCGCCCGCCTCGCCGATTTTCTTTTGCTCGCCGCTTTTTGGCCACGCACTCGAAAAATTGGCGGCCGGACGGCGACGAGCGGCGCGCTGGCCACGAGACTTCTCGCTTGTCGTCGGGCCTCTCGCCCGTGGGCCGGCCCGCCGCTCTTGCCGCTCCCGCTCTCACTCACTCGCCCCGCGTGTTCCTCGCGGCCGGCGGGAAAAGAGCGTGAATGAGGGCCCGCGGACGCTTCGCAGTGGGCTTGGCCGAAGGGCTTCCGAATTCTTTTGGCCGCCGGAATGTCCGCTTTTTCTTTTTTGCCGCACGCGGCGAACGAAGAGAGAACGAAAAACGGCGCTTGTGAACGGGGAGGACGCGGAAATGGACGGCAAACGGGGAAAACGGGTAGCGATTGGAACAAGAGGAACAAAACGAAAGCGTTTTTGTCCTCGTTGTTTTGTTTTGAGCAACGAGCTTTGCAGAAAGCCAACTAGTTTTTTGTTACAGACGAGAGACGCGTTGGAAGTTTTGGAAGTTCACGCTAAACAAAACTGCGGATTCCACCTCCCGGTCAACAAAATCCAAGAGCCTCGCTGATGTGCCCGAATTCATTCACGATTTTCGTTTTGTCGTCGTCCGAAAGAAAGACGAAAAACGAAAAGAAGGCGCTGGTTCTCACGATTGCATAAATTTTGGGGCTATGCTTCCTCGTCGTCCGCGCTCGAAGGCGGCGGCGGTTGTTTTTTCGTTTGTGGCCGTCCGCTCGACGTCGAGAGCGCGCGTTCGCGACGAAGAGGACGGCGGCGGCGGAGATTCGCTTTGATTCACTGGGCCTCCGTTCGCCCCGCTTTGTTTCGTTTTTTTGGACAAGAAACATTCCCGATGGCGACGCGCTTTTGTGGGGCTTCTTCAAACGACGAACGCCGGTCGGCGCAAACGGAAAAAGCGGCGCCGTAAATGGAAAACGCTCGCAAACCTCCTCGTTTTTCATCGTAACGCGGTGGCCGCCGATTCGTGTGCGTTGCGTCGAGAGGACGTCGTCAATAATCGTGGGGCCAACGAGGAGGATGGCAGCCAGACGAGTCGATGCAGCGAATAGCGAGACGAGCCGACAAGAAGTGGTTGTTCGATCGACCACCCGCCACGAATCTACAAACAAATCGAAGCCCCTGCCCGAAAAAACGCTCGCCAAACCGTTTCGTCAATTGACGAGCAACAAATCGAACACGGCCGCGTTTTCTCCACCATCCGGAGGGCACGCTCGCCGACAAGTTTGCGCATTCGGATCACGTGCACGCGTGTTCGGCCGGCCGGAATAAACGAGCGGCAACCCGAGACGAAGCGGAAAGAAGGGCCGGCAACGGCAGAATGTTGCCATCGAGAACGCACGAAAGAACGCGTTGGATCGGAGAATCCGTTAGCGGGGAGCGCTTCACATTCAGATTCTACGTGCTCGTGTGGCCCGCCGTTCGTCACTCGTTCAAAGAGCAAGCCGGTACACGTGCAAGTTCACGCGTTTCAGTTGCAACAAACAAGCACGAGAGAACGAATGAACAGACTTGTGGTGAATCAATTGCGTCAAGCAATCTACACCGCTCCATACAAACAAAACGCAAGACAAAATTCGTGACGAATCGGTCCTCTCATGCAAAAGAAGCCATCTACCGCCAACTTCCTTCACGCTTGTCAACACTTTCGACTTCTCAAACAACCTCGACGACCTCCGCCCCAACCACTCGACCGCCAGCTTTAGCCGCCGCAAGGAAGGAAGAAAGGAACGAAATTGGCGTCAATTTGATCGACAGCCGTCCGCTCGGCCGCCCGCCCGTCGGGCTGACGAGTCCAACGGCGAGGCGGCGACCAAATGGGGACCTCGACACTCGGACACGTTCTTCTCGGTTGTTTTCGTCGTTAATGGCCGCCGGTTGTCACTCGTTCGCGCGTCAATCAACGACGAAACGGACGGCGGGCGGGCGGGAATTCGTCGTCGATTGTCGTCAACGGAGTGGTTGTAGGAAAGCTAAAGGTTCCTGAGGTTTTTCCCCAGCTTTAAGCGCGAGTAAGCGACTGTGATCTCCACATTCGACAGCAAACTGCTCCCGAATTCGACATCTCATTGACATCCACCTGCTCCGAACATGCTTTTACTCTAATTCCAACCTTGTTCATCTTGCAGTTTATTCACATCGATAGAAGTCAATGGCCAGGCGCTCAGTAGTTGACGGACGGCGCGATCACCGTCCGCACAGCCAGGTACGGTCGCAAGTAGTACGTCCAGTACTGAACAACAATTACTGGTGATTAACCACCGATTGATGTACTTACGATAAGATTGAAGACGATGAAGGCAGCCGGAAAGATCACTCGAGCCAACAAGTCGATCCGCTGCCCGTTCTGTCGGTAGCGGACGCGCCACAAGTAGAGCCACCATTCGATCAAACCGGAGCCCCGCTTGTAGTCCACCGGCTCCAGCATGAAGTCCTCCACGCAGTTGATGCGGTTGTAGTCGCTGCAAACATCAATGAAATAAGTGAGAGGATGGAACGAACTCCTCGGCGCTATGATGCGAGTGCAGCGTCCGCCGACGCCCGCGATTCGCAAACGCCGCTCGTCGCGACGCCCAGTTGACGAGCGCGAACTCCAGCAGGGCGCCGAAGATGAAGCCCGTGCACACGCCGATCCAAATGTCCACGCTCTGAACACGAGAAGTGGATAAGAATGGAACAATGGGATGGAGCAAGTCAATTGCATGCCGTGGTCAAAGATTGAAAGCAAGAGCAGTCACATAGAAAGCAACAACTCCGTTGCCAAACCCAATAGCCACCTACCTTCGTGTAGCTAACCGGCGGAAGGGAGGCGTTGATCCCAGAAGCCTAAACACAAGGAAGACATGAGCAGAAAGCAGAGAAAAGAAACCATTGTAGTGACGGTGAGCAAAACCGTGACGCCCAATGTAACACGCGCCGGTACCGAGTCCTCGTCCAGCCTGCAACAATCGACGGTATGCGAAAGAGAGCAAAGATTGGAAGCAGGCATTGTCGGAGCAACTGCTCGAGTACCTGCCCGTTCAACTGCTGCAGCTCGAAGAAATGCCACCAAACAGTTTCACTCGACAGCTCCCGACCAATTCTCGCTGCATCATTCGACCGGAACTCACCAAAACGAGACGGTGCTCACGGAGACGAGCATGAACGAGGGGATGTACAGCTGAAGGAGGTAGTACGAGAACTCCCGCTTCAGCTTCAGCACCATTCGCAGACACGAGTACGTGCCTACAAGAATCCATAAGGGTAGAAGGAATGAAGGATGAAAGATACCAGTGTTCGTGACGGACGTGCAGTTACCGGTCGAGACTTCGCTCAGCATAAAAGAAGGCAACGAGCGGTGCAGGCCGGGCTTGATTTGAATCGGCTCGTTTTTCGCCCAGTGGTACATGATGTCTCGCGCTGCAACCAATTGGAAATGAATGTGTAGAAGAGAAAAGAGAGACTTGTGTACGCGTAAGAGGCGTAATCAACGAAACAGGTCTGTATGTCCAGCGGGTAGGCGGCCTGAAAGGAAGGCAGAGTAATCGATAGATACGAGGGAGCGAACTAATTGCATCGGGCAGCTCAACGTTAGCGTTAGTCTGAAGACAAGTAAAGGTAAGAGAACCCAATCGAAAGACACCTGCACGAGTAGAGAACCTTGGCCGTCCCGTTGTAAACGCGAATCATGACGTTCGGCCGATCAACGTCGTGCTTCTTTCCGTCCTTTTCGTTCTGAAAGAACGTGTCCGGCGACCAGGCTGCAACGGTGAACTTCGTAGCGGAATGCACGGGCGAGAACTCACTCCGCACGGAGCGCCGCTGGTCCACCGAAAAGACGATGTGCTTGAGGTTGTCGCTGAAGAAAAGCAGCCGCTCGTCCACCCACTCCTCGCGGAACGTGAAGTGCAGCGAGAACTCCATGCTCACGTCGTCCACTTTGCTGATCGAGCTGCAAGCGGACGGAAATGAATGGGCGAGGTGACTAAGGAATGCTTGTAAGTGAGCAGATAGTGAAAAGAGGGTGGGTGGTAGGCAACGAAAAGACTAATTGATTGGAGAAGCTGAAAGGGCGAAGTGTGGCCAAAGATCAACAAACACTCCACTCAACAGCCTCGCACCACAGCTTCTAACCAATGGAACGTACCGCAAGTAAAAGTTCACGTGCACATTGACGGGCTGGTCGTCCACCTCGGGGTCCAGCGTGCCGCGCGGTCGCACTCGCCAGTCGTACATGTTCTCTAAACAGAATAGATCGATTGAAGACTTACGATAGAGCAAAGCTCACCGCCATCCCCCGACTGCAGCAGTCGCTGGATAATCCGCTGCTCGTCCACCAGCTTCTCGTACACCCGGCTGGAAGCAAACGAAGAGGTCGATTGGAGGAGTGAGGGGACGAACCCGCCGAACAATCTTGTCTTGTTCACAACGACTGCCGATGACGTCGACGATATAAAGGCGAGCAGCAGAACATGAAGTAGAACGGACATTCTCGTTTGCAAGTGATTATGAAGCGGAAGAAAAACACAAGCAAGTTTATAGTCGTTACATGGGAGTCTGAAAACGGAAACTACTTGACTTGAAGCACGCAGCCGTCAATCGATTAAAACGGAACACATGGGGCAATCACTGAACACGGCACCCTGTCAATTCCGCGCACTCGCCGTGATTCTCCTCTTGCCTTGAGAACTCGTTGCGTCACCCACTTCATTCAAACAAACAACCGCAAAGTGCACGTGTTCTGTCCTCCTCGCTCTAATTCGTTAATAAAAGAAAAGCGAAAAAGCAAGTAGTGGAACATCCCGTCAAGGCGGCGGCCGCCGCAAAGAACAAGCGGCCGGAAGACAAAAGCCGGCGGGAACACAAAGGCGGAGAGTGCGGCGGTTTGTTGCAACCAAACCGTTGGCACAAAAACAAAGGCCAACGCTCAACACGTCCGCCTCGCCCGTCGCGTCTTCTTCTTCTCGTTTGTCGCCGGTGGTCGTTGTTGAATTGAATCCGAAATCAGGGCGGTCGGAAGTCGGAAAAAGGCGGAAGAAGCGGCTAGGTGGCGTGTGCAAGGAGTGAGGAGGGGATGATGTTCGAGTCGTGCCCACGTGTTCGTTCAAGTGTTCAACCGTTCAACTTGCTAGCTGTTTCGTTAGGACTGATTACGAGCTCGATAGGTAGACATTCTTTCTGCTCCGCTTCTAATTTGCACGTAAAAGTGACGTCTTCTCTCGTTTCTTCTTGTTGTAACGTGTCGCTCGCTGTCGTTTCCGCCTGGCCGATCGTAAACACGGCAAACTGAACACGAACAATGCGAATGTTGGCGCCGACGGAAGAAGGCGGAACTCACGGATTGGAAACAAAAGAAACCAGTGGATTCGATGAGTCTTACCGGGTGCTCGAAGCCAACAACGAGCAGTACGTGAGTTTTTACTCCCTTCTCGACCATGCGACGTTAGAACTCTGTGATTCTCATCGCACCCGGAGTGCACGAGCGAACGAAACCCAAAGGCGAGACGTTGTCGGCTGATCGATAAAAGAAGTCAGAACGGATCTTTTGATCACTTGCCGCCGCCATCAATGAGCATTGAGATCCGTCGGGAATTCTAGACGAATTGATGCCCGCTCGTCTCTTCGGTCTTCAATTAATTAACGAGAAATTGACAAACTGGCAGTTGGGTTGACAAGCGGCTAATTGAACGAAGAGCACAGAAGGATGGAAGACTAACCGTTTTATAAACGAACTCAAGCAGAATGGAACGTTACCCGAGGCTACAAATGGATTCGAATCGACCACAAATGTGTTCCGTCGATGCTTGCGTTCAATCGACGACTGCCAGTTCGGTAGATCGTTTATTTAGGCACGCAGCATTCAGCCGATCTCCGACAACAACGAACTCAACTGAAGATCGAAGAGGGATTCTGCAATTGGAAGGCTAACGAGGAAGCAGAACGAGGGATGAATTGATGTAGGAACCGTACGAACGAATAAGAACCATTGGAGAGATAAAAGAAGTGATCAGTCGGCAGTGGAGTGGCTGCGGGAAGACGAATCGGATGCGACGAAGAGGTGATCGGAGCGAAGCGAACACTCGAACGAATGGAAAGAGGAGGTCGGAATTGAGAAGAAAGTAGGAACGAAAGGAAAGATTTATGACCACAGAACGCAATAAAAAGAAGAGACGACGAACTCAAAGGATGTCCAGACGATCGGAGCGAAGCTTCCGGAGCGGACGGCCTGAAAGTGGAGCGAATCAATTGAATTCTGATGGAAATGGGAAGAAGTCGATAGAAACAAAGGCGTTGGTTAGGGAACGAGGAAGTAAAAATGGCAGCTGGATTTCTACTTGGACATTTGAAGGTCCAGCTGCCATCTCTACCAAGAAGATCCGCTGATGCTTCGAAGGGGACTCACTTTGAGCGAAGGCGGCGACGATCATCGCCGAGCAGTCGGCGCCGTTGGACGTCGAGTGCACGTGTTCGCGCGCGAACTCGACGACCGCCCGCAGCGAATCGAACTCGTCGGCGCGCGACTTCAAGCCGGTCGCGAGCGCAAAGTTCGGCTGCTTGGCGAACGCGACGACGAAGGCGGGCGGCGCGGAGGCGGCGATTCGCTTCGAGAAGACGTGGAAGGGGGCGAGGAACGCCGTCTCGACGGTCACGTACCAACCGAACGGCAGGCGGGCGAACAGCAGGCGGCACTCCGCAGTGGTGGCCCAGAACTTGAGCGGCTCGACGCCCGCCGTCCCGGCGAACTGAAACGAACGGAAAGGATTAGTGGTAGAGAAGACGGGGGAATGGGAGGACGGTTGGTGAGTTTGGAGGAAGATTTGGTCGGATTTTATCCGGGCGTTCGGTGCAAACAGACGGAAAAGGAACTTGGATCGTCAGGTTGTTTGATGAATCGAATAAGTACGAGTGAATTCCACGATCAAAAGCAATCAAAGACCCGCAAGAACGTCCGTCTCTTTTCAACCACCAACCTTGACCTCCCCTCCGTCCTACCTCATCTAACCGAGCAGAAGCTCGTACTCGCGCTGAACTCACCTCCAGGAAGTCGTAGAAGAAGACGGTCGGCGGCCGAGCGGCCAGTCGCGTGCGGAGGCGATCGCCGAGGTCGTCCACGATCTCGCCCTCCTCTTCCTCGTCCTCCGCTCCGCCTTGCGCCTTCGGCTCGTCGACTTCGGGCTCCTCCGTTTGGATGGCGGGCGGCCGGCTTTCGGCCGGTTGGAGCACGGATGGCGGGATCTCCGAGTTCGTGACTTCCGCTCCGTTTTCCTGCAAGAAGAAACGATTAGGTTGGAGCGAACGAAAGGACGCGTGAGATGGATTTGAACAAGCACTCGTGTGGACGAGAAGTGAGCAATTTGGGGCAAACGTAATGATCGAATTGGATCGAAATAGAGCGAACGGAACCGATAGAAACACGTAGTTCAAGGAGCAACAGAAATCGATCGAACGGGACAAGAAGAACCCACCTTCGCGCTCTCGACCGCTCCGATCGCTTCGCTCGCCGTCGAGTCTCCGCTGAACTCGGCCGCGCTTTCCGCCGGCTCCTTCGACTCCAGCGACTCGCGAGACGTCTGCAGCGAGGAGTCGCTTTCGTCCGGCAGTTCGCCCTCTTCTTTCTCCCGATTCTCGAGTTGATCGACGGAGTGCTGCCCGACCGTCGCGTCCTCGCGTTTGGCCGACGAGTGGAGCGGCGCGCTGGACGGCAGGTGGGCGGCGGGGCGGCCGTCCGAACGCGCGAACTCCGAGCAGTCGGCCGGCCGGGCGCCGTCCTCGCTGACCGCCGCTTTCGTCGCGCCCTCGACGATCGCCGCCTCGATTTTCGCGCGTTTCGGCGCCGCAGCGGCCGGCTGCTGGTTGGAGAACTCGCGCAGCTCCTCCAGGGCGGGCCGCTTCGCGTCGCCGGCGGCCGATCGTCGCATTTCGGACGGAGGATTCGAGCTGAAAACAACGAGAAATTTGGGGGAAATCAATGAAAGAAGGCGCGTATCGCGGGAATCGTGGGAAACTGCGGTGAAAGATCGAGAAGTTAGTGGATTGGATGAAGATGACAAGGAAATTGGTCGAATTCACGTGAACAAACAAACCGGTAGCCAAAAGCGATGATGGGGGAGCGGATGAACGGCCGAAAACGGGAGAAAGCCGGCGAAATGCGAGCGGAAAGCGGCAGCCGGCCGACCGATCGAACGGTGTGTCACGTCTTCTCCTCCCTCCCGTTTGCTGCCTTCTGTTCCCCTTCTCGCTCGCTCTCTTGCTGTTTCCGCAATGATCGCGTGTGTTCGGGGAGGTTCGGGTCAATAAGATGGTGAGTGCGAGAGCACTTGGCAGATCGTCGGTTGGATTCGCCTCCCACCAAAAAGAAGCGAACCCCGATGATTACTCACGAACAAAACGGGAGCAACGACCACGGCCTGCGGGCTGATAAGAAGCGAACCGACTCCGAGCGCGAGCGGCGAACGTCATCGAAACTCTGGGAGGCGTGCGGGCAAACAATGGAGGCTTTCTTTTCCGATTGCTCCGCTCGCCGGGTTCATTTCTCGAAGGTACAAAAAGAAAGAACACGGCAGGGGATTGCGGTCGAAGTTTGCGGTCGGTCGGTTGCTTGTTAGCACTCGTAAGAGCGACAAATCACTCGTTCTTTCTTCTCAACGTTCTCCTTCTTCTACATCAACTAGCGAGTGCACTCGCGGCACTTCCCTTCCGCAAAACAACTTCTGCTCATTTCTTTCCCCAACGATGTCGATGGAACAAGTGATTGCTCTTGCCGAGATCGTGGTTGTCTGCCTGCTTTTCGGCTCGATTTACGTTCCGATCAAGCGCTTCCGTCCGGGCGACGGTTCGTTCTCCTCCTCCCTCCAATCAATTCTCTGGTTCGTTTGCAGGCTTCTTCTCGCAGTTCATGATGTCGCTGGGGATCTTTGCGGTGGGCTTTGGGATCTTCGCGGCGACGGGATTCGACCGCTTCTTTCCGCTCGCGATGGTCGGCGGCGTCCTCATCGGCGTTGGTTCGTCCCCCCCACTCATTCCATCAATCAATCGATTGTTCCGCAGGGAATCTCGTAGCAATTCCGATCATTCAGGAGCTCGGGCTGGCGCTCGCAATCCTGCTGTTCAACGTGACGAGTTGCGTCGTGAACTACGCCGTGGGGACGTTCGGCCTCTTCGGGACGCGCGCCCGCCGGCCGGCCGTCTTTTGGCTCTCGCTCGTCGGCATGCTGTTCGTCGTCGTTGGGTGAGTCTACGAGATCAAGTCGGAAGATCGAGAGGGAAGGCCGAGCGGGACGAAAAGGGATGTGGTCGGAGGTGGTGGGTTGAGAAGACCTGCAAATGGGAGAGTAGTGAAAGAAGTGGTCGGGACATCTCTCATCTTCCACTGTTCATTTTCAACCTTCTTCCCACCCTCCCATTCCTTACCCTCATTACTCGTCTTCGTTTCAGCGGCGTGCTCATCTCGTTCGTCAAGACGAAGCCCTCCGAGCTGATGGCCGAACTCGAACGCCTATCACCGTCTTTCGTTCCCGCTTCACAAACAGACGACTGTTCACTTGAACGCGGAGAAGCGAAAAAGAAGCCGAACTGTCTGAAGAACTTCCGGAAGGGAATGTGAGTGCCCGTTGGAACGCAAAAGAGACCTTCCGCTCTCGTTTAGTGCCCTCGTGTTCGCCCTGTTCGCAGGCACTCTTTACGGCGTCGTCCAAGTGCCGATCATTGCGATCGAAGACAATCCCGCTCTCTACCCAGACGCTCCAAAGGACGGCCTCCACTTCTGCTTCTCGCTCTACTGCGGGCTCTTCTTCGTCTCCTCCGCTTCCTTCCTCGTTTACGCGGTCGTCAAGTAAGTTCTCGGATTGCTTGATGTCGATTAGAAAACTTTCTGGTGTGTGTTGAACAAGGAAGATGCGAAGGGAAGGCGCTTGGGTGTAAGCGAGCAAAGTTGGCTACCGTCATCGATACAGCAAACTCGCGTCATTTTAACTCTTCAAACTGCAACCTCTCTTCACTCCGCATCCCGCCGTTCATTCACACAATTGCCCGCTTGTTGCAGGAAGAACCGTCCGCTGATCAACCCGTCGGTGGCGCTGCCGTCCTTCTGCTCGGGCCTCATGTGGGCCGCCGGAATGGTTCGTTCTTACCTTCTTTCCACTCAACCGCGAGGATTTCAGTGCCTGACGATCGTGTGCACTCAACACCTGTCCCAAGCGGTCGCCGGTCCGATCACCTCGATGGTGCCCGGTTGTGTGGCGACGCTGTGGTCCGTCCACTACTTCCGCGAAGTCCCGATGGGTCGCAATTTGCTGCTGCTGTGGGGCGGCATCGCCGTCACGGTCGGCGGCGCCGTCTGCATTGGAGTCAGCCGTTGATTCACTTCTTCTTTGGAGTTTGTTGGGTTGATCTCATGGTTTGCTCGTTGCTTCCACTAGTTAGTTCTCGTTGATTGTCGTGAGAAGGAATCAAATAAAATAAAGCGCGATTGCATGACTTGTTTGATTGAAATCGTTTACATCAATTAAAGAATGCAAAAGAGAACACCTCTCTTCTTCTACGATCAGCTGAAATTAACAAAAAAGACAAAACGACTGATCCTAAAGAAAAAATATCCGATTCCCGTTCTCCTGGCTGGCGGTCAGTCGGTCCGACCCGAAAGTCGGTCGACTTACCGCCTGCGCCACCGCGGCGCCGTCTTTCGGGGCGTAGAGCCGACTGTCGTCCGATCGGCTGTTTCGTGTGACGCGGCGGCGACGAACGGAGAGCAACGGAAGGCGCGAAAGCGATTCGTCCGCTTGCAGCCTGCTGGCCGCGTTCAACGCGGGCCGCTTCGTGCGCACGCTGCGGCCGTTCGTGAAGCCAGGCGGCTACTCCGCAGTCCGCGGGCGATCGTCTCCGCTTTCAACGGTTCGTCCCTCCCTTCTCGTCATTCTTTTGCTCGTTGCAGCCTCGAATTCGATGGAGCTGGAGGGCCACTTCGCGACGAGCCTGGCGGCCGACGGGGCGGTCGGCTTCGTAGACAAACACCAGCACAAGGCCGTCTTCGAGTGCACGACGACCGGCCGGTAGACGCGCCGCTTGAAGCTGCGCGCCGCCAAGCTGCCGCCCGGCTTCGACTTCTGCGTCGTCCACGTGGTCGCCGGCAACTACGAGGAGTGCAGCAGAAGAAACAAGCCGCCATTGAAGCCTTCTTTCTTGCGGAAAAGCTGCTCGCATTCAAGTCGATCATTGGGTTGCGAGTGGTCACTCCTTTCTTTCGCCGACCACAAAGGCGACCCGCTTCTACAAGCGATTTGCGGCGAAAGAAAGGCAAACGAGCGGTTGCAGTGGTTTGAAGGCTATGCAGTTAACAGGAGAATGCAGCGAACTCGAGTTTTTTCCGCCCACATTTGCCCAACAGAAGTGCGCTAATTGAAAGAGCAAAGCAAAACACGAGACGTTCGAGGATTTCGGAAAGGAGAGCGTCAGTTGGAGCACTCGCTCGAGCGCTCACGTTTTCCCAGCGCTTGATTGTTCGTTCCAACCAACAAAACGAAGACCCGCCGCTGACCGCGAGGTCTCGTGCGCAATCAAGGGATTGCAAGGAGGTCAACTCGCTGCTTCCATCCGTTAAACGGCCGTTTTTCTCCACTCGCTCCATTCGATCTGCCGCTCGGTAGCCCTCCGAATGGCGCCCTTCGCTGCTGCTTGCCGCCGCGTTCGTCAGTTCTTTGCGGACGTTCGCGAGCGATTGATTTTGCCCAGCGCCAAGCCCGACGGCTTCCACGTCTTCCACCGCACGTCTGCCGGCTGTCCGTGCGGCGAAAAGCGCTGCACTGCGAGCGGACGCCGAAAAGCGAGTGTTGGTTGCTGCGAAACGATCGACTTCTCGGTTCTGGTGCCGGTAGGACTGCAAAAGAAGGTAACAACGATAAAGTGGGTGTTCAAAAAACGATCAAGGCTTACTTGAGCGTTTTGTTCACTCCGGACGGCCAATTTGCGGTCCAGTTCCTCGACTTTGATCGATTGCTCGTTTACGATATAATGAACGACAAAATGCGGTGGGTATTTAACCCTCTCATCTATTCCTATCGGATTGCAGCATTCTGCGAGCGTCCCCGCACTGCCGGCTTGCGGAAGGCGAGTTGCGCGAGATGACGTGGATCGATCAGATGGAGTTCGTGGACGATCGTCGCTTCTTCTTGCCGCTTTTGCACTTCAAATCCGACGGATCCGGCGACTTCTTGCTGATGCTCGTCGAATTTAACGCGTCTGACGGCTGCTTCACGTACGAAGAACTCCACCGAAGGCCCGGACGAATCTATCCGCTTGCCGCCTTCATCTACGGACTGCCGCGCAACGCCGAAAATGGGCCCACGGTTGTTTACGTGGGTCGCTCGTACGGCTTTCAACGAAACGTATGCCATTTTGTCGCGCAAATCGAAGGCGGCGGCAATTTGAAGCTGGAGCTGCGACACGAGTCCGTCCTCTCCGTGGACGCCTGCTCGTATTTCGTTTTTGATGGCCGAGTGTTCTCGTTTGTGGCCACAAACAGAGACATCGACGGACCCAACGGCTTCAAAATCGACCTGAAGCGAATGGCGGTTGGCGAGTTGGGGGTGCCGAGCGGCTCGTGGGACTTTGAGATGATTCCGTTGGACGAAGTGGAGGAACTCGGGGACGAGGGCGACGCGGTACGAACACCTTCCTTTCTTCTTGAACGCTTTTCAGTACGTTCGGACGTCGAAACGAGTGGGATCGCTGGTGTTCTGCGGCCTGCAATGCAACGAATCGTTGCACAAGCTACTTTGTTTGGATTTGATCACGATGCGGTGGCGGAAACTACCGCCCATCTTTTCGCATCAGATCCTGCGAATCGTGCCGATTGCGGACGAAAACGGCGGCGGCCTGTTGGTTCATTGCGAAAAGGCCATCAGGAACTGGGCGTGGGCTCGTCGAGCGGAAGGCGGACGGGTGTTGAACGCCGGCAGAAATGAGTGGCTTACGCACTCGCTCATTTATCGCCTTGCTTATCAGTGCGTGTTCTGTTTACTCATTTCTTATTACTTCTGCTTTCAGACGTCCTCAACAACTCCGTCACTTATCCTGGTTCTCTGTTCAACGCGCGTTCGAAGCAAAACGGTCGAAAGTGAACGGTTTCTCGTCGTTTGCGCGGTTCGCGGAGCAGCCGGGGTTTAAGCGGATCTTTCCCACGTACGAACAATTGAAGCCGATGCCCACGTACCAGGCGAGTAGCAAGAAGGCGTTCATTTTGGAGATTGTTCTTTAATCGTGCTTTTAGCTCTTCAAATTCCGGTTTCGTCGTCGACAATGAATGACCGGTTTGCCCCGTTTTGATGAGAATTGAAAGTACTGCTGTGCGACAAACGGAAAGAAGAGGCTCGTGTTTTGTTTGTTGAATAAAGTTCTTTCGTTTGCCGTCGAAAGACCCGTTGATCAGTGCATAATCGATCGAGCAACTCGTCGTTCCGCTCGCTCACCTGCACGTGCGGCGCCGATGGGCTGCTGCCCGTCCCGAAAACGGAAGCACCGAAGCAAGTGCCACTTGCCGCCCGCCAACGACGCCAAGTCGCTTTTCGAAAAAGAGAAAGCGGTCCGTCGCCCGAGATCCCGCTGTGAAGTCGCTTCTTCTGTTGGCCGAAACGGAGCATTCGTTGGATCCACACAGCGGACGGAAGCGAACGAGCCGCTGCTTTCCTGCTCGAACCCGTTCGTTCGATCGAACTCGCCGTCGACGCATGAACAACAAATCGTGTATTGCGTGATTTGTGATTGATTGGATTCATTACGGAAGATGTGCAGCAATGCATTTTTTCCTTCGCGAATCTCATGAGAGCATACCGCAATGAAATCAACTGCAAAGTGGTCCAAAAAGGCGCTAGACGGCGCCCAGAGAGTGCGGACAAATCGCGTTCGCACGGGCGTTGTTTTTAAAGGTCACACGTGCAGAACGCGGCGGCGGCGAGCGTCTACGAGCGATCGGTCCAGCGGCCACTCGCTCGTTCGCTCCCGACCGGCAGGGTGCGAAGAACGCGGCCAGCGAGCGGGGGCAGCGGCGTTTTGCGGGCGCTCGTTCGTCGGGCGGCGAGCTTTTTTCGCCTTCCCTCCGTTTTCGCTTGTTTTGCCGTCGATCGGATTCTCGAAAAGGCGATCGGAATTCGTGGGATAAAGACGAGGATTAAAAGTGGATTCGGGATCCTTTGGCGGCTTTATTTCCAACCCGCATCGCCACATAAAACTTCCGTGTTTTCTTCAACTTCGTCCTCCAATCCACTCGAATAATTTCCTCGTTGCAGAGACCTCTAATTCGCGAGCAAATGGTCGGTTCATCGAGAAACGAGTCTACCGATCACTCCGTTCGTTTCAGGGCAATTGCTGGAGTGAACCGACGGCCGTGGATCCGGGCAACGATGCGACCGGGGAGGCGGCGGTGGCCTCCGCGAACGAAACGGCCGCCGGCTCGCTGCTCGCGCCCGCCGCAGGGACGCCGATCGTCCACCAGCCGCTCTCGTCCGTCGAGCAGTCGGCCACCTCCGTCGACTCGCCGGCCGCCTCCGTCCACTCGCCGCTCACCTCCGCCGACCAACCGTCCACGTCGGCCGAACAGCCGCCGCCGCCCGCCGAAACGGCGCCGCGAACGCCGACCGCATCGACGGCGCGCGCCCAGTCGGCGGACAACGTGGACTTCCACGTGACGACGGTGACCACGAAGCCCTTCGACGGGCAGAAGCCGGGCACCAGCGGACTCCTTAAGCGCGTGAGTTCCGGCCAACCTCTTCGCGTCCACTCACTCCTTCTCGGTTTCAGGTGTCCGAGTTCCAGCAGGAGCACTATACGGAGAACTTCGTCCAGTGCGTGCTCGACGGCGGGCTGGGCGCCGAGAAGAAGGGCGCCGTCCTCGTCGTGGGCGGCGACGGGCGCTTCCTCTGCCCGCAGGTCGTCAACGTGTGCATCAAGATCGCCGCCGCCAACGGGGTGAGTTCCGTGGTCCAGTGGGAGTTGCGGGGGAATCGGCTGGAGATCGACAGGGATCTTCCGGTTATTCCTCTCGGGTTCTATCCTCCGAACTAACAGCCTTCCGCTTCCCTCCATCCACTCCTCGCTCTCCTCCATCCGCTCATCCCTTTCGTTCAGCTCCGCAAGCTGATCGTGGCGAAGGACGGGCTGCTGAGCACGCCGGCGCTCTCCCGCCTCATTCGTTCGAAGAAATACAACGACGGGCAGAAGATCCACGGCGGCATCATCCTGACGGCGTCGCACAATCCGGGCGGCCCGAAGAACGATTTCGGCATCAAATTCAACTGCGAGAACGGCGGTCCGGCGCCCGACGCGGTGAGTTTCCCTTCTTTTCGTTAATTTCCACCCACTCCGTCGTTTGCAGGTGACCACGAAGATCTTCGAGCTCTCGAAGACCATCAAAGAGTACCGCATTTGCCACGAGGTTCGTCCTCGCTCTGCTCACTCACATCTTCCCCGTTTGCAGCTGAACATCGACTTCGGGCAGATCGGAACGACCACGGTCGGCATCAACAACGTCGGCCAGTTCACCGTCCAGGTGATCGACGGCATCGACCCGTACGTCGAGTACATGGAGGAGATCTTCGACTTCATGGAGGTGAGCACCCGCACGATCAATCCTTTCATTCCTCCCCTTGTTGCAGATCAAACGCTTCCTCGCGGGCGACTTCACGGACGGCCGCCCGTTCAAGGTGCTCGCGGACTCGATGCACGGCGTCACCGGGCCGTACGTCTCGACGATCCTCGTCGACAAGCTCGGCCTCGACGCGTCCGCCTGCTTGCGCACGGCGCCCAAACCCGACTTCGGCGGCGGCCATCCCGACCCGAACCTCACGTACGCGAAGGACCTCGTCGATCAGCTGGCGCGCGGCGAGCACGACTTCGGCGTGGCGTTCGACGGCGATGGGGTGCGTTCTCCCCTCGATCCATCCGTTTCATCGCTTGCTTTAGGACCGGAACATGATCCTCGGCAAGAACGGCTTCTTCGTGACGCCGAGCGACTCGCTGGCGGTGATCGGCGCCAACCTGGAGTGCATTCCGTACTTCCGACAGAACGGAATTCACGGCAAGTCCCCTCATTCGTTCCTTCTCTTGATGCCCTCGACTTCAGGCTTCGCCCGCTCGATGCCCACGGCGGCGGCGATCGACCTCGTGGCGCGCGCCCAAGGGCTGCCGTGCTACGAGGTGCCCACCGGCTGGAAGTACTTCGGCAACCTGATGGACGCCGGCAAGCTCTCGCTGTGCGGCGAGGAGTCGTTCGGGACGGGCAGCGACCACATTCGGTCGGTTTCCTCCATCGTTTCGTCTCATTCATCCCGCGGATTGCAGCGAGAAGGACGGCGTGTGGGCGTTCCTCGCGTGGCTGCAAATCCTCGCCCACCGCCGCTCCACTGTGGTCGACCTCATTCGCGCCCACTGGCGAACCTTCGGGCGCAACGTGTTCACGCGCTACGACTACTACTTCGCGGCCCACGAGCTCTTTAACGTCGGCAAAATGATGTGAGTTCGCAAAGCGAGAAGCTCACCTGTTTGTCCTTCGCTCGTTTAAGGACCCATCTGGCTGGTGTTGTGCCGGTCGGAAAGGAAGTGGCCGTTGGGAACGAGGTCTTCAAGATCATCAAGGCGGACAACTTCGAGTACACGGACCCCACCGACGCGACGACGGAGAACCCCGCCGTCCGATTCGACTTCGGTGGCGGCGCCCGGATCGCTTTCGTTCGGCTGAACGAAGTCGGCAGCGCCGGCGTCACGATTCGCATCTACGTGGAGAACTTCGTCAATAGCGACGACCCGGAGCTGGAGACGCCCGCTCAGGTTCGTTCCTCCGTAGCCGAGTGGATTCACGCGCCGAATTGCAGGACATCCTCCGGCCGTTGATCCTCGTCGCGCTGCAGATCTGCAAGCTGGAGCAGTTCACCGGCCGCACCTTGCCCACCGTCATCACCTGAATCCCCCGAATTCCACTCGAAATTCCAGTCAGTCCTCTCCGTTCGAAAGCAACCCACTTCCTCCTCCGCCCCTCTTGTTCAATTCTCTTGTGTGATCATTAGGTCCTCCCACTTCTCCCGACTGTTCGCATGTTTGTTTAGGATTGTCCGCTACGTAGTGCTAACGCAAATAAACTCGATTCTTTCCACCACGTTGATCATTCGTCCAAAAAATCTTGCAAGAGTGAAAAAAATCGCTCGTTTAGAGCGGTTTTTCCAACGAACCATCCATTTTGTCATCGCGAGCGTTCGTTTGAGCACGAGCCGCAAAACGACAGTCGAATGAAATCGAGCGATCAGTCCGTAACTTACCGCCTCTGCGACCGCCTCCAGTCGCCGTTTATTTTCGAACACTTCTGCTTCCAACTGTTGGATTTGCGCTTGCGATTCTTGTCGAATGAGAGCCGCAGGAGCGCGCGTTTCGACGAGTTGCTTCGAAAGCCAACGGTGAAAATAAATCAAGGAATGCACAGGATCCATTTCCCCGTTGCTTTCTCCCGCGGTGCCTTCCAGAGAGGACGCTTCAAATCCAGCGCGCACTTGATCGCCGGCAAAGTACGCGGCGAATTCACTCATTTTTCGCCGCATTTGCTCATTTCTCGCCGAATTCCCTTGTAACACGAGAAGAAATCGTCGAAGTGAGCAAATACAATACAGAACACATCCTCGCGATCGTTTCAGTCGAATAAACGAAGAGAAGAAACGCGAATGACAACTTTGTGCTGCGTAGAAGAGGAAGACGAGCAGGCAAGCGGTTGGAAGGAATGCCGACCGATTGGCGGGTGTACCGCCATCCCCTGCAAGTGAACGGATCGACTGGCGGAAGAACTGAAAAAAACGACTGGATAGGAGGTCGCGTGGGTCGGCTGCTTTTCGAGCGGCAGAGTGCAATCGACGACGTGCATTGAGTGCGAAGCAACACGGCAAGGGCGATCGTGTTCGAGCAGACGGAGAAAGCACCAAATTCCTTTGCTCGGGACAACAACACGTTTACTTCATCATTCGTGTGCACGTGTTCAAATAAAAAGTAAACAAGCGTTGACAAACTCGCTGCTAATTCCCCGATCAAACCAATCGTGCATCTCCTCTCAGACACCTCGGCATCAACTGTTTACCACGTCAATAGCAACAACAAACGAGCTGGTCACGCGAAGTGCACTAATGCCGTGATTTTTTTGTAAGTGTCATGCTCGCCAGAGAGCAACAATTGGATCGGCTCGCTCAGGAACAGGCGGCCCCTCCCGCCGCTCCGTTCGGCAAATTCCAGCGCGTGAGCGGCCAGCTCGCTATCTTCGTGGCCCGCGGCCAAAACGAGAAGGTGGGCGACGCTTTCCACCGAAATCTCCGCCTTCAACACACGTTTGCAGTCGGCCTGAACAAACAAAAAATGACTGCAATGCATGAAAGAACTCCCGACCAACGAGGCGACCTGAAAGTGACCCGCAAGACGACCACCCAGGCCGCCACTCACGCCCTGTTCGCTCGGAAGATGTCCGCGCACGCAACGCGACAAACCGCTCCGCTTTCCCATGATTCAAATGAGTTCTCCCCGCTGGTCTTCCGCTCGTTCATCCCTCCACCTTGCAGGAGGAAGTGGGACCAGCGTTGGAGTCGATTCGACTGAACGAGTGCGTCGTGAGGCCGCTGGATCTTCCGGGAATTCGCTCTTCGAAGGGCGCCGCCTGCGCAACGAGAGTGCGCGACAAGCGAGCGGAACAGCCGGCAACAGAAGCCACCCACTCGTCTAATCGATTCGTGAACGGACATTGTTGTCTCAATCGTTTGAATATGAGTTCTGCTTGAACACGACGGAAAGAAAAGAGAGAGTATGAGAAGCACGAGTGCAGCAACCGACTCGCCCCGCTCATTCCACTTACTCATTTCATACACTCGCCGGTCGTCTCCTCCCCACACCCAACTGCCCGCTCTCGACCGCCCACTCGTCCACTCAATGCGGCAACTGCTCGCGACGATCCACGCGATGCACTGGATTGAGTGCGTGAGTTCGCGCCCCTCCCTTCCGTCTACTCGCTTTCGATGCAGCTACTGTTGGGGACGTCCCTCCACGTGCTGGTGCCGTTGGCCGCCGACGAGCCGGTGCTGGACTACGCGGCGGCCCACCCGGAGCTCTTCGGACGGCGCTGGGGCCGCCTGTCCGCCTGCCAGCTGGCGGCCGCCGGCGACGCGAACGTGAGCGTCGAGGCGGCGACCGTCGGGGCGGCCGAGCGGTGCGGCGGGCGGGCGTTCGGCTGCGCCTTTCTTGCGGCGGCCGGCGCGCCTCTCCGCCGCCGTCGACTTCGCGCTGCTCGCCGCCACGTTCGTCGTCCCGCACTCGCTCGGCCTGATCGTCGTCTCGTATGTCGGCCGCCCGCAGCTCTTCTTCCTCATCGTGAGTCCCCCGCCTTTTTGCTCGCTCAGCGGCCGTCGTTCAGTTCACGCCCCTTATCGCCTTCTGCCTCCACTTCCTCGCCATGAGCTGGAAACTCGCGTACATCGAGGAGGACCGCCGGCGGCGGCGACTTCCGCATTGAATGGGGAATAAACTCGGTCGATCAAGGCGGCAGTTGTATTGTGTTGTGTTGTTGGTCTGGCTGCAAGTTGCCGTCGCAAATTCGCGGGACGACATAAAACACCAGCACGTTCTTTCGCTTTTTTCGTCTTCCGGCTGCTCGTCGATGTCGATCGGCTCCCTAGTTTGTTGGGTTCAGTCGTTCATGTCTGATGCCACCACTCATTCTTGTGTAGTCGACGCGTTCACTTCGTAACAAAACAAGCAGAAAAACGAAAGCAATCAGACATCCGTGGAAGCAACGAGAGGACGAGCAGGAACGGCGGCTCGTTCTTCGAGCGGGATCGAACGAACAGCCGGCCGTCGAACACTCGGCGGGCGATTCGCTTGGCCGTGAGTCAGAATCCGCGAGTAGAAGATCCAATTGCCGGCACTATTGAGCATTAGAGCAAGTCTGAAAAAACAGCAACAATTATTTTCCCGCGTTTTGTGAGTACGGTATAAATTCTCGGATAGCTAGAAACCAATCGGATGTTCGATCGAATTGCCGGAAGTCGTGGAGTACAGACAAAATCGACAGGCCATTGAACCAAATGGGAAGTGAGCAAATCAAATGAAAGATGACGACTTGTAGGGACGACCGAAGAGCCATACGCGAGTGGTACGTATCGAATCTTTCTGTAGTCAAAAGCTTTTTGCCTTTCTGCAACCGTTGCTCACCGTTGTTTTTACGTAATTCTCGAATGACGAAGAAGTAACACAGGAATACGACGAACGCAAGCAACACGTAAGTCAAAAAGTGCACCTATAAATACAACAATTGCCTGTGCTTTTTGCAGAAGTACAGACATGTGTAACCAAAACAAAGCTCGTGGCGGGCGGCAACGACACGCAGGCAGTGAATAGCGGATATTCCGTTCCGTTTTTTACTTCAATATAACCGATCGGTTCAGCCCCCATAATCAAGGGAGAAATAAGAAGTGCCAAAAGCAGAAAAGAAGCTGCAACGACGCCAACGACGTGGACAAATTGTTTCGGACGAAATCTAAAAATGCGTGAAAAAATTTCCGTTTGCTAACGGCTCACCGGCAGCAGCCAGTATCGAAGGGACGACAAACAACTATGTAACGCTCAAAGCTCATGATAGCGACGAGTGCAAGCGAGGCTTGCTGGTTAACCAATGAAACGAGAAAATACAATTTGCATCCAAACCATCCGAAAACCCAATCTTTTAACCAATGAGAAACACACGTAACCGGAATGGTCGCCAAAAACTACAAGCAGAAATTGGCGATTGAACACACCTCTTTGTTCTGCTTACCGTGAGGTCCGTTAGACACAGAACTAACAACCACCGACAGAATGAGCGAAGAATCTCGTTCGTGGGCTTACTCGGACGATAGAGGACACGAAATAGACGGTACAAGAGCCAGAGATTGCCCGATGTGCCAAAGAGGAATAGAAGGAAACATAGCGCTATTATCTTCCCGAAATCGATCATTGCGAATGCCCGAGGACAGTTAGCAAGGCAAGAATAGACAAATCTTTAGTGGTTTCTCTATCCGCCGTCCATTAGATGATAACTAATGATTTTATTGTGTGCTGACCGCGAGTTAAGACCGCTTAACGGAAATTACGTGGGGGTGGAGCTACTGAAAATAAAAAAAAGCCAATTTCGTTCTGCCCGTCCCTCTTCCGGGAAAGAGCAACGGGTTCATTAGAGACGTCAACGGCGGAACGCCCGAAAGTGAGCGGGTGGATGTACTTTGAAGCCGCTCGGCAAATAAACAACTCGCTAAATGGCCTTAAAAGAAGCTAATGAACACTGACAGTCGGTTAATTAAACCGAGCCGCTCCTCGAATGCACTTTGCGGCCGCTGGAACGTCAGGGGTCGCTCGAAACTCGACACTTCGCTTCTCGTTACGCCCTCTTATTCGAACGTTCATTTATTTGAACCCTGTAAAGCCGCGTAATGAGCTCGATGAGTAATCTACGACTTCATTTGCTCAGCCACGGCGCACGCGCCTTCCACTCGTGGGTGGGCTCGGCGTCCATTTGTTTTGCGGTCCGCCGCAAAAAAAACAGCTGCCGTCGAAACATTTATTTTCCTCTTCACGGTCCCTCATTTCTTCCTTCCGTTGTTCCATCACAAACGAGAAGACGCGATCCAGAAGCCATCTTTCCAGTCAATTGGACGGCCGTTTGCGTTCGATGCGAGCACCACGTGAACACGCAGTTGGTAGAATGAAAGCCGAGCAAGCATTCATGCTCGACCGTCAGCGATGAACCCACAAAAAGAAGATTGTAAAAGACAAAATGTTCATGTTTGAAGTGGGAGCAGAAGCCTGAAGGTCGGTCGTCCAACCGCCTGCGCCACCGCGGCGCCGTCTATCGCAGCTCAACGCCGACTGTCATTCGGCCGGGCGGGTCGTTCGAAGTGGCGGCGACGATGGGAGAGCGGTGAACCGGCTCGAGTGTCCATCGTTTGGGCGTCCAGTCTTGAACAAACAAATGAAGAGAATTGTCCCGCTTCCGCTTTGTTCCGAAATCAACGGGCCAAAAGGAGTGAGCGACTTCTCTGCGACCGGGTTCGGATGACCGCGAGCAAGAAGTGGTGGACCGCTCATTCACGCCGTTTGTCAGCCCAAGCAAACAAGCAATGATCTCATCGAACGAGTGTAGAATAAAAGCGGTAGTGAGGCTTCTGGTGGAGGAGTAACGTCTGCAGTTTGCACGTGTTTATTGAGGCAAGAAACGAAAGCATTGAGTACAGTGAGGATTCGATGGATGAGGGGGCAATAGATTGGATAAAACAAAACAACCAAACACATCAATAGCGGTCTCATGCCGGCTACCAGCGGCGCGACTTTCGCTCCGACTTGCGCTCCAATTTGCACGTTCGAACGAACGCCTGCAGCTCGCGCAGAGTGCTCTCTTTCAGCTTCTCGAAGTCGACTTCAATCTCTTGCGAGTTGGGGCCGCCGAGGTTCTCTCGACTGGTGATGATGTAGATCACCTCGCTCAGCTGTACGTTCGACAGTTGGTTGATCGAGTGGGAGAGCGCCCGCTTCTGCTCGTAGGTGAAGCGGATCTCTTTGGAGGCGTGCTCGTGGTCCCGTGCGTTCTTGCACGCGTCGCACATGCGGAAGTCCTGCAAAGAGACAAATGAATAGAGCCGAGAGCAAGAAGTTGGAAACGGTTGAGCGGAAGTGCGATGGTTAGAAGACCGCTACCATCAAGTGAAAATTAGAGTGAACCGATCTTCACCGGACTTTCCTCACCAGCCGCCCCCACCCTCAAAAAAAACGAACGTACCTCGCAAATCGTGCATTTCCACACAAACTCTTCGACTGCACAGTTTTTGTACGGCTTTTTCGGTGGCTGGTAGTAGGGCTGCTGAAATTCACGTACGATCATTTGATCAATTAATCATGAATTCTTGCCGCAGCCTTCTCTTTTTTGTGTCGCCTGCGCTGCACACCACTCGCTTGCCCTCCCGCTTGGTGCCCGAACGGAGAGGCGGCTTCGTCGAACGAAGTGTCCGACTCCAGCACGCGCTTGAGCTCTTTCTGCAATGGGATGATTGAGGAGACGAGGATTGGAGGGAACTCACCATCAAAGCGGCCTTCTCAACCAGCCGTCCATTTCGTCGTCGCAAGCGTTCGTTCTGAACACGAGTCGACGGTCGGATCAAACGGTCAACGCGGCAACTCACCGCTTCCTCGGCCGCCGTCAACCGCCGCTCCTTTTCGGCCACTTCCGCTTCCAACTGCCGAATGCGCGCCTCGAGTTCTTGACGAGGGGGCGCGTCACAAACCGGAGGTTCATCGGGTTGCTTCGGGAGCCAACGGTAGACCTCGATCGAGTCATTCGACGAATCCAGCTCGCCTTCCACTCCTCCTTTGCCTTCTGGCGTGTTCTGTTGGAGCGAGAGCGCCTGCAATTGAGCGCGCACTTGGTCGCCGGCGAGGTACGCGGCGAATTCGTTCATTTCCGCTGGAATACGAGGAGAAATTGGTCGCAGTGAGCGGATTCGCGCGATCGTTTCACCCGAACAAAGGAAAAAAGACGAGAACGTCCGTACAGGGTGTCCCAGAATGGAAAATAACCGGTCAAACGCGCGGGCGGTGTCGGCCGCGACTCGCGCCTGTCTGGCGCAAATGAGCGAGCTGATTTTGGTCTTTCCTGTCCGTTTTAACGCTTGTCGGACGCCCAAATCGCACAAATCTTGGCAAGCAACAAGCTGCATCGAATCCGCAATTGTTGATTGACCGACTCGGTTAAATTCCGATCAATTCGACAAGTTTTAACGGTTTTACGCGTGAAACTCCGTTTTTCAGCGTAAAACCGCGCTTCACGATCGGTTATGCAGCTGCGCGACTGTTCCAGTTGTTGGTTGCTGATGGTTGGTTCACGACTGGTCAAAGCAGCCCAAAATCTCGATTTCAACGAGTTCTTGATCCAAAAGCAGCCGAAAAGCGAGCAAATGAGCTCGCTCATTTCCGCCAGACAGGCGCGAGTCGCGCCCGACACCGCCCGCGCGTTTGACCGGTTATTTTCCATTCTGGGACACCCTGTAGAACAGGAGGACGAGCGGTCAGATGGAAAGCCGGCCGATCGAGAGGTGCCCGACCGCCGCGTGTTCCTCCGAGCGGACCGACTGGGCGGACGAAAGCGGGTGGGCAGGACGCCACGTGGGTTGCTCTTTCCCGCTCGCGATCGGTCGGCAAGGCGGCATCGGCGGCGCCCGATTGACCGCGGGGCATTCCAACATCACCGCCCATGTGCCGCCCGGCGGAGTGATCAACACGAGCATTTCCTTATTGAGACAAAGTGGTTTTTTCGTTGATATTTGCTCCTTTGACATGCAGGGCCCAAATCCGTCGCCGTCTAAACTCGCCGTTCTCGTTCGATCAAAAACTCGTGGCGCGTCGACCAAAACGCCGCATTTTGGTGTTCCGTACGTCAGAACTTAGTCGACGCTCTAATTTTAAGCGGCACAAGGCAGAGAGTGTAGTGGTGATTAGAAAGGAAGGAATTACCTAGACGTCTCCTGCTTTGATTACAACGAAACCAACCAGACAAACGAAAAGCCCGCGGCGGAAACTTGCGGCCGTCTTGCGCAATCGAACGAACGTCTGCAGCTCGCCTAGAAAGCATGGCCTCAACGGTCTCGACTCGTTCGATGGGCGAACCGATCAACGGAACTTCCGGTTTTGATTGCTGAAGATCGATGCGACGAAGCGATTGGACCACAAACCGTCTCAAAATTGCCGCTTGCTTTCCGCGATTGAGCAACAAGAGAGCGAGGGGAAACGAACCGGCGAGCGCGCGCACGGCCCGCCCACCTGCAGCTTAAGCCCCTGCGCTTCCGCCCCCGAACAACGAGTTCTCGTAGCCGAGTGGTTGCGGGCGATGGGTCGCTGGTTCGACTCCGGGTCTCGTCAAGTTGCTAAGCTGATAAAGTTTAAATTGGCATGTGTTTGGGGTTCACATCTTCTCGGGCAACCGGTACGTATCCCCTTCAGCTTAGCAGCATCAGATCTACTAAACAGCTTCATCGCGCCTGGTCGGCTGCCTGGGCAAGGCACTCTAAGGGTTCTTTTTGGTTCACGTTTGTTTTCTCGCTCGTCGAGAGGACGCGAATGGTCGCCTTTTTGGGGCGTTTGCCGCTCACTGCGGTCTGTTCGGTGCGCTGAGTCACTGGATGGCGCGTTCATCGATCGAAGTGCACCTTGTTCGGTTGCCTCTCATTTGACGTTGCTGCCGAGCGGCCGCCGAAAACGGTCGTAAAGAAGGCGGCCAAACAGGCGAGCCCCTCCGGTGGCCGGCGGGAGTTGCGGACGGTTTGTGGGCGACGGCTGCCGGCCCGGACGAGAAAACTGACTTCTTTTTCTCCGACCGAACCAGGCGTTTCTCTTCTCTCAGACACCTTGGAATCAGCTGTTTATTTACATTAAAGGAAACAACAAAGAGCCGGTCACTCGTCCCGCATCAAGGCCACAACCTTCTTGTACGTCTCGTGCTCGTCGGGCATCAGCGATTGGATCGGCTCGCTGAGAAACAGGCGGCACGTTCCGCCGTTCCGCTCGGCGAACTCCAACACGTGGGCGGCGAGTTCGCGATCGTCATTTTAAACAGCGAGGACGAGGAGGTCGGCGGCGTTCTCCGCCGTGACGCCCGCCTTTAGCACGCGGCGGCACTCGTCCTAGACACGAGGATTGATTGAGGGAGGGAGTGGAGGGAACTCACGACCAAATCGGCGACCTGAAAGCAAGCAGCCGCCGCGTACACCTCCCGCGCGTCCGCCTCCAACTCGTCCAGTCGGCCGCGGTACGCGAATTCCAGCAGTCGCTCGACGACCTCCGCCCGAACGCCCTCCAGCGAGAACTCGCTCTTCTGCGGACAAGCAAGGAACATGGCGGCAAAGAAGGCGCTCTTCAGGGCGAGCACGTTCCGGTGGGCCTGCAAACGACGAGTTGGGATTTGAGGGTGATTGGGAGGGGGCTGGCGGTGGTGAACGATGCTTCTTTTTAGCGTCTTTCCATCTGTCGGTTCCAGACCCGAACGGCAGCCAATCACAAAGGAATCCAACTTCTCATCCAAATACTTGTTTGATCCCCCGTTGGAAAGACAGCTGGAACCCACCCACCCACTCCTCACCGCCCCTCTCGACACTCTGCTCACCCGAATCTCCTCCCCGCCGACGAGCAACCGACAGTCCGTCAAGTGGCTCCATTTGCGCATCGTCCACAGCTCTGCCCACTCGTCCGCCTGCCGCTTGTAAGCGGCGAGCAGCGCGTCGTTCCGCTGCTTCAGCTCATCTTTCTGTAAACAACCTTCGATTCTAATGAGCGACAAGTGAACTCACCTCTCGCTCAACTTCGGTCAGTTTCTTCTCCAGGGCGCCCACTTCTCCGCACTTCGTCGTAAACTGTTGAATGAGCGAGGAGCAGTGCTTCTTGAGAGTGGTGCACTCGTCTTCCTTTGCCAAGAGCTTCAATTTCAGTTCTTTGATCTGAAAGAAATAAGACAGTTGGTAGAAAGTCAGTGAATGGAGGTCGGACCTTGTGCTGGAGCTGCTCATCAGCGGGTCGTTCCACCGGTTGCTCGACAGGCAGCACCTGGGGCTTCTTGGGAGCGCTGCGCACACGCGTCTGTTGGCCCGGCAGACTCCAGTGCAGCTTCTCCAACTGAAACGAATGGGTTGATCGAAGTGAAAGCGGAATGTGGGACGAACCCGCCAGTGGAGGACCTTCAGGCGCCGTTCGCGCACCACCTCCTCGCATCTCCGCTGCTCTTCGGCTCGCTCCTCTTCGCTCATCTCCTCCGGTTCTTCGACCTTCTCCCGCTCTTGGAGGTTCAGGGCGGAGACCTTGGCGAGCAGCAACTCCTGCGCCTCCCATTTGAGTCGCTGAAACGGCGAGTGATCGACGGTGCGCTCACTCACAGCGTCCGTCTTCTTGTCGTCGTCCACTTGCTGACCAAACCCGAAGCCGATGATTTCTTCCAGAGGGTTCCGCTCGTCTCGTTGCTCCTCATCCTTCTGCTCGCCCGCCTCTTTGGCCTGCCGGTTCGGCTGGTCCGCCACTTTGTCCTTCAGCTCCTTCGATTGCGCGGGTCGCTTCGATGCCGTTTTATGATCGTCGGCCTGCTGCTGGAAGAAACGGAACAATTCACTAAACGAACCCCAGAAACTCACCTCGCTGTCGCCTGCATCCACTCGCTTCTCCTGAACGGACGCCGCTTTCGACTTCGCTTCCTCGACCTTCCCTTTGAGCTCGCCGACCAGAGAGCGCAGTTCGTTACCGGCGATGTCCGCGGCGGCGGTGGCGAGTTTCTCGTTTGTTTCTTTCGACTGAAAGAAAAGGCGGTAGCAAGTGGGAGTGTGGAGAAACGAACCTCTTTGTCGATCGAAAAGCTGGAGAACGCTTCGCGGAGTTGCGCCCAGTGTTCCGCCTTATTCCGCTGCTTTTCGCTCAATGTGTGGCAACCCTCCAGTTTGTATTTCTTTTTGAGTTCTTCCGCTGCTGCCTGCCGGTTGGCCGTTAGTTCTTTTAACATCTACAACAGCAAAAGATGAAGAAGAACCTAATGGAAGAAGCGGACCTCCGGCGGGAAGCTCAAGAGTTCTTTCCGAAGATCCGCCACGCACCCGGCGCACTCCTCGTTGAGCCAAACCTTCCCGCAGACGCGGACGGCGTTGGCGGCTTCCCAGAAGACGTACTTCATCCCGAATTCAACGTGGTTTCCTGCAATTCAAAGAACAGTGAAAGGGTGAGAGAGTGGACGTTGGCTGGAGTTCGCTCTCGACAACCGCTTGACTGCAGATGATGGTGAGCAAAGGTTACAGATTCAAGCAATTTTCGATCTTGCTGTGGTTGGACTCACAGTCATTCCTTTACGGATTCCCCTACCTCACCATCCCAACTCGAAAAAAACTCACGTGATTCGATGGTCTTCTCGTCGGCGTCCTCGGTCCCGATCCAGCCCCTCAATCCCTTCGGATCGCCTTCGACCACAAGCGAGAGGTTCCGCGAGCCGCACTCCGACAATTCGGACGCCTCGAGGCGGCAGTTCGTGCCCGTGCGGAAGGCGAGCAAGCATTCCGACGGGAGATCCCGCTCGCATTGGACGGAGAGGAGAGCGGCGTGCGGGCAGGGCTCCTGCATTTTGGTGAAGCGAGGAGGGGGCATCGACGGGTGAGCGGGAGTGTTGGATGGGCGAAAATGGGGAATGCGGTTGATTGTGAGCGACTGGCGAGGAGTGGTGGCTTGATACCGCCTGATGCTCGCCCGCTCGAAGTGAGGGATCGACCGAATGACGAACGAAAACGAAAGCGTGGTAAGAGAGCACAGAGCGTCGCGCGGGTGCCCCTCCCGCGCTTTCCCAATCGGCAGAGCGCAATCGACGGCGGCGGCGTCCATTGACCGCGGGGCAGTCCAACGCCGCCACCCATGTGCCGGCAAGCGAACTGACCGCTCGGCTGGCCTTTCGACCCAACGAACACTCCAAAGATTGGAGCAGTCGGGGAGGGACGAACAAGCCAATTTTGAACGACGATTCCGACCAGCTCAATTCGAAGTACTCGGTCGTTCAACGCTCTAATTTATTCGCAGAAGACAAAAACGAGTATAAGGACATGAATCGAGTGGAACAATCAATCAGCGCTTGCTCACTCGAAGTCTTTGATTTCTGACGAGAAGAGGGAGAGAGCGTCAGCTCCATCTCCTTGGGCAACTCCTCTCAACGAGCTGGACCCATCGCTTGCTCCAACACCTGCAGCTTGTTCTTGAGCTGCTCGTTCTAAACTCTCCTCATCAATTATTGCGACCTTCAACGACCAACAGGGGCCGGTGGTGGCTCAGCTGGTAGGCGGTCGGACTTCCCGTCGGGTTGGCGCCGCTTGCTGGTTCGAATCCCACCGCGCCCCACTCGCCCACGCGGCTCGGCGACCGCAAGCTTCGGCTGGGTGTAGTAGCCAATCTCGCAACCGCTCCGGCAGTTGCTCCACCGCGGAAACCCGCTGAGTGTGGACTAAATTTGCTCCAAAAAAAAAATTTGCTCCAAATTTGCTCAACGACCAACGGAAAAACCCAACTGTTCGACGATCGCCGCCGCTTTTCGCTTCTCGTCGACCACGCGCTCCTCCAACCGCTGGACGACGAGTTGGGCGTCCGCTTGCTGGGCGACTTGGCGGAGCTTCAGTTACGTGAGCTGAACGAACGAACGAAGGAAAGAGGGGGCAGAAGTGAGAAGAGCGAACCTCTTTGCAGAGCGCCTTTTTGCTCTCCTTCTTGATCGCTTTCCACGTCGTTTCGACGGCTTTCTGGACGACCAGCAGTCGGATCGGAGCCTCGTCTGTCACTCTTTCGTCGTCTCCCTCGTCTCCGACTGCTCCGCCTGCTGCCGTCTTCTGCTTGGCGTTCTCTACCGCACGCTTCAATTCGCAGGCGGCACACTGCTCGACGAACACGCGGCAGCGAATGCGGCGACAGAAAAACGGCATCCGCATTGCGTAGTTCGTGTTGAACTGAACGTTCAGGCCTGCAATCAACCCAGTGAAAGGCGCAGGATCGGATGGTGGTTGGTGACCAGAACAGGATGAGAACTCGCTTGTTTCTTATGTTCAATCCCCTTTACCACGTGCACAAGTCCAAGAAGACTGCCGAAAGATGATCCAACAACCGATTGCTGTCGATTTCTGCTGTTCCACTCTTCCCCAACCTGAAGAGAACTCACGTGCTTCCAGCACCTCCCCGTCGACGCCTTCGGTCCAAATTGCGCCTTTCAGTCCGTCTGTTTTGCCGTCGATCGTGGTCGCCGCGTTCGCGAAACGAAAATCGAACGGCGAGACGACGAGGCCGCTCGTGGCCGCCGGGCGGAAAGCGAGCGGCCGCTTCGAGCTCTCCTGATCGCTTTCGCTGCACTCGACGGTGTGGACGGAGGACAGAAGGTCGGAATGGGCGCACTTCTTCATTACGGCGAGTGGAAGGTGGGCATCAAAAAGAGTGCGTTGGGAACAGCTGCTGGCCGTTGACCAATCGGTCAGAGTCAAAGATGAGCAGCGAGACGGTGTGAACAACCTCGCTTAGCGTACTGCTCTTGCTCGTTGTATGACGGAACGAACGGAACGAATGGCGACGGCAAGGGGCAGAAGTAAGCGGCGAGTGGTGAGCGAAGTGCCCGCTTGATCTTCCGCTTCCCGCGTTTCCAAGCAGCAGAGCGCCTGATTGACTGCGGGGCATTTCAACGTAATCGGCCGTGTGCGAGCAGACAAAGAAAGCACCAACTTCTTTGCTCAATTCCTTCTCGTCTGTCGACGGTGCTGGTCGTTTCAAACGCTAAAAAGCTGTGAATGTTTCTTTTGACTGCTTGTTCATCCGCCATTAGCGCACGAAACAAAACGTTGGCCTGGTTGGCGTTCAGTCGATTCCCCGGACCCGAAAGTCAGTCGACCTACCGCCTGCGTCACCGTGGCGCCGTCCGTTGGGGCTTCGAACCGCCCAGCGTCTCTCTGCGGAACACCGGCAGACGGAAAAGCGGGCGGTCGGCAGCAAGAAAAATAACGTCTGATTGCCCGACAGCTTCTTCACCGTCGTTTCAAACGAGTGAGCGATCGGGACAGCAGAAACCAGTGGACTGATCGGCGTTTGCTTCCAGACATTTCGGGGTCAATGGGCGCGCGCATTCGACCGTCAACTACGGTTTCTTCGGTTCCGCGCAAAACAAACTGCCGACCAAAAGTAAACTCGCAAAAGCAAACAATTTATTCGCTTCAAATAAGCCAACAAGCAACCACTCAACAGTTTATTCACAACTACAAAGCAAGAACAAGCGGACACACGAGTGGGTCACACGGACCGCATCAAAGCCACAATCTTCTCGTACGTCTCGTGCTCGTCGGGCAGCAGCGATTGGATCGACTCGCTGAGGAACAAGCGGCACGTCTCGCCGCTCCGCTCGGCAAACTTCAGCACGTGGGCAGCCAGCTGGAAGTCGTCGTGACGGGCGGCGAGGACGAGAAGGTCGGCGACGTTCTCCTTCGTGATTCCCGCCTGCAGCACTCGGCGGCACTCGTCCTGAACACGAGGATTGAGTGGAAGGAGTGAAGAGAACTCACGATCAATCCGGGGAAGCCAAAGCGATGAGCAAGGACGTACAACTCTCGAGCGTCCGCCTCCAATCCGTCGAGCTCTCCGCGGTACACGAATTCGACCGCTCGTTTCAGGACGCGCCGGAATGCCGGCGAGCGAGAACTCCGTTTTGTGCGGATTCGCGCGGAACACGGCGGCAAAGAAGGCCGAGTGGCGGGCGAGGACGAGCTTGTGCGCCTGCAAGTCGAGAAGTTGAAGGGTGGAATGATCTCCGGCTGCTCACTCGGATCTCCTCGCCGTCGACCAGCAACCGGCAGTCCATGTACCGGCCGGCTTGTTGCGTCGCCCACAGGAACCAGCGGTCGGCTTCGACAAAGGAGACAAGCGGGAAGTGCTGCGCTCGCTCGTTCCCTTCGACGTAGTGGAAAGCTTTGAAGCGGCGGTTCGTGTCCGCACCAAACGAAAGCGGCAGCTGTTCGCTCCGTCCACTGCCGTCTTCGTAGGCGGCCCAATAGGCGGAAAGAAGATCCTGGTGCTGACAGAACGGCATCTTCGGTCGAAATGGAGAACGGGGAGGCAAGAAAGAAGTAATTGAGGGAAGGTGGAGGATGGGCGGCAGGTGGTCGGAATGAGCGGACGGCTGGAGCAAACGGACTAATCGAGCGCTCAAATGCGGCAGCAAGGAGGTCGCTCGGGCCAACCGGTGGGCGTTCCCACGGATCGACGGAACGCAATCGCCGCCTCTTGCGGGAGTTCTCAAGCCGGCGTCATGCGAGCGGAAGGTGAGTGACCTTCGCTCTCTGCTGCTTTGCGAGCGCTCCGCCTCATCTCAAATGAACGGCCTTCTGCGTTGAAGGTGGGGGATGTCCAATCGAAAAGAGACACCTGCCCCCATAAAGCAACCGATTTTCTTCGGCCAAACAATCGGGTGCTTCGCTCACGCCTCAAACTCGTTTGCTTGATCGATGGCTCACTGCTACGGACAAGCGAAGACAGCGAGTTTATTCGGAAACGAACGGCTGACAACGGACTCATTTGAGGAACTCCAAAATCTTCTCGTACGTGTTCTTCTCGCCGTACTTGAGCAGATGGATCGTCTCGGACAAGAGAGGTCGCGCCTTTCCGCCGTGCGCGTCGGCTCCGGCGAAGTCGACCGCGAATTTCGCCAACTGCTGGTCGTCGTGACGGGCGGCGAGCAGGAGAAGATCGGCGACGTTCTCGGCCGACGTGCCGTCGATGATCGCCTTTGTGCACTCCTCCTGAACGGGCGGAATGAATGAGAAGAGATGCGTGGAAGGACTCACTTTCAACAAAACGATCTGAAAGCGGCAAGCGGCCACGTACAGCGCGCGGGCGTTTCGCTGCAGTCCGTCGAGCTTCCCGTCGCACACGAACTCGAGCATCCGCACGACGATCTTCTTGCTGATGCCATCGACCACGTACTCAGCGGCGGCCGGCTGCGTGCGGAAGAGCTCGGAGAAGAAGGCGCTCTTCGCGGCCAGAAACTTCTTGTAGGACTGCAAGCAATGACAGGTTTCTGTAGCTTCTTCTGCTGCTCGCCTTGATCTCCCGGCCGTCGACCACCAGGCGGAAGTCCAGCCGGCAGCCCTCCAGTCGCTTTTCGGACCAGTTCACGCAATCGGCGACAGTCCGCTCCTTTGTCTCTTGCTCGGCTTTTCGCTCGAATACGAAGAGCTTCTGGCGCATCGCCGCGTTCTAAAACACGAGGAATGATCCGTAAAAAGAAGCTGCAAACTCACCTCCTCCTCCAGCGCCGTCATCGTCGCGAGCGCCGCCCGTTCCGCCTGCTCCCGCTTCTCAAGAGCGTCGTCCACCACGCAGATCTCTTCGATCAGTTGCTTCGTCTCCGCCTTGAAAGCCTTGTTCTGCAAGCGAAAGGATGATGCAACAAAGGAAATGAAGGAGCATTCACCTCGTTCTCCACGCTCTCCAACTTCTCCTTGACGGCGGCCAACTCGCCCGCCGTTTCGGCGGACTTCTCGAGGGCGGCCGTCAGTTCGGAGACCTTGGCGGTCAGCTCCTTCTTCTCCGCTTTCGAAGCCGCGTTCTGGAACGAAGAACAGGTCAATCGATAGGTAAACGGGCTGCTCACTTCCCGGCGAACGGCGGCCAACTCCGCCCGCAGGTTGGTCGCTTCTTCCGCCGACTCGCGGGCCGTCTTCTCGTGCTCGTCGATTTGGTGTTGGAGCGACGCGGACCGAGTTTGCTCGCCGGTGAGCGCCGACTTCAAACGGTCGACCTGAACGGATCAATTGAATGAATGAGTGAGAGGAGGTGGACAAACTTCATTTTCGAGGACGACGCGCTGGTCGACGAGCGCCTTCTTTTGGTCGGCCGCCCCCTTCTGCTGGTTCTCGAGGGCGGTCGTCAGCTCGGAGATCCGCGTGTCCAGCAGCCTCTTCTCCTTGTTGAAGGCCTTGTTCTAAACGAACGAAATGATCAAGAAATTGATGTGACGGCGCACTCACCTCCCGGCGAAGGGCGGCCAGCTTCGACTCCATTTTGAACGCTTCCTCCTGCGATTTGCGGGCCTTCTTTTCGTACTCGTCAATTCGGAGCTGAAGCTCTCGGTGCCGGCGAGACGATCGGCGCTCTTGTTTGTGGAGCTTGGACTTCAGCTCTTCGACTTGCCGCTGGAGTTCTTGCTGGAGCGAAGAGGCGCGAACTCGATCGACGGAGGCGGTGGACTTCAGTTCGTTGATCTGAACGACAAAAGTCGACTGGAGGAGCGAAACGGGGAACAAACCTGCTGCTCGAGCACGAAACGGTGCTCGACAAGCTCCTGCTGCCGGTCAGTCGCCGCCTTCCGCTCTTCGAGCTCCGCCTCCAGCTGGGCGACTTTCGAGAGCAGCACCGCGTTCTCGCGTTTCAGCTCGGCGTTTCGCAACGAGCAGCAATGAGGCCAGGGATCCGTTGAAGCGAACTCACCACTTCGACGGTCGCCACCGCCTTCCGCTCGTCGGGCGCCTCGGGCTGGAGCGGCTGCGGAGTCGTGGGCGCATCTTCTCGCTGATCGGCCGACCCGGCCGTCGGGTCTTTGGCCTAAACGACGATTGATTGACGACTGGAAGAATAAATGGACCCCAACGTTGCGAGCAGCGCGCTTGCGGGCCGCCTTCTCCTCCGCGCACTCGGGGCAGCGTTGAATCGCCACGCGGCACTTGAGCTGGCGCCACGTGGCCAGTGGGTGGAAGACGGTGTCCTCGTTCACTCGGAGTTTGTAGCCTGCAATCAGACAATCGAAAAGGGGTGTGGTTAGACGAGGAGACTCACGCTTATCGACTCGATTCACCTTGGTCTTTTGGAGCCAAATTTCCGCCCGCAGGTCACGCGGATCGTCGTCGATTTCCACACGGACGACCCGGGAGCCGTCCGCCCGCGTCTCGACCGGCCGCCAGCTCCAGCTCGTGCCCGGACGGAAGGGAAGCGGCCACTTCTCAGTGTTGATGCCCTCCCGGCTCTCCACCTGCTTGATCGACCAAAGCGACGGCCAGTGCGGGCAGGGCGGCATTCCTGCGAGCGAGAGGATGTTTGGAGGCAACGGAAAGGAGAAAAGATTAGTGGAGGACGACCCAAATGGACAATAAGGAATGGGCACGGACGAGAAGCGAGAGGACGCCCAAAGGGATGGAAGAAATCGCCGCAAAGAAGCGTTGACAACGCGCAATGCCGTCCGCTTGTCGCACGCCTACCTCTTCGATCGGCGGAGCGGGACGCAGCGATAAGGCAGCAGGGCGGAGCGGAGAGAATGCCGCTCTCCGACGGAGCAGCCGCTCGTGAATGAGCGAACAAAGTCGTGACTCACCCACCGACAAGCTGCGTGTCTCGAAACGATGAAAAAAACGAGCGGTTTTCGACAACGACCGCTTTCTACCGCGCTGCTCGAGCGAAACAAGCGCGTGCAGCCGACAGGAACGTCGGTTCGTCTGCTGCAGACTGGAAATTCCGACCATTGGGCTTCGGGAGAAACTCCGTCGAAACAAACGGCGAAAATCGATTCGCGCCCACGCCGAAGCCCCCAACGCGACGTCTCGAGCAGGAGTTCGAAGCACCTGCACGCGAGCCGCAACAAAGGCGCGCCTTGTTGCATCGAGTCGACCTTCTTTTCCTTTGCATTTCTGTTCGAACTGCCTCGATCGGCTATTTGAACCTCCATTGAACGATTTTTCGGCAGGTAGCGAAGTGTCGTTTAAACTGGTTCATTCTTGACAAAAGGAAGACAACTTTACTCAAAAGAACATCAAAGAAACAGCTCACTGCAACAACTCTACAATCTTCTTGTACGTCTCGTAGTCGTCGGGCAGCAGCTGGTCGCCGACGGCCACGAGGAGCCCCAGCGTGCAGCCGTTCTCTTTCGCGAATCCAACCGCAAATTCAGAGAGCTCGAGGTCGTCGTTGCGGACGGCGAGCAGGAGGAGATCGGCGACGTTCTCTTTCGTGACGCCCGCTTTCAGCACGCGCGTGCACTCCGCCTGCAAGACGATGATTAAATAGAGGAAAGAAGGAGGGGTTGTTCTTCGATCACCCCTGACTACTAGAAAGCAGTTGCAGAGAGCGTTCACTGTGTTCTGTTAAAGCGAATGAGTGCGAAGAACTCACGAACAATCCGGAGACCTCGAAGCGACAGGCCACCGCGTACAACTCCCGCACATCCTCCTCCAATCCGTCCAGTCGGCCTCTGTAGATGAATTCGAGCATCCGCTCGACGATCGCCGCCTCGACGCCCTCCACCGCGAACTCCGCGCGGTTCGGATGGGCGGCGAATTCGGCGGCAAAGAAGTCGCTTTCCGCGGCGAGAACGAGCTTGTGCGCCTGCAACCAGTGGATTGCATTGAATGCACGCTTGCTGCTGCTAATGAGGGCTCACCTTGATCGTCCGGCCGCCGACCAGCAGCCGGAAGTCCGTCAACTGGCCCGCTTGTCGCATAGACCAAAACTCGGCCGGCAGCCCCGTTGGGACGCTCACGTTCTTTTCTGCGGCTTCTCGCTGTTGCTGCTGGCCGGTGGAGAGCTTCGAGTGCAGCATTTCCTTCTCCTCCTTCAACTTCTGCTTCCAAACGAGAAGAGTGAACAAAACGAGTGATCTTTGTGGCTCACGCGTCCCTCGGCTTCCGCCAGCTTCTTCTCCAGAGCGACCAGCTCCTCGTCCTGCCGCTCCCGCTCGTCGATTTGGTGCTGGAGTTCGCGTTGAAGCGTGAAGCAGCGCGTTCGTTCTTGCTCGAGTTTCGCCTTCAGCGAGTCGATCTGAACGATCGGAGTGTGATTACAGAAAGAATAGAGCACGAACGGTATTCTCGAGTTGGTTCTCGGCAATGTCCAGCTTTTGCATTTCCGCCGCCACTGTTGTCTCCTCCTCGTCCTCGTTGGGCATCGTCGTCCCGAGTTTTTGCTGGAAGCCTCGGAATGACGCGTCTAGCAAGAAAGAACACAAGACATCGTGGACGAGCGGGCGTTGCTGCTCCCCAAAGCCATCGTTGGCGGCTTGCTGCGGAATGCTGGACTGGACGTTACGGTGTGCACGCTCGTAAGATACCTGCACATTTGGCTCAAAGGCGCCGTTTATCGTTTGCTCGCACTGAAACAAACGTACGAGTGATCGTCCAAACGACGAGAAACAAACCATCAACCGCTGCATCTCGCTTACGAGCTGATCGGCCCCATCGCCCGTTTCCCGCTCCGTCCCGCTCGCTTTCTGCTCTTCTTTTCAGAGCGCGCATTTCTCGCTCCACACGCGGCCGCAAACGCGATGTTCGCCGTCCGCGCCGCGAACGATTGGTTGCGTGTTCACGCCGACAACGGTCGCTGCATCAAATCAAGGCGAAATTCGAGCAAATGGACACTCACCCGGCTGAATCATGCGCCCGTTCATGTCCTCCGTCCACGCGGAAGCCGTCAAATCGGTAGAGTCGCCGTCGACCGCCAATTTCACGCTGGAGTAGGGCGGCGTCAACGCGCGCACTTCCAGCCGGCAGTTCGCGGTCGGGCGAAACGGCAGCGACGTCTTCGGACCCACAAAACGGCCGTCTTGAAGCTCTCTGCTGTGTACACGAAAGAGGACCGAGTGCCGGCAGGGCGCCATCACGTGCAATTGGGAGAGAGAGGTGGAAAGCGGTTGAATGGTGAGTCGAAGTGAACTGCCGCCGCAAACCGACCGACCAACCGAGTGACCAACGCGCCGAGTGGGTAAGAGAGTCCTGCTTGCCACTTGGGCTCGCGCGTTTTTCGATCGCGAGGCGTCACCGCGGGGCATTTCGGCGTTGCCGCCCGAGCGCGAGCAGGCGGAGTGACCACTCGTTTCTTCCTCTTTGCCCAACTTGCATTGCACAAGCCGAAAATCCGGAGGTTCTTCCGTTAGTACACTCGTTTCAACCACAACTTGATGTGATTCTTCTAACCGTCCCATTCTTCTGGAACCCATGAGAAGACTTGATGCTCGTTCCTTGAGCAAAGCAAAAAGAAGCCGTCGTGGTCGCGTTTATTGCCCGAGCAAAATGAGTACGACTGGATAAGTGGAACTGAGGGTCGAGTGAGAAGGAAGTGCACACAACAAGTGAGAAAGACGAGTTAGAAGCGAACGAAATGCAACAATTGAAGGACGAACGGAAGAAAAACAAGAGTTCATTTGGAATCGAACAGCTCCCGCCCGCTGGGCGAACTGGACGTCGACCGGCCATCCGTCGATTGGAGAGCGGGCGGCAGTTGCGAGTCGCCATCGTCCCTCAGCGGCGAGATCAACGTCTCGTTCTGCCGCTTCAACTCTTCGACCTGAAACGAGCAGAGTGATCAACGAGGTTCATTCGTTGAGTGGACTCACTTCCTCCTCGAGGGCTGAGTTCCCCGCAGCGGCCGCCTCTCGCGCCCGCTTCTGCTGCGCGAGAGCGGCGGTCAGCTCGGTGATCGCGGCGACCAGCTGCGTCGTCTCCTCCTTGAACGATTCGTTCTGCAACGGACGAAACAATGAGGAGAAGGATTGATGTGGGCGACTCACCTCCTCGCGAACGGCGGCCAACTTCGCCTCCATTTTGATCGCCGCTTCGGACGGCTCGTGCGTCCGCTTCTCGAGTTCTTCGACTTCGACGCGGTGCTGTTGCTGGAGCGATGAGAAGCGAGTTTGCTGCTCGCAGAGCGCCGTCTTCAGCTTCTTGATCTGAACGATGCGGTCAATCAATGAGGTTGGCCGATCGGATGCGCGAATTCGCGTCGTGGAGATCCGCGTGGTCGAGTGGCTAACGAAGAGGACTGCTGCTGATTGTGAGCTGTTCGGGACTCCACGACGCGAATTTGCAGCCGACCGGACCGCTGACCCCTGCGAAGAAGAAGAAGGACGAACGCGGTTCTCAAGTCCGGAGCGCTGTTCGACGAGCTGCTTCTCCCGGTCGGTGGCCGCCTTCATTTCGTTCTTCCGCTCTTTGAGTGTGGACCCCAAGTGAGCGACCTTCGAGTGCAGCGCGTCAATCCGCCGCTTCAATTCCGTGTTCTGAAACAAGCGATGACCGGCTGGAAGTGGGAAGGTCGTTGAACTCACCTCGTTCGCAACGGCCGCCTCTCTCGCCTTCTTTTGGTGCTCGAGGGCGGCCGTCAGCTCGGTGACCTTCGCGTCCAACTGCTCCTTTTGCTCCATGCAGGCGGTGTTCTGCAAGCCGAGGAGCGATCAGAAGAACAAAGAGAATCAAAGTACTAGCCTCTTGCTGCAAAGCCCCCAGCTTCCGCTCCATCCCGACCGCTTCTTTCTTCCATTTGCGGGCCTTCTTCTCGTGGTCGTCCACTCGGCGTTGGAGCGAAGAAGAGCGCGTCTGCTCGTTGGAGAGTGAAGACTTGAGGTCGTCGAGCTGAACGAACGGAGTGGGCGGAGAGGGGAGCAAAAAAGAAGACGAACCTCGTGCTCGAGGACGGCGCGCTGTTCGACGAGCGCCGCTTCGCGATCCGCCGCCGCCTTCGCGCTCTTCTTCCGCTCGCCGAGTTTCGCCTCCAAGCTTTGGATCGTCGAAGCGAGCAGCGTGTTCTTCGACATGCGGGCGTCGCTCTGCAACGAACAAAGGAATTGCGTATGGTTGGATGGGAGGAACCCACCTCCTGGACGACGGTCGCCAGCCTCTGCTCGTCCTCTGCCGCCTGGTACTCCAGCTGGCGAATGCGACAATGGAGGGCCGTCTGCGTGTTCTCCGCCTCGAGTCGCTGCTCGGACACGCAGGTCTCCGATTGCTTCAGCTAAAAGGGAGGGGATTCGGTGAGAAGAACAGCGAGTAAGAGCGACGAACCTCGGAGTGGAGCGAATGGAGCTCCTCCTCGAAGGCCGCCTCGTCCCTGCAGAGGGGGCACTCGTCGGTCCACACCTTGCAGAGCACGCGGTAGTCGAACGATTGGGAGACCCGGTAGTTCTTGTTGACGTCGATGTGCGTGACTGCAATTCGTGGGAAAGAATGAGCGAAAACAAATGAGACCTACGATCCATAACATCGAATCCGTCTTGGTTCACAACCCACATGGCGCCCTTCAGTCCTTCCGCGGATCCGTCGATCGCGATCCGCACGCTCGCCTCCGGCAAATCGGGCTTTTTCGTCACCACCAAGCTGAATTTCGTGTCCGGACGGAACGGGAGGTCGCAATACGGACTCTGAACGTAGTCGCCGCGGTAGTCGACGTGATGAACGATCGAAAGAAAAGCGGAATGCTTGCACGCGGCCGCCATCTTCGGTCGGGGATCAATGGCCGACTAAACAAAGAGAAAAGGTGAATAAAAAGAAAAGGAACGCGCGCGAACGATGCGGGAAGATCGGAACGAGCGGGCGGCAGACAGACGGCGAGCGGGTGGGAAAGCAGAACGTAAAAAGCGAGTGCCCGCCACTCGTCGCGTTCCCTCCGCTCGCTCGCTACCCGCCCGCGTCCGCCCACCGATCGTCCGTCCGCAAGCCGAAAGACGCGCCCAACACGGGCGAGCGGACGAGCGGGCAGAACGCCGCGTCTCGCCAAAATCGCCGCTTGCGAACGGGAACGGGCGAAAGAAACTGGGACTCGTCAACCTGCGGAGTTTCGAAAGGGTGAGGAACGGCGCGTTTGATGAGCATTCGACTTTTCGTATTGGCATGGCCGAGGGGAACAAATGAGCATTCGAACGGAGGTGCTAATTGCCCACGTGTTTGATCCACCAACACGTCTGCAGCCAACAGGACTCGCGCGGCATGCAAGCGGCAATCGACCGACACACTTCTTGTCGCCCACCACCCACGTCCCGCCTTGGTCGGACAAATTCACTCGACTTCCCGCCACCTCACCCGACGGCAAGAAGGGAACTCGCCCACAATCGTTTCGAAACAGCCGCGCGTGGACGAGCCGCAATTGAGTCACCGTTTTCTTCCGCTCGGCCCACATTCCGACGAACTCCCCGCTGCTTCGTTTTCAAGTCATGTCCGCCGAGTCCTCTTGATTCTTTTATTCAAACAAAGAAGAACAAAGAAGATGCTCAGTTCACTCTTGATCGACACACTCCCACTCGTTGGACGAACTCGAATCGGAGCGGTCTTCCGCGCTCTCCGGCGACTGGAGAGCGGGCAGCAGCTGGAGGTCGCCGTCGTCCGCCCGTTGCTTCAACTCGGAGATCTTCGAAAGCGACGCCGCGTTTTGCCGCTTCAACTCCGCGTTCTGAAACAAAAAAGGATCAAAAGAAAAAATTGGGCGTTTACCTCATAGCGAACAGCCGCCAACGTCGATTCCAGCTTGTTCGCGTGTTCCGCCGACTTTCGGGCTTCCGTCTGCAACTCGTCGAGTTGGCGCTTGAGTTCTTGCTGGACCGACGAGAAGCGAGTTTGTTCGTTGGAGTGGGTCGACTTCAGACGGTTGACCTGAACGATGCAAGTGATCGAATGCAAACAGCGGAGAACGGACCTCTTGTTCGAGCACAGAACGCTGTTTGGCGAGCGTCTTCGCCTCCTTCTTGCGCTCTTCGTGTTTCGACTCCAACTCGAGAATGGTCGCCTTGAACCGATCGTTCTTCGACAACAAACTCTTTCTCTGCAACGGCATCGGTTTGAACACTTCAGCCACCAAATGAACTCACCACTTAGGCGGCCGCCGCCAACTTCATGTCCTTGTGCGCCACTTCGCCTTCCAGCCGCTGAATGCGAGACTGCAGTTCCTTTTGGACCTTCTTTGCATTGGATTGTTGCTCGGACAAGCGGTTCTCCGATTGCTTCAACTGAACCGATCGGAGACGATGAGATGAGCGGGAGCGAACGGCAAACCTGGGAGCGAAGAGTCTGGAGCTTCTTCTCGGCGCACGTTTCCGTCTCCTCTTCCTTGCAGAACGGGCACTCGTTGATCCACACGCGGCTGCAAACGCGGTCGCCGGCGGAGAGCTTCGCGAACGTGTGCCACGCGTTCAATCGAACGAACGAGACTGCAATCCGCGAACAAACGGGTAAACGGCGAAAAGAAAGCTCACGTTTCTTGACTTTCGTCCCGCCGAAGTCCTCGATCCAAATCGCGCCCCTCAAGCCCTTCACGTCGACCTTCGATCGCTTCGTCGCGCCTCCGGCCGTGATCTTGACGCGGATGCGACGAGCGCCTTGCTCTTTCATCATCAAGCCGCAATAGGTGTCCGGGCGGAAGAGAAGCCGATGCGACGAGCAGTAAAGCTTGAGGGTGTCTTTTTCGTACTCGAAGCAGCGGACGGAAGAAAGCTGCGACGCGTGGGTGCACGCTGGAATCTTGTAGCCATCGATGGTGAGCATTGTGGAAGGCGGTCGACTGAAAGCGGATGAAACGCGGGGAAAAAACGAAGCGGGCAAACGAGCGTCGGCCGGTAAGCGGGGAAGCGAACGGGCGGCAAGAAGACGCCAAGCAGATGGCGCGAGAGAAAAACAACGCCGAGCTACCCGCCCCGCGCGGACGCCCGCATTCGCCTTCCGATCGGCGTTTTCCAGCCAAAAGCGCGCGCAAATGGGAAAGCGGGCGGGCGGACGGGCGGGCGGGGACGACGCGTCTCGCCGTAATGGCCGCCCTGATTGCAAACGACCGAATGAATCGGACGGGTACCTCGCTTTGATGATCCGTCTGGTGGAAGCGATGAGAAACGACGGTCAGTTCCCAAATGCACGAAATCTATTGAAATGCAACACCCTTCCGCACATACTCGAATGAATACTCCGACCTCTCGGCGTTCGGTGGAAGGTCGAGCGAAGGAAGGCAGCGATCGCTTCACGAACTTCTGTCCGCGAATTACAACCACTTTGTTCGCTTTTGTCCTCATCTTCTACTTCTTCTAACGGACTGCACATTCCGCTCCTGTTTATTCGTCAGTCCGCCAAGGGACGCAGGACATCAACACAGCAACAACAGTGAGCGAACAACAGGCGGCAGTCGGCGGCGTTCTTCCTCGCCTTTCGCCCGCACGTCTTGGGCGACCGCCCCAAGAGCCAGCTGGTGCAATCGAAAAGGTTTCCTGCAACGACGAAATGATGATCGCTCGTATTCAAGGAAAACGCACACGACAATCGAGGCGGTGAATTTCGTTGGATTCCACTCTGCAGCAAGTTCAACGCCCCAAATGAGGCGGTTCTCCGTGGAAACTCCGACGTAAATGCTGGCATCGGGCAGTTGGGGCGGTCGTCGAAGCCGCGCAACAATCTCGGACCACGCACGGCTCTTCAGATCGAAACGGCAAAGAAAACGGTCCAATTTTGACCACGAACGCGGTCCGCCTGGAATCTCCGTTCACTTGAAGGCCTACCGCCAACCACTCACGCGACCACTCGCCCTTCCCGTGCTTGAATTCGATGATCGCGTAGAAGTGTTGCTCCAGCCACTCGCCAGTAAAGCCGTTCACTTTGTAGCAGCGGAGCTTGTCGAGAGCCGGCGGATGGCGGCCCACGGGCAGCACCTCATGGCGTCCGCTTTCCAGTTCGTAGGAGTGCAGAGAAGACAGAGTGGTCGCCAATTGCTTCGTGTCTTCCAGTGAGTAATTGTAAGAGAAAAAGTACAAACGACGGCCGACGAGCTGCAAGTCGGTAGAACGCATTTCCGCGTCATAAATGCAAGTAAAAAGTGGGCGGATCGAAGTGAACTGCTCGTTGAACTCGTAGAGCGAATGCTTTGTGTTGCGGTTCGCGTCGTCCCGGAAGAACACCAGACGGCCGTCGGAGGACACGCGTTCCGGCACGCAACGGTCGACGGTGATCGCTTCGCTTCCGCGCGGCAGGCGAACGGAGTACGAGGAAGCCGCGTAGTCCAGGTCGGCCACAAAGAGGCGTTGTTGATGTCGTGCCGAGTGCGAAGCGCGCCGCTCTTCAACCGCGACAAACAAGCCGATCGTTTCGGTCCACGGAAGAAAGTAGCGGAACGGCGGGCGCTCCCGTGAAAAACCGAGCAGGCGGCCCACCGACGCGAATGAGCGTTCCGGCTTGAGAGTCCTGAACGAAAATAGAAAATAATCTAAACGCTTAACTAACCGCTCTTCTTGCAGCAAGTAGTTGAATGCGACAATCGACTCGTTGGCCCCGCAGTCGTCTCGGGCGAAGGTCCGATGACAAAATGCGGGGCGGTCGGAAACGAAAGACATCGATTTTCCGCGCGCATTTGCGGGCTCCAATTCGGGACGTGCGTCGACGATCCCGTTCACTGGAGTTCCATCGAATGTTCCTTGCATTTCTGATCGTGCCGTTGAGCGAACACAAGACGAGCTTCGGACCGCTGCAGCAAGGAAAGAAAGCCAATCGATCGACTGACTGAGCGAGGTTTGAGTGAGTGGAGGTCGACGCGTTGGCTCGAGCGAAGCCCATTTGTTGTTCAATCGCGAGGCGCCAACTTTCGCGCCAAAACCCACGCAATCGCATTCGCTGCTGCAAGATCAACGCAATTTATTGCGCGCCGGTTGTCCGCGAGCATTTCGAACCGTCATTCATGCCAAAGGTAGCTCGCATGACCCGTACAGCCCGAAGAACCGTTGAACTCGGACATCTTTTCGTTTGTTTCGACCAACTCCGCACTTTACCGCCTACCGCCGTCGGGAGACGACAAGTGGACAGGAAGGACTAGAAGAAATCAAAGCGACGACCCCTTCGCTCGTTCCTAAATGAGCGGCGAATGGCCAACATCATCATTCTTACCGTTCTCCTTGCTCACTGCTGTCAGACGGGCGTCCTCTCTCCAATAGCAAAAACCACTCGATTTGCGGCCAACTGCGCCGTGGAACGGCCGGCGGTCTGCGCGTGCGATTGGAGCAGAACACCGGGCGAATCGGGCAGCGGCTGATTCCGCGCGCGATCCGAAAACCGCCGCAGCTGCTCAGCAGAAGCAGTGATCAAAATAAAGCAGCCAGCTGTCGGATCATGAGGTGAAGCCTGCCGGCGGAGACCAAACGGCGTCGTGTGTCTATCTGTACTGACCCTTTTCGCTTGCATTCGCTCCCGTTTAGTTTCCGTTCTTATCGTCGTGGATCGAAGCAATTTGACCCGAAAGAACTTTTTTGCTGCTCGTTTCGGATGCGAACGAGTGAGCGCGATTGTCTTGACGTCAATCGAGATCGGAAAGTGAAGGGAAGAATACAGAAGATTGAGAATTATCGCACGAACCCAAAAAGCGGCCCACTTTTAAATTAAACGGCCCAGACACCGCTTCGTGATGATTTGTGAGACGACTCGCGTCAATGCGCCAGCCGCATCTCCGGCGGCAAACAATCGCTGCGAATTAAAGCGACCAATCGATTCCAATACGCTCATTACCGTTCAGTTCGCTTTCAACCCTCCAGCTCAAAGCGAAATGAAGACGGCGACCGCGTTGACGTCGATCGCCCTGTTGGCGGCGGTGGCGTGGACGGAGGTCGCCGGATCGTTCGTGATGCCGATCAAGAAGCACCTGCCGACCGCCCAGCAAGTGTTGACTCGCCGCGCAATGGAGAGAAGCCGGTCGTCGCGGCTGCGCGCCCACCGTTTGGCCACCGGCACGCAGGGCTTCAACGACTACCTCGGTTCGTTCTCTTCAACCGCTGCTCGAATCTCTCGTGTTGCAGACAGCTTCTACGTTGGGAACATTACGCTGGGCACGCCGCCCCAACCCTTCCAGGTCCAACTCGACACCGGCTCCTCGAATCTGTGGGTGGTTGACGTGTCGTGCCAAACGGACCAGTGCGACGGCCAGGACAACCCCTTTTTTGGCGTTCGCTGGCAGAAGCAGAAGTATGACTCGTCGGTAGGTGCCTGAACGAATTCGGTCGGTACTCATTGAATCGTTTGCAGAAATCCTCGACCTACAAGCCGAACGGCACCTTCGTCGACATTCTGTCCGGAAGGGGCGAAGTGAGCGGCGAGCTCTCGTCTGACACCCTCATCGTGAGTCGTCACTCATCCGTTTAATTGCTGCTCCTGCAGGTCGCCGGCCTCACCATTGCGGACCAGGTGTTCGGGCGCGCCATGGCCGCGTATGATCCGTTCGGCTACGCAAGTCGTTGCATCCACTTCACTTCATTCAACTAATCATTTCGGTATCCGCTGGACGGCATCCTCGTCTCGGCTGGCCCGCACTCGCCGAGGACCAGGTGACGCCGCCCTTCCAGGACGTCATCAAGCAGCTGGACGCACCGCTCTTCACCGTTTGGTTGGATCATTAAGCGGAAAGAAGCCGTCTTCAGACGACTCATGTGCCTTCAGTCACATCACGCCCTCGCTCGGACAACCCGGCGGTCAGATCACGTACGGCGCCATCGACAACACGAATTGCGACACGTCCAACATCGTCTACACGCCCATCACCCGCGAACGTTACTGGCAGTTCGAGTACGTTGGGGAGTGGGCATTGGCTGAGGTTGCTGCCTTTCTATTGACTGAGAGCTGCCTGATGCTCAACCGCTGCCCTTTCTGACTAATCACCTCCATTCAGTGTCGACAGCTTCTCCAACGGCACGTACGCGAACCCAACCACTGCCTCCGCCATCTCGGACACCGGTGAGCTGACAAACGAGTGGAGAGATGAACGAAAGGATTGCTTCAGGCACGTCCTTCATCTTGGCGCCATCCGAGGACCTGAACGCAATCGTTGACGCCTCGAACGCCGATTACGACGGCCTATACGGCCTGTACGTGTCCGTGCTGCTTTTTGCTTTAACGAAGTGCCGGGATTGAAGGTACGTGGTCGACTGCGACGCTGCCAAGTCGCTGCCGGACCGCGTCTTCACGGTCAACGGCCAGCAACTGAACATTCCGGCCACGGAGTACGTGGTCGACTTGGAGCTGGACGACGGCAAGTGCGCGCTGGGCATCGAGGAGAACTACGACGAAGAGTGAGCTTCGCATCAATTGAATGGTGGATTACGCGGATGTTTAGCGACTTCGGCTGGCTGTTGGGAGACCCGTTCATCCGCTCGTTCTGCAACGTTTACGACGTGGGCGGCGAGCGCATCGGTTTCGCCGCCACCAGGAGGTCTGAGCGAGGCGGCAAACCAGACTTCTTTCTAACGAATAAACGGGCAGCGATAGCTAAAGACGTTGGTTGAAAACGGTATTGACTGAGTACGAAGAAAAATGGCCACAGAGATCGTTTCACACGCCGTCGATCACGGAAGTGAACCGGCCAAGTGGACTGCCAAAAGGACTTTGCTTTGCTGCGAATCGTGCGCTTCCAGTCGGCATTCTTCGCGACGAAAAACGGCGGATGCGGGCACTTTTCGTGTTTGCCGGCAACCAGACGACCGTCCACTCGGCCGGCGGCTTCCGAAGCGCGCAGGCGGCTGGCTTGCAGCTTTCGTTCGGCCTTCGCATTCCAGCAGCGACATTTTCGCCGTTCATCATTCTTTTTTAGTGGAGAAGACACGCTACCCGCATCTTCGCACGTGTAAGTGGGAGAATAGCAAAGACTGCCGAAGAGATCCCCGTTTTAATTTCGTTTCGATTTGCCGCCCTCTTTCCCTTGAGATTGATGCCGACGGACAAGAAACAAACTAATTTATTCCGTTAATCAACCAATAATCACACCAATCAACAAACACGAAACAAACACAGCAACCATCATCCATCACATCAATCGACTTGTCCACGTGGCGGCGGTCTACTGGCGGTGGCGGGACCGGATCTCCACTTGGTAGAGGGGTCCGCGGGCCGCGTTCCGCTCGTCGATCTCGCGCTCGAGACGCGTGTAGTGGACGTAAATCCAACTGTAGAGACCGATGGCGAACAGCACCACACAGCTGACCCTGAAGGAGAGGACGAGGAGTGAGTGAAAGGGAAAGGAAAGAACTTACGCGCCCAGGAAGATCTTCTTGTACCACCCGTAGAACGGGATGAACACAGCGCAGCGGCGGGTGAGCGCGGGGTGCGGGAGGGGCTCCACGCGCTCGGCCAGCGGGTACAAAGAGCCGTTCTGCAAGAGAGAGAGGGATGAGTGGGAAGTGGGGGAACGAACCTTGGCCTCCGGGAAGTAGAAGCGAAGCGTTGAAGAGCGCGGCAGATCGCTCCACGCGCTCACGCGAATGAAGGCGACGTCTTTGGCCTTGATCGTGTCCAGCGACTTGTTCGCCTGCTCGAAGAACTGGTCAACCGCCACTCCAACTTCTTGCGGCATGGCGAGAGCTTGCGGATAGTCGGGAAACACTTCGAAGGTTTCGATGGGACGATCGGAACGAATCGCAACACGTCCGCGAATTTTGGAACGAAAAGCGGAGATGACGGCTGTTAGAAGTGAATATTAAGAAAAAAGGCAGTTTTTGATCGCTTACTTTCGTTAGAAAAGTACGCATGGTTACCGTTGTCGCAGTTGAGTCGCACCTTATTGGCTCGCATTGGATCTTCACGTCGCAGAAAAAAATAGAACGTGAGCCTGCAACATGTCTGTTGACAAGATGGGACTGAAAAAACTAACCAGTAATCCGACAGTCCCCACTCCAGGCACGTGAACTCCACGTGCAGCGGCCCGGCGGACTCCAGGTCGCCCTTGAAGTGCATCGGCACCTCCACGACCTCGTCCTTCGTCAACTGCAGCGAGTTAACAACGCTGAAACAAATCGAATGGATGAGAAAAGGCAAAAGAACGAGGGAACTCACACGCCGCCGTTGACCTCGTCGACGGCCAGGTAGCGGCGGAGGGGCAGCGGCAGCCATTTGTTTTCCTTGACCAGGAAGTACTTTTGGGCGGCCGTTTGTTCGTGCTTGGAGTCCGTCGAGTCGCCCGCCTGGACGAGCGGGACGGCGGCGGCGAGGACGAGGAGGACCGCGAGGGTCCAGCGGGTCCACGGCATCGCGGCGATCGAGCGGAGCGTCTGGAGCAGCGAGTGGAACGAAAGGAAGCAGGAGGAACGAGAGCGACCGATCGGTTCGAGCGGAAAAGAGCGAAATGCGGCGAGCAGCGGCGACCCGAGGGCGACGGCGACCGGCCGGCTGCCACGTGTTCCCTGCGGATCGATCGCGGCGGGACCGCGCGCGCGTTCGAGGCGGAATTTCCGGACCGGCCGGGCGGGCGGGCGGCTTCCACTCCTTTTTTCTGGTCTTCTTTTGTTTCGATTACTGCGGTCTGTTTTGCAAATGAGTGTCTTTGCTGCCCACAGCCGCCAATCAAATCCGCTTCTCTGCTTTGATTCACGTCCATCGATTGTTTGATTGGAAAGCAGGCGATCACCATTTACTCGCTGCTCCGCTCTCGTTTCCTCCTGCAATCCCTGCAAATCCCATCGGATCAAGCAGCGACTTCAGTGGTCGGTGTCTGCCGCAAACAGCCAGCAGTGAGAAACTCTTGAAGCCTTTGGTGTGCGCTGAGATCGCCGCTTCTTTGTTTGAAGACCACCGCGCTTTGCAACAGAAGATTTATTTCGAACAAACGAAAGAAAAGCCTCTACAAGAGCCGTTCGAGTCAGTCGGCGTGCTGGGCGGCGTCCTCGTCCTCCTCCTCCTCCTCGTTGAGGAGCGCGACGATCTGCAGCTCGGCGGCCAGCCGCTGCTTGAGCGGCAGTTCGACGGCGCGATGGCTGAGGTACGCGACGAACCGCTGCAGCTCGAAGCCGTCGGAGACCGCCGGGAGGTTCACCTCGAGGACGACGCCTTCTTGCGTGTGGTCAAGTGAACTAAAAGGGGAGTGAGTGGTGGCTGAGAAAAAAGGCGCCCACTCGTCCTCTGCTCCCTTTTTCTTGACGAACGGCCGCACGAAGGCCATCTGCTCGAAGTGCGGCCAGTTCGTCGGCACGTGGACGGGCGCCTCGGCCGAGCGGCGCAGCAGCGTGGCGTAACGGCCGCGCAGGCGGTTCCCTTTGAGCTGCGCGTCCCGACCGCCTGCCGGAAGAGCGATCGAAGTTAAGAGGAAGGCGGGGAACTCACGTCGAAAACCGACCTTCCGGGCGATCGCCTCCCAAATCGGCCGCTTGGCGCGGTTGTCGCGGTAGCGCCGATGGGAGCGGTCGTGGAGGCGCGGCGGCGGGCACACCTCCTCGATCAGCAGGCGACTCGTGTCCATCCAGTCGTTCTCCTGCGCGTCCGCGGGCATTTCGGCGGCCGGCGGAAGCGAAAAGTACCGACGGGCAGCGGCGAGCGGCCGGTGAGCGGAGTGTCCGCTCGAATCGACGAACAGAAAAGAAGTGGGGTTTTGCTTGGGATTATCCGGGGGCCACTACGACGACTTCGTTTCACTATCGGCAGCGTCCAGCTGGCCGCTTCGTCCACCGACTACATCGTTGACGTCCCTCCGCTTCCACGCACTCACTCTCGCTCGCTTCGTTCAGCTCCAGCTCGGCGGCGGGAAGTGGGTGGTTATTTGTGCGCCGAAGAAGCAGCTTTCGGTCGTTCTTGTGCAACTCGTGCACCGACTTGATCGACTCGACAAAAAGCAACGGGGTGCTTTTGAACATGAATGTGTTTCTCTGGGTGCCAACAAACGAACGAAGACAAGGCGTGCGAACGGGCCGACTGTTTGTTGTCTTGAGTCATAGGGTGAAAGCGCGAAATGACTCTTCCGCGCGCTTGTGGAGCACACAGAAGTGAACGGAGGCACTTTTCGCGAAAGAATCGAAAAGGGAAGCTTCGTCTGAGCAACAGAGCAACCGGAAAGCAAGTCGGAGTGGAGCGTCGTTGCCAACAATTGACCGATCGAAGCTCAAACAAAGGAGATGGCGTGAATGCCGCTTGATCGCGAGTTAGCTCTCCCGCCTTGCAGTGCGCTTTCAACGGTCGCTTTTCACCGCGGGGCATTCGGGCGTACACACAAGCGAGCAGAACCGTCGGCGTGCAGGGAACGCTCATTTTTGGACCCTTGGCGGACATGAACTCGATTAGTGATGAGAACTTCAAAAATCAGTGATTAGAGTCGTGATTTGCGTGGTCGAGTTGAACATTGTGAGTTCTTTGTGTCGTTGAATCGAAATGATGACAAACCTCCCTACGGTTGAGGGAGCAACAATCGCAACCGGAAAATCAACGTTCGTCTGTGATGGCAAATGATAAGCCGCAGAAGAGTGATAAGAAGCGCAAAATTGTGTTGCACAAAAGTTCTAATTAACGGCAGAATCGTGGTGACGCACTGACCGTTCAATTAGGTAATGAAGTTTGAAGGTGTGCCCGCCGTTTAGTTTTCGTTGCGGGTCGAATTTAAGGCCGCCAGTGAGTAGCAGATCGCATTCCTTCTGTTGACTTCTTCCGCGATGAAGTCACTCCTATTCTCCGTTGTTCTGTTCGTCGTCGTGCATGCGGCAGTTCTCCCACCAAAACCCGAAGCGAACGGCCACGTGTTGACGGGCAAACTGCACCGCCGGATGGCCGACGACCTCCGCGCCTCCCAGCAGCAACGACGAGCCGCCCATCCCACACGAGAACTTCGAGCCGATATACGGTTCTTTAGACGAACTTCTGATCGCCAACGTTACTATCAACAAGACCAGTACGCTCTGTTTTACCTCCTCTAGGTTTAATTCTCTCTTGTAGACCAAAACTTTGCGGTTTCCATCGAAACGAACGCCGACCTGCTTTTCTTCCTCGACCCACCTACCCAACTGTGCAGCCCGGCCAGCCCACCTACAGCCCGATGTAAGCGCAATAATCGAGCAGTGTAGTTGTGGCTCTAAACTCTGGTAATTGTTTATTCTTCGTTCGTTATTTAAAAGAAGTATTGACCAACAAAAGCTGAAAGCAACAAACAGCCTTAAACGAGTAAAACAACCCTTATGGCCCCTCTCAGACATTTGAGTCGTTCAGCGCTTCCGGCGGCGTCGAAATGGACCCCTTTTCGGGAGACGTCGACGATCACAGTCTCTTGGGCCAGGGCTATGCGGACGTTGTAAAGGTGAACCATCGAAAAATAATCGCTTGAATGGGAATGTTGTTTAGTTTGGCGACGTTGGCGTGTGGAATCAAACGTTTGCTGCAATCTTCGACTGCGACGACGGCGACAACCCACCGTTCGTGAGCTACGACGGAGTGCTCGGACTGTCCTGGTAAGCGGGATAGTCAACAGATTACTCATTTGGTTACCGTGTTTAGGAACCCGCGCTGGAAGGACGTGGTAATCTATTTATCTATTGGATATCTGGCCATAAAATACCATTCTTCAGCCCCCATCGCCTTTCGCCGTGCCGCTTCTGAACATCTTCGGCACTCACCCGGATTTGCCGCCGCTTCTACGTTCTGTGGCTGCAGCAGGACAAGCTGGAAGGGAAACGAGAGCTAGAGTGGGCGATTTCGTTTAGCGGCGACATGCACAGCAAATGCACCGAAGAGCCGCTCGCTTCCGCCGGTCTCAACTTCGACAAGGAGCTGAAAATGCTGAGCTTGAAGGTGGACAGGTTCGGCTTCGGTGCGCACGAGTTTCCCGGCGATGTCGCGGTGGTGGACAGCGGGTGAGCGCGGCGAGCTACTTGTTGAATTGGGAGGAGCGGTCGGGGAATTCAAGCCGAGGGAGACGCGCAAAAACCCGTGAATCACCTGCAGCCCATTGTTAGTGAGCGACGGCAGTCGATAGCTAAAGCAAACATTGCCAATCTAAGCAAAAAGAAGGCCAAAGAAGGTCTTTCTGGCCTCTCTTCGCTCTAATTCCCGTCGCTCTTCAGCAGCCCCACGATTGAACTCCCGTTGGACGCTTTCGGGGCCGCCTACGCGGTCATTCAGCCGGATTACGACTTCGATCTGGGCATCTACACGACCGCCTGCTCGAATGCGGGCAAATTCGACGACTTTGTGTTCACAATCGGTGGCGTCCAGCTGGCTGTTCCGTCTACCAATTACATCGTTGACGTTCGTCCCCTTTTTTCTCACTCACTCACACCCGCTCGTTTCTTTCAGCTCCAACTGGGCGGCGGCCAGTGCGTGGTGGCGTTCGCTGCTGAGTATGGCGTCCCCTACGTCCTGGGCACCCCCATGCTGTGGACGTTTTGCACAAAGTTCGATGTCGACAACTCAGAGATTTCCTTCCATAGCGTCGTCAACCAGTAGACTTCGATTCACGTGAATAAACACAAGCATACACACAGCTTGGGGCGGGGACTGCAGCTAACGAAGAAAATAGAGGGCGGTGGATTGCGTTCGTTCACAAGAGACTCCCCTCGTGTTTCGAGTGGTTTAGCAGCAGCAGAGAGCAATCGAAGCCGCTTTTGTTTATGTGAGTCGCAATTGTGATGACAAACCTCACTGCGGTTCAATCGGCAAGCACAAAGTCACCGCTCGTGTGTGATGACAAATGATAAGCCGTAGAGAAGTGATAAAAAGCGTAGAAATGTGTTTAACAAAAGAAATTAATTAATTGCGGTGACGCACTAAGAGGTGTGCCCACCGTTCAGTTTTTGTTGCACGATTAAATTTAAACCGCTAGTCAATAACAGACCGCATTCCTTTGTTCAACTCCTTTCGACGATGAATTTGCTCCTTCTTCTCGCACTGCTTGGCGTCGCTGTGCAGGCGGCGGTCGTCCTTCCTCGATCCCAAACGAAGGGCCACGTGTTGACGGGCAAACTCCACCGCCGAATGGCCGACGACCTCCGCGTCTTCCAGCAGCAACGACGAGCCGCGCACCCCCACGAGAACTTCCAGCCCGAATATCCCGGTACTCGCCGCTAGTTTTCGAGTAATTAGCCGGTAACTTAGACTTTAGACGAGCTGATGCTCGCGGACGTGTGGATCAACAAGACGAGTACGTGTTCATTTGTTTCTTGCTTCTTCATATCACCGCTTGCAGATCAACACTTTGCGGTGTCCGTTGAGACGAACTCCGATGTGCTCTTCTTCCTCAACGCCCACCTACTCGCCCCTTCAGCCCGGTCAGCCCACTTACGACCCGCAGTGAGTTAACGGGAATCAACGACAGCAGCTGATCGCGTTGTTCAGACCGTCGGGCGGTGTCCAAACGGACTTCTTCCAGGGAATGTCCGGCCAACGCCTCATCGGTGGCTGGAGCTACGACGACGTTGTGAATGTGAGTGCAATGGGGTTGCCTTCGAGGAAGCCGGTAGTCCAGTGGTTCTGGCGGAGGATTGCGGTCTCGATTGCCGGCTGAATCCCCCGCTATTGTCTTTGAACTACCGGGGCGCATTCGCCCGATCGAATGCTCACTGCTTGCAGTTCGGGGCGACCGGCGCGAACGCCGCGTGGAATCAATCGTTCGTCGCGGTGGACTGGTTCGACGACGACAACTCGCCGTTGGTGGGCTTCGACGGCGTGCTCGGCCTGGCGTGGCAAGTGGATTTTTAGTGCTCGTAATCACCTCTTTTTGTTCAGGAACCCGAGGGACAAGGACGCTGTAATCTCCGTTCTACCTTTTCAGCTTGGAACTTGCTGCTTTAGCCCGTGACCGTCGATTCGACGCCCATCTTCAACCTCTTCGCCGCTCTACCCGAACTTAGCCGCTTCTACGTCCAGTGGCTGCAGCAGGACAAGCTGGAAGGGAAGCGAGAGCTCGAGTGGAAGATTTCGTTCGGCCACGACCTTCCCGACGTGTGCAGCAGCGAGGCGATCGTGTCGACTGCCCTCGACTTCGACGGGCCGCAGGCAGCGCTGTTCTTCAACCTGGACACCTTCGCGTTCGGAGCCCACAAGGCGGGCGGCGGCGAAGCGGTGGTGGACAGCGGGTGAGCGGCGGCGAGCTTTTCGCTGAATAGAGAGGACTGGTCGGTGCATCGAGAGGGAAACCGGGCGGGAAAGCCGTTCACAGCGGGAAGCACCGACGTGTACACTGCTCGCTTCCATTCTTTCTTTCTTTCAATCAGTTCATTGCCCGTTCAGAACGCCCGTCATCCTACTGCCCGTCCGACGCCTACCACAAAGTCCACACGGTCATTCAGCCGGATTACGACTTCGACCTCGACATCTACACGACCTCGTGCTCGAATGCGGGCAAATTCGACGACTTCGTGTTTACGATCGGCGAGAAGCAGCTTGCGGTTCCGTCCACAAACTACATCGTTGACGTTCGTTCTCTTCTTTCGTTTATTAATTCCCGTTCGGCTTTTCAGCTCCAGCTCGGCGGCGGTCAATGCGTCGTGGCGTTCGACCTCTCGGAACTCGTCCCCTACGTCCTCGGCACGCCCTTGCAGTGGACTTTCTGCACAAAATTCGACGTTGATCGCTCGGAGATTTCTTTTTTGAAACCCATCAACGCTTGAACGCCCATGAATGAGTGGAATAAACAAATGGATTGAAGTGGCAATTGAAGCAAACTAAAAAGAAAGAATGACGTGGATTTCGTTCGTTCACGAGAGGATCACTCTTGTTTCGAGTGGTTTACCGGCGGCAGAGAGCAACGGCAACAGCGAGTTTATTCCCACGCACAGAAAGAAGTGAATGGTCGTTCGTGACTCAACGATCAGCGAGCGGACAGTTGAAACGCGAACAGGCCCGCAGGGACTGTCTAAAACAGAATGGCAGCCGCCGAGTTGCAGAGATCGAGATCGCTGAACACGCACTCCGCGAGGCCGTCGCCCGTGAGCGCGCAGCCGGAGCCCCTGCAATCCACGAGGAGGGGGCGGAACTCACGCCCCGTCCCCGAAGACACACCGGCGTTGCGTGACGGCGCCCGCGGCGATCGTCTTCGTGCAGCACAAGGGGCCGTGTTGCGGCGGTTCGGCCGTCAGGTTGCTGCCGCCACGTTGCAAACGGTCGCTCCACTTGCCGGTGGAAGAGGAGGGCGGCGAGCAGGACGAGGAGGAGTGAGAGGCGGGGCATTGCGCACGGACGAGGAGAACAGCGGGGAGGGCAGTGAGTGGATGGATGGAAGAGAGCGGGGGGCGGCCGATCGGCTGGTCTTTCTACTGCGTCACAAAAGCACGAACTGCGTGAAATTCAAACCCAGAACGCCTTCCGCTTTTATCGGTTAGGAGTCGTCTGTGATGGTCTTTGTCGAAAAGCGGCAGTCCCTCGTTGCATTGCCACCCGTCGAGGCTTACAGTCCGATTCGTGGGCTTGCGGAATCGAGTGAGCAGAAAAGAAAAGAAATGCCCGCAAAGTGCCTTGTACGCAACGGCGGAAAAGATCACGGCAGGCGAAGAGAGCGTCTGACGGTTCAAACGCGTCACGCTTATCGTGTTTTCTCATTGGTCGCTCGCTGGAAGGACGGGGGAAAGCGGCTCTTCGTTCCGTTCATTTCGGTTTCAGCGGAGCTGGCCCCGCGGGTGCTACCCGCGTTGACCATCGGTGGGACCGATGAGGTTTGACGCTCGGCCGTCATCGTCGGCGGCTGACTACCGCGACGGACCGAGCGGAGGGTTACGCCCCATGCTCGTCACATGAGGGCTCCCGGCTCCGAGTCGACGCTCGGATGGAAATTTTGCGAGTTCGCCCACCGCCGGGGAACACATCAAAGAATCCGAGAGGGGAACAGCGGGAAGGCAGGGAACGAGCGGGTTTATTCGCACGGACGCACGAGAAGAATGGAGTGAGTCAAAGGGATGCCCGTGACTTCAGCGAGCGGCCAGTTGGAGCACAAGGGCGCCCGCAGCCACGACCAGGGAGAGCGCAGTGGAGGGCGACGAGCTGGCCAAAAAGCTCGGGGCATTGCAATTTTCCGTGTTGCAGAAGCACACCCTGCCTGCATAGCTGTCTTCGCAGTGTTCCTTTGAAAGAGAAGGGTTAATGAAGGGACGAAGAGAAAATGCAGGACTTACGGAAGCTGTCGATCCCGAAAGCAAACGTAGGTGGTCGAACTGCTTCCGGAGTATCTGTAAGCACAGCGTGCACATCCGTCCACCGTCTGCGCGGGAATCGGGCCGTCGTCGTTGTAGTTCACGGGGCACTTGAGCGCGTCCACGTGCGGCGGTCCGGCGAGCAGCAGCACGAGGACGCCGGCCAGCAGAAACAGCGACGAGGAGCGGGGCATCACGGACGAGGAGCGGAGCGGAGTGAGCAAGGAGCAGAGAGTGGAGAGGCGGGTGGAAGCGGACACCGAAAGGCGCCGATCTCGCCAGCTGCCCGCCTTTTATACGCGCCTGAACGGCCGGCTTCTGATGCAAATTTTATGCGCCATCGCTCTTGTTTGAGTGTAGAGTGATGTGTGTTCTTATTCCCGGCAAGCAGTCCACTTTCGATGCAAATCGCCCGCTTTCTTTCGCTCCCTCGCCGCCGCCGATCATCTGCTCGTTCTCCGTCTTCTCTATTGTTCTCGGCTGATCAATGAACGTTTTTTGCCGTTCGAACAACAAGGCGACCGCCCACTTTCAGTTCAACCTCTGGCTTCTCCTCGCCTCCGACTGGCGGGCGACGCCCCAGCGGCTTCTTCCTCGTCATTCCGCAATTCCAATGACCGCCGACGAAGCGATAAAAGTGGCTGATCGTTAGATAAACGACCGTTTGTGTGCAGTCAGTCGGTCGCGGGAGTGGAAGGAACGCCGAATTCGAGACCAAACTTCAGCGCACTTTCGGAAGGTGGCGAGTGCTTAGACGACGCAACTCGTCAGCTTTGAGTTGTCGTTTGTCTTCGTTTGTGAACGCCGATGAATAGAACCGCAACTTCTCCTTGCTATTGAAAATGGGTCTTTTTCCACCGATTGGGTCTTTTCTCTACCGATTGGGTCTTTTTCTACCGATTGGGTCTTTCTGAGGAATTGGGTCTTTTCTCCACCGATTGGGTTATTTTTCTACTATTTTGGAATATTCGTTCGACCCATTTCTTTTGCCCACTTGTCGGCTTTTTTCACCGTTCTCGAGCGATTATGCCGACTCTTTCGTTTGATTAATGAGCATTCGCTTGTCATTCGGGCAAACAGTTGGTCTTCCGTCCCACCGCGCGCTTTCTTCTTGTTCCCAAGAAACGTTGCGGCCCCGAGCCATTTGTTTCCAACGGACGGCATCTTCATGCAATTCCCACCGCTTGAAATGAATTCCTTGCGGGTCGTCCTTGTTTTCGCCCTGCTGCTCATTGTCTCGTCGTTGACGGAGCCGAAGTTCCTCTACGATGCGAACAACACGCGTTTCGGTCCGTGCATCAAGGCGACAGAGGAGCTGGGCAGTCATTTCTTGTACGTCCAAGGGAGTTGCCGCGAGATGGAGCTCCGGTTCACCGCCCACTCCACTTGGAAGGCCCAGTGGGTTTTTTTTTCTTTCCTCTCCTCTTGCCTGCGGCTTCGAAGTGACCATCAACGGGAACTGTACGGTGCAGGGCCGCTTCGAGTCGATCCGCGTGCAAATCGGTGGGTTCTCTTCGCTTTCCGCTTCCAATCGGCCTTCAGACGGCCACACGTTCCACCAATCGGTCGTGCTGTTGATCGTCGGCGAAGACGGGCGGCGCAACGCCACCGACACGCGAAGCTCCACGCTTCTTTGCGAGGGCGCATCGTTGCGCGACGAGGCCGACGAGCGGCACTGGTGGACGACGATCGTTTTACGAATGATCGACGATGAAAGCATGCAGTCGTGGATTCACGTAACGAACGCGAACAGACAGTTCTGTCGTGAAACACACGCGTTCAGGTCCCGAACTCGACGCCTTTCGACTTTGGCGAGTACCGTCCATGAGTGGCAGCGAGCACGAAGAGTTGTGAGTCTTTTGTCGTCCTCATCCTCCGCTCGCGTTTCAGATGCTCCCGCCGCGTGAATGAAGCGAGGGCTCGAGGTCGGGTGTTCGTTCGGGAGTGGGCGGTGTCCACTTTAGTTGTGTGTTAGCTACGAGTTGGAATGAATGCGGTGGAATTCTTGGTCTTTACCGAAACTCATTGCTCTGTGGGCCGTTTGAATTGACGGTTTGATTGATGGACGTTCACCGCCGGATCTTCGCCCGTCGAACAAACAGCTGGCCGCCACATCGCCGCTCTCTTTTTGCTTTCGGACAAACGGTTCGTGCCCACGTGAGGCGCTCGGTTTGATCGAGCGGTGGTCGGCACGTTTCCGCGTTCATTCCTTCCTTGTTGTTTCGGTCGTTGCTGCTCGAAATAAACGTTTCCGTGAGCATTGCCCGCATTCTCGTTCTGCTGCTCGGCTCTTCATACGTTGAAGCAAAGCTCCTATACGATGCGAACAACACAACCTTCGATTCGTGCGTCTCGGTGGAATGGAGAACGCTGGAAGTCCTGTGAGCAGTCGTTTCGTTCATTGTCCAATCACTTCGCTTTCTAGTCGCCTGTGGAAGTGTCCGTCGAGCTCGGTTGCGGTGCAATGGAGCAAGGGCGCGCGGCTTCGGATGACTGTTTCCAGTTCGAGGAGAAACGAGAGGTTTGCTCCTCCTTCCTTTTCACTCGTCTTCCACGGCTTGCAGCTTCGAACTGACGCTCAACGGCGACTGTACGCTGCACGGCACCGTCGGCGTGCAAGACGGCCTGTACGTCCTGCAAATCGGTACGTCGCCGCTTCGGATTCGTTTGATTGTCGTTTAGAAGACGCAAGTTTCATCGACTACAGCACTTGCTTCATTCTGGAGCCGAACGGCTCGCTCGTTGCCGCGGACGACCGCTCCGCGCTGCTTTTGTGCGACGGCAAATCGCTGCGAAACGACGCGGACGAGGCGCACTACTGGACGACCGTTGAGTTCGAAAAGAAAGATCGAAATTTGAGCTTCGGGATGACGGTGGGTTCGACCGACTGACCATTGCACTCGCAACGAAGCACACGCCTTCAGGTCGAGAACTCGACGGTCTTCGATCTCGGCGAGTACCGGCTGCTTCCATCGAACCTCGCGCCGGGCATCGCTCGTGAGTGTTCCGCGCACTCGTTCCTCCCTTACATTTCTTGCTCTCCAGATTTTGCCGTCAATTTGATGGTCGCCGCGTGGATCCTCGCCTTTGTCGGAGCGAGTGTCTTCTCGTGAGCGGCTCGTTGGGCTGCAAGGTGTCCATTCTTCTTTTCTCTTCTCTGTTTCTGTGCTTCGTCCTTTCGGTTGACTTCGCTTAGGTTCGAGTAAACTTCCTCGTGGATCCCGCACGTCGGCAACGGAGTTCGCTTTCAATTCAAAGAATGGTTGGTGGTCTGCGGCTTGCCCACTCGTTCACACGGCTGTTCACTCTTCTGTTTATTCACTTCACATCAACAAAAATAAACGAAACAGACAGGGCATGTACATCTCTTCGGAATCAGATCGCAAGCGTCCGTCCGCGTTTTCCGCCTGCAAGAAGAGCGAGGGGTCAAAAAAGGGAGTGAAAGGCAACAGACCGTTGGAGTAGGAGCTTGTGATAGTCGCAGAGGAACTCGCGCATTTGGTTGTCCGCGTACATCGCAACGGCGAGAGCCGCCGAGCTTCACCACGGCCACAACGTTCGGTGTTCTCCTACGGTCTCGCTTTTTTGCGGAAGGACGTCTTGAGAGCTTTTCGTCGCCGGTCACGCAAACTGTTCGTCACGGAAGGATGGCTAAAAGTGGTAAGCGATGAAAGGAGTGTCGAGTGGAGGACTCGCACCGTTCGAGGGCCCTCATGACGCCGGCCCGTCGAGTCCGGGGAGCTTCGAAAAGGAGCACGACGGCTGTTGCTAAAAGCAAAAGAAGATGGAAAGGACGAAATGGACGAGAGCCCACCCACGCGTCCTCCGTCTGGGCAGCGGACTTGAAACGCAGAAGCCCTTTCGTTCGCAAGCCGAATGCCCTCGATCGTCCTCACTTCGTGGACGAATTGGACAGAAGGCGCCGATTGACGTGTGCATCGCATGCGCCTTGGTCCGCAGTTGCAGCTGGAGCGGTTACCGGTCGACTTCAAGATGCGTCGACCTGCAAGCAGCTGATGCATTGGAGGTGATTGAGCGGTGGAACTGACCGGCGAGCTTGCCGACGGAACGGACCCCGACGAGGCACGGGTTGTCGAAGGTGAACGCACAGCAGCAGGAAGTTCAGAGTCCAGAGGCTCTTCTCCTCTGCTCCAGTGGATCTTGACCATGCCCGTCGTGTCTGGTCGCACCAGTCCCGAGTTTGCTTTCGCTCCGGCTCCTCGTCGTCCACAATTTTCTGGAACGAGCGAGCGGGTTAGGCGGACAAGGAAATGAGGACTCACACGACAGACGACCTCATCAACGAACTTGCGGCGGTCTTCTTCGTGGCCTCGCATTCCGGACAGAAGAACGATCGCCGTCGCCCGACTACGAGAAGCGCCTCTACCGAACAGCCGGGAGCGGCCGCTCGTGTCCCAGTCGGCAGGAAAGAAGGGAGAGTGGGAAGGAGCCGACCGCTCGCGACGAGCAACGGAAAGAGCGACTGGCCGCTCGCCTCTTCCTCGCTCGAAGTCGGCTGCGGGTTGCATACGGGTTGCGCAACCACCCGTCTGCGTGCTTCGAAGCAGGCGCGATTATTCCGCTAGCGAGTGAGTGCGTGGAAGGGAAGCGGTGGGGCACTGCACATCTTCGCCCTTCTGTGAAAGAGCGGGTGGATTGTTCTGACGGCTTCTTCGAATCCAATGGTGTGTTCAGTCCCAGGGATGCGTGTGTTTCTGACGGCCAAAGGGTGCAATTATTGACGATCGACTTCTCGTCCACCACCAATCGATCTCTTCGCGTCGACTTTAAACGACTTTATTTCACTTCGACTGCACAAAAAACCCGACTTCGATGGCTGCCGACCTTCACTGCTGCTCCTTGGTGGGCTCTTGGGTCTTGTGCGACTTGGTGGGCGTCGTTTGCTCCTGGGTCCCGTCGGTGCGGGGCTGCGAGTCCTGCGTGCGCTCGATCTTGGGCTGCTGCTTGAGCCACTCGGCGTAGGCAGCCGCGCGCTTCGCCTCGATGGCCTCCAGCTGGGGGGATGAGGCGGTCCACCTGCAGCGAGCAAGACGGACCGTTGATCGATTGGAGAGGAACTCACGTGCGCGTCGAGGATTTGCTGCCGCTTGGCCGCTTGCTGAAACGATCGCGTCAGTGGACGAACGGGCGACGCGCACGAAACTCCGCGGCGTCCACGGGCGGCGGCGGGCGGGGCGCCGCTTTCGCTTCGGCCGGCGGCTTCTTCGGCGCGCTCTCCGCCTTGATGGGCGGCTTCGCGTCCTTTCGCTCGGCCTTCCGCTCGACCTGCTCGTTGGGCGCCGCCGTGGTCGCTTCGGGCGCGCCGCCCTTGACGGCCGTCGTCTGCTGCTGCTTGGCCGCCTTCTTTTCTCGCTGCCGTCCGTTTTTTTGCGGCTGCTCGCTTTCGACTTCGACTTGGCGGACTTGACGCGAGCCGACTTGTGGGCGGCGATCGCCGTACGATTTTCTGCCCACATTCGATCAACAACGCTCCAACGTCAGACGACTTTATTCTTTTTAACTGCACGAAGAACCACACGCACACACAAAGAAAAGAAAGAAAGAACACGCTGATTCCACTTGTGCGCCGTCGCCCTCAATCTTCCTTGGTCGGCTTCTGAGCTCCGTCCGTCAGGGGCTCGCCGTCCTGCGCGGTGACCTCCGTGTTGGCCGGCGTCTCGGGCGCCTGTTGGGGCGCGTTTGCGTTCAGAACGGCCATACGCGCGGCGAGGCCGTCCAGCTGCAATGCGGGGATTGAGGCGAATGGAAGACAGAACTCACCAACTCGGTGGGGTAGATGGGCTCGGGCGGTTGCTGAAACGAATAGGCGGCTGATCGAGCGGCGGTTCAATCGCAAACCTGGGCGGGCGATTGGGGCGCCGCCATCGCGTTGGCTTGCGACTTCTCGGCCACGTTCGCCGGCGTGCTTGACGCCTCCGCGGGCTTCCGCTCGACGCCCGTCTGCTCCATGGTGATCTTTTCGATGTCGTCCTTGAGAGCCGGCCGGTTGGCGGACAGCGCGGTGGTGGCTTCGGGCAGGGCGCCTTTGACCGCCGACTGCGGCTTCAAGCCCGCCTTCTTGTTGCTCCCGACGCCCTTTTTGCTGCTGGTCTTCGACTTGTCGGGCTTGGCGCGAGCCGACTTGTGCGCGGAGACCGCCGCCGTCTTCGCCTTGTGCTTGCGGCAACAGAACATGCCGCCGATCACCGCCGGAACTCCGACCAGCAGAGAAATGACGACGACCACTCCCCTGAAGCAGTAGGATGGAATGAGGAGGAGGAAGAACAAAAGAGGACTCACACGATGATCAGCGCGAGCAGCCACGACGCGAGAGCGCCGGCCGCTGCCTCGTTCGAATCGAAGACCTTGGCGCCTTTCTGCATAAAAGAGGTGATTGAGAAGTCGCAGAATGGCAACTCACAAAGACGGCCGTCAGATCGGGCAGGTGCTTCTCGAGCGTGATCGAGACCTTGAGCACGGACTGGTCGCCACCTTCATCGGTGAAAGGCTTGCAGGGGACGGGCTTGTCCGGCGAACTGACCACGTTGCCGTTGGGAGAGCCGGAGATCTTGAGGCCGTCTTTGTCTCCTTTGATCGTAACTGGGAAGTAGAAGTCGCTGCCGTCGTCTTTTGCAAATTGCTTGATTAAACCGTGAGAACGAGAAACCCACCGGTTTCGATTTTTGCTCCGATTGGGTTAGCCGTCATCGAGCCCTTGATCGAGCAGGAGCCGGCTTTGATTTCGATCCTGGACAAAGAAATGAATGACCCAAAACCGAGAACGTACAGAGAAATAAGAGACGGCGTCGACTTGGGATGGTTCCAGGCCGATTCGAAGTTAGTGCCCGAGAACACCAACTCGGCCGTTGCATCGGTCTTACTTCCCGTGTACTTGCTGCAACGAAAGAGCGAGTAGGAAGGAGGATAAGCGCGGATGACTCACACGTTGTTGCCCTCTTCCTTGAAGCCGGCGGGCGGGTTGGCGGCATCGGAGCCGACGAACAGCGAGACGGCGACGAGCAAGACAAAGACGCCCAACTTCATCCTTCGAGCGAGCGGAGCGAAAAGAGAAGCCGACCGATGCGGAGGGCGAATGGAGAGAACGAGTGAACGCGTTTTGCTTCCCGCCACCTTCGCACTCGGGTTTCGGCCGAAACCGGACGGAATTTGCATCGAAGTGGCGTCAGGGGGTTTGTTGCTCTTGCTCGGCGATCAACGAGAACCCGTGAGCAGCAAGTGAGAAACGATGAGTCCGAAGGTCTTCGTCAGATCACGTGCTTCTTCCCTTTCGCTTCCAGTCGCCCTCTGTTCGGTGAGTGTGTTGCTCCCGTCGAACCGCCAACTCAGTCGAGTTCTCGTCAGGTTCCAACCACCTCGCCAATGGACGATCCGCCCACTCCGACGACACATTTCGACCCGTCTGCCCCACTCGCCGCGCGGCCTCGCCGAAGTAACAAACCGGCGGGCGCCGTCCTCCGCTCGGGCGGTCCGCTTTGTGTTCCCGATGGGCGGGCGGCCGCGTGTTCGCCGTCGACAATTCCGAGCCGTTCCGCACATTGCGGCGGCTGTCCGCGCATTTGGCGCGCTTTGGCTGCTTCTTCTTGAGCGAAGGACGGGCCCGATTGCTCGCCGAGAAGTTCCCCCGAACGACACATGCCCGCCGCCGGTTACTCACTTCTTCTTACGTAACTCTCGTCTTGTAGCCGCTGTTCTGACGTCAGCACCCGTACGTACGTTCGAAATGTAGCCAGCCGGGCACCGGCCACCACCGTCGATGGATTGCAGGAGGGAAGTACGGACGTCGCTCTCCGGCTTTCTTGCTTCGTCCGACTGCTCGTCTTCTTCGAACTTCAATCTTGCGCAAGAGCGAAACGATTGTGGCACTCCCGAATAGTCGCGAAAAGCCTCCCAATTGCGAGGTCAGAAGCACAAAAGATTTGTAGCCGCCCGCTACTCATCCGAAATTCGTACCAAACGGAGGAATATTCTCGCCTTTAGCCCGAAAGAAGGAAGCACTCGCCCATTTTCTCATTCTGCAACTCAACGAAATGTCGGCCGAGGGCGACTCGCCGCTGTGCGCGCTGGCGTACGCGACGAACCGCTCGGGGCGGCTGTTGGCGCTGAACGCCGTCCACGCGGCCGTCTGCCTGCTCGCGCTCGCCGGCCTCTTTGCGTACTTGCGGACGCCGTTCGTGCGGCGCGTGCTGCGGTTCGTAAGCGGCGACTTGAAGGTGAGCGGCGAGACGAGTGGATTCCATTGAGCAAGCGTTGAGCAGCTGGTTTGGAGCGCCGGCTTCGCGTACTACCTGCTCGGGATCGGCTTCCAGTTGTCGCTGACCGGCTACCGAATTGTGGGCACTCCTTTCGGCTTCTGGAAGCTTCTAATCGCCGCTTTCAGGTCACGTACGTCCTCGACTTGTCCGCCTGTTCGTACGTGTGGACCGGCCGCACGTGTTTCTTCGCCAACGTCCACACGTCCGCTCTCTTGAATGTACGCGTGCTCATTGCGGCTTTCGATCACGGGGGCTTCTTCTAAACACTGGGAGTCTTCTAAACACTGGGAGACTTTTGAACACAACAAGTCTTTCGAGCGAGCAGCTGTTGGAGCGGCCGCTCGTTGAGTTGATGGGCAGACGGAAAAGTCGCGAGTCAACGGAGAAATGAGTTCGCTGTTCCCTCACTCCAGCTGGCAAACCGTTGTATTCATCTCAGAATACTCGCAGCAAACTCGCTGCCCCCTCCGCCCTCAAGTCGTCACTGAAAGACGCGGCTTCTCGCTAAGAAAAGGCCCGAGTGTTCAGGAGAAGCCCCCAGCAGACCTCCACAAGATTCCGTCGTTTAGTGCGTCTTCCCGTTCTTCCACTTGGCACTCCTGCTCGAGCGATCGCTCGCCGCCCTCCCGCACCGCCGCGATCGGAGAAAATCCGTGGGCGTCGTGCTGGTCAGCTGTTTGGTTCGTTCCGCCGATCGCGCGTAGTCGAGTGGCTTTTCGCGCAGATTGTGTTGCCCTACGCGTACGCGGCCTATTTGTACTGGGCGGTGCGGAGCACGGCGCCGCCCGACTCGCCCTACTGCTCGGGGATTCAAACGAATCGGGCGGTCGCGCGCACGACGGCCTTCCGCCACTCGGCGGTCTTTTGGCTCCTTGATTTGGCGACCAGCGGCGGCGACCTCCTGCTGCTGCTCGGGAGCCGGCGGCGCATCGCCCGCTTCTATCGCGCGGTGGCCGACGCGTCCGCTCGCACGATCTGGAGCGCTCGTTTGCGCTGCGCGAGCTCCGCATTTCGTGCGGCTTCATTCTTCCATTTTCGCTCGTGAATTCGCTAACCTACGGCCTGCAGACGCTCTACTCGTTCTACTACGCGCAAACCACCACCGACGACTCGGTGGTGGAGGAGGAGTCGTTCATGAAGGAAAGCACGAATGCCGTGAGTTCCCCCGCAACCAACATGCCATCGTTCGTTTCTTGGCTTCAGGCCCGCACCACGGCGATCTTCGTCCACTTCCTCCTGCTCGCCGCTTTCCACCGACTGCGCGGCGCAAAGGCGGCCAGCGAGTGGACCAAACGGGAGGACCGCACGGACGAGTACTTCCGCCACTTCCAGCGCATGATCGCCTGATCGGCGGCTTCTTGTGCGGCCTGATTGACGTGCGCTCTCGATCGAACGAGTGAGCCCCAATCGCTTGTTGCAAATGGCCGGCTGCAACAATCAATTTATTCTCTTGCACGAACAGTAAACGACATTCAACTCGATGAAGAGCGAGAATTCGGAGAGCGATTAGAAGCGAGAGGAAGCGCTCGAATTCATTCCAAACACACATGCTTCTCCGCCATCTGACTGGAAGACCGGGTTGGACGCGGTGCGAAGGACCCGAAGAAGAAACGATTGCAAAGATGTGTTCTTTGTGTAATCCGACACATTATTTTCGCTTGCGAACGAGCGGATTGACTTGCCAATGCAACTGCCAACAATCGGGTCCTCAATCGATGCCAGACCGAGCCGCTCATCTCGTTCGATTCTCCGCTCTCCCACTCCTTCAAGCACGAGCAACCGCCAATGGACAGCCGCTCTGCTTCGCGAAGACGTGAGATTTCTTCCTTCTGTCGGCATTTGCTTGCAATTCGCTTTGGGGGCCGCCTTCTCACGGCAGACGTTTGGATCACGTCCCTCATTCAAGCGATCGAACGAACGATCGCAGCGGGCAGCATTCTGTCGACGAGAACTCGACAAATCGAATTTATTTCACACATGCTAGAGGAAAAGAATCCTTCCAGTCGGGGAAAAACAAAAGAGAAAAGATGGGACTGGAGTGGCACACGGAATGCCCGCTCACTTCTTGCCGCCGGTCAGGATCAGCTCGCGGCGGTTGATCTGCAGCGGGAAGAGGGATCAACAGTCGCCTGCCCGGGGGAGAACTCACGTCGCCGGTGCCCTGACCGCGGAAGGCTTGTCCGCTCGCATTCGGCGTCTTCGAGTTCTTCGGCGTGCGCTCTTCGGCCGCCTGCGTGGCGTCCGTCCGCGTGTAGCCGCTCTTCGTCTGATCGTTGGTCTTGGCGCCAGATCCAACGGTTTTGTTTGCCGCTGTCTTCCAGCTGCCGCGGCCGTCAGCGCGGGACATTTGAAGTTGAGCGCCTGCCCTCGTTCTGGCGAGCTGCCCGAACGAAAAGAACTGGAGGTTCTAGGATTCACGCGCTACGTACCAGATCAAACGAACTTTAATCTCTCACACATGAACACACGAACAAGAACACACGAAAGAAAGGGACTTCTTGCTTCGAACGGCTTCTGCGGCTTCCTCACTTGACCGCCGGACGAACGAGCGGAGTGGGCGGCTTGAAGATCCGCTTGCTGAGCACGAGGACGATCGACACTCCGCTCCCGATCGCTCCCACCGCTCCGACCGCCGCTAACACGGAGAACACGACCGTTCCGACTGAAATGTGGGAGATGAGCGTGAGGAGCAGGAAAGAGCGGCAACTCGCCTCCACTTCCGCCTCCAACGGCCGCCTTCTTTCCTCCAACCCGCGCCTTCCCGCTCGTCTTGCTGTCCGAAGCGGCGGTTGACGGCACGGGCGTGATGGTGGTCGTCGTAGAGGTCGTTGAAGTGATCGTAGACGTAGAAGTGGACGTAGAAGTGCTCGTGCTGGTGCTCGTCGTAGTCGGGGTCGTCGACGAGGTGGTCTGAAGAAACGACGAAAAATGAGACCAAACTCGTCGGGCGTCTTACGGTCGTGGACGGCGTCGAGGTGGTTGAAGTCGTAGTCGTAGTGCTTGTGGTAGTCTAAAGAGAACGCGAATGAAAGAAGAAAGAGAACTCACCGAGGTCGTCGTGCTTGTCGACGTCGTGGTTGTCGTTGACGAAGTCGTGGTGGTGGTCGGCGTTGTGGGCAGGAAGTACTCGCCAAAATCGACCTCCAAAGACATTCGGGGATCGAACGACCGCTGAAAGTGGAACAGTAAAGAACGGAAAGCGAGAAGGAATTACCTTCACACGGAACCCGACGATGTTGCCGCTGTGCTCGTACTTGATGCTGGTCCAGTAGTGCTTGCCGTCACCGACGTCGTTTCGCAGCAATTTGCCCTTGCAGAACTGGACATCTTTTCCGGTGTCCCAGGCCATATTGTTGAGCGTGCCGTCTTCTCCGATCCAGTAGGCGTCAGCAATAGACTTGCCGTCTAAAAACACAGGCTGGACAGGATCGACAGCTAGCGAAAGGTGCTCACCCCTAAGGAGATTTCTGCGGGCGTCGGTGTACTTATCAGGATCGATCGTCAGCGTGCACTCGCCGTTGATGAGCACCGTAACGCTGCAAAGCGAAGGATTGCTGGCGGGAACAAGAGATGACTGACCTCGATCCAAGCGGGATGTCGGGGGACATAACCAGCCCACACGCCTTGTCCCACTGCACGTAGATCGTGGTCGACGCGCAGCTTTTCAGGTCGCTGAAAGAGAAAGTCGTGTGGGAGTGGGGAAAGCCAGAGACTTACAATTCGCTCCATTCGACGTGTTTTGTGTCCACTTCGACACAACTGTCGATCTGCGTGTTCGTCGGATCGTAGAGGAACTTGGCGTCCAGCGGCGGCGGTTTAAAAAGCACGAAGCCGAGGATCGTGACAAGGATCCACGGCGGCGGGCGCATTTCGACGAAGCGAACGACCAATCGAAAGGGAAGTGAGCTGCAAGCGGAGGAATGAGCGGGAGCAGCGGAGTGCAGAGAAGAGCGGCCTGCCGACGGGAAGGTGAGAGGATCGAATGGCGAGTGGCCGCCCGCCCGCCGTCGCTTTCGGCCGCTTGCAACGAGCTTACGCTATCACGGAAGGAAGACGAGCGATTGGTGGTCAAACGACTCGTTTGAACGCTTCGTCGCTTGTCGCGGCACTCACTCGTTGCCCACGGTCACTTGCAAACGAACATGAGCCGAAGGAGATTGAGCCGCAGAGTTGTCTGCAGCTGCAGCCAACGAGACGACCTGCTCGTCTCATCGTTCACGCGTGTTTGCTGCCCGCTTTCTTGCACTTGCGGTCTACACGTTCGATTCAACGACTACGTCGCGATGCAACAGTTGATTCATTCCACGAGACCGCTTGTTCCCGTCTCATCCGCGCGATTTCCGGCCGCACCATCGTTGATTCTTGCGAGTTCTGCACATGGCGGCCGTCTTCTCCTTCGATCCCCTCGGTTTCTTCGGTCCGTTCGATCGGCTCGCTCCAGTTCTGGTCTTCTTTTTGCTCCCTCCTCCAGTTCCGGTCGTCTTCTTTGCACCACGCGGTTGACCGCTTGAAATTCCACTAGTTCGGGCGGCCCTCTGCCCACTCGGCTTCCGTGTCGTGCCATCCCAGCGTCCCTCGCGTATGGCCGCCTCTTCGAGCTGCTCCTGTAGCGACACGATGTGCGGGCAGTTGCCGACGATCTTCAGCTTTTGGATGTCGCCTCTGGAAAGCTTTCCATTGTACGCGATCCGTTCATTGCCCTGGAATTCAGCGAAGTGAGTGGAGGAAGGAAAACGGGCACCTTCTTTCGCTTCATGGTCGGCGAGACGCCGTCCTTGGAGAAAGCCGTGTCTTAAAAGTGGTTACGCTGAATGCTTGAGCGACTGCCCGCTCCTTCTGCCCACCTGGGTAGTGCATAATCTAAAACAAGTGAGAAGTTCGATCTTTTTCTCAGTCTCACCGCTCCATCGCTCAAAAACCCTCAAAAGCTCACCGAATCAAAGTCGTACGGCGTGACGACGTCGTAGAGGTCGCCGCGATGGAGCTCGAACTGGGCTGCAGCAACCGAATTCAAGCCAACGGTCGCTGGATTGCTCACCCCTGTGCTTAATGTCGTTCTCCACGTTCTTCCAAACGCCCGTAATGTGCTGATCTCTGCAGGGAAAAATTCATGCGTTAGAAGAAGGGATTTCTTGCCTGTCCGGTCGTTGATGCTCGTGCCCGATGCCTGCAAAGAGCAGTTGTTGGTGGGGGTTTGTTCCGAACGCTGGGATCTCTCGCTGGAGACAACTCAAGCGAGAAATCTCATCGCTCCAAAGCAACCACCAATCATCGAAGAAACGAACCGATGGCGTGCATGAACTCGTGCTGCACAGCGGCTTCACTGAGCACGTAGTCGCGATGCAGCGACATCCCTTGGGCGCCGCCTGCAATCTCCGTTCTTCCGGGATCTCCCGAGCAAATGCACCCGATCGTCCCATTGTGGACGAGCAGACGCCTCGGTTCTCCACTTGGCGTTCGGCTGCTGCTCGTAGTCGACGAAGCGGAAGCAGCTGTCCATCTCAAGGCCATCCAGCCAGTGCCGGATCTTTACGCGTCTGCAAGGTGCAAGTGAACAGAGAACGATGAATGAGCGCTCACTCGTGCTCGTCGGACTCGGCGGAGAGGCGGCAGAAGAGCGTGTTGTTCGGCCATCGCTTCAATCTTCGATGCTCCTTCGCGACGTCCATCGCTTTCCGGGGATCTCGCAACGCTTCCAGTCGGTTCTTCGAGCTTTGATTAGCGAGTGGAGCGAAGGCGGATGTCACCGCCGAACAAATCGGTCTGCTGGTCGCAGATCGCCCGGCGGTTGATTTCGTGGATCGAGCGGGCGTTTGCTGTGGAGCAGCAGAGAACGGAGAAGAGCGTCCATCGGGGCAGACGGGAGGTCGTCGCAATGGCCAATGAGTGAGGGAACTCCAGATCTTCCCCGTTGTTTCCGCAGCTTCCGTACGTATGCGAGTGATCGAAACGTTTGTTTGTTCACCTGCCGCCCAGTCGGCGGAACGCGAGAGCACTCCCATTCGTCACCGCGTGGTGTTGGGAGAAGAAGACGGTCTAATAGGCGAATGTAAAAGAGTACAGCTGGCGGACACGCCGATGGGTGCCCCCCTCGAGTGGAGGGCGGCAGAAAACGGCCGTCTCATCCACCCGCCCTCTCTTCAACCTCTTTTCAAACGGTCAATCCGCCCTCTTCGACGAGAAATTCCGGCCGGCCCGTTCCACTGGCCGCGCGGCCGCCCCAAAAAAACCAGCCGGCGGGCGCCCGAAGAGGTGCAGCAGTCGGCGAAGGGGTGGAAGCCGATCATCGCGCTGCCGTCGACCTGCAGCCGGAGGACGTGGAGGCGACGAAAGAGCGCGAGAACGCGGGCGCAAAAGGCGGACAGGTGCCAAAATTTGTACGCGTTGAGGTGGACAGCATCAAACTGTTCGCTTCGCCCTGCTCCGTCGGGATCGTCGCCGCCGATCCTCGCGACTCACTGCTGCTGCAAGAGCGGGCAAATCAAGCTGCCTTGACGAAGCCCGACCTCCACGACTCCCGAATTCTGTTGATGAATGCGGCATCCATCGGGCGTCCTCCAACCGACCGAACGGACCGCAGTGGACAGCCGACGACTAAAACGGTTGCCGTTCGCGTCCTCTGAACGAACTGGAACGAAATCAAAACGAAAAAGTGCAAAACCCTAGCGTGCCTGCACCCATTCAGCCTCTTGGCGCCAGAGGAGCCCACGAAGTCTCCGCTGTTTCGGGTGTTCAGCCGACAAGGCGCGTCGAGATGCGAACGAGTCAACCAAGTCCGCAGCAAGTTTAGTCGTCTTATGCTATGTTGAAGGGGATACGTACCGTCCAACGATCAATCGCTGTACGGCGCCGTGAACCCAAACACGACCCGACTTCACTTGATCAACAAAGCACATCGAACCCACTAACCGGCTCCGAACCAGCGACCCGCACCGCAATCCGCGCCCGCAACCACTCGGCTACGAGAACTTGTTGCTGGGGGACCGCAAGTTCGGGCTTTTCTGCCGCAGGTGGGCGGGCGGTGCGTTCGCTCGCTGGTTCGTTCCTCTCGCCCGCTTGTCGCACGATCACGAGCGGCGGGCCCATCTTGCACGTCCGTTCTCCGTCATCATTTCGTCCCAAACGCAGCCGTCCAATTCGGTGGTCTCTCCCGTGATCTTCTCGTCGTAGCACTTGGCACGTCCAATAGCGGCATTCCGACGAGAAGAAGCACAAAGCCGGCGAGCGGGAACACGAGCGACTACCGGAGCATCACGAACGAATGGACGGCAGCGAAAAGAGGTGAATGGGGGAGGACAACGAAAAACGCCAACTCCCGATCTCTTGTGGTGAACCCCGAAGGCCGTCCTGCTTGTACGCGAGATAGTGGCGATCGGATCGTGAACGACTGCTCGAGCCCAGAACTCAAAAAGCTTGCTTTTTTCAACGAATAATCTTCACTATCGAACGAAGTGCACACAACAAGCCCCAATCCTCACGACCCAAACGAGCGAGAGACATCACAATTTCTGCAGATCACAAGCGACCATTGAGGTGAGTCGAAAGCAAACAGCCGTGTTTGAGCAAACCCCAGCCGCTCACTTCTTCCACTTCCCGTTCATCCGAGTGTGACCACCATCCGACCGCCAGCCGACTGGTCGTTGAAGTGAGCAGAATCGAGCGACATTCCGGTGAGCAGTCGATCGGGATCGGGCAGGATAAAAGCCGGGAACGCTCGCCACACGCCACCCTCCTGGAAAAGAATGAAGCTCCTCGTTCTGCTCCTCCCCCCGGCTTCCTTCGTCCTTTCGACTGCCACTCTCAAGTCGGAGGTGCTCGACGGCTCGTTTCTTTGCACAAGTGGGTAAGGAGCTGGGGGGAAGAAGTGAGTGGGCGAGAAGCCAGCAGATCGAAGAAGACGCTTCTTTTCCTCTCGTTCCAGTCGACCCAACTCTCCAGCGTCCGCCCGTCTTCTCCGCTCGTGGGCCGAACGGGCGGAGCGATCGGCGCCGAAAGAACTCCTCGTTTGGGCGTTGACCACGCGAACTCGCTGCTCGTTTCTTTTGCCTTCCTGGTGGACTCGCTGCACTCGCCAGGGAACTGGACGGAAGTTTGTCCTCCGCCGATAGCTTCACTTCGTTCTTTCCGCAGGTCGTCGCGTGGGTCGCCCAGCAGCCGGAGATCGGAGGAAGGCGGTGAAATCGTGGGAAATGCGGCTGCTTTTCGTCCAACCGTTCCGCTCTTTCGATCGCAACTTGAGTCGTGAGCTCCCGCTCGTTTCAATGGAATCAATTCAATGTAATCGAAGGCGAACTGCTCGAACGGACGGGCGGCCAGTCGCGAGCGGCGGCGGCGATTTCCTCCACGGGTGCTCGAAGGGCAGGCAAGACCGCTATTCACATGTGGGCCACGAGTAAGAAGAAGCGTGCGGGACGAAGCAGACGGGTTCCTTCGTCCGTTCGGAAAGCGGAAGGAACCGTTCAGCTCCCCGCCTCGTTGCTTCGGAGCGACGTCCGCCTTCCGAAAACAGCTGCCCGTGGGCCGAAAGCACACATTAGGGGCGCTTCGACGAAATCGAATCGAAAAGCCGACGGAACGCTGTTTGTTCCGGCTGCAAAGCCGCCCGTTTCCTCGGAACGCGGCGACCTTTCCGCAAAACAACAAGGACGAGTTCTGGGGAAGAGCGTTCGATTATGCCCTCGATTATGTTGATCCAGCGGTCAAAGCTACATACTTTCGATTGAAACGAGCGGAGGAACGAGTATAAAAGCGCGCCCGAACGATCCAATCGGCAACAACCTTCCGTCTTCTCCTCGCCCGCTCGCAATGCAAACCCCCGTCTTCTGCTGCCTGCTCGCCCTCCCGCTGGTCGCCGCCCAGTCCATACCGGCGGATCCCAGTGAGTTGCGGCGAACGGAACCCCACGAAGTGCCCGCTTCCAGCGATGACTGACGCGTTGTAACAGCTCGTGCTCGACCTGCACAACGGCGTCCGCCGATCGGCCGCCACCGGCGCTCTCGTGGCCAAAAACGGCGCCAAGTTTCCGGCGGCTGCGGGCATGTCGGCCGCCGTTTGGGGCCAAGACGAGTGGAGCTTCGCGTACAACTCGATCCTGAACGGCTGCTACAACATGGGCAGTCCGTCGGCCAACACGTGAGCTCTCCGCATTCCCTCCATCAACTACGATCCAATTATTCTCGTTTAGCCACGGCGCTGAACACGGCGTTCGCCTCGTGGAACGCGACGCTCGCCGCCTACGACCCCACGAATCTGGTCGTGACGAGCACCACGGCGAGCCCGGGCACTCATCTGCTGTGGAACGAAGCGGGCTTCGCCTTCAAAGTGGGCTGCGCCGTCAAGTACTGCCCGGGTACAACCGAATCCGAGGGATTTCTGATGGAAGTCCTCGTTTAGACATGCGCACTCGAGTCGCTTGCGCGTACACTCCGGGCGGCAACAACGAGAACCGGCCGATCTACCGGACGGGCACCGTCTGCTCCGACTGTCTGCCGGCCCAGGACTGCACCGCCTCGCAGGGTCTGTGCAGCGCGTACGTGAGCACCGTCCGTGTGGCCAGTGAGTGCAATCAAGCGACTACGAGCGGCACTCCCTCGGTCTTCAGCTCTGACCGACACGCAGCGAATGATCGCATTGAGTGCGCACAATCGCAATCGTTCGGCGGTCGCCAACGGAACGTCGCAGAACCGGGACGGCTACGCGCAGCTGCCCGCCGCTAAGGACATGTACAAAATGAGCTGGAGCAAGCTGGTCGAGTCCTACGCCGTCACGAAAGCCCAGTCCTGCGATTGGTCCCACACGTACGTCAACGGCACCTCCAACAACCTGTACACGACGATCGGCGGCTACATTCCCGTCAGTAAGTGCACACGAAGAAGATTCGCGTTGTCCACGGAATAAAGCTGCTTCTTCTGTCCTCTCCTCGTTGCAGACCAAGCCCTGGACGAATCGGTGGCGTCATGGTACTCGGAGCTGCGCAACGACGGGCAAAACGGGATCGTGATGAACGGCGCCAACTACAACCACTTCACGCAGGTCGTGTGGGCGAAGACCGCCGAAGTGGCGTGCGCGGTGGCCTATTGCCCGAGTACGCTTTCGATTCTCAAACCGAATGATCGACGGTTCGTTTCAGCAATGGTGGGCATCAGCGGCCAGTACTTCACGTTCGTCGTCTGCGACTACTCGCCGGCCGGCAACTACAACGGCCAGGCGATGTACACGGCGGGCGCGGCGGGCTCCGGCTGTCCGGCCAGCTCGAGCGCCGAGAGCGGCACGAACCTGTGCAAGAAGACGGGAGTCGCGGACATTCACAACTGATCGACGGATTCTTCTTCGTTCCTCTCTTGTGGATCCAAAAGTACAAACTGTTAATAAACTATTGCTGAAATCGTTCGTTTGTGCGGACGAGTGTGGAGAAGGCGAGAGCTTACATAACTGGTCTCTTTCTTAGTTATCTGTTTCTTTTGATTTGTTCAAGGAGTCCCTAAAGCGAATCTTCGCTGCCGCCACTTCTGGCTGCTCTGGAGCGGCGAAGTCAAAAAGTGGCGCCTTCCGCCTGTTTCGTAGCGAACAGCCCGACGCCATCGCCCACTTTTCTTCCCGCCCCGCTCATTCCACCTGCAAGTCGAGCAGCAAGACGCCGAGGACGCGAAGATCCCCGTCGTCCGGAGGGCGTGCGCGCGACCGTTGAGTTCCGGAAGCACATTCTGCTCGGCGGTGGGTTCCTGCTTCTCTTCGTTAGTTTCGGGAGAACCTCTCCACTAGCAGTTCTGCAGCGATCGTTACGGACCCTCCAGCCACGTGCCTCCGGTTTGTTCGACAATTTTCGTTTTATTTCGGGCAGCGGAGATTCGAAACTTCCTCTTAAAACCACCCATTCAACTCTCCAATCAATCAACTCATCGCTTCTTTCCAGGCCGCACACCCGGCGGCTCCTCCGTGTGGGTCAAAACCAGTCATTTGGCGGACGGGACGACCACGTGCCGCATCCAAGCGGGCGAGTGTTTGGCCTGCAAGCTGCGATTCTTCCCTCGACTGTTCTTCAGCAAGGGATCGATCGCTCCGGAGGACTTCGAGCGAGTGGAACGCGGCGAGAAGGACGTGCCGACCGCTGTCGTCGACTCCCCTCGCCAATTGATTGGTGAGTTTCGGCCGTGCACTCGTTCCCGCCCACTCAGTCCCCCTATTCGTTTGTCTGTTCGACTCGCCGCTTTTGTTTGCAATAAACTCGTCGAAAAGGCGGACGGTTGGATGGAATGTCCGCGCCTGCTGAACGCTCCGTTTAAGCGCCAGTGGACGCGAGTGGGTGCGGAGCTGCACGGTAGTCGTTTGGCCGCTTCTCCGTCTTTCTACTCGCCTTTCAGCCAATCGCTCGTTAAAGTCGATCGGTTGGACACTTGCAGGCCTCGCCCACCGCTTTCGGCTCCCTGTTACACGTCCCCGGCGGCCACGAACAAAAGGAGGCGGCGAGCAGGAAGAAACGAACCGGATTGAATCGCGAATTGAGTGGAGACTGGGGTTCGCCGCGCTTCTTCGCTGCTGCCGAGTTGCATCCGCAGACGAAGCGCCGCCCACCCGACTTCAATCAGCTAGCGAACGACGGATTTATTCCCCGATTGATCCAAACGATCGAACACGAACGGCTACTTTCGGTGACGGCGCGGAATGACCGAAACTTGAGGCAACTGCATTTTCCGCAGCTCTTCCGACTGCGGCCGCCTTCCGGCTCGCTTCGCCGCCCGTTTGTCGCCGCTCTGCGATCGGCGTGTCTTCCGGTTGCCGTCCTCAATGGCTGCAAAGAAGGATCGATAAGCAGCAGAAACGATCGATGAGTGGACTCACGTAACGGAAGCCTCCGCCGAGTCGCCGCCCAGCCGATCGCGTAAAAAGAAGAGGAGCAGACGACAACCAGCAACAAAAGCGCGACGCCCACACACACGAGCGCAATGACCTCGGGCGCCATCGGTCGGCTGAAACAAAAGAAGGCGGGAGTTGCGAGCAGAAAGAAGCGAAGAACTCACTTCTCCGTCGTGCCCGAAGATCCAGCGGCCGTTCGCAGCAAAACGACGAGCAGGAGCGACGCGCAAGCGGCGAGCATCACGACTAAACTGAGGAGCGGGCGGAGCGCCCGGTCGAGAGCGGCGACTTCGGAACAAGACGACCCGCCGGCTGCTCGTTCGGAGCGTGAAAAGAAAGACGGGAAGAACGCGAAAGTGGCCGCCTGACGGTCGGATGCAAATTCGGTTCGTCCGTTCGACGGCAGCTCGGTCGATTCCCCAACAGAGGAAGCCAACGTTTTTCCGTAGAAGTCAACACGCCCTCCAGCGTCTTCACTTATCCGCGCGAACGAGTCGCACAAAAGAGCGTGGAGATCGTCGGCGAGCTGACGGCAAGTGCGATTTGTGGCCGGCAGAGCGAGCGGCACGTGAACGAACGAGAGCTCGGATAGCGGCCGGAAAGCTCGGCTCGTGGCATCGATCGGAAGAAACGAAAGATGAGCGAGCGGACGTGAAGGGAGTGCACGAGTACCGACGGCGAACACGCGTTCTTCTTTCGTCCCAACAGTCGAGAACTCTTCGGTCTTCTTCTCGCCCGTCGAGACCGCCCGTTCGGGTTCCCGCCGATGAGCAGGCCGCCGAAATTTGCACGAATTTGCGTCGCTGGTTTCTTCCGATGCAAATCCGCGCGTATAAAAGGCGCCGACGAGCAGCGCGGCGCTCAGTCGTTGCTCCAGTCCGCTCTCCCGATCGCTCCCTTCCTCTCTCCTCTCCTCTCCCGCTCCTCTCCTCCCGCTCCTCTTGGCCGCTGGATTCGAGGATGAAGCCGCCGGTCGTCTTGCTCCTCGCGGTCGCCCTCATGCTCGTCCGGTCGGGTGCCGTCGATCCGCCGTTGGGCTTCGAAGAGAGTGGAAGCGATGTGTGAGTGCTCCCTCCTTCCCTCATCCTCTCCCTCACTCTTTGCTCGTTGCAGGAAGTACGCGGGCACGTCGCCGAACGTCGAGGCCACCCTCGTGTTCCAAGAGCCCAAGTTCGCGTCCACGTGGGACCACCCGAAGAACACCCGAACGAACGTTCCGTGAGTACTCTTCAACTCTCCATTGCCTCACCTCTTCCGTTGCAGGATCACGATCAAGGCGGGCACTTGCCTGATCGACGGGACGGTCTTTTCCGCCAAGGACTCCGCGGAGATCCGACTCGGTCAGTCCCGTCTCGATTCATCCGCATCCACGGCTTGCAGCGGGCGCGAAGAGCATCTTCTTCCCCATCTCGATCACGGGCACCGAGAGCACCCTCACGATGGTCGGCGGCAACGGTCCGGAAGGCGCTGAAAGCTACGCGCCCCCGCCGTTCATGTGCAAACCGTTCGTCGAGGAGGCGGGGCAGCAAGTACTGCACCTCACCGTGCAGCTCAAAGAAGCCGTGCCCGACTTGACGGCCATCTTCGTGAGTTCCCTCACTTGCTCCACTCCTCTTTCCTCCCCTTCCGTTGCAGAAGAACGCGGTCTTCTTCGACCCGAACGCCAAGACGAACGAAGGCGGCTTCGCGTGGTGGAAGATCGCGCTGATCGTCGCGTGAGTTCCCGCCCCTCCGCTCCGTCCAACCCGCTCGTTGCAGGGCCGGCCTCCTCTTTCTGCTGGGCGCCGTGGCGGCGGCCATCGGCGCCGCGTGCCTGTGCCGGAAGCGCAAGGCGAAGAAGGCGGCCGCGGCCAAGGAGGAGCGCAAGATCGAGAAGGAAGTGCCGCACGAGAAGGACGCCGCCGACCGTCCGCCGAGCGCCAAGTCCCGCGGCCCGCAGCCCGCCAGCGCGAAGAAGGCGCCCAGCCGCCAAGTCCCGAGCGGCAGCCGCAAGACGGCCGACGAGCGGGCGTCCGCCAAGAAGCCGTCCGCCGAGGAACCGTCTGTGGCTGGAGCCCTGCCGGGGCCCGTCCCGCTGGTGCCGCTCGCGCCCACCGAAGCCGCCACGCGCGTCGCCCGGCAGGCGTCGGCGGAGGACCCGCGCATGTCCACCTTGGCCCCCGCGCCGCCCAAGCCGGCCGTCCAGGACACCGTCGCGGACGAGGTGAGTTCTCCTCCAGCACCCAACCGCCCGCCTGCTCGTTGCAGAAGAAGAAGCTCGCCGAGGAGAAGGCGAAGCGCCGCAACAACGACTATCCGCAGGCAAGTCCTCCGCTCCGTCCTCTCATCCTCTCGTTGCAGTACAACGACATCATTTCGGACTTCGACGAAGAGGAGAAGAACGAGAAGCCCAAGAAGAAGGACAAGAAGTCGGTCGACGGCGTCAAGACCGACAAGACGCAAGAGGCGACCCACGAGGAGTGAGGCGATCGGGCAAGGCGAATCAAAAAGTCCCTGTTTTCCTCCGTTTGTTTCTTCGCCGTGAATAAATTCGTTGGAATCCGGCGGATTGATGGGCGAGCGGGTGCGCGAGCGATCGATCGCTCACTCCGGAAGTGTCCGTTGTGACAAAGAAGCGGTCGTTTTGGTGCGTCAAACGAGACGCGGTGCTTCGCGCCCTTGTTTGTTGTTCGTGGCGCGATGGACGGGGCGGTTACTCGAACTTCCGTAATGTCCTCACGGCTCGTACCAAACGCTTGCTCCACTGATTTGCGGTCGATTGTACGGGCGACCGCTTCAAACAGTGGAGGCGCTTGGTGTGCGCGATGGGCAAGAGGAGCTGCAGGTATGAAACCTGACTGTCTACGCTTTCCTTCCGATGGGCCTGCGCCTTGCCGGCAGGTGTCACCACGAGTGCAAGAGGCGGCAGTAATGCGGAGAACACGGAGCGAACGGTTCTCTTTTTTCCGCCGGCTCGCTGTTGGGCACCGCGGCCGGCGAGGCGGGCAGAAAGCAGCGATCTTTTCAATCCGTTGACCGCCGCCCGCTCGTTTGACTCCTCGCTTGGAAGCGAAACGCCCGCCCGCCACTCGTCCGTCAGCAATCGGGAGTGGACGGAGAGGGCGAGAAATCGCTTGTTGCTCTCTTGGTTATGTGTCCGCTTCCTTTCACTCGCAGTCCATCTTCCATTCGGCAGAACTTTGATCGCTCACACCTTCTTGCTTCAACCGGAAGGCGGCTCTGCGGGTAGTCAACGAGTTTATTCTTGCTCCATTTCGATCTTGCCGTTCGCACAAACAAACAATTGGGAACAGAAGGCGGTTCATCACTTCGCAATCGAATCCAAGTGCGAGCAGTCGGAGTGGTCTGAAAGCGGGTGAGAATGGGCAGAGAGGACGAAGAAGAACGGACCTTGTTTTTTCACATTCGCTTTATTCGCATCTTCCAATAGCAAGCGGACGGCCTTCTTGATCGTAGACGGTCGTTCCAATCGCACGGGACTTCAGCAGACGAAAGAAGACGGTTAGGATTTCGCGCGAAGATCACGTCCTGCAGGCGGCCAGACAGCGAATGCAGCGGAGGGTCTTGAGCATCCTCTGTGGTGTCCGTCGCCAACGAGTGACCCGAACGTAGTGCCCGCTGTCACTTCCGAGCTTCCTCGTGCTGGTTCGGACAGTTCTGCAAAGCGAATGAGCGGAGAGATGAGAGGAGTGAACGTACCGCTTAGCCGCCGGATCTAAACTGTGGATTGCGGCCAGGAGTCTTGGAACGCGCTGTAGACGTCGTCGCACAAAAGATGCCCTCTGCAAAGTGTGTTCCGTCCTGAATAAAAGCAGCGTACTCACTTCTTCGGCCGCTGTCTGGCGAAAGCGAGTGGCGCTTCTTGGTCGTGGCACGTGAAGCCGATCGCACTCCAACGAACGGCTTCCTTCCGTTCGCCGCCGTCTTCACCACGAGCACAACGTTTGGTGCTCGTCGGAAGTGTCGTGATCGTGGTGGCCGGCTGCTCGCACAAGAGCCGGCAGCGGAAAGGACGGAGCAGAAGCTGAAAAAAAGAAAGTGGTTAGTGGGGAAAGAGAACGTGTGACTCACCTCCTGCCAGTCGGCCAGTCGATTCGAGCGCTCGTACATCGGGATCACCGCCGTTTGCTAAAAGAAGGTGTGACGAGCGGACGGGATGAGAGGTTCACCGAAAAAGAGTCACTCATTGCTCCGTCCCGAGTGAACGGAAGGCGGTGGACGTGCGGAAGGCGAAAAAGTCGCAGCGCAGGCGAAGCGACCGTCTTCAACTCGTTACGGTCGGTGGAAGATCTCGCGCGTTCTGCAACGAGAAATCATGGGATCGTCGTTGGGCTGGTTGAAGCCACCTACCGGCAGCCTTGAGCAGCGAGCACGTCGACAGAAGATGGCCATCACTTTCAGAGTCCACAGTGGTGAGCGGAGTGGTCTCGATGCCCTGGAAGCGCTTGATGATGTTCGGTTGATTGAATCACAACGGCCAGGAATTCGCTGCTGACGGCACGCGTCGTCGTTTCTTCTGCAACGGGCGAATAGATGAGACGAACGAGAAGAAGGCACCCACGCGGAGCAGTCGATGTGTTGGTCGCATGTCGCGAACAGAAGACGCGGACGATCGATCAAGGGCAAAGAGAAACACGTTTAGCGAACAACCGGACCGATCACTCGCTCACTCGTTGCGAGAGAAAAATGAGCGGAAAAGAGGAACCGACCGCTCGGAGCGGGGGGCAAACGGAGCGACTGGGCGCCCGCCGCCTCTCCCGCCCCGAAGTCGACTTCCATTGCGTTTGCATTGCTCAACGAGAGGCGTTCATTCCAGGACGTGTGTTTATTCCGCTTGAAGGTGGAAGTCGCGGAGCAACGCAAAACGATGGCGTTCATCATTTCGTTCGTCCGTCAGCTCATTCGATCGTGTGTTCGCTCTCCAAGCTGGCGGCCGCTCGCTCTCTGCTCCTCGGGGTTCTGTTGGTCGCGGCGGTCGAGGCGCGCACCGGCGACTTCCACCTCTCGCAAAGGCGGTCGTTCATCACAAGAACTGCACTGCATTGCGCGATACAGCGAGTGCAAAGGCACCAGGCAGCGTACTTTATTTCTACTCTAACAACAATGCCCTCCATTCTTTCGTTCACTTCAATTGGATCTCGTTCAGGTCTCCGACGAACAGCGTGGCCGCCTCGCCGCCGTCGCACATCCGCCCGTCGGCGAACACCGCGGCGCCGCGGTAGCGCAGGTCGGAGAACGCGGACGAAAAGACGGCCTTCATTCCCGACTGCAAGAGACGGTTGCTTGCGGACGAGGAGTCACTCAGCGTTCATTAGCGAACCAGTGGGCAACTCACCTTCGCAGCGAGTCGATTGGATGCGGCGGCCGAGCAGAACGATTGCGCGTAGCGGAAGCCTCGCCGTTTGGCCAACCGCAACGACTCCATCCACAGCCGTTCGCCCAGCTTGTTGCTGCAAACCGGCGGAAGAAATGCGACGAAGAAGAATGGAAGAACAGACCCGCAATAGTCGTGATGCACGCCCAGAAAGTAGACCACGAACAACTCGACACAGTCGGGCGGCAGCATTTGCGGCACCAGGGCGAGGAAGCGAGGGGTGAAGGAGCGGAGGACAGCCGTCTTGAAAGGCGCTCCTTCCGCCATTGCCGCGTCGATTTCTGCACAAAAGAATGCAGGCGGATGGAGGTGAACGCACCAGCCGTGTAATCCGTCTTGGGCTCTTCGGAGACCGGCGGTCCGTGAGTGACCGGCCGGCGCGTGTTGATCAACAGTCCGCACAGCTTCCCGTCGTCCACCGCCAACAACGTCATGCCGTGGGCGATCAGGTCGACGCCCAACTGTGCGGCTTTCCGGTCGACTTCTTCCTTTGACAATTCTGAAACGAATAAAGCGATGGTTGAATGTCTGATGCAATTGGATTGAGGTGGGCAGAAGTTTCTTTCTCAGCGCCTTTTGTTGCAAACTCTCGCCCCGCAGAGACGCGCGTAGTCCAGTGGCAAATGCCGACGAGTGTCGTGCAACCGACAGAGAGCAAACGTGCATTAGGAGCCGTGTAGAACCCACTTGCTGCCCACCTCAAGCGAGACGAACTGCTTCGCACGCGGAGAACCACGAAAGAAGTGGCCGAACTCACGAAAAGTTCGCCCCATTGGCGTTTGTCGCATGATTTCGTTGCGCATGAAGCGCTGAATCAACGGATGGTCGCCGACTACGGCCACTTCGATTCGAATCGAGCGGCCGAGGCGCGGGAGGACGAAGGCGGCGTCCACGACCGTCCGCTATCGCTGCTCCAGGCGGTACGCTTCGGGCAGTTGCGGGGGCTGAACGGAGGGGATGAAGACGAGTGAACGAGCGGGCGGCTCACTTGATTGCGCCAATCGTCCAACAACGGAGCGATTTCGTGCAACGAGCCGAACATCACGGCGGCTTCCCGCGCGCCGTCTCGCAGCACCTCGCCGAAGAGCGGCCGGCCGTCGGCGCGGAAGTTCGCGTACGGGAGCGTGCAGATCGCGCGCATTCCGAACTGCAAATCGAAGATGTGGGTAGGGGGAAGCAAGCGGTTGAGCGCTCCTGTTTGGCATCTTCCGGAAGTGAACGAACCTTCTCGGCGATGGCGGTCGACGCCCCGCCCGAACAGCCGCTCTCGACGAAGCGGAAGCCCGAACGACGCGCCAGCTCCAAACTCTCGAACCACAGCCGCTTGCCGAGGCCCGCCCTGCAGCAAAGAAGAAGCTGTGATGCCCCGCAATCCCTCGGCTTGCCCCCGATAGTCGGGCAGAAGGCCGAAGAAGTCGATGCGGAAGAACTCCGCGCAGTCGTCCGGCAGGTGGTTCGGCGTCCACGATTCCAGTTCGTCCACCAACACTTCAATTTGCCGCGCGCCCCGGCTGCCGGCCGTCGAGGCGGCAATCTCTGAAAAAATTGCGCAATCGACCGCTTTCTTCCCGCCACGAACTCTCGGCATAGTCGTCGAGCAACGGCGCCGTTCGTTTGCCGCCCCGACGAACGGCGCGTCCACTCACAACGCCGCAGATTTCGAAGCAGTCGGTGGCGAGCAGCGTGAACGGCCGCTCCACGCACGCGGCCACCAGCGGGGCGTATCGCTCGCGGAGTTCTTCGGCGCTGAGACCTGCAACAAACGAAAGAAGAAGAGGCGAAGTGTTGATTGCAGAGGACTGTTGTGTGCAGAAAAACGACCGGCTGTTCGGGAACGAGCGGGCGATCAACCAGCCGGGCAAGCGAACAAAAAACGCCTGTTCGCTCCAAGCAGTCGGAGTGTACGAGGAGAAGTCGGGGCAATGAACAGCAGTTTTGATCCGAGTCTCTCCCTCGAATTTCGACCGCCGACAACCCGCGGCTGAGTGATTCACAATCGCTCGCAACAGGGCAAACCCAATAGACAATCGCACCTCTCAACCCACCCACCCACCCACCTACCGGCGGCTACGTCGAGCGGTCCTTCGGCGGCGAATCGATCGCAAACGAAGTTCGTGAGCACGCCCGCATCGTCCGGCCGTGCGATCAGCAGGCGGACGGTCGTGTCCAGTGCGGGCACGTAGAACGACTCGACGATTGTTTCTCGCGGCGCTTGCGGCAGGACGTACTTCGAAGTCATTCCGAACGCTGAAAAGCGCAGGATGAAAAAAATAAACGAGCGAGTGGTTACACGGCGGTTTGAGGTGAAACGATCTTCAAGCAGTCAAAATAATCGCCCGTAAACGAAAGAAGAGAGCCGGCCAGGGGCTCAGTCGATTAGCAGCAAAAAAACGAGGACTTTTCGCGTGAAAACCACCGCCTTGACCCCCGAAATGCCCCGAGTTGATCGAGCGACCCTCGCCCGCTTGCTGATTGTGAGCAGACGATCCACCACTCCGCCGTTGCTCTTTTTCTTTACAAATCGGAGCAAAGTGCGGAATTGAGGGCCGACGATAATTGAAGAGAATCGGAAGTTGCAGGAGGAAGAAGCGACTCGAAAGTGATCTCTGCTCGCCCTGGTCGTTGCACTCGCGACCGCAGCAGCCGCCCGTTGTTTGCAGCGCGAATCAGCGGAAGAGATTCAAGGGAGTGGCCGAAAGAACGAACGAACGAACCAGAACGGAGCGGACTCTAAACTCCATTCGAAAGACAGAGATCACAAAAGTGATGACGTTCCTTCCAATGAATCAAAGGAAGGCGGAGGAAGAAGGAGCACAAATCGGAAATTCGTCAGCAAACGCCTCTCTCCTGTAAGTGGAATGACTCATTCCGTTTCTATCGCCCGTTCTCCGCTTTCAACACACAGCCGCCCGCAAGGACGGAGTTCTCAGCGGTTGGCTCCGCTTCGCCGGCCGTTGAATGAGAACGGCAGGGCAAAGGAAAAAGTCGAGGATCGAACGCTCTCTTGTGCAACCAACGAAAACATCTACTGCATTGACCACGGAAGCATCTCCTTTTCCCTGCGGACGCCGCAATAAGATCGAACTTCAAGACGACGAAGGACGATCTGAGTACAAACGACAAACACGATGCACGATCTGTACGCTGCCAAGAATCCAAGTGTACAAGCGAGTGCTCGAGTGCACGCTCATTTGTGACTCACGGCCACTCGGCACAAATCCCCCGCGCGTAGTTCGCGGGTTGAACTCCAGCCTGAAAGGAAGCAAACATCACTCACCCGTTTGTTTGCTCGTCCTTTCTCCCGAATTATCTCCGCTGATCCGACGTGCAAACAACGAGCGGCGATGCCTTCCGAGCGGCTGCTGCAAACGCGAGTGCAACGACCGGAGGCGCCCGGACGTGCTCGTCGACGGCGGCCGGAGATCACATCTGCGGGGTGGGCGTAAACGAGTTACAGTAGCCCGTGAATTTTTGCTTCGTAGAAAAGGGGAGTTTGTGGCCGAAATAGAGCCCGCTTCTCTTTTCTTCCTTGCGAATCGCCGTTCGATCTTCCGGCCATTCCGTTCCATTGCGTACTTCTTTGCGTGTTCCATCCACTTCAATCAATCAGCTCTTCATTGTTTAGGGTTGACAACCAGCCCTCGTTTGGCGACTTGCACTACGAAAGAGGATCTCGAACAGCCGCCGAAATGGAAGTGAGCCACGAGGCCGGTGAGTTGCTTCTTCTCTTATTTGAAGTTCTCTCTTGTGACGGCAATCCACACACTAACATTCGTTCAATCCATTGCAGAGCCTCGTCTAACGGACGATCCCGAGCGACTGACGGCTGGTCGTCCCGCCCGCTTCGAGCCGGCGACCACCTGGAGCGAAATGTACCGCCGATGGCCGAAGATCACGTTCTGCATCGTCACGAACGAGTTCTGCGAGCGGTTCTCCTACTACGGAATGCGCAGTGCGTTCTTTTGAGTAGTGGAGATGGAAAAGGGATCGATCATTGAGTCGAACCCCCGGGAAACGATCAAGAAACACTCCAGTTTGCATCACTCATGATTTAAACGCTAACATGGACGATTCACGGCGTTTTCAGGGCGTGGGAAGCGGGCGTTAGCGCCCCACTGCAACCCCGCACAATTGTCTTGCCCTCATTCTCAATGGTTTCAGCGGTGCTGACGTTGTACTTGGTGAACATGCTGAACTTCGACGACGCCAACTCGACGGCCTTCTTCAGCGGCTTCAGCGCCCTCTGCCACGTCTATCCGGTGCTGGGCGCGATTATCGCCGACGGGTACATTGGGAAGTTCAAGTGAGTGATGAGTGGGAGGTGGGCGGGGAACGGATCGCTTCTTTCTTTTGACTGGCGAACTGAACTCAAGCGATCATTGGGTGGTTCTGTTGCGAGTCGTCGGGTCGATGCACAGCTGACGAGAAGATTCGACGAAGGAGGACACTGCGGAGACTCAAACTCGTCGTTTATTCCGCCATGGAACAGTTTTTAGTATTCCGAACCGAACGAATCCCCCCTCCAATAATCTTGAAGTGTTGACCCGGCTGCCCACTCCCCTTTCAGACCAAACTTCTTGCAGGACAATCTTCTTCGTTTCGATCTTGTACGCCCTCGGACAGATTGTGCTGGCGGTCGCGTCCGCACAACCCACGGGCTCCCGCTTGCATCCGTGGCTGGACCTGGCCGGCTTGTTCGTCATCGCGATGGGCACCGGCGGCATCAAGCCGTGCGTCGCCCCGTTCGGCGGCGATCAGTTCGATGCGCGCGAAACGAAGATGGTCTCCCTGTTCTTCTCCGTCTTCTACTTTTCGATCAACGCCGGCTCCATGATTTCCACCTTCGTTGCGCCGATCTTTCGCGGTAAGTTCGGGGGATTTGTCGGGGGAGGGGAGCGGCTTTAACTGACGGGTTGAAATCGAATCAAAAGCGGTCGTTTCAACACAAACAACTATCTAAACACTCAATGATTTCCGCTTGATTGCAGCGCTCCCGTGTCTGGGGCAGGATTCGTGCTACCCGCTGGCTTTCGGCGTTCCCGCCGTGTTGATGATCATTGCGACGAGTGAGTTCTCGTCCACAAACACTCCAATCACCGCTCAATCGTTGTGTTTAGTCGCCTTTATGCTGGGCTCGTTTTGGTACAAGAAGAAGCCGCCCACTTTCAACGTGTTCGCCGATGTTTGGCGCGTGTGCACGGTGAGTTTCTGCGGCAATCGATGCCGACCGTTGAATTGCTGCGAATCAACGTAATCGGTTTGTTTCAGCGAGCTGTTGGCCAAAAATTCCGCTCGTCCGACTCGAAGCCGCACTGGTTGGATCACGCGTTGACCGCACACGAGTGCGTTCTTCTCTTCTCTGGGTGCTCAACAGAAAGCTCCCTTCCGCCTTCAGTTGCGAGTGCTCCGCGAATTGCCAAGCGTTGAAGCGGCGGCGTCGCGACCAGTCGGCGTGTGCGGAGGCGAAGTTCGTCGAGGACGTGAAGGCGCTCTTTCGAGTGTTGATCATGTACACGCACTACTTCCGTCTACTTCTTTCTACTTTCCTTCGTTCAGGTTCCTGCCGCTGCCGATGTTCTGGACGCTGTTCGATCAACAGGGCTCCGTGTGGAACCTGCAGGCGATTCGAATGAACGGCCGCCTTTGGGGCACCACCGTGGTGCTGCCCGATCAAATGCAGACGTTGAGTGCGGTCCTCATTCTCGCGTTCATTCCGCTCTTCGAGGTTCGTGCCCTGCCGATCGCTTTCAATTGGATTCGAGTGGATTGCAGGGCGTCGTCTACCCGATCGTGGCCAAGTTCTGTCGAATCACGCGAGTTTCATTGGAATTGCTTGAACGATTCGCTTCTTTCGTTCAGTCCCCTACGCAAGATGGTGGCCGGCGGCCTGCTGACATCCGCGGCGTTCGTCATGTCCGCATTGGTGCAGACACAAGTGAACGTGAGTGCCGTTGGATCGTAGAGGGCAGCTTGATGTTCTTTCAATGAAATATTTGAATTAATTCGTTACAGAATTCTCTCACTAGTCGACTCTTGCAGAAAACCCTGGAGATCCTCCCGCTGGCCGGTCGCGCGTACGTCTCGGTCATGAACACGCTTCCCGACTGCAGCATCCGCGCAACAGTGGGCGATCGAACGGCGGTCGTTCCGCCGGGAGCTGTGAGCGTCGTTAGATTCCAACCACAAGCTGCAGCCACTCGTTTTAGTCGCTGGAGAACACGCACAACAACCGGGAGCTCTTCGACGTCCCGCTGGGGAGCGTCGAGTTCAAGTTCGCCTATTCGGGCGCCGGCTGCTTCACGGACGTGCTGCCCCCGCGGGCGACCTTCGACGTGCGCGGCGGGCAGATCTTCTTCGTGCACGTCAGTCGGCACGGCGTCTTCCTCTCGCCCGTCAGCGCCAAGAAGCCCACCGCCGGGACGGGCGAGTTCGCCAGCGGGTAGGTGGAGGGAGAAGGCGGACGCTGGAAGCTCTTCTTTATTGCGCCGGTTTTGATAATACCCACGCATTACTTCCGTTGATGCAGGGAGTAGAACGGTGGCAGAATTAAGAAATAGCGGCTAGAAGGGTGCAGAATCCTATAATTCGTCCGATCAAGCGCTTATCGTTTCCATCTTACAAGCCGTTATCCATAGGTCAAGGAATTAGATAAAGGAATCTACAAAATCGTAGCCCGCCTACTCATCTTCAATTTCTGTTTAGCGTGACGATCGCAACGGACCGGAACTACGGCGGGAATTTCGCGTTCTGCCGCGAGGGCGGGGCGAAGACGTCGCGAGAGCGGCCGTGCAACCCGAAGCAGAAATCCGACTTCTATTTTTACGAGCGGACCGACAAAGCGGGCTGGACGTTCGAGCACACGTACCGGACGAAGAGCGGCGAGTTCACGCGCGTCGCCACCGTCTTCGACTCCAGCCCCGTGCGGCCCGGCACGTGAGTCCTCTCGCTTGTCCACTCACCTTGTTTGCAGGTGGCTTCTCTTCTACATCGCCGGCAATCCGCGCAGCATCGACGAGGTGAACGCCACCTTCACGGGCATCAAATTGGAGCGATGGGAGCAGGGCGGCGTGTACATGCTCTCGTTGACCGGCCGCTTCGATTCGGTGAGCTCCTGCGAACGAATTGATGAATCTTTAGCTTCGATTATTCCGCCATCTCGTTCAATCGCTTGTTTGCAGCCCACCAGCCACGAGTTCCGCGTGGTGCCGGACAACGGGGTGAGCATCGCGTGGCAGGTGCCGCAGATCGTCGTGATCACCGCCGCCGAGATTCTCTTCTCCATCACCGGCTTCGAGTTTGCGGTGAGTACGAGAGAAGGAGGTCGCCCATAGTGGACACTCTTTCTTTCACAAGAATCCCCACTCGTTCCTCTCGCAACCGCTCGATTTCAGTACACACAAGCGCCCCCGTCGATGAAGTCGGTGGTGGGCGCCTTGTGGCTGCTGTCGATCGGCATCGGCGACACGTGCATCGTCGTCTTCACGCTGTTGTTCCAAGACGTGAATCCCGCCGTCGTCTTCTTCGTCTACGCCGCCCTGATGTTCGTCGTCATCGTGCTGTTCGGATTGATGGCGGCGTACGGGGACTCGCTCTTCTTTTGTCTGCTCATTCGATTCCTTCAGGTTCTACTACGAATACGCGCAGTTCGACAAAGAGGAAGACGACGACGACGACGAAGAGGAGGACGGGAAGAAGGCGAAGTGTTGAGTTCCGCCGCTCTTTTTTCTTCCTCGCCCTTCCGCTTGCTGGCCGTCTCCTCGGCCCACTGATCTTCCTTTTGCTGTGCGACTAGTGAATGAACTCGAGCGGTGTGAGTGGGTGGACGTTTATGCGATGGACCAATGCGATTAGCGTAGCGCACTTCGCTCTGCTGGCGCGCAGTGAAGCGGACGGGCCAACACGCGGTCGACGCGATCAAGAGCGACAAGACGCATGCGGCGACCCACGAGCGGTGAGGCGATCGAGCGAGTGGAATCAAGGAGTCCGCTTTCTCGTTTGCTTCGGCGCAGTGAACGAACTGCGTTAAAGCCCGGGGGTTCGTTCGCTCTCAAGTCAATTGCTGAAGTGCTCGCTTCTCATCGCCGGCCGCCGGTTTTTCGTCGTTCGCGGCAGAAAGGACTTCGAAACAAATTTGCGTCGAACGCTGCTGTCCACTTCTTTCGTTCGGCCGCCGCTCATTCGATCGTGTGTTCGTCCACCGAGATGGCGGCCGCTTGCTCCCTGCTCCTCGGCGTTCTGCTCGCGGCGACGGCGATGGTCGGAGTGGAGGGCAAAACCGGCTACTACCACCTCACGCAGCAGGTGCTCTGCGAAGGAGCGCCGTACAACGAAGGAGTCAGTGGAAGAGGCTTGTGTGCAATCATCTCTCGTCCGTTTCAGAAGGTCGCCATCTACGAGAAGAATGGCGGTGAGTGGGCGCGTCGCTTCTCGCTCGTTCACTCCCCGCTTTCAGGCTGGCTCCTGCGCAGTGAGTCGCGCGTTTGCTTCGCTTTGCGCACTCCAGCGTTCAGCCGCGCTGTTCGCCGACCCGCACGACTTGTGCGACGTGACCACGACCAACTTCAACGCGACGAACCAGGGCTGGTGGTTTGCCAGGGGCTCCGAATCGGAAGTCGGTTGGCCCGACGACGTCGCGATCGTCATGTGAGTGCCGCCTTCTCGCTTCAATCCTCTCTTTCGTGCAGCAAGCATCGTTGCAAGACGGGCGGAGCGCCCCGATGCTCCTTGCACTGGCACTCCCGCTGGAACACGTGGAATCCCGACCCGGACGGTCCGCTCCAAATCCTGCAACCGATCGACTTGGCCAGCGAGGAAGCGCACAACCAAATGTGCAAGGTGCTTTGGGACGAGGATTTCCAGCGCGGCGTGCAGGACTACGATCGCTGCAAGGCCAATTGAGTGCCGTCTTCTGTTGTTTGTTCTATCCAGTGCTGTGGGTGAGTGAGAAATAAAACTCGTGTTTTTGTTCCATTGGCTTGAACTCGTGGAGGGGAGAATAAAACGGAACAAGCGGCCATTTGCGAGCCAATCGAACAACGCGACTTCGAATCAAAGCAGTCTGCAGCGAGGATTGCGCTAACTTCTGCTTGCCAACTGGTTCCTACAAGGAAGGCTCGGGCTGGGATTGCACACTTGATTCGAGCGGCAGAACGCTCGCCGCTTGACGGACAAGTGACGAGTTCTGATTGGAATGCCGCCGGGGGTTTGTCCCGTCAGCCGCCACACAAATGAAACGATCGATGAAGCAGCGGAATCGTCGGATGGTGGAGAGAGCGGAGCGTGAAGAGCAAATCGATGAAAACCGGTTGATTGCTGCCAGTTTCCTGTGCTTGTCAGCAGTTCGGCAAGAATGACAGTCCGTGCTCATTGGTTGTTAGACGAACGACCGCGCAAACGATGATTCGCCCGGCACGCAGATTGTTAACCAGTTTTATTCACAACAGAAACAACAATCGAATAAACAACGAGATGAACAATCCGACCGTCATCATTCGATCCATTCGACGATCTTCTCGTAGGTGTCCGCCTCGTTTCGCACGAGCGATTTGATCGACGGGTCCAACACGAGACGCAGCTTGCCGCCGTTCGCCTCCGCATGGTTGAGAGCGAAGTCGCCCAACTGGCGGTCGTTGTGGCGGGCGGCGAACACCAGCCGCTCGGCCACGTTCTCCTTCGTGATCCCCGACTGCAACAGCTTCGAACACTCGGCCTGAACGAACGAATGAGAAGCATTGAGGAGCGGGCGGAACTCACGAGCAGAGCGGAGTGCGCGGACGTCAGAGCGGCGATCTGCGCTTTCAATCCGTCCATCTGAAAGCAGCAGGCAAGTGAAGAAAGGGGAGCGGCAAGAACTCGCCTGCTGCTCCCGTTCGTGCCCGCCGGTGGCCTCGTCCGCCGTCTTCCGCAGCTCCTGGAGCTCGGAGCGGAGTTTGGCGAGAGCGTCAGCCGAACGGCTCTCCTGCGCCCGCAGCTTCGCCGTCAGCTCTTCGTTCTGGAGAGCGGCGAGTGAGGGTTGATTGTCGAAGTGGGACGAACCTCGTGCTGCAGTCGAGCGTTCGCGAGGACGGCCGCTTTGCGCGCCTCCGCCGTCTGCTGCGCGTTCCGCTCCAACTCGCGGCTCTTCGACTCGTGGGCGGCGACGGTCGACTCGAATTCGATGTTCTTCGCTTTCTGCTTCTCGATCTGAACGAAACAAGTGAGCGGAGGAAGACGGAACTCGGTCACTCACTCGGTTCTCGAACTCCGCCGCCTTCCGCGTCCACTCTGCCGCTCCTTTTTCCAGTTCCTCCTGCTGCTCCCGGTTCTGGGCTTCGAGCTTCTGGATCCTCGACTCATCGCGATCCTCTTGCTCCTTCAACTTCGTCTTCAGCTTGTCCGTCTAAAGAAGCAGAAAGAAGTGGGTTGTTGAAGCGAGAACGAACCTTCCGCTTAAGCTCCTTGGCGGCCGCTCCCCGCGCTTCTTCTGCGTCACTCGCCTTCTGCTCCAGCTCGCTGCATTCGGACTCCAAACGGGCGACCGTCGACTCCAGCTCGTCGATCTTCTCGTGCAAGTTCTCGTTCTGCAAAAACGGCGAGTGGTTTGGTTGTAGGGATGGTGGACGAACCTCGTCGCACATCTCAGCGCGTGCCCGCCGCTCCTCACCAAACTTCGCCTTCAGGGCGACGAGCTGGAATGAACGACAGGAACGAGCAGTTCGACGATCGACGAACTCACGTTCTGCGCCTCCGCGGCCAACTTCTCGTCCTTTGCGGCGAGGTCCTCCTCCAACTTCCGAATGCGCGCGTGGAGCTCCGCTTGAACGGCCTCGCCCCGAAACAATTGTTCCAGCCGGCGATCCTCCTGCTCCGTGTGCTAAAACAAGAGAGGCGAGTTTGGGAGATCTGCGGGGAACGAACCTCCGTGCGCGCAGTCGGCTGGTCAATCGGTTGGACGAGCGGCAGCTGCACCGGCGTCGCGGCCTCGTGGATCGACGGCAGCTCGTTGAAAGCGGGCGGTCCAGCGTCCTTGTCGGTGTTCCCCGTCTCTTCGGTCTCCCCTCCAACGTGATCCGACGCGATCGTCTCGCTGCCGTTCTCCTCGCTGGAGCCGGAGGCCAACGGGGATTGGCGGCGACGTTTGGCGCGAGTGGAAGTGGACGAACGGGCACGTCGCTTCTTGCCTTTCGCATTTTTCGTTTTTTTACAGATCAGAGCCGGAAGAGGATGCAAAGAATGGCTGGAGACAGCCGTCTGCTGGAGCGCCTTTATGTTCGTGCCGACCTGACGGAAGAGCGTCCAGTGCTTCTAAAAAACGAAGATGCAAGAAGAATCGGGAAGTGTACACTCACGGACAAGACTTTGATGCCTTCGTTGCGCCTGCAATCTTCCTCATGACGTTCGAAACCGTGCACTAGGCGCTCGTGTTGATTTCTATCCGGACTATTGGGTTTGTAGATGCCGCACAAGGAGCACTTGAAGCCGTCCGTTGATTCGTGCGAGCGCATGTGTCCTTCGCGGAAGCGCGCACCTCGGAATCCAGTCATTCCGCAGGTCTCACACGGCACGCAAGACGGCTGAAAGAAAAGACATTTGACGATAGACAACAAAATTAAACGAACAAGCAAAGGCGGTCGCCGACGTTTGGGGCGCATTAGTTTCTCGGAATCGGCGATCGTCGCTTTTTTCCCTCGATTCGAGCTGATGGCAGCCGACGAGACGGCCGTGGCCTGCGTGTCCACCAAGTTAAAGCCGACGTTGAAGACCGCTGCGCTTTTACTCTGAAAGAAGAAGTGGAAGGTGTGTAGAAAGGGGAAAGCCAACCTTGAGCAGTTTGATCGGTTGCGGATTCGCGCCGTCCGCCGCCACCTCGACGTTCGGCGGCGCCATTCTTCGACGGGACACGCGAGCGGCGATCTTGAAAGCAGAAAAGACGATTAGGAGCTCGAATGTCACGGAAAGTAGGCGCAAAATAGAAGGAAAAGCAAAATATCGATCGGACGAAAGCGAGCGGCGGTCGGCCGCCCAAAAGAATGCCGTCGTTTTGTCCCGCTCGCCAACTCGCAAAAAATCGCTGTGGGGTTCGCGCCACGAGAGTGGCCGCCAAGTAGCTTATTTTCTGTGGCAAAGTCGACTAATGTTCGATTCTCATTGGTTTATTGCAGCAAGCAAGTGTCCACAAGTGTTTGAGACATTCGAGAAGAATCAAAAGCAGCTGAAGAGAGCACCGCAATAAGCGGTAGAGCACGTGGGCAGCGGCCGCTTTCGATTCGTCCACAAGATCGACCACCCGAAAAACTTGTAAAGCGAGAATTTGTCTGACTTTTCGGATGAAGTGTCCACGGGCGGTCCGCAAGTCAAAAGACGCCGGCGAATCGAGCGGGCGGACGGCGTTCACCGCAGCGCGTTTCGCAAAAGCGGTCGCCGTGTGCGCCCCGCTTTCCGCGGAGCCTTTCGAAAGTCGGGAGGGGGCCGCCGAACGCGAGCGCTGTTCGTTTGCGCCGGGCGTTGTTTGGTTTCGCCCCGCTCGTTCTCCTCCGTTCGGTCGCGCGCTCCTTTTTGCTCCCAGTCGCCGGGCCGTTTGACGCCGACGCGCACCTGCACCTGCACCGTTTGCGGATGCCGAAAGGAAACTCGGAGAAGAGCAGGAATCCAATGGATTGTTTTGGACGTGCCGAATGGAAAACCAAAGAATGGGGCGCTCGTCAGTCGTCTGGAGGCGTTGCTACCCGATCGCGGGAATGCAACTCGTTCCTTTTTCTCCACACTCTTCCAGTGCACCAAAAATCCGCGAGAGTTCTTGTCCGCCGGCCGCCTGTGCGGTCTGGCGGCCACAAAGCAGTCGGAACTTCAAGTCCCGACACAAACGCCCATCGGAAGCGCTTGGAGTGCATGGCGGGCCACAAGCAACAGCTTCTATGGCAAACGCCAGGAGTGAGCACGAACGAGAGGGAACGGCGTAAGAGCAGACGACCGGAGATGTGATCAAAGAAAGCCATTGAACAATCTTGTAGACGCTGTCCGTAATTGCCTCATGACGACGTTTATTTCCGAGACATCACTTACACTGAGAAGCAGCAGGCACAAAGAACTTCTTCACGAACACACAACCTCAAGAACCTGGTGCATGACGTCGCCTCTCCGGAGAGTCGTGCAGTTCGCGAATTTCCGCATTGCTTCCAGCCGCTTTCGTTCCGCTTGGGCCACGAGTTCTTCGCTCAGTTCGGTCCAATCGGCCGCGCACTGAGGAGAAAGCGGACGTCCATCGCTTCTCATTGCTCGTTTTCTCACCTCGCTTTTGGGCGTGAGAACGACGAGGATCGGTGGCTATCGGCGGCGATTTCCCATCGCAAGCGGCCGTTTTTGATGGGAACTACGCGATCAACAACGCGATCGTCTCAAGCCGCCGTTCCCAGCGAATGTTCTCGAAGTCCCGAGCGGGCGAATAAAAGCCGCCGCTTTTCCTTTCATCACTCACTTCTGCCCGCTGCCTTCCGGTCGTTCTCGTAACCAGTGGCCGAGTGCCACTAGTCCCTTTTAGCGCGCTCCTCTCCCCACACGACTCGTTCTAATCACTTCGTTTGAGCCGAAGATGTCCGATCACGTGAAGACCTGGAAGCTGGTGGAGATCCGCGAGGCGATCAACCGCTGCGTGTTCACCGCCCAGCAGCTGTTCGCCGAACTGCGCAAGCCGGAGAACGCGAACAAGAAGGCGAGCGCTCCTTTTTAGCTCCCATTTCATCCCCTTGCTTGCAGATCGCCGTGCTGAGCGTCGCCGGGAAGTTCCGCAGCGGCAAGAGCTTCACGCTCAACTTCTTCCTTCGCTACCTCAAGTGGAAGCAGGCGGGCAGTCCGACGAGCACCGACTGGACTCGGCTGCAGCTGCCGGGCGGCGGCTTCAAGTTCGCGAGCGGCCGCAAGCTCGATACCAAGGGCATCGATGTGTGGAGCGAACTGCTGCCGTGGAAGGCGCGTGCGGGCGTCTCTTTCGGTTCATCTCTTTCTTCTTGCAGAACGCAAACGGCGAGGAGTTCCTCGTGCTCCTTTGTGACACGCAGGGCCTCTTCAACAACGAAACGAAGCAGCAGAGCTGTGCGGGCATCTTCTCCGTTGCCGCGCTCTTGTCGAGCCTTTTGGTTCGTTCCCGGCAGCAGCGAGTGTTCCGTTCATTCGCTACAGATCTTCAACTAAAAGGATCCGATCGAAAGCGACGACTTGAGCGGATTGGCGACCTTCGCGGAGTACGCGTGCAAGGCGATCCCCGCGAACCTGACGGGCGGCTGCCAACCTCAAGTGAGCGCTTCTCGGCGTCTCCTTTTTCATCTCTTCATTCAAGGAGCTGATGTTCCTGGTGCGGGATTGCGCGTTGAGCTCGCGCCACGGCTTCGAGGCGGGCGGCGAGCGCTTGGCCGCGCTGGAGCAAACGGCGACGAAATTCGAAGCGCGCACTGCGTGGAACGTCCTGAACCGCGCGTACGCGAAGAAGAGCGCCTGTTTGTTGCCGCCACCCGACTGCCGCGGCGCCCAGAGCGGGAAGCTCCAAGGTGAGTGCTTTCGACTGTCTTTCGTTGACCCTCCGCCTGCTTGCAGAAATGGGCGCGGAATTCGAGCCACACCTCCGCCAGTTCGTCGAGGACGCCGCGGCCAAACTGGAGCCGAAGAAGAGCGACGGACGCGCGATCACGTGCGGCGAACTCGCCGAAATGATCGCCGCCCTGGCCGAAACGTTCAAGAAGGCCGACCTGCCCGACTGCGACGACGTCCTGCAGGGAGTTCCCTCCGTCCGCTCACTTCATTCTTCTTCTTCTTTGCAGGTCAACATCAAGGCGCAGCTGAAGAAGGTGCCGGAAGGCGCGCACCAGGAGTTCGTCCGCAAGCTGGAGGCCGCGTGCACCGGCCGCGCGGACTTCGCCGAGCTCTCCCACCACCACTTTGAAGAGGCCGAGGCGCAGTTCGCCAAAGAGGCCACCTGGGGCGAGCAGGAGCGCCAGCAGGCCGCCCGCACCGCCTTGGCCCAGCAGCTGAACGCAACATCCGCCCACTTCAAGAAGCTGAACGAGTTGAGGCGCAGCTGCAAGCAGGCGGAGCAGCATGCCCGCACGGCGGAGTCCCGCGTCCAGCAGTTGAACCGCCAGCTGGCCGACGCCCAGCGCATCGACAAGGAGCTGAATCAAAGGTCGAGGCAGCCAACGCCCTCGCAAAGAAGCAGCGTTTCCTGGAGCAGCAGCGCGCCCAGGAGAAGGAGGTGAAGCAGCTCGAACTCCAAGTCCAAGTCGCCCAGCATGACCACGAGCTGAAGTCGCTACAATGCCAGAACGAGAACGAGCGCTTGAAGGCTAAGCTGGCGAAAGCGAAGCCGTAGCGACCGTGCCTTCTAATTCGTCTAAGACGCCTGTCGGAGTCGATCTACATCGAAATCTCCCCTCATTCTGTTGTGTCTCTCGTTGGTTCGTAGTCAAATAAAATTAAAGTTGTTGCTTCGATTCGATAAGGGCGGCTTGTGATTGGTGCACAGCCTTCGAAACAGTACGAAACGAAAAGCGATGCCCTTTTCCGCCGACAAAAATAAATTGCTTAGACTCCAGTCGAGCCACGTGTCCGTCGCTCAGTTCGGTCCAATTGGTCGCGTAGCCCAACTGAACGGCGCCCCGAACAAGTGGGTGAGAGCGGCGATGTTCCAAACGGCAGGAGGATTGGGACGACTCATCCCACAGCATTACCTACCTGATCGAAGGGATGGCACTTCATGTACGTGCGGTCTGCGTTCTCCCGAGTGCGGCACACTCTTCGGGCTCCGTGCGGGACGACGCACTCGCGCGCCATCGCGCACAGCTGCCACCACTAGAACACGCGGCGGGTGCAGGCCGCGCCCGAAACGAACGGGAAGCTCGCCTCTATTTCGCTTGATGGGCGAACATTGCGGGGTGGTGATTGCCAGAACGGAGTGGTGAGTGCGGGCCGTGTGTGTCGAGAAGGGCGGCAGGAACTCCACGAGTTGGCGGCCGGCGGAACGGACGGACGTGTCGAAGTACAAGAACGTCTTGTGCACTTCGAAAACTTCCTGCAACGAGCAGCGCCGCCGCCGCCTCGTCCTCGTCCTCCGCGTCGACTCGCTCCGGCGCGCAGCAGAAGAAGAGCGATGAGGAGGGCGCCGCCCCGTAGTCGCGGGCACTCCAGCCGAACTGCCGGCGCCCTTAGAGCTCCTCGTCCTTTCCTGCAATCGACCGTTGAACTTCGCTTCGTGGTCGAGAGGAACTCACGAAATTCGCGGTGCTTTCGACCGTCCGCCCGCTCGGACCACAGCGTGCAGCGGAGGTCGAACGTCGTCGCCTTTCTGCCGTTCTTGGGCGCAAAGACGAGCTGGAAGCGGGCGTCCGGCATTTCGCCGACGGCGGCGAGCTCCAAGCGGTGCGACATGGCGGCGGGCATCGGGCTGCAGCGGGATAGCGGACGAGGAGGCGGCAGGTGAGTGAGTGGTCAGCGGGACGGAGTGCTCGCGTTTATCCCGTTGCTTTCGGTTATGTTCGACGGCGGTCGCGGGGACTCCCGCCCGCTTCTCATCGCCGCGCAATCAGCGAGAGCGAGTTGGACTAATCGGCGGATTGCGTCCTGCTCTGCTGATGTGAGGTGGACGAGAGCTGACGGCTGCTTGCAGAGAACGATCGAAAGTTGGCGGCCGTTGAGAGGAAAATCGCATGAGTTGGCGATCGAAAGTCCGAGCGGACGGTCGGCGGACCCAAACGGCGGAGCTCTGCGGCCGCTCCGTGTCGAGAGATTCGAACATTCTGGACGAGTGAAGTTCCTGCAGCTCCACGACGCTTCTTTCGGTCCTTCCCTCCGCCCACCACCAAGAAGAACCGTTCTTCGCAAAACTCCAGCCGATCCCTTTCATCCTAAGGTTTATTTAATGAACGTACACGAAAAAGACGGGCGAAAAAAACGGGGGCACTCCTCCCCAGTGCCCGTCGATCGGTGGGCGGCCTCACTGCAGCGGCGGCGGCGGCGGCAGATTCTTCCACGCCAGGGGAATCTCGTACGGGTTCTCCTCGGCGGCCTTCGGGAGCGGCGGCGGCGGCGGCGGGGCTCCGGGCTGGACGGTGGGCTGAGCGGGCGCGCCGGGCGGGGGCGGCGGAAGGTCTCCGGAAGGGTAGAGCGGCTCGTAGAGCGGTTTGCCGTCAGCGTCGCGGTCGCCCAATTGGATCATTTCCGGCGGCGGTGGGGCGGCGGCGGCGGGCTTCGACTTCGGAACGGACGGCTTCTTGCGGCGCGGCATCCGACCGCTCGGCTCGTCCGTCTTCGCGCCCTTGGAGCGCGTCTTGCCGCCGCGCGTGCCGCCGCTCACTTCCTCGTGGTTCGTGCCGCGCTTCGGCGCGCTCGCCACCTCGGCCGCCGCCTTCTTCTTCGCGCGGCACCAAAAGAAGACGCCGAGGCCGACGCCCGCGGCGATGAGCACGAGCAGACTGCAAGCGGACGGTGGGGAGTGAGTGGAGAAGAGGACGGGGAGGACTCACAGCGGGACGCCGACTCCAACGACGATCCACACCCACGACGGAGTGCCCGAGCCGCCCTTCTTCTTGCCGTTCTTCCCTTTGGCGCCCCCTTTCCCGCCTTTGCCGCCGGTCGCGCCGCCCGCCGCTTTCGTCGTCGTCGGCGGCACGTCGTCGTTCTTGAGCTTCGCCGTCTGCAACGAGTGAAAGATGAGCGGAGAGTAGGTAGGACTTACGAAGACGATCGAGAAGTGAGGCATCGCGTCGTCGAGCGCGATGGAAAAGTCGGCAATAGAGTACTTGGCGGTCGCCGGCGTCTTTTTGAAGCTCAGCGTACACGTTTCTGCGTCGTTCGACCCAAAAGCGATGCCCGCGGAAGTGGCCTTTCCATTGAACGGAAAGTCAACCGGAGCTGAAATCACGTACGCATAAGTTGGAAACTAGGCAGTAAAAACCCACCGCCGACGTCGGGCCTCAGCTCACGTCGAACATTGGGTTTGTAGTCGACTGTGCTGTTCCGGTTACACCCGTTCAGCGCAATATTCAGGCGAAAACAGGTGGATACGTCAGGCGTGAGAAAAACGACTTACTCGATATTGGCCTTGCTACCGACTTCTTCGTAGTCGAACTTGAAGTTGAGCTCGCTGCCGGTGAAGTAGAGCGTCGTTTGGGTCGTCTTGCACGTGTCCGTTCCCGTGTACGTCCTGCACCGAGCGAGAGGATGAGAACGAAGAGGATGGGGAGGACTCACACAGTGTCGCCGCTCTCGGTGAAGCACGGGGGGCCGTCGTCGAGCAGCTGCGGGGTGGCCGCCGAAAGGAGCGGGCCGACGAGCAGCAGGGCGGCCGCGAGGAGGACGACCGGGCGGCGCATCGGAGTGGGCGGCGGAAGGAACGGGAAAGCGAGAGGAGAGAGAGCGGGAGCACGAGTCGCTGACAAATCGGACGAGTGCGGCGGTCGGGCGAGCGGCCGGCCGCAGTCGACCGCCGAATTTGCACGCCGCCGATTCGGCGCAACCGGCCGTCTAGAGCTGCCTGCTGCAAAACAAGCGGGCGGCGGGCGGCGTTGCGCAACGACCGCTCGCGTTCCATTCGCTCTGCAGCCGGCCGCGGCCGGCGGTTTTCTTTCTCAGAATTGACTTCCTCATTGTTCTGATCTCCTTGCTGTTGCCTGACTACTCATCTGCTAATCCAAGTGAACGCTTTTGTCTTCCGAAAGAAAGAGTAACTGTGGGGAACGACTCGCCCGGAGCGAACATTCGCGACACTGCGAGGAAATTTCAGTCGAAGAACGGACGAGAACCTCCTGCTTCCTTCGCCGCTGAAATCGTCCCGTCGACGAGAACACACTGCGGCCGCAGCTGACGGAAATTTGCATCTCGTTCGCTCACTCGCTCCCAACCAGCCGCCCGTTCGGTCGTCCCCCAAACAGAAGGATGGGGAAGAAGCCGGAGACGCGACCACCCGCAAGCCCGGTCGGCTCGCCGGCGAAGGTAAACGAGCGGCCGTGGATGCGCTCCACGATTGCAGAGCGGGAAGCCGGCAGCCGAGGGCGACTGGCTGGCCGACTTCGTGGCGGCCGTGACGCGCACGAGCGGCCCGACGGCGCGCGCCACGTAGTTGGAGGCGGTGGGGCGCCCGGCCGGCTGCCGCCAGCGCGCCGCCCGTCTTCCTGAACACCACGTACGGCGACTGAAACCGCAAGGACTACGTGCTCGCTCAAGCGCCCGCCCTCAACGAGCTGGAGCACTTCTGGCGGCTGGTGGGCGCCCTCCCCTTCTTTCTGCTCATTCCCACTCGTCTCCTGCAACAATCAACGATCCTTCTTCTCTTGATCGCTTCTTTCTGCCGCTCACGACGAGGAGGACGCGCGGCGAGCCCAACGCGCGCACGGCCATGTTGCACCACGCCCGCGCTTCCTCAACGTGCAGTGAAGCGATCGAAGCCGAGTGTACGTGGAAGAACGCACCTCTTCCTTTTTCATCCCGATGTCGACGACCACAACGCGCGATTTCAGGTAGTGGGCGTGCAGCAAGCGGATCACGAGGAGTGGCTGCCGGAGGTCGCCGTGCGCTCGCACGTGGGCGCGCCGGTCAGGCAGGCGGCGAGTCGACGAGAGAACGAGCGGCCGGATGAACAAGTAATAAGTGGACGGAAGAAAGAGTGAGTGGGCATGGACTGTGGAAAACCGCAGCGATTCGCGTCCAACCGCCGTTCAACCGTTTCGACCGCGCCGCCCACTCGACTTCGATTTTCGTTCGTCGGCGGCCAAGAAGGAGGAAAGGCCGCTCAACGCGGAAGTTGCGCGTGAACGCGACTCCCGAACGAAATTTCGGCCGCGGATCGTGAGCTTCACGGCTCCCAAGTCCGCTTGGTGGAAGAACGCGTCCACGTGCCCCTGGTTGATGTACGAGACGCGAAGGGTCGAATCAAAGCTTGTGGATCTCTTGCTTCTGCCGATCGTTCGTGTTCGCCGGCCACAAAGAACTGAAGCCACCGACAGGCGGGCGAGAAACGATAGGGGACGTTCGGCTGTTCGGAGTGGATTGCCCGCCCATTGATGCAGGGATCTCCGGCAGTTGAAAGCGCATCTCTTGGCGGCAAACCAGAAGCAATCATTCAGCGTTCAGAAAGGAACAAACAAGCCACCGAAAAGAACAAGAAGGCAGTGGATGGACGGACGGCTGCCGAAACTCTCGCCGCGGTGACGCGAGCGGCCGCTTGGCGTTTCGCCCGATGCTGCCGACCGCCGCCGCCGCGTATCGATTGGCCGCCGCTCGCTGCTCCTCGCGTCGGCTCGTGGATTTCGATCGGGATTCCCGTCAATAGGAGTGAGTTTCCCGCTTCTATTGATCTTTAGGATCTTTCCGCTTGCTGTTTGCTAAAATTTTTGCGCATAATCCCTCCAAATTCGTTGAAAATCCGCCCGTTTTACGAATTTCCTTCAAAAATCGATTTTATTGCGAAATTCGTCTGATTTCTTCCGCATTTCAGGCGAAATGGCGTCGGCTCCAAAGAAGCCCCGCACCGGAGACGCGCCCGCAGTCGAAGAGCAGCCCGGCGCCGAAGAAATGACGGAGGTCGACGGAAATCCGCCCGTCGATGAGCCCCGCCTCGAGGACGAGTCCAGCATCAACGTGCCTCTCGTCCGCCCGCCGCCCCGTCTGCGCGTGAAAAGCTGCAAATTCGTCCAGTTCCACGTGACTCTTGAAGCGATCAACACAGAGGAGGGCGGAGACGAGGAAGACGAAAATTCGGCGGTCCGCTTCCTGCTCATCAACCGCCGCTGGCTGGAGGCGTTCTTCGACTCTGGCGATTTCGGAGCGGCGAAGATCTTCGTCAAATTCGGCCACATCAAATTGAGCAAATTCGATCGTCGGATCTTTGAGGTCGTCGAGACGACCGCCGGTGTCGCGTCTCTTCTTCGTCTTTCTCGCAACCTGGCCGAGATTGAAATCGAGTGGGACGACGATTCGACTGGCGAGAATTTTGCCGTGATGCACGAATGGATGCAAGTCGCGTCGACGTTGCGCGGTAAGTTCCCTGCCGAACATTTCGTTTCATCATTCGCGCTTTCAGCCCTGCCGTCGTTGCGCTCGATCCAATTGCTCACTTGCAAGCTCTCCCGCTCGTTCGCGCACTTCCTCGTCGATTCGCTGCCCGACCGGGTAGTCCGCTTGGAGACCGACAACCTTCGGATCGCCACAATGCTGCGGAAGCGGCAGACTGCGCTCGAATCGGTCGAAGTCACCAGTGCCAGTCGCCAGCACCCATGTAAGTGGGAAAAGCCCAAGATTCCTTCTTTCAATTTATTCTTCTGCTTCAGACCTTGCGGACGTCTTTCGTTTGAAGTCCGCACGCATCAAATTCGGCTGGGAGTCGCAACTTCTGCCGTTTGTCTTCGACCTGCTGCACGACTGCCGACCGCTTGCGCGGAACGAACACGTGCAGGAGCTCCACGTGCCCGAGGCGATCATGACGAAAGTCGGCGTTTCGCAGGCTTTCCGCCCGCTGCAAGCTGTCAACGATCACTTCAAGCTCGTCTGCTACAAAGTGCGCTGGTATCGCCTCAAGGTGAGCGAATTCGGCTGTCGATTAATCGGACGTTGCTTCCAACAGGGGCCTTCTGACTTGAAGCGTGTGGAGGACATTGCGGAAGAAGCGAAAGGACTCGCCGCTGCGTTGCGCAAAGTGGACTTCCGTCCGGGCAGCGAAGAGTTGCGAATCTTCGTCCAGGACTTCGTTCGTTCCTTCTCTTCCTTTTGCCATTCATTCGTTTGTTTAGAACAACTGGCAACGCATGACCCGCGAGCAGGTGTTCGAGCGGCTCAACTGGACGCGCGAAGGTGTGATCCCGTGGCCCGAGTGCTCGAAGTCTCTGCCCACGTGCTCGCTCGTCCACAACGGAGTCCGCATCCTGATCGGTCTCGAATGAATGGATCATGCGTCTTTCTTCAATTGTTGTTCTTCTTTCTGAATGTCCAGACTAAAGCATAAACATACGCCCCCTGGCTCCCGTTCTTCTTTCGGCATGGCCGAAAAAGTTGTGTACATGCAGTCCAGCGTGACAAGTAGGTAGATAGATGGCCGTTTTCGAAACACGGAACAGCGAAAAGTGAGGAGCGAGCGGGACGAGCAGGGCGCGTTTACGCCGTCATCCGACTGCAAACAACGCGGGCCATCGTTCAGCTCAAGCTTCAACGACCAGCATATTTTATTCACAACAACAATTGAATACGAGACCGTGTGCTCACTCCATGCACTCGACGATTTTTTCGTAGGCGTCCAGCTCGCCCCAAACGAGCGATTTGATCGACGGAGCCAACACAAGACGCAGGAACACAACTTAACAAACAATCCGTAGCAAGCGGAAATGGGAGAAGTTTCGAGAACAATCGAGCAAGCTGGAGAGCTCAGCAATCAACGGTTTTTGCCGAAGAAGTACGAAAGGACGCTGTTGGCCAGCGTCTTGTTCATGTCGCTGTAGCCTTTGTGCGCTTCGCCTACCCCTTTGCCCAGCGAGACGAAGAGCTCGCCGGGTTGTTTCACGTGGTTGCTGCAACGATCGATTGTTTGATTGAAAAAAAACGAACGATTGCTCACCACTGTTTCGTCCTCTCCACCTCGATTTCGAGCTCCGTCTTCTTCAGCTCGAATTCGGCCACCTTGAGTTTGTGCTCTCGTTCGGCGGCTTGGCGTTGGATCTCCAACTGCTTCATCTCTTTCTCGTGGAGCAGGAGGCGCTTCTGCTGGGCGGGATCCCCGATTTCTGCCATCTTCTTCAACAGCCGCTCGTTTGTGTTCACGAAACGGTCGGAGGTCGCGTTCGCCTTCTCGAGCAGCCACTGGTGGGCGGCTTTTCGATCGGCGTCTCCCCACTCGGCCGCCTGGAAGTGCGCGTTGCAACGCCCGAGAAATTCGGGGCGATCGGTACCGACGGGAAGCGTGCGAAGAAGGCTCTCGCACAACTGCTTTTTATCCGGCTTCCGTTGATCCTAGAGGTTGGCCTGAAAACGAAAAAGAATGAAGCGGAAGGGAGGGCACGAACTCACTCGAGTGCGCTCGCTCCCACTCGCTGGCTTCGAATCGTTCGACGGGCTCGTGTCCATCGCGTTTACGGTTCGAAGTGCTTATTTCTGAAGACAAAGTGAAGAATCCAAAGAGGCGAATGATCGACACGAGTTCTCCGCACAAGACAGAAAATGGACAACAAACAGCAACTGCTGCTCACAAAGCAGAGCATCCCCTTTCTTGCAGGAGTGCTGCGCAGCGAGGAAGATAGCCCGCTCACCCGGCTGTTCTTTGAACCCAACGAGTCATTGCGGCGATCACTCCACCAGTTCGTTCACATGGGCGACCGGTTGGGAGCGCTCGCGGTCACACGCCGCGGATTGCGCCCGTCAGTGGGGGACGCGCGACTTAGCCCGCATTTAAACGGCTTTCTTTGTTATGTTCTATTCCGTTTTTCTTTAATCGATTCTAGCCTCAGCAGACGAACAGAACTGCTGATTCATTCGGAAACACAACTCGATAAACAAATGCAGTAGTGAACAAAAAATAAGTCGATTCAGAAAGAAGTTAAATTTAATGGACATCTCCGCGAATCCATAGCGAATTGCCATAGAGGTGGACTTCAAGGACGTTTCCCTCGAGTTCCCAAGAGGCGCTGCAAGCGTAGATAATTAGACCAAGAAATAATCGAAAGACGCACTCTGTGTCGGCCTTCTTGTACTCGCGGTACATTTCGTCCAACTTCGACGAGTTGACGACCATCTTCTTGTCCAAACTCTGCTTAACGACGTGCTGTTGGAGTTGCTGCAGCACCTGCTCTTTGTGGGCGCGTTGCTCGTCCATGAGGCGCTGCTTCTCGTCGGGATTCGTGGCCGCCGCGATCTTCGCGACCAGCGGACTGTCGTCGATCTGACGGGTGTATTCCGCTTCGACGAATTCAAACCGCTCTTTCGCGTCCAAGGCCTGCAGTTTGGCCTTCACGAAGGCGACCATCGCCTCGTTCAGCTTGTTGAAGCGCTCGAAGGTCGCGTTCATCCTTTCGATCAACTCTTGACGGGCCGCTTCCCGGTGCGCTTTTACTCGCCACTTGGGCGCGTGATCGAAGCTGCAGAGGGCGTCGGTGGAGAGCTCGCGGAAAAGGGCAGAGAAGTCCGAGCGGCCGGTGCACGCGGCCTCGAGCTTGCGGTAGATATTCGAGTGCACCCAATCCACGCACGTACGCAGCGAAGACATGCTGTTGAACTGAAAGCGAGACAGATATCAACGAACAAAAAGGCACTCACTTGAAGACCGTCGGCCCAATCGGGCATTTGCCGACGCAGCGGATTTCTGCAAAAAGTGAAGCGTGAATGAATCGCCGTTTGCTGACAATGAGAGTTTGAAACACGAAAGTGAAACACGCAAATAAAAAACTCCGACCTTCAAAAATCCTTGGCGACATCGAACGAAAGACGAGCGACTGCCGCAATCCGCGAGAAGCATTTGCGGGCGCTCCGCTTTCTAATGGATCGCCCGCAAACATGAACAGCGGCAAGCGGCGAAAAATCGCTTTCGCTTTTTGTTCGACGCCGCTGGCAGAACGAACGGCCGATCAGGCGGGCGGTGGATGACGGGCGGGCAACGGGCGAAAAACAACGTTTATGCACTTTCCGCATTAGAATTCCGTGGTGCTTGCGGAATAAGTGGGCCTTTCCGCTTATGGACTTTGTTCATTATCCTTTCAGAACAAACAACTCAAAGTGGACGTGATCGTCGAGAAGCAGAAGTTTGCTGACGTCGAGCACAAAGAGGGTTCTTTTCACGGATCTCGTTCATCCCTCTTCCAGAACCGCGAGTCCAAGGCCCAAGTGGAGCGCCTCCAGCAGCAGCAAGCCGAAACGAACAAGCAGCTCTCGCAGCTGGCGGCTGATCGGGCAGCGTTGTCGGTGATGCGCGAGCGGGACTTCCGGCTGCTCGTCGACGGGCGGGAGATTCGAGTGAGTGGCCGGCAAACGCTTCAGCTCTCGCTCTTCTTCTTGCAAGAACGTCCTCGCCCCGCACTCGGCCTTCTTTTCCGCGGAATTTGCCGCCGATCGCCGCAAGACGGAGTTTGCGGTGGAGGACCGGCAGGTGACGTCTCGAAGAGAACGATCGAGCTCCCGTACTCCGGACACCTGGAAGGACTGAAGGATGACGGTGGAGAGTTGTACCGCGTGGTCCGCCGCTTCCAAATGGCTGCGTTGGAGGTGGTTTCTTGTGTTTGTTTGTACCCTCACTCGCTTCTTGGAGGCCGCCTGCATCGAAGTGATCCGAGCGAACATTTCGGCGGAGAACGTCGCCGAACTCTCCGTTGCGGCCGCTTGCGACGACGACCGCCGGTTGGGCCAACACGCAATCGAATTCGCGGAGCGGACGGGCGGAGCGGACGGGCGGGCGGGCGGTTGGGCCTCCTGCTCGCCGATCCCGTCCAGTCGCTCCTGCCCGCCGAGCTCGTCGCGTACTAGCTGATCGCCGAGTGGGTGAAGCGGGAGCAGCAGCCCGTACTGATGACTGAGCGGAAGGAGACGGAGAAGCGCGTCGGCTTTGCAAGAACCATGCGAGAGCGTCGAGAGAATTTGGCGGTTTGAAGCGTCCTGATCGCGTTTGCTTGATTTATGTATTCCCTGTTGCCAACTGTTGAATAAATTCGTGTAATGACGAGTGTTGGGCGGAAGAACTGACGAAGCGTTGGTTCGTTGGTAACAGTAGGCACTCCTGGAGGGGAAACGACCAAAACGGGTAGACAAGGAGTGGAGGCACGAGGAAGAGACGTAGAGAACGGAATGAAAAGGAAACCGGGCTTACTGCGAGTTTTTTGTCGTTTCGGGCGGCCGACGAAGACGTTGGGCCGTTTCTCGTTTGTCCCAAGGATTCACTGTTGGGCAACCGACAAGCAGAAGCTGCTTTTCCAGACAAGCGGATTGCCAACAAGTTTTATTCACGACGGCAACAACGATCGAATAGACAAGACTTCCCGTTCACCGCATCCACTCCGTGAGTTTTTTGTACGCGTCAAAGTTGCTTTGGGCCAGCGACGTGACCGCCGGTGCCAACACAAGCCGCAGTTTCTCGCCGTTGGCTTCTGCCCACTCGACCACGCGGGCGGCGAGTTCGCGGGCGTCGTGGCGGGCAGCAAACACGAGCACCTCGGCGGCGTTCCCGTCGGATACGCCCGTTTTCCACAGCTCCGCGCAGTCGGCCTGCAAGAAGAGGAGTAAACGGAGGTGGAGAGTGGAGGGACTCACCAGCAGGGCGGTCTTCTCCGACGTGAGCTCGGCGATCTGCAAGGCGAAGGTGAGAGAGAGAAGGATTTGTTGGGCACTCACCCGCTTCTCAAAGTCCGCCGCCTTTAGCGTCCACTCAGCCGCCGTCCTCTCGGCCTCCTCCTGCTGCTCTCTGTTCTGGGCTTCGAGTTTCTGGATCCTCGACTCATCGCGATCCTCTTGCTCCTTCAGCTTCGTCTTTAGTTTGTCCGTCTGAAAGAACGACAAGTGGTGGGTAGTTGGGACGAGAACGGACCTTCCGCTTGAGCTCCTCGGCGGCCGCTCCCCGCGCTTCTTCTGCGTCACTCGCCTTCTGCTCCAGCTCGCTGCATTCGGCCTCCAAACGGGCGATGGTCGACTTTAGCTCGTCGTTCTTCTCGTGCAGCTCTTCGATCTGCAAAGACGACGAGTAATTTGATTAAAAGAGGAAGACGAACCTCGTTGCAGGTCTCGGCGCGTAACCGCCGCTCCTTGCTGCATTTTGTCTCCAGCTCGGTTACTTTCGACTGCAGGGTGAGGACCTGAAACCAGGAGCAGGATGAAACGAAAGAGATGGTCGAAGAACCCACTTTCCGCGTCTCCACGGCCGCCTGCTCGTTCTTGTCGGCGAGCTCGTCTTCCAGCGACTGAATGCGCGCGTGGAGCTCTGCTTGGACGGCTTCGGCCTCCGATTGGGGTGTGTTCAAACGATCTTGCGGCTCCGTGAGCTGGAACGAGGAACTGGGTGAGGTTGAGAAAGTAGAACAAACCTCCGAGTGGGCAGTCGGCTGAGCGAGAGTCGAATTCGACGTGGACGGCGAGAGGGCCGGCTGGTCGCCTGATTGAACGAGCGGCAGGTGGACGGGCGTCGCGGGCTCGGAAACCGACTGAAGCTCGTCGGAAGCGGATCTCTCGTCTACGTCCTCTTCCGCTTCCTCTTCTTCGAGTTCGTCTTCAAAGTGCTCCGACGCGATCGTCTCGTCGTCGGTCTCCTCTTCACCTTCGCTGCTCGATGGGGATCGACGGCGACGTTTGGCGCCAGAGGAACCGGACGAGCGGGCGCGTCGTTTCTTCGGCCTGCCGACCGTTTTCTTTGGCTTCTGCCAGACCAAAGCGGGAAGAGGATGCGAAGAGTTGCTGGACGCAGCCGTCTGCAGAAGCGCCTTTATGTTGGTGCCCACTTGTCGGAACAGCTTCCAGTGCTCCTGAAAGACGAAATTGCAACAGGAAAGTGGAAGGAGGACACTTACGGGCGGTACTCTGATGCCTTCTTTGCAGTCCTCATCTTCTTTGTGACGTTCCAGGCCGTGCACTACGCGTTCGTGCTGATTGCGATCCCCTGCGTACTTCCTATCGACACCACACAACGAACATTTAAAGCCGTCAGATGGTTCGTGAGCGAAAATGTGTCCTTTGCGGATGTGCACAGCCCAGAATCCGTTCATTCCGCAAATCTCGCAGGGCGGCTTAAAAAACGACGGTAAGCGACAAGAACACAACGGAAAGAAACAAACGAGCTGAGGCCGCCGGTGTAGTTTGGTGAGCATGAGTTCCTCGAGATCGGCCATCGACGCCTCTTCTTCCATCGAACTTGAGCTGATGGCTGCCGAGGAGACGGCGCTGGCATGCGTGTCTATCAATTTGTTGCCAACGTTGAAGACAAGTGCGAGTTGACTCTTGAACAAAAGTTAAATAAAGAGCATGAGCAGCCGCGAACCTTGAGCAGCTTGATGGGATGCGGATTCTTGCAGTCCAACTCGTGCCGCCGAAAACCGTGCGTCTTCTCTTCGTGTAGGGCTCGTTCGGTAAGCCACCTGCAGGGCACACGGCAAACGGCGCAAATCCACCGCCGGTCATGTCCGTGACACTTCTCGTGCTGCTTTCGGTTTCTTGCGCTATGCAGCTCAATGCCGCACACACCGCAAATTCGCTGCGAGGGGCGGAAATAATGGCCAAAGAAAAAAGGACTCACGTCAAGCGGAGTGCTGCTCGTCTGCTCTCCAGCGGTTTCGACCTTCCCTTCGTCCGTCGCCATTCGTAGGAGCGTCGAACGGAAAAAAGTTTCTGAAATCAGGCGGAGGACAGTGTAGTGCAAAGGTAACGCGGCTGCACAGAGTTCGGTTGCTCGCAGGTTCGATCCCTGTTCGGAGCAGTAATTCGAGCTCCGCTGTTCTCGCCCAACCCAGGCGGTACCGACTTCGAAAGCCAATGGGTACCCTGAGCAATCAGGGGAAGCACAAGGGGCGCTGCCAGAGCTTGCAACTCGCACAGCAAAAAGTCCTTACATATAAGAGCCTCGATTTAGGAACTTCTGTCAAAATCGTGTCAGAGGGGGGGGTGACACGTTTTTAACTGATCCGTTCAAAATCGTGTACACAACACGGTCATCTGTCAAAAACCGTTACGAATTTTGACAGACGGAAAGTTTGCGATCCGGAAATGAGCGAACTGGCGAATTTCCGTTCGCGTTTTTGGCGTCCGTCAAAAATCGTTACGATTTTTTGCAGGTGACCGATTTGCGTTCGCGGTTCAAAAAACTTCGTCAAAACCGTGTACACAAAAATGGTTTTTCCACTGTCACATTCGCGTTCGAGGGGACAAATCTGTCCGAAATCGTAACGATTTTTGACAGACGCCAAAAACGTGAACCGAAATCCGGCAATCCGCGGATTTGCGTTACGTTTCTAGAGCAGGTCTGCAAAAAACGTGTCACCCCCCCCCCCTGACACGTTTTTGACAGAAGTTCCTAAATCGAGGCTCTTATATGCTAAACCCCGGTCGAAATACGGCGACCGGTGCCCCTTCCATCGCGAAAGCGATTGAAACAAGGGGGGGGTTTTTCGTGCTTTTCGTGCTTTCGAAAGCAGGCGCTCATAACTAACCATTGAACCGCGCAAACAATAATGAACGGCAACGCGACACTCGAACTACTAACATCTTCAACTAATCACGTCGTGTTCAACAAGTTGACCAAAAAAAATAAAAGAAAGCGGAAGCTGCGGGCGGATCAGTCGACGACACAAAGCTGATGGTGAGCAGGGCTGAGAAAAAGGTGGGCGCGGCGCGCGAATGGCGGCTGGAGGTCGACAACCGCTGCAAACCGACTGGCCCAAGCGGTGAGCGGGCGAAAGGCCGCCTGACTCCCACCAATCGCCGGGCGGCTGAACGCAATCGGCGTTGACCGCGAGCATTCCCAAGCGGTCGGTCGTGTGAACGGGAAGTGCGGAATTCGATCGCTCCTTTCGATCAACTAGACTATGTTTCTTCAAGTGCACATGCGAGATGCGAAGCGAAGACGAGTGCTTTCAAGGCGATGCCTGCGATCATCGCTTCTTTCGGCCCGCCAAAGCGCACAAACGGCCAAAACTTTCAGTTGTTGCTCGTTGGCGACTGCACCGCGCGCGCCCGCAGAGCCTCAATACACAATCCGTGCGATTCAACCTTTCAAACGAGTTTCTGTCGCCCGGTTCGGCTGATCGTTGTGTTTCTGACCAAAAAAACTTCTGGCGCTTCACGCTTTCTATTGTTTGTGTCGAATTCGCAGCGAACGAAGTCACCGCAAAAGAACGCCTTTGTTCGATTCTCCTACGCGTTTTGCCGTTCATTCCGACGGCTCACGCGGAAGAGAGACCAACTCACAGCCAAAGGAACGTTCATTAACTTCATTTATAAACAACGAACGACAACACAAACGGGATCTCACTGCAGCAGCTTCATGATCGTCTGGAAGAGCTCGACGTTGGTCGGAAGGAGGCCGGCGATCGGCGGCTCGAACAGCAGCGCCGACTTGCCGCCATTCCGCTCGACGTACTCCAGCACGTGGGCGGTCAACTCGCCGATCTCGTTGCGGACGGCGAACACCAGCCGCTCGGTCGCGTTGTCCGACGAAATTCCCGCCCGCATCGCGTCCGCGCACTCGGCCTGAACAAAGCGATTGGAAGCGAGAAGTGAGCGAAAGAACTCACGATCAGAGCGAAACGGGACGAGGAGAGGACGACGTCGTTCGACTCGTTGACCTAAACGAAACAGGCGAATGAAAGAGCGCGCGAAAATGGCGGACAACTCACCCGCTTCTCGAGGTCGGCCGTCCGCTGCTTCCACTCGGCCACCGTTGGGTCCTCCGCCTTCTCCTCGCCTTGGGGCTGGCGTCCGGCGAACGACGACGAAGAGCGGCACTCCCGCTCCAGCAGCTTCTTCTTCAAGGCCACGTTCTGAAGCCGCGAACAGGATGAAGCGGAAGAGATGGTGAGAACTCACTTCGTTGGTGATCGCAGCAGATTTCTGCTTTTCGGCGCTCACTTCCTCCTCCAACTGCCGAATGCTCGCTCGGAGTTCCGCTTGGATTTTCTCCGCGTTTGCTTGTTGTTCGCGCAGACGCTTCACCCAGTCGGCCTGCAATGGGTCGACTGAAAGACAACGAGGCGGAGAACGAGCCTTCGAGTGGGCGATCGACTGAGCGGCTGTTTGGGCGGACGGCAGCTGGACGGTGGACGGCGTTTCGAGCACCGCTTGCTGGTCGGAAGCGTTAAAAGGCGGCTGCTCGTTGATGTCCACCTGCTCGTCCTCTTCGGCCTCGTCTTCGGAGTCGCTCAACGTGATGTCGTTCTCCGCCGTCCAGTCGCTGCAGCTCTCACTCAACGGACAGCGTCGGCGGCGTTTGGCGCGAGAAGAAGCGCCCGAACGCTTGTCGACCGAAGCCGGGAGACGATGCGAAGCCTTGCTGGCCACCGCCGTCCGCTAAATCTCCCTCATGTTCGTTCCCACCTGCCGGAACAGCTTTCGGTCCTCCAGCGAAGCGGCAGTGCGAGAGGAGAGCGGGCGGCGGGCACTCACCGACAGAACGCGGATGGCCTCTTTGCGGCCGCCATCCTCCGCGTGGCGCTTCATCGAATGGCTCACGCATTCGTGCTGATTCCGCTGGTGACTGTCGGGCGTTTCGATGCCGCACAGGGAGCACGTGAATCCGCCGATGGCTTCGTGCGAGCGGACGTGCGCCTCGCGGACCTCCACGCGCTGGAAGCTCTCCATTCCGCAGGTGGGGCACGACGAAGGACCGATTGCGAGAATTCGATTGAAACGAACGTGTTGCGGCGGCCGATGCGGTTTGGTGCGCATCAAATCTTGCAGCTCGGCAACGGTCGCCGCTTCTTCGCGCGGATCCCAGCGGGCGGCTGCCGACGGTCGGGCGGTGGCTTGCGTGTGCACCAGCTTCGTCCCGACGTTGGACACAGCGGACAGTTAACTCTGGACAAAGAACGTGGATGACGGGAAGAACGAGCCGGAGAGAACCTTGAGAATCCGCACGCCGTTCTTCTCGCCGACGTCCCACGCGTGCCGCCGCAAGCCGTGCGCCCTCTCCTCGTGCGTCCGGCGGGTGGAACTCTCGTCGTAACTCACGCGGCAAATGGAGCAGGTCCACACGAAGCCGCGCCCGTGGCACTTCACGTGGAGCACTCGATTCGAGGAGTTTCCCAAATCGATGCCGCAGATTTCGCAGATTTGTTGCAAGCAAGCAGAAAACCGGTTGAACACGAGTGAAAAGAACTCACGTCGAGTCGAATGTGCGACGACGAGTCGGGGAAGCCGTGCGTCGGCTGTTCGACCTCCGCCTCGCGCTTCGGTTCGACCGCCACGCCCGTCGCGGCCATTCCTCCGCGATCCTGAAAGCCGGAGAGACGAGCGGGAGTTCGACAAGCACGAAGAACTCGCGCAAAACACACGAAAAAGCGGGCAACAACGGAAGCAAGAGTCGACTGATGCACGAATCGAATGGGAGCCGAGAATGAGGGAAAAGCGCGACCGACCGCTTCCAGGGAAGAACGGGAGGGCCGAATGACGAGTGAGAGGGCGAGCGCAAGACGTAACGAGCCGAGCGGCGATGGCGGCGAGGCCTCCGCAAACGTGAGGCGCTCGGCGACGCGGAACCAACGGCGACGGGTTTCGCGGTGCAAAAGGCCGCAGTCTTCAGCCATTTTCATCGAATGGACGGCAATCAAGCGGAATACGTGTCAAAACTGTCGTTCTTCTTTATGCAGCTCACAATTAGTGACCAAAAGTGAAGGTCGACGAAAGCCTGCAGCAAGCGGCACATCCGCGAAGATGTGAGAATGCCGGCATTTTGCAGCCGCTTACTCGCTGCGAGACGAGCGCTCTTCAAACGAGTTCGTGGCCGCCCCGCACAGTTGATCGTTGTGTTCAAAAAGGCTGCGCGCTAATGTTGTCGAATGGATTTACGCGCATAAAACCGCACTTATTCAACTTTCATTCTTCTTCTTGATTCGTGCCCTTGCCGAACGACGACACAGCACACGCCCGCTTGAACACAAACTCCGACACGCGGTTCGAATGAACAAAGCGGAGCCGTCCGACACGCCCGCAAATGAGCAAACAACCGCCCCTTCCACCACACTCGCTCCCTCACTCCCTTTCAGTCGTCTTGTGTCACTTCCGAGTCATCTAATGAGCGAGTCGTTCGTTGATCGCGAGCCATCGGAGGAGTGTCTCGTCTATCAACTTCGATCCAACAATTCAACAGACGATCTGACCGCTTCCGCTTTTTTCAATCGTCCTTTCAATCGCTTCTTCCATTCGGAGATCGTACGTTCGATGTCCCTTCCGCTTATCCATCCGCAATCTCTCTGCAGAACGATCTCCCAATCCGCTTCTCGCCGGACGGCCGCCTCGCGTTCGGCTTCAGCGAGCCGCCGCTTCGGCTGGTCGTCGTCGACCTCGTGGTCAACACTCAACGATATTCCCTCCCCTCCATTTTTTCTTTCATTCCTCTTCTCGTGCAGGACCTTCCGCTCCACCGCCTCCGACCGCTCGCTGCAGAGCGACGACTTTGTTGCGGTGAACTCGACGATCGTCCCGCTCGGCAGTGACCGTCTGCTTCTTTTCCGCCTGTCTTTCGCTCGCCGACGGCCGCCTTGAAACGGCGGTGCTAGAGTGCTTCGACGCGAAGCAACAGGCGACGTTCGTGTTCACTCGAAACGACGGCCGGCCGGTCAACGTGGAGCGGTCGATTCTGCACGGCTTCTGCGGCGTCTTCGTGGAGTTCCGCCCCGCCCGGACAACACGAATGCCAGCGAGTAGGCGACCGTTTGGTACGCGAACCGCGCGAACAGCTCGTTCGACAGCACCTTTTGCTAAATGGGTGGGTGGTGATTCACCGCTTTCTCATGAATGAAATGAGAAGTTCGTAGTCAAGTCATGGCATTCCTTTGCTGTCGCTTCTCGTTCGTTTGTAGTCGAACAACGAGTTTCGATTGCGGATCACGAACACGAGCAGCGATCCCATCCACTCGGAGATGCAGGGGTTCTTCGTGGAATTGAGCCAAATCGCCCGTGAGGTCGACCGCTTCTCGCAGTTCCGGTATGCGGCCGGAGTGAGCGCTTACACGGAAGATCTTCAACCGGAAGGCCGCTTGGGAATCTTCCGAACGCACTTTAAAGTGAGTGTGAATTGGATTGCATCGCCCTACTCGTTGCAGTACGTGCACACCTTCCACTCGGCCACCCAACGTCGACTGCGAGAAGTGCGCGAAGCTCAACCGGGAGGATTTGTGGTGCGATCGGGCGACGGGCGTTTGCAACGCGGTGGCCACGTGCGACGGCTCTCGTTCTTCTACGACACTTGAATGCGTACGGCTCGTGTTTCGAGGGCAAATTCTTCCGTTCCGGCTACGATCGGCGAACAGCCGGGCACTCGACGACGACGACTACGAGCGTGAGCAGAGCGGTCATGAGAACACTGTTGATTCAAACGAAAACATGGAGATAAACCAGGCGTAAAATGTGCGGCAAACACGGTAGCCAATTGCCGAAAGTCGGGAGCCGTTCGCTGTTGCGGGCTTCTCAAGAGACACTCGACGGAGCCGCGCCCGTCTTCGACCGGAAGGTTTGCCTGAAGGCAGTGCGGTAGTCGCGGCTAAACCAGCGATTAGCACCCGTTGTTCAAATCAAAGCTTGCCTGAACGTGAACAACCAGAGAGCATTCGAAGCACAAACGGAATTCACGCACGTCCCACTGGCGGCCACCGAGCGGAAGAGTTGGGTGGGTCCCGCGTGCACGTTCAGGAGAATCAGCTGGGAGATCGCCACGGTCACCCAGCCGAACAACAGTTGGCCACGATCGCTTGCAAGGCGCGAAAGCTGCGTCGTGTTTTCGCCGACACTCGGCGCGACTTCAGCCCCACCCAAACGGCCGCGTAGCACACGATCGCCACTCCGTTGATCACACCGCTGGAAATCATGAACCGAAGCCTGAAGCGGGGATTTGCGAGGATCGGGTCGGGCACCACGCACAACGTGAAGCTAAGCAAACGAATATGCAAGCATTCTCTGAGTAATGGGCGGCTTACGTGTCGCCGTGCTCACTCGTGAACCGAACAATCGACCCGACGACCCACAGCGAGTAGCCGCCGCAAGCCACAAAGACGGCGACCGCGTAGACGGTCGCACTCACTCGTTTGTGCCTAAAACGAATCCGATGAGTGCGTGTTCTCCTCGGGTCTCCGTACCCGGAGGAAAAGAAGAAAGAACACAAACGATCGACGAAGGTGAGCATCGGCAGCAACACACCACAGAGGAGTCCAATCTCCGGGAGGAGCTCCCAGCGCACACACGAGCGCAGCGGGATGAAGTAATCGCCCGCGAACATACGGCAGATGGCCGAGTTGATGAACGAAGTCGCTGAAGCACAGTGCGGCCAGAGGGTAGTTGCACGAATTCTTTCGCTTCCTGCAGCCAACGGCGAACTGTGCAACGGATTGAAAGCAACACACGGACTGCGGCAGGTGATCCAAACGATGCCCAGATTGCCCACCGTGCCGAACGTGATGATCACGGCGAGAAGGGCCGTCAAGAAGATTGCCGGTTGATGACCGTCGAGTTTTGCAGGTAAGCGCCCTAGAGCTGAACAATTCGATAGGTGGGTGGGTGTCGCGGGCACTGTGTTCCCGCGAGTCCGATCGATCGTCGAGGCATTCCGCCCACATCCTCGCCTACGCCGCCGCCGCGTCCAGTCGGCAGTCAGTACTCGCGGCCGGGCATCCACCTGCTGTCCGAAGTTGGAGCTCCGAAGGTATAAGCCAGTGAAATTACAAAGTATCGTAAAAATCGTTTACGACCCCGAGTTCCAAAATTTTTTTAGGAGCAAAACAGGAGAATGACATTTTGTGCAAAATCGTGACGATTTTTGACATTTTGTACAAAATCGTCACGATTTTTGACATTTTGTACAAAATCGTCACGATTTTTCACTTTGCGCAAAAGTCGTCACGATTTTTCACATTTTGTACAAAATCGTCACGATTTTTCACTTTGCGTCATATTTTTACATTTTCGGACCCTTTCTCCGTGGAAAATTTCTGGAGAAGTTAAAAATTTTTCCACTGAGCGACAAAATTTGTGACAAAATATGACGCAAAGTAAAAAATCGTGACGAATTTTGACAAAATGTAAGAATTCGTGACGATTGCAGACAATCGTGACGAATTTTTGACAAAATGTAAAAATTCGTGACGATTTTTGACGCAAAGTGAAAAATCGTCACGATTTTGCACAAAATGTCAAAAATCGTCACGATTTTTCACTTTGCGTCATATTTTGTCACAAATTTTGTCATGAGCACTTTAACTTGGGGTTGTCAACGATTTTTACGTTACTTTGTAATTTCACTGGCTTGTATAGCCGGCGCGCACCCGGTAAGGACCTACGAGCCGCAAGTCGAGCGGTCACCGACGTCAGCCGCCGATCCAACCCGCCGATCATCCGGCCCGATTCCCAATTCCCGTCGATCCACCCGACCTCTCCGTTTATCCGTCAATAAATCCTTCGATCCATCTACCTGTCGACGGCGAACACCACTTCGCCCGCGACATGGGGTCGAGTGAACGGCGTACCGTGTCGCTGTCAAACACCGAAACGTTTTGATTCATCGTGGCCTCGTTTCGTTCAGATAGCCCGTCAACCACGCAGGCCTTGTTCAGTGCACGACTATCACTACTTGAGAAAGCTCAACGATCCTCAAGGAACGAAAACAGAATAAAAAGCCTTGGACGGACGACAAAAAGCGGTCCCGAGCACCCCACCTTCTTTCATCACCCTACCGTCTTCTTGCGCAACGAACTGAGTCAAGTACAACACGCAAATGGCCACAAAATTCGCGAATTGGAGGCCGCTGAAATCCGAACCACAAATCGAGCTCCTCTTCGGCTTCTTGCTCGACTCCGATCCGCTCGAGATCTCCGATTTCCGCACCGATTTATGAAAGAAAACTCTACTGCTAGCTGGCGAATCTCTCAAACGACAAGAAAGTCGACAAGAACAATCCAGACTCTCGCAATCGATTCGGATGCAACCGGCGAGCAGGTCGTAGCAATTGCAGTCGTACGAACACGAGGAAGGCGGCGAGCAGGAGGTGACGAGCGGCGTTCATCGCCAGTCGAATGGAGAGCGGCCTCCTTTTGTTCCCGCACAGCCGGCAGCTAGTCAAACAACGATCGAATGCTTCTTCGAATTGCTTTGGGGTTCCGAAAGCGGTTTGTGATCGCCGGGACGAGGTGGCGGGTTCAAGTGCTGGGCTCGACGGATTCATTTCACTTGCACTCCGAACATCCGCAGAATCCGCAGTGCTCTTCGTGCAGCGGTACGTTTGCCAGAAGGCCGTTCGATACGGGTGATACCTTCACTTTCGTTTATTGCAGCGAATTCAACAGTAGGTAAGCAATAAGTTGTGGGTCGCAAACGACTTCACTCAGCTTCCTGCAGCGCCTTCATGACCGCCTGGAACAACTCCAGCTTGTGCGGAAGCTGTCCAGCGATCGGCTCCTTCAGCAACAGCGCCGACTTGCCGCCGTTCCGTTCGGCGAACGCGACGACCGCGCGGCTCAACTCCCGCTCGTCGTGCTCGACGGCGTCGAGCAGGAGCGAGGCGGCGCTTTCGGCGGTGATGCCTGCCTTCAGCGACTCCACGCACTTCTCCTACAACAAACAAACGAATCGAAGGAAGGAGGAGTGAACGAACCCGCAAGTCGCCGATCCCGAACCGAACGGCCAGCGGGAAGAACTCGAGGGCACGAGCGGCGAATTCGTCCACTCGGCCGCGGTACACGAACTCCACGACGCCCTCGACGGCCGCCCGCGTGGCGCCTTCGATCAGGAACTCCGTCTTCTCGGGATTCGCGCGGAACTCGGCGGAGAAGAAGGCGGAGTGGGCGGCCAGCACGGACTTGTGGACCTGCGAGGGAAGAAAATTGGAAGAGTAAAGGTTGGAGTCACCTCGATCTTCTGCCCGTCCACCAGCAGGCAGCAATCGGTTAGCTCGTTCGTTCTCCGCATCGTCCACAGGCGGTCGTTGAGGGCGGAAGACACGCGCGGTTCTTCGATCCCATTGGCTTCCCACTCGGTCGTCTTTGCTTTCCACTGGTCGAGCTACGCACGAAGGCGCACGTTTTCTTTGGCATTTGCGATCGCCTCCACTTTCCACCTTTCCATCTCCGCACGAATCGTTGCGGCTTCCGGGTTTTGTTCTTTGAACTTAAATGTCACGTTAAGAACAAGAGCGTGGAAAAAATCGAACCTCGCAACGCAAAGCGGACAGCTGGGCGGTCCCACTCTCGAACTGCTGCTTGAGCGAGTCTTTGGTCAATCTCGAATGGCACCCGTCGCAGTTGATCCGCACAACACACTCAATCACAAGTGCCCTGTGATTTTGCAAATTTGTGATCGTCAATCGCCTGTCTTCCACGGGTCGATCTAAATCAACCCGAGTAAGAAAATAATTTGCACACTGCACACGCACCTTTAGATCCGCTGAAAACCTTCCAACTCCAAGCTGCCGTGGCCGTTTCGGTCCAGATAAAGCACTCCACTTCTTCGTCTTTGTCTTCGACCGTCAGATGTGCCTCCAGCTTGCCGTATACCATTCGGGCTTCGAGCCAGAACTTCACTCGCGTACGCTCATCGAATATTTTTGGTCCCTCTTTTCGACAGTACGCAGGATTGGAGAGGTCCGATCGCTGAAGCACAAGATGTGCCTTCTTTTCCACAGCGTGCGCACAGACGGGCATCGTTGGACTGAAACGAACCGATGATTTAACCTCATTTCGCAGCAAAAACGGGAAGCACGCGAAAATTAGCCCGCACTGCCTCCTACCCGACCTCCCGCTTGCCGCACAACCCAACGGACTGACCACAAGTGGCAGGCCAACACCTCTTGCCCACCTCGCTTCCAACCGAACGCAATGCGCGGCGTCCATTTACCGCGAGCACTCTTTGTGGTCGGAGCAAGGAAAGACTTTCAGACGACCGGTGGTTCACAGCGCCGCGCAATTCTTTTGTTTTACGATCGAGCCTCCGTTCACTCCTGATCAATGATCACTGCAAGGAAGCCGAGAGAAAGAACCGCACTTCGCCTCAATAAACAGTCGCTGTACCAAAGAAGCGATGACCGCAGCCAATTCGTTGTTGGAGTTCGGGCGGCGAACGAAGAACGAGAAGCCGTCTCCTACTTCCTCTTCCTGCTCGTTCACCGATGGCATCACGGTAGAACGGACGAGCAGAAAGCCGTGCTTCCTTGCAGCCGCCCACGTCTGCCGCCCTCCCCTCTTCGTGCGTTCCGTGACTCGGTCGAAAAGGAACAATTCGGCGGCTGTTCGTCCGGCTGCCATCTCGCAAGTCCGTGCATTCATTCCATTAGTGAGCCTTTGGTCCATCGTCCGTCGGCATCGCTAAAACACGAAACAGAAGAAGAACCAATCGCCTCACGTCTCTGCGCTCCTCTCATTTCGATCGTCGCGTGGGGAAACGCCGCGCCCGCTCATTTCCGCAAGCTGCCCGCCGGTTTGGTCGGTCGAATCGCTTCGCTCTTCTGCTCCGTGGATTTCGAGATGCGCGCGTGGATCGTCGTCGGTCTCCTCTCGCTGTTCGCTTCGCTCCGCTGGGCCCTCGCGGCCGACTCGTGTGTTCATGAGGGCGTTGCTTCGGTGGGCAATCGCTTCTTGTACGCTTCTTCTGCTTCCTTCCTCTCACCGTTCTTCTCCTTCCAGTTTGCTCGAAGGATGCCACGGACAGACGGCCGAGTTCGGGATGGTGTGGAAACGGAACGGGACGGTCATGATTCGCTTCACCGTGCAGCAAGGAGATTTGAATGATGGAGAGTGAGTTCGCCTGCTCTTTCGACCGTCCACCGTGTTCAGGTTTTTCATCGAGTTCGCCAAAGGATGCAAGGTGTGGATCAGAAAGCATGCGCAGGACCCGTCCTCCAAATTCACCGCCTGTTTGTTGCGCCTCGATTTCTTCGCAATTCCTTGATGCTTGCAGGGGGACCAGACTTCACCTGGTCCAAAGAGTATGGCGAGTCCATGTGGATCCGTCTTTCCAAGACGGAAGCGTCACCGCTCTGCAAGAAGGAACAAAAGCCCGAGATTGTGGGCCACAAGATCCAATCGAAGCTGATCGTTCGAGTGCCCCGTGCGGCCGTCGGCTTTGTGATGGTCGTGACCGTGAGTTCCCGCCACTTGCACACCGCTCTCTTCTGTCTTTTCAGTCGACGGACGGCGATCTGCGGCGTTTGGACGACGAGCCGTAGAGAGAGAAGTGCGTGCATTGAGGCGGCAAACTGTCGCGCGATGGAGATCAAGGAGTCGGTTTTTTCGTTTGTATCCGTCGCGTGGTCAATAAATTTCCTTTGATTTGGAAAGCAATCAGAACGACGGAACAACTCGTCCTCTTTTCGCCCGCCGCCCGCCAGCAGGAAGGAGTGAACGAGCCGGATAAGAAATTGCTTTTCGCTCCGTAGTCACAAGTCCCGTTTATTTTTCCCAGAGCCCATCGTGCTGTTAGCGGGACTTCAATCGCTCACAACTTTCTACTTTAATCGGGAAGACGGCTCAGCGATTGGCGAACGAGTTTATTCTTGCTTCTTCTTCGTGGGTTTCTTCGCACAAACAAGGGGAACGAAAGGTGGTTCATCGCTTCGCAATCGAATCCGAGCAAGAAGCAGTTGGAGTGGTCTGAAAGCGACGAGGTTGGGGAGTAAGAAAGAAGTGGTCGGACCTTGAGCCGTCCTTTTCCTGCCATTCACATCTCCGAAAAGCGGCCGGGGTTTCGATCGTAGACGGTCGTCCCAATTACCATCGCTTACCGGACTTGTCGGGTTGCCCGTCCAACGAGCTCCCGTTGTTCCAGCCGGTCAGCAAGCGGGCCTCTTGTTCAACGCCGTCCGCTCGGTTCCCACGGCGGCTCCCATCGCTCTTTCCACTCGTTTCGCCGCGCGTTTCTGGAGCTGCAGGAAAGGTGCGACTGTTGTGAAGAGGATGAGGAGAACCCACCACTACGTCTCCCGAATTGCGCCCGCGGACCGGAGTCAAAGTCTTGTTGTTGCTGCTCCAGGTCGCTCGCAAGAAGGTCGTTCAGCTGCAAGAGTTCCGTCCGTTTCACTCCCAACTTCAACGAAGAACTCACTTTTTCGGTCAGCCGTCGAGTTTGCCGATCGAAAACGGGCGGAGAGTCTTGCGCCTGGCCCGCGTAGTCGAGCGCACTCCAACGATCGGTGGGCACGAATGGATGGCGTCCATGGCCGCACACGGCCGACTTCACCACGAGCACAGCGTTTGGAGTTCGGTGGGGGCGACTTGAGGAGCTGGACCATGTTGATGCGCAAGGAGTGGCCAGAAATAAGAGGAGCAGAGGCTGAAAGAAGGCAGAGATGAGTGGGAGAAGTGGAGGGTATTGTCGCGGATCCTCCGCGAGAAAGCGGAAGGGGAAAGAGCACCATCGAGAAGAACGACGCCCATCGAGCCCCATCGAGGACCGACGGAAGCGAAAGGGGAATGGACTCCCGCCTGACGTCATCCGAATCGAGAATCAGACCAATCCCGTCCATTGTCGCCCTCCCTTCCTCCCGCTCATACTCTTCCCGTAATTAATCCCTTCCGTTCGTGCATTTCCTTCGTTCCTTCCGCCAGTTATTTCTTTCACCTCCGCCTTCTCGCCTGTTTGTTTGTTTGCCCTAAAAATCCCGCCCGCTTGCCGACTTTCTTATCGCCCGCCCCCCGCGCCGCCCGGCGAGCCGCCCGTTCGGCCGCCGCGACTCTCGTATAAAAGCCGGCCCTTCCGTCCATTCGGGGCTTCTCCCCCCTTTTCTCTCTGCCCCCCACCCGCCGCCGATCGTCCCCACGGCGAGCGGCCTTCACCTGCGGTCCCACCCGCCCGTTGTGTTTCAATCGGTTTGGACTCAATAAACTCTCTCGTTTACTCGAGTTGGACGACGGAGCAAGGAGGAATCTTCCCTCAGCCGAATCCCTTTTGGCCATCGCACACCGCCGGCGAGCGGCTGCGACAGTATTCCTCACCTCCCGAACGACTGCCACTGGATTGGCGGGCGTGTACATCGTGATCACCGCCGTTTGCTGAAAGAAAGTGAGAAGATTGAGCGGGAGGATGGACTCACCGAATGATGGAAGCGGTCTGCCGCTCTACGAGTGAACAAAGGCGGTGGACATGATCGTCACGTCGTTGTTGAAGCGCAGGAGCATTCAGAAGACGACGCATCTCCAGCTCGCTCATCGGTAGATCGAAAGAGTGCCTCGTTCTGCAAAGGGAGTCGTGGGAAGCGGTTGATCGCCGCCACCTACCATCAGTCGTGAGCAGCGAGCAGTCGACCGAAGAATCCCGATTTTCGGTGCTGAACGGCGACAGTCGGAGCAGAGAGAAGCGGCTTCGTCGATTCCACACCACTTGCGGATGACCGGCTTTGCGAAGCACGAGTGCCACACGTCGTTTCGACCGATGACTTCTGGAACGAGCGGGAGGATGAAACGAACGGGATGAAGGAAGAACTCACGAAGGTTGGTCCAGTTGTGCGCCGCACTCATCGAACAGAAGATCGGAACCATCGATGAAGCCCAAGAAGAAGCGCGTTTGCCGAACAGCCGGACCGGCCGCTCGTTTCGCTCGGCGGGAGAATGAGCGAGGGGAGCGGAGAGCGGAGGAAGGCAGCCGACCGCTCGGGAACGAGCGAACACACGATGGTCGCCGCCGTCCGGCTCTTCCGCGAACGCGAGAGCTGGGCGGACGGGAGCGCTTCCTTCGAGCGGCTGCCCTTCGCGACAACGAGGCGCTCCGGAGCGGCGATCGGCGGCTGCTGGCGGGCGACGGCGGCGGCCGGCTGCGGCGCGGGCACTCCGTCGACCTCCGCGGGCGCCGCCTGTCCGCTCCAGCAGCACTTTTTTGAGTGCTTGCAGAAGAAGACGAGACCCACTCCCGACAGGAACAAGACGACAAAAAGAAGAAGAATGAGGCTGGACGAGGAGGATGAGCGGAAGTTTGGTGGGCAGCTCACCAGACGACGATCCACGCGATCGGCCACTCACGCGTTGGCGCTTCCGCCAGGTAGACGGCGGCGTCGTGCTGAACACAACGAATGGATGAGAGCGATCAAGGGGAACCCACAAAGACGATGTCAACGGGCGGATCGGGACTGAACACGATAAAGCGGAGCGGCAGCAGGTAGTGAGTGCGGTTGAGCTGCTCGAACGGGCTGGAGTCGCACTCGATCGTTTCGGTGTAGCTGGTGCCGAACTCCAGTTGCCCAGAAGTCAGCGTCGCCTCCACCGGGAAGTCGAAATTCCGCGCTGCATGCACGCTCCAGTAAGTGGCGTAATCGAAATAAATCGACTTACAGTCTACGTAGAACCGCTGCGACACTCACTTATCCCATGATCGATACGGCGCATGCACGTTCGCGGTCCCCCGGCAGCCTTTTCCAAAGAGCAAGACGAAGCTGAAAACAGCAGCGAACGAGTGAAGAAAAAGCAATCAAAAACTTGCAAAAAAGAGGGACCGTCTTCCTCAAGGTCGCGCGTCTTCCGGACGGTGAATCGCCGGAGCTGCCGCTCGACCACGAGCTTCACCTCGACATCCGCGCAGCGCTGGCTGTTGGGCTTTAAGGTGCTGAAAAAGAGGAAAGGTTAGTGAGTGATTGGAAGGAGGAAAGGAACGTACACGCGGTTGCCGAAGCTCTCGACGCACTCGTCCGCCATCGCCCGGCCGGCGACGAGGACGAGAAGGGCGATCCCCAGCGAGCACGCGAGTGCTCCGCAATCGACATTCTGCTCGGCCGCTCGAAGAAGAGAGGAAGGCCAGCCGAACCCAACGGAGAGCAATGAAATGAGTGGGCGACCGCCGCCGGTCGGCCAAATCGCAGCGATTTGCCGAAAGCGGGGCACTCGTTTCCAGAACGGACTCCAATCGTCGATCCCACTTCAACCACGCTAGGTGAACGGCACAAAAGCCTTGATATCCAATCAATCCTTCTTCCAGCCGTCCATCGGAAACGAGACGATCACTCGGGAAACGGCCGCTCCGCTTTCGACTTCGGGCGTCGAGCGGGCGGATCTCGAGGCGATTCGACGCGTGCTGGAGTTCGCCGAGCGTTCGGGCGGCAAACGGCGGCTGCTGGAGGAGGAGGCGATCGGCGCTCTCGCCCGCACGAATCTCGAGTTCTTCCTCGAAATCTCGAAGTTGTTGCAGTTGTGAACGTGCCGCTTGCATTATTCTTGATCAGTAGACTCTCGTTCGTTGCCGAATCGGCTTTGAGAAGCGGCGTTCATTCAAAGAAAGAAAGCCAACGGTTGATTGCTCACAAACCGGACGTGTTTCATCGCTTCTCTGGTTTATTCACACGGCATCACTTCGCAACAGAACGCAGAAAGTAGAGGACAAAGAAATAGAGGTCGTGCTTCTCGTTCGACTCGTTCAGCGCACGCGTCTTCATCACCGCTTCGCTGCAACGAGTGGAATGAAGCGTCGGGCATCAAAGGGCGAGGAACTCACCAGAAAGCAGTTATCGGTCGAATGGCCGAGGATGCGGCTTGTTGTTGATCGTGGTCAGTGTGCACAGCCGCTCCACACGATCACAAAGCGAGCGATTCGCTTGTTGAAGCCGACGGTCATTTGGCGCACGGCGGTCGTTCATTCGGAGCGGTCGGCAAGGAGCCTGAAGTGAACGGCGGTTTCAATCGAATCCTCCCACTTACCTAACGGAACGGAGGGCACTTGATGGGGCGAATGAGCAGGTCTCACACATTCGGGGGCGACCGGCTTCTCGACGGAAGGCAGTCGAGCTTCACCACACGCACAACGTTCGGGGGACTTCTTCGATCGAGCGCTGTCTTCCGGCACGATGTCTTGGGGCGTTTCGTCCGGTGTGTTCGCAATCATTGGATCGGGAGGCTGAAAGGAATAGGTGAGCAGGCGAGAGAAACGGGAACTCCTCACGCGATCCCGTCGATCGCTGCTGCAAACAAGCGAGCGAGTGGATGAGCGGCGGAGGAAAGGACGGAGCTCACCGTTGATGGAGGGCTTGAGAGACTGCACTTGAACACATCACAACTCGTCGATGGGAGTGTCCGCAGTTCTGATCGAAGAGAACAGATAGCAGAAGCTAAAGGATCCTCTCCGTTGATGTGTCTCCTGCTTTAGGGCGTTCACGTTGACCCCAACAGTCGCGAGTGTGTCCTTGCTGGAAGTCGTCCGCGTTCTCCGCACGCACTCGTCGTTCAACAGAAAGAAGTGGGTAGATTAAAGGAGTGAGAGGAAAGAACTCACCTCTTTGAGCGGCGTCCTCAACGAACTTGTCATTCTCGGTGGTCCAACGTCGCATCCCGAACAGAAGAGCGGACGGTCGTCGTCCACCGCAGCAGCGGACCGCAGGGGACGGATGAGAAAAACGGAGGAGAAGCGTGAGGGAGAAGCGCCTTTCCCGAACAGCCGGAGCGACCGCTCATCTCGCAGTCGGCGAGCGGAGAAGAGCGGAGGAGAGCGGAAAGTGAGCCGACCGCTCGGCGGAGGGAACGAACGAGCGACTAGTCGCCCGCCGCTTCCTCGCTGGAAGTCGCCTGCGGGTTGCGTTTAGCGGTTGCGCAATCCCTTCTCATTTGTTTAGTGTGCTCGATTATTCCGCTGGCAGTTGAGTAGTCGGCAGATTGGTGCCGGAGTTCTCGCGTGTACGTTGACCTGTTCTGCTTGAAAAAGAAGCCGGAAGCTCGTGGACCAAGCGGAAAAATGGAAGGAGCAGCGAGTAAGAAGCGATAATGCGCGTTGTGTTAGCACGGCGGCCGTCTTTCCTCTCCGTTGCGGCCGCTAACCATCAGAACTCAACGACCGCTTTCTTCACCGACGAACCCACTCGAGACGAACGTTTATTCGAAGCTAACCAAAGTCGACCGAATGGGCTGAGCAGAAAGAAACACAGAAGAGAAAGGAATGGGCATCTTGCAGCCCCAACGAGCCGCTCACAAGAAGGCGGCCGCTCCAAAGAACGCGACGATCCACGCGGCGACCAGCGACTTGACGGCGGAATCTGAAGGGCGAGCGGAAATGAACGGAGACGTGGGCGAGAACCCACTTTTGGCAGCCGACGCGCGAGTCGACGGATTGGCCGTCGTCGTCGGAGGCACGGGCGTGGTGGTGGTCGGAGGCGCGGGGTACTCGCCGAAGTCGCGAAAGCGAATATCGTTTTTCGTCTGAAAGGCGGCGCACTGTTCTGCACTTAGATGAGCATACCTCGATCGTGAACATGAACAGCTCGCCCTTGCGTTTCATGCCGATGGAAGTCCAGTAATGGCGAGCATCGGCGTCGTTCGTCATCGACTCGCCCTCGCAGAAGCGGTGGCTCTCTCCGTTCGCAGCCCACAGCACGTAGTTGGGCAGAACGTAGAGGCGAAGAATTGCGGGCAAGCTGACGTTCGCTGAACGAAAAAGTTAAGTTCTCGCCTGTGGGAGAAGCCACCCACCGACTTGCGGCCGAGAGTCGCCGTCGACGACCGTCCGTTGGATCGGCAACTTGCACTTTTTGTTGATCTCCAGCTCCAGACTGCAAAAGGGACCAAATCAATGGGAGGCAACCCAGAACTCACGTTGTGTTCGGGTTCAGAATGTCGATGGACAGCTTGAGGTCCGGGTAGTCCAGATTGGGCGATACTTTGCTCCATTGCACTTGGATCGTCGTGGCTTCGCAGTCGGTCAGATTGCTGCAAAACGAGGGAGGTTGAGGAAGGGATTTAAGGGAAGACTCACAAATATCCCATGGGGAAGAACTCGGAGACGCCGGGCGTGTTGGGCACGCTCACGCACTTCCCGATCTTCGTGTGCGCCGGATCGTAGAGGAAGCTCGCCTCCACCACCGACGAGCCCACGAGCAGCGCGAAGGCGGCGAGGATCGACGAGCGGAGGACGAGCATCTCGAACGAGAGCGACCGATTGGAAAGGACAAGACTGAAAGGAGAGGAATGAAGAGAGCGGAGCGGAGGAAGAAGCGACTGGATGGCGAGAAGACCCAAACGGCGACTGGCCGCCCACTTCTTTCCGCGTTCCCTCCTCGTCCGATTTGGTCGAATTTGCACACAAAGAAAAAAAACAAATAATCGCGCAAAAAAGTTTTCGTTTAAGCAGGCGCGATTGCGCAAGGGGCTTCAAGGTTCAACCAACGTTTCTTTCCGGTGTCCATTGGGACTTCAAACATAAAGTGTTGTTTGCTTGTTCGTTCACTGGTTATCCGTCGATTCAAAGCAGATTGCTCGAGTTTATTGCCGCGCTTCCCGTCAGTTGGTGCTCACAACTCCTCACGCGATCACGAGAGAACGGGGATGGGCGAGAAGTTGGAGTGGAGGGGCGGGAAGCGGCGGTTGGCGGCCGGGTGGGCGGCGAGCTGCGCGAAGGCGGCGGGGCGGGCCGTTCGGACGGCCTTCAGCGCGACGAGGGCGAGCGGGTCGGGCGTCCTGCAACCCGAAAGAAGACCCATGCAGCTTCTCATCGAAGGGACGAACCGGAACTTGAGGCGGTGGACCTCGAGCTTCGCCACGCGGCTGCAGAAGCGGCCGACGGGCGCGCGGCGGGCGACGAGCAGCGCGCCGTCCTCCGCGTCCCGCCGCTCGCGGACGGCCGACAGGTGGGCGAGGCGACCGGGCGGCACGCGCAGCCGCTCCCACCGGCCGACGGCGAGCGGCAAGCGGAAGACGAGGGCGCGTCCGTCGCCGGCGTGTTTCCACGCGTACGCCGCGCCCTCCGACCAGTGGACGCCCTCCAGCACGAACTGCAACGAGCGGCTGGAGTGAGCAGCAGAAAGCGGAGAGCAGCCCCAGCACTCACCTTTGGGTCCACGTGGCGCACGTCCAACGCGACGGTCGTCCACTCGCCGCCGCCGCCGTCCGCGTCGAGTCGGCGCGTGTGCAGCGCGCTGAGGTCGGCGCCCCGGAGCGCTCGGAGTTCGCGCCCGTCGCCGCTGAGGCCCGTCCACGCGGCGCCGACCTCGAGGCGCTCCACGGCCGTCGCGCGCCCCGCGGCCGCGTCCAGCCGCAACCGAAGGAGCGGCCCGCGATTGTCGGCGGGCACGAAGCCGCCGCCCGGCCACTCGACCGCGTAGTTGAGCGCGTGCCCCCGATCCCGGTGGAGCTCCAGCCGCTCGTAGCGGCGCGCGTCGAAGCGCAGCCGCAGCAAACAGACGGCCGTCCCGTCGGCGGCGTCCTCGACGACCACGAGCGTCCGCGCGTCCACGACGCCCGCCGCCCGCATTTTCGTCCACGCGCGCTCGTCCCGCTCGAGCCGCGCCAGCAGCTCGTCGGAGGGCGGCAGAAGGCTGCAAGCGGGCGAGTGGACGAGCGGAAGGGAGCGGAGGGACGTGCATCCGCGTGTTGAGCAGCAGGTCCACGACCGCCACGCGCCGGTCGCCCCACAGAACGAAGGCGAGCCGCCCGTCCGACGAGTGCACCACCAGCGCGTCCTTCTCCTGCAATCGGCGGCAGTGCGGGCGGCGGGGAGAACTCACGCGACTCGCGAGGAACACGTGCGTCTCCGCCGCGGTGGGCGCTGATTGTGCGCGCTGGAAGACGGGCGGCGGGTCGGCCATTCGGGCGCGGCGAGCGGCCGCTCGGGACGATCGATGAGGGCGAGTGGGGAGTGAACGGATCGTGGAAAGCGGTCGTGTGTGGACGGGAGCTTGCTGCTCATTTCCCTTTCTGCTCGGCAAGCCGGCCGGCAGCCGGTCTCCTCTCGCTCCAACCGACTACTCACTACTCCCCTTCTCGCTAACACCTCCCCTCGTTCCAGCCCTCCACCTCGCCGCTCAAGCCATGAAACCCACGCCGACCGTCTCGTTCCGCTGGCCTCGCACCGAACTCGTGACGCCGGCGGCGCACGCGGCGCTCGACCGGCCGTACGCGGGGGCGTGGGGCGAGACGCGCTGCTCGCCGCCGTTCGCGGTGGGCGGCCTCGCCGCGAACCTCAGCACGGCGCTCTTCCACGACGCCGCCGGGCCGCAGGTGTTCGTCGTGGCGATCGAGAGCGTCGCCGTTTTCCCGTGGGCCGACTGGGAGCGCGCGCTGTGGATCGAGGCGGCCGACGGCGCGCTGTTGGGCGAACGAGGCACGTGTTCGTTGGGGATGCCGCTGGGGATGCCGCTGGAGATGTCGCCTTCATCTCCGCGTGTTCCCCTTGAACTCCCTTGATTTCATGTGCTGCAGGTGGGGCACGCGGGGATGAAAGCGGCATCTCCAGCACTCCCCACTCTCCGCCCAGTCACCCGTCCGCTCGTTGCAGACTTCGTGCCGCACGAAGGCCGCTGGAAGACGTCGGTGGACGAGCTGCGCGCCTTCACGGCCGCCCACGCGGCGCCGTTCGTCGTCTGCTGCGATCTGCGGCCGCTCCACCCGCCGGACAGCGCGGCCGCCGTCCACCGGCCGCTCCGCTTCGTCCCGCAGCCGCCGGCTTGCTTCCGGGCGCCCGTCCCGCTCGACCGCGCCGCCGCCGTCGCGCTGGTCGACGCGCTGCGCCTCGACTTCCGCGCCGAGCCGTCCGCCGACCGTCGCGCCGCGCAGCTCGTCGTGCGGCTGGCGGCCGGCGGCCCGCCGAGCGGCGGCGTCCAGCACGCGCGCCGTTGGCTGGAGAACGCGCGCGGCGAGCGCTCCTTCGTCCACGGCACGTCCCCGCCGGCTCTCCGTTGATTCGCGCCTTCCAGAGAGCTTCGAGGCCTTCCTGGACGGCGCCCAGCACTTCCTCTCCGAGTGGGAGGGCGCCCGCCAATCTCTGCTTGAATTTGCGGGCGGTCCGGACGCCGCCCTCTTCTTCTGCCTCGAACTCACGGCTTTCGAGCAGCAGGAGGTCGAGGACGAAGTGAAGGTTCGTTCCTTTCACGTCTTTCTGTTCTATTGCTTCTTTCAGGAAGGAGACGAGTCGAATGTGGCCGCCGTCTTGTGAGTTCTTTTCGTTTGGGCGTTTCGCACTCCGTTTAATTGCAGGGACGTGGCGGCGGAGTGAGTCGAACGGGAGCCGAAGCGTGCTTGTGGTCAATCCTTTCTTGTTGTCGTAGAGAAATAAACTTGTGGTTAATTGCGTGCTTTCAGCCGTTCATTGACTAAACGGAGGACGTTGTGTTTGTGACGGTCCAAGAAAAAGTACACGGTTTATTCCACTCCTTCCCACAAACAAAGTAGAACATCCAAGGAAGATCACACGCCCGAAGCGAAGACGTCGGCCCCCGTGCGCTGCGTCCCGCCCGTCTGCTCCGCTCGCTGCTGGACGCTTCGGCCGTAGCGGTAGCCGCGGCGGCTGTTCAGCATCCTGGAAACGAAGCGGTGGAGCGGGAGAAGGCGGAAGGCGGGACTCACTTGACGGCGACGATCACGACGACGATGGCGCCAATGAGAAGAGAGAGTCCGACGCAAAGGAAGATGATGAGCGGCAAGAACGCCATGATGAGCACGAGGGGCTCGCTTTCTCCCGTATTTGGGTAGTCGCTGCAAAGAGAAGAGCACAAGATGATGGACGGAAGGAAGGAAAGGGCTCACTTGTTGTAGCTGGCGACCGTCTCGACCTCTCCGGCGACCGACTGGAGCGAAACGACGAGCAGGAGCGACGTCCACAAGGCGGAGTGAACGGCAGTGAGCATCACGACGAAGAGCGGAAGGGAGGGCGCGACCGACTACTTGCGAGCGATGAGCAACGAAACAAATCGAACGACGAGCAGGACGCGAGATTTCATGCGGGAATTTGCGCGAGAAGCACACAAGTCGATTGCGTTCAAGCGAGCGGCTGTTCGAGCGGAAGCTCCCGCTTTCTGCCCTTCCACTCCTCTAAACAGTGCAACTCTTCGTTGCTGTCCACGGTCAATCGAGACGCACTCCACCGATCGATTCTTCGGCGCCCATCAAGCTGCTTTCTGGGCATGTGGGTGGGCGTGGCAAGTGAGGCGGCCAGCGGCTGCGGGCGGGCGGGGGACGCGAACGAATGGCGCAAAGTAAGTTGTTTCGTGAGTTTTCGTCCATCGAATGACCGATTGGCTCGGTTGATTGCAGCGAAAGGAAGAAGGCGGTCGAGAAGGCGAACGCGCGAGAGAGCCCGGACGGGCACACCGCCGCCGAGTGCCCGCGGCGAGTGGAGGGCGGCAGAAAACGGCCGTCTCGTCGAACCGCCCGCCCGCCCGTCCTCTCGTCAGGCTCCTTCCATCTCTCCAACGGTCGATCCGCTCTCTCCGGAGTCTCGGCGCTCGCCGCGCGGCATCGCCGAAGAAACAAACCGGCGGGCGCCGTCCTCCGCTCGAACGGCCGCTTCGTGTTGCCGACAGGCGGGCGGGCGGCTCGTTCGGCTGCCGGCGGGGCGATCAACCGAGTGAAGTTCAGCGGACAGTAGCGGGAGTCGAGCGGGAGGGCGGCAAGCGAGAGGGTGGAGCGGAAGGAGCCGTGCGGCAGCGGGAGGATCGTTCGACCACTCGATCGTTTAGGCGGAATGGCCGCAAGAAGCTCCCGAGCGACCCGCAGCGCCCCTCGGGGAGGCTCGCCCGTTCGACCGCCTACTTTTCCAACGCTTTGCGCGGCCACTCGGCAGCAGCGTCAAACGAGCGGCGTCCTCCGATCGACTGAACGGACCGCAGAGGGCGGCCGACCACCCAAAAAGGCCGCCATTCGCGTCGTCTCTGCAAATTGGAACGAAGTCAAAACAAAAAATGCAAAACCTTTCGCTCGCCATATTCCCATTCGTCCTCTTGGACCCACAGGGGACACATTCGTCCTACCGGTGTTTCGGGGTTACTGACCGACTTACGCGCGGCAAGGCACATCCGGTACGAGACGAGTCAACCAAGTCTTCGTTCCGGTTCGCACACCGCTCTGAACAGCTGAATAGGGGACGTGCCTGACAATCAATTGCCAGGTGCCGTGAACCCGAACACGGCGCGGAATTGACCGCTTGAACTGCACCCAGCCACTCAAAGCAAGCGCACTAGCCACTGCACCACCGAGTTTGTTGCGGGCGGGGCGGAAGTCCGGGCTTTTAAGCCGCAGGTGGGCGGAGCGGCGGTCTTTTCCCGCCCGCCCGCCCGCTCGTTGGGAAATGTGCGGCAACGATCGGAAAAGCAGGCAGACGATCGTCAAGAAGCGACGGCAACGAACAACTGCGAGGGACACGAAAGCAGCTCCTGCTTGTTCTCTGGACGTCGCCCTCCACTCTTCGAACCCTCCAGGAGCTCGCGGCCGCCTTCCTTCAGGTCTCCGTCAGGATCCCCGTGATCGGTGACTCGGGGGAGTTTTCCTCCTCCACCCACTCATTTGTGCTCCCTGACCCACGAGGTGGTGCATAACGCGGAAACTCGCTGTCTTCATCTTTCCGCTCGCCCCACCTTTTCGGCACGAGCAAGCGGGAGAGGCGACGGTTGTGCGGGGGCTTCGCAAAGGCGGCCGCCTACCGCTGGGCTTCCTCGAGGTCGTCGCTGGAGCTCCCGTCTGAATAGGCAGTTGTTTTGTGGAGATCACTCGAACGGATCGGAGCGCCCTGCCGTCAAGAAGAGGACGAAGTTCACAGTCGTTGCCCCTCTCAAGTGGTTAGCCGCGTTCTCGTCGAAGGGCCGCCGCCAATTCCGCTCTTCTGCGGGGCAGGCCGGCGGGATTTTCCGCCTCGATCGGCCGTTCGCTCTCCACTTTGCGTCCACTCGCTCGTTCTTCCGCGTATCTAACCGCCCGCCTCATCGATCCCGGCTTCCGGCGAGGTTGTTGGGTGATTGATTGGATGAGCTTGCTGTCCTTAAGGGAGACCGCCGGAGCGATCAAAACGGGCGGCTCCTCTCCGCTCTGCGTCCTCTTTGGCACGCAGCCGCTCGTCCACTCACGAGTTGGGGAACGGTGGATGGAACGACTGATCTCCTGCCCGGTAATGAGAGGCTTCGTCTACCTACTGTACGTTTATTCAACAAAATCGTTCGCAGCAATCAACAGTCGTCAATGATTTCGACCTTGAGGGCGGTTTCCAGGTCCTTCTCATCCCACCCGCCATCTCCCGACTTCTCCTCGTCGTCTTCGAGCTTCTCGCGCCGGCCAGTTCCGCTTCAATGATTGCGCGCATCTCCTCTTCGTCCATTGCATCTTCGAGTTTCGGGTCGAGAGCGAGCAGGCGTTTGATCCGCTCGTCCGTTGCGCTCTTCTTGCTCTTGCCCTTCCGTTGCCGCCGCTTGCTCGACTCGATCCGCTTGCTGGGGACGGCGCGCGACTGGACGGCGATGAAGTTAGTGGTCAGGTTTCGCAGCTGCGCGTATTGCTCCTGCAAGTGAGAATGGATTAATTGAATGGAGAGTTGGGACGAACCGGTGAAATTTGGATCGCTTCTTTTGTCTGCCAGTCGGGCTGCTGTCGCTCGAAGTTGTGGATTTTGCTTTCGTGATGCCGCACTCTCGACCGATTAAGGCCGATTCCGCACACCGAACAGCGAAACTTCCCGGAAGTGTCCGCGTGGGCTAATGTGTGCTTTTGAGCCACCATGGAAAAAGCAATTCCGCACTTGTTGCAGTTCTGTACGGACGAATGAGGACAACATCACAAGACTTAAAGCCGCACCCCGTATCCTCGACTCGCGCTCGATCGAAGCGCATTCGACAAAGCGGGCTTCTTTGCTCCGGTTTGAATCTCATCGAAATTCGTTCCCACTTGAGTGTACTTCGCAAGGTCGCTCTAAATGAAACATAAGCAATGCCGGTTGATTTCACTCAAACCAATGGAATTTTGATGGCACCACGAAACCTCTTGTCAAACGGATGCCGTTCGAAACCATGTTGTGCTTGCTCGTGCCGAGTCCGGGTCTGACTTTGTTCAAACCAAAGACCACACAAGGAACAGCAGAAGCCGTAAGTTCTCGAATGCGCGTTCACGTGTTGGTGATATATGGGTGCAGTGAGGGCCACGAAACCACAAGTGGTACACATCAACTGAAATGAAAGACAAGTAGGTACACGAAGAAAAATATCTAAAAAATCGCAACTCACCCGCGGTTTTGCAGCCTCGCCGGCGACTTTTGCGTCCGGTTGAATTTGTGCAAAGTTCGTGCCCACTTGTTTGTATTTTTGCAGGTCGTCCTAAAAGGGGACGTTGTTGAATCAAAAAACCGATTGCTGACAAACTAGCGGGATTTTGATGGCGCCGTTGTATTTCTTGTCCGCTTCTTTGCGCTCGAATCCGTGATGCTTCTCTTCGTGGACGTTTCGTTCGCCGCTGAATTTGTAGAAGATGCCGCAAAACGAACAACGAAAGCCGCTCGTTCGCGAGTGCGCCGCCAAATGATACCGATGGCGTTGTGGGTGACTGGCCACGAAACCGCAGGTGGAGCAAGTGAACTGAATGTGTGCGCACAGCGATGATTCAAAGCAAGAACTTGAACGTACACGGCCGGTTCCGCTCGCCGAGTTTGTCGCGTGTCGTTCCGCCGAAGCCTCGACTTGAACGCGTCCCCCGGCTTCCAGCACCGCATTCGTAGCTTCGAGTTGCTGGTCGGCTTCTTCCAGCTGGCTGAAAACAAACGGTCAGGATTCAAATCCGCGTTCCGTTGCTCGCGTGATCTCCGTTTTGACTTGAAGGACGGGCGGAAGAACGGCGGCCACTCGCTTCTTCTTTCTCCGCTTTCGCTTGGCGGCCGGCGCGTCGTCGGCGGACTCTCCCTTCTCTGGGGCTTCCTGCTTGACTCGAACGAGCACCTCCGGCTGTTCCCCGGTCTCTTCGAGCTGCTCGGCCATTGGGGGAAGCGTCTTCCGCTGGCCGTCCTCGTCGATCATGACGAGGGGCGGCCGGGCGGGACGTCGCCGCTTCGTCTGGGGCGGGCGCATGGGCTTGTAGTCGAACGTCTCAAGGTCTTCTTCGTACTGCTGCTGCTGGGCGCGAGTGCGCTTTGTGAAGACCCGAATGTCCATTCCTGCAAATCACAAACGATTAAAAGCGAGCAAGGGCGAGATCGCGACAATCGAGCGGCAACCACACACAAATGTACCTCCCGCGCGCCAAACTCCAGCCCGGAACAAAGAAAGCGAGCCGCTCGTGTGAACGCCGCCCTCGCCCGGCACATCTTCGCTCCGAATGACGACCGCGGGGAATCGAGTGGAAGAACGAAAGCGGAGATCGGATGGAAGTGCACGCACGAGCGTTGTTTGGAGCACCTCCGACGAACGCGGACGAACGCGCAAAAAGGCGAAAGTGAGCGTCCGCCGCCCTCGTCCCCGCTTTCTGTTGAACTCGATCGAAACGAGCGGCCGACATGAGCGCTTTGCGCGTCTGGCGCGTCCCCCCGCCGTTACCCGCAATCGGCGGCGTCATCCGAGCGACCCCGTCCGCCGAGTCGAACGGGCGACACGTGGGCAGGCCGGCGGACACACGGGCGAAAAAAGCGAGCGAAAAGTGTGTGCGACGAGGAGGTGGCGAATGGGGAAGTGGGACGTCCGTTCCCGCTAACCCGCTTCTCCACTAACCCCAACTGGCAGAAACCGCCGAGGGGCGGAATTGAACGAGCGGAACGGCGAGCGGACTCCCCACCACAAAGAAACGACGGCCGAAAGCAGGCAAAAGCAAAGAACTCAAAGGCCACTCGATCGGAATCCTCTCTTTGCTCGGAGCAGCGGTCTTCCTTCCATTGCCCACTCGGTTGTTCCCGGACGTTCTGTTCCCCCGGAATCGCCGAATGCCCGAGTGGCGGGCGGCTCGTCTGGTCGTCGCCTTCAGTCGACGGATCGATCACATGGGAAGATGGACAAACATTTGTATCGCTTGATCTTGACGACCACTTTCGCCCTTTCGTTCTTCCACTCGCTCCTTCGCGACGTCCGGAACAAACGAACTCGCCCGGTGATCGACGCGCTGGAAGCAGCACTCCGTCTCCAGGGCGCCCCGCGGCGGTGTCTGCAAGGAGCGAGTGAGTACTCGTACTTGTCGGGAAGGCGGTAGAAGAGGGTGTTATTTGGCCATCGAGTCTATCCCGTCGCTCCATCGCGACGTCCATCGCTTTTCGACAACTTTTAAGTGCTTCTACTTGTTTCTTTTTGCCCACCTGCGCACTTCAAAGGACAATGGACGGATTTCGCCGCCGAACATTCCGGACCGCTCGTCGCCGGTCGATCGCCGACCGCATGCGTGCATTGAGCGAGCGCCCGTCGAAGCGAAGCAGGGCGTCTATTAAAGCACGAGGGATGTCGCCCAGCCGGCCGTCGTGAACGAGTGGGCGCCTCGTCTCTTCAGTGGCCAGCGCGTTCAGTCTTTCATCAACGGACCGCCAGCCGAATAAGCGGGAGCCCTCTCACTTTGCGGGTGATGTTGTGAGCAGTGGGAGAGTACACGGCGAACAGGCGGACTTGAACGTGTTTATTCGCACGGATAGACGGCACAGAGAGGAGGGAAAAAGTGAGTGGAGTGAGGCGTCCGTGACTTCAGCGGGCGATCAGTTGGAGCACGAGGGCGCCCGCGGCGACGATCAGCGAGAGGGCAGTGGCGGCCGATGAGCTGGCCAGCCGGCTCGGATCGTTGCACATGTCCGTGGTGCAGGTGCATCTATACTCCCGGCCGGTAGCCTTGCAGCCTGCCCTGAAAGAGCGGGTGTGTGTCGAGGAAAAGAGAAGAAAACTTACGGATCCGAACCCCCGCAACCGTAATGATACGGGCCGTTGTCCACGGAGTAGTAGACGCAAGATGTCCAACAGTTCGTTGTTTCCGAGGGACGGCCGGAGTCGGGATCGAACCAGTAGCACTCTAGCGCGTCCACGCACGGCGGTCCAGCGACCAGCACGAAGACGCCGGCAAGGAGGAGCAACGACGAGGAGCGGAGCATCGCGGACGGACGGGAGCGGAGAGGAGTGAGTGGAGAAAAGAGGCGGGTGAGTGGAGAGCGGACACCAAAAGGCGCCGGGCGCGCGAGCAGCCCGCTTTTTATACCCGCCCGAACCGCCCGTTTCGGATGCAAATTTCGGTGCGCAACCGCAGGCAATTGCTCGTGTTTATCCCAACGCTACGCAAATCTCGCGTTCGGCTTCGAAAGCGCCACTCTGCGCTCTCGTTCACCGTCGGGAGCGGTCGCCTCGATTTTACCCTCGACCTTTTTCGTGTGCTTCTCCTGAACTGGCCTTTAAAGTCGATCAATCAGTTCGGCTTCACCGTTGGCTGTCGGTTGCCGTCAGCTTCAATCACACCGTCCACTTGCTTCAAACAGGTGGAGGCCTCACAGAAGCTTCTGCTTTCTCGCCACAACTGACGAGTTCTCGCCTTCGTATCGAACGACCGCAAGAAACAATGATGGAACCGCGAGTTTATTCCACGCGCCGCACACGAACGAACGGAAAGCGAAGAAGCGAAAGGACGGAAGTCAGTGCGGGTCGACGAGGGGATCAGACGCTGAAGCTGGTGTCGTCGCTGACCGGCTCCTCCATTCCGCCGGCCTTCTCGACGTCGCGACCGCCGCTGTCGCGCGCGTCCGCCATCGCGCTGCCGGTGCCCGGGCCGTCGGCCGGGGCGGCAGTGGCGGCGACCACGAGTCCTCCGCCTTAGGCCGCCTGCTGTCGCTTCCGGTAGATCCTGCAAGCGGAAAGGATTAGCGGCTGACTAGACGGGAAGGCAAAAAGGAAGAGAGTGAACGGAAGATGGCGGGATTGAGCGGCAGAGAGGTGGATGGAGGGGAGAAAGGAGAGATGGTGGAAGCGGCTGGTGGGAGGGCCGTGGAGAACTCACAAAAAGCCGGCGACGGCGCCGGCGATGCTCAGGCCGATGCAGCAGAGGACGACGAGCACGATGAGGATGATCCAGCCGACACCCAAGGGAGCATTGCAGTTGTTCGTGTTGCAGCTGCATATCTTGCCGTGGTCGTTGTACTTGCAGCCTGTCTTGAACAGACGTGGATGAATGAGCGGACAAAGAGGTAAAAGTGGACTTACGGCCATGGTATCGGAGAACGAATGCAATCGTAATGGTACGATCCGCTCGGGCCATACCCGTAGATGCAGCTGTCGCAGTGGTCCAACGTAGTCGGTGTGATCGGGCGCAAGTAGTCGTCGACGTCCGCGTAGCACTGGATCGCGTCCACGTGCGAGATTCCGACGAGCAGCAGCACGAGCAGGCCGGCGAGCAGGAACAGCGGCGAAGAGCGGAACATCACGGACAAGAAAGGAGTGAGCGGGAGGAGTGAGTGGAGAACGGACACCAAAAGGCGCCGGACGGGCGATCTGCTCGGCTTTTATACACGCCCGAACGGCCCGTCGGATGCAAATTCGTTGACGCAACTCTTTCGGTCCTCGCGAGTTCGCCGTCGTTTATTCCTAGCAACCAGACGGCCTCCTCGATGCAAACCGGACCCTTGCTTTATTTCGTTTCTTTCGAACTTACCACTCGTTGTCAGTCGACTCTCTTCGAACGGTGACTCACAGTGCAGACATTCGCTTCGTTGATTGTGTTTGCCATCAATCTGTTGGATGCCTGCTCTCTTTCCGCCCGTTTTTCGACGAGCTTCTTTGCTGGGTTCGAGTCGCTTGTGCACGGACTTCTTTTCACCCAACCGCTTGTTTATTTTACTCGAAGCCGCTGCTATTGCTGGGATTTGACACGGAATGAGCGCCTTTGCGTTTGCAGCGCTTCTCGAAGCTTCGGATTGCAATTCAGTGAGTTTCCAATGGCTTCGGACCGTGACCGATCAAACGGCGTGTAATTGCCTCATTCGAATTTCAAGCAATGAACTCTGCCCCACACAACGAAGGGCGAAGCATCGTTCCGGGGGCTACGGTTGATTTTGTCCGAGATGACAAGTCGTTCATAAAAATGCAATTTTGATCGAACGGGCGCGAATAAAAAGAGAGATCGAAGAACGTCTTTTTGGTTCATTTCCGAATTTTTCGCTACCTTTCATCGATTTCAGCCGCACGAATGGACGTTCGCTGCCAATCTGTTGTTGTCGTCTTTGCGCTCCTGCTGTTTGCGTTGCCATGGCTGCACGCAAAGTTTCTTTACGATCCGAACCACACGAACTTCGATCGGTGTGTAAGGGCGGAAAAATCACGAATGTTGTAAGATTTTGGTTGAATCTTTTTTGTACGCTTCTGTATTCAGTGATCTGACCGGCTGCTCTTCGACTTCCGTGCGAGTGCAATGGAGCAAGGGGGAAACGCTTATACTACTTACTTCGGACAACGGAGATTTCTTGGGGTGTGTTTCGATTTCGCTCATCGCAAACACATTAGTTTTGCAGACATTTTGAATTGGGTATCGGCGAGTATTGCACTTTACACGGGTTCTACACACATCAAGACGGTCGCTTTGTGGGGCAGATAGGCGAGTCGACTTTAGTTCACACGCGTTTTATTTATCTCTACTTTTTCAGAAGGTCACCCATTAAAGGACGCCCCGTGGTTTCTGCTTCAGCCGAACGACACGCTTGTGATGGCTGGTAGTTCGGTGTACATGTGCGAGGGCGCGATATTGCGGCTGGAGGCCGGCGCAAGTCACTACTGGACCACCGTGCGCTTTACGAAAGGAGTCTTCTTTGCTCAGGACCTCGGCCTTCAGGTCGAAGTAAGTTTGACGAATATTCGTTTGTAATAACGGGCCTAATGGCAGGGAGAGGATTCCAATGACGATTTTGGAGAGTACGGTGCGCCCTCCGTCAATTCCGCCCTGGCGTCAGACGTCTAATTTCTGCTCTGAGCAGGCCGGGCGGGCACGTCTTCGTTTAAGGCTGCCCCATCTCTGTGTTAAGTTTGACATGCATAAACCAAAGCTGTTTGCTGTCATCTTGTAGACAGTCGTTGAACTTGTAACATTCAGGTAATGCGGAAAGATTATAGTACCAGACACAAAAGGCCGATGGCACAAAAAGCGTACAAGTGCATCGAAAAGGAGATGTTCTGCTGTTAATTGAGCCCAAAGAAACAAGCTTTCAACTGAAGATTCCACAGCTCCGCAAGGCAACGTTGCCGCGTATAACCTCCGCACGTCGCGACGGACGAGTGGCGATTTCGTGAACTGACAATGAGAGCCAAAAGTGCGAGGGAACAGCCGTCATTTTTATTTCGCTTGGCGGCCCTGCGAACTCCCACTTCATTCTGCTCCGTTTCGTACATCCCTCGTTCTCCCGCTCGGTTGCTCCCATTCCCGCTCGAAATGCCCGTCCGCTCTCCGTTTCTCCTCGCCGTTTTCGGTCTCTTGCTGCTCCAATCGGTGCGGGCGGACTTCCTGTTCGACCCGTAGACCACGGCCTTTGACTCGTGCGTCGAGCTGAAGGACTCGCTGAACACAAAGCTCCTGTGAGTCCCCTTGAATCATCCGCCAATCTCCTCTTTCAGCTCGCTGGGCGCCTGCGACTCGGTTTCGGTGGGCGTGCAGTGGAGTCGGGACACGCCGTTCGAGGTCGTCGTGTTGCTGGACGTGGGCGCGAGGTTCGTTCTCCTTCGTCTCTTCGTCCCCGGCCGCTCATTCCCTCGGGCTTTCCGCAGTTTTCGACCTCACGATCAGCGGCGGCGGCGGCGAGTGTGCGGTGCACGGGAGCAAGCCGGCGGTGCGGATCGGCGAGTCGCTCCTTCCCTCCCGCTTCCACGCGCTCTACGACGGGCGCGGCGTCCTGTTGGTCCTCCAGACGGACGGGCGGCTCATGAGCGCCGCGGGCGACGAGGCGGACGGCGCGCACTTCTGGACGCGCCTCGAGCTCCGGAAGGCCGGCTACCGCCAGATGGCGTGCAAGGAAGGAAACAGGCGCTCAATTGCTGTCAGGACGCGCTTTCAGATCAAGAACGCCCGAGAGCGCGACTTCGGCGAGTTCCCGCAAGAAGGCGGGGAGGAGTGAACGAAACGGATGCCGCCCGAGACAAATGCCCCAGAACCTCCAGCCGGACGAACTTCGCGACCGTCTCGTCCACCAGCCGCCGCCGCGTCTCCGCCGCCTCGACGGCGCCGCGCACCACGAGGAGGCGTTTCGCCGGCACGCCCGCCCGCTCGACGACCTCCCGCGTTTCCTGCAAGCGAAGCGGGGGAGTCGGCGGCTGTGGGGCGCCCACTCACCGCCAGCCGCTCGGCGTTCTGCCCGTGGAGCGTGAGGCCACCGCCCGGCCGATCCCGCTGCTGCTGCCTGAAACGAAGCGGACGGTCGGTTGGGCGCTCCCGCTGGCCGCCCACTCACCCGTCACGATCACCACGCGGCCCTCGAGACGCATCGCTTCCTTCCGGTCGTAATTTTTGTGGGATCCTTGGTCGAGTCTCCAGTGCGGTAGGACGGCCGTCTTCTTTTCCGCTTTTCTTTTGGTCGCTCGGGCCGCGACTCGCGTCCGCACGGGGAGGCGCGAACCTCGAGAGGAGGACGGGCGGTGCAAAGAAGGGAGTGGAGATCTCTGGTGTTTCATGGGTCAAGCAGAGACGGACGCCTCGTGAGCAGGAGAGTGCCGACGGCAGATGACACAAACGGATGATCTTTTCGTCCATCCCACCCGCCCGATCGTTGCCACTGCCTTCCCTTCCGTTTATTCACCGCAAATCCAATGGAACAAACAAGAGCGGGAATTTGCGAAACCGAACGGTTGCCGGTCGTCTCTGCTCGCCGACTGTGCGCCCGCCGTCGAACTTCACCACGGACACAACGGTCGGGGGTCTGCGGGCGGCTCGGTTCTTCCCGACCGCACTTCTTGGGATCGCGGCGACGGTCGGAGCTCAAATCAGGGCATGAACGGAAGGATCGGACGTGCCCTTCGAATTCCCGCTGTCTTAGCTGAAAAGCGAGAGGAATGAGCGGATGGGGCGCGGAGGACTCACATTTGGAAGTCCGCGGTCGTCGCACGTCTTCGGGCGTCGAATCGCAGGGCGGTCAGTGGCGAGAGCGGAGCGTGATGAAAAGGCGGTCGACGGCGAGAAGGGCGGCTGTTTGCAAACCAGTGCGGGATGAACAAGAGGAGTCAAAGGGAAGAACTCACCAGAAAGCGGAGCAGTCGGCAGGTGAACCGCCAGAAACAAGAGCGAGTGGTCCTTGATCGTAGGCGGCGTGGGGCTTCGCAGCAGTCACAAGTTCGTCCTTCGATTGGAGGCGTCGGCCAACTGGAATGGACGAGAGGATTAAAGGAACGGGGAGGAGAGGGAACTTGCCGAGGGGACGATGTCGTCGACGAACGTGCCGGCGGTGGATGTCCACCTCCCCACTTTGGAGTCGTCCCGAAATGAGGAATCGTTGGGAGAAGCGCCTCTGCCGAACAGCCGGAGCGACCGCTCGTCTCGCAGCCCGAAAGGAGAGCGGGCAATGAGCCGACCGCTCGGCGGGAGGACGAAACGAGCGACTGGCCGCTCGCCGCTTCCTCGCTGGAAGTCGGCAGCGAATTGTGTTCGCGTTTGCGCAACCACTCGTTTGCGTGCTTCGAAACAAGCACGCATAATCGTTGATGGTTGAGTGATGAGGACGGCGTTGGATTGTTCGAGCAAAAATCGTTCTTTGCCTTCCTTCTTTGCCCGAATAAATCGGCAGCGATCGGCTCGGGGACCCCTAGTTGACCCCAAGAGTGCGAAAAAAGACGAACGAGCGGACGCGCTGGCTGCTCTTCGACGACTTCCGCTCGGGCGTGTCGGTGGGCGACTCGGTGCGCAAAATCCACGCGGTGTTCGGCGAGGCGGCGGTGGGGCTGGGCGGGGCGCGCAAGTGGTTCCCGAAGTTCCGCGCCGGCCGCCGTCGAGAGCGCAAAGAAGAAGCGGGCGCACATGATCAAGAACGAGGCCGTGGAGCGCGACTTCCTCCTGGCGCCCGCCGAGCAGCCGGCCGCCCCGGAGGCCGTCGAGGACGAGTGGTGATCGCCGTTGCCTTTGGCTCTATTTTAATTGATTGTTCGCTTCACTCTCTAGTTAGTTCTCTCCAGTTTCTCCTTCGTTTCCTCCACGCTTTCGTCCGCTCCCACTGCTTTCTCTCGCAATAAACTCCTCGCACGGCATCCACTGGCTGCATCCGCCCGACGGGTCCCTCGGACCCCGAGTACCTTCCACTTCTCCTTCACTCAATCTCCCCTCCTTTAGCCGGAGATGGCGGACTTGAACGCGAGCAGGACGAAGCGCGCCTACCGCCCCACGGACGACCGCACGCGCGTCTGCACGCTCTACGACTGGCGGCGGCGGCCGACAGCGCCCGGCAAATCCAGGAGGCCGTCAACGTGCAGGGCGTCCGCAAGTTCAACGCACGCACTCCTCTTCCTTTTCCGCTCACTCCCGCTTTGCAAAGAGCGGAGCACGGACATCGGCGAGGACCGCGACGCCCCAAGGCGGAGGGCGACGAGGCGGCCGGCGCGGAACCGAAAGCGAAGAAGCTGCGCGCCCAGAAGGCGACCGTCGAGGAAGCGATCGCCGCCCTTGTGCCCAAGGTGGAGGCACCACCGGTCATGGGCAGTGGGGAAGGAGTCGTTTGCACTTGAACAGGCTGGAGTGAAGGAGACGGCCGTTTTTAAACGATGGAGAAGCGACGAATCTCTTGAACACTCCACCGCGTTCGCGTTCGGCGGACTCTCAACCAACTCGCGAGCGGAACGAAGCGATCCGAAGAACGAGCGAAATCATTTCCTTTCAACACACCCTGGACCGACCATCATTTCCATCCGATTTCCAACGACGAGAAACATGCGAGTAAAAAAGAGGTATCGCCGGCAATTTCCAAACGACCGCCTTTCGTTCTGCTTACCCCCGGACGATTTATTGCCGCCGAGCAGAGCTTAGAAAGAAGTTTATTTGAACCGAGAGCTAATCAACCGAAAGGGTTGAGCAAAAAACACAAAGGAGAAGAGGACGGGCGTCTTGCAGGCCCGAACGAACGACCGGCCGCTCACAAGGCGGCAATTCCGGCGAGCGCGATGATCCACGCGGCGACGAGCGACTTGACGGCGGCACCTGAAAGGGAAGCGGGAGTGAACGGAAGAGCGAGAACAGAGGACTCACTCTTGTCGGCGGTCTTCTTGCTTCCGGCCGTGGTCTTGACGGGCGAAGCGGTGGTCGTGGTCGGCGGCTCGGTGGTGGTCGTGGGCACGTGGTATTCGCCGAAGTCGGCATTCCTGAGCGGTCCGAAAATCTGAAAGGTGTCTGCGCATTGCAACCTGATCCTTCCGTTCGACATACATAAATTTCAAACGCCGAAAGTTTGCCAACGTTTCGAAAGTCGATCTTGGTCCAGTAGTGCTGGGAATCGGCCTCTTTGAGCACCGCTTTGCCCTCGCACAGCTTTCGTTTCGGTCGGCCGGCCGTCGAAACCGACCCGTCTTTACGGACGAGCAGAATTCCATACATTCCGTTGTATTGCTGGTCTCCTAAACATTTCCATGTGCAAGAAGACAAGTCGAACGGTAACTCACCGATCCACAACGTCGTGTTGCCGTTTGCCTCCTTGACGAGCTTGACCTCCACTGTGCACGTCCCGCCGATCGTCACGTTGAAGCTGCAGAGAGGAAATGAGTGGACGAGAAACGCAGGAAAAAGTAACCTGGAACCGGGATTCAGCTCGAAGTCCAGCGCAAGGTCGCGACTTTTCGCCCATTGCACCGAAATCGAAGCCGACTCGCAGTCAGTGAGCACACTGAAGAAACGAGGCGGTTTAGTAGAGGCCGTTCAAAAACTTACAATTCTTGCTTGTCTTTGTCCACCTTGACGCACGGATCGAAAGCCGTGTTTTGCGGGTCGTAGAGGAACTTCGCCGCCAGCGACGAGCCCACGAGCAACGCGAAGACGAGGAGGATCGACGGGCAGCGGACGTTCATCTCGAGCGAGAGCGACCGACCGGCAGGAGCGAGAGCGGCGGAAAGGAGAGCGGGAGACTCGGAGACGAACGGAAACCGAAATGGCGGCTTTCCACTCGCCGGCCGCGCCTTTTGTACGCGGAGGCTGTTGCGTAATTAAAATCAGCTTCTTCTTAACCCAAAACGAGTGCGCAACTATTCGGCAACTCGCCATCGTGTTCGGTTGCAGTCGACATCAGCTGGAAGCGCTTCTCGTCACAACGAAGCGATCTTTCAAACGAAATTTATTCGCTCTTAATCAATCCGACATGCGAGACACAAACGAAGGGCATCGTGAGGCTCCAACGACCACCCGGCTGCTCACAAGGAAGCGCGACGATCCACGCCGCAAGGAGCAACTTATCCGCAGAATCTGGAGACATTAGAGGCACGAATGACGCAAGGCGGCCCCTTCGAAGCGACGCGAAACAGACGGCGCGAATGTGACAAACGAGCGTCTAATCTCCGCACTCTTGGCGGCGGTCTGTTCTTTTGGACCCTCGGCTCAATTCGTGCGGCACACCTCGTTTCGTCTGCGACTCGTCGACGGGAATTCCCCGCCGGTCTTTCGCTCCACTTTGCTCGAACATGCTGCCCGCTTTGCTCGGCGCTTTCGCCGCGTTCTCGCTGCTTTCGGCCAATCCGGGAGTGTTCGAGGCGGAGACGACGACGAACGGCAAGCGATTCTTCGGCGCTATTCGCTCACTCCGCCCGCTTACAGCCGTCATTCTCGCCGTCGGAGTGCCCGCACAGGAGATCCGCCTGCCGCTCTCCTCGCAGTTCGCCCACGTGTTGCTCGTGGACGCGAATTGCGGACGGGCGCGCGCCGATTGCTCGTTCGACTGCCAACACACGCCCGCCGCCGTCTCGTGGACCGCGTGGTGTGTGGACTTCGAGCGGAAGTTGGAGCAAAACGGACGGTCGTCGTTTTACGCGCCGTCCAACTCGTCGACCGTCGTGGAGAGCCGAGCGGAGTGGAGGGGCCGACTGGCCGGCTACGCGGAGATGAGAGGGCGGTGGATCGCGTTCACGGACGTCTCGAAAAGGACCCTGCACCTGCCGGCAGCGGACCTCGTGCTGGGCTGGCAGCTGGACGAGCGGTGAGTGCAACGGTGGATTGAATCCGATCGAACTGCTTCGGGCTCATTTCGTTCGATCCCGAGAAGCCCGGCCGGGGCAACGCGCTCGTGCGCGCCTTCGAGCAGCGGCGCATCGCCGCGCCCGTCGTCTCGATCGTTCGGCGCTCGAAGTTCGCCGGCCGGCTGCGGCTGGACGCCGTCGAGATCGCCGCCTTCGGGCCGGACGGCCGACCGCTCGACTTCCGCTTCGACCGCCCGCTGGCGCGTCCACCCACCCGCTCTCGACTGCTCACTCCACCGTCTTGCAGGTGCAAATCCACACCGACTGCCGTTCAGCCGCCTGCACGTGCCCGATCGGGTGCTCGACCGCGTGTTCGACGCGTGGACGGCCGCCGGGATCGACGGCCGCTTCTTCGAATTTCCGCCCCAATTCGTGATGGAGGACGACAGGCGGGACGGCTGCTCGCTGCAGTTGGCGCCCGCTCGCGACTACGCGCCCACGCGCCACACGGACACGCCGCAGTTCATTTGGAGCTACCGATTTCACCTCATCTTTTGTGTTTCTATCGACTGGCGAGCAATCCGATCGGGTTGGCTGAGGTGTTGCACTAACGGGACCCTGTCGTTGTGATTGTGTTCGTTCATTGCTTTCTTGCAATGCAATATTGGCTCGTCGACTAAGTTTTGACGCACAGAATACCAAGACTTTGTCACTGGACGCTGGAATTCGAGCGAATTCACGAATGAGACCGCTGTGCGCTTTTGCACGCGTTTTACCGCACAAACACGCGCAACAGTTCGAGTTCGGCCGCCCATTTCCGCCCGAAACGCCTCACGTGCGTCAAGACTTTGTCGAGGACCCGAAAGCTGACGACCGTCTCGATTTCTCCGGCGCTCGACGGGAGCGAAACGACGAGCAAGAGCGCCGTCCACAAGGCGGAGCGAGCGGCGGCGAACATCACGACGAAATCGAGGAGCGAACGGAAACAAACGAGGAAGAGCGACCACTCACGAGCGCCTACAATCGGAGTGAAGCAGAGGCGAACAGATCCCGGATGTTCGCGGAATCTGCATGGGAAGAGAGCGGCGTGAACGCCGTTGGAAACAGTCGTTCGTGTGAAATCGCAAGAGGACGGCGCGTTCACCTACTCGTGCGGTTGATCGAGCCACAACAGAAAAAATGGCTCGTTGACCGCGTTCAAGACGTTCGGTTGATGCTTGCCTGTTTATTCAGTCGGACGTTCGGCTACTCAACACACGGATTTAGAAGGGGAGGGCTCCCGACGAGCAGCCGCCCAGCGCGGAGAGCAACGAGTCGAGGATCTTCTCGAGTTTGGGCAGGAGTTGTTGGACGAAGTCGAGCGGGAGGACGCCCTCGGGGATGCCGAGCAGGCCGGTCAGTTGGCCGAGGACGCCGTTCAGGAGGTCGAGCACGCCGCCGGTGAGCTGCGTGACGTCGCCGAGCAGCGTGCGGAGGAGGGCGCCGAGGTCGTTCAGCAGATCGTCCAGGAGCTTCTCGACGGCCTTCAGCAGGCGCTGCAGGAAGCTGCCGAGGTCGACGCAAGCGGGCACGCGCAGCAGAGTGCGCAGTTCGTCCAGCAGGCCGCCCACCACGTCGTCCACGCCGCTGCCCTCCAGCGCGAGGACGGAGTCGACGGTGCAGGTGAGTTGCGTGAGGACGACGTCCAGTCGGGTGAGGATCGAGAGCAGTTGGACGAACTGGGCGGGATCGACGGTCGCCGGCAGGTTCAGCAGCTTTGCGAGTTTTGTGAGCGCGCCCGGCTGGCGGCAGCCGTTCAACAGGCCGGTGGACTCGCCGACCACCGGCTTCGCGTTGCCGACCGCTTTGTACGCCGTCTTGAGCAGCCCCCAGGGTAGGTCCTTTGCGGGAGGCTTGGCGGCCGTCGAGGCGATCAGCAGGAGGAACAAGACGGCCGTGGACGAGCGGGTCATCGTTTGAATGGGAAGGAGTGGATGAGAGAAGAGGAGAGGAGTGAGAAAAGGTGCCGGCAATGCCCGACCGCCCGCTTTTGTACCCGCGGACGCGTGCACTCGCTCGCTTGATCGCCCGTTTGCGATTCAAAGCCCGTGCGAAAATATTTCCGGCGGCGGATCAACCGCTGGCACCCGAACAAAAACATGCTCTTCCGTTTGATCAAAACAAGCACGTGGCGAGCGGTCATACGACCTTGACGAACACGAGAATTCCACCTACCCACCCCGGTGAGAAGAGAGCTTGCAAGGTGTGTGGAACACAGATGGAGAGTGCGCGTAGGTAGCTTCATTTTACGAGTTTATTCGATTGATTTACTAGTCACACACCGACTGGAGGCGTTCGGAAAAGGAGAAGCTCGATCTTTACGAATTCCGCGCAAACGTACAAACCTTCCGCGATCCGCCCTCTTGCGGGTCAATTCGGCCGCCGCTTATTCATTTGCGCCCGCACGCGTACGAATTTGGCCTCCGAAGCGGCGGCCGGCCGGCTGGCCATAAAAAAGCGGCCAGCGGTCGCCGAGTCGCCATTCCGATTGTTTCCTCCTGCCATTCGCTCGCTTCTTGCTCGTCCTTCATTACGAACCTCCGCTTCGAGCGATACGATTGTTCGCTCGGCGTAGGCGATGGAGACTCCGCCGCGGATCTTCCTTGTGGCCGTCGCGAGCCTCCTGATCGGATCGCCGTCTTCTTTGGCGGACAAACTCCTCTACGATCGACGCAACACGTCGTTCGACTCGTGTGTGCGGGCGGACACCGACCGCTTGTGAGTGCTTTCTTCACACTTGAAGCGAGCTTCTCCTTCTTTTCAGCTTCCTGGAGAATTGCATGAACACTACGATCGCTGTGGAGTGGAGTCGAGAGGAGAATCTCATGATGTTCGCTCAACTCTAGCCCAACAACAGGCACGTCTCCCTCCCTTCCTTCGTTCATCCATCTCGTTTGCAGCTTCGAGCTGACGATCAACAGCGAGTGCACTGTTCGGTGGGAGGTCTTGCTGAATAACCGCACCCAAATTGGTGAGTCCTTTCGCTCTTCCCCTCGAATTTTTTCCATTTGGAGACGGCGTGATGTTGGATGGTCCTGCTGCCTCGCTGGAGCTGTGGGCCGCCCGCGGAACTTTGGAGTGGACGTTCCACGAAGACGCGCGCTTTTGCGCGGGCCGCTCGGTTCGCAACGACGCGCCGGGCGGCAGCTTTTGGACGAGCGTTCGGTTCGCACGGAGCGCTCCGGTGGACGTCTTCTTCGTTCACGTACGCCCCCATCGGTCGTTCGAATCAATTGGAGGAGTTTAGAGCGCGATCGGATGGAACCGGGAGTTCGGCGAGTTCAAGCCTCGTCCGCGCCCCACTCCCACGTCTTCTACGTTCCCGCCGTGCCCGCCGGATCCCTGCCAGCCGCCGACTCGCCCGCCTCCAACTCACCGGCCGGCCACGCGTCCGCTGCCCACTCGCCCACTTCCTACGCGGCCGCCAACGACTTCATTCCTTCCGCCGTTTCTTTCGACTACTACGCGCAAACCGACTTCCTCGACAGCTCCGTCGACGTCTACCGCTTCAACGAGCACCACGACGGCGGTCCCCACTTCTGCGCCGAGCCCTTCGCCAAGCAGCACTTCGGCAGCCACAACGACCCCGGAAATAATCCCCACAACGATCGACTCTGTGAGCCGTTCTCTTCTTCTTTACGGCATTTTTTGTGTTCTTCAGACCACAACAAGCACGTCGACAGCGAGCACGACTGCGTTCCCGATGACCACAACGCTCCCGCCTACAACCACCTCGACGGCCACCACTCCCGCTCCTCATTTGTTCGTCGAGGGCACGTTCCATTGCGTTGAACAAGTTGGCGGCTACGGAGTGAGTTTGCCATGCTATCGCTGACTCGGCCCGCCTTCTTACAGACGGTCCTCGTCTTCCACCGGCGCACGGATGCGGGCGGGAAAAGCGTAGATGAGTTTTGTGGCGCGCGCCGGATTTTCGCGAACGGAACGCTGGCGATCGAGTCGGGCGAAACGGAAAAGCCGGGAGAGTTTCTTATCGTCGTGTGAGTGCGGCTACTCCTCCTACCCCTTCACTTAATTTGTTCTCTCTATCCAGCACCGCTGTTTGCGGACTCCGGGCACGCCCTACAAGTGTTTCATCGTGAACGAGGACTCGCGCGTGTGGCGGGCTGGGGTGATCGATCTGGGCGACGTCGATCTCGCGAGTGCGACCGCAAGCGAGTCCTGCAGCGGCGTGTTGGCGGACACCCTGACGCCCACCCAGCTGGTCGAGAAGTGCACGGCCGAAAACTCGCTGGCCGATGAGCTGGGCGACTTTTTGAAGTGAGCGTCAGATTGTTCTGTTTGTTCGTTTGTTCTGTTCTATGTTGATTAAACGTTCGTTTCCGTGCTCCGAAAACAAGTTGTGGAAAGAGACTAGGCGGCAATGATCGTGAGCATCAACGTGTCCACTCGCAACAAGACGATCGGCCTTCTTTTATCCAGCTGCAGTCTTGCCATCAAAAAACAAAGGACAAACGCCGCAAAGCAATGGCGCGATGACCGCCCGACTATTAGCCGTGCACCCTTCGATTGCGCAAACTCGTGACGACCGGGCGGTTTAAAAAACGGCGACGGGCGAGCGGCCACTCGCCATTCGATCCTGCCGCACTCCCGTCGACCGCCCGCTCTACCCGTTCTGCTTTCGCTCATTCCTTTCGCTTCAGTTTCCGTCCTCCCAATTGGTCGTTTTGCTGACCGGGATGCGCGCGCCGCTGTGGATCTTCTTTGGCGTCGTTGTGCTGCTTCTCCTTGGACCGCTGGACGGGGAGTTGATCTACGACAAGGCGAACTCGCGACTCGACAAGTGCGTGGCTGTGTACGGAGATTGCTTGTGAGTGGCCCACGGATCGCCTCGATTCATCATCGCCTAATTCAGCGCTCTGGATGCGTGTTCCTCGACCACCGTCGGCGTGCAATGGAGTACAAGCATCACGCTGCTTCTGTGGATCAACAACATGACCGTCGGCAACACGTGAGTCTTCCTTCCTTTTCCATCCGAAGATCTTTCGTTTACAGGATTGACTTGACGATTAACGGCAACTGCAAACTGCATGCCGAGAGCGTGCCCACGGAAGGCGGCAACTACTCGGTGAAGATCGGTAAAACGATTCTCTTTTGCCCCTTCTGATTGCCTTTTTCAGAGGATCACGTGTTCGAGTACTACAACGGCGGCGTGGCCATCCTGCAGGACGGGACGCTCGCCGCGCTCTATTCCGACGCCCAAAAGGGGGTCAACAACGCGGTCAAATTCTGCGAGAGCGCCTCGTTGCGGAACGATGTTGGGGACGAACACTGGTGGACGGCCGTCGGCTACGAGCAACACGGGAGTCCCCTCCATTTCGTGATCATGGTGCGTCCAACCACAAGCTGCTTCTTTTGCGATGAAGAGGAGAATTTCAGCCGGAACATTTCGATATCGACGATCACGATTTCGGTGAGTATTTCCTCCCGACAACCACGACCTCCACGACTTCCACGTCAACGACCGTAAGTCGCTTGCCCTGCTTTGTCCCAACATTTGGTCGCTACTCAGACGAGCACAACGCCGGCTCCGACGACCACCAGCACGTCAACGAGCACATCGACGTCCACGGCAAGTCGCCCGCCACTTGCTCTCTTACTGACTCGCTCCTGCTTCAGAGCACGTCGACCACCACGCCAGAGCCGACGACCACCGTAAAGCGTCTGTTCTTTCCTCATCCCAATCCCTTCTTCAGAGCACGTCCACTACGCCGTCGACCAGCACGTCCACTTCGAGCAGCAGCAGCACGTCCACTTCCACGTCTACTTCGAGCTCCACGACGACGCTGGAGCCCACAACTTCGACCGCGTCGACCACTTCCACGAGCTCCGTGAGTCGCATCTTCTTTCTTTCACCCACTTCTTCTACGAGCTCTTTCAGACCACGCCCTTTCCGAGCACGAGCAGCAGGGCCTCGACGTCCACCAGTTCGACTTCCATATCTACTGTGTCGAGCACCGTTAGTCCCTTTCGTTTCTTTTTGCTCACTCCTCTCGCGATCTCTTGCAGACCACCTCGCTGCTGACCACGGAGTCCAGCACGACGCCCGAGACCACGACCCCGAGCCGCAGCTCGACGTCCACGCGCGTTCTCACTACTTCGACGGCCGAACCCACGATTCCAAGCAGCACGAGTTCGAGCACGATGAACTCGGAGAGTATCTCGAACACCGCGCCGCCCTCGAGCTCGACGGTCGACCCGCTCGCTGCGGGCCTGCTCCGCCCGAAGGCTCCTGGAACGAAGGGCGGAGACGCCGCCGCTCTCGAGGACTCGAATGACAGCGGAATGGAAGGCTGGATGATCGGTCTGATCTCGTGAGTTGCCCCTTCTCTTCTTCATCTTTTCGTGTGTTCAGCGGATGCCTGCTCCTGCTGCTTGTGCTGCTGAGCATCGTCGCCGCTCTCATCTTCTTCTTGGTGCTCAAGAAGAACAAGAAGAAGCGGGCGGCTAAGAAGACGGCGGCAGACAAGACCGCTGGATTGGGCGCGAAGACCAACGACCAAACGAAGAGCGCGTACACGCGGGCGGACGCAACGCAGGCCCCGAACGAGCGCACTCTGAAGAAGCCGAAGCCGGGAGCGAAAGGAGAGGCCTTCCGCGGCCAGGGCACCGGCGACGTGAGTTCCACTCGCAATCAGGCGGCTGTTCATCCCTCTTTCCGTTGCAGATCAACCGCCACGAGCTGATCCTAACGAGAGGCGTCGGCAAGAAGTGAGCGACCGAAAGTCACTCCAATCTCCCGTGTTTTTGCCCGCAACGAGGGCTTGTCTTTCCTTTGGTGTTCAGTTCGGAAATAAAATTCGATTTGTCGAGTTCTTGCTTGCGTTTACAATAGTCAACGTGTTTCTGTTGAGCTGCAAGAAGAAAGGAAGCTACTCCACGAAGAGGAGACATCCGAAGTCTCTGTGAACACGAACTCATCAGTCACTGCGCCTTTTTATTTACGACCTTTACCACAATTCGTGACGAAATCCTCCCGTCCAAGGCCCATTTGTTTGTGCTACCCTGAAATCGCGTGCGTAAGGAGAAAGAAGAGAACGAGCGAATGCAGACGACCGACCACCCACATCGTCTGGACTTTGGGGATGTTTGGACAACGCCTTTCATTGCGGTGGCGACACGCAAAGCTTCCAGTCGCCGGTTCGCGTGTCGTCGAGGTGGCCGGCCGGGGCGGTCGATTGGAGGGGGAATTTTGCTGGAGGAATGGGTCGCCGGAGTCGTCAGTCAACCAGAAAGAAGTCGTATGTGACTAGTGAGCCCGTCTCTCGTTTGCTCGATAACTATTCAGACATCTTTTTTCGCACTGCTTTCCCGCGAGTAACATTCAACAAACGGAGCGAGCGCCCACCAATCGTGCTTGTTTTCGCTGTACAATATTAAAGTGTCCCCTCGCTCTTTTCACTTCCACTCCTCACACAACTCCCATCACTCCCTGTTCTTCAGGTAGAAAATGGCAACGTGGTTCGAGATCCACTTCTACTACGAGTGCGTGATTTGCTCGATCTCGTTGTGCCTCAACTTCGTCCTCATTCTTCTCTGCCGCTACCACCTGGGCTACGCGTTCAAGTCGTACCGCTGGATGCTGATCGGCGGCGCCTGCGTGGACGTCACGTTCACCATCGTCTCCTTTTCGACGCAAATGGTGAGCGACGAGGGGAGTGCGTGACTGACGGCCGTCTTTGCAGCTCGCCATTGACTACGAGTCCACGATGGCGTTCATGGGTAAGGGGGATGACTCGTGCAATGACGTCAGGTGTGTTTAGTGCCCGCACCTTTCCTCCCGCAGACCCACCGGACGGCAGTGATCGGGACCATTCTGTTCTGTTTGGTCTCCTATACGGTGCGTTCCCGTTGATATGATTCGTCGAGCGGTCGTGGTTTGACTGGCTGGATGTTGCTTGTTGATTTACAGCGAGCAAGCTGCTTACATCTTTGTACTTTGTGTTCTGTTTCCTGTCCGCTCGCCTTTTTCGGCAATCGATGTCTTCACTCACGTCTCAGCTCTATCCACTCGCTAATGCCCAACCTTCAGATGATCGTGAACGTCTGCTGCCAGTTCCTCTACCGTGAGTGCTCAATCAAACGAATTCTGACCTCCTTTTAGGGCTGAACATCTTCTACTTCGGGAATCGCTACTCGCTGAAAGAAGTGTTCGGATTGGCCGGCTTGCTGGAGTTGTGGGTGTACGTCCTCTCATAAAAAGACTCTGCCATCTAATAGATTGTTTAGTGTCGTCCACTGCTGCGACATCGCGAACGTTTGCACTCGGCACGACGAGCCGGAGTACACGGCCGCCCTGTTGCGCAATCCGATCTTCGAGGGCCTCGACGAGAACACCCTTCCCGCCTACATCTTTGGCGACTCGCTGGACTTGAAGATGATGCTGCAACTGGCGGACAGCCAGCTGATCGTCGCGGCCGGCTACACGATCATCATCCTCTCCGCCTACAAGATCGAGCGGAAGCTGCGGAACGACCGGGAGGTGAGCGGGTGATCGAGAGAAGGAGATGGACGCTTGATTGCTTGGGTACTGACTGGTGTATGCGAGATCAAGATGTCTTGAATTGACAGTCGGTTGCCTGCATGCCTGCGGTCTGATCCTCTTCGAAACAGTCAACTTAAACGAACGAATCAAACAACTCACAAGAACACGCTGCTTTCAGCACCTCCAACCGTCGACGTTAGCAGCCCAGAAGCAGCTGAGCAAAATCATGATGGTTCAGGCCTGTCTCCCAATGCCGACGGTTCGTTGCTTTCGATCAAGAATCCATTAATCTCCTCTTTATGCAGTTGCTGCTGCCCGTTGGACTGGCGGACTTCCTTCCGGTTCGCCCGCTTCCTTTCGCTGCCCACTCGTTTTGTTTGCAGATGATCGGAATCTCGTTCGACTACCTGCCCGTCTTCATCAAGGTCACGATTAGCGGTGAGCTTTGCCCGGTCGCTCAACTCGCCTCCTTTAGTCTTGCCGATCTGCAATCCGCTGGTCATTTTGTTCACGATCCCCGCCTTTCGTCGCGCCATCCGCGCGTTCCTCCTGTGCGGCGCCAAAGTGCAGCCGACGCCCTGCCCGAGCGGCACGGGCGCCGGCTTGTCGGTCGAGAAGCCCGGCAGAAGCGAAGCAACTCCGGCGGCAACCGTCTGACGATAGGAGCGACCTGTCCATCTTTTTCCTCGTTGTTTGCAATTGGATTCAATCACCAACCATCTATCTTTTCTATTGGTTCAAAGAACACTCCACTTGGACGGAATGAATGCACTCTGCTTCCGTTCCTCTCGGCCGACCACCCGTGAACTCCCGGCTTTGTCTTCCGCTCAGCCCACTGCTTCCTTCCGCACGGCAACGAGCAGACAATCGGAAGTGTCAACGAAATAAGACGGCTAATCACACCAATAGTCTGCGGTTTGTGGAAGGCGGGTGCCAAACGGAAAGCAGGCGACAACAAAGAGAGATTAAGGCACACTCACCCCCGTTCTTTCCAAGCAACCGCCGTTACCAGCCCCTTTCGAGCGCCTCCTCCTGAATCATTCGGTTTTATTCGCGAACAGCCAATGCGACTAGCCAAACGAAAACGTTAGAAGGATCAATGAGGTACAACAGACGATAAAACGAAAGAAGAAAGTGAGTCGACACTCGGGGGATCAATGCTCCATCTCCTCGAGATTGCCGCAGAACTCGCAGACGTCGTCGAAGTCCGCTTTGATCACGTCCCGTCGGCCCAACACCCGCACGTCCAGTTGGTAGCGCCGATCGTCCCGTTCGACCACCTGGCCGACTTGGCCGCGATGTTTGCCGGCGACGATCATCACTTGGCCGCCGCGTCCCTTCGGGATGACCGTCTCCAGGTGCTTCTGCTTTAGAGCTGCAAGAGTCGGGGTGAATTGAACGACGAAGTGCGCGGAAAGCTTACTGTGAATCCGCCCGCTGTCATCGCGCAGCTCGCAGTGATCCCGATCGGCCGCATCGACCACTCGCATCTTCTGCTTGAAGTAGCGGCCGTCCTTGTAGTCGCGCGAGATCACGCGCACGCGCAGTTCGGGGGCGACCCACAGGGCGGTGGAGGATCGGGGCGCTTCGGCGATGATTTCGACGTCCTTCTCGGCCTCCTTCCGACTCGATCGATCGTCCCGTCGGTCTTCTCGGCGGTTCTCGCGGCCACTCGCCTCTCGTCGGTCGTCTCGCCGCTCGTCCCGTCTGTTCTCCCGCTTCTCGTATTTGTCGTACGAGGATTTGTCTGAAAGCACGAGATGAATTGGTCGAATGCGAGGAGGAAGTGGGGGATGAGAACAAGTAGGGGCAAACAAAAAGAAGGTCGCCTTCCTCTCCAGTCCTCCACGTTCATGCTCCAAACAACGAGCAATCGAAAATCGAGACACCTTCCCCTTTCCTACCCACTTCAACAACAAAACAAAGGAACTCACTCAAGACCTTGCCCCGATCAGCGTATTCCTTCTCGCTGATCGTCTGCAGGAGCGTCTCGACGATCGTCCGCTGCGCGCCGTCGGCCATCCGCAGATCGCAGCGGCCAGTCGCCGCGTCGAACGCGAGGACGCGCCCGAACTGGCCGTCGAATTTGCCGCCGCACACGCGCACCGCCACGCCCTTGCCCATCGGAATTTCCGGTTCGTCTGGACGCGAGGAATCAAGGAAAATAAACGAAAGGCGGGACTCACCGTCGGCCTCACCGCCGCCGCCCTTCGCCGCCCGCTTCTTCTTGCTGATGCCGAGGTCGAAGCCGCGGCCTTTGGCCTGGACACTCAACGGGACTTCGCGCTTGTTCGTCCGGCCGATGCCTTCGCCTTTGCGCCAGCCGTGGCCGCGCAGGAAGGCGGGGCCGAAGTCGGCGAAGCTGATCGCGTCGTAGTCGGGATCTTCGGGTTCTTCCGCTTCTTTCGTTCCGCCCGCTCCGTCCAATCGAATTTCGTCGGACTGAAAGCAACGGGAGGAATGCTAGGAGAAAGGAGGAAGAACGAACCGGGAGCTGCAGATCGATCGCCTTCTGCCCGGTGGACTCCAGCAGCAACTCGAGGAGGGCGCGCTGCTCGTCGGTCGCCGTCCCCTCGTCCGCCAACTTCTGCAGCCGCTCGATTCGCCAGTTGGCCGCCTGGGCGACGGGCGTGATCACCGGCTCGTCCTTCCTCACCGCTTGCTTCCTGAAATCGAGCGGAAATTAGGAGACTCAGGCGAAATTGGCGGATTGTTCGAAATTATGGTAAATTTTGAGCTTTTGGGCGATTTTTCGGTAGAATTTGGTCGGAATAGCCGGAATAATTTCGGGTAAACGTTGTAGACGCCTAAAGCAAGAGAATTCAACAGATTCCACCGGCTCTTGAATAGAAAAGAACGAAAAGCAATGGGAAGAGGCAAAAAATCAAAAGAAATTGGAGATTATGGAGTGAATGGAACTTACCCGTTGACCAGTCCGTTCTCCAGGTGCGTGACCGAGTGCTCGATCGTCTCCTCGAGCGTGGCCGTCGTTTGGCCGCCGGTCGTCACGACGCGCGAGCGAACTTGCCGCGTGATTCCGAACGAAATCCCGACGCGCGGCGCCTCGGCTGGCGGAGCGGTCGGTGCGGGAGTTTCCGTCGAACTCGCGCCCTCTTCGTGGCCGATCGGAGCGGCGAGCGTCGAAGAAGCCGACGGGGAATCCATGATCGCGGGCGAATCGACGGAAATCCGCGCGAATCGACGAAAACACGCCGGCGGTCGGCCGTTGCGAAAGCCGAGCGGGCGAGCGGAGGGGCGGAGTGCCCTGACGCGGCCGGCATTGATTTTCGGGGCGGGGAGCAGGGTGCGGGGAGGCGGACGGAACGCTGTGTGAGGAAGCGCGCTGTGAGAATCGAAGAAAACGTGCATTAGTGGATTGTTTAACTGTGTTGTACGATGAGAACCTTTAAGAATCCTTGAGGAAGACGCCATAAGACACCGCGTTCATTCAAGCCACAGCGATCGATCGATTTGAACAACGTTCGCTCCTCGGCGACCATCATCATCCATCACCTCATCAACGGCCCGCTTGCTTCATTGCCGAGCGCCGCTTTAATCCCTTTGACCAACAAAAGAAGAAGCGGCTAGTGATTAGAAGCTTGCGGATGGCGGCGCTCGTCGTTTGAAACGAAGGTGGAAGCAGGAAGCAGGGGAAGAAATCGGAAGAAGCACGTTCGAGACGGAAGATGATAAGCGGTTGCTTGCTGCTTGTTTCTGCTGTCCGCATTCTTCGAACAGAACAGAACGAGTCGTCTGATTAATGGGAGCCTTATTTTTTTTTCACGAAGAGAACAACTGCTTTCGATCGTTGGGTTTAGATTTGTTTCTGTTTTGATCAATCGACAACCTCTTTCTGCTCACTCGCTTGCTGCAGGCGTTCTCTCGCTAATTAGTTGCCGTTTGCTGGCGGTTGAAAGTTCACGCCTTCTTTTTGTGCTCACCTACCCGCTCTCCGCCTGCGTTCGAACACTCGTGGTTCTAAACTCTAATCGAATTGAATTAAGGTCGTTCGTGCTTTGCTCGCTCCATCGTAGCGTAGTGCAGTGGCCAAAGCTAACGGGCGGCTTGCATCATTTCGTTTCAAGGATGAGCGAGAGAGAAATCGAAGATAGGCGGAGGCTGGGCTCCACCGAGAAAATCCACTTGGATGTGAGTTCGTCTTTGTCCACATAGATTCGTTTCAATCCTTCGGTCATCCTCTCCGGCTTCAGGTTCTGCGGTTCCTGGACTCCCGCTCGTTGCAACAGGCGCGCTTCGTGTGCCGCCGCTTCGACTCGCTCGTTCGGCGGCACTTGCGCGACGTCGCCCGGCCGCATTTGGGTTCTTTTCTTCCTTCTTTCCGCTCCCTCATTCCTGCTTCAGAGATCGTGCAGATCCGGCAACTGGACGACGACCCGCTCGCGCCGTTCTTTTTGTGCCGCTGCCTGCCGTCGACGGGCTCCGTCCGCCAATTTCGGGCGGCTTCGATTCGCACGGCGGTCGAGTGGCTGCGGCCGCTGCTTGGGGGCACGTTCGTTCGGCTTTTCAACCTGCAGAACGTCGACCTGACGGCGGAAGTGCTCGAAGCGCTCCGTCGCCTGCCCGCCGACTTCCGTCTCGTCCAACTGAGTTTCGTCGGCGTCTCGTTTGCGCGCTCGCTGCCGCTCCAGCTGGCCGCGTTGTTGAGCGGCGAGCTGCGCGCCGCCCGTTTTTATTTCGGCCGCTTGCGGGACGTCCGGCCGGCCGACTTCTTCGACCGGATGCTCGAGAGTGAGGCCTTCCGTCGGGCCGAGAAGGTGCGTTCGAGCGTTCGGGGGGATGATCGGGCAGTAGCGGAGAGTTGGAACGGGTTGTCGGCGGATCTCTCCGTGTTGTTCGAAACCATAAGATGAAAGCAACCCACGGGATTTCTCTCCACTGCTCACCGCTCTCCTCCAATCAGCCGCCCACATTCCTTGCTTGCAGATCCAAATCGACGTGGCGACGTACGTGGAGCGGCCATTTCTCGGCTTCAGCGACGACGCGATCCTCTGCTGGTTCTTCGCCGCGCGCCCGCTGCAGGGCTACGGCGTGATGATCGTGCGGGACGTCGAACTGGGCGACGATTTCCTCTCCACGTTGTTGGAGGTGAGCTTTGGGTCGCGTTTTTGGCGACGGAGTGGGAGTTGTGATCCTTTCTTTTTCTTGCTGCCTTCTGCTGCACTTCCCCGTCCACTCACTTCGTTCTTGCAGCGTTTCCTCGCGGAGACGACGGCGAACACGCTCTCGCTGGTCGTTTGCGGGCAGTGCCGCCAGAACACGCGCGACTACGCGCAGTTCGTCACGCTGCGCAACGAGACGCCCACCTGCGTCGTGCCGAACGTGCGCACCGGCGAGCAGCTCGAGGTCGAGGTGCTGGACAAGCGGCGGCTGGAGATCGCCCGTCGGCCACTCACCGCAGGCGCGCGGCTGGAGGGCGGCGGCAGCGGGAAGAACGGGCGGCCGCTGGACCCGTCGGCTATTTCTTCGATTGAAACGAAGCGGAAGAGAGAAGAGGAGGAAGCAGAAGAGAGGGACTTGCAATGAAACATTGAATAAACAAAGAAATTAGTTGTGTTGATGATTTGAGTCAAGAAAGAACCGGCTCGTCATCTTTTTTCATCGCATTCAAACGGTCATTTCAATGCTGCTCCGATTCCAATCCCCATTCCAACGGTAATGGCAAGAGAAATCGCCCCATTTGTCTCAACGGCGATCCCTCGCTCGTTCCGTCGGACGGCGAAAACAACGCCGCCCGCCCGCCCGCCCGCCTCGTCACTGCGGGCGCCAAAACAAGAAAGCGAGCGGGCAGATCGGCGGGCGTCCAAAAGTCAAATCGGGCGCCAAACGGTGTCGAAAGAAAGCGAGCGGGATCCTCGTTTGAATTCGCCCATTCATCGATCGGATTCAAGGCTGTTTGCTGCGTGGGTGGGGAGGATCGTGCTGTGTTTACTACCTGCCTCGCTTGCCTGCAAACTTCTTGATCCCGTGCGCATGCCGGGTAGAAACTTCCGCCGTCTTCTCGCAACTTCCATTCGTAATTGACCGCCATCATCGCGCAAATCATCTCGGCGTGTCGCCATTCGAACGGTCAATCAGTCGAACGGATGAGCGGGCGGGCGGACGAGCAACAAGGCCGGCAGGTGTGTCTTCCGACCGACCGACCCGCCGAGTTCGATCTTTCGACTTCAATCGCTCGTTCGGCCCGCCGGTAATCTGACCGCAGATCTGATCGCAAGTGAGCGAACGGGCGAGCGGCGAGTTGATTTCTTCCGGCTTGCCCGTCCGCCCTTTTGATCGCCCGCCCGCCGCCGACGAGCGAGACGAAACGTTCGGGTTTGTTTTCGGTTCGGCGGCGGGCGGGCGGGTGAGCGGCGGATTTCGGTGTTTGGTGATCGCCGCGATTATTGCGATGAGGAGACGATCAAACGATGACGGGGGGATGATTTACGACCCGATTGTTTCCATCGTTCGTCGTTTCCGTCTGCCCGTGCACTCGCCCTTGTTTGTTTACTCGATCGAATGAAACAAACTCGTTTCGGTTTCGTGATCCCCGCTCTTTGATCTCCGCTATCATCCGACGGCTCATAAGCGAGGCGTCATTGCGTTTCAATTGGGTTCGCGCATTTCCCGCTCCGCTTATTGCGGTTGGTCTACGGTTTGTTTTGCTTCGGACAGCCGAGTGCGAAGTGGGGAGTGCGCGAGTCGGTTGTTTCGAGTGCGTTCCGCCCTTTGCGCGTTCAAGCACCGGGCAAATCTCCGCGAGCTTCCGCTTGTTCTTACAAGCGAACAGTGCTTACGCGTCTTTATGGTGCAGTCCAGTTGTACGTGAACAAGTTGTCAAGCACCTGCAAATTCGTTCCGCTCTTCCTTTCGTTCGAGCGGGCACTCCAGTGAAGAAAGCGGGCATTCATCCAGTTATTGAAATTCAAGCCGCTCTTCGGCCGCCCATTTGGACTTCGAAATCGCCGCGCATTTCGAAAGTTTCGGGATTTCCGCGCCGTTCGAAAACACGCGAGATTGACGGACGGTCGAACGGCTCGAGCGGCTCGACGGAGCGGCAAAAAGCAGAAGCAGACAGTCGGGCGGGCGGTCGAGTCGGAAGTAAGCGAAGTGTTTTCGAAAACATCCCGCCTTTGCCGGCTTGCCCGCTTGTAATCCCCGCCCTCGTCCTCCTCTTTGCGTCATCCCCTTCGTTCGAAGTTCACGAGCAAAAGCGAGAGCGGAGTGGTGGATGGTGGCCGGTGGATCGAAAGTTTCGGCCGACCGCCACCGTCTGCTGGATTTCGTGTTCGACTGCAGATTTCCGCTCTTTCGTTCGTTCGGGTGTTTTGGGTCGAGTGGCTCGAAACTCGTCCGCCCCTCCCGCCCTTTCGCCCGCTTTCCGCCGCTTCCTACTGCTTTTTGCCCCGCCCGCCCGCCCGCCGTCTTGTTCGCCCGTCCATTCGCAGTGGGCCGGGCGAGCGGATTTCTGCTTCTTTCGCGCTCGCTTGCGAAAGACGCGGGAAAGCGGCCGGCGAAAGGGCGGCGGGCGGCGTGTAAACAACGCGCAAAAAAAGGAAGGAAGCAGCGGCGGCGGCGAGTGCCGCGCCGTCGTCATGGCCTCCTTCAAGGGGACGAGCGAAGGACAAAACAAGTGCGCTCGTCGCGTGCTGGAATGTTTTCGCAATCGCCACTTGCAAGCAGACGGGCGGGCTGGCGGGTGCCGAGGGTTGAAATGACCGTCGAGTTTCCGTCATTTTTTCGGCCACTTCCTTCCCGCTTATTCGAGGCGGTCGCCAGTCGAAGGGCTCTTCTTTCCGTCTGGGCGGTCGGGTTGTCTGCTCTCTCGTTATGCTTTTGCTACGGTCTTTCTAGCCGTTCTTTCCATGGGATATCGTTGGTTGACCGCCTCCCTTTCCAATCAACGACTACAGCTCGTTCCACCTTTCACGATTGTCCCACAGTCAAACTCTCTTTTGTTTACTGCCTTACCGCATTTACCGACCGAATCGGCCGCAAATCTCGTAATAAACTCGCGGGTTTTTGATCACTTCCGCCTAATCCGCACGACTTTCGGCCGGCCGGCCGGCCTGTTTGTTCGCGGTCGTCGGTCGAGCGACCCGAATTTCGTTGTCCGATCGGCAAAACATGCGGGTTGAAAACACCTCCTTCTTTCCTTCCTTCCTTCGTTCGTTCGCCCTTTGATCGCTTGTTGCTGGAGTTATGAGTCAACATTAGATTCGTTCGACTCGATTCGAGGGCGAGAGTGCGCGGGAACGCCGCCCTCTCTTCCGCTCGTTCGGGCCGCCCGCCCGCTCGATTTGCGTTTGGGATTGCGCGGCTCCCGATCGAACTGGTGTTTGACTGTTGATTTCCAGGGCTCGCGGGCAATATTCGCATTGTTCGGCGCTGATCTTGTTGATTCCCGACCTTTCGCGTGTCCGCTCGCTCCTGCTCGCTCTCGCCTTCGGTTCTGCTCGAGTCCGCACCGAAAGGAAGGCGGGCGGCGAGTGCGCGCGTCCCCGACCGCCCCCAATCGGTTGATCTCCGCCCATTTTGCAGGCCGTGCGTATAAAAGGCGGCCGGCCCGCACCGACCACTCCAATCGATCCGGTCGAACGACCACTCGCACTCATTGGAACGATGGCGTTGCAAGAAGTGGCCGCTCTGGGCGAGATCGTGATCGCGTGCGTCCTCTTCGGCACCCTCTTCGTGCCGGTCAAGCGTTTCCAGCCGGGCGATGGTTCGTTCCTCCCCCTTCTTTCTCCTCCTAATCCCCATCGTTCAGGCCTCTTCTCGCAGTTCATGATGTGCCTCGGCATTTGGACGGTGGGCTTCGCGGTGCACGCGTGGACGGGATTCGGCGAGTTCTTTCCGCTGGCGATGGTCGGCGGCATTCTCTGGTGTTTGGGTGCGTCCGCTTACTCCTCCCCTCCATTCAATCCATTCGTTTGAAGGAAACCTGTGCGCCGTGCCCATCATCGAAGAGCTGGGCCTCGGCCTAGCCGTCCTCCTCTTTAGCGTCACGAACTGCGTGGTGAACTACGCGGTGGGGACGTTCGGGATGTTCGCCACGACCGCCCGCCCGCCGGCCATCTTTTGGCTCTCGCTCGTTGGCATGGCTCTCGTCGTTGTTGGGTGAGTTCCGGGAAGATCGAGTGGGAAGATGTGAGGATTGGTCAGGGGCATCTGTGAAAAGAACGAGTGCAGAGGAGGGAAAGTGGTAGAACAAGCAATGGAGTCCTTCACTCCTCATCTTGTCCGTCATTCCATTCCCTCCTGTTCATCCAGCTCTCGTCCCAACCCCTCCGTTGTCCAATTCACAACTTTGCTCGTTTCAGCGGCATCCTGATCTCGTTCGTGAAGACGAAGCCCTCCGAGCTGATGGAAGAAGTGGAACGGCAGTCGGAGGATGACGGCGATTCTGTGGTGAGTTCTCCGCCCTCCACTCACTCCTCATCGCCCGCTTTCAGCCCTCCGCCCGTTCGTCCCACGGCCAGCTGGTCGAGCGGAACGGAAAGGCGGCCGCGATGGACGACGAGGAGAAGGACGAGAAGCCGAAAGGCGGCGGCAAGTCCTCGCACGCTCGCAAGGGAATGTGAGTGCTCTCCCGCTCGTTCAAACGATCACTACCCTCCTTTCAGTGCGCTCTGCGCCGCCGTGGTCTCCGGTCTCTTCTACGGCGTCGTCCAGGTGCCGATCATCGCGATCCAGGACAACGAGGACGTGTTCCCGGGCGCCCCGAAGAGCGGCCTCCCGTTCATCTTCTCGCACTACTGCGGCATCTTCCTCGTCTCCTTCATCGCCTTCCTCGTCTACGCCATCATCAAGTGAGTGCTGGAGTCGACGGGGCAGTTGGTGAGGGCGCTTGTGGTTCGATTGAGCGGTCAAGGAAGGGGATTGAGTGTCGGTCCTTCTTCTCACTGACTGGGAGGGAGAAAGAAGCTGTTTTTTCCCACTGTTCAATTCAATCCTTCAAATACTCGTTCTCCATTCCTTCAATCACTCACCCGTTCGTTGCAGGAAGAACAGCCCGTCGATCAATCCGTCGGTGGCATTGCCGTCGTTCTGCTCGGGCCTCATGTGGGGCACCGGAATGGTTCGTTCCCGCCCACTTTCCACTCAACTACGGAGATTTCAGTGCCTGACGATCGTGTGCACGCAGCACCTCTCGCAATCGATCACCGGCCCGATCACGGCGATGGTGCCCGGCTGCGTGGCGACGCTGTGGTCCGTCTTCTACTTCCGCGAGATCAAGGGCGGCCGCAATCTGTGGTTCCTGTGGGGCGCCATCGCCGTCACGATCGCCGGCGCCGTCGCCATCGGCTTCTCCAACACCAAGTGATCCCCCCATTCATTTTGTTGTCTCAATTTACCTTTTCCTTTGTTCTTTTTGTTTTGCGGGTGTCGATCTCACTGCACACACATCCCTTCTCTTTCTTTTGTAAGTGCCTAGTTAACGAGCGCACATCCTTCTTCTTTGTGTCCCTTCGAGCTCATTTCTTCCCTTACGTACTCACTTCATCCCTCTACCTACCGAGCGCAAATAAACGAGTCCAACGACCAGCCGATCAGTGGGCATTCATTCGAGTTTATTGTTTGGGTTTCACTTGGAAGAAGGGGAGAGTAATGAACATAACGAAGTGAAAGAGGATACGAGTGGAAAGACAAGGAGAAAGACATAACTACTGGATTGACGACTCGGTCGATTTGCTCGCTAAAATCGAAAGTGATCAATGGGAAGAAGGTGGAGAACGAACCATTCGGCAATGTGTCTTACGATCAGTGCAACTGTTTGCTCCGCTTCTTCTTCCGATTGTCCGCCTTCTTCGAGAATTCGCGGGACTTCGGCCGGTCGGTCTGCTTGGAGCTTTCGGCAGTTGTCAGGCGGTCGCCGGCCTCCGGCAGCGAAATTCCCTCGGCGTTCATCGCGGCGACCAACTGGGCTTCAAGTTCGGCGGCGAGGTCGACGGGCGCCGCGTCGCTGCTCCACAGGTCGTCTTCCACGGGCTTCTCCGCTCGGTCGGCGGCGGTCAACTCCAGCAGCTGGAGCGGCTTCAAGGGCTCTTCGTGCTCGTCCGCTTGGTCGCTGGCCCACGGGTTCTCTTGGTCGTCCGCTCGCTCCATTCGATCCAGCGGCTTCTCGTCCGTTCGCTCGCCCAGTTACCGCTCCAGCGGTTCCTCGTGCTCCTCGGCTTCGTCTTGCTGAGTGCGCTGGACGAACCAGAAGCGATGACGGCGGTCGACCGTCTCGCAGGCGAACGCGTCCGCCGGGCCGCACAACTCGGCGAACCACGCGGCCGTCCGGTCGGCCCGCAGGTCGCCGATCACGCCGCTCGTCCGCTCGAAGTCGCCTTCCGGCAGCTCGTGGTCCTCTTCGTCGTTCCGGTCGGTGGGCGGGAGGTCGGCGACGAGGACGACCTCCGAGAGCTCGACGGTCGGCAGGCGGCGGAGGAGCGCGTGGAAGCGGTTGGCTGTGCGGGCGGCGCGGCGCAGCATGCCGGCGGCCGTGGCCTGAAAGCAGCGGTGATTAGTGGACGGTTGAACGAAGGGAGAGAAGGTGGTTTGTTCTTTGCTGGTGACTCCAACCGCTCGAGACAGCCCCTTTTCACCTCCATTAATGCCAAAGGAACGATCTATGGGTGTTTGAGCGGAGAGCAGTGTGTAGTCGTTACCCTTATTCGAACACCCCGCCACAACCCCCATCACACGCAAGAGGACTCACCTCGCCCTTGACCACAAGCAGGACGCGAATCTCCGGCTCGGCGAGCACGAACGCCGCCCGTCGCCGCAGCGAGTGGCCGTCGCGAAGTTCGTCGAATTCGGGCGTCACGGAGAACACCAGCCCGTCCTCCTCCTCGCGCTCGTCCGGCTGCTCGTCGACCAGAAAAACGTCCGCCACTCCGCTCGCCACCTCGACGTCCCGCGAGATCAACAAGAGCGGCCTCACGCAATTCAGCGGGCGATCTGAAAGCAGTGGATTGAACGACGAAGCAATCGATCAAAGAGCTCACCCTTCTCGACGAGCAAAACGGCGAGGACGGCGTCCCGCAACTCCTCAACGCCGCGCTGCAGTCGGTCGACTGGGAGGAAGACGAACGTCCGCTCGGGGACGAACAGCTTGCGGATGTGGGCGAAGAACGACGACGAGGAGGGGCCGCCTTGCTCGACCGAAGTCGAAGGGCGGAAGTGGAAGTAAGTGGGTTCTAAACACAAAAAAGCGATGAATCCATTGGATCGAAGCTTCGGAACTCACGGAAACAAGTGAACCGCTCGCGAACGGCGCGCAGCAGCTGGCGGGGCGTCACGCCGTCGCACTCGACGCCGCGCACCTCCGCGCCCATCCGCTCGACCAGAAATTCGAGCTGCGCGGCGGTCAGCGGAAAATCGCGAAGGACGGGCAGCTGCGGGCGGTGGACGTCGGCCGTCCACTCCGCCCGCTTGCCGCCGGTGCAGCGGAGGACGAGCGGCGAGCGGAAGACGGTGGTCGGCGCCTCAAAGAACTTGGCCGAGATGAACTGAAAGCAACGGGAAGTAATGAGGGGAGGATGGATGGAACAGCGGGAAGATCAAAGGGACGGGGTGGACCGCAAAAGTTTGCTTGTTTAGACGATCCGATCGCTAACGTTGTGGATCATGACGCACAAAAAAGATTTCTTGAAAGCCAGCAGAAAGAAGCGAATAGACCAGAGGGACAACCACCAGCCACCCTTGTCCACCTGCGGATCCCCAGGACTCACCGCCGAACGAGCCAAGTGCACGAACTCAGTGCTCGAACTGCCGCCCGGGGCGGCCGACGGAACGCGCGAATCGCGGTGGCCGATGAAAGCGGCGGCGGCGTTGCGGCGGAGCATTCGCTTGCGGGCCGCCCGGCTCGTCGTCGGCTTTCCGCCCATCACGTTCGAGCGGCGCCTGCAAACAGAAGGGCCATGTGGGTGAGTGAGTGGGAGGTGCACGGAGAAAAGGGATGGTCTTTCGGGCAAAAAGATGATGAAATCGGAAGCAAAAGTGAAAGCGGGAAAAGACGAGTGAAATCGGGGGTAATCCTTCCAATAGATTCGCGTTCAACACATTGACCTCAAAGACGATTACTTTCGGTCCGATTTCTTTCCGTTTGGACACTACATATTTCGATCCAAACCGCCCGCCCAAACACGAAAGCAAACAAGAAAGCGGCAGCGATTTCTCCCCGTCCGCATGCCCGCCCGGCCGGCCCCTCGCGATCGGCGGTCGTCGTCGGCGGCTTGCAAGCGGCGGGCGGCGAAAAAACCGCGAGGCCGTGCGAACCGAACGCCGCCGAGCGGGCGACTCGCCGCCGAAAGCGCGCGCAGATGGCCGCAACGATAAACAAGCGGGATGCGGCCGCTGAGAGCGATGAGTAAACGATTCGCATCGATCAGACTATCATTTGACATGGATTAAACGACACAAGCAGTCGTTCAATCCCTGCACCTTTTTCTCTTCAGCCATCAACTAATAAATTTGTTGGCTTCTGCAATAAATTAATTATTCAGCAAGCGCTGGAATGAAGAACGACACGTCGTCCCATGAGAAGGAGAACTCTTGATGCGCTTTCCGGACCACACATTTCACTTTTAATTAGCTCTTGGGAACAACTAGAAGAAGAAAATTTAACGCTTTTATTATTTGAAGGCCAATCAAGTGAATAGAACCCGTAAGAAAGGTGTATGACGTCTCATTAGGAACGAGATGGTAGGTTACAACTGCGTGTAAGACCTAAATAAACGGTTAGCAGTCAGAAAGAAATGGTTAAACAAACGGCTGGCCCTCTTGCTTTGTGATTTGCTTGCTAGCCGCGGCTTGTTGTTCGAAACGCATGAACTCGCAGCAGAAGAAGACGTCGCCCGCTTGACTGAAACGAAGGAACGACGCGCGCGGTCCCGACCAGTAGAAGAGGGAGTGGTCGGGGCCGTCAAAAAGTGCTGAAATCTCCCCTAAAGGAGCAATCACTTCGTGTGTGTTCAGAGGAGCTCACCCTTGACGAAAGACCTCTCGCCGCTTCGGTTTTCGATCCAACGACACGAATGGAAGCGACGACTCGCGTCCACAACGCCCGCATTCGCGAGATCGATTTGGATCGTGAAGAAGCCGTCGAAATGCGCGCGAGATTTCGCCTATAGCTTCATTTTGTGTTGCTGGTCGCCCACTTCGATCACCGGCGACTCCCAGTCGTTCCTTTCGTTCGCCAAGCCGAGGCCGGGAATGAACTGCTTGAAGCAAATGGGCGCGTGTTTGACGGACGAGGCGATCAGCGGCATCGGGCCGATGAAGACAACCGGCCGGAGCTCGCTACCAACGACGAACGGAGCGAAGTTTGCGGCTACGAATGCCGTGAGATCGGCCAGCGGGACGCCGAGACGGCCGTGATTCGCGGCGAGATCTGGAAACAAACGATCAAAGATGCTGGTTGAGAAGAATGTTGATGAGATCGCCACGAGTTAGTAAATTGAACGACCGCAAGGTTTCTATCGATTCAAACGCTCAATAAACGACTCTTCATTGTCAATCCAAGTGCCTCTCGTCTCCTCTACCTTTCGACTCCGACGGTGTCCACTCACTTTTCGTGCCCAAAAGCGTCCTGTTCGCCGCCTCGATCCAAATGCCGCTCTCGAAGCGCTCCCAATCCAAGCGGCCGTTTGTGTCGATCGCCACGTCGAAGCTTGTGGGCTGCGAGTCGACGAACTTCAACGCCGTCGTGATGTTCGCCTCGATTCCGTTGGCCGCTGCAACGGGAAAGCGGGACGAGCAGCGGACTTCGCCCCAACCGTTGGAAAACGAACGCTGGAGGTCGGCGTGTTAGGAGAGCGGCGGGAGGAGGTGATCGCGCGTCCAGCGGAACGAAGTCGTGAACCCGTCTTTCCAGTCACACTTGCAATTAGTGGTCATCGTTTCCAAATCAAGTGTAATTCAATCACTTTTTGTCCACCAATAAAGCCGCTTAAAAGCAGACCCAAGAGCCATTAACGCTCTGATTGTTTGTTCTCGGCTGTTCAAATGGGGAAAACATTGCGGAAATTTACAGACATGATTCATTGCGTAATGGACGTCTGGCAACGTGTTTACGTGTTTAGACAGGAATGAAAACAAAGTGAAAGTTGATTCAATCATGAGTGGGCGCCTTAGCTTGTTGTCCTCAATTAGTGGGGAGAGCGCTCGTTTGTTTACTTGTGAGTGGCCGTCTAATGGACCTGCGGACGTCACAGAACTCATCGTCTTCGCGTCAGATGGAATGACGCTCGATTCTGCGGAATACCTTCGAAAAAGAATGACTGCCGCCTACAATTCCCTCAACGAAATGATTCAAACAGCTCGTGTTTAATGCTCAGGTCGCTCGAGTTCACGGAGTTCAAAAGGAAACAATCGCATTTCTGTCGCAAAAGTTTCAGTGCGGCCGATTTCCGGGCCAACCCTCCGAAAAAACGCGTAAACACCCCAAATTCGATTTGTCTGCACACCTTCGCCCAAAGGACGTTCTCGTCATTCGGTTAGCCGGCCGAACTTGTAGCAGACGCGAGGCACGAGCACACGATTCTGTTCGATTGCTTGAGAAGAATACAAATTCTCGTGGTTGCCTCGGCGTTCGGAGTGGATGGAGTGAGGGCAAACGGATTGCATTAACTCATTCCCTCACTCGTGTCCTCCTCGCTCGTGTCCTTCTTTCGTTAATTTGCGGGATGTCCGCTTCTTCGCTCGACGCCGCGATTCTCCAAGCGAACAACCAAACCGACTATGAACGAGCGCTGTTGACTTCGAACCTTTTCTCTTACATCATTGGCTATTCGTCCACCATTCTGCTACTTTTCCTAATTCTAAAGCGATCTCCTGCCTTTATGCTTCCGTACCGTGCGGTTCTTTTGATTGCGGCCGTTAGCGACCTCGTTGTATTGCTCAGCTTTTCGTTGGCACACTCGGTAAACCTTCCTTTCGTTTACAATTAATTCAAATTGATTTAAGAGTGGCCGAAGAGCTGATTCCGCGACGCTTTTGATCGTGAACGGTCCTCTTCGTTTTCTGCCGCTGATCGTTGCGGAAATCGCGTGGGCGATGCAGATTAACGCCGCCGAGGTGGGCACCGCTGTGCTGCTGCTGGAGTTGTGGTTTCGTCTACGCATCATCAAACAGTGAGTTGTTGTAAACTAAATCATCTAGCGAGCACTTTGGAGCCGTTGTTCTCAACCGCATAAATGTTTGTTTTCAAGAGACAGTAAAAACAAGCATCGGTTTTTAAAGCACAAACCAGCCAGATAACTTAAAATTACCGCTACTTAGTCGTTTCTACCCATTCTTATCCCTCAATTCTCGTGTTTAGCCGCGTATCCCCGCCCTCACGTGAAGTGCTCGTCCGACTCGTGCTGATGATCGTCGCCTGGGTCGGCATCGTGTCGTTCAACTCTGTCAGCTTGATCCTCCGCGCCGCCGCCGCCCGCGAGCAGTTCGACCTTTCGGTGCTGCGAAACGTCACGAACGTTGCGGTCTTGGCTCCTTCGACTCAATTGGGCCGAATTTGCGTCGCGTTTCAAACGGCCTTCGCTTTGGGCTGCTACTCGGCGGCGTTGGCCGTTGGGACGGCTTCGATTCGCGCGATGCAGCGGGAGCAGAAGGGAATGTCCGCGAAGACGCGTCTTCTTCTACGCCAATTTGCTTGGTCGCTTGGCATCAAGGTTGGTGGAGATAGGAGAAATAGAGTGGGAAAGGTGGCGAGCAGAGGGATTTGCTTGCCTAACAATGGACTATCGGAAATGTTAGCATTGGGTGGATCAATCTTAAAGCATCACCCTACTATTTATTTAATGACTGCTTGCTTGTTCAGACTTTGCTCCCGCTGATCGGCCTCATGCCTTTCATTCTGAACGTGATCGGACACGGCAACGGCCCGACTGTTCCCCTGCTTGCGCCGATTGGCGCGTTCCTTCAGACGTGGACGGCGGCCGTCAGTTCGACGACGACGATCCTCCTCTTCGCCACGTACCGCCGCGCGACCGCCCGGCTGTTTGCGCCGTTGTTCCCTCACCACTGCAGAAAACATGAGAGTTCGGCGGTGGTCTCGAGTGTCGGTCTCACCCGAACTCGTGCGTAAGACGTGTGGATCGTCTTTGTTCATTCAATAAAAAGTACACTTTCCGTTGGTCTTCCGCGAAGAAGCGGGTTGAAGTCTTATTGATTCGCCGAATTAGTTGGGCAAACGTCGGACAAATACGAAAGCTAAAAATCACTCTGCCGGGTCCAATTGGTGAAAGCGTTTTCGATTAATGCTTGCTTCCACTCCCCAGTTGCGAAACGCGATTGAAGGCGATGCGGAAGTGCGGCGCGGATACAAAAACAGCTTTTTCGAAAGAGGAGGTACGCGGAGGGATGCGTGAGGCGGTTGGAGTCGTCTGTCCGCCACCACAATTGAAAAACCTCCAGACTGTGCAAGCCCATCGACACCGACGCTCTGCGAGCCGAACAACCAGTATTTACGATTTGCTTGACACCTTCGAACCACTCGCTTAGGTTCTCGAAGATCATGACGTCCGACGAACGCAAAGAATTCGTAGCGGTCTCAAAGTTCAGACAGAGAATACACTTCAGTCAACGAAAGATACGATTTTTCGCCCGTTTCCACTTCGACATTCGGAGGCCAACAAACAGAAAAACCTCCGATTCACACATTCATCCGGCTGTTTCGTCAATTCTTTCCGGTTGTTTCGCCCTAAAGATGTCGATGGATTTGCTTGAAGCAGCGATTCTCGAAGCAAACACGCCGACGACCTTAGAGCAAGCGGTCCTCAATTGTAATCTCCTCGCTTATTCCGTTGGCTATTCGGCGACGCTCCTATTGATCTTTTTAATTCTTCGGCGATCTCCAGCATTCATGCTGCCGTACCGCAGTGTCCTTTTGATAGCCGCCTTTAGCGATCTGTACGTTCTTCTAAGCTTTTCGTTGGCTCACTTGGTAAGGACCCACTTATTCTTCATTTGATTCTGTTGTTTAGTACGTTCGAGTCTACCCATCCGGCAGCAATCTATTGATTGTCCGCGGGCTTCTCCGCTTTCTGCCTTTGCATGTCGCAGAAGTGGCGTGGGCGGCGCAGTTGAATGCCGCCGAAGTGGGGAGCGCCGTCCTCCTGTTAGAAATGTGGTTTCGTCTCAGAATAATTAAGCAGTAAGTTCGAAGCAGTGTTGTGTGGTAACTAAAATAGTAGCCGCTTAACGAGCAGTAGGAGCAGGCAACAATCGAACGATTAGCTCGCACTTCACCACCATTAACTAGTGACCTTTAGCCGCGCCGCTCCACCCTCACGCCAAGTGTTCGTGCGACTTTCGTTGATGATCACCGCCCTGTTAGCGATCACTTCCTTCACGGCCGTCTGCTTGACCCTGCGCTCTCTTACGGCCAGCGAGCAGTACGATCTTTTCGTACTGCAAACCGTCACGAATGTCGCCGTCCTGTCCCCGGGCACTCAGTTGGGAACGATCTGCGCCGCTATTCAGACAATCTTTGCTGTCGGCTGTTACGCAGCCGCGTTGGTTGTTGGAACGGCTTCAATTCGATCCATGCGGCGAGAAGAGAAGGGGATGTCGACGAAGACGCGCCTCTTGTTGCGCCAGTTCGCGTGGTCGTTAGCGATTAAGGTTTGTAGAGAAGGCAAGTAGAAAGAAAGAGCTGAAAACGACGAGATATCCATGTCTTTATCATTGGACTATTGAGAAGCTTGGTCTTCTTAGCGTACCAAGAACGAAGAATCAGGTCGCTATTCACTAACTAGTCAATTGTTTAGACTCTGCTGCCTCTGATCGGCCTTGTGCCCTTCATTTCGAACGTGATCGCCTTTCTCAGCGGCACGCGCGTCCCCTTCCTTGCGCCCCTCGGCCAGCTGCTGCAAACGTGGCCGCCAGCCGTGAGCTCGACAGCCACCATCTTCCTGTTCGGGACGTACCGCCGCGCCGCCATCCAATTGGTCGCGGGGTTGTTTCCCGCATGTTGCGTGAAGTCGACGCCTCCGACTGTGATCACGAGCATCGCTCATGCACGGACACGCGCATGAAGCTGGTGAATTGTTCCGCAAGTTTTTGAAATAAAATGCGGTGGAATAACTGCGGAACTACAACGTCCTTGAAATCACTGCGTTTTCATTTGTTGTTTTCATTGTTAGTCAATAAAGAATCTAATGCACAATCTTCTCCGGCATGCCGAAAGTTTAGAGGAAGCGCCTTCAAAAGGACACTCGTATCGAATTCGAAGAACTGTGCGATGAACACTCGACCGTCGTCTAAGAGGACAAAGCGAAAGTACAAACGCGGGTACAAAACGAAAGAAAAACCACTAACACAACGACCGAGGTGTGTGTGGGAAGAAGTGATGTTCGATTTGACTCGAGACGTCTGCTCGTCCACCACCCACTCCTCAGATGACTCAGACATCAGGGGCCGCTACGACTCCTTTACTCTCAAAGATCCACTTCAGCGACCAATACAAAGCAACCAATCAACCTCTCGCAAGTCTCTCATAACTGATCGCCCTGCTGCTCGACTCGATTCGGGTGGGAGATGGTGGAACGACGCCGCGCGTAGACCGTTCGCTCCGAAATAAACCGAAGGATCTGCAACGAACATGCAAGGAACTCAACCGAGGGCAACCCACCATTTGGAAAAAGAGGATCCGGAAGTTGCGGACGAACGTGACCGTGAGCATCGCGTTCAGCGAGTAGGTGAGCAGCGAGAGGAACGTGATCATGATCCAGAACTCGCGCGAAAAGCGGAAGGTGTGGTCTTAACATCCATCGATTAGACTACGTAGTTCATGTACCTAATTGGTTACCGATGTTGTACAGAGCCAAGTTGACGCTCTGCGGAAGGGCAAACACAAGCGCGACGTTCGCTTGAAGCAGAATCCCGTACATTCCGAAGCGAATCGAGCACAGGTCCCGGGCCGAGAGCGGGTGTTTCATGTCTAAAAAGTAGGTAAGTAAATGAGTAGATAGAAATCAGAACCATTGGGGTAGTTGTACAAGAAGTAGAGCGTCATCAGGTCCAGCAGCACGGAAATCAGGATCATCGCCGGCTGCACGGGCTCGATGCGGACAGCGACCGCGTGCGGCATCACGATCGACGTGGAGCAGATGTCCGACGAGCCCAACTCGCCGCCTGTCAGCTGCAGCACGTTGTAGACGCCGTGCTGAATACAAGAATTAGCAAGGGGTAGTGGGTGGAAGGCGGAAAAAAGGTAAGAGTAGCTAAAGGCACGTATATTTTACTTACTTTAGACAGCTGTCTAGTTAATCTTCTATTCCAAACCCTGCCGAACTCACCGTGTAAACGAAGATCAACAAGAACAAGGCAATGATCAACCACTTCGGCACTTTCAGTCCGCACCGCAGCGACAAGAACCGATCCAACGCAACGATCTGCAATTTCCTCCTTCAAACAACACTAAACAAAGCGGACGTACGAAAAGACTCAACGGCGGCGGCAGAGTGGTGCCCTGGAATAACCGCCGGACGATGCTGCATTCCAGAATCGACACGTGGAAGCGGGAGAACACCGCGAAGATGTACAGCACCTAAAGGAATCAATGGGTTCAATGAAGGGTGAGTAGACGAACGTAAAGGAGAGTCTGCCCGATTGCTCCGTACAGCTGGCAGAAGGCTTGAAGCACCAGGCAGGTCTGCAATTAGAATAAGTAAGATTTCTTTACAGCAAGGTCAGCAAGTGATTGCAGCTTCACTTGTTGCTCAAAAGACTGCCAATAAACTTGGGAAACATCCAAACCGAATCCACCACCCCATCTTACCAGGCAGTTTGATGGAACTCACCGAGAACGGGCCCTTCAGATGCGATCGGCGGTACTGCCAACCGGCCCGCACGATCCACCAGTTCAGCGGGATGCCGAGCAGGGCGGCGAACAGATTGATGCACGCCTCGGGCAGGTAGCCGTGGTTGATGCGCGTCTCCGAGTGGATCGTCAGGTTTTGCAGCGACAGCAGACGGTCGTTCATCTCTTGACGAGCGGTGCTGTCGGTTTAAATCGATTAGAACGGACAAAGTACCCAACGAGCCGGCTGCACGAAGCGGAAGAAAGAGATCAGGTACAAGGACACCCGGCAGGGAGTGCTTTCTGCTTTGCTGCCGCCCGAATTCCAAGTGGAGTCGTGGGAAAAAATAGGCGGCTAATCGAAGGGCGGCGGTTCCTTGGCCACGAATTCGGTCTCAATCAGCGGAAGTCCGCAGCAATCAATGGAGCGAGGTCAACGACTGATCGATTGCTGTAGTACAAGAAAGGTGTAAACAAGAAGAAGGAAGTGAACAGTTCAAATCTCTTCTCGTCTTCGAACTGCCCACCACCCGCCTCCAACCTCAACTCGCAGACCACTTGCTTCCAAATGCCCAAGGAGCGAAGTGGTCGCGAATTGGAGGCGTGGGAGCGGCACGAACGGGCACCGAACCGAATGCATAAGAAATCGAGCGGCCGGGCGGGTTTCGAGGAAAAAAAAAGGTCGATTTGTCATCTCGCGTTTGCCTCAAACCGAATTGAAGGCTCGAATTCGAAATGCTCGTTGTGAAATTGGGCGGTGTTGTTGAAAACAAAGGGACGTTCTTGTTGCCGGCTTTATTAGACGAAGCTTGAAGACAGAACGCCATAAAAAGATGGAAACTAGTGCTCGCCATTTAATGCGGCTTTAAGGAATGCCTCCCCTTTAATCGATTACTCTACAGCAACCTTCTGACATCGAACATGTCTCAGACGTCCGTGCCGAACAAAAAGCACACAATCGCGTTTATTCCTCTGTCTTTTCTCAAATTCCGCCGTCTTTTCGCTCCGCTCCGTCGGCCACCGCCGGAGTGCGCAGGACGGCGGTGAGCGGGACGACGACGATCGGGGCGCCGCTCGAATTCACGCCGCCGTACGCCGCGCGGCCGTCGGCGTCGATGGCGGCGGCGCGTCCCGCCAGGCCGATCGCTTCGACGAGCGCGCCGCCGCCCAGTGCGGGAGCGCTCGGCGGCTTCGGCGGCACTCCGGTGACCGCCGCGGGTTCGACGGGCGGGTAGGGCGCGTTCGAAACGAGCAGATCGAACTGCAGCGGCTGCGTGGAGAAGACGGTGCGCTCATGGGTCAGGTTTTCTATCAGCTGCAAACAACCGAGAGCTCTTTTGTGCGTTCAACTCGAAAGAAAGCTCACAATGATCGCGCGATCGGCCTGCGGAACTTCGCACATCCGCACGCCGCTCGCCGTCTGGAAGCCGACGACGTCGTCGCCCGTCGACTCGATCGTCAGCACGCGATCGCCCTCGTAGTGCGCCCTGAACTCCGCAATCAATCGATGAATGATCGAAGGAACTCGCCGGCTGTTCGTGTTCTTGAGCCACTCGCTGTCGAAGAAGAGCCCCAGCCGACGTTCGCAGATGAGAAACCAGGCGGCCGTCAGCTCGTTGCACAGAAGGGAGCCCCGCATTGCGCCCGCAACGCCCAAGTACGCGGCCACCATTTCGGTCAACGACGCCCCGAGTTGCTCGCCCGTGTCCACGCACGCACCGCCCAGGATCGCCTGCAAGCCATTGATTAATTAGAGATGAGTGGAAGGCTGTGAAGCGAACCTTTCGGCTGATCGGCCCGCCCAGACTGTTCCCGATGACGAAGATTTTGGACTGCGTGTACGCGTTCACCGCTATGATCAGTTGGCGGATCTAAACAAACAAGTGAGTGAGTGAGAGACAACGTGAGTTGAGATTGATGCAAAAGGATTACAGTCAACTGTACCGTTGGATTAAAGGAAGGAGACCAGAGATAACCTTTAAATAGCCCTTTGATTGAATGCCCACCTGCTTGACGTAGTCGCAGGAGAGTAGCGAATTCATGCTAACGGGACTCCCGCGCGGCCCATAAGTCGTGGCATAAACTTCTTCTTGCGAGTACCCACGACTCATCCACAGAGCGAACGCTTCGTGGTAGTCGCCCGCCACATTGGACAGCCCGTGCACGATCACGACCGGCGTGTGGCTAAACGACGGGAATCAATCAGAAGAAACGTTCTTTAGTTGCTTGCTTCGTCCTGACCGCAACCTCCCGATCGCCGCCGCCGAAGGAGCCGCGCACGCCGAAGTCCAAACGCGTCAAGTTCGCCTCCACCGCGGCGCCGAACTGCGCGACGAGGAAGCGGCGGAAGCCGTCGGTAAACGTCGCGCCAACCGACGTCGCACAGAGCAAAAGCAGGAAGCAAATGGACGAAGAGGAGAGCATTGGAACGAGCCGAACGATTCGAAGCGCTAAAAATCTGAATGAATGGATGGTTATGAGTTGGTCGCACGCTTATCGATCGCTCGAAAGCACTGGGTGGAGGCAGAAAGAATAAGGAACTCGTGACTTCTGCTCCTTCTGCCCGAAGTCAAAGTTTGCCCGTAATTAATTACAGGCCAGACAAGGCGCCAGTTCTGAAGAAAGAAGTGTCCTTTTGGGAACGATTCCAAGTGCCATCCGCTCGCCCATCGCTCTTCGTAGTCGCTGATTATTGCGTGCTGCTCTTCCGTCCGCCCGCCGCCTCGTGTTAATTAGGGCGGGACACGAAAGCCGCCCGCCGCATTTGAATAATTGGCCGCGTCTTGGGACGAAGCGGGAGAAGGAAGGGGGAACATGCTTGATGATCTTTACTGGTGGAGGAAACGAAAAGGACCCTTTAATGCGTCAAGGAGTGTGTTGAAGGCTTTGAAAAGTGAGTGATTAACGAACACACCGCAATTAAACGTCAACTAGCCAAAATGGCTTTTTGCAAGCAAAGAAATATCCACCAGCTCAACGGACAGTGCAGAGCAAACGGATGAATTTTTGTTGTTAGTCGGCAAGCGGAATCGTCGTGCTTTGATTCGTTTGCTCGTGATCGGCAAACAACCGTTTTTTTTCGTTTGCTGTTTGCCCTTAGCCAATAGACCACCCAACAGCATCACAGGTGTGCCCGGCGTCCACTCGGTGCAAGGCCGAAAGCTGCGCAAACTCGTCGTCCTTCCGCGTCCACTTCGTTTTGCACCGTCCACCGCCACAATTTTTGACCACAAGGCGGAAGTGGACGACAAAAGCGAGCGCCTGTGCGTTTCGAATTTGTTGGATCGACCCCGCGCGGTCATTCGTCAGGCGTTCCGCTCCCGCTTGCCGCGTTTTTGTGACGTTTTCGATGCCAGAAATCAAACGTTCCGCTTTCTCTTTTCGTTTCCGCCCATCCGCTTCGAACCTTCCGACGCCGCTGTTCCGCGCGCTCCCTCACGTCATCGTTTTCACGTCGTCGAGGGTCGCAAGAAGACGAGCGGAAGACGACGCGGATCGCGAACCTGCGCGGCGGGTCAAACGCGGGCGAGTCTCTGCGCTCGTTAATTGAAGGAGGCGGAAGGTGGGCGATCAAACGAGCTGCTTACGCAACAAAAATCAAGTCGGTCGAAAGGCGGAACTCCTCGAACGTGAGCGCGACGCAAAACAAGTGGATGAAAACGAAAACGATCGTGAGTCACCGCGAAACAAAAGCTCGTCGTCAATCAACCCGCGTGGACGCAGACGCTCGATTGCTCCACGCTTCAACGTCGCGCAGAAAGTTTTCTTCGATCACGCCGAGCGGCTCGTTCGAACTTTTGTTCGCGCTTCTTTTTTGTTTGTTTTTGCCGTGTAATCCAATTTGCGAGGTGCGTGAGGAACGACGAAAAGTTCTGTCGAGCTGTTCGTTCGAATCGCTGTCAATTTTTTCGAGTTTGCCGAGAAACGTTTGAGCGCACGATTTTTGGACCTTTTTCGACGTCAAACGCGCTTTATCGCCGGTTTTTTGCAGGATGCCGCCGTTGTCGTCCGTCGCCGCTTCACGTCGGCCTCTTGCGTTCCAAACCATCGCGCTCGTTTTTGTGCTGCTCGTCGACGTCTGTTCCGCGTCGATGTCTCCGCACTTCCGCCGTTTCGTTCGAAAAAACTACGGCGCAGCGTTGGAACGCGAGTTGAACCGCGCGGATTTGGGCCCGGGCGGCAGTTTTGGCGGCGGGCGGCATCGCGCGCGGACTCCCACTGAGTGAGTCAGGGGAGCGGGCGGATGGTCGAGTGGGTTTTTTGGTGGGATTCCGTTGGGATTCGGCCGCTTTGCTTGGCGTTTGCTGATCGTGCGAGTTCGAATCCCGCCGGAAGCCCGTTGCCCTCTAGAAGGCAGCAGCAAGTCGGCTTTTGAACGCTGCGGCCGGCGGATTCCGAACCTCGCTACAACGCCCATTCACACCCGCTTGCAGAAACCGCCCCGTCCTGCTGGTGCACGGGATCACGAACCGCGCGGCGACGTTCGACGGCATCCGCAAATATTTTCTGCACCACGACTACACGGACGCCGAGGTCTACGGCACGACTTATGGAGACGCTGGTAAAACGAACGTCGTCTTCGTCACGATGAACTGCCACTACTCCAAAATGGTGAGCGCGGAGCGGAAGGAAGGGGAGAAAGAAGGGCAGAAATGGTACTTGAATCGAAGCGATTGGAAGAGCGTAGAGACTCAAACAATCGCCATTGTGATCCAACCACCTTTTTGCAACTGCATTCGCTCGTCGTCCAAGCTTGCGGGCACTCGAATTCTTCTGCATGCTTCTGAAATTCACAGCAAAACAGACGCGTCATCGCCAGCCATGAATCTGCAGGCGTACCATTCGAATCATCCGCTATTGTTTTTGTTCGAATTCGTCAGCTGAGATCAATCTGGATTTCCATCGGAATTCGAAGCGGTCAACGGAGCTGCTGGTAAAAAAGAGAATAGAGCAGCTGAAGCGTCTAGTAAGCAACGGCAAACATTAATAGCTCCCAACAGCGCGCCTTGAACTCACAACTCGCTTTGCTTCAGATTCGCGCCCTCATTCAAACGGTAGCCGACTACACGAGCTCGAAGGTCAACGTTCTCGCGTACTCGATGGGCTCTCCGGTCGCTCGAAAGGTTCCCACTACACTCCTTCACTCCTAATCAATCAACCTTAGGCGATCCTGGGCGGCGCGTGCGTGGACACGGGCGAGCAGCTCGGCCCGCCGCTCACCGACCTCGTGCACACGTTCGTCGGCGTGGCGGGCGCCAACTTTGGCTCCTTCTTGTGCGTCTTTCCGGTCGGCAGCTGCAATTTGATCAACGGAATGGCGTGCGGCTCACGCCACCTCAACGACATCAATTCGAAGCAAGCGGACTGAAGAAAGAAAAGAGTGACTGGAGTGTTTAGACGTGGATATGAGGGCGCACGCACGTACACGATCGCGTCGACCGGCGACGAGAAGGTCGGCTACATGGCGTGCGGCCGCAAAGCTTCGGAGATCCCCGGCCAGACGCAAATGTTTACTGTGAGTTCCGCAACGGAGTAGATGGAATGAATGGATGGTGGGTGTTTGCAGAAGACTGGAATGAACCACGACCACGTGATGTTCGACACAGTCGGCCTTCAATACAATCTTGTGACTCACGGACGGCCTTAAATCTCGATAATCCAGTTGATAGTGCGGGTATTTGCCTTTATTTAACAGGAATGTCTGTACATTAAACGTAAACAGGTGTGCTGATGTTGTCAGTTTTAATAAAACCAGGCTAAACGTTTTACCAAACGCTAAAGAACGCCCAAAGCTTCGCGTTAGTTGCCGCACCCCGCTCTCCAAACGAAAATCGAAGCGTGGACATTGCGCACACACGGCCGCCCGCCTCGCGTCGCCGCTCGCCGAGCAACACGTGTACTTCGCGGCGGTCAGCGGTCGGTGGAACGCGACGGAAAGACGGGTATTTCGCGCATTCCGGCCGCCATCCAGCGATGTGCTGATCGAAAGCCGTGGATTTCGTTTGATTTCGACTGACGCTCCTTGTTCCTCGCTGCCGATTCGCTTCGATTCGCGCCCGGCCGTCCGAAATGTCGACCGCAACGACGTTGTTTTGTGAGTTTCTTTCCTCAAAATTCTGGCCAGCTTTGGAGTCAAATCAAGCGGAAGTTCGAGTAGAATTTGAGGCTAAATCCAAAGAACATTTACTCACGAATTTCTCCGCCTTTCCGCTCACTTTCTGCTGCTTTTACTCGATTTAATCACCAATTGTACCCGTTTCACTAATGTTTCTCTTTTTTCAGTTGGTGCGGTGTTCTCCGCCTTCCTGGCCGGCTACCTCGCCAACCTGTGGGGCTACAACCTGCCGCCGCCGAAGCCCAAGGCCGTCGGGATCGACCTGGGGACGACGTTCTCATCGATCGGAATCCACCAGGCGGTCACCGACCGAACGCAAATCGTCGCCGACGCGCTGGGCAAACAGAGCGTCCCGAGTGTCGCCGGATTTCTGTGAGTCTCCCCGTCGATCTTCTGTTGATTCTTCGCTCGTTTGCAGACGAAACGGAACGGTCCTCATCGGCACCCGAGCGGTGGAGCAGCAGGAGGTGAACCCGAAGAACACGATCTACGATGCGAAGCGGTTCATCGGCAAGACGTTCCGCCCCGACGACCCGAATTTTCTCGTGAGTTGCGGTTGATTTTCTTCCATCTCCTGTTTTTTCTGTCGCTATTGGGCACGCGCATGCGCGTGTGAACAGCAGAAATTTCCACTAAATTGCTTCAGAAATGCTTGAAGAAGATTTCGGACGCCAAAAAGCGATATTATTTTGAGCCTATCCGTTTGAAAGGCAAAATAGACTGCCGATTACTTTCCTTCATCGCCCTCAGCCGCTCCCTACCCATTTCTTTACATTTATTCCTTCGATTCCAGGCCGACAAGCAGCGCTACCCGTTCCGCATCGACCTGGACGCCGACGGTCGCGCCTTTTTCACGATCGAAACGGACGATGGCGACAAGTGGGTTCTTTCCTTGATTCCATTGATTTTTTTGCTCGTGTTCAGGCCTTACTACCCCGAGCAAATCGGGCAGCTGATCGTCGCGTACCTGAAGCAAAACGCCGAGGAGCAAATCGGGAGCGAGCTGAAAAATCTCGTGATCTCCGTCCCCGCCGAATTCGACTCCCATCAACGGAATGCGACCCGCAAAGCGGCCGAACTTGCCGACTTCAACGTTTGGCGCGTGATCTCCGAGCCGACGGCCGCCGCTCTCGCCTACGGGCTGCACAAGAAGACGGGTGTCACGTTCGTCATCGTCGTTGATCTGGGTTTGTTCCTGAGGGTTTCTGTTGGGCGGTTCGCCCGGATTGTGGGTGATTATTCGGAGACTCTTGCTGTCATTATTAAATTCCGTGCCTTGCTCAAAACAACCTAAACATGAAATGATTCCCGCCTGTTCCAACCTTCACCCCATTACTCTGATGGTTCAGGCGGCGGAACGATGGACGTCTCGGTGCTGCTGCTCCAGGGCGGGATGTTCATCACGCAGTCGCTGGCCGGCAACAACCGACTCGGCGGCCAGGACTTCAACGACCTGACGCTCAAGTTCCTCGAAAAAGTGAGCCCATTCCTTCGCATCCCTTTCATTCGTTTGTGTTCAGAAAATCGAGGCGACGACCGGCAAGCGGATCGACAACAAAGAGGACCAACAGCAGCTGCGCCTCGAAGTGGAGCAGGCGAAGTTGCGGCTGACCGAGCGGCCCGAGACGTGGCTTCGGCTGCAGTTGCGGACGGCCGGCAAGTTCGAGTACCTCGTAAGTTCCACTGGCTGTTCTTTCGGGGATTCTGCGCGTAGTTATGGACAATATTTTGGTTTGAAATGTTTAAGTGGAACTTTTTATAAATGGCCGCTTCATTCCCTTCCGTCACCGCTAATTGCCGCCGAATTTCAGTTGACGCGGACGGAATTCGAGCAAATCAACGCGCCGCTCTTCGACGCCATCGTCGATCCGATCCACGCCGCGCTGGAAGACGCCGAACTGAAGCCGGCGGACATCGACGAGATCGTCCTCGTCGGGGGCTCCACGCGGATGCCGCGCGTGCGGCAGATCGTCGGCCATCTGTTCGGGTACGCGCCTTCCTTTCGTTCGTCCACTTCCGCCTTGTTGTTTGCAGGAAAGCCCCGAATTTCGGCATCGATCCCGAGCTCGCAGTCGCCACGGGAGTCGCCGTCCAAGCAGACGTCCTGAGCGGCGGCTGGCCGCTTCGAGTGGCGGCGGTCGAGCTCCAGGCGGGCCTTCGCAAGCGGCACATCTACACGCGCACGAAGGACGAGAAGCATCACGTCGAAACGGAGCGGTTGGAGTGATCGAAAAGTTGTGTTTTGAGCAGTGGGGTTAATTTATTTTTGTGTCGCCCGTCTTTCCCACCTGTTTGTTCATCTCGGTGCCCTCCCTTTCTTTTGTTTTGGATTTGTTTTGGATATCAGTGAATACATTTGAGCATAATCACTGCCTCATTCTCTTGCTTATTGGTCGATCGTAAGGCTGAAGTTGTGCCAAAAAGAGTGAAGTCTACGCGTGGAAGTGCACGTTGCCCTCCGTTGAATTTTTGTGCCTGTCTCTTCTACTGATCGTTCGAATCTCTCGCTTGAAGATGCGGGGCAGAAAGATGCAGCGGATGTCACTGATTGTTTCGCAAAGGACCTATTTATTTGCTTTTGTTGAGAGTCGCTAGATTTCTGCTTGTTCCGTTGATTTTTTTTGAGTATTAGTCCATGAGAATCGAAATAAACTCATTCGAGTGCCGTTTATTCAGTCTTGTGTGTTCTGACACTCAAAAGAAGGACTGGAATTGCAGGCTTTTAAGCCTCGCATGCAATTCACATGTTGGGATTTAATTAAAGGGCTGAATGCGCGCAGATCCCGCGTTCAATGGCCGTCACTCCGAGTCGCTCATGAATCAGCGGAACGCGGAATCCAATCGGGTGTGCGGAGTCAGTGCAGTGCGGAATTTCCACCTTCATTTGACCCGTGGGAAGTGTGTCCGCTCCTTCCACACGTTGCGGATGAGTCGTTCCATTCACCTTCGCATTTCCCGCACTCAAGCAGCAAATCAATCCGCTCCGGCTTTGAATCGAAAGAACGACATATTGGTGGGAATGCGAAGAAAGAAAGTAATTGCAGTGAAGCATTCCGATCAATGCAAACGCTGTTCTAACCCTTCATCTAAAAAATACAGCCTTTTTCTTCCGCCTGCCCGCCGCAAAAAAAGCCGACGGCGTGTGGACGCACGCACGCCCATCCTTCATCACGTGGAACGCTGTCGTTTCACGGAACGGTGGTTGGAACGGAGTGTGTTCGTCCATACCCTCTTGAAAGCACGCGAACCCGTCAGATCTCGCAAGTTAAGCAAGGGTGGGCCTGATTAGTACTTGGATCGGAGACGTCCTTGGAATCTCAGGTGACGAACGCCTTTTTTGGGACAAATATCAGTTTTTAGCTTTACCATTGAAATAGGCACATAGAGACCAACGAAAAACAAAAGAGCATTCCCGGTCGTTCATGGAAATTTTTAGAATCTCTACCCCAGTTAGAAAAGTAACTCGGTGCTGTAAAGGCCTTACATACTTTTTTTTAACGCGATTAACGCAGGCCGCTTCCGGATTGCGCGCAAAACGAGCCGCTTAGCGCGAGCTCCGTTCTTTCTGCATAATGCCGCCGATTACCCGAAAGCGCCGGCATTCCGTTGCCCGATTACCCGCGCGAATTATTCGGATTGCACGTGTTTCTTTTTGTTCTTCCGCTTTTTCGTTACCGCCATGCTGCTTTGATTTGGTGCCGCCCGTTTGCCGCCGGGCACCATCCAACGAGCCACCTGTGCGCTTCTTTGGTTCGAATCCACAAAACCGCCCACCCATCGTCCTCATTCAGTCGGGAGGGCATCTTTTTCTACGGCGACCGGAGTGGGTCAGCGGCTCGCAGTTTACGATCGCTTTTATGAGCCAACAGAAGACAGAAAGATTTCAGTTGCTTCGAAAGGATTGTGTTTCGAACGGTCGGCTCGACTCGAACGGCTCATTTCTGTTGTGTTTGTTTTGCACGTGTCCACGCGGCGGACGCGCGTTTTAATTGGAAACACGACGCCGTTGACCGCGCGCTCGCCGCCGCCTTGTTTCGGGCGGGTCTTTCGCGTGCGGATTACCGTAGTCCTTGGGGAACAGCTTGGGATGCAAGTGTTTCGCACGTCCAATTGCCGCAAGCAGGAGTGCGATGCCATAGGAACACCGAACGAAAGGCATCAATAGCGGGCTTTTCGGCCGCTTCCTTTCGATTGCAAACCCCGAGGATTTCCACCGGCTTCATTTCCCGCACCCGCCCGCCCGCCGGTTTCTCATCAACAATCCGCGCAAATTGGAAGGTGCGCGCGGGAAGCAGATCAAAGCGCACGCGCGGCCAAATGAGGAGCCGAGCGACGGGATGAGCCGCCCGGAGTGATCCCCGAAGTAATGAAACGAAGGCGGACGATGGGAAGAGCAGTAGACTCTGGTCACTCTTCTTTACTGCTTCGAGTTCTGCTTTACGGGCAGTGATTACTTGCAGGCTGTGCGCTTGCTGGAATTTTTGTTCGTAGACAATTGCCCAACAACGACTAATTGATCGTTAGTCCCCTCAAGAATCCCACTACGTTCCCTTATCCTCCTTCCCGCAAAACACATAGCCTTTCCATCGCACATCTCGCGGCTCACTTCTTTCCGTCCGGCCACTACAAATGGCCAACTTTCGCGGATTCCCGGCTGCGGACTCCTGCCAACCAGCTCGTCGTGCTGCACTCCGCTCATCGATCCCCCGCGGTTTGTACTCAACTCCATGAGTTTTCCATGGATACGCCCGCCGAGCGCGCCGAAGTGCGCGGTTTGGAGTCGGCCGTTTGACGGCCGGGTGATCACTTCAGAGACGGAATGTTTTTAGTTTGATTCCGCGTTGTATTCGCTGGAATTCGGCTGGTGGACGCAGGAAGCTACCGTCTACTCATTAGAAAGAAATGATTTACGCACACGTGTGCTCTCGATTTCGTCTTCTTCTTGTCAAGAGAAGAATACGGTCGTCTCTGGAATGAAAGCTTGGGGATTCCTTAGAGCCGGTGGATTCATCTCATTTCTGTTCCATTAGCATCAATTTACGATTAGTTATCGTTAGTCCCCGGCTTCTGGCCGCTTATCCCCTTCGATTAGCCGCAAAGAGTAGCCGGACGGGCGCCCGACTGCTCATCTTCTTAATTTTTGCACTTCGTTAATGAAATTTGTTACTTTCGTACTGCGACCAGCGGACTTCGACCTCCGCATTCCACCTCGCTGTTTCTTTCTGTTCCACTCGTTCGCTTGCTCGCTCGATTGCTCGCTGCAGTTGGCTCGTGATCTTTCTTCCAAAAATAAGTTGTCGGCTGGTTGATCAGTTGGTCGGTCGAGCGTTCGAAACGGAGCGAAGCGAGATGAACGGGCGAAAGGAAGAAGATTTTCGACTCTCTTGCTGGAGGGCCTCGAGCGGCATTGTTTCCACGAGACGCTCCCGCTTATCACCACCGCCGCTAATTGGCCGGCAATCGGCGGAAAGCGAAAGGAAGATGCGAGGAGAAAAAACGGCTGCCCGGCGGGCGGTCGGCGGGCGAAAGCGGGCAGACGTTCCGCTCTTCCGTCTTTCGATCGTCTTCCTTTCGTTTCGTTGAAAACTGAACGGTTCGTCAGGTTGACCGCTTCTCTTTTTCTTCCTTCTTGGGGGATCGGCACTTGCATTCGGAAGAGAGTCGTTTGCCCTTTTTGTTGCTCCGATTCTTCTGTTTGCTTCTGTTTACTTTTTGATTCCGGGACCTCATCAATTCCGAGGCTTCATTTTTATTTACGACCTCTTCTTTTCGTTTGCTTCGAGCACTCACTTGTTTTGTTTGCAGGACGGAATCAACGACTCGAACGCCCGCCTGCTCTTGAATTTGATCCACTAACACGAGCACGCGGCAGCGAACGTCCACATTCGGCCACTCAGCCGGTACGATACGTTCCTTCATTGAGTTCAGCAAAGAACGAAGGGCAGCAAAGAAGGTCTGCCTTGCGCGTAGATGCACCCAAGCAGCTCCAGACAATGGGGTGCACTTCAAAGCTGAACCCAAAGCCCGCACCCAATGGTCGTCTCCAAGCGGACGAAACAAGCCCAGGAGAAACCGGGTGACCTCAATCGGCCCGTCCCCTCTCCACCTTCCGCGCTTCCGTTGTCCCCCACCTCGTTGACCCAGATGTCCGCGCGCTCCCGCCCGCTCGAAGATCCCCGCCGGCCGGCGGGCTTTCGGTCTAAAAGAAGACGGTCGGGGGATCCGCGCACAAACCGTTGGGTGGCGGGGCAAAACGGGAGAAGATTTCCGGTCGGAACAATGCGGGCGGCCGGCCGACCGGACGAGTGGGTGGGCGGCGGGCGATCGGGCTTCTGCTTTTGTTCTCCAAATTCGGGTTGAAGCATCCGCTCCGATCGCGGCTTCTGGGTTCGTTGGAGTTGTGGACCGAAAAGCGTTTCCATGGATCGATGGCCGATTGTTTCGTTTCTTAAGCGGAAGATTTGGACGCGAATGCGGACGAGACCAACGAGTTTCAGGTGGAGATCGCCACGTCGCCCACTCGAGAAGTGAGTTCGGGGCAGTGCAAGGCACCTTGTGGGCTGAAGTTGTGAGGCATTCCGATTTGTGTTGGTGATCATCAAGTTCGTTCCTTGTTGTTCCTGTTGTCAGCAGTTCCCTCGTCCATGCACAACTTCCTCCTTCCAATCCTCAAAACGTAGAAAAGCGGCGGTTGGCCGCTTTGATCTCGCCGTTCATTCCGCTTCCTTCCTTTTCGAGGGTCCAAGTGCACGACCAAACAGACGTTGAGTGCTCGTTTTCGCCCCGCCCGCTGCACTCACTCGATTCGCGCAAATTGGTTTGATTTGAAGCGACGAGGATCGAAAGCAGAAGCGAGTGGAAAAGCCGGGGATTATCGCTTGGACCCGCCCGTTTGAGTCGAATTTCGAAATCGAGCGTGCTTTTCGATGTTTGCGGCTTATTTTTTGGGCTCGTGCGGGAGGATTCGCGTGTATTTTGGACCCGAACGGATCAGCCGGTCGCTTCAATCGATCGTTTTGATCGAATAATCCCGGTGGATTCGTCTGCCGCCTCGAATTGTCATCACAAAACACGAGGCAAGGAGAAGTTGCGTACGTGCGGGTCGAATCACAAAACAATAGCTGACTGCAAAAAGAAGTAGCGGCACATCGGTCGGTGGGAACGATCAGCAGCCGGCAAGCGGGATATCAGAAAAAGAAAGTCGCTCGGACCTCTTTGCTCCGGAAGTTTCGATTGCACAATTATCGACTCATCTAAACAGTTCCGCAGCTCTTTTTGTTTATCAGTACAAACAAGAAGGATGGTAGAAGCGGATGTCCTCTTCTCGCCTCCCGGCTGTTTGCCTCCGCATCCTTGTCGCTTCCGTTCCGTCCGCTTTCCGCCGAAGTCCCGCCCACTTCGCTCCGCCCGCTCCGAGTGCCCCGACGCCCGCCCGCGCGCAAAAAAAGTTGCGCACTTGCCGCCCAAAAAAGCGAGCGGCGATCGAAAGCGAAACTTTCGGAGTTTGCGGTGCGAGCGCCAACTTCTGGTGGGAACGGCGCGGAGTGGGAGCGCGAAGGGGTGATCGCCATGAGTCAAAAGCGAATGCTGATGAGCGATGGTCGGGGAGAAGCAAGCGGCAGCCGCCGTCTAAATGGCTCTGCCTACACCTTTCGCCGGCGTTTGCCGCAATTGCGGGCATTCCTTCGTCTCCAGTCGATACGACTGGCTTTTCCCGCATGTTCCTCTGCTTTACTCATCGGACAGGCGGATAGACAGCGTCCTCTTGGTTTGTTTCGCTTTCAAATCGAAAAGCGGACGTTTGTTGAAGATTCTGACTGTCTTCTTATCGCTCAACAATAGCATAAATAACGTCCAAACTTCCGCAATTCCCGCCTTCCTTGTTCACTCATTTTCTCTTTTCTGCTTCGAGTCACTCGCTTTCTTCGACTGCCCTCGACTCCGGCGGCACTTCCCGGACTTTCGGTTTCTTTTGCGCAACTCCAGCCGCCATTTCCCCGTTTCCGCGCCGTTCTCCAAGTTCGCGCGCCGTCGAGCGGAGGTCGGAGGTCAAAGGAGAGGGCGGCAAGAAGAAAGGAGTGAAATCCGCGGCGAGCGAGAAGATCGAATCAAAATCCGCCGCACAGGTGGGGCATCCTGGAGCCGGCGCACGCCCGGTGGCGGCGAGACGAGCGGGCGAAAGTGCGGAGCGGCGGAGGGCGGCGATCCGCTGACCCAATTGCGCCATCCGCTCCGCTTTCCCCTCCGCCCGCCCGCCCGTCTTCCCGCCGAATCCTCCGAGGCTTCGGCGGGGATGAAGCGCCCGCCCGCTCCGGCGATCCGCAGCCGCTTTCGCACACTTTCGAACAAAAAGCGAGCGTGAGTGTTCGGCGGGGCGTGGGCGAAACGTCATCCCGTCCACCTGCTTTCTCCTGATTTCCGTCATGCGGGAGTTTAAAGCGGAAGACCAAACAACAAACTGCGAGAAGTGATCTCGGAGTGGACGGAAGAAAGCAATGGACTGTGCGAAACGGGCCACGTTTGACCAAGCAAGCTTCAAGTACCAAAGCACAGCCAGCTCTTTTCCACTCCACTAGGAGGCCCCAATGTTTCCATTTGTTGCTCTCAGATCCGTGCAGCCAGCAGCAATCACTGGCTGTCTTCTTCTGCCCGCCGCTCCCATCGATCTCCCGGATGCTTCTCGTGGATCGCGCTTGCGCTCGCTCGTTCACCTGATCGCCGCATCCGCCTGCCCGCCCGCCCGGCTTAAGAGCAGCTTGCCGGCTGGTAGACGACGAGTGCGGGAGAAGCGGCGGGATTCCGGCGGGTTGGAACGAAAGAAATCGTCTTCGCTTTCTTCCGTCGCTTCCTGATTGTGAGCTTTGGTGTACTGCAAAGTGCTGATGGACTGCTCGACTGTTCGCATCGACTACTGTACAACTCGCTCCATTATCGATACCGCCTCAGAGATTCTGCTCTTCTTGCCTCTATACACTTTCTACTGCCCGCTCGCTTCCCACCTCCACATTCGCCGGATTGCTCAATCTGAGGCGAGCAGACGAAAGTGGGTCGTCCGTTCAGAAACGAGGAGAAAGTAAAGTCGCCCACGCGGCGGTCACTCGTTTTACTTTCGTCTAATTACCGTCGAGTTTCGATCGTTGACTCCTTTCTTCAATCAACCAACGGGCAGGCGGTTGTGTTGCGTCGTTCCGCACGGGGATTTCGGCGAGCGGGAGGAAAATCGACAACGGCGACGGCGGCGATCCGCTCGTTGCGGCGAGAACATCCGCCGGACGGACGGACGGGCGGACGGCGCGTGGATCTCCGCCCGACTTTCTCCTCCGCCGCCTTCCTCCAGCAGCACACCTTGACCGCTCCCGTCCGTTGCGCTCTCTTCAGGAAGACGGACGGACGGCGGCAGTTGATGATTTCGATCTTTCGTTTGGTTTTTTCTCTCCGGACGGGGTGCGCGGATCGACGCCGAGTTTGCACCACTTTCGCTTTCTTTTTCGCGGATGCCCGAGTGGATTTCACTTTCTTTCTTTCTTTCTTCTCTGCGATTCTGCCCTCCGGTTGCACTCGGCGACCTTCTTTCTCGACCGTCCCCTCGGGAATGTTTGCTGAAGCTCGAGCGAGCCGAACTGTTCGGTCAGTCGGTGGGTCGAGTAGCCGATGAGTGGGTTGCGCGTTCGAGAGCTTCGAACAAGCAGAAGGAGCAGGCGGCGAGATGGGTTTGGGGCATCTACGGAGCTTTTCGTGTGCTGCTTTCATCATTTAGACCTGGTATTGTTCCGTGTTGATAGTGTATTCGATTCACGCGTTCGTTTCTTTGTGTTCGTTTTTCAATTCGTGTTTATGTCGCGCCTTTTCTGTTCGACTCCTTACTGATTCCTGTCAGTTTGCAGCGAGAACGGCGTGGGTCGCGGGCCGCCTTCTTTCGTCCACTCGAGCACCCCGATCGCCAAGAAGGTTGGTCGACGGGAAACGGACGAAGTAGCTTGCGGAAAGCGGACGCGATTAGGCAGAGCAACAAAACGAGCCGGCAATCCACAAGCAACGCCGTTATCAAAAGATCCATTCGGTTTGTTTTGGCCCGAGACTGGCGGAGTTCAACTCGCCCAGTTGCAGAAAACAACCGAATGTTCGCTCGATAACCGCCAGTTTGCTCCTCGTCCTCACCGATCCAATCGCTCAATGGCATCGACGATCTACAAACCGCTGTTGGATCAACTGAACGAGGGCGGCGCCACGAGTGTCGCGGGACAACCCAGCGGACTGCCGCTCGCTTCTTCGACCGCTTTGATCAACGCGATGAATCCGCAGAACGCGGCGCTGTTCCACCACTTCGCTCCGCCCTACAATTGGCCCCAACTGCTGCACCTGAGCGCCCAGCGAACGCAATTCGGCGCAACGGCGATGACCGCCTCCGGAGGCGGCGGAGGCGGCGGAGCCAACGGCGCGGGCGGCCTCTTCGGCCTCCAACCGCCGGCCTTGTTCGCCGCAACCGCAGCGACGAGCGCGGCAGCGGCGACGCCGTTCGACGTGCGGGCGGACGGCCAAACGGTCGACTTTTTAGCCGCCGCCTCCGCCTCGCGCAGCGGCTTGCCGCCGGCCGGCGCTCGAACGAGTGCGGCCGCGACTTCGTCCGCCTCGTCGATCGGAAACACGGCCAACTCTCCGGACTGCACCGACCAGTCGCCGCGTTCTTCCACGTGAGTGCGGGCATCGGTGGGGCGAAGGGACGGATTCATTGATGAGGGGCACTAAGTCACGGACTCAAGGTTGCTTTTTTTGTACGTCTGTCAACACGCTTGAGCAGTCTTCAAAGCCACTCAGTCATTGATACGTTTATTCATCGTTTTTGTTTAGCGATGCCCAAACACCTCCTCCCCCGCCTCGACCGCCGCCGCACCGGAAGGCCACAGCGGTCGTGTTCTCGGCGGAGTCCCTGCTGACGAATGGCGACCAGCGGAAGACGTCCGTGATCCACAAAACCTCCCAACTGCTCGTGGACACCGGCCATCACGTGCGGCTGGATGACGGCGACCACGTGGACGTGTGCACCGATTCGGAGACCGCCGACGACGAGCCGCTCCAGCTGGGCGACTCGGCGACGTCGCCTCCGCCTCCGCGCCTCCGGCGGCGCTCCTCGTCGCCCGCTTCGCTGGTGCACCGACCGCTGCCGCGGCGAATTCGCTCGTTCGAAGAGCACACGGGCGGTCTGCTCCAAGTGGGCCCTCCGCGGCAGCTCGCGGACCAGCCGGCGGTTTCGGCCGCCTCGTCGGCAGCGGCGGCGTTCGCTGCGGCCGCCGCGTTCGGCGACTTCGGCTCGTTGATCCCGCCGTTCTCGCACACGGCCGCCTTCTTCGCGATGCTCCAGCAACACCAGCAGCAGCAGCAGCAACAACGAGCGATGGGATTGCACTCAATGGCGATTGGCAGCGGGATGCATGGCGCGGCCGCATTTCCTTCCGCTTCTTCCGTCTACCAACCGTTCTTGTCGGCCGCCGCCCTACAAGCGCACGCCGCCGCTCAGGCCGCCGCTCACGCATCGAACGGAACGAACGGGAGCTTCCTGGCGGCTGCGTTGGCTCCAGCACACGCTCATCCTCATCAGACGGCTCCGAACGGTCTGTTCCGCCCGTCCGTCCTCCACTCGACGCCCGCGCTGCCCACGGCGTCGCCCCGGCCGGCCGCCGCCGCCAAATCGAAGCCGCCCGGCCGCTCGGCGTTGGCCGCGTTGGCGGCAGTCGGCGCGGCGAAAAGCGTCGTGAATTCGAAGCCCACAGCCGCCTCGTCTTCTTCCTCCTCCTCACAAAAGAGCGGCTCCTCGTCGTCGAGGAACAAAGAGAGGTACACGTGCCCCTATTGTTCGAAGATGTTCCCCCGCTCGGCCAACTTGACGCGACACGTGGTTCGTTCCTTTCCGTCGGATTCTGTTGATTAACGAACGGCAATTGCAGCGAACGCACACCGGCGAGCAACCGTACAAGGCTAGTGCTCAAACGATTCAATCAACTCATTTAATTGATTGCAGTGCCTCGAATGCCATCGCTCCTTCTCGATCAGCTCGAATCTGCAGCGACACGTGCGCAACATCCACCACAAAGAGAAGCCCTTCAAGTGCACCGAGTGCGATCGGTGCTTCGGCCAGCAGACGAACCTCGACCGCCATCTGCAGAAACACCGGCAGCTGCAGGAGGAGAAGGCCGCAGCCGACTCAACGACCGGCACTCACGTCCAATCGGCCGTGCGTAGGAGCGAGGAGGCCGGGGGATTTGCTCTGTTCCACCCACGCATCAGTTCTTGAAGTGTCCGAACTCTTGTTTGATTCTATTACTTTGGACGGGATCCAGTGATGTCCTCTCGTTTGTTCCCTCGTTCGTAGCCCTTCTGGCTGGTGACCTCCTCTCTTTGTACAATGAGCTTCTCTGTCGTGCAGTCATTCCTCTTCGTCCATTCCACTCTTCTTCTCCTAACATCAAACTGCGATCAGATTCAACTGGTTTGTTAACTCTATTCATTCCGTTCCGTTCCCTTTTGTCCACTCGTGTTCATATCACTCGTTGTTTCTCTCGATCTAACCGTTCGGTACGTACAAATTCCCGTCTTGCGAATTGATCACATTTTACCTGCCGAACGCCGGTTTGTTTCCATCAATTAGCGGCGTTGTCCTTCATTCTATTTGCTTTTGCACTAGAGAATGGGCAACATTCCTTTGACAAACTTGCGATTGAAGGAAGAGAGTGAGCAGACGATTACAGTCGAAAGAGTTCTCATTGATACAATGAACAAACAAATTAACACTCCGTCCAGCAACCGACAAGAAGCGCTCAGCTAGGAGCTTTCCTCGAGGGCCGCCAAGCTTTCCAATCGCTTCTACTGTAGCACCTCGGCCAGCCCGATCGAATTGTTCGCGTAGTCGAAGGACACGCAGAACAGAAGGAGGAAGCGGTAGCTCCAGACGAACTGCGGGGTGTCCGTGTAGCGCGTGGGCGCGTAGTCGCGAACGGGCGCCAACTGCAGCCAGCAATCGCCCCGCCCGTCGTCTTCCATCACGAATTGGGGCGGGAATTCGAAGGCGACCATCCCGCCGGCCGTCCACGCGTCGAACACGCGGTCGAGCACGCGGTCGGGCACGTGCAGGCGGCTGAACGGGTAGTCGGTGTGGATTTGCACCTGCAAGTCGGTGGAGCGAGCAGTCGAGAACGAACGTGTGGACGGACCAGCGGGCGCTCGAAGCGAAAGCCGAGCGGTCGGCCGTCCGGCCCCAAGGCGGCGATCTCGAGGGCGTCCAGCCGCAGCGCCCACGCGCCCCGCTCGGCCGGCCGCTCCGCCGACGGGCCGCAGCCGGCGGTCGGTCGCCCGCCGACCACCAGCCCGCCGGCGAACACCGAGCGGCGAACGATCGAGAAGCCGGGCGCGGGGATTCGCCGCTGCTCGAAGGCGCGCACGAACGCGTTGCCCCGGCCGGGCGCCAAGCCGACGATCCCGCCGTTCGGCGCCAGGCCGGGCTTCTCGGGATCGAACGAAATGAGCCTGAAGCAGTTCGATCGGATTCAATCCACCGTTGCACTCACCGCTCGTCCAGCTGCCAGCCCAGCACGAGGTCCGCTGCCGGCAGGTGCAGGGTCCTTTTCGAGACGTCCGTGAACGCGATCCACCGCCCTCTCATCTCCGCGTAGCCGGCCAGTCGGCCCCTCCACTCCGCTCGGCTCTCCACGACGGTCGACGAGTTGGACGGCGCGTAAAACGACGACCGTCCGTTTTGCTCCAACTTCCGCTCGAAGTCCACACACCACGCGGTCCACGAGACGGCGGCGGGCGTGTGTTGGCAGTCGAACGAGCAATCGGCGCGCGCCCGTCCGCAATTCGCGTCCACGAGCAACACGTGGGCGAACTGCGAGGAGAGCGGCAGGCGGATCTCCTGTGCGGGCACTCCGACGGCGAGAATGACGGCTGTAAGCGGGCGGAGTGAGCGAATAGCGCCGAAGAATCGCTTGCCGTTCGTCGTCGTCTCCGCCTCGAACACTCCCGGATTGGCCGAAAGCAGCGAGAACGCGGCGAAAGCGCCCAGCAAAGCGGGCAGCATGTTCGAGCAAAGTGGAGCGAAGACGGGCGGGGTGCTCCCGGCGACGAGTCGCAGACGAAAGGAGGTGTGCCGCACGGATTGAGCCGCGCGGTTTGAGCCGAAGGACCGAAAGAACAGACTGACGCCAAGAGTGCGGAGATTAGACGCTCGTTTGTCACATTCGGTCGTTTGGTTCGCGTCGCTTCGAAGTGACCGTCTTGCGTCATTCGTGTCTCTAATGCTCTTCAGATTGTGCGGACACGTCGCCTGTCGCCGTGGATCGTCGCGCTTGCTTGTGGGCAGCCAGGTGGTCGTTAGAGACTCACGATGTCCTTCGTTTTTTTTTTGCTTTTCGGATTGATGAGGAGCAATAAACTTCGGCTGAATGATCGCTTCGTTGTGACGAGACGCGCTTCCAGCTGATGTCGACTGCAACAAAAGCACGACGAACGGCCGGTCAATCGATTGCGCATTCATTTTCGGTTAAGAAGAAGCTGTTTTCGATTACGCAACGACATCCGCGTACAAACGAAGCGGCCGGCGAGTGGAAAGCCGCCATTTCGGTTTCTGCTCGTCCTCGAGTCTCCCGCTCTCCTTTCCTCCGCTTTCGCTCCTGCCGGTCGGTCGCTCTCGCTCGAGATGCTCGTCCGCTGCTCGTCGATCCTCATCGTCTTCGCGCTGCTCGTGGGCTCGTCGGTGGACGCCAAGTTCCTTTACGACGTGAACAACACGACGTTCGATCCGTGCGTGGGAACGGAAACGACAAATTATGGCCAAGAGTATTTGTAAGTTTTCGGACCTCCGTCCTTTAATCCTCTTTGTTTCCAGCCAATTGGGGCAGTGCAGTTTGGTTTCGATTGCCATACAATGGAGCAAAAACACCACACTCGTCTTCAAATTCGATCCGAAACCCGGTTCCAGGCATGTTCCGATCATTCTTTGGCCACTCATTTTGTCTCTGCAGCTTCAACGTGAAGATTAACGGGGCGTGCACGGTGGAGCTCAGCAAGGTCACGGGAGTCGATGACAACACGACGATGTGGATCGGTGTGTCGCCCTTGATTCGTCTTTTTGCACATAACCGGTGTTTAGGAATCAAATCTCACAACGGGAAGTGGGGCAATCTGGTCATTGGTGAAAACGGATCGCTTTCGGCTTCGGCGGGCACCGGACCGGAGGACGTTCATTGCGAGGGCAAAACGCTGCGCAATGAGGCCGACTCGAACCACTACTGGACCACCATCGACTTGAAGAAAGATGGAAACTTGCCCTTCGCAATTTGGGTGAGTTATTACCATGATAGGTAACAAGATGTCCCGGCTTTTCCGCCTGCCAAAGGAGTGCGGAGTACCGACTTCGGCGAGTACCGCCTGCCCACGACCACCCCCGCTGCGCCCGTCAAGACCACCGCCGGAAACAAGAACACTGCCGACAAGAGTGAGTTATTCGCTTGCCGCTCTCCCGCTCACTCCCGCTTTTCTTCCAGGTTCCGCCGTCAAGTCGCTCGTCACCGCGTGGATCGTTGCGCTCGCCGGAGTCGCCGCCGCCTTGTGAGCGGCCGGTCGTTCGTTCGGGGCTGCAAGACGCCCATCTTCTCTTCTCCTCTGTGTTCTCTGCTCAGCCCTTTCGGTTGATTAGGATTAGGTTCAAATAAACTTCCTTGTGGAACTCGCACTTCGGCAAGGAATCGTCCGCGAGGAAGGCGAACGAATGTTGGTCGTTTGGAGGTCGTCGGCAATTCCACTCTTTCGCTCGCGAGTTTCTCGTCGTTGGAATTGATGGAAATGATGGCCGGTCCAGCGTGTGTTTGAAGGAAGCACCTCGTTTCGCTCGTTCCTCGGATCGCTTCGTTCCGCTCGCGAGTCGGTCGGTAGTCCGCCGGTGTGCCCCACGCCTCGTTGGTGGACTGCTCGTGCGGCTGGGCGACGGCGGCGGTGAGGTGGGGCGGCGGCAGGAAGCCCTCCTCCTCGTTGCTCTCGTCCTCGAACTGCGGCGTCAAAGCGGCGAGGAAGCGGCTGGATTTGGTAGACGCCCACGTAGCCGCTTTCTATCGCCTCCACTTCGATCGTGTGCGCCCGCTTCTTCTTCGCGCTCTCGGCAGCGGTCGGTACGGCGGCGCGCTTCGTGGCGGCCGGCTCGTCGGGCGTGTGGCCGGCGCGGAGCTTCGCAAACCACGTGCGCGCCCCGTCCAGCCCCAGCGCCGTCTCGCCGAACACCGCGTGGATTTTGCGCACCGAGTCGCCCACCGACACGCCCGAGTGGAAGTCGTCGAAGAGCAGCCAGCGCGTCCGCTCGTCCGTCTTCTTCGCGACTTATTTCGGCATCCTGCTGGGTGTCGAGTGGAGCGGAGTGGTGGGTGGAAGGTGCCTGAAATGAACGGACGAATGAGGCGGGAATTTGTGATAAAATCGAGGCAGAAATCGGCCGAGTGCGAGCGAACTACAAGCGAAAAAGACGGCGGGCGGCGGCGGCAGCAGCGAGGAACATTTTCGTCGAGCGGGCGGTCCGACTGCGCCGACGGCCGTTTGTTCGAGCGGTGGAAAGCGACTGGTGGTTCCTTTTTTCTATTCGCATCAAGCGGTGATTGCCGCAGGTTTAGACTTTCAACTGTGTTCGATAAAAAAGTCTACTATCGGGAAAAAGTATACACGTTTATTTGCTCAAAAACTACAGATAATTCGTGACAAAGACAACAGCCCATCACCCACCGACTTCTTCTATTTTCAAGTGATATAGTACGTCGCCCACGCCCTGAAACCCATTAGAATGCGGACGCCGCGGTAGACGCGGGCACACGTGGTCATGCGCTTCCCATACTCGGGCCACTCAAAGTCCCGCTTGCATCTCCACTTCAGTCGTTTGGCCGCTACTATGACCGGATCAGCGCAGTGCCGCTCATTTAAGTTAAACTTCAAAAGATAGACCCAATTCACGACGATTCGCACCTCCGCGTCGTTCGGCCCGTTGTACTTGAGCCCGAAGCCGCTCGCTCGGAGGTCGTCGACCGTCTGCATCACTCGTACCGCGACCTCCTCAATTGTGTTCGGTACACGCGAACATTGCTGAAACACGGCCGTCCAAACGGGCAAAAGTTGTGTCCACTCACAGCAGCACCCGCTCGACGACGCGCGGTGCACACGAGCTTGAAGTGGTCGTTGAGGTTGCGCAAACGCCGAAGAGCCGTCCGTTCGTTACAGTCGAACATGTCCGGATCGACGTGCAGCTCCCGCAAGTGCTCGTTCCGGTCCAGCGGTCCGCAGTCATTGCCGCCGCCGCCGCGCACGAGAACGTCCCGCAACACGATTTTCGCGCACTTCAAGCGGAAGACGTCGGCCAGGTCTGAATCACGCGTGTTTACGGTCGAGTGTCGTGTGGAACCTACGCCAGTGATTGCGAACGGAGCCGCGCATTTCGAACGACTCCAACGACCACTCGCGACCTCGAAGCAGAGTGGCGAGCGGCAAGTTGCCGAAGGTAGTCACGTGCGTCACGCGGTCTGGCACCGAGTCGATGAGGAAGTGCGTGTACGGTTGACAGCGCTTGAGGCCACATGCTTTCAGGCGGATCGACTCCAATGAACGGCAAACTGAAAGATGTGTTCAAAAGAGAAAGACAGGCAGCCAAACCCCGCAGAGCTCCCGCAATCGCCATCCACTCGGCCATGAAGCGGACATTCATCTTGCGAGTGGTAAACGACCATTCGATCTCAATCACCACAAGATTTCGAGCGACGCAAAGGAGCGAAGCGATCGGTTGAGCGGATTTGGCGAACGCGCTCCCGAATTTGATCACACAAACGGAATTTTCGTCCCGCACCGCGATCTTTGCCGCCCCAAACACCGCAGAATCGAATAACGAGTGCAAGAAGCGTCGATTGACGAGTGGAAGGCGGAGCAGAGGACGAAGCAGCCACTCGGATGTCCCGACGCTCTTCGCGCGCTCGTGTTCTCGGGCCATGTGCTCGAGGACGAGCTGGCGGCCGCAGGCGGGCAAACGAGGCGGGCGACCAACGACCGGATCTTCGGGTTCAACTGCGAGCATTTCCTGAAGAGAGAACGAAATCGTGGATCTTCTGTTGGAACGAAACGAAATAGCTCGGTTTTTGAGACACGCACGAAATCGCGTAGAAAAATGGTTGACAGATGATCGATGATTAGAACACAATAAACAGCAGCACCAAACGAAGAAACGACGAAAATGTGTTGCACAAGTGGGCTCGATTGCAAGTGAAGCCGGACGAGTCGCCTTATATTCCTGCTGAAAGCCGAGGTCACGCCCGCCGCATTGTCCACTCGCTTCCCGCTGTGCGCGGAGAGACGGCGCGGACAACGAGCACTTGACCGCCCGCTCAATCGGCTGACTGCCGGGCACCAAATCAAGTGCCTTTTTGTTTCCACCAGCAGTTTGAATAATCACGCTCGTTTCGAAGCAAGCAGACGCGTCTGCAGACGAGTGAGTGCGCACATGCAAACGCAACTCGCAGGCGACTTCCAGCGAGGAAGCGGCGGGCAGCCAGTCGCCCTGTTCGTTCCTCGTCGCGAGCGGTCGGCTCATTTCCCACGCTCTTTTGCGGGCGGCGAGAAGAGCGGTCGCTCCGGCTCTTCGGCAGAGGCGCTTCTCCCCAACGATTCCTCATTTCGGGACGACTCCAAAGTGGGGAGGTGGACATCCACCGCCGGCACGTTCGTGGACGACGTCGTCCCCTCGGCAAGTTCCTTCTCTTTCCCGCTCTTTTCATCTCTTCGTCCATTCCAGTTGGCCGACGCCTCCAATCGAAGGACGAACTTATGACTGCTGCGAAGCACCACGCCGCCTACGATCAAGGACCACTTGCTCTTCGTTCGTGACTGTCGAGCAGCCGACTGCTCTGCTCTTTCCTCGAGTTTTCTGGTGAGTTCTCCCGCCTAACTCCTTCCATTAATCCTGCAGCTGTTTGCAGACCGCCGCCCCTCTTCCATCTATCTCTGGTGTTCGTTTCGTGCCACGAACACTCTCACCGTCGACCGCCCCGGGTTTCGACGCCCGAAGACGTGCGAACATTGCTAACGGGAAGATGTGAGCCCTTCATCTCCCTCCGCTCATTCCTCCCGCTTTCCAGCCAAGACGGCGCGAATTCGAGGGAGTGGTGGACGAGGCGAGACGTCCTCTCATCCCCCGACTTGTGTTCTGGTGCTGGAGAGGCTGGCAAGAAGCTAGCCGCCCGCAGATTCCCGACCGTTGTGCCCGTGGTGAAGCTCGACGCCGGGCGCACAGTCGGCGAGCAGAGACGACCGGCAACCGCTCGGTTTCGCAAATTCCCGCTCGTTTGTTCCATTGGATGTGCGGTGAATAAACGGAAGGAAAGGCAGTGGCAACGATCGGGCGGGTGGGATGGACGGAAGGATTATCCGTTGGTGTCATCTGCCGTCTGCACTCTCCTGCTCACTAGACGTCCGTCTCTGCTTGACCCATGAAACACCAGAGATCACCCTCAACGACCCTCTTCGAGAAGATTCGCGCCTCCCCGTGCGGACGCGAATCGCGGTCCAAAAGACCAAAATGAAAGCGGAAAAATGAGACGACCGTCCTCTCGCACTCGATTCAACGGAATCGAACCGAAATTCCCACCGGAAGGAAGCGTTGCATTTCGAGGGCCGCGTGGTGATCGTGACGGGTGAGTGGGCGGCCAACGGGCGGCGCCCAACCGATCGTCCGCTTCGTTGCAGGCAGCGGCGACGGAGGGCGTAGGCGGCCTCACGCTCCACGGGCAGAACGCCGAGCGACTGGCGGCGAGTGCGCCCCGCAGCAGCGGTCGACTCCTCCGCTTGCATGAGACGCGGTAGGCCGTCGAGCGGGCGGGCGTGTCGGCGGAGCGCTTCCTCGTCGTGCGCGGCGGCGGCTGGTGGACGAGACGCTCGCGAAGTTCGGCCGGCTGGGCGTCCTCGTGCGTTCCTCTTGACGTCGCCCCCTCCGCTCAGTCACTGCCCTTTCTCTCGTGCAGGTGAACAACGCGGGCAGTCAGCAGAAGCCGGGCGTCGAGCCGAACGGCCTCGAGAACCTCGACTTCCTCTTCGCCGCCAACCTGCGCGCCGTCGTCAACCTCACCGCGCGCGCCCTGCCGCACCTCCGGGCGACCGGCGGCAACGTCGTGAACGTCTCGTCGGTGGGCGCGCGCCAGGTGTGCTGCGAGAACGTGCCCTACGTGATGCTGAAGGCCGTCCTCGACCACTTCACGCGCAACGCCGCCATTCAGCACGCGTCTGGAGAGCGCCGAGGAGTCGAAGCGAGAGGGCGGAGGACTCACTCGTCTTGAGGCGGAAGAAACGGGACCCGCTTTTCGCATTGGGAGTGATCGGCAGAGGTCGCGCTCTCGGGCGTTCTTCATCTAAAAGTGCGTCCTCTCACCAATCGAGCGCCTGTTTCCTTCCTTGCACGCCATCTGGCGGTAGCCGGCCTTCCGGAGCTCGAGGCGCGTCCAGAAGTGCGCGCCGTCCGCCTCGTCGCCCGCGGCGCTCATGAGCCGCCCGTCCGTCTGGAGGACCAACAGGACGCCGCGCCCGTCGTAGAGCGCGTGGAAGCGGGAGGGAAGGAGCGACTCGCCGATCCGCACCGCCGGCTTGCTCCCGTGCACCGCACACTCGCCGCCGCCGCCGCTGATCGTGAGGTCGAAAACTGCGGAAAGCCCGAGGGAATGAGCGGCCGGGGACGAAGAGACGAAGGAGAACGAACCTCGCGCCCACGTCCAGCAACACGACGACCTCGAACGGCGTGTCCCGACTCCACTGCACGCCCACCGAAACCGAGTCGCAGGCGCCCAGCGAGCTGAAAGAGGAGATTGGCGGATGATTCAAGGGGACTCACAGGAGCTTTGTGTTCAGCGAGTCCTTCAGCTCGACGCACGAGTCAAAGGCCGTGGTCTACGGGTCGAACAGGAAGTCCGCCCGCACCGATTGGAGCAGCAAGAGACCGAAAACGGCGAGGAGAAACGGAGAGCGGACGGGCATTTCGAGCGGGAATGGGAGCAACCGAGCGGGAGAACGAGGGATGTACGAAACGGAGCAGAATGAAGTGGGAGTTCGCAGGGCCGCCAAGCGAAATAAAAATGACGGCTGTTCCCTCGCACTTTTGGCTCTCATTGTCAGTTCACGAAATCGCCACTCGTCCGTCGCGACGTGCGGAGGTTATACGCGGCAACGTTGCCTTGCGGAGCTGTGGAATCTTCAGTTGAAAGCTTGTTTCTTTGGGCTCAATTAACAGCAGAACATCTCCTTTTCGATGCACTTGTACGCTTTTTGTGCCATCGGCCTTTTGTGTCTGGTACTATAATCTTTCCGCATTACCTGAATGTTACAAGTTCAACGATTGTCTACAGATGACAGCAAACAGCTTTGGTTTATGCATGCAGACCTTGCAAAACCCTACCGGAGGCTTACCGGCGGTACGGTATGAACCGTACCGGAAGTTAAAACGGTACGGTAGACGCCGTACCGGACGGAAAAACGGTACGGTACAAACCGTACCGGAACAAAATTCGCTCCGGTAGCTACCGTACCGGAAGCCCGTTCCGGGTACGGTCCGGTATACCGACCGTAAAATAAACGATAAAATCTCGGTTGAATTATTTTTTTGCGGATTTCAAGTGAGCTATTGGTGCGGTGTAGGACGAGAGGAAGGGCTTGAGCATATCAGCAACATCTTTTGGGATAAATTTTTCCGGTCCGGTAGACCGTACCGTACCAGAAATTCGTTCCGGTAGGGCCCTTACCGTACCGTATTTTTTCCGGTACGGCGCCTACCGTACCGTATTAACTTCCGGTACGGTTTGTACCGTACCGTTTTTGCTTCCGGTACGGTAGCGGTACGGTTTTGCCGCTCCGGTCCGGTCGGTACGGTGTACCGTTGCAAGGTCTGCTTCAAAGTGCGTTCGAAAGATTCCCAAGCGGCCGTCCGGTTGAAGATCTTCCGTGTAATCGTCCACTCCGGCCGCATACCGCAGCTGCGGGAAGAAGTCGACCTCACGGGCGATTTCGCTCAACTCGTCGAAGAACCCCTGCATCTCTGGGTAGATGGGGTCGCTGCTCTTGTGCGTGACCCGCAATCGAGGCTCGCTGTTCGACTACAAACGAACGAGAAGCGACAGCAAAGGAATGCCATGACTTGACTACGAACTTCTCATTTCATTCATGAGAAAGCGATGAATCACCCACCCATTCAGCAAAAGGTGCTGTCGGATGAGCTGTTCGCGCGGTTCGCGTACCAAACGGTCGCCTACTCGCTGGCATTCGTGTTGTCCGGGCGGGGCGGAACTCCACGAAGACGCCGCAGAAGCCGTGCAGAATCGACCGCTCCACGTTGACCGGCCGGCCGTCGATTCGCGTGAACACGTCGATCGACTGTCGCTCCGCGTCGAAGCGCTCCAGCACGAGCGGCTCAAAGCGGCTGTCGGCGGGCGGCAAGCGGAAAAGAAGCAGCCGGTCGCTGCAGAGAGCGACAATCGTCGTCGAGTTCACCGCAACGAAATCGTCGATCTGCAGCGAGCGGTCGACGGGGGTGGAGCAGAAGGTGCTGCACGAGAAAAATAAAAGAAAAGAATAGAAGAGTGGGGAGTACCGCTGAGTGTTGAGCAGGAGGTCGACGACGACCAGCCGAAGCGGCGGGTTGCTGAAGCCGAACGCGAGGCGGCCGTCCGGCGAGAAGCGGATTGGGAGATCGTTCTGCAGAGAGATTGCGGATGGATAAGCGGAAGGGACATCGAACGTACGATCTCCGAATGGAAGAAGCGATTGAAAGGACGATTGAAAAAAGCGGAAGCGGTCAGATCGTCTGTTGAATTGTTGGATCGAAGTTGATAGACGAGACACTCCTCCGATGGCTCGCGATCAACGAACGACTCGCTCATTAGATGACTCGGAAGTGACACAAGACGACTGAAAGGGAGTGAGGGAGCGAGTGTGGTGGAAGGGGCGGTTGTTTGCTCATTTGCGGGCGTGTCGGACGGCTCCGCTTTGTTCATTCGAACCGCGTGTCGGAGTTTGTGTTCAAGCGGGCGTGTGCTGTGTCGTCGTTCGGCAAGGGCACGAATCAAGAAGAAGAATGAAAGTTGAATAAGTGCGGTTTTATGCGCGTAAATCCATTCGACAACATTAGCGCGCAGCCTTTTTGAACACAACGATCAGCCGAAGGGAACGGCCACGAACTCGTTCGAAAAGCGCTCGTCTCGCGGCGAGTAAGCGGGTGCAAAGTTCCGACATTCGCGCGTGTTCGCGGATGTGCTGCTTGCTGCAGGCTTTCGTCGACCTTCACTTTTGGTCACTAATTGTGAGCTGCATAAAGAAGAACGACAGTTTTGACACGTATTCCGCTTGATTGCCGTCCATTCGACGGAAAATGACTGAAAACTGCGGCCGTTTGCACCGGAAAACTCGCCGCAATTGCTTCTGCTTCGGCAAGCGGCCGAAGTTTGCGGAGGTCCCGCCGCGATGGCCGCTCGGCTCGTCCACTTTTGAGTTCGCCTTCCCTCTCGTCACTCGGCCCTCCCGTTCTTCCCCGGAAGCAGTCGGTCCCGCTTTTCCCTCATTCTCGGCCCTGCACTCGGTTCGTGCATCAGTCGACTCTTGCTTCCGTTTTCGTCCGCTTTCTCGTGTTGTCCGCGTGCTCGTCATGCTTTTCGAACTCCCGCTCGTCTCCCCGGCTTTTAGAATCGTGGAGGAATGGCCGCGACGGGCGTGGCGGTCGAACCGAAGCGCGAGGCGGAGGTCGAACAGCCGACGCACGGCTTCCCCGACTCGTCGTCGCACATTCGACTCGACGTGAGTTCTTTTCACTCCTCTAATTCTGCTTCTGCTCGCTTTCAGCAACTGTGCGAAATCTGCGGCATCGATTTGGGAAGCTCCTCGAACCGAGTGCTCCACGAGAAGTGCCACGGGCGCGGCTTCTTGTGGACCTGCTTCATTTGCCGCGTGAGTTACAACAAGAGTTCCACCCGCCGGACGCACGAGGAGAAGGCGCACGGCTTGCGGCGGCACGCGTGGGACGTCGGCGAGAAGAACGGCGTGCGGATTCTCAAGGTTCTCTCCGCCTCGTTCTTCCCGTCATCCACATTCTTTGTTTAGAGTCAACTGTCCGCTGTGTTCAACGTCGGGACGAAGCTGGTGCACACGCAAGCCACCGCCCGACCGTCGGCAGCCGCCCGCTGGGCTCCGCGCGAAGAAGAGGCGACCGTTGCCGAGCTGCAAGATTTGATGCGCACCAAACCGCATCGGCCGCCGCAACACGTTCGTTTCAATCGAATTCTCGCCACGGATCCTTCGTCGTTCAGCCGCCGTGCCCCACCTGCGGAATGGAGAGCTTCCAGCGCGTGGAGGTTCGCGAGGCGCACGTCCGCTCGCACGAAGCCATCGGCGGATTCACGTGCTCCCCGTGCGGCGTCCAAAAACCCGACAGTCACCAGCGGAATCAGCACGAACGCAACTCGCACGCGATGAAGCGCCACGCGGAGGATCGCGGCCGCAAGGAGGCCATCCGCGTTCTGTCGGCGAGTGCCCGCCGTCGGCTCTCCTCCTCGCACTCCCTGCTTTGCAGGAGGACCGAAAGCTGTTCCGGCAGGTGGGCACGAACATGAGGGAGATTCAGCGGACGGCGGTGGCCAGCAAGGCTTCGCATCGTCTCCCGGCTTCGGTCGACAAGCGTTCGGGCGCTTCTTCTCGCGCCAAACGCCGCCGACGTTGTCCGTTGAGTGGGAGCTGCAGCGACTGGACGCGAGAGAACGACGTCACGTTGAGCGACTCCGAAGACGAGGCCGAAGAGGACGAGCAGCCGCCTTTTAACGCTTCCGATCAGCAAGCGGTGCCCGAAACGCCGTCCGCCCAAACAGCCGCTCAGTCGATCGCCCACTCGAAGGCTCGTTCTCCGCCTCGTTGTCTTTCAGTCGACCCATTTCAGGCCGACTGGGCGAAGCGTCTGCGCGAACAACAAGCAAACGCGGAGAAAATCCAAGAGGAACTTCGAGCGAGCATTCGGCAGTTGGAGGAGGAAATGGCCGCCGAAAACCAGAAATCTGCGGCGATCACCAACGAAGTGAGTTCTCACCATCTCTTCCGCTTCATCCTGTTCGCGGCTTCAGAACGCGGCCTTGAAGGAGAAGCTGCTGGAGCAGGAGAGCCGCTCTTCTTCGTCGCTAGACGGAATCCAGCCCCAAGGCGAGGAGAAGGCGGAGGACCCAACGGTGGCCGAGTGGAAGCAGCGGACGGCCGACCTCGAGAAGCGGGTGAGTTGACCGCCATTTTCGCGCGCTCATTCATCCGCCTGTTTCGTTTAGGTCAACGAGTCGAACGACGTCGTCCTCTCCTCGTCCCGTTCCGTCTTGATCGTGAGTTCTTTCGCTCACTTCTCGCTTCCCATCGCTTCGTTCAGGCCGAGTGCGCGGACGCGATGCGGGCGGGAATTTCGGTGGACAACGCCGCCGACCTCCTCGTGTTCGCCGTCCGCCACGAGGTCGGCGAGCTAACCGCCCACGTGCTGGAGTTCGCCAAACGGAATGGCGGCAAGTCGGCGCTGCTGTTCGAGGCGCCGATCGCCGGCCTCCTTCCGAGCAACGTCGAGCTCTTCCAGACGATCATGAAACTGCTGCAGTGAGATCCCGTTTGTTGTTTATAAATGAAGTTAACAACGTTCCTTCGGCTGTGTGTTGGCCGCTCTTCCGCGTGAGCCGTCAGAATGAACGGCGAAACGCGTAGGAGAACCGAACAAGGGCGTTCTTTCGGGCGACTTCGTTTGCAGCGAATTCGACACTCAAACAATAGAAAGCTCGGAATACCACGCAAGTTTTTTCGTTGGAAACAAAACGATCAGCCGAACCGGGCGGCCAGGAACTCGTTTGAAAGGTTGAATCGCACGGATTGTGTATTGAGGCTCTGCGGGCGCGCGCGGTGCAGTCGCCAACGAGCAACAACTGAAAGTTTTGGCCGTTTGTGCGCTTTGGCGGGCCGAAAGAAGCGATGATCGCAGGCATCGCCTTGAAAGCACTCGTCTTCGCTTCGCATCTCGCATGTGCACTTGAAGAAACATAGTCTAGTTGATCGAAAGGAGCGATCGAATTCCGCACTTCCCGTTCACACGACCGACCGCTTGGGAATGCTCGCGGTCAACGCCGATTGCGTTCAGCCGCCCGGCGATTGGTGGGAGTCAGGCGGCCTTTCGCCCGCTCACCGCTTGGGCCAGTCGGTTTGCAGCGGTTGTCGACCTCCAGCCGCCATTCGCGCGCCGCGCCCACCTTTTTCTCAGCCCTGCTCACCATCAGCTTTGTGTCGTCGACTGATCCGCCCGCAGCTTCCGCTTTCTTTTATTTTTTTTGGTCAACTTGTTGAACACGACGTGATTAGTTGAAGATGTTAGTAGTTCGAGTGTCGCGTTGCCGTTCATTATTGTTTGCGCGGTTCAATGGTTAGTTATGAGCGCCTGCTTTCGAAAGCACGAAAAGCACGAAAAACCCCCCCCTTGTTTCAATCGCTTTCGCGATGGAAGGGGCACCGGTCGCCGTATTTCGACCGGGGTTTAGCATATAAGAGCCTCGATTTAGGAACTTCTGTCAAAAACGTGTCAGGGGGGGGGGACACGTTTTTTGCAGACCTGCTCTAGAAACGTAACGCAAATCCGCGGATTGCCGGATTTCGGTTCACGTTTTTGGCGTCTGTCAAAAATCGTTACGATTTCGGACAGATTTGTCCCCTCGAACGCGAATGTGACAGTGGAAAAACCATTTTTGTGTACACGGTTTTGACGAAGTTTTTTGAACCGCGAACGCAAATCGGTCACCTGCAAAAAATCGTAACGATTTTTGACGGACGCCAAAAACGCGAACGGAAATTCGCCAGTTCGCTCATTTCCGGATCGCAAACTTTCCGTCTGTCAAAATTCGTAACGGTTTTTGACAGATGACCGTGTTGTGTACACGATTTTGAACGGATCAGTTAAAAACGTGTCACCCCCCCCTCTGACACGATTTTGACAGAAGTTCCTAAATCGAGGCTCTTATATGTAAGGACTTTTTGCTGTGCGAGTTGCAAGCTCTGGCAGCGCCCCTTGTGCTTCCCCTGATTGCTCAGGGTACCCATTGGCTTTCGAAGTCGGTACCGCCTGGGTTGGGCGAGAACAGCGGAGCTCGAATTACTGCTCCGAACAGGGATCGAACCTGCGAGCAACCGAACTCTGTGCAGCCGCGTTACCTTTGCACTACACTGTCCTCCGCCTGATTTCAGAAACTTTTTTCCGTTCGACGCTCCTACGAATGGCGACGGACGAAGGGAAGGTCGAAACCGCTGGAGAGCAGACGAGCAGCACTCCGCTTGACGTGAGTCCTTTTTTCTTTGGCCATTATTTCCGCCCCTCGCAGCGAATTTGCGGTGTGTGCGGCATTGAGCTGCATAGCGCAAGAAACCGAAAGCAGCACGAGAAGTGTCACGGACATGACCGGCGGTGGATTTGCGCCGTTTGCCGTGTGCCCTGCAGGTGGCTTACCGAACGAGCCCTACACGAAGAGAAGACGCACGGTTTTCGGCGGCACGAGTTGGACTGCAAGAATCCGCATCCCATCAAGCTGCTCAAGGTTCGCGGCTGCTCATGCTCTTTATTTAACTTTTGTTCAAGAGTCAACTCGCACTTGTCTTCAACGTTGGCAACAAATTGATAGACACGCATGCCAGCGCCGTCTCCTCGGCAGCCATCAGCTCAAGTTCGATGGAAGAAGAGGCGTCGATGGCCGATCTCGAGGAACTCATGCTCACCAAACTACACCGGCGGCCTCAGCTCGTTTGTTTCTTTCCGTTGTGTTCTTGTCGCTTACCGTCGTTTTTTAAGCCGCCCTGCGAGATTTGCGGAATGAACGGATTCTGGGCTGTGCACATCCGCAAAGGACACATTTTCGCTCACGAACCATCTGACGGCTTTAAATGTTCGTTGTGTGGTGTCGATAGGAAGTACGCAGGGGATCGCAATCAGCACGAACGCGTAGTGCACGGCCTGGAACGTCACAAAGAAGATGAGGACTGCAAAGAAGGCATCAGAGTACCGCCCGTAAGTGTCCTCCTTCCACTTTCCTGTTGCAATTTCGTCTTTCAGGAGCACTGGAAGCTGTTCCGACAAGTGGGCACCAACATAAAGGCGCTTCTGCAGACGGCTGCGTCCAGCAACTCTTCGCATCCTCTTCCCGCTTTGGTCTGGCAGAAGCCAAAGAAAACGGTCGGCAGGCCGAAGAAACGACGCGCCCGCTCGTCCGGTTCCTCTGGCGCCAAACGTCGCCGTCGATCCCCATCGAGCAGCGAAGGTGAAGAGGAGACCGACGACGAGACGATCGCGTCGGAGCACTTTGAAGACGAACTCGAAGAAGAGGAAGCGGAAGAGGACGTAGACGAGAGATCCGCTTCCGACGAGCTTCAGTCGGTTTCCGAGCCCGCGACGCCCGTCCACCTGCCGCTCGTTCAATCAGGCGACCAGCCGGCCCTCTCGCCGTCCACGTCGAATTCGACTCTCGCTCAGCCGACTGCCCACTCGGAGGTTTGTTCTACTTTCTCAACCTCACCCAGTTCCTCGTTCCAGCTCACGGAGCCGCAAGATCGTTTGAACACACCCCAATCGGAGGCCGAAGCCGTCCAAGCAGAGCTCCACGCGCGCATTCAGTCGCTGGAAGACGAGCTCGCCGACAAGAACGAGCAGGCGGCCGTGGAGACGCGGAAAGTGGGTTCTTCGACCATCTCTTTCGTTTCATCCTGCTCCTGGTTTCAGGTCCTCACCCTGCAGTCGAAAGTAACCGAGCTGGAGACAAAATGCAGCAAGGAGCGGCGGTTACGCGCCGAGACCTGCAACGAGGTTCGTCTTCCTCTTTTAATCAAATTACTCGTCGTCTTTGCAGATCGAAGAGCTGCACGAGAAGAACGACGAGCTAAAGTCGACCATCGCCCGTTTGGAGGCCGAATGCAGCGAGCTGGAGCAGAAGGCGAGTGACGCAGAAGAAGCGCGGGGAGCGGCCGCCGAGGAGCTCAAGCGGAAGGTCCGTTCTCGTCCCAACTACCCACCACTTGTCGTTCTTTCAGACGGACAAACTAAAGACGAAGCTGAAGGAGCAAGAGGATCGCGATGAGTCGAGGATCCAGAAACTCGAAGCCCAGAACAGAGAGCAGCAGGAGGAGGCCGAGAGGACGGCGGCTGAGTGGACGCTAAAGGCGGCGGACTTTGAGAAGCGGGTGAGTGCCCAACAAATCCTTCTCTCTCTCACCTTCGCCTTGCAGATCGCCGAGCTCACGTCGGAGAAGACCGCCCTGCTGGTGAGTCCCTCCACTCTCCACCTCCGTTTACTCCTCTTCTTGCAGGCCGACTGCGCGGAGCTGTGGAAAACGGGCGTATCCGACGGGAACGCCGCCGAGCTGCTGGTGTTCGCCGCCCGCCACGACGCCCGCGAACTCGCCGCCCGCGTGGTCGAGTGGGCAGAAGCCAACGGCGAGAAACTGCGGCTTGTGTTGGCACCGGCGGTCACGTCGCTGGCCCAAAGCAACTTTGACGCGTACAAAAAACTCACGGAGTGGATGCGGTGAACGGGAAGTCTTGTCTATTCGATCGTTGTTGCCGTCGTGAATAAAACTTGTTGGCAATCCGCTTGTCTGGAAAAGCAGCTTCTGCTTGTCGGTTGCCCAACAGTGAATCCTTGGGACAAACGAGAAACGGCCCAACGTCTTCGTCGGCCGCCCGAAACGACAAAAAACTCGCAGTAAGCCCGGTTTCCTTTTCATTCCGTTCTCTACGTCTCTTCCTCGTGCCTCCACTCCTTGCCTACCCGTTTTGGTCGTTTCCCCTCCAGGAGTGCCTACTGTTTTCAACTAACTTACGCCTCGTCGTCTCTTCCGTCCGACATTTGTCAACACACGAATTTATTCGACAATTGGCAACAGGGAATACATAAATCAAGCAGACGCGATAAGGACGCGTCAAGCCGCCGAATTCTCTCGACGCTTCCGCATGGCCCTTGAAAAGAGAACGCGTTTCTCCGCCTCCTTTCGCTCAGTCATCATTGCGGACGGCTGCCCCCGCTTCACCCACTCGGCGATCAGCTAGTACGCGACGAGCTCGGCGGGCAGGAGCGACTGGACGGGATCGGCGAGCAGGAGGCCCAACCGCCCGCCCGCCTTCCCGCCCGTCCGCTCCACGAATTCGACCGCGTGTTCGCCCAAGCGGCGGTCGTCGTCGCGGGCGGCCGCCGCAAGTAGTTCGGTCGCCTTCTCCGCCGAAATGTCCGCGCGGATCACTTCGATGCAGGCGGCCTCCAAGAAGCGAGTGAGGGTACAAACAAACACAAGAAACCACCTCTAATACGGCCATTTGGAAACGGCGGGCCACGCAGTACAACCCTCGGGCATCATTCTTCAGTTCTTCCACGTTCCCGTTGTACAGGAGCTCGATCGCCCGCTCGACGGCCGCGACCCGCGGGCCCTCCACCGCGAACTCCGTCTTGCGGGGATCCGCAGCGAATTCGGACGAGAAGAAGGCCCGAGAGCAGGGCGAGGACATTCTTGCAAGAAGAAAAGTGAGTGGAGCGATCCGACAGGAAGCCTACAGGAATCTCCCACCCGTCTACGAGCAGCTGCAAGTCGCTCATTGTGCGCAAGGGACCAACCGCCCTCCTCAAACCTTCCTGCCCAACTCCACTCTATGCTGCTGACCACAAACGACAACCTCCAAACAGACGAACTTCTAACGGAATTTTATTTTCACCAAACGAAAGGGTCCACACAACAGGCTGCACCCAACAGAACAAACAGAAGAACACAAAGGGAGGAGGTGTGGTCACTTGCGGCCGCAGCCGCTCACAAAAAGCCGGCCGCCCCGCTCTGCACCACGATCCACACGCCGAACAGCGACTTCACGGACGCGCTTAAAAGAGCGGAGAGGTGAGGAGAGGAACGAAGATGAGGGGGACACTCACCGTTCGTCGCATGACGCTTCTCCGGCCGCCCACTCTTCGGCACACCGGGCACTCGTCTCTCCAGACGGCGCACTGGACGCTCCATTCGTCGGCCGTGCAGCAGAGGAAGCGCTCCCCACTGCAGACGGAGGATGAGGAGGAGCATTCGGCGAAGAGAACACACTTTCTTCTAGCTTCCGCCCGCTGCAATCAGCGGTCCACACGGCGGCCGTCAGCCCCGTCGCGTCGTCCTCCACGGCGATCCGCATCGTCCGCACACCGGCGAGCGAGTGGCCGGACGGAAGCGGAGCTCGAGCGGCGGGCTTTCGGCCGTCGTGTCCGCCCGTCCGGTTTCGACGACGAAGAGGAGAATGGCGTGCGGACAAGCGACCATTTCGGGTGGGGAGCGAGCGGCAGGCGGATTGATCGAGCGACGAGTGGACGAAGGGCGCCGCGTGGTCGCCGCCGTTGATCGGCACAATCCGCGGCGTCTGATCGCGAGTGCTCCCAAGCGGTCGCATGTGTGAACGCAGGGCGAAGTGACCGCCGCAATCGACCTTTCGGTTCAAAGAGCAGCAGTGAAAAGAGTTCCTGCTTGCAAAGAGAGTTTGCTCTGCTTTGTGGGCAGCAGCAGTTGCTGTTTGTTGTCCGTTCTCTACCTTGACAGAAGACGAACTCGTGTCGATCATTCCGTTCCTTGATTCTTCAGCTTGTCTTTAGAAATAAGCGATTCGAATAGTAAACGCGATGAAAGCGGGCACGTCAAACGACTCGAAAGAAGCGATCGACAGCAAAGGTTCTCGAGTGAGTTCGTGCCGTCCCGTTCACTTCATTCCTCTTCGTTTCCAGGCCGACCTCAAGGATCAACGAAAGGCGTCTGGAGAGCAGTTGTGCGAGAGATTCTTTCGCACACTTCCCGTGGGCACCGACCGGCCCGAATTCTTCGAGCGCTGCAACGCGCACTTCCTGGAGGCCGAGTGGAACGAAGCCGAACGGAAAGCCGCCCACCGGAAGCTGTTGGAGAAGATGAACGCGACCTGCGACCGCCTCGTGCAGAAGATCGCAGAAGTCGGAGATCCCGCCGTGCAAGAGCGCCTAATGGCCACGAAATGGCGATGAAGCAGCTTGAAGTCCAACGTCAAGTTGCTCAACGAGAGCACGATGTCAAGATGGACGAATTCGCGTTGAAGAAGGCGGAGCTCGAAATTGAGCTGGAACGAACGCGGCAGGGGTAAGCAAGCGTTTGTTTCTTTCAATCTAAAGGTCGATCGTTGAAGCAACCACGTGAAACAAGCCGGCGAGCTCTTCGTCTCGCTGGGCAAAGGAGTGGGCGAAGCGCACAAAGGCTACAGCGACATGAACAAGACGCTGGCCAACAGCGTCCTTTCGTACTTCTTCGGCAAAGACCGTTGATCGCTGAGCTCTCCAGCTTGCTCGATTGTTCTCGAAACTTCTCCCATTTCCGCTTGCTACGGATTGTTTGTTAAGTTGTGTTCCTGCGTCTTGTGTTGGCTCCGTCGATCAAATCGCTCGTTTGGGGCGAGCTGGACGCCTACGAAAAAATCGTCGAGTGCATGGAGTGAGCACACGGTCTCGTATTCAATTGTTGTTGTGAATAAAATATGCTGGTCGTTGAAGCTTGAGCTGAACGATGGCCCGCGTTGTTTGCAGTCGGATGACGGCGTAAACGCGCCCTGCTCGTCCCGCTCGCTCCTCACTTTTCGCTGTTCCGTGTTTCGAAAACGGCCATCTATCTACCTACTTGTCACGCTGGACTGCATGTACACAACTTTTTCGGCCATGCCGAAAGAAGAACGGGAGCCAGGGGGCGTATGTTTATGCTTTAGTCTGGACATTCAGAAAGAAGAACAACAATTGAAGAAAGACGCATGATCCATTCATTCGAGACCGATCAGGATGCGGACTCCGTTGTGGACGAGCGAGCACGTGGGCAGAGACTTCGAGCACTCGGGCCACGGGATCACACCTTCGCGCGTCCAGTTGAGCCGCTCGAACACCTGCTCGCGGGTCATGCGTTGCCAGTTGTTCTAAACAAACGAATGAATGGCAAAAGGAAGAGAAGGAACGAACGAAGTCCTGGACGAAGATTCGCAACTCTTCGCTGCCCGGACGGAAGTCCACTTTGCGCAACGCAGCGGCGAGTCCTTTCGCTTCTTCCGCAATGTCCTCCACACGCTTCAAGTCAGAAGGCCCCTGTTGGAAGCAACGTCCGATTAATCGACAGCCGAATTCGCTCACCTTGAGGCGATACCAGCGCACTTTGTAGCAGACGAGCTTGAAGTGATCGTTGACAGCTTGCAGCGGGCGGAAAGCCTGCGAAACGCCGACTTTCGTCATGATCGCCTCGGGCACGTGGAGCTCCTGCACGTGTTCGTTCCGCGCAAGCGGTCGGCAGTCGTGCAGCAGGTCGAAGACAAACGGCAGAAGTTGCGACTCCCAGCCGAATTTGATGCGTGCGGACTTCAAACGAAAGACGTCCGCAAGGTCTGAAGCAGAAGAATAAATTGAAAGAAGGAATCTTGGGCTTTTCCCACTTACATGGGTGCTGGCGACTGGCACTGGTGACTTCGACCGATTCGAGCGCAGTCTGCCGCTTCCGCAGCATTGTGGCGATCCGAAGGTTGTCGGTCTCCAAGCGGACTACCCGGTCGGGCAGCGAATCGACGAGGAAGTGCGCGAACGAGCGGGAGAGCTTGCAAGTGAGCAATTGGATCGAGCGCAACGACGGCAGGGCTGAAAGCGCGAATGATGAAACGAAATGTTCGGCAGGGAACTTACCGCGCAACGTCGACGCGACTTGCATCCATTCGTGCATCACGGCAAAATTCTCGCCAGTCGAATCGTCGTCCCACTCGATTTCAATCTCGGCCAGGTTGCGAGAAAGACGAAGAAGAGACGCGACACCGGCGGTCGTCTCGACGACCTCAAAGATCCGACGATCGAATTTGCTCAATTTGATGTGGCCGAATTTGACGAAGATCTTCGCCGCTCCGAAATCGCCAGAGTCGAAGAACGCCTCCAGCCAGCGGCGGTTGATGAGCAGGAAGCGGACCGCCGAATTTTCGTCTTCCTCGTCTCCGCCCTCCTCTGTGTTGATCGCTTCAAGAGTCACGTGGAACTGGACGAATTTGCAGCTTTTCACGCGCAGACGGGGCGGCGGGCGGACGAGAGGCACGTTGATGCTGGACTCGTCCTCGAGGCGGGGCTCATCGACGGGCGGATTTCCGTCGACCTCCGTCATTTCTTCGGCGCCGGGCTGCTCTTCGACTGCGGGCGCGTCTCCGGTGCGGGGCTTCTTTGGAGCCGACGCCATTTCGCCTGAAATGCGGAAGAAATCAGACGAATTTCGCAATAAAATCGATTTTTGAAGGAAATTCGTAAAACGGGCGGATTTTCAACGAATTTGGAGGGATTATGCGCAAAAATTTTAGCAAACAGCAAGCGGAAAGATCCTAAAGATCAATAGAAGCGGGAAACTCACTCCGATTGCCGAGAATTCCGATCGAAATCAACAAGCCGACTCGGCAAGCGGCGAGCGGCGGCCAATCGATACGCGGCGGCGGTCGGCAGCGTCGGGCGGAACGCCAAGCGGCCGCTCGCGTCTCCGCGGCGAGAGTTTCGGCAGCCGTCCGTCCATCCACTGCCTTCTTGTTCTTTTCGGTGGCTTGTTTGTTCCTTTCTGAACGCTGAATGATTGCTTCTGGTTCGTCGACAAGATGCTCTTTCAGCGGCCGGAGATCCCGCATCGATGGCGGGCATTCCTCTCCGAACAGCCGTGTTATTTGATGGTCTCCCGCCTCGTCTGTCAGTAAGCGGGCGCCGGTGGCTCCAGTTATTTGTGTCCAGCAAACACGAATGATTGGCAGAAGCCAGTGATCCTCAATCTTTGATTTGTCCGCCCCTTCTCTGCCTCCCGCTCATTAACTAGCGGCATCTGGAGGCGTTCTTTGACTCGGCGGACTTCGGCGGCGCGAGGCTCACGATCGGCGGCCGAAATTCCGTCTGGCGGTCGAGTTCACGCGCAATTTTCGAGTGGAGCACCTTTTCCTCCTCTCCGCTAGCCGAGGTCGAGTAGGCGGCGCAGTCGAAGCGGCTGGACCGGCGGCTGCTGGCCACCCGAGCGCGTTTCGTGTTGTTTCGAAGGCTCTACACCAATTCACAAGCCGATCTCATCGAATCGAAGCCACTGCCACCCGACAAACAACTTCCGGTTTATTCGGAAACAAACGAGAATTGAAGGAGACTTCGAGGTGGATCGACTTCGACGAACGTCTTGGACGAATTAGAGGATGGCCGCCCGTCTACTCCTTCGCCAGCTCGGCCTTCAAACTATCGTTCTCGTTCTGGAGTTGCGCCATCTTTTGCTCGTGGTCACGCTGGGCGGCTTGGACTTGGAATTCGAGCTGCTTCATTTGCTTCTCGTGGGTCTGCTGCAGCTCCACGAAGCGCTGTTTCTCGGCGGGGTCGTTGGCCGTCTCGACCTTGCGCTTCAGCTCCTCGTCGATGCGCCGTGCGTCGGCCAACTGGCCGTTCATCTGCTGGGCGTGGGCCTCCGCCGCACGGGCCTGCTGCTCCGCCTGCTTGCAGCTGCGCGCCATCTCGTTCAGCTTGCGGAAGCGCACGGAGTTCGCGTTCAGCTGCTGGAGCAAGACGCTGCGGGCGGCCTGCTGGTGCTCCTCCTCGCCCCAGGTGGCCTCCTTCACGAACAGCGCTTCGGCCTCTTCAAAGTGGTGGTGGGAGAGCTCGGCGAAGTCCGCGCGGCCGGTGCACGCGGCCTCCAGCTTGCGGACGAACTCCTGGTGCGCGCCTTCCGGCACCTTCTTCAACTGCGTTTTGATGTTGACCTGCAAAGAAGAAGAAGAATGAAGTGAGCGGACGGAAGGAACTCGCCTGCAGGACGTCGTCGCAGTCGGGCAGCTCGCCCTTCTCGAACGTTTCGGCCAGAGCGGCGATCATTTCGGCGAATTCGCCGCACGTGATCGCGCGTCCGTTGGTCTTCTTCGGCTCCAGCTTCTCGGCCACGGCGTCTTCGACGAACCGGCGGAGGTGTTGCGCGAATTCCGCGCCCATTTCTGCAAGCAAACGGAGGATGAATGAAAGGTAGTCGAAAGCACTCACCTTCGAGCTTTCCGCTCCGGGCGCCGCGGTTGTTAGGCGGCGGTAGCAAACAAGCGGACGTCTTCGCGAACGAGCGGTTCACGACGTTCCACGCGGTGCGCGCTTCGGATTTCGTCGCCGTTTGCTCCAACGCGGCCAAACGCTCGTCGCCCGCCTCGAAGCCGTGGCGCGGGCCCGACGAGCAGTCCCGCAGCACGAACATCAGATCCTTGAATGAAGGGATGAACGCGGAGACGCCGAGAAGCGCTCGCTTGAGGCTGGCAGCCGCCCGATTGATTCGTGGGGATCGCCTTGCACGCGAACTCCGCGAAGGTCGCCAACCGCTCAAGTCGCCGCTTTCGATCGGGTCCTTCTGGTTGAAGATCTGCAGCGAATGGAAGGAACACTCGTTGCTGCCGGGAACGAACCAAAAGGCTCGAGAGGAGCGAGGCAATGGCGAAGATGCCCGCACAGTTCGATTGCTACGTTTCGTTGTTGAAAAGGCCCTCTGTGTCGCACAGCAGGACGAGAAACTCCTTGCCGTTCGCCTTCTGCACGAAGAAAGAGATGAACCGAAAGAGCCGCCCGCACGCGCCTTCCAGGGGATCAGCTCGCTCACACGTCGACGCCCTTGGTCTGAAGTTTGCGACCGCTCGCGAACTTGAAGCCGCCGCCCGGCAACTGCAGCCGAGGCCAGTCGATGGCCGCCGAGCTGCCCGCCTGCTTCCACTTGAGGTAGCGGAGGAAGAAGTTGAGCGTGAAGCTCTTGCCGCCGCGGAACTTCCCGGCGATGCTCAGAACGGCGATCTGCAAGCAAGGGGATGAATGATTGCTAAAACGAAGCGCTCGCCTTCTTGTTCGCGTTCTCCGGCTTGCGCAGTTCGGCGAACAGCTGCTGGGCGGTGAACACGCAGCGGTTGTCCGCCTCGCGGATCTCCACCAGCTTCCAGGTCTTCACGTGATCGGACATCTTCGGCTGGAAAACGGTCGATTAGAAGGAATGTGGGGAGAGGAGCGCGCTTAAAGGGACAAGTGGCACTCGGCCACTGGTTACGAGAACGACCGGAAGGCAGCGGGCAGAAGTGAGTGATGAAAGGAAAAGCGGCGGCTTTTATTCGCCCGCTCGGGACTTCGAGAACATTCGCTGGGAACGGCGGCTTGAGACGATCGCGTTGTTGGTCGCGTAGTTCCCATCAAAAACGGCCGCTTGCGATGGGAAATCGCCGCCGATAGCCACCGATCCTCGTCGTTCTCACGCCCAAAAGCGAGGTGAGAAAAGGGGCGAAGAAAAGCGATGGCCATCCGCTTTCTCCTCGGTGCGCGGCCGATTGGACCGAACTGAGCGAAGAACTCGTGGCCCGAGTGGAACAAAAGCAGGTAGAAGCTGTGCCGAAGTAAGAGAACCTCACGAATCTCCGGAGAGGCGACGTCATGGACGGCTTCTTCAAACAGGAGTGTTCCTGAAGGAGTTCTTTGTGCTGGTGCTTTCAGTGCAAGTGGTGTCTCGGAAATAAACCTCGTCATGAGACAACTACCGATAGCGTCTACAAGATTGTTCAATGGCTTTCTTTGATCACATCTCCGGTCGTCTGCTCTTACGCCGTTACCTCTCGTTCGTGCTCACTCCTGGCGTTTGCCATAGAAGCTGTTGCTTGTGGCCCGCCATGCACTCCAAGCGCTTCCGATGGGCGTTTGTGTCAGAACTTGAAGTTCCGACTGCTTTGTGGCCGCCAGACCGCACAGGCGGCCGGCGGACAAGAACTCTCGCGGATTTTTGGTGCACTGGAAGAGTGTGGAGAAAAAGGAACGAGTTGCATTCCCGCGATCGGGTAGCAACGCCTCCAGACGACTGACGAGCGCCCCATTCTTTGGTTTTCCATTCGGCACGTCCAAAACAATCCATTGGATTCCTGCTCTTCTCCGAGTTTCCTTTCGGCATCCGCAAACGGTGCAGGTGCAGGTGCGCGTCGGCGTCAAACGGCCCGGCGACTGGGAGCAAAAAGGAGCGCGCGACCGAACGGAGGAGAACGAGCGGGGCGAAACCAAACAACGCCCGGCGCAAACGAACAGCGCTCGCGTTCGGCGGCCCCCTCCCCGACTTTCGAAAGGCTCCGCGGAAAGCGGGGCGCACACGGCGACCGCTTTTGCGAAACGCGCTGCGGTGAACGCCGTCCGCCCGCTCGATTCGCCGGCGTCTTTTGACTTGCGGACCGCCCGTGGACACTTCATCCGAAAAGTCAGACAAATTCTCGCTTTACAAGTTTTTCGGGTGGTCGATCTTGTGGACGAATCGAAAGCGGCCGCTGCCCACGTGCTCTACCGCTTATTGCGGTGCTCTCTTCAGCTGCTTTTGATTCTTCTCGAATGTCTCAAACACTTGTGGACACTTGCTTGCTGCAATAAACCAATGAGAATCGAACATTAGTCGACTTTGCCACAGAAAATAAGCTACTTGGCGGCCACTCTCGTGGCGCGAACCCCACAGCGATTTTTTGCGAGTTGGCGAGCGGGACAAAACGACGGCATTCTTTTGGGCGGCCGACCGCCGCTCGCTTTCGTCCGATCGATATTTTGCTTTTCCTTCTATTTTGCGCCTACTTTCCGTGACATTCGAGCTCCTAATCGTCTTTTCTGCTTTCAAGATCGCCGCTCGCGTGTCCCGTCGAAGAATGGCGCCGCCGAACGTCGAGGTGGCGGCGGACGGCGCGAATCCGCAACCGATCAAACTGCTCAAGGTTGGCTTTCCCCTTTCTACACACCTTCCACTTCTTCTTTCAGAGTAAAAGCGCAGCGGTCTTCAACGTCGGCTTTAACTTGGTGGACACGCAGGCCACGGCCGTCTCGTCGGCTGCCATCAGCTCGAATCGAGGGAAAAAAGCGACGATCGCCGATTCCGAGAAACTAATGCGCCCCAAACGTCGGCGACCGCCTTTGCTTGTTCGTTTAATTTTGTTGTCTATCGTCAAATGTCTTTTCTTTCAGCCGTCTTGCGTGCCGTGTGAGACCTGCGGAATGACTGGATTCCGAGGTGCGCGCTTCCGCGAAGGACACATGCGCTCGCACGAATCAACGGACGGCTTCAAGTGCTCCTTGTGCGGCATCTACAAACCCAATAGTCCGGATAGAAATCAACACGAGCGCCTAGTGCACGGTTTCGAACGTCATGAGGAAGATTGCAGGCGCAACGAAGGCATCAAAGTCTTGTCCGTGAGTGTACACTTCCCGATTCTTCTTGCATCTTCGTTTTTTAGAAGCACTGGACGCTCTTCCGTCAGGTCGGCACGAACATAAAGGCGCTCCAGCAGACGGCTGTCTCCAGCCATTCTTTGCATCCTCTTCCGGCTCTGATCTGTAAAAAAACGAAAAATGCGAAAGGCAAGAAGCGACGTGCCCGTTCGTCCACTTCCACTCGCGCCAAACGTCGCCGCCAATCCCCGTTGGCCTCCGGCTCCAGCGAGGAGAACGGCAGCGAGACGATCGCGTCGGATCACGTTGGAGGGGAGACCGAAGAGACGGGGAACACCGACAAGGACGCTGGACCGCCCGCTTTCAACGAGCTGCCGTCGATCCACGAGGCCGCGACGCCGGTGCAGCTGCCGCTCGTCCAACCGATTGACCAGCCGACTGCGCGCACGGAGGTTCGTTCCCCGCAGATCTCCCAAACTCGCCTCTCTTGTTTTAGCACACGGAGCAGGAGGATCGCCGGCTGGAACAATTGTTTCGGGGCGAGGCCGTTCAAGCGGAGCTCCACGCGCGCATTCGGAAGTTGGAGGAGGACCTCGCCGCAAAGGACGAGAAGTTGGCCGCGGAGGCGCAGAACGTGAGTTCGTCGATCGTCGAACTGCTCGTTCCTGTCGTTCATTCCAGCTCGTCGCCCTGAAGGCGAAGTTTGGTGAGGAGCGGCGGGCACGCGCTGAGATGTGCGACGAGGTTCGTCCACCATCCCTACAACCAAACCACTCGCCGTTTTTGCAGAACGAGAACTTGCACGAGAAGATCGACGAGCTGGAGTCGACGGTCGCCCGTTTGGAGTCCGAATGCAGCGAGCTGGAGCAGAAGGCGAGTGACGCAGAAGAAGCGCGGGGAGCGGCCGCCAAGGAGCTTAAGCGGAAGGTTCGTTCTCGCTTCAACAACCCACTTCTTTCTGCTTCTTTAGACGGACAAGCTGAAGACGAAGTTGAAGGAGCAAGAGGATCGCGATGAGTCGAGGATCCAGAAGCTCGAAGCCCAGAACCGGGAGCAGCAGGAGGAACTGGAAAAAGGAGCGGCAGAGTGGACGCGGAAGGCGGCGGAGTTCGAGAACCGAGTGAGTGACCGAGTTCCGTCTTCCTCCGCTCACTTGTTTCGTTCAGATCGAGAAGCAGAAAGCGAAGAACATCGAATTCGAGTCGACCGTCGCCGCCCACGAGTCGAAGAGCCGCGAGTTGGAGCGGAACGCGCAGCAGACGGCGGAGGCGCGCAAAGCGGCCGTCCTCGCGAACGCTCGACTGCAGCACGAGGTTCGTCCCACTTCGACAATCAACCCTCACTCGCCGCTCTCCAGAACGAAGAGCTGACGGCGAAGCTGCGGGCGCAGGAGAGCCGTTCGGCTGACGCTCTCGCCAAACTCCGCTCCGAGCTCCAGGAGCTGCGGAAGACGGCGGACGAGGCCACCGGCGGGCACGAACGGGAGCAGCAGGCGAGTTCTTGCCGCTCCCCTTTCTTCACTTGCCTGCTGCTTTCAGATGGACGGATTGAAAGCGCAGATCGCCGCTCTGACGTCCGCGCACTCCGCTCTGCTCGTGAGTTCCGCCCGCTCCTCAATGCTTCTCATTCGTTCGTTCAGGCCGAGTGTTCGAAGCTGTTGCAGTCGGGGATCACGAAGGAGAACGTGGCCGAGCGGCTGGTGTTCGCCGCCCGCCACAACGACCGCCAGTTGGGCGACTTCGCTCTCAACCATGCGGAGGCGAACGGCGGCAAGCTGCGTCTCGTGTTGGACCCGTCGATCAAATCGCTCGTGCGAAACGAGGCGGACACCTACGAGAAGATCGTCGAATGGATCGAATGATGACGGTCGGATTGTTCATCTCGTTGTTTATTCGATTGTTGTTTCTGTTGTGAATAAAACTGGTTAACAATCTGCGTGCCGGGCGAATCATCGTTTGCGCGGTCGTTCGTCTAACAACCAATGAGCACGGACTGTCATTCTTGCCGAACTGCTGACAAGCACAGGAAACTGGCAGCAATCAACCGGTTTTCATCGATTTGCTCTTCACGCTCCGCTCTCTCCACCATCCGACGATTCCGCTGCTTCATCGATCGTTTCATTTGTGTGGCGGCTGACGGGACAAACCCCCGGCGGCATTCCAATCAGAACTCGTCACTTGTCCGTCAAGCGGCGAGCGTTCTGCCGCTCGAATCAAGTGTGCAATCCCAGCCCGAGCCTTCCTTGTAGGAACCAGTTGGCAAGCAGAAGTTAGCGCAATCCTCGCTGCAGACTGCTTTGATTCAAAGTCGCGTTGTTCGATTGGCTCGCAAATGGCCGCTTGTTCCGTTTTATTCTCCCCTCCACGAGTTCAAGCCAATGGAACAAAAACACGAGTTTTATTTCTCACTCACCCACAGCACTGGATAGAACAAACAACAAAAGACGGCGCTCAATTCGACAAGCAGCAGTCGTAGTCTTGCACGCCGCGCTTGAAATCCTCGTCCCAAAGCACCTTGCACATTTGGTTGTGCGCTTCCTCGCCGGCCAAGTCGACTGGTTGCAGAATTTGGAGCGGGCCGTTTGGACTCGGATTCCACGTGTTCCAGCGGGAGTGCCAGCGCAAGGAGCACATGGGCAGTCCATACACCGTCTTGCAACGATGCTTGCTGCACGAAAGAGAGGATTGAAGCGAGAAGGCGGCACTCACATGACGATCGCGACGTCGTCGGGCCAACCGACTTCCGATTCGGAGCCCTTGGCAAACCACCAGCCGGGGCTCGTCGCGTTGAAGTTGGTCGTGATCACGTCGCACAAGTCGTGCGGGTCGGCGAACAGCGCGGCTGAACGCTGGAGTGCGCAAAGCGAAGCAAACGCGCGACTCACTGCGCAGCAACCAGCCTGAAAGCGGAAAGTGAACGAGCGAGAAGCGACGCGTCCACTCACCGCCGTCCTTTTCGTAGATCGCGACCATCTGAAATGAGCTGCAGTTCGCCGTCCTCTTCTTCGGCACTCACCCCTTCGTTGTAGGGCACGCCTCCGCAGAGCACCTGCTGCGTAAGGTGGTAGTAGCCCGTTTTGCCCTCGACTCCGGCCATCGCCGTCGACACGAGCAGGACGTCGAGGAGCAGAAAGCGAGCGGCCGCCATCTCGGAGGGCGAACACACGATCGAATGAGCGGCGGCCGAACGAAAGAAGTGGACAGCAGCGTTCGACGCAAATTTGTTTCGAAGTCCTTTCTGCCGCGAACAACGACAAACCGGCGACCGTCAGCGACAAGCGAGCACTTCCGATTGACTTGAGAGCGAACGATGCCCCGGGCTTCAACGCAGTTCGTTCACTGCGCCGAAGCAAACGAGAAAGCGGACTCCTCGATTCCACTCGCTCGATCGTCTCACCGCTTGTGGTCGCCGCATGCGTCTTGTCGGTCCTCATCGCGTCGACCGACCGTTGGCCCGTCCGTTTCACTGCGCGCCAGCAGAACGGAGGGCGCCAATCGCATCGGTCCATCGCATAAGCGTTCATCCATTCACACCACTCGAATTCATTCACGAGTTGCACCACAAGAGGCGGAAGAAAGAAGAAGATCAGCGAGCCGAGGAGACGGCCAGCAAGCGGAAGGGCGAGGAAGAAAGAAGAGGGGCGGGGCTCAACACTTCGGCTTCTTCCCGTCCTCCTCCTCTTCGTCGTCATCGTCCTCCTCCTTGTCGAACAGCGCGTATTCGTAGTAGAACCTAAAGGAATCGAAATGAGTGGACGAAAGACGAAGTCCCCGTACGCGGCCATCAATCCGAACAGCACGATGACGACGAACATCAGGGCGGCGTAGACGAAGAAGACGACGGCGGGATTCACGTCTTGGAACACCAACGTGAAGACGACGATGCACGTGTCGCCGATGCCGATCGACAGCAACCACAGAGCGCCCACCACCGACTTCATCGACGGGGGCGCTTGAGTGTACTGAAATCGAGCGGTTGGAAGAGGAACGAGTGGAGTGGTCTTGTGAATGAAAGAGTGTCCACTATGGGCGACCTCCTTCTCTCGTACTCACCGCAAACTCGAAGCCGGTGATGGAGAAGAGAATCTCGGCGGCGGTGATCACGACGATCTGCGGCACCTGCCACGCGATGCTCACCCCGTTGTCCGGCACCACGCGAAATTCGTGGCGGATGGGCTGCAAACAAGCGATTGAACGAGATGGCGGGATATTCGAAGCTAAAGATTCATCAATTCTTTCGAAAAAGCTCACCGAATCGAAGCGGCCGGTCAACGACAGCATGTACACGCCGCCCTGCTCCCATCGTTCGAATCTGACGCCAGTGTACGTGGCGTTCACCTCGTCGATGCTGCGCGGATTGCCGGCGATGTAGAAGAGAAGCCACCTGCAAGCAAGATGAGTGGACAAGCGAGAGAACTCACGTGCCGGGCCGCACGGGGCTGGAGTCGAAGACGGTGGCCACGTGCGTGGACTCGCCGCTCTTCGTCCGGTACGTGTGCTCGAAGCTCCAGCCCGGCTTCTCCGTCCGCTCGTAGAAATAGAAGTCGGATTTCCGCTGCGGGTTGCACGGCCGCTCCCTCGACGTCTTCGCCCCGCCCTCGCGGCAGAACGCGAAATTCCCGCCGTAGTTCCGGTCCGTTGCGATCGTTACGCTGGAACAACGAGCAGTATTGGGGTTGACTGCAGCCATTCGTTCCTCTAGCAACGGCGAAAAGAACGAGAGTAGGTGATCGTTTGTTTCGGTAAGTTGTTTGCACCGCAGTTTCCCTGCGGTCAGTCCTCGTTTGTTCCACCTACCCGCTGGCGAACTCGCCCGTCCCGGCGGTGGGCTTCTTGGCGGTGACGGGCGAGAGGAAGACGCCGTGCGGACTGACGTGCACGAAGAAAATCTGCCCGCCGCGCACGTCGAAGGTCGCCCGCGGCGGCAGCACGTCCGTGAAGCAGCTGGCGCCCGAATAGGCGAACTTGAACTCGACGCTCCCCAGCGGGACGTCGAAGAGCGCCCGGTTGTTGTGCGTGTTCTCCAGCGACTAAACGAGTGGCTACAGCTCGTGGTCGAAATCTAACGGCGCTCACGGCTCCCGGCGGAACGACCGCCGTTCGATCGCCCACTGTTGCGCGGATGCTGCAGTCGGGAAGCGTGTTCATGACCGAGACGAACGCGCGACCGGCCAGCGGGAGGATCTCCAGGGTTTTCTGCAAGAGTCGACTAGTGAGAGAATTCTGTAACGAATTAATTCAAATATTTCATTGAAATAACATCAAGCTGCCCTCTACCGTCCAACGGCACTCACGTTCACTTGTGTCTGCACCAATGCGGACATGACGAACGCCGCGGATGTCAGCAGACCGCCGGCCACCATCTTGCGGAGCGGACTGAACGAAAGAAGCGAATCTTTCAAGCAATTCCAATGAAACTCGCGTGATTCGACAGAACTTGGCCACGATCGGGTAGACGACGCCCTGCAATCCACTCGAATCCAATTCGAAAGCAAGCAGCAGGGACCGCGAACCTCAAAGAGCGGAATGAAGCAGAGAATGAGGACCGCACTCAACGTCTGCATTTGATCGGGAAGCATCACAGTGGTGCCCCAAAGGCGGCCGTTCATTCGAATCGCCTGCAGATTCCACACGGAGCCCTGCTGATCGAAGAGTGTCCAGAACATCGGCAGCGGCAGGAACCTGAACGAAGGAAAGTAGAAAGAAGTAGACGGAAGCAGTGCGTGTACATGATCAACACTCGAAAGAGCGCCGACACGTCCTCGACGAACTTCGCCTCCGCGCACGCCGACTGGTCGCGACGACGCCGCTTCAACGCGCGGCAATTCGCGGAGCACTCGCAGCTGAAGGCGGAAGGGAACTTTCTGCTGAGTACCCGGAGAAGAGAAGAACGCACTCGTGTGAGGTCAACGCGTGATCCAACCAGTGCGGCTTCGAGTGGGACGCGCGGAGTTTTTGGCCAACAGCTCGCTGAAACAAAACGATTGCGTTGATTCGGGGCAATGCAACGGTCGGCATCGATTGCCGCACAGAACTCACCGTGCACACGCGCCAAACATCGGCGAACACGTTGGACGTGGGCGGCTTCTTCTTGTACCAAAACGAGCCCAGCATGAAGGCGACTGAAACACTACGATTGAGCGGCTGATTGGATTGGAGTGTTTGTGGACGAGAACTCACCGGTTGCAATGATCATCAACACGGCGGGAACGCCGAAAGCCAGCGGGTAGCACGAATCCTGCCCCAGACAGGGGAGCGCTGCAATCCGGAAGGAATTGTTGAGTGTTTAGATAGTTGTTTGTGTTCAAACGACCGCTTTTGATTCGATTTCAACCCGTCAGTTAAAGCCGCCGACCTCGCCCGACCGATCCGCCGAACCTACCGCGAAAGATCGGCGCAACGAAGGTGGAAATCATGGAGCCGGCGTTGATCGAAAAGTAGAAGACGGAGAAGAACAGGGAGACCATCTTCGTTTCGCGCGCATCGAACTGATCGCCGCCGAAGGGCGCGACGCACGGCTTGATGCCGCCGGTGCCCATCGCGATGACGAACAGGCCGGCCAGGTCCAGCCACGGATGCAAGCGGGAGCCCGTGGGTTGTGCGGACGCGACCGCCAGCACAATCTGTCCGAGGGCGTACAAGATCGAAACGAAGAAGATTGTCCTGCAAGAAGTTTGGTCTGAAAGGGGAGTGGGCAGCCGGGTCAACACTTCAAGATTATTGGAGGGGGGATTCGTTCGGTTCGGAATACTAAAAACTGTTCCATGGCGGAATAAACGACGAGTTTGAGTCTCCGCAGTGTCCTCCTTCGTCGAATCTTCTCGTCAGCTGTGCATCGACCCGACGACTCGCAACAGAACCACCCAATGATCGCTTGAGTTCAGCCCGCCTGCCAAAAGAAAGAAGCGCCCCGTTCCCCGCTCACCTCCCACTCATCACTCACTTGAACTTCCCAATGTACCCGTCCGCAATGATCGCGCCCAGCACCGGATAGACGTGGCAGAGGGCGCTGAAGCCGCTGAAGAAGGCCGTCGAGTTGGCGTCGTCGAAGTTCAGCATGTTCACCAAATACAACGTCAGCACCGCTGAAAGCATCGAGAATGAGGGCAAGACAATTGTGCGAGTTGCAGTGGGGCGCTAACGCCCGCTTCCCACGGCCTGAAAACGCCGTGAATCGTCCATGTCATGAGTTTCAATCATGAGTGATGCAAACTGAAGCTTTCCAGTTCGTTTCCCTGGAGTTCGACTCAGCGATCGACCGCCTTTTCCATCTCAACCACCCGAAAGAACGCACTTCGCATTCCGTAGTAGGAGAACCGCTCGCAGAACTCGTTCGTCACGATGCAGAACGTGATCTTCGGCCACCGGCGGTACATTTCGCCCCAAGTGGTCGCCGGCTCGAAGCGGGCGGGACGACCAGCCGTCAGTCGCTCGGGATCGTCCGTTAGACGAGGGTCTGCAATAAATTGAACGAATGTTAGTGCGTGAATTGCCGTCACAAGCGTTCAGTAAAGAGTGAGAGGAACTCACCGGTCTCGTGGCTCACTTTCATTTCGGTGCGTGCGCGGTCGTTCGAGCTCCTCGTTCGTGTTCCAAGTGGGGAATGGTGTCGACCTGAACAATAAAGAGCTAAAGAATTGGAGTGCACGGAACAGGTACAGAAATACGGAATCCTCCCGTAAACGGCGCTAACCGGTGCGTTTGTCAGTCCCCTTCGCGCTCTCAACTTTTTTGCCGTTCGACCTATCGACCTGAAATTTTTTCTGGCTAGAGGAAGTTGCATGCGCGAAGTCCGCAAATGTGCATTTCGACCGGCGGCGGGCACGTTCAACGTTCCGTGCTGACGTTCCCCGCCGTACCGTTTTCCGCGCACGGCTGATTTCACTCGTTTTGTGGACGAAAAGATGCGCGCTGGAACGAGGATCATTTTATCTGTTGACGGCATCCTCGAAAAATGTCGTTGAAGAAAGTTATGATCGCCCAAAGTCGAAAGGTCGGGGCGGAAAATCGAAGAGGTCTACGTTCGGAGGCGCCGTTCTCGACTTTCCGAATTTTATTCAAAAAACTAAAAATAATCCTCCCTAGAAAAAGGTTTTGCGCATCTTTTGAGCTTAATTTTGTGTTAATGAATAGCCGATTTCACAACGAGAAATTCGACCGAAAATTGGGTGTCGATTCGAAACTCGCCGAAATGTTTGACCGCGTGGTACTCGGTGAATTCTAATCCGTTTGCTGCGACGTTAAACTCATTCGAAAGCTTAGAATGCGGGCTTTCCAATGGTATGCAGTTTGCTGTTGTTCTTGGCCCACTTGGCCACTGTGGCTTACGCGAACCGAACCCCTAAAAATGCGCAAACACCGGGCGGGATCGGGCATCAGTGGACGGAATCCTTTGAAACTTGGCAGAAATGTCCATCACGTAGTTGTTCATCTTTTCACCGTTTCCGATTTTTCAAACAATTGGTTGCCGAGGAGTAATGGATCGTTCTACTGTGGGGGCCTACACTCAGCTTTGCGGCTGGCTTCTTTGGGTGCCGCAATCAGCACTCACTTTTTCGGCTTGCTGGGATTCAAACAGACTGTTCGGCACCGTTCACAAATGTTCAACAACGTTCTGCGCAGTCATGTCCAAAGCCCGCGTTTGCAAAGCGACTTCAACCGTTCGCCTTCGTCCTTCTTGGGCGCCTAAGAGCAGAATGAAGTAAGTAGGCAGTCTTTGTCCAGAAACCGCTACTTCGCCGTGTTTTAATCAAACACAAACATTAGTGAAACGCGACTACGCGTTTTACCGTTCCAATGAGCACTCGGTTATCGAACAAGGTCGAAAAAAGCACTCCGATACACACCAGTCTAGCAACACCCCCAGCTGGGGACGGCGCGAAGCGCCGTCAACCGCTGGTGGAACAGAATAAACGCATGATCGAACGACTGCGCAAGAGCGGCAAACTCCAAGAAAGAGTAGAGAAGCGGGCTCTATTTCGGCCACAAACTTCCTTTTTCTACGAAGCTAAGATTCTTCGGGCTACTGTAACTCGTTCACGCGCACTCCGCAGATGTGATCTCCGGCCGCCGTCGACGAGCACGTCCGGGCGCCTCCGTTCGTTGCACCCGCATTTGCAGCAGCCGGCCGGAAGACAACGCGGCTCGTTGTTTGCACGTCGGATCAGCGGAGGTAATTCGGGGGCAAAGGACGAGCAAACAAACGGGTGAGTGATGTGTGCTTCTTTCCGGCTGGAGTTCAACCCGCGAACTACGCGCGCGGGGATTTGTGCCGAGTGGCCGTGAGTCACAAATGAGCGTGCACTCGAGCACTCGCTTGTACACTTGGATTCTTGGCAGCGTACACATCGTGCATTGCGTTCGCCGTTTGTACTCCGATCGTCCTTCGTCGTCTTGAAGTTCGATCTTATTGCGGCGTCCGCAGGGAAAAGGAGATGCTTCCGTGGGCAATGCAGTAGATGTTTTCGTTGGTTGCACAAGAGAGCGTTCGATCCTCGACTTTTTTCCTTTGCCCTGCCGTTTCGATCGACTGCCCACGAAGCGGAGCCAACCGCTGAGAACTCCGTCATTGCGGGTGGCTGTGTGTTGAAAGCGAAGTACGGCCGAGAGAAACGGAATGAGTCATTCCACTTACAGGAGAGAGGCGTTTGCTGACGAATTTCGGATTCGGGCTCCTTCTTCCTCCGCTTTCCTTTGATTCATTGGAAGGAACGTCATCACTTTTGTGATCTCTGTCTTTCGAATGGAGTTTGGAGTCCGCTCCGTTCTGGTTCGTTCGTTCGTTCTTTCGGCCACTCCCTTGAATCTCTTCCGCTGATTCGCGCTGCAAACAACGGGCGGCTGCTGCGGTCGCGAGTGCAACGACCAGGGCGAGCAGAGATCACTTTCGAGTCGCTTCTTCCTCCTGCAACTTCCGATTCTCTTCAATTATCGTCGGCTCTCCATTCCGCACTCTGCTCCGATTTGTGAAGAAAAAGAGCAACGGCGGAGTGGTGGGTCGTCTGCTCACAATCAGCAAGCGGGCGAGTGCCGCTCGATCAACTCGGGGCACTTCGGGGGTCAAGGCGGTGGTTTTCACGCGAAAAGTCCTCGTTTTTTGCTGCTAGTCGACTGAGCCTCTGGCCGGCTCTCTTCTTTCGTTTACGGGCGATTATTTTGACTGCTTGAAGATCGTTCACTTCAAACCGCCGCGTAGACAACTCACTCGTTTATTTTCTTCATCCTGCGCTTTTCAGCGTTCGGAATGACTCCGAAGTACGTCCTGCCGCAAGCGCCGCGAGAAACCGTGTTCGAGTCGTTCTACGTGCCCCGACTGGACACGACCGTCCGCCTGCTGATCGCACGGCCGGAAGATGCGGGCGTGCTCACGAACTTCGTTTGCGATCGATTCGGCGCCGAAGGACCGCTCGACTTTGCTACCGGTAGGTGGGCGCGTGGTTGGGTAGAGAGGCGGGCTCGTTTATTAGGTTTGCCCTTTTGTGAGCGATCGTGAGACTCGGGTTGCCGAACGGCCGCGGCCGGTGGTCGAGAATTGAGGGAGAGACTCGAATCAAGCCTGCTGTTCATTGCCCCGACTTCTCCTCGTACACTCCGACTGCTTGGAGCGAACGGGCGTTTTTATTCGTTTGTTCGGCTGGTTGGTCGCCCACTCGTTCCCGAACAGCTGGTCGCTTTCCTGCACACAACAGTCCTCTGCAATTAGCACTCTCATTCACACCTCGCCTTCTCTTCATTCGTTCGTTGCAGGTCTCAGCGCAAACGAACTCCGCGAGCGCTACGCCCCGCTGGTGGCCGCGTGCGTGGAGCGGCCGCTCACGCTGCTCGCCACCGACTGCTTCGAAATCTGCGGCGTTGTGAGTGGACGCGCCGTTCGCCGGGGCGCCAAACGAACGGCGCCGTTGCTCGGCGACTATGCCGGGAGTGCGTGGCGGGAAGAATGCGCTCGATTGCTCACTTTTTTCAGAGATCGCCGCCTCGACGGCCGGCAGCTTGGGCGCGCGCCAAATCGAAGCGTTCGTGGACGAACTGGAGTCGTGGACGCCGAAGCACCTGCCGGACGACTGCGCGGAGTTCTTCCGCATCGACTTCTTCGCCCTCCTGCCCGACTATCGGGGGCAAGCAGCGGGATTGCGGGGCATCACCGCTTTTTCTTTGCTTTAGAGCGGGCCTCGGCAAGCGGCTGTGGTTCGAGAGTTTGGAGCTGGCGCGTCGTTCGGGCTTCCGCTTCGTCGAGAGCGGCTGTTCGGCCGGGGCGTCGACCGCCATCGCCTCGAAGGTTCGTTCACTAACAAACAGTGAGAGCGTGTACGAACGCAGCAATCAACCGCTTGCTTCCTTCTGCTTGCAGTTCGGAATGCGCGCGATCTGCACGCTCCCGCACGCGAACTTCCGCGCCGACGGCCGGCCGGCGTTCGGCGAGGTGCTGCGGGACGGCGCGCGGGAAGCCGCCGTGATGTTCGGCTCGTTGCACGAAATCGCTCCGTTCTTGGACGATTGGCGCAATCAAGTGAGCCGCCCGCTCGTTCACTCGCCTTCATCCCCTCCGTTCAGCCCCCGCAACTGCCCGAAGCGTACCGCCTGGAGCAGCGAGAGCGGGCGGTCGTGGACGCCGCCTTCGTCCTCCCGCGCCTCGGCCGCTCGATTCGAATCGAAGTGGCCGAAGTGGGGGACCATCCGTTGATTCAGCGCTTCATGCGCAACGAAATCATGCGACAAACGCCAATGGGGCGAACTTTTCGTGAGTTCGCCCACTTCTTTTGGGGTTCTCCGCGTGCGACGCAGTTCGTCTCGCTTGAGGTGGGCAGCAAGTCGGTTCTCCACGGCTCCTGCGGCAGTGCAAGTTTGCTCTCTGTGGCTGCTGCAAGGGGCGAGTGGCAACAAACAAGAAGAATTCGCTCGGCAGTCGTCGGCATTTGCCACTGGACTACGCGCGTCTCCAAGGGACGAGAGCTTGCATCAGTAGTCGTCGAGAAAGAAGCTTCTGCCCACCTCAATCCATTAGCATCAGACATCTAAACATTCTAACGTTTCGTTTCAGAATTGTCAAAGGAAGAAGTCAATCGGAAAGCCGCACAGTTGGGCGTCGACCTGATCGCTCACGGCATGACGTTGTTGGCGCTGGACGAGGGGAAGCTGTGCGGACTGTTGATCAACACGCGCCAGCCGGTCACTCACGGACCGCCGGTCTCCGAAGAGCCCAAGACGGATTACACGGCCGGTTCGTTCCCCTCAATTCTTTCGCATTCTTTCGCGCAGAAATCGATGCAGCGATGGCGAAAGGAGCGCCTTTCAAAACGGCCGTCCTCCCCTCCTTCACCCCTCGCTTCCTCGCCCTGGTGCCGCAAAAGCTGCCGCCCGACTGTGTCGAGTTGTTCGTCGTCTACTTTCTGGGCGTGCATCCCGACTATTGCGGGTCTGTTCTTCCCGTCTACTTCGTCGCAATCCCGCTTGTTTGCAGCAACAAGCTGGGCGAACGGCTGTGGACGGGCGCGTTGCGATTGGCCAAACAACGAGGCTTCCGCTACGCGCAATCGTTCTGCTCGGCCGCCGCATCCAGCCGACTCGCTGCGAAGGTGAGCGACCGGTCTGGGGTCCGTCCAACGGCACGAATCGCGTAAGAAGTCATCGAATTCACTTCTTTTCTTTGCAGTCCGGAATGAAAGCCGTCTTCTTGTCCGCGTTCTCCGACCTGCGCTACCGCGGCGCCGCGGTGTTCGCCGACGGGCGGATGTGCGACGGCGGCGAGGCGGCCACTCTGTTCATCGGCGACCTGAACGAGATCCAATTGGTTTGAATGAAAGAATGGGGGGCATTGTTGTTAGAGCGGAAATAAAGTACGTTGCCTGGTGCCTTTTGCACTCGCTGCATCGCGCAATGCAGTGCAGTTCGTGTGATGAACGATCGCCTTTGTGAGAGGTGGAAGTCGCCGGTGCGCGCCTCGACCGCCACCACGAACGGGACGCCGAGGAGCAAAGAGCAACCGGCTGCCATTGCGGAGAGCGAACACACGACCGAATGAGCGGCGAACGGCCGGCAGCGATTGGCGGTGCTTCACGGCATCCATTTTTGAATGGAGTGAAGGCGCGTCTTCTAAGCGCCCCTCTTTCTGCTCGCGCAATGCCGAACGCTATCGAAGTCGACTTCAGGGCGGGAGAGGCGGCGAGCGGCCAGTCGCTCTCCTTGCCTCTCGCTCCGAGCGGTCGGTTCCTCTCCTCCGCTCATTTTTCTCCCGCAACGAGCGAGTGGTCGGCCCGGTTGTTCGCTAAACCTGTTTCTCTTCGCCCCTGATCGATCGTCCGCGTCTTCCGTTCGCGACATGCGACCAACACATCGACTGCTCCGCGTGGGTGCCTTCTTCTTCTCGTTCGTCTAATCCATCCGCCCATTGCAGAAGAACGACGAAACGTGCTATCTGCAGCGGATTCCTGGCCGTTGTGATTCAATCAACCGAACATCATCAAGCGCTTCCAGGGCATCGAGACCACTCCGCTCACCACTGTGGACTCTGAAAGTGATGGCCATCTTCTGTCGACGTGCTCGCTGCTCAAGGCTGCCGGTAGGTGGCTTCAACCAGCCCAACGACGATCCCATGATTTCTCGTTGCAGAACGCGCGAGATCTTCCACCGACCGTAACGAGTTGAAGACGGTCGCTTCGCCTGCGCTGCGACTTTTTCGCCTTCCGCACGTCCACCGCCTTCCGTTCACTCGGGACGGAGCAATGAGTGACTCTTTTTCGGTGAACCTCTCATCCCGTCCGCTCGTCACACCTTCTTTTAGCAAACGGCGGTGATCCCGATGTACGAGCGCTCGAATCGACTGGCCGACTGGCAGGAGGTGAGTCACACGTTCTCTTTCCCCACTAACCACTTTCTTTTTTTCAGCTTCTGCTCCGTCCTTTCCGCTGCCGGCTCTTGTGCGAGCAGCCGGCCACCACGATCACGACACTTCCGACGAGCACCAAACGTTGTGCTCGTGGTGAAGACGGCGGCGAACGGAAGGAAGCCGTTCGTTGGAGTGCGATCGGCTTCACGTGCCACGACCAAGAAGCGCCACTCGCTTTCGCCAGACAGCGGCCGAAGAAGTGAGTACGCTGCTTTTATTCAGGACGGAACGCACTTTACAGGGAGGGCATCTTTTGTGCGAACGATGTCTACAGCGCGTTCCAAGACTCCTGCCCCAATCCGCACTTCTGATTGGACGGCAAAACAGTACGTTCTCTGCTTTCTTCTCCGCTCATTCGCTTTGCAGGATTGCCCGGAAGAGCACGAGGAAGCTCGGAAGTGAAGGCGGGCACTCCGCTTGCATCAGCCGCTTGCGACGGGGATCTTCGAGGACAATCAAGACGCTCCACCGCATTCGCTGATCGGCCAGATCACGAGCGATGTCCGCAGCGAAACGCCGCCTGCAGGGCACGATCTTCTCGCGATGTCCAAGCCGCGCTCCGCCGTCGACTGAAGTCCCGTGCGATTGGAACGACCGTCTACGATCAAGAAGGCCGTCCGCTTGCTATTGGAAGATGCGAATAAAGCGAATGTGAAAAAACAAGGTCCGTTCTTCTTCGTCCTCTCTGCCCATTCTCACCCGCTTTCAGACCACTCCGACTGCTCGCACTTGGATTCGATTGCGAAGTGATGAACCGCCTTCTGTTCCCAATTGTTTGTTTGTGCGAACGGCAAGATCGAAATGGAGCAAGAATAAACTCGTTGACTACCCGCAGAGCCGCCTTCCGGTTGAAGCAAGAAGGTGTGAGCGATCAAAGTTCTGCCGAATGGAAGATGGACTGCGAGTGAAAGGAAGCGGACACATAACCAAGAGAGCAACAAGCGATTTCTCGCCCTCTCCGTCCACTCCCGATTGCTGACGGACGAGTGGCGGGCGGGCGTTTCGCTTCCAAGCGAGGAGTCAAACGAGCGGGCGGCGGTCAACGGATTGAAAAGATCGCTGCTTTCTGCCCGCCTCGCCGGCCGCGGTGCCCAACAGCGAGCCGGCGGAAAAAAGAGAACCGTTCGCTCCGTGTTCTCCGCATTACTGCCGCCTCTTGCACTCGTGGTGACACCTGCCGGCAAGGCGCAGGCCCATCGGAAGGAAAGCGTAGACAGTCAGGTTTCATACCTGCAGCTCCTCTTGCCCATCGCGCACACCAAGCGCCTCCACTGTTTGAAGCGGTCGCCCGTACAATCGACCGCAAATCAGTGGAGCAAGCGTTTGGTACGAGCCGTGAGGACATTACGGAAGTTCGAGTAACCGCCCCGTCCATCGCGCCACGAACAACAAACAAGGGCGCGAAGCACCGCGTCTCGTTTGACGCACCAAAACGACCGCTTCTTTGTCACAACGGACACTTCCGGAGTGAGCGATCGATCGCTCGCGCACCCGCTCGCCCATCAATCCGCCGGATTCCAACGAATTTATTCACGGCGAAGAAACAAACGGAGGAAAACAGGGACTTTTTGATTCGCCTTGCCCGATCGCCTCACTCCTCGTGGGTCGCCTCTTGCGTCTTGTCGGTCTTGACGCCGTCGACCGACTTCTTGTCCTTCTTCTTGGGCTTCTCGTTCTTCTCCTCTTCGTCGAAGTCCGAAATGATGTCGTTGTACTGCAACGAGAGGATGAGAGGACGGAGCGGAGGACTTGCCTGCGGATAGTCGTTGTTGCGGCGCTTCGCCTTCTCCTCGGCGAGCTTCTTCTTCTGCAACGAGCAGGCGGGCGGTTGGGTGCTGGAGGAGAACTCACCTCGTCCGCGACGGTGTCCTGGACGGCCGGCTTGGGCGGCGCGGGGGCCAAGGTGGACATGCGCGGGTCCTCCGCCGACGCCTGCCGGGCGACGCGCGTGGCGGCTTCGGTGGGCGCGAGCGGCACCAGCGGGACGGGCCCCGGCAGGGCTCCAGCCACAGACGGTTCCTCGGCGGACGGCTTCTTGGCGGACGCCCGCTCGTCGGCCGTCTTGCGGCTGCCGCTCGGGACTTGGCGGCTGGGCGCCTTCTTCGCGCTGGCGGGCTGCGGGCCGCGGGACTTGGCGCTCGGCGGACGGTCGGCGGCGTCCTTCTCGTGCGGCACTTCCTTCTCGATCTTGCGCTCCTCCTTGGCCGCGGCCGCCTTCTTCGCCTTGCGCTTCCGGCACAGGCACGCGGCGCCGATGGCCGCCGCCACGGCGCCCAGCAGAAAGAGGAGGCCGGCCCTGCAACGAGCGGGTTGGACGGAGCGGAGGGGCGGGAACTCACGCGACGATCAGCGCGATCTTCCACCACGCGAAGCCGCCTTCGTTCGTCTTGGCGTTCGGGTCGAAGAAGACCGCGTTCTTCTGCAACGGAAGGGGAGGAAAGAGGAGTGGAGCAAGTGAGGGAACTCACGAAGATGGCCGTCAAGTCGGGCACGGCTTCTTTGAGCTGCACGGTGAGGTGCAGTACTTGCTGCCCCGCCTCCTCGACGAACGGTTTGCACATGAACGGCGGGGGCGCGTAGCTTTCAGCGCCTTCCGGACCGTTGCCGCCGACCATCGTGAGGGTGCTCTCGGTGCCCGTGATCGAGATGGGGAAGAAGATGCTCTTCGCGCCCGCTGCAAGCCGTGGATGCGGATGAATCGAGACGGGACTGACCGAGTCGGATCTCCGCGGAGTCCTTGGCGGAAAAGACCGTCCCGTCGATCAGGCAAGTGCCCGCCTTGATCGTGATCCTGCAACGGAAGAGGTGAGGCAATGGAGAGTTGAAGAGTACTCACGGAACGTTCGTTCGGGTGTTCTTCGGGTGGTCCCACGTGGACGCGAACTTGGGCTCTTGGAACACGAGGGTGGCCTCCACGCTCGGCGACGTGCCCGCGTACTTCCTGCAACGAAGCGGGTAAGTGGAGGACGGAAAGGAGGGGGCACTCACACGTCGTTTCCGCTCGTTTCTAAGCCCACCGGCGGTTCGACGGCCTCCGAGCGGACGAGCAGGAAGGCGACCGCAAGGAACAGGACGACCGTCGGCTTCATCTTCGAACCCAACGGACGAGAGGGGCGGGAAGAGCGGGGGATCGGGAGAGCGGACTGGAGCAACGACTGAGCGCCGCGCTGTTGGTCGGCGCCTTTTATTCGCGCGGATTTGCATCGGAAGAAACCAGCGACGCAAATTCGTGCAAATTTCGGCGCTCCGCTCATTAGGCGACGTTCGACGGTGTTCTCGGCGGGCGAGAAGAAGACCGAAGAGTTCTCGACTGCTGGGACGAAAGAAGAACGCGTGTTCGCCGTCGGTACTCCTGCGCTCACTTCACGCGCGCTCGCTCGTCTTTCGTTTCTTTCAATCGAGGCCACGAGCCGAGCTTTCCGGCCGCAATCCGAGCTCTCGTTCGTTCACGTGCCGTTCGTTCTGCCGGCCAGAAATCGCGCTCATCGTCAGCTCGTCGACGATCTCCACGTTCTTTTGTGCGACCCGTTCGCGCGATGAATTTGAGAAGTGAAGACGTTACGATTAGAGAACGTGTTGACTTCTACGGAGAAATGTTGGCTTCCTCTGTTGGGGAATCGACCGAGCTGCCGTCGAACGGACGAACCGAATTTGCATCCGACCGTCAGGCGGCCGCTTTCGCGTTCTCTTCTTTCTTTTCACGCTCCGAGCGAACAGCCGGCGGGTCTTTCCGTTCGGAAGTCGCCGCTCGCTCGTTCCTCAGCTTCGTCGTGATGCTCGCCGCTTGGGCGTCGTTCCTGCTCGTCGTTTTGCTGCGAACGGCCGCTGAAACTTCGCGCACGACGGAGGAGTGAATTCTTCGCTTCTTTCTGCTCGCAACTCCCGCCTCCTTTTGTTTCAGTCGACCGATGGCGCCCGAGATCATTGCGCTCGTGTGCGTGGGCGTTGCGCTCTTGTTGCTGGCCGTCGTCTGCTCCTCTTCGTTTTGCGCGATCGGCTGGGCGGCGGCTCGGCGCAGACTTCCTTTACGTGCGTCCATTAATCGATCGTTTCTGCTGCTCATCGATCGTTTTTCGCAGCCGTCGAAGACGGCGACCGGAAGACCCGCCAGTCGAAGGTCGGCGGCAAACGGGCGGCGAAGCGAGTGGACGAGAGGCCGCGGGGGAAGAGCTGCGGACGATGCGGTTGCCTCAAGTTTCGGTCATTCCGCTCCGCCACCGAAAGTAGCCGTTCGTGTTCGATCGTTTGGATCAATCGGGAAATAAATTCGTCGTTCGCTCGCTCATTGAATTCGGGTTGGGCGCCGCTCCGTCCGCGGAAGCAATCCGGCGGAACGGCCGAAAGCGGAGCGCAAAATCGCGGAGGAAATGGGCGCCGCCGCTCGCAGCCGTCCGAACAAAACGCGGCCGTTCGGCGGCGCCTCGGCGATCTCCGCCGCCACCAGCGACGGTGGCCCTTCCGTTCGAGCAGTTCGCCTTCGATTCGAACGGATGGGTTGGATTGAAACGAGTGGGAACTCACGATTCAACTCGCGATCGAAGAGCGAAACGTTTGAACGAACAACCGCCGCGTTTCCCACGATTCCACCGCCTTCCTCCGATCTCCGGCTGCTGGGCGACCCAGCCGATGACCTGCGGAAAGAGCGGACTGAAACGATCTGCGGAGAACGCACCTTCTGCGCGTGCAGCGAGTCCACCAGGAGGGCGAAAGAGACGAGCAGCGCGTTCGCGAAGGAGCCCGCCATCGTTAACGCCCAAATGAAGAGTTCTTTGGGCGACGGCAGCTCCGTGGGGAGAACCGAACGTTCGGCCCACGAGCAAAGAAGACAGGCGGACGGCGAGTGGATCAGACGCTGGAGTGTTGGGTCCACTGGAACGAGAAGAAAAGAAGCTTCTCGTTCCTTCTGCTTTCGGCCGCCCACTCACTTCTTCCCTCCAGCTCCTTGCCCACATGTTCGAAGAAGGCGTTGTGGGGCATCTCCGACTCGAGAGTGGCGGTCGAAAGGACGAAGAAAGGCGAGGGGAGGAACAGAACGAGGAGTTTCATTCATTTCCAGGGAGTGACGTGTGGCGAGCGTTTCCGGCTTATATCCCGCCCGATCCCGATCGGCTGCCCACCGGACGGTCGCTCGATTGCATGTTATTCGAAGTGGATCGGTCGGTCGGCTGGCGGTCACACACGGGCGAACGGAAGAAGTGGGTGACTGGTGTTTGCTCAAAAAGGGCTGTTTGCTTTCGACTCACCTTAATGGTCGCTGCTAAAGTGCAGAAATCGTGATGCCGCTCGCTCGTTTGGGTCGTGAGAATGGGAGCTCGTTGTGTGCATTTCGGTCGATGGTGAAGAGTTCTCTGAACTTACTGTTAGAAGAAAGTTCTGGCGAAGGCAGACGCTTAAGATCTAACCGCCACAATCACGCGGATTTCACAGAACGGCTTTCGGAGTTCACAGCCGAGCAGAGAGGAAATTGATGTCTTTCGCTGTCCTTTCCCGTTCACTTCTTTTCGTTGCCGTCCATTCGTTTGTGATGCTCCGGTAGTCGCTGGTGTTCCTGCTCGCCGGCTTTGTGCTTCTTCTCGTTGGAATGCCGCTATTGGACGTGCCAAGTGCTACGACGAGAAGATCACGGGAGAGACCACCGAATTGGACGGCTGCGTTTGGGACGAAATGATGACGGAGAACGGACGTGCAAGATGGGCCCGCCGCTCGTGATCGTGCGACAAGCGGGCGAGAGGAACGAACCAGCGAGCGAACGCACCGCCCGCCCACCTGCGGCAGAAAAGCCCGAACTTGCGGTCCCCCAGCAACAAGTTCTCGTAGCCGAGTGGTTGCGGGCGCGGATTGCGGTGCGGGTCGCTGGTTCGGAGCCGGTTAGTGGGTTCGATGTGCTTTGTTGATCAAGTGAAGTCGGGTCGTGTTTGGGTTCACGGCGCCGTACAGCGATTGATCGTTGGACGGTACGTATCCCCTTCAACATAGCATAAGACGACTAAACTTGCTGCGGACTTGGTTGACTCGTTCGCATCTCGACGCGCCTTGTCGGCTGAACACCCGAAACAGCGGAGACTTCGTGGGCTCCTCTGGCGCCAAGAGGCTGAATGGGTGCAGGCACGCTAGGGTTTTGCACTTTTTCGTTTTGATTTCGTTCCAGTTCGTTCAGAGGACGCGAACGGCAACCGTTTTAGTCGTCGGCTGTCCACTGCGGTCCGTTCGGTCGGTTGGAGGACGCCCGATGGATGCCGCATTCATCAACAGAATTCGGGAGTCGTGGAGGTCGGGCTTCGTCAAGGCAGCTTGATTTGCCCGCTCTTGCAGCAGCAGCGAGTCGCGAGGATCGGCGGCGACGATCCCGACGGAGCAGGGCGAAGCGAACAGTTTGATGCTGTCCACCTCAACGCGTACAAATTTTGGCACCTGTCCGCCCTTTGCGCCCGCGTTCTCGCGCTCTTTCGTCGCCTCCACGTCCTCCGGCTGCAGGTCGACGGCAGCGCGATGATCGGCTTCCACCCCTTCGCCGACTGCTGCACCTCTTCGGGCGCCCGCCGGCTGGTTTTTTTGGGGCGGCCGCGCGGCCAGTGGAACGGGCCGGCCGGAATTTCTCGTCGAAGAGGGCGGATTGACCGTTTGAAAAGAGGTTGAAGAGAGGGCGGGTGGATGAGACGGCCGTTTTCTGCCGCCCTCCACTCGAGGGGGGCACCCATCGGCGTGTCCGCCAGCTGTACTCTTTTACATTCGCCTATTAGACCGTCTTCTTCTCCCAACACCACGCGGTGACGAATGGGAGTGCTCTCGCGTTCCGCCGACTGGGCGGCAGGTGAACAAACAAACGTTTCGATCACTCGCATACGTACGGAAGCTGCGGAAACAACGGGGAAGATCTGGAGTTCCCTCACTCATTGGCCATTGCGACGACCTCCCGTCTGCCCCGATGGACGCTCTTCTCCGTTCTCTGCTGCTCCACAGCAAACGCCCGCTCGATCCACGAAATCAACCGCCGGGCGATCTGCGACCAGCAGACCGATTTGTTCGGCGGTGACATCCGCCTTCGCTCCACTCGCTAATCAAAGCTCGAAGAACCGACTGGAAGCGTTGCGAGATCCCCGGAAAGCGATGGACGTCGCGAAGGAGCATCGAAGATTGAAGCGATGGCCGAACAACACGCTCTTCTGCCGCCTCTCCGCCGAGTCCGACGAGCACGAGTGAGCGCTCATTCATCGTTCTCTGTTCACTTGCACCTTGCAGACGCGTAAAGATCCGGCACTGGCTGGATGGCCTTGAGATGGACAGCTGCTTCCGCTTCGTCGACTACGAGCAGCAGCCGAACGCCAAGTGGAGAACCGAGGCGTCTGCTCGTCCACAATGGGACGATCGGGTGCATTTGCTCGGGAGATCCCGGAAGAACGGAGATTGCAGGCGGCGCCCAAGGGATGTCGCTGCATGCTCAGCGAAGCCGCTGTGCAGCATGAGTTCATGCACGCCATCGGTTCGTTTCTTCTTCGATTGGTGGTTGCTTTGGAGCGATGAGATTTCTCGCTTGAGTTGTCTCCGGGAGGAGGACGTTTCACCGCGGCCGTTTCACCGCCGTCCCGTTTCACCGCGGCCGTTTCACCGCCGGGACGTTTCACCGCCGTCCCGTTTCACCGCCAAAAGAAAAAAGACTTAGAAAGGAGATTTGAGCTTCAGCAATCACATTTAGCAATCGAAACGAGGTTTGCAAGCTATTTTCGTTGTTATTGACTGCTTTCATTTGTAAAATTAGTCAAGAAAAATTATTGGGTACCCCCAAAATGTCTAAAAAGGACAGACACACCCTTCTTGCTCTTTTAGATGGCTTGTCTATGCTCGTTCTCCATTATTATATCGTCTTGGGATCAAATTTACTTTAGTTTACTGTTTTTTACTTGGCGGTGAAACGTCCCGGCGGTGAAACGGCCCGGCGGTGAAACGGGACGGCGGTGAAACGGCCGCGGTGAAACGGGACGGCGGTGAAACGGCCGCGGTGAAACGGGACGCACTCGTTGTCTCCAGCGAGAGATCCCAGCGTTCGGAACAAACCCCCACCAACGACTGCTCTTTGCAGGGATCGGGTACGAGCATCAACGGCCGGACAGGCAAGGAATCCCTTCCAATACACTCTTTGTTCTCTGCAGAGATCAGCACATCACGGTCGTTTGGGAGAACGACATTAAGCACATGGGTGAGCAATCCAGCGGCCGTTGGCTTGAATTCGGTTGCTGCAGCCCAGTTCGAGCTCCATCGCGGCGACCTCTACGACGTCGTCACGCCGTACGACTTTGATTCGGTGAGCTTTTGAGGGTTTTTGAGCGATGGAGCGGTGAGACTGAGAAAAAGATCGAACTTCTCACTTGTTTTAGATTATGCACTACCCAGGTGGGCAGAAGGAGCGGGCAGTCGCTCAAGCATTCAGCGTAACCACTAATTTATTTAAGACACGGCTTTCTCCAAGGACGGCGTCTCGCCGACCATGAAGCGAAAGAAGGTGCCCGTTTTCCTTCCTCCACTCACTTCGCTGAATTCCAGGGCAATGAACGGATCGCGTACAATGGAAAGCTTTCCAGAGGCGACATCCAAAAGCTGAAGATCGTCGGCAACTGCCCGCACTTTGTGTCGCTACAGGTGCAGCTCGAAGAGGCCGCCATACGCGAGGGACGCTGGGAAGGCACGACTCGGAAGCCGAGTGGACAGACAGCCGCCCGAACGAGCGGAAATTCATGCGGTCAACCGAGCGGACCGCCGAGTGACGCGAAGAAGACGATCGGAACTGGAGGAGGGAGCAGAAAGAAGGCGTCTGCATCAAACCGATCGAGCGGGTCCAAGAAACCGAGCGGAGGGAAGAAGAAGACCAGAACCGGGTCGAGCCGATCGAACGGACCGAAGAAACCGAGAGGATCGAAGAAGAAGGCGGCCCCCAGACGGAGAACTCGCCGGAATCAGCGGCGGGGCGGCCGGAAGTTGCGCGGATGAGACGTGAACAAGCGGCCGTCAAATAAATCAACTGTTGCATCGCGAGGTGGTCGATGACTCGAACGTGTAGACAGCCAGGGGGAAGAAGTGGGCAGCAAGCACGCGTAAACGAACAGGCGGGCAGGTCGTCTCGTTGGCTGCAGACAACCCTACGGCTCGGTTTCCTTTGGCCAGTGTTCGTTCGCAAGTGACCGCGGACAAGTGAGCGTCGAGACGAGCGACGAAGCGTTCAAACGTTTGCCCATCAATCGCTTGTCTTCCTTCCTCGATTGCGCAAACGCGACACGAGCGGGCGGATGGAAAGCGAGGCCAACGGGCGCCAGTCGCCATTCGCTCATCTTGTTTTTCCGCAAGTCGGCTGTCCTCCTCTGCTCTTCGGCTCTTCCCGCTCATTCCTCTGCTTGCATTTTCCTTCCCGCTTGATCGGTTGTTCGTTGGCCGAGATGCGCTCGCCGTCGTGGATCCTCGCCGCGATTGTCGGCTTCATGCTCTTCGGGCCGCCGCCGCTGGACGCGCGTTTCCTCTACGACTCGGCGAACACGACGCTGGACGACTGCGTGGAAGCTTTTCCACTCAACAGCGATCACGCCGTCTTGTGAGTCTCTCGATCATCTCTTTTCAAAGCAACCACCTCCTCGTCGTGCAGTTGGTTGCAGCACTGTCCTGAGACGACGGTCGCCGTCCAATGGAGCAAGGCGGCCAAAAGCGAGCTTCGTTTCAACTTTGGCGTGCAACCGAATGCTACGTGAGTTGTTGCTCGCCTCCCCCTTCATTTCGTTGTGCAGGATCAACATAACGATCAACGACAACTGCTCGCTTCGTGTGTGGACCGTCGAGCGCGACGGGAAGCCGCTGCTGCGAATCGGTGAGCTCTCACATTTTCTCCCGTCTCATCGGTGTTCAGAAAACTTCATCTCCTATCGACTGGGATGCATGATCTTCATTAGGGCGAACGGAACGCTCATGACGGAAGGCGGCACCCCGCTGTGCAAGGGCGTTCCCGTGCGCAACGACGCCGACGAGGCGCACTGGTGGACGAGCGTCCACGTCGAATCCGCGGGCCCCGTTCTCAACCTCGAAATCTATGTGAGCTCCAGCACAGTCCAGTCGGTCAAATGCTGAAACGGACGGTTTTCAGGGCGCAACGGATGGCGGCGACTTCGGCGAGTACCGCGCGCCACCGTCCATCACCTCTACAAGCGCTCCCGTTTCACGCGTGACCGTCACGGGCGCCTTTGAGTGCCACGGACGAGGCGACAGCTGGGGCGTGGGTTTCTGCCCGCCTGTTCATCTCCCCTCCATCTCATCTTTTCTAGACGGTCGTCGTCTTGAATCGGCGGACGGACGCGAGCGGACGACGCGTGTTGGAGTTCTGCGGTTCCCAAGAGATGCTCCCGGATGGAACGCTGGCGATGGAGGCGGGCGAAGCCGCGAATCCGGGAGAAGTCTTCTACTTAATGCAAGTGTACCCACGTTCTCCCGTTCGTTCATCCTCTCTTTCAGCCAACACACGTGTGCCGTGCCGAAAGAGGGCGCTTCCTTCGCGTGTTGGACTGGAAAGCTCGACCAAAACGAGTGGGCGGCCAAGTCGGTCGACTTGGGCCGAATGGGCCTGACGGCGGCGCGCGAGGAGTGCAGCGGCAAGCTGGCGCGCACGCTCGTTCCCACCAAGTCGGTCGACAAGTGCACCGCCGAGGAGCTGCTCCTGCCCGAGATGTTCGGCGATCTCGTCGATCAAATGCTGTGAAGAGTCCGCCGTTTCTATTCGTTTGTGTTTCGTAAACGAAATAAACCGTGTTGTCGTGCTCGAACGGCAGAAATCAAGTCTGGACGCTTGTTGGTCTTGGTGGCCTTTGCTTGTGTCAGAATCGTTGAACGGAACCGTTCATGGCCCCATCAAGTAGACGAGCGCGGCCTCTTACAATTAGACAAGGAATTCGTTGAACCGCTTGTAAATTCAGGCTTTCAAGCAAATTCGAGTCGACCGAAAGATGAGGGGAAGCGGTGAAAAGGCGGCCAGTCGGCAGTCGAGCGTCTCGATCCGATCGGTTGTTCTCCTTTCCGCTCTCCTCGCCTTCCGCTGATTCCCTTGCTTGCAGCTCACTTCCCGCTTGATCGGTCGTTCGCTACGCCGAAATGCGCCCGTTGCCGTGGATTCTCGTGGGCTTCCTGCTGTTCGCGTTCGGTCCGCCGCCGCTGGACGCGCGCTACACCGCGCCGGGCACGTCTCACTCCACTCCGGGTTGGACCTCGTGCTTGAAATGGGGCGTGGGAGAGGGCTGGAAGTGAGTGCCAATCGAAGTTCCTTGGAACTATCCTTCTTCCAGCTACGCAACGGAGTGCACTTGGGCGCACCTCGACAGCTACTGGAACGATGAGGTTTCGCCCGTTTTGACGTTGAGCAATCGAGCCAACTGGTGCGTTCTTCTCGCTTTTTCACTCATCGCCCGACTGATTGCAGGATGAAAGTCGACCTGATCGTCAACGAGCGCTGCATCGGGAGTGTCCACAAGGCACGCAACGGCGGGCGCTGGGAGACGCGAATCAGTCGCCAGCAGTCGCTCGGGCAAGAGCCCAGCTTGCAGGAATGGTTGGGTGAGTGCGCGCGCGCAGAAGCTCCGAAAACCCAGGGATGTTCAGGCTGGAGTCTCTGCGCTGTGGGCGACGACTTGTGTTGGATGCGCATCGACACGCAATCCGGTTTCTTATCGTTCGAGCACGCCGACGGCGCCCGATTCACTCATTGCACCATTGCGGAGTCTTCGAAACCGAATTCCGGCGATCGGAAACACAAATCCACCGTTGTGTACCAACCCGCCGGTTGGGTCGACCTGTTTGCGTATGGGGTAGCCTTGCTCGCTCTTTTTCGCGTTCAAGAACACGAGTTGCAGGGCTGGGACAACCGCAAACCCGTACCCGCTCCAATGGCTTCCTTCACGACTCCTCCGCCGACCACCAGCACTTTCACAACGTCTACGACGAGCTCAGCAAGCCGTTCTTTCTGTTTGATCTCCACCTATCCTTACTTTCTCAGACCACGTCCACTACAACGACGACCACGTCGACTGTAAGACATTCGTTTTTGATGCACTCACTTCTTGTCGTTCCTTTAGACCACATCCACTACAACGACCACTTTGACAACGCCGGTGCCCACGACCACTTCGACTACGTCGACCTCTGTGAGCCCTCGTTGTTTTCGCGTCTTCTATTCGCTGTTTCTTCCAGACGTCGACGTCCACCACTTCGACCACCACGACGACCTCGGGAAGCCGCTGTTCTGGATTTCCTTTCCTCATTTACTGCTTTCTTTAGACCACAACCAGCACATCGACTTCCACGTCTACCAGCGTAGGTCCCCGACCTTATTCGACCTCACTTCCTGGCATCGTTTTAGACCTCGACGACTACGACCACTCCGGTCCCGACGACGAGTACCACGAGCGTGTGTCGCCCGCTTCTTGTTTTCCAACTCGTTGCTGCTTCAGACCACCACGCTGGAGCCGACAACTCCCTCAACGTCGACGTTTACGAGCAGCAGCAGCACGTCCACGTCCACCTCTATCGTCCCCACGACGAGCACCCGCCAGCCGACCACTTCAACGCGCTCGGTTTGTCGTCGCTTTTCTTCGTTTTATTCACTCGCTTGTTCGGACCACCCACGAACCGACCACTGAGTCCACCAGTTCGACGTCGACGTCGATTGTGTCGAGCACCGTTCGTCTCCTTGCTGCTTTGCGCTCAGTTCGCGTACAATCTCTTCAGACCACGCTGCCGACCACGGAGTCCAGCACGATCTCCAGCAGCAGCTCGACCTCAACGTCCACGGCCAAGCCCACGACTCTGAGCACGACGCCGAGCACGGCCGCGACGAGCACCGCTTCGCTCTCCAGCTCGACGGTCGACCCGTTGGCTGCCGGTTTGCTCCGCCCAACGGCCGCTGCCGCTTTGGACGACTCGGAGGACGGCGGCATGAACGGCCTGATGATCGGGCTGATCTCGTGAGTCCTCTCTTTATCTTTCTCGCTCATCCCTCGAATTCAGCGGCTGCTTGGGCCTTCTGGTCCTCCTGCTGAGCATCGTGGCCTCGCTCGTGTACTTCCTAGTGATTCGCAAGAACCAAAAGAAGAAGCGGGCGACCAAGAAGACGGCGGCGGACAAGACCGTTGGATTCGGCGCCAAAACGAACGACCAGACGAAGAGCGGCTACACGCGGACGGACGCGACTCAAGGCGGGGAAGAACGCACGCCGAAGAATTCAAAGACGCCACATGCGAAAGGCGAGCGAGGATTCCGCGGTCAGGGCACCGGCGACGTGGGTTCCCTTCCGAGTAGGCGGCTGTTCATTCCCCTTCTCGCTGCAGATCAATCGTCGCGAGCTGATCCTGACGGGAGGCGTCGGCAAGAAGTGAGCAGGCGGTCCGTATGCCATCTCAGTCCCGTCTCTTCTGTTTTGTTCTCTCCCGTGTACACCCCGAGTGGAGGGGGTTATTTGCTCTAGCATGTGTGAAATTAAATTCGATTCGCCGAGTTCTCGTCGGGAGGATGCTGCCCGCTGCTATCGTTCGGTCGATCGCTTGGATGAGGGACGTGTGATCCAAACGTCTGCCGTGAGAAGGCGGCACGCAAAGCGAATTGCAAGCAAATGCCGACAAAAGGAAGAAATCTCACGTCTTCGCGAAGCAGAGCGGCTGTCCATTGGCGGTTGCTCGTGCTTGAAGGAGTGGGAGAGCGGAGAATCGAACGAGATGAGCGGCTCGGTCTGGCATCGATTAAGGACCCGATTGCTGGCAGTTGCATTGGCAAGTCAATCCGCTCGTTCGCAAGCGAAAATAATGTGTCGGATTACACAAAGAACACATCTTTGCAATCGTTTCTTCTTCGGGTCCTTCGCACCGCGTCCAACCCGGTCTTCCAGTCAGATGGCGGAGAAGCATGTGTGTTTGAAATGAATTCGAGCGCTTCCTCTCGCTTCTAATCGCTCTCCGAATTCTCGCTCTTCATCGAGTTGAATCTCGTTTACTACTTGTGCAATAGAATAAATTGATTGTTGCAGCCGGCCACCTGCAACAAGCGATTGAAGCCGACTCGCTCGATCGAGAGTACAAGTCAATCAGCCCGTACAAGAATCCACCGATCAGGCGATCATGCGCTGGAAGTGGCGGAAGTACTCGTCCGTGCGGTCCTCCCGTTTGGTCCACTCGCTGGCCGCCTTTGCGCCGCGCAGTCGGTGGAAAGCGGCGAGCAGGAGGAAGTGGACGAAGATCGCCGTGGTGCGGGCCTAAAGCCAAGAAACGAACGAAGGGATGTTGGTTGCGGGGGAACTCACGGCATTCGTGCTCTCCTTCATGAACGCCTCCTCCTCCACCGAGTCGTCGGTGGTAATTTGCGCGTAGTAGAACGAGTAGAGCGTCTGCAGGCCGTAGGTGAGCGAATTCACGAGCGAAAACGGGAGAATCAGGCCGCACGAAATGCGGAGCTCGCGGAGCGCGAAGGAGCGCTCCAGATCGTAGCGGGCGGACGCGTCGGCCAGCGCGCGATAGAAGCGGGCGATGCGCCGCCAACTTACGAGCAGCAGCAGAAGGTCGCCGCCGCTGGTCGCCAAATCGAGGAGCCAAAAGACCGCCGAGTGGTGGAAGGCCGTCGACCGTTTGTTTGGATCCCCGAGCAGTCGAGCGGCGCCGTGCTCCGCACCGCCCCGTACGCAGCGAAGGGCAACACAATCTGCGCGAAAAGCCACTCGACTACGCGGGATCAGCGGAAGGAACCAAACGGCCGACCAGCACGACGCCCACGGATTTTCTCCGATCGCGGCGGTGCGGGAAGGCGGCGGGCGATCGCTCGAGCAGAAGCGTCAAGTGGAAGAACGGGAAGACGCACTAAACGACGGAATTTCGTAAGATCTGCTGGGGCTTCTTCTGAACACTCGGGACTTTTGGGCGAGCAGCTGTTGGAGTGACGGGTTGAACGGGGAGTTTGCTGTGAATAATGTGCGATGAAGACAACGGTGTGCCAGCTGGAGTGAGGAACAGCGAACTCATTTCTCCGTTGATTCACGAGTTTTCCGTCTGCCCATCAACACAACGAGACGCCACTCCAACAGCTGCTCGCTCGAAAGACTTGTTGTGTTCAGAAGACTGCCAGGGTTTAGAAAAAGCCCCAACAATAAAAAGCCGCAATAACCACGCGCACATTCAAGAGAGCGGACGTGTGGACGTTGGCAAAGAAACACGTGCGGCCGGTCACACGTACGAGCAGGCGGACAGGTTGAGGGCGTACGTGACCTGAAAGCGGCGATTGGAAGCTTCCAGAAGACGAATGGAGTGTCCACAATTCGGTAGCCGGTCAGCGACAACTGGAAGCCGATCCCGAGCAAGTAGTACGCGAAGCCGGTGCTCCAGACCAGCTGCTCAACGCTTGATCAATGGAATCCACACGTCTCTCCGCTCACCTTCAAGTCGCCGCTCACGAACCGCAGCACACGCCGCACGAACGGCGTCCGCAAGTACGCGCGGAGGCCGGCGAGCGCGAGCAGGCAGACGGCCGCGTGGACGGCGTTCAGCGCTAAAATGCGCGCCGAGCGATTCGTTGCGTACGCCAGCGCGCACAGCGGCGAGTCTGCCTCGGCCGACATTTCGTTGGTTTGCGGAGTGAGAAAATGGGAGAATGTTTGCTTCTTTCGGGCTAAAGGCGAGAATATTCCTCCGTTTGGTACGAATTTCGGATGAGTGGCGGGCGGCTACAATCTTTTCTGCTCCTGACCTCGCAATTGTGGGGCTTTTTTCGACTATTCGGGAGTGTTCTCGCTTCACGCATGCCCACAACCGTTTCGCTTTTGCCAAAACATGGATGCAACATTGAAGTTGGGAGAAGACGAGCAGTCGAATGCAGCAAGAAAGCATAAAAGCAAAATCCGTGCTTCCTTCCTGCAATCCATTGAGTAGCGGCGACCCGCTGGCTACATCTCGAGCGTACGGGTGTTGACGTCAGATCAGCAGCTAAAAGACGAGTGTTGCGTAAGACGAAGTGAGTAACCGGCGGTGGGCGTCTTTCGTTCGGGGGAACTTCTTGCTGAGCAATCGGGCCCGTCCTTTCGCTCAAGAAAGAACCAGCGGAGCGCGCCGAAATGAGCGATCAACCGCCGCAATGTGCGGGACAGCACGGGATCGTTGACGGCGACCACGCGGCCGCCCGCCCGTCGGCAACACGAAGCGGCCCGCTCGAGGAGAGGACGGCGTCTGCCGGTTTGTTTCTTCGGCGAGGCCGCGCGGCGAGTGATGCGAGCGGCTCAACCCCTTTGGAAAGGGCGGAGCGGCCGTTGGCGAGGAACTTGGAGCCTATCGAGAGCTCGGACGAGCGGGCGGGTGGGCGAGAGACACACACTCGCCGAACACAGTGCGATTGCAAAACAGGTGATTTGGACGACGAGTCCACCGAATCATCACTTCGACGTTGCTGCCGACGAGTTTTCGCTGATCGCCGAGTGGAAACAACCGACTGGCTGGCGCCACTCACTTCGATGCAAATTTCACCCTTCTCCACCGGAACGCGTGAGAGAAGGTGGCGGACAGCTAGCGGCGCTCATTTGTTCTCTCCATCCGCTCTCCGAATCGGTCGGCTCTTCTTTTCGTTCTCCGCTTGCTCGAAGGATGAAGTCGGGCCTCGTCGTTCTGCTCCTCACCGCCTCGCTCTTCGCCGTCTGCGAGGCCGCCAACCCGCCAGACGGCTTCAAGCAAAAGGGCGGCGACATGTGAGTCCTCTTCCCGCCTCCCCCTCCACCCATCTCTTTCGTTGCAGCAAGTACACGGGAACTGAGACCGAGGCGAAGGCCGAGCTGGTGTTCACGGGCAAAACCTTCGAATTCACATGGGAGCATCCCCAACAAGAAACGGGGGGATCGCCTGTGTGAGTTTCTATGCTTCTGTATGATTTTCCTTTGTTCAGAATCGAAGCCAAGATAGGCTCGTGTTCGATCAAAGGCCCGATAACCGCCAACCCGACAAATGCGTTCATCACCATTCGTGGGCCGCTTTCCTTTTTTCATCAACTCGTCCTTGCATTGCAGCCGAGGGTCCCTGGACTTACCGCTTCCCCGTCACGATCAAGGGGACTGATAGCGGCGTCACGCTCTCCGGCACTTCAAGTGGCAGCGGAAAAAGCAGCGATGCCAAGACGTTGCCACCTTGCCCGCCCTTCACCAACGATGGCGACCAGCAAGTCGTCAAAGTCTCAATCACGCTCGAGAAAGAACCTCCTGACCTGCGGGTCACATTCGTGAGTTTTCTCGCTTTCTCGTCCGTCCCCCACTTCTTTTGCAGAAGGACGCGTCGTTCAAGCCGGACGAGAAGCCGGAGGACAAGTCGGGCGCGGCCGGAGGTCTCTCCTCGTGGCTGCTCGCTCTGATCATCGTGTACGGTTACCTTTCACGTCCTTCACCTCTTCTTTCGTTGTAGCGGAAGCCTCGCCGCCGTCCTCTCGCTGCTCGGAGTGCCGGCGGCCATCGGCGTCGTGTGCTGGAAGCGCAACCGAACGCCCAAGGGATCGAAGGACGTCGGAGCGGCCAGCCGGCCGAGAGGCTCGAAATCCGTGGGCAACCGGACGACGGACGAGCGCAAGAGCGAACAGAAGCCGCCCGACGTCCGCATGGAGCTGGAGTTCCAGCAGAAACCGCTCGTGCAGCTCGGACTGCCCGATCGGACGGTGCACGTGGTTTCGCCCGTTCCCGGCAGCAAGGGCAAGTCGCGGCGCGTCCAGCACGTGAGCAAGTCGCGCGAGAAGCGGGGCAACGCGATTCGCGACCCGCCGGCCACTCCCGCGAGCGCCCCCTTGGCGGTGAGTCCGCCGTTCGTTCGCCTCGCTCACTCTTGCTCGTTGCAGACGGACGGCGTCTTCTCCGCGTGGAACACGGACAAGCAGCAGGGCAGCAAGAAGTGAGGACGCTGCGGTTGACGATCAAGCGGGCGTTCCTTTTCTTTCGTTTTGTGTGTGCACTCGGTGAATAAAATGATTTTGGAACAAAGGTTACTTAACGTTCATTGGATTTGTTCTGCTCGAAAGCGCATTAGAAAACAGACGGGACGACGCCGCAGTTCGCCCTTGTCGATTCGAACCGAACGAAGTCGTCTCATTCCACCGGAGGCCAAAGAGAAATGCCGAAGTGGCGTCAGCCAACCGATTGGTGCCACGCACCTCGATGCAAATTCCAGCCGTTTCTCGGCGGGAACGAGGGCGGAAAGGCAGCGGTCAACGAGCGGAACTCACTCCTTCTCTCCATCCGCTCTCCCAATCGGTCGGCTCTTCCCTCCGCTCTCCGCTCGCTCGAAGGATGAAGTCGGGCGTCTTCGTCCTGCTCGCCGCCGCGCTGCTCGCCGGTTCCAAGGGCGCCAACCCGCCCGCCGGCTTCAAGCAAGAGGGCACCAACGTGTGAGTCGTCCCCGCTCATCCCCTCGTACATGCCTTCTTGTTTGCAGCGTGTACAAAGGCAGCAAGAAAGACGCCGAGGCCAAGTTGGTGTTCGCGGGCACCAACTTCGAGTTCACGTGGGATCATCCGCCTATCGGGTCGGGGCCCTCTCCGCCGTCAGTTACGTTTTTTGTAGCCGTTTAATTCTTTCGTTTAGGATCATGATCAACCTGGGAAGCTGCTCGATCCCAGGCGAAGTCAACCCGGCAGGGACTCCGCCGAAACTTGGAATTGGTGGGCTTTTTCCATTCCTCTGCGAGTTCATTGAACATTTGTAGATGGTCCTCTGACGTACAACTTCCCCATCACGATCAAAGGAACCGAAAACGGCGTCACGATCGCCGGCACTTCAAGCAACGGCAAAAGCAGCAGCGATCCCAAGCCCTTCGCGTGCAAGCCCTTCACCGACGAAGAGGATCAACACGTCGTGAAAGTCTCGATCACGCTCTCGAAGGAACTACTCCCTCAACTGACGGCCGTCTTTGTGAGTCCTCTCCTTCGTCCACACAACATCCCCGCTTGCAGAAAGACGCCAAGTTCTTCGATCCGAACAACAAAGCGGCCGGCGCCTTCGCCTCCTGGCAACTCGCCCTCATCATCACGTACGCCTTTCTCCATTACCCCTCTAACCTTCTGCTTGTTGCAGCGGAGCGGTCGTCCTCGTCGTCGTGCCACTCGGAGCTTCGGCGGTCGTCGGCGCCTGTTGCTGCTGCCGCAAGCGGAAGGCGGCGAAGCGCGGCAGCCGGTCGACCGCGAACGTGAACGCACCGCTCGGCACTCCCGCCGCGCCGCTCAACTCCAAGCGGCACACGGCGGACGGCCGCAGCAGCCGCAAGACGGCCGACGGGAAGACGGCGGACGAGCAGCCAACCACCGCGATCAAGGCGCCCTCCGGAGTGACGATCGCCCGCCCGAAGGCCGCCGCCGCTCCGAAGGACGCGCTGAAGACGGCCGTCGAAAAGAAGCCGGACGGGAAGGCGGCGGCGAACGCAAGTGCGGTGAAGACGGGCGTCCAGCAGGCCGGCTCAAAACAAGCGGACAAGGAGCCCGATGCGAAGAAGCAGCCGGGCGGCCAAGATGTGAGTTCTCCCCTCATCCATCCACTCATTCCTCTCGTTCGTTGGTTGCAGGACGTGCCCGGAAAGCGGCAGGACTTTCGGGCGGTCGTATGTCTTCCTTTTATCTCGCACCGCTCATCTCGTCCTCTTGCAGATGCACATGACGAACTTCGGGCCCGAGTGGAAGGACCGCTTGGGGCACTTCGAGGAGGCGAAGCGCGGCGCTGTGTCGGAGGCCGAGCGCAAGGCGGCGCTCGAGGCCGCCAACAAAACCGAGAAGAAGGCGCCCGCCACGCCGCAGTCGAGCAAGACGCCCGGCACGGAGCCGAAGTGAGGGCGATTGGGGGTTCAAGGATCGTGTTTTTTTCTTCTTTCGGGGTGTGCTGCGAATAAACGCTTGAAACGAGTTGTTGAGAGGATGCGTCGGAAAGACGGTTTCACACACGAGCTCCCGCGAAGAACAACAACGGCCGTGTGGTCGGAAGGTAGTGGTCGCCGTCTTCCGTTCGAGAGAACTTTTTGGCCAACAAGCGGACCCGCCCTCCGCTCAAAAAAGAAGCGGTGGGAGGGGAAACGCACGCCAAAATGTGCAAGCAGCCGTCGCACTCTCGTCTCGACCGTCCGCTCGAATGCCGTCGGATTCGATTGGTCCTTCACCTGAACGAGCAACTCATGAAGATGAGCGTCGGAACGCCTCGTAAGCGAACCAGCCCTGCTTTCTCCTCACTCCTCCGTCTTCCCGTACTATTATGCAGGACCTGGGCGAGTGGAGCGTTCCTGCGAGCAACGCCTCGTTCAACCTCCAGCTGGTCCACTCGTGTTCTCTTCATCCCTCTCCTTCTTCGAGGCGAGTGGACGGGCATTTCTTGAGGATGCACCTGGCGGACGTGATCGTGAGCAGCCGTCTTCTTCTCGTCTGTGTAGATCGAAGACGGCGGCGTGTGGTCTCAGCGAAAGCCGTCGATCAGCAGCCCGTTTGCGATCTCGTGGCTGCGGCCGGCCGACGGCTCCCGCTCGTTCGTGCGCTCGCTGCTGGACGAGTCGGCGGCCCGCGGGGTCGTGTTCTCGCTCGAGCGGCGGCAGAAGTGAGTAGCCGCTTCAAGGCGGCTTCAAGAGTGCCAAGCGAGGAGCGGTCGCGAGGGCCGGAAGGGCACGCGGCCGAAGAGATGACCACAACGAGCAGTGGACGACGCACACATGGGGCAACACAAAGACGCACAAATTAATCCCTTCGCCGTCCTTCGGCTCGCACGCAAACGCCTCGAACTTTCGCGCGGGCCTCTCGCTCCGATCGGCGATCCTCGAGCTATCGCCCGAAATCAAGAAAAAGAATGTTCTGAAAGATTCGAACGTTCACTTCCTGCTCACCCGCTCGAGTGCAAGCCGCCGGCTGCATGGAGCGCCCGAATGAAAGCTGCGGGGCGCGCGTCGGCTTCTTCGACGACGGGACGATCCGCCTGCCGCCCGACCACTGGCTTCTGCTGGAGTACGAGAGCCGGCGGCACGAGTTCCCGATCGACTCTGACCAGAAAATTTGAATTGACAGGCAAGAATAAAGATCCGAGTGATTGCTGCAACAGATTGAACGAGAACTCGTTTGAAAGTTGGCGGTTTGTTTGTCTCGAAAAGAAGAAGCGGGTGGTTTAAACGACAATACCTCCGACTCATCGCTTCTCCCTTGCTGCCTACGAATTCTCGTTGATCGTCAACGGAAAACAGCCGACCCATTGGCGCCACTCACCTCGATGCAAATTCCTCACGTTTCGTCCAGACCGCGAAGGGGAAGGTGGCAGACAACGAGCGGCGCTCACTTGTTCTCTCCATCGGCTCTTCGAATCGGTCGGCTTTTCTCTCTGCTCTCCGCTCGTTCGAAGGATGAAGTCGGGCCTCGTCGTCCTGCTCGTCGCCGTCTCGCTGCTTGCCCGCTGCGAGGGCGTCGACCCGCCGGCCGGCTTCAAGGAAGAGGGCGGCAATGTGTGAGTCCTCTCCCTTTATCTCCCTGTCTATTCACCTTCTTTCGTTGCAGCAAGTACACGGGAAGTAAAACCGATGCGAAGGCCGAGGTGGTGTTCACAGAGACCAAGTTCGAATCCACTTGGAATCATCTAAAAGAGAAGGCCAGCTCTCAGTAAGTTCTTGCTCGTTTTTGGCCACTAAAACTTTGTGCTAGGATCACGATAACAGCGGGATCCTGTTCGATCAAAGGCACGGTTTCCGTCGGCACTACGGACGCGGGCATCACGATTGGTGGTGGGAGTTTGTGCGTTTGTTCTTCGTGCATCAACTTTCAGGCACCACCACCTACCCCTTTCCGGTCGACATCTCGGGGAACGAGGACAGCCTTACGATCTCCAGTCCTTCTGGAGGCAATTCGCAACCCTTCCGTTCGTGCGCGCCCTTCACCAAAGAGGGCGACCAGCACGTGGTCAAGGTCTCGATCACGCTCGAAGATGCGCTGCCCAAACTGACGGCCGTCTTCGTGAGTTCCCGCCTCTCCAACCGTCCTAAACGCTCGTTGCAGAAAGGCGCCAAGTTCTTCTATCCGAACGACAAGGCGGCCGGCGCCTTTGCCTCCTGGCAACTCGCCCTCATCATCACGTACGCCTTTCTCCATTACCCCTCTAACCTTCTGCTTGTTGCAGCGGAGCGGTCGTCCTCGTCGTCGTGCCGCTCGGAGCTTCGGCGGTCATCGGCGCCTGCTGCTGCTGCCGCAAGCGGAAGGCGGCGAAGCGGGGCAGCGGATCGACCGCCAACGTGAACGCGCCGCTCGGCACTCCCGCCGCGCCGCTCAGCTCCAAGCGGCACACGGCGGACGGCCGCAGCAGCCGCAAGACGGCCGACGGGAAGACGGCGGACGAGCAACCGACGGCGGCGATCAAGGCGCCCTCCGGAGTGACGATCGCCCGCCCGAAGGCCGCCGCCGCTCCGAAGGACGCGCTGAAGACGGCCGTCGAGAAGAAGCCGGATGGGAAGGCGGCGGCGGGCGCTGGAGCGGTGAAGACGGGCGTCCAGCAGGCCGTCTCGAAGCAAACGGACAAGAAGCCGGATCCGAAAAAGCAGCCGGTCGGTCAAGATGTGAGTTCTCCTCTCATCCACCTGCTCAATCCTCCCACTCGTTTGTTGCAGAACGTGCCCGCGGAGCGGCAGGACTTCTGGGCCGTCGTACGTCTTCCTTTTATCTCGCACCGCTCATCTCGTCCTCTTGCAGATGCACAAGGCGAACTTCGGGCCCGAGTGGAAGGACCGCTTGGGGCACTTCGAGGAGGCGAAACGCGGCGCCTTCTCGGAGGCCGAGCGCAAGGCGGCGCTGGAGGCCGCCAAAGAAGCCGAGAAGAAGGCCGCCGCCACGCCCCAGTCGAGCAAGACGCCCGGCACGGATCAGAAGTGAGGGCGATCGGAGGTTCAAAAAGCATAGTTTTTTCTTTGGTGTATGCTGTGAATAAACGGTTGAAACGTGTTAGTCAAGAAGTTGTGTCGAAAAGGCGGCACTCTGCGCGAGTCCGCTTGAAACGAGGCAACACTCGCAATGTTTGCGTCCAAAACGTTCCGCAGATCGCGCTGATCGGACACGAGTTCCGGTTGTTTTTGCTCCGGCAGGGAACGCTCCAGCGGATCAAAGCGGATCGTTTGGCGTTTTCCATTCGGGAGAACTTCTTGGCGAGCAATCGGCTCGCGCTTCGCTCAAAAATGAAACAGCGGAAGCGCGCCAAGATGGACGGACAGCCGCCGCACCTCGGCCTCTTCGCTCTCGTCCTGCTCATCTCTTTGACCGCCTTCTCGAATGCCGTCGGCTTCGACTGCTTTCCACATGAACAAACAACTACAGAAGATGAGCGTCGGGACGCCTCGTAAGCGAACTAAAGCCTTTTCGCTAAGTCGGACAAGACCCAAGAGCCCAGCAAGGAGCAGCAGTGAAGGAGGACGGTCATCGGATTCGTGTTTCTTTGTGCTGTCGAAGTGGAATAAAGTAGTTTAAGTTGAAGCGGAGAGGTCGACTGGTGCTGGTGGAGTGAAGGAGAAGTCGATGGTCGAGAATCACACCGTCGGACGTCAGAAACACGCGCTTAGTCCTGGCGCCTATCAGGTTCATTGCGTTCCATCCGGAAGAAGCCGTGAGAACAAGCAGCCCGCTTGGGGCGGTCTCTCGCCTCGGCTGGACGCCGTCCCACGTTCGCTCTCGTCCCTTCGTTCACTGGTCGACGGCGACGACGGGCGAGTAGTTCGAAAGTGGCAACAGCACTCACTTCCCAACGGGATAACCGCGTCCGTTTCGAATGCAAGCAAGCGAGTCGTTGCGCAGCGACAAACGCAACCCGCAGTCGACTTGCAGCGAGGAAGCGGCGGGCGGCCAGTTGCTCGTTTCGTCCCCTCCGCCGAGCGGTCGACTCATTTTCCGCTCTCTCGCTCTCCCACCTCCTTCCTTCCGCCCGCCCGCCCGACTGCGAGGCGAGCGGTCGCTCCGGCTGTTCGGCAAAGGCGCTTCTTGTGGACGGGCGACGGCCATCGTTCTTCTGTCCGGGATGCGAGGCTCGCAATTTGAAGGCGACAAGTTCGTTGGGGAAGTCGGCGGTTGAGTGAGTCTGACCTTCTTCCTCTTGTTCGTCTAATCCACTCGCTCGTTCCAGTTGGCCGAGCGGCGTGTCCGCAGTGGGACGACGAGCAAAACCAAGGACGAACTCGGGGTCTGTTGCGACCCGACACCACGGGAATGGTCAAGGAATCGCTGGAGCAACGGGGAAGAGCCTCTGGACTCTGCTCTTCCTTCAGCTGTGCGCTCATCTTCGACAACCCGTGCCTCGTCGGGGTCCGTTCTTTCCACGCGCTCGCCGGTCAGTTTCTCCGCTCAATCTCCTCCAATCCATCAGCTGCTTGCAGGCCGACGCGTCTCGGAATCGACCGGCAGCCGCTCCTGCTGCACATGCGGAGCAAGGCGCACGCGATGCGCTCGTCAACCGCCGCCTACCGCGGTCGAAGGTTCTCGACTTGCGAACGAAAGGGCTTCTGCGTGTCAAGTCCGCTTCAGGCATCAAGGACGCGTGAGTGAGCTCTTTTCCATCTCTCTGTCGTTTACATCTTCTTTCCGTTTTCAGCACACAAGTCGTGATTCCTTGCCGCTCCTCAGACTCGACGGAGAGAGGCCGTGAGGGCCATCGATCGGGTAAGTGTCCTCCACTCGCCACTCTCATCCCTCCATCTTTCAGCCTTCTTTCCGTGATGAACAGCCTGTGGCGCCTGCAACACGGAACTGTCAAGTCGTCCTGCTGGAAAGAAGCGAGGCCGCTGAAGAACTCCAAACGTTGTGCCCGTGGTGAAGCTCGACGGCTCTCGTCGTCGCGATGTACGCGGACAACCAAATGCGCGCGTTCCTCTGCGTCTATCACAAGCACTCACTCCAACGGTCTGTTGCCTTTCACTCCTTTTTTGACCCCTGGCTCTTCTTGCAGGCAAAAAACGCGGACGGACGCTTGCGATCTGATTCCGAAGAGATGTACATGCCCTGTCTGTTTCGTTTATTTTTGTTGATGTGAAGTGAATAAACAGAAGAGTGAACAGCCGTGTGAACGAGTGGGCAAGCCGCAGACCACCAACCGTTCTTTGAATCCAAAGCGAACTCCGTTGCTAACGAGAGCGATCCACGAGGAAGTTTATTCGCACCTTACCGAATGGGCTGAGCAGAAAGAAACACGGAAGAGAAGAGGGGCATCTGCGGACCCGAAAAGAAGATCCGGCCGCTCACGAAAAGGCGACCACTCCGAGGAACGCGATGATCCAAGCGGCAACGAGCGACTTGGCGGCGGCATCTGGAGATCGAAGAAGAGATGAAAGAAGGACGAGTCAGCTGAACTCTCACGAGCAATGCCCGGCGCGACGTTCGATGAAGGCACCGGGTACTCGCCGAAATCGAAGACCGTCGAGTTCTCGGCCTGAAGGCGTGTGTTTCGTTGCGAGTTCAATGGCCGGTCGGTTCAACCCACCGTCATTCCGAAGCTCAGCCGCCGGTCTTTTTTTTCGAACTCAACAGTCGTCCAGAAGTGCGCCGCGTCCGCGTCGTTTCGCAGCGACCTGCCGTCGCACAAAACCAGCGTGGAGCGATCGTCCGCGGCAATGAGCGAGCCGTTCGCCTCCAGAATGATGCGAGTGCTGTAGTCGAAGAAAGTTGCGTCTTCTGAACGGCAATCAAACGAATCCAAAGCGGCGACGCACCGATTTGCAGGACGTAGAGGCCGTCTTGCATTCCGCTGGTGCCGTGCACCGTACAGTCGCCGTTGATCGTCAGTTTGAAGCTGCAAGTCGTGGAAGACGAATGAAAAGGAAGAAGGATCAAACCTCTCGTTTCTCCCCACGCTGGAGACAGTCATTCGAAGCCGCGCGCCTTTTCTCCATTGCACCGCAATCGAACTCAACGGGCACTTCCACAGACGTCCAAAATACGAAGTGTTTGGATGATGTGCGAATCGACTGCTCACAGAACGTCCGGCGTCCGCCATTCCACCGAGACGCACGAACCGAAGGTTGTGTTGTTCGCGCCGTAAAGGAGCATTGTTTCAATGAATGAAAAGCCAAGCAGCAGAGCGAGAATGCGGGCGATACTCGAGAAGACGTTCATTCGACCACCAACGACCGAAACAACAAGGAAGGAATGAACGCGGAAGCTCGCCGATCGCCGCTCGATCAAACCGAACGGCTCACGTGGGCACAAAGTCGTTTGTTCGGGAGCAAAAAAGCGAGCGCCGAGTCTGGGAGCGAGCTGTTTGTTCGAAGGGCAAAGAAAATCTGGCGGTAAACTCGCATCAATCAAGCCGCCAAATCAGACGACCCGCACGGCGATGAGTTTCGGACAACAAAGAGCAAGAATTCCACCGCGTTTCATTCGACTCGACAATAAACAGAAGAAAGTGTCGTGGAGTCTCGAAAGTACCTCCGACCGCTTTAACAACTCGACGATTCGCACGATGGGAGCATGGGAAACGCGAGCGGAGGAGGCAGACGGCAGAGAAATCACTCGCTGCTGCTCGAGGACGGTACTCGCCGAAGTCGAAAAGTGTCGAGTTCGGGACCTGAACGCGTGTTTCACGTCAGAACTGTCCGTTCGCGTTCGCTACGTAAATCCACAACTGCATGCTCTCCTCTCCAAGCACCTTTGAGGCGATCGTCGTCCATCTGTACCGCTCGTCGGCCACGTTGCGCAACGATTGGCCTCCGCAAAGAAGCGTGGAGCTTCGCGTGACGGTGACGTTGAGCCGACCGTCTTCGCCGACGATCAGCAGCACGACCGACTGGTGGAACGTGTGGCCGTCTGAACGGCGATTGGAAGCCGAAAGCAAAGGGAACCCACCGATTTGCCCACGGAGCGACTCGAAACGGCCCTGCACCGTACAGTTCCCGTTGATGGTCACTTCGAAGCTGCGAGCAAAAGTGGACGGAGGAGAAAAGAACCCACTGGACCCTCCAAGTGGTGTGGGCAGTGAATCGGAGCTCGCCTCGCGACTTCATTGCACGGCGGCCGTGGCCGAGTCGCAGAAAAAGAGACGCCTGGAAAACGGAGCGAAGGAAACTCGTTTCAATCGAAAACGTACAAGAAATGACCGAGCAGCTCCTCTCTCGCCTTGAAGCACGGATCACAGTTCGTGTTGTTCGTATCGTAGGGAAACTTTTGATTCGGTTAGCGGCGGAACAAAAAGGAGCAAAGCGAAGACGAGGGCGACTCGCAAGAAATTCATTTCGAGCGGCGAGAAGTGCGAGAGGCCGTCGTCCGTTTCAAACAAGTGGCGCGTGGCCGCAACCTTTCTCGAGAGCAAGAAGAACGGGATCGGTGGGATGGAAGACCAACTGGTTGTCCGGACGGCAAGTGAACGCTCATGAATCAAGCGAAAGAGTCGGCATAATCGCTCGAGAACGGTGAATATAGCCAACAAGTGGGAAAAAATTGGTCGAACAAATATTCCGAAATAGTAGAGAAAAGACGCAATCGGTGAAGAAAAGACCCAATTCCTCAGAAAGACCCAACTGGTAGAGAAAAGACCCAATTTGGTCCTTTTCGGAAAGACCCAACTGGTGGAAAAAGACTCAATTTCTATGGCAAGAGAAAAATTACCGGTTTGTTTCATCGGCGATCAAACAAAAACGGACGGCAACTGGAAGCTACTGATTAGCGTCGTCCAAACACTCGCTATCTTCCCGAGTAAGTTTTCGGACGTTCACAAAGTTTGATGTCGAACGCGGCCCTCGTTCCTCTAAAAAGACCCAATCGGTGGAAAAAGAATCCGATTTCAACAGCAAGAAAAATTTTAACGGTTTTATTATGTGGCGATCACATGCAAAGGCGAACGACTACCAGTAACTGACGAGATGTCTCGTCCAAACACTCGCCACCTTCCAGAGTGCGCTGAAGTTGGTCTGGAATTTGGCGTTCCTTCCACTCCCTCAATCGACTGACTGCACACAAACGGTCCTTTGTCTAACTACCAGCCATTGATCGCTTCGTCGGGCGGTCTTTGAAATTGCGGGAACGACGAAAAGGAAGCCGCTCGAACCATCGCTTGCCAATCGATGACAAGAAGTAGCCAACGGGTGGACTGGAAGTGGGTGGTTGCCTCGTCGTTTAAACGGCAAGAGAACGGTCATTGATCAACCAAAGCATTCGAGAAGACGGACAACGAGGGGAAGATCGACGGCGGCGAAGGATCGAAAGAAAGCGGGCGCTTTGTCCTCGAAAGCAGCTTCGTTTGTTTAGAATAAAGGCTCGAAAACCTTCACGGGAACAAGAGCAATGGCGCAGTGCAATTTACGCCCGACGAGTATCGATCGTATTTGTGGGCCGACGCGAAAAGATTAACCCATCGGTCATTTTCACCCGCCTACTCGCTGCTCTCCTCCGCTGCTTTCCTCGCTCGTCTCTGATGCCTTGCCACTCACTTCTGTCGTCCTGCTCTTCGCCCTGCTCCTTCGTCGGCAAGTGCACGCAACCGTCTGCTACGTGGGCGGCAGCAGCCTGCTGGGCGAACCGCCACGGGCGGGCTGCTCGTGTTGCACGAAGACGATCGCCACGGGCGGCCTAACGCAACGCCGTTGTGTAGTCGGGAACGGAACAGGAGTCCCGCCTTCTTTTCGTGATTGCAGTTGCTCCGGCTGCGCCCACACGGGCGACGGCCTCGCGGAGTGCGCGTGCAACGATCGCGATTACTGCGACTCGGCGGCCGCCAATGCGCTCTCGGCGGTTGTCATTGTGAAGGTCTTCCTGATCGAAGTGGCCGCTCGCTGATCGTGAAGGTGCAAACGTCCATCCACTTCTCTCCGCTCTCCAAAAATAAAATAGCTTTTTCTGTTGCTCTCTGCCGCTGCTAAAAAACCCGAAACAAGAAGGATCCTCTCGTGAACGAACGAATCCACCGCTCTTTTTCTTCTTTCGTCAGCTGCAGTCCTCGCTCCAAACTGTGTGCATGCTTGGAATGTTTATTCGTTATATCGACGTCTATTGGTTGATGACGTCGTGGAAGGAAATCGTCGAGTTGTCGACATCGAACTTCGTGCAGAAAGTCCACTGGAACGGGGTTCCGAGCACGTAGGGAACCCACAGCGAGGTCTCAAACGCCACTACACACTGGCCGCTGCCAAGGCCAAGCTGAAAAAGAGGCGAGTAGGTAGAAGGAATGAAAGGGAGAACGCACGTCAACGATGTAGTTAGTGGACGGCACGGACAGCTGCTTCCCCAGAACCGTGAACACAAAGTCGTCAAAGACGCCCGCATTCGAACAGTCCGTCGTGTAGATGCCGCGATCGAAGTCGTAATCCGGCTGAATGACCGCGTAGACGGCCACGGCGGCGTCGTACGGGAGTCGAATCGTTGGAATACTGAAGAGTGTGAGCATCAAAGCGAAAAGGAACCAGCCAGAAAGAAGCACGGAATTGTGTTTTGCATTAACGTCGTTTCTAACATTTTTTGAGTTCGGACAGGGAACCTTTGTTTTAGTTTCCGCGTCTTGCTGGTCGTTGAGTAATGCTTGATTCAATGTTCTTTTGAGCGTTTCTCCGCTTCAGAACCCCGACCACTCCCCCCAATTCGATAACCAGCTCGCGGCCGCTTACCCGCTGTCAACCACCGCGACGTCGCCGTCCAGCTCGTATCGGCCGAAGCCAAAGGAGCCCAAGCGGAAGGCCAGCGCTCCCCAGAAGCTGTCGTAGTAGAGATCCGCGGAAGCGAGCGGCTGCTCGACGCATCCGCCGTCGACGTTGTTGCCGAACGAAATCTTCCATTCGAGTTCTCTTTGGCCTTCGTGAGTGCTCTGCTGCAGCCACTGAATGTAGTAGCGAGACACGTCCGGGCGAGCACCAAAGACGTTCAGAATCGGGGTCGAGAAAGGCGAAAGAGGCTAAAGATTGGGATGAGGAAGTGAGATATCCAATAGATAGTTGGATTACGTCGTCCTTGTTGTTCGGATCCCTAAACACAAGAACTAATTGACTAGTTTGTCGACTTCTCGCTTACCAGGCCAATCCGAGCACTCCGTCGAAGCCCACGAACGGCGGATTGTCGCCGTCGCAGTTGACAATTGCGGGAAACGATTGGTTCCACACGCCGAGGTCGCCAAACTAAATGATCTCTTTTAGCTAATGCATTGCTCCCTCAACCACCCACGTTCACGATGTCCGCGTAGCCAAGGCCGTAGACACTGTGTTCGCCGGCTTGTCCCATGAAGTAGTGCGTTTCGACGCCGCCGGAAGCCCTAAACAAGCCAAATTTCTGAGAGCGGCTTTAAAGTTGTATCTCTTGTTTATGTCCGCTTATCGTTCTAAGCTTTTTCCGGTCAATACTTCGTTTAGGTAACGGACGAACCAAGATCAATTCCAATAGTTTTGAGACGCACTACACTAATCTTATCTCACTTCACTTACTCCGGGTCGTAGGTGGGCTGGTCGACCTGCAGCGTCGGATAGGAGGGATCGAGGAAGAAGAGCAGGTCGACGTTTGTCTCAACGGACACCGTAAAGATTTGGTCTGCAAGCGACGATTCTGAGAACAAAGAAAGAAGATTCCCTACTGGTCTCGTTAATCCAAACGTCAAGAAGCAGCAGCTCATCTAAACTACCATTGATCACACCTTTTGAGAGGGCGGGTACCTGAATAATTCGGCTGAAAGTTCTCGTGCGGATTGGCGGCTTGTCCTTGCAGCTGGTAGGCGCGAAGGTCGTCGGCCATTCGGCGGTGCAGCTTCCCGGACAACACGTGGCCTTCCATCTTTGAAGGAATCACCGCCGCGTGCACGAACACGACGAGCAGAACAAAAAGAAGGCGGGACTTCATTGTGGTTGAAGTGAACAAGAAGGTGCGGTCTGCTGCTCATTGGTCCTCTTTAAATTGAGACTACCGACCGCTGAACAGAAACTATAGGCACACTCCAAACAATCGGTCGGCCTTGGCGACCTTTCCATTCCATCTATTTAGTTTGTGTTGTTCCCCTCTTTCTGTCCGCTTATCACCCATCTTGTGTCTTATCGTCGCTGCTGGACGGCCAACCGCGAGGTCGACACGAACGAACACACGACAGGGTTCGAGTATTTTGCTCGCTTTCCGTAGGCACCAATGCGGACATCGAAATGACGTCGCGTCATCACGAACGGTTGCCGTAAGTGAACGATCGATCGTTTTGGTTCGTTCAAGGGATGTCCATGGGGCGTGGATGCTTCGAGCATTCGTAAAAAATTCAAATCGAGCTCCCAAACAAGAATGTGGAGCGAGGAGTTTTTTCTTGGCTCTTCGCTTGCGTCCACTACGTCTCACGCAAAAGAAAGACCGACCCCGTAGACAGAGCGGTCAATCCTGCTGCGGGAATCGGCGCCCAACGGCCAGCCGAACCGGCCGTTCATCCACCACGTCATTCGTTTCGTTGCAGTCGAGTGTGTAGTTTGTATTGCTCTAGAGGCGGCGATAAGCCAGCGGTCGGCGAGCAAGGACCGTCGCGCTTATCCGTACGCTTTCGACGCCCCGTCGGCTACTGCGCTCTCGCTGCGCATCGCTGCCGGCGTTCTCCTGTTTGAACAGACCGCTCGCTGATGCCGCGGACAGCTCTCTAGACTCACTGCTTCCTTCCAGTCTGTGCGTGCGAATAAATACGTTCCTCCTCATCCTTCCTTTGGTTTCTTCTAGTCCTCGCAACTCCGCCCATGCGCTAAAAGAACGAAGACAAGTGGTGGGCATTGCGTGTTCTTTCGACTGCGCGGCAGGCGGGCGAATGGGCGGTCAAAAAGAAGAAAAGATGCCCGTTGCGACCCCCTCCGCTCCTCGATCCAAGTCGCTTGTTCGCCTTCCCGCGGGGGGACGCCCGTCCGCTCAACGAAGACCCGATATGTTCGGCGGGGACGTCCCTTTGCTTCCCTTCTAACCGAGGACTGTTGAATGTGGACGAAAGCGATCGATTGGAAGCGGTTGACGTCAGGAAGGAATCTTCGACGGCAAAACGGCGACCAAACAACGCCGTCCACTACAGACGACGACGAGTGATCCACCACAACTTCTCGCCTTTCATCCACTCGTTCCTTCCGTTCGTCGGAGTCGCCCGCTGGCCGTCAAGAGTTGAACTCGCTGGAACGGTCGGCTGTTTCGAATTCGTCGAGCCCGCGGAATGGACGATTAAGACGCGGGGTTGGACGAGCAAAGAACAGTGCGCTTGGTCCGTCTCCTCGCTGCTTGAAGCAAAAAGCTGACTTTAGGCGGCGCACTGTCAACTCGCGAGTGTTCGCGCTGCTGACCGGCCATTGCGCATGGGTTTGAGCACCCAATCGGATCGCCAACTCTCTGCTCACTCACTCCAATCGCCGCTCCATCATTTGTGCATGCCCAAGGGTTTAACACTTTGTCAATCGAGACAGAATTCACGAGAATTGAAGTCTATTGGTTAATGACGTCATGGAACGAAATCTGCGAGTTGTCCACATCATACTTTGTGCAGAAGATCCGCAGGAATGGGGTGCCGAGGACGTAGGGGACGAGATGCGAGGTCTCGACGGCCAGCACGCAGGTTCCGTTGCCGAGGCCGAGCTGCACGAAGTGAACAAATAAAAGGGAGGAAAGAAAACGGAGAACGAACGTCGACGATGTAGTTGGTGGCCGGAACGGCCAGCTGCTTCCCGCCGATCGTCAACACGAGGTCGTCGAATTTGCCCGCATTCGCGCAGTCGACCGTCCACAGGCCCAGCGTGAAGTCGTAAACGGCTCCGATGCTCGTCTGAACGACCCCAAAGGCTTTGTTGCGCATTTGGATCACGGGGGTTCTGAACGGAACGAACGGGTTGATTGTTCAAGAGCGCATGATGAGCGCTTGATCTCCGCAGTATTGATCTCGAGTTCAAACTGTTGTTTCCATGCTTTCGCCTCCCCACTCTACGCTTCAACTTTCGCTGTGAGCAAGGAAAGCGGCTAGCTGTTCGGTGACGAGCCGGACGAGCGGATAAAAGCCGCGCGTTCGCTCGCAGCGGCCGGAGTGTACGAAGAGAAGTTGGAGCAACAGAAATCGGTGGTGAATCAAGCCTCTCCCCCAATTCCCTGCCGAGCGGCCGCCCGGCAATCCAAGCTGGACTGCTCACTTCACCCATCCCAAAACCTGTGCTTCCCGGACAGCAAACAGCCCTCCGCGCTCACCCGCTGTCCACCACTGCGATGTAGCCGTCCCACTTGTGCGCTCCGAAGCCGTATGTGTCCAGCGGGATGGCCAACCATTCCCGCCCTTCGTAGCAGACCTTGCAAAAGTCTACCGGAAGCCTACCGGCGGTACGGTATGAACCGTACCGGAAGTGAAAACGGTACGGTAGACGCCGTACCGGAAGGAAAAACGGTACGGTAGAAACCGTACCGTAAGCCCCTTCCGGTACGGTCCGGTATACCAACCGTAAAATAAACGATAAAATCTCGGTTGAATTATTTTTTTGCGGATTTCAAGTGAGCTATTGATGTGTAGTAGGACGAGAGGAAAGGGCTTAAGAATATTAGCAGCATCATTTGGGATAAATTTTTACGGTCCGGTAGACCGTACCGTACTGGAAATTCGTTCCGGTAGGGCCCTTACCGTACCGTAAAAACTTCCGGTACGGTTTGTACCGTACCGTTTTTGCTTCCGGTACGGTAGCGGTACGGTTTTACCGCTCCGGTACGGTCGGTACGGTGTACCGTTGCAAGGTCTGCTTCGTAGATGTAGAGGCCGGCGGAAGCGAGCGGTTGTTCGGCGCATTTGTCGTGGATGTTGCTGCCAAGCGAAATTTCCCAGTCGAGCTCTCGCTGACCCTCGTGCGTGTCCTGCTGCAGCCATTGAACGTAGAAGCGCGGCAGCTCCGGGCGAGCGGCAAAGAAGTTGAGGATGGGCGACGAGCGGAAGGTCTCGGGCTAAAGCGGACGGTTAAAGGATTAAAGATTAACCGAAGGATCACCGAATCCTTCTCCTCTGGGTTCCTGAACAAAAACGGTGATTGCGAACGCCAAAAAGCCACTTGCCAGCCCAGGCCGAGCACTCCGTCGAAGCCCACAAGCGGCGGGTTGACGAATGAGCACGAGTCCACCGCGACCAACGATCGATTCCACACGCCCATCGCGCCGGACTGCAAGCAGTGAGCATTCGATCAGACGAATGTGCCGCGCTAGTCCCGAGGTAATAGCGGAGGATTTTGACCGCAATTTTCCGCAAAAGCCACTAGACTACAGACGTCCGCGGAGAGCAGCCGTCAATTCGAATGCACTCACATTCACGACGTCTTCGTAGGCCCAACCGCCGATGAAGTGCAAGCCCGCATAGCCCTTGTAGTAGCGCGTTTGGACGCCGCCGGACGGTCTGAACAAAGCAATCGTCTCGTTCTCCCGTTGCTCAACTCACTGCGGGTCGTAAGTGGGCTGGTCGGGCTGGAGCGTCGCGTAGGTGGGAGCGAGGAAGAAGAGCACCTCGCTGTTCGTCTCAACGGAAACTGCGAAGTGCTGGTCTGCAAGCGAGCATTTGGAAAAGAAAGAAAAGAGCGCGCTCCCACTCGTCTTATTGATCCACACGTCAGCGAGCATCAGTTCGTCTAAAAAAGCGTACTCTGTAACTAATAGAACTTAAGGTACCCGGATAATCCGGCTGAAAGTTCTTGTGCGGATGTGCGGCTCGTTTCTGCTGCTGGGCGGCGCGGAGGTCGTCAGCCATTCGGCGGTGCAGTTTGCCCGACAACACGTGGCCCTTCGTTTGGGATCGAGGAAGAACGACCGCCGCCTGCACGACAACGACGAGAAGAACGAGGAGACGGAGTGACTTCATTGTGGAAGAAGTCAAGGAGTGCGGTCTGTTGCTTGCTGACGGTCTTAAATTCAACCGTGCAACAAAAACTGAATGATGGACACACCCCTTAAAGATCAGTTGGTGCGTCACCACAATTCTGCCTTAATTAAGTTCTTTGTTATGCACAATTCTACGCTTCTTATCACTTCTCTACGGCTTATCATTAATCATCAAAACGAACGACGACGTGCTGGTTCCAACGTTTGCCCCCAAAACCGCAATGATGTTTGTCATCAAAATTGCCATTCGCCCAAACAAGGCGGCTTGCTTGCCGAGCGAACAACGACGCCGAACGGCCGAGTCGGAGCAGAAAGCGTGGGAAAACGGCTTTCACTCACAACTCGTCAGTTCCCTGCGCGGCCTGCCCTCCACTACGAGTCGTGTGCCGTTGCGCAACTCGTGTTGTGTAGCCTTTGCGCGCTTCCCGTTCTCAGCGATGCGGCTCGTGCGACCGGCCACCTTTTTGAGTGTTTTTCTGCCTTCAGCCGCTCCAAATGAGCACTCGGCCTCGCTTTCTTACCGCTTTCGTTCATAAAACGGCCGCCGCTCGGCGTTTGCTCACTTTTCGCTACTTTCCGCTTCCTCCCGCCCGCCAACCGCCGAGATGCTCGACGCCAGTCGCGTGTTGAACGAGTGGACGGCGGCGGGCGTGATCGCCTTTGTGGCGAACCGCCGGCGCTAGCGATTAATTTCTCCGTCGCGGTGAACCCCAGCCTCCAGCTCGACGACCACGAGTTCTGTATCGCTCGCCCAAGAACGTAGCGGACGGCCGCTTCTTTGCGATGGCGCCCGTTCGCGCGTTCTGGCCGCCGCGCTACGCGGACGAGCCGCTCTTACTCATCGGCTACCGGTTCTTCTGGACGCATTGCGTTTCATTCCACTACGCCGAGAACTCCATTGGGTTGGGCGGAATAAAGAGTGCGCGAAACGGATAGATTTGTGGGGCGATCTTCGCTCCGCGATCCGCCCACATTCTTCTTCTTAGCCGCTCTCCGGTTGTTGTCGTGTGTGGGAGGAGAATCCAGCTGCCGAAGGGGGCGAGTGGAAAGGGAACCGCAAGCGAGCAGGTAAACGTGTCCGGCTTTTTTTGGCAGTCAAATTGGACGAAAGAGGAATGATTCGACGTCCACGTGAGCCCCTTGTATTCCACCGCCTCGAAGCAACTGCCAGCCGACTGACAATGCGAACTGCAACTTCGGACTGGACAAAATGCGAAGTCCGTTTGCTCGCCGAGAACGAGCAGAGAGAAGGCAGCTCTCTAACTGCTTTTTGTTCTTTAAGAAACGATTGTCGGACGGCAGACCCTCGTATGGAGCGAGTGGGAGAATGAAAAGCGCGAAAGGAGCGGAAGAAAGCGAGTGCTCGATTTGCATCGAAGAGGCCGAGAAGATGCTCGGAATAACGACGAATGAGTTGCGTTCTCGAATTCGCCTTTAAAACGGCTCGTTCCGGTGAGCGTAAAACGCCGAGCTGCTCGCCCGTTTGCAGCTTTTCGGTGTCCCCTTCCACTCACCCACTTCTCCGCCTGTTTCGCCACTCACTCTTCGCTGCTGCCGTCGGTTGAGATGCTCCGCTTTTTGCCCCTGTTCCTGCTCGCCGCCGTCCTCGTGCTACTCCTGGTTGGACCGCCGCAGGTGGACGCGCTCCAAGTGTTACGACGACGTTCTGGTTCGCGGCAGTCAACGAGACGGGTGTTATTGCTACGGGAAGTTCACCAATGGGTGTGCTTTCAAAATCGACGTTTCACGTGAGTTAACTTGTGCTCCTCTTGTCCGTTCATTTCTTGCCTTTTCCGGTGCAAGAACACTTGCGAGCGCAACCTCTCGAGTGTTCCTGCGACGATCACGATCTCTGCAACTCGACGGCCGCCGCTGCATTCTCGCTGGTCGTCTTTGCGGGCGCTCTCGTGCTCCAACTGAACGCCCGCTGACTCCGGAGACATGCCACTCGTACTCGTCTGTCGCTCCGAACATGTGCGTTCCTTTCGTTATTCTCGGCCGCTGCTAATCACTCGAAACAAGAGCCGATCCTCTCGTGAGCAAGCGAATTTCCTGTAGTTTTTTCTTTTTATTTGCTCCCGTCACCACTCCAATTCTCGCATGCTTGAGTGTTCATTCCCGCGAATTTAAGGCGATTGATTGACGAGGTTGTGGAACGAAATCGCCGAGTGGTCGACGTCGAACTTTGCGCAGAAAGTCCACAGCATGGGGGTGCCCAGGACGTAGGGAATGCCTTCTTCAGCAGCGAACGCCACCACGCACTGCCCGCCGCCCAGTCGGAGCTGAAAGCAACGGGTGAACGGGAGTGAGTGGAAAAAACGAAAGAAAAACGAACGTCGACGATGTAGTTGGTAGACGGAACAGCCAGCTGCTTCCCGTCGATCGTGAACACGAAGTCGTCGAATTTGCCCGCATTCGAGCAGGCGGTCGTGTACATGCCCAAATCGAAGTCGTAATCCGGCTGAATGATGTAAGAGACGGGCTCGTCTCTTGCACTCTCTCTTCTCTCTGTCCCGCCCCGTTCGATCCGCACGCCCCGAGTGTATAAAAGCCGCCTGCCCCGATGAATAAACAAGAGTCAAGCCGCCAGTCGTGAGCGAGTGAGCGGTCGGGCGGGGAGCGGGCGAGGGAAAAGACCGGCGGGCGAGGGGGAAGACCGGCGGGCGAGGAAGCGAAAAGCTAGGAGTTTGTGGCACGAATGAGGAATCAACCTGAATGACGGCTGGAAGAATGGGCAACCCCAGTCGATCATTTAACTATGACCGCGTAGACGGCCGCGACGGCGTCGTACGGGAGTCGAATCGTGGGGTTGCTGAAGAGCGACGCGAATGAGAACGAACGGGGCCCCGCAAGAAACTCTTTGGCCTTTTTTTTGCTTACGTTCGCAAGGTTTGCTTTAGCTATCGACTACCGTCGCTCACTAACAATGGGCTGCAGTTGATTCACGGGGTTTTGCGCGTCTCCCTCGGCTTCAATTCCCCGACCATTCTTCCCAATTCAACAAATAGCTCGCCGCCGCTCACCCGCTGTCCACCACCGCGACATCGCCGGGGAACTCGTGCGCGCCGAAGCCGAACCTGTCCACCTTCACGGTCAGCATTCGCAGCGCCTTGTCGAAGGAGAGGCCGGCGGAAGCGAGCGGCTCTTCGGTGCGTTTGCTGGCGATGTGGTCGCTAAACGAAATCGCCCACTCGAGCTCCCGTTTCCTTTCCAGTTTGTCCTGCTGCAGCCACAGCATGTAGAAGCGGGGCAAATCCGGGCGAACGCCGAAGATGTTCAGAAGCGGCACGGCGAAAGGCGATGGGGGCTGAAGAGAATGGTATTCGATGGTCAGATATCCAATAGATAAATAGATTACCACGTCCTTCCAGCGCGGGTTCCCAAACACGATAACCAAATGAGTCAGCTGTCGACTACCCGCTTACCAGGACAGTCCGAGCACTCCGTCGTAGCTCACGAACGGCGGATTGTCGCCGTCGTCGCAGTCGAAGATTGCAGCAAACGTTTGATTCCACACGCCAACGTCGCCAAACTAAACAACATTCCCATTCAAGCGATTATTTTTCGATGGCTCACTTTTACAACGTCCGCATAGCCTTGGCCCAAGAGACTGTGATCGTCGACGTCTCCCGAAAAGGGGTCCATTTTGATGCCGCCGGAAGTGCTGAACAACTCAAATGTCTTAGAGGGGCCATAAGGGTTGTTTTACTCGTTTAAGGCTGTTTGTTGCTTTCAGCTTTTGGTGCTCAATACTTCTTTTAAATAACAAACGAAGAATAAACAATTACCAAGAGTTTAAAGCCACAACTACACTGCTCGATTATTGCGCTTACGTCGGGCTGTAGGTGGGCTGGCCGGGCTGCAGAGTTGGGTACGTGGGCGCCAAGAAGAAGAGCAGGTCGGCGTTCGTTTCGATCAAAACCGCAAAGTTTTGGTCTGCAAGCGAGGATTCAAGGAGGAAAGAAAGAGCGCTCGTACTCGTCTTGTTGATAGTAATATTGGCGATCATCAGCTCGTTTAATAAAGCGTATTGCGGCTCAAAGTTCTCGCGTGGGTTGGCGGCTCGTCGCTGCTGCTGGGCGGCGCGGAGGTCGTCGGCCATTCGGCGGTGGAGTTTGCCCGTCAACACGTGGCCGTTCGCTTCGGCTTTTGGTGGGAGAACTGCCGCATGCACGACGATGACAAGGAGAAGAACAAGGAAAAGGAGTGACTTCATCGTGGAAGAAGTCAACAAAAGAATGCCGTCTGCTGCTTACTGGCGGCCTTAAATCAAAGCGTGCAACGAAAACTAAACGGCGGGCACACCCCTGATGGTGAGTTAGTGGGGCGGTTGGTGCGTCCCCACAATTAATTAGTTTTTTTCTCCGCTTCTTATCACTCCTCTACGGCTTGTCATTTATCATCACAAGACGAAAGATGACCGGCTGGGTTGCAACTTTGCCGCCCAAACTGTAGGGAGGTTTGTCATCAGAATTGCGATTCAACGGCACAAAGAACTCACAACGTTCAACGCGGACACGCCCGTGACCAATTCAACGTCTGCTGTTAAGATTCTAATTACTAATCGTGTTCTTGTCCGCCGAAGGTACGGAAAATGGGAGTTGTGTGCACCTCAAGGCGCTTCTGCTCGCTCGTACGCCCGAATGTTGCGCAGTGGAAAGCGATCGTCCAATGCGCACTGCAGTGCGGGGAGAGCGAACTCGCGATCAAACGGCGCCTTCCTCCCTTTGAGATTCGGCTGGTTTATCGGTTGGTAGCGGCAGTGCACTTCGGCTTGCTTTCCGGCTACTCCGCTGTTCAGACAAGGCTTCTTCTCTCCATTCTTTCTCTTTGAATAACCTCCGTTCAATCTGCGCGCCTGTGGACCACGCGGAATAACCGTTTTTTTGTGGCGATTTTATTCGACGACACGGAGGGGTTCCCGGCACTGCTTTGCTCTTCGCCGATTCGTTCAAATCGAGACGCGAGTGGTGATGAAACGGACGAAATTGGCTTCTTTGTCGTACAAACAACCACGCACTGCCCGTCGCCCAGCTCGAGCTGAACGAAGCGAGCGTGGGTGAGTGAGTGGAAAATGAGAGGACGAAAGTCACCAATGTAGTTGGTGGACGGAACGGCCAGCTAGATGCCGCCGATCGTGAACACGAAATCCTCGAAGTGGCCCGCAAAATCCCGACCGAAACCCCGCTTTTTCTCTTTCCATCGATTCGAACGGGCACTCCACTCACCGGTCGCTCGCCGCCGCTCGTCGTTTCTTCTCGCTTCCGCCGGCCGCCGAAATGCCCGCCGAAATGCCCGGGAACGACTGGGTGGCCAAGAGCAGCCTGCTGATCGAGGAGGTGCGCCTGTGGCCGTGCCTCTACAATCGCTCCCACCGGCACTTCAGCGACCGCGAGTTGAAGTCGGCGATTTGGGAGGCGATCGCCCGGACGGTCGGATTTCGACGTGAGTTTCCCTTCTTTCTTCTCAACTATGGTCGTTCTTTCGGCAGGCGGTCGAGACGCGCTCAGCAAGTGGAACTTCATGCGCTGCCACTACGCCACGCTCCTGCGCCGCATGGCCGAGGCGCCCGCGCACAGCGACTGGCTGCACTTCGAGCAGATGGTTTTTGTGCGGCCGTGCGTCAAGAAGACGGCGGCCGTTAAAAGGGATTTTTTCTACGCGTGGACCAACGAGTGGTACATTCATTTTTGAAGTTCCCGATTTTATTCGCTCATCTGCACGTGCTTACTGTCCGCTACTAAGAACCGAAGAAATTACACCGCTGCGGCCACTCGTTCCGGAGATGTGGTCTCCGAAGTCGGCCGTGGCCCCGATTTTGGGGGCCGACCTTCAAATGACTACTAGTCCTTTTTTTGTTGGACAAATCGGTTGGGAGCTGGCTTGTTGAAGAGCCCAATGTTTGCGCTTTCGATTGGTGTATAACACAACCCCATCGAATTAGGTCCGGAAATGTGACGAGTCTTCGACCCCAAAAAATCCGCCCGTGTAATTCACGAGTTTTAGGTTCGATCGCTGTTTTCTCGAAAATCTCTCAGGCATACAGGGGTAACGAAATGTTGATTCTAGAACTACATTTTATTGCGCATCCAATGACGTGTAACTCATTTTGATAGGCGTGCCAGGTGATGACTACGGCCACTTTGAATCGCGACCTCTCGACCGACCGTTTACCGAAATCTTTGCGCTGTATCGTTTCAACACGATACTTTTTGCTTCAAACAATCGCTTATACTCCAAAACTATTATGGTTGCAATTTGAGTTGAATTGAACGACGATAACCGATGAAATCGACGCCAAATGGAAAAAAGTGCCGTTGCCCTTCTCGTCTATTTCTGGCCATGAACAGAATCTTTGCGCACAAATTTGAATCACAAGTCCTTTTTGGTACATTGACTTGACGTTTGAGCGGTTTAGAGTCAAAAGCAAAACGACGAAATTTTTGGATGTGAGACAAGGGTCCTGTGGTGCTCAGAAAAGCGAAAACCATCGAACAAATCTTTCGAGCTCCAATGCAGACCTGATAGTGGTCCATTAAACTCGAAACAAAAAGCAGTCGTCTTCAAACGTAAAGAGAAGTCCCAAAACACCAAAAAAGACGACGGAAAACGGCAGTTTCATAGGTTTCCAAAAATCGATTATTTGAAGCGTCAAACTTCAAATTAACCGTAGTCATCACCTGGCACGAATTCCAAAATGAGTTACACATTGTTAGATGCGCACTGAAATGTTGTTTTAGGCTCTATATTTCGTTACCCCTGTAACCATAAGAAATTTTCGAGAAATCAGCGATCGAACACAAAACTCGCGAATTCCACGGGCGGATTTTTTGGCTTCAGCGTCCTGCCACATCTATGAACACAAACTAAGGGCAGCGTACGATACATCGTTCGAAAGCCAATACAACGAGCGTGCCAACAAGCACACTCATGCACGATGAGCTGCAAAAGCAACCACTTTTCGATCAGTATAAGAGCACACGCTCAAATTCCGACTTCCACCACTTCCAGAGAGCACACCTTTGGAACGAGTGACCGTAGCGGTGTAAACTCTTCGGTTCTTTGTAGCGGACAACCAGCACGTTCGTATTAGCGAATAAAATCGGGGGTGTCAAAAATGAATGTGCCACTCGTTGCACTGGCGTGGTCCAGAATTACAGAAAGTCCCTTTTAACGAGTGGGCGCCTTTTTCTCATCCTCCCGCGCACTCTCCTCCTTTGAGTGCACTTGACCACACGCAAGAGGGCGGCGACCCCGAGGCGAAACTCCCGCCCACTGCCGCCTTCGAGGATTCGAGCTGCAGCGATTCGTCGCCTACCTCAGCCGCCGCCTCGCCGAATTGCCGCTCAAGCAGCGACGGGGCGCCGACCTGCGGATCGTCGCGCTCCTCAACGACCAGGAGGAGGAGGCCGCTCATCGTCGGCCGGCCGACTGACTCGAACGAATCGTCTAGAGGCTTCTGTTTCGTTTAGTAAAAATAAACCTTTTGTTGCAAAGCGCGGTGGTCTTCGAAAAATGAAGCGGTAATTTCAGCGCACACGAAGAGGGCGGCGATGTCAAGAGCCCCACAGCTTCGGGTTTGCGGCAGACAACCGATAGCTCAAGTTGCCGCTGGATCCAATGAGGTTCGCAGGGATTGCAAGAGTAAAAGAGAACGGACTAGCGAGTGGATGACGATCGCCTGCTCTTCATTAGAACACTTGATGGACGCAAATCGGGCAAGCAGCAGAAAGCGGATTCAATTAGCGAGAAACAAAAAGAACAATTGACGAGTTGCATGCAATACAAACCGCAGTAGATCGAAACAACAAAAACGAGCAGCAAGCAGGCGCTGGAAGCCGCCCGCCCGAGCGGTCCGAAAATTCCGCCTCGAACGCGCGCGCGGTCTCGCCGCGACCGATCCGCAGGGAACACGTGGCAGCCGAGCGGCCGCCGTCGCCCTCGGGTCGCCGCTTTTCGCCGCATTTCGCTTCCCGTCGCTCGAACCGATCGGTTGCTCCGCTTCCCGTTCGTTCCCGTTCGTTCCACTCGCTGCTCCACTCGATCGTCGCGATGCCGTGGACTCGCTGGACCCTCGCGGTCCTCCTCGTCCTCGCCGCCGCCCTCCCGCTCGTCCTGGCCGACTCGACGAGCTCCAAGGACGAACAAATGGCGGCCGAGAAGTTCTTTGTGGTGAAGCAGAACAAATGGCTCCCGCTGCCCCTCCGCCGCTACCTGGCCGTCGACGAGGTGAACGGCGGTGTGTGAGTTTCCTTCCTTCTTCCTCCTTCTCTCATCGCTTCGGTTTGTTTCAGTGTGGTCAACTCACTGCAATTGAAGGAGCACGAGAAGGAGGTCGTGGAAGTCGCGATGCACTTCACGGGCGAGATGGAGTCCGCCGGCCCGCTACACGTGGAGTTCACCTGCTTGGAGTGGGGACTGTCGCATGACGGGTTTGTTGCCTTTTTACTTTGCATAGTACACTAATATTTTAGTGCTTTTTTTTATGAGCTTTCTTGACTCGAACGTTGGGGACAAAGCCGACGGAATTTATATGGGATGTGTCTCTCGGGGCACTCCGGTATTTGGATTTTACGGTAAGTTTTATTGACTTTTATCAATTTTGCGTGTCGTTAACAGAAGGACAGCGCAACCTTCTTGACTACAAACTTCGCTACCCCTTTGCCGTTTACCCCAACCACTCCACCCAGCTGTTCAACAAGTACAACGGAGGTTCCGCGTGGCACACTGTGCATCCGCGGAACCAACCGTCCGTCAGCCAGTTCTTCAAGCAGGTCAACAAGTCCCTCGACACCGTCAAGGCCAAAGACGTTGCCGTGATTCGGGTGACCGGCGGCGGATTGGCTACTCTCCGCTTTTTCTTCCCGGAGGCGAAGGTTCGTTCACTCCACCACCATTCATCCCTTCTACTCATTGCAGAACGGCTCTTTGTACCCCCTGGCCGAACACGTGGAGCCCCTGCCGCACCCCGCCCTCACCCGCCGCTGCGCCGTTTTCATCCCGTTCTACGGGTGGTACAAGAAGGTCTTCCTGGGCGCGTAAGTCCTTTACTTTCCCTTCCACTCACTCCTCTTCCTCTCGTTCAGGCTCGGGTGTGTGGTGCTGTTCGCCATCGGGCTCTACAGCTGGATTTACGTCCACTACACGCGCCTCGAGCGCGAGATCGACGCGCGGAACGCCGCCCGCGGACCCCTCTACCAGATCGAGATCCGGTCCCGCTACCGCCAGTGACCGCCGCCACGTGGACAAGCCGCCTCCCTCTCGTTTTGAATGATGTGATGACGGATTATTGTGTGTTTGTTTCCCGTTAGCTGATTGTTGAAAGTGGTAGTTGATTGTTGTATGGTTAGGTTAAAGTGAATAAATTAAATTGTCTTTTGTACGTCGGCATCAATCTCAAGGAGGAAAAGCGGATAGTGGAAAAGAGATCAAAGTGGGGGCCTCTGGCTGCATTTGCTGTTGCTCAACGAAAGACGCGGAGATGCGAGTAACAGCGCGTCTTTTCTCCTCAAAACACACGATGAACAGCGAGAAAGTATTTGGCGGAAGGCGAGGACTGAGCTGAAACTCCGAGCCCACCATTTGCGCGCTTTCGAAGCCGTGGCCCGAGTGGACGACCGTCTGGTTGGCGGCGAACACGAACAAGTGCCCGCACCCATCGATCTCTTCTTTGAGAAGCCTAACGACTGGAAGAGCACGTCTTGCATCAAGTCACGAGTTTCTGTGGGCGGTGCACTCGTTCGTGATTTTCTTTTGTGCTCGACAACCTGCGGCGAGTGAAACGATCTTATTGGTCAATTATTCTGCACAGTCAGTCACATCTGCTCCTAACCAACGCCTTCAGCCATTGCTGCTTGCTTATTCGTTAAAAAGAAGTCAGAATCGTCTCTTCGCAGAGACCTCCTGGTGGCGGGCCCGGGCGAACCCGATGCGCTCGCCGCCGACGTCGTAAACGTTGCAGTACGAGCGGATGAAGGGGTCGCCCAGCAGCCAGTCGAAGTCGCTAAACACTCGCTTAATCCCAATTGAATCAATGGGATGCTCACTCGTCGTCGTCGAAGTTCTGGTCGATGCCCAGCGCGCACTTGCCGTCGTCCAGCTCCAAGTCGACCACGTACTCCGTGGCCGGAACGTTCAGCTGCTGGCCGTTGACCGTGAAGACGAGGTCGGGCAGCGATTTGGGGGCGTCGCAGTCGACCGTAAACCCGACATCCCGTCATTTCATTGATGCGAAAGGAAGAGAGGGCACGTACAGCCCGTATCGACGGTTGTATTCGGAGTTCGCCGCCTCAACGATCGCGTTGAGGTCGTCGGCTGGCGCCAAGATAACTGAAGCGCCTGAAGCAATCCTTCCGTTCATCCCTCCGCTCGTTTGTCAGCTCACCGGTGTCCGAGATGGCGGAGGCGGGGGTCGGGTTTGTGTACCTGCCCATGGAGAAGCTGTCCACACTAAACGAAGGTGATTAGTCAGAAATTGTAGCGGTTGAGTAGCACGAAGCTCTCAATCAATAAAAGGACAGGAGCCCCAGCCAATGCCCGCTCTCAAACGCACTTGAACTGCCAGTAAAGCTCGCGGGTGATGGACGTGTCGCAGTTCGTGTTGTCGATCGCCCCGTACGTGATCTGACCGCCGGGTTGTCCGAGCGAGGGCGTGATGTGACTGGAGGCACATGAGTCGTCTAAAAACTGCTTCTTCCCGCTCACCGATCCAACCAGACGGTGAAGAGCGGCGCGTCCAGCTGCTTGATGACGTCCTGGAAGGGCGGCGTCACCTGGTCTTCGGCGAGCGCGGGCCAACCGAGGCCGAGGATGCCGTCCAGCGGATACTGAAATGATTAGTTGAATAAAGTGAAGTGGATGCAATGACTTACGTAGCCGAACGGATCATACGCGACCGTGGCGCGCCCGAACACCTGGTCCGCGATGGTGAGGCCGGCAACCTGCAGCAGCGGCGGTTGAATGTCGGAAAGAAGAGTTAGCGAGGACTGACAATGAGGGTGTCCGACGAGAGCTCGCCGCTCACTTCGCCCGTTCCGTACACGATGTCGAAGAAGGTGCCGTTCGGTTCGTAGGTCAAGGATTTCTGCTATCAACAGTTGTTTCTTCGTTTTTCTGGGCACGTACCGACGAGTCGTACTTCTGCTTCTGCCAGCGGGGCCCGAGGTAGGGGTTGTCCTGGCCGTTGCACTGGTCCGTTTGGCACGACACGTCGACAACCCACAAGTTCGACGAGCCGGTGTCGAGTTGGACGTGGAAGGGTTGGGGCGGCGTGCCCAACGTGATGTTCCCGACGTAGAGGCTGTCTGCGACACGAGAGGTACGGGGCTGAGTGGCTGGAAAGAACGAATCGAGGTAGTCGCTGAAGCCCTGCGTGCCGGTGGCCAAGCGGTGGCCGCGCAGCTTCCGCGGACGGATCCTCTCCATCGTGCGGCGGGCCGAAACTTTCTGGGCGGTCGGCAGGTGCTTCTTGATGGGCATCACGAACGAGCCGGCCGCCTCCGTCCACGCCACCGCCGCCAACAGAGCGATCGACGTCAAAACGGTCGCTGTCTTCATTTCGCTTCGGGCTGGAGGGTCGAAAACGAACTGAATGGTAGCGATGGACCGCTTTTATTCGCACCGATTGTTTGCCGCCAAGGGTGCGGCCGGCACATTGACGCGAGTCGTTTCGAGTCATCACAACGCGGCCTCTGGGCCGTTTAATTAAAAAGTGGGCCGTTTTTAGGGTTCGTGCGATAATTCTCAATCTTTTGTCTTCTTCCGTTCACTCCCCGATCTTGATTGACGTCAAATCGCTTGCGTTCACTCGTTCGCACCCCGAACGAGCAGCTCAACGGTTCTTTCGAGTCCAATCGCATCATTTCGCGACGCTAAGAAGGGAAACTAAAAGAGAGCGAAGGCAATCGGAAAGCGGTAGCACGAACGGATGGATGACGCCGTTGGTCTCCACCCACGGGCTCCACGTTCTGCTTCGACTACCGGTGCTTTGTTTTATCGTCGTTTCTGCTTAGCAGCAGCGGGTGTTGCATCACGTGTGAAATGAGCCGCTGCCCGATTCGTCCGCCGTATTGCTCCAATTTGCACGCGCAGACCGTTGGCCGTTCGACGACGCCGTTGGCCGAAAACCGAATGAATTTCGCCTTTTGAGAGAGGACGCCCACCTGACAGCCGTGGGCGGAGAACGGAGAGAAGGATGCTGTTGGCCATTTGCCGCTCATTTAAGGACGAGCGAAGTGGTCGTTGCTTTCATTACTACCAGTCGTTCTTGCCGGGTTGTTGCCGAGATCCCTGCACATGGTGAGCGGTGAACTGCGGGGTTGGTCGAAACGAACGAAAACATGCCCGAGTTCAACCAACAATTGTGCTCGCTCTTCCAAAGTGCCCAGTAGATCAAAAGAATGTCGTGCGGACGTTCGCTTGCACGTTTGCAATTAGCAGTCGGTTCTCGAGGTCCATCACTGTTGTTGGTTTGACCTGAGGCGGTTGTTGTGAAGTGGCGCAAAAGCCCAAGCCGCCGACCCGTTCGGAGGCAATCTCGTGCACAATTCAGAAAAGAAAGCAAAAGCCAGACATCGAGCGTTTTTCGACGTCTGCCTTCGCTCTCCGCCCGCCCGCTACTTGCCGACCGCCTTTTCAAACACACGTTTATTCACGAACACTCAACGGATCAACACAACAGCAACGAACGAACGAATGGTGGCAGTTGGCGGCGTTCTTCTTCGCCCTTCGCCTGCACGTCTTCGGCGACCGACTCGAGGGCCAACTGGTGCAATCGAAGCGGTTTCCTGCAATCACAAGAAAATTTCCGTTCGTTTTTTAGGAAGACTTACACGGCGATCCAAACAGTGGCTTGCTTTAACTTCGACCACGTGCCGTAAGAGATGCGAAAAGTGGGGCGGTTATCGATTGGAACCTCTTCGGAAATCGACGCCGTGGACAGCTCGAGGGGTCGCTGAAGGCGCATCACAACCTCGGACCACGAGCGTGTTTCGAGACTAAAGCGACAAACAAAACAGTCGAAATTGGCACTCCAAGCGTAACGAGCTGCAGTCGTCCACCGATTCAAAGCAGCTGATTTTACTGCACTCACCATACCACTCGCCATGTCTGTGCTTGACGTCGACGAGCACGAAAAAGTGTTGCTTCAACCACTTGCCCCGATGGACGCGTGCTTCGAAATCGTCGCCCCCTTCGACTGCTCCGTCGAGAGCCAACGGATGGCGGCCCACGGACCGCTGTTCGTGTGTTCCGCTGTCCAAGTCGAAGAAGTGCAAAGTGGACATCGTAGTGGCCAAGTCATTAACGACTCCCGACTGTCCGTCGCGGTAGAAAAATTACAAACGGCGTCCATTAAGATGGAAGTCCGTGAAGGGCATCTCCGAGTCGCTCGTGAAGACGAAGAGTAAACGGATTGATGTGAACCGCTCGTCGAACTCGTAGAAGGAATGATTGACGCGACCATTCTGGTTGTTTTGGACGAACACCAAGCGGCCGTCCGCAGTCACTTGTTCCGGCCAGCCGGCATTGGTTCGCATCACCGCGTCTCGTTCCGCCGGCAAGCGAACCGAGTACGAGGAAGCCGCGTAGTCCAGGTCGACCACAAACAAGCGTTGCGTTCGTACTGAGTTTGGCTCGCGCTTTTCGAAGGCCAAAAACAAGCCGATCGTTTCGGTCAAGGGAACGGAGCAGTAGAACGGACGGTATTCCGACGAAGAATCGATTTGACGCCACACGGACGCGAAAGAACGCGTCGGTTCGAGTTTCCTAAACAAACCTTAACACGAGTCCAATCAGCTGAAACAAACCGCTCTTCTTGCAGCAAGTAGTTGTAGGCGACGATGGAATCATCTGTTTCACGATCGCCGAATGTCGAATTCGTACTGCGAAAGCCGAGGCGGGCGGACACGCGGAAAAGCCGGTGGTCGCGCGCGTTTGCACGCCCCAGTTCGACGCATTTCTCAACCACTCGCTTTTTTTTGCTTCGGTCAGTGGTCAACATTCTCGAGCTAAAGGAAAGAAAAATGAAACGGCGGTCTACACTGCCGACGGACGGGGGCAAACGAGAAAAGAGAATCGATCGACTGCGTGCTGGTCGGCAAAGAGCGGCGGTCAGCGCGATTTGCTCGAGCAAACTTCCGATTGGTTCAGAGCGTCCTCCTTCACGCGCAAACACACGCACACACCCGCTTTCTCTGCTCGCTGACACCCACGCAACTCGAAACGGGCACACGAGTTCAAAGAACACGAGCGATCGATCAGCGAATTGGGCTCATCGTTGACGCTGTTGATCACTGGTCGCCTGGAGGACGCAGCGGATTCCAAGCAAAGCAACACCGAGAATCGTCGCGAATTGTAGCCCGGCCTACAAAACACGAAGGGAAGCACGAATGTTGACTCAGAACAACGCCCTTTGCCCGCCAGGTGGCCGCGAACGCGCGCGATGATGTCCGGCCGGGTCTTCTGGCAATTCGTGTACCTCTTCGTCTGCCACCTGTGCGCCTGCTGTCTGCAAACGCGGCTGTTCGTTCGTCTGCACATCGCGCCGCTCCACAGTCGGCTCTCGGGCGGCCTGCTCGTGAACATCGCGTGTTGGATGGGCAGCTCGGGTGCGGGCGCGGGCTACGCCGGCTTCATGGTGCTCGTCGGGTGGGGCGAAAGTGAGTCGAAAAGGTTGTTTGGACGAGAGCGGTTGGAATGGGACGGGGCATTTACCTTATAGTTTGTTTGTGCAAGAGAATGGGCCAAAGCGAGGCAACGAAGGGTTCGTTTCGCGCCAGAAACTGCAAACAGAAGTTCCAGTCGGCTGCGTGTCTGCCCCACCGTTCAGAACACACTTTCTCATTGCAGTAGAAGAGGTGTCGGCGGCGTGGATGTTCGGGCTGGGCCTCGCGTACTTCTCGCTGGCGTCGATGCTTTCCGTTTCGGTCACGTTCTTTCTGCTGGAGCGGGTGTACGTGCTGGTGCGTCCCGTCGAGTACGTGCACACCCGCCGGCGCCTTTTTGCGTTCACGCTCGCCTCGATGACGGTGGCGGGAGCGGTCGTTCGGTCGGCGTGCCCGCGCTGGCCCTGCCCCTCCCGCAGACTACGAGCAAGTGATCGAGGGGGGTTCTCGTTTGATCGTTCGTGTTCAGCGTGCACCTCTTTCGCGTGCGTGGCGGGCCGGGGTGGCGGATTGCTGCCGGCCGGGCCCAAGTTGGCGGTCGGCCTTCCAAACGTCCTCTTTGCCGCCGTCTTCTACCGACTTCTCAAACGACACACAGAGCAGAGCGAGGCCCGCAGACGCGAGTCCAAACAGGTGGGTTCTCTTGGGCGTTGGCCGAGAGCTATCGCGTGGTCCAGTGGTTTATTTCGATGAATTTTGGCCAAATCCATCGCCTCGACCAATGGACTCCGCATGGCTCGCTCGGTTGCAGGCGAATCTTCTGGCGATGACGGCCGTCTGCACGGAGTTCTTCCTGAATCTCGCACCGCTGTGTTTGTGGTACGCCTTCGACTTCTTCGGCGTCCCGCAGCAGCCGTGGGGCCCGTGGAGCAACTCGGTGATCGCCACGGACGCCCTCCTCACCGCCGCTATCTACCACGTGGTTTTGAATCGCCGCGGCGAGGCGGCAGTGCTTCCCGCTACTGCCGCCACACGGTCCTGAAGCGCCTTCTTTCTCTTCCGAATGAACTCGCGGGAATGCGCACTTCCGCTGAAGACCGAGGATTGTCTGGAGCCGAGTAGAAACGATTGCTTTGCTTTCTTCATTCTTGCGCGTTTTCGCGGGAAGGCGGTCTCCGAACGGTCGCTGTAGAACTTCGCGCAGAAGATGCACTAATTAGAGCTCCGCACACCACACGAGCAGCAAGTGAAGGAAGGCAAGGATAACCTTCTGCGATCTCCCCACACCGTAGAGTAGTAGAAGGAGGCGGAGAGAGCGGGCGTCTCTCGCCGTCTGCCGCCGCTCGCCGCCCGTCGGCCCGTCCGCCGGCTTCTCGCAAGCGGGCAACAAAAAGGCAGCCGAAGAACCGACGGACAGAGCGGCCGGTCCGATGTGAGTGGGTTATCGATCAAAAGTGAGTTGTGGGCGCGGGCGGCAGTTCCTATCACACTGTTGACCGCCGCTTCTTTTGCTCCCGGCGACCAATCGATTGGATAGATGAGTTGTTTGCGAGTCTCCTTCTTCCCACACAACGACTGCTTCCGAAGCGGAATCAAACGGCAAACGGCGAAAGGCGACCTTCATCTACCACTTATCGCTCGATCGCTACATTGACTTGCAGCGGCAGTTCACTCCCGCCACTCCTTCACCTTTCGCTCGACCCGCAAATGCCGCCCTCGTCATGCCACCACTCGAATTTCCTCTGAACGGCTTAGCGCGTCAACCAACGGCTGGTCGGCGGTTCTGTCGAGAGTCCGCAGCAGCCGCCTCGTTACATTCGGCCCCTCGCTGCTGGCTGCGAGTGGGCGAGGGAATCGACGATCGGGGCCGCATTGTGAAAATCGCGGTCGACGGCGACGCGCGTGACTTGAAGGCGGCCATTTGGATCGTGGACTTCGACGGGCGGACGGCTGGGCAGCGTGATTCGTTCGTTTGGTGGTGGCTTGTCGTGTGGTGCAGGGGTTCTTTCAAAAGACTTGCGACTAATCAGAGCTTCAATCCTACGGAGAACAGTTTCACCTTCTCCTTCATCCCTCTCCCCACTCCCTCCCATTGGTTGCAAAGAAGCACGCGGAGGTGAACGCGGACTACGCGTTCGAGAACTCGCCGGCCGGCTGCCGCCTGTCGACTGAACGTTGCCCGACTTGCACGAACAAGGAGGAACCGGCTGTTTTCCAGTCACAATTCGCTTCTTTCCCTCTTCTTCCTGCCAATCAATCGTTGTTTAGATCGACGAACTGAAAGCTCAGCTGGCGGAAGAACAAGAGCACGCCGAGAGGGTGCGAACTCAACTCCACGTCCGCATTCGACGGTTGGAGCAATCTGTCGGCTTCTTCTCGGTCGTCGTTCAGAATTTCGAGCTGAAATCCGAAGGCGGGCGTGACGCCGCGGCTCTTGACCGGCTGCAGCCCCAGCAGGAAGCACACGATCGTGCTCGTTTCACGAAAGCGGCGGTCGTTTGATCGTCCGGAAAGCAGGCCGACAGAACGAGAGAAGCAGTTGACTGAATTGCTCACGAATTCCGACTCCAAATCCTCGAGCAGAAGAAGCAGCTGGAGGGAGCGGGAGAAAAAGTGGGCGAAAGCGAAAGGCGGCAGCCCTTAAAGAAATGGTAGCTGGTTTGCTCGGTCGTTTCATTCACGTGAGTGTTGCGGAACGAACGATTTCACGAATAAAACGGTTCGCTGGCTGTCCAAAAGGCCGCGCTGATGGTGAGTTCCCACTGCTCCTCTCCTTCAATCCCCAGCTTGCGGAATGGCGGCTCGGAGGAGAACGCCGCCGACCTGCTCGTCTTCGCCGCATCGACGAGCAGCCGGCCGCCCCACGTGCTGGAGTTTGCGGAAGTCAACGGCCGGAAGTTCCGTCTTTTCGTGGCCGCCCGATCCAATCGATGTTGCCCGAAGAAGGCGAGACGTACAAGAACGTTGTGGAGTCCATGAAACCTCCGTGAACTTGTTATTGTTTTGGAGACATATGAACGTAACGGGCACTTTAACGTGTGGAATTGCAAGCAAGGCGGTTGAGACCGTCGGCTGACGGCCGTCTTTCGCCGCGCGGAAGAAGAGCAAGCTTCGTATTTCGAAGACTAAACGGTTGTGGTGGGCGGATGGAAGTGTGCGGATCGATTGCTTTCGTGTTCGTTTGTCCTGTCGACGCCGAGCAGTCGCTTCGACTACTCGCATTTGTTTACTGTGATTTCAACGGAAATCGGTCGGAAAACGGCCGCCGCTTCTCAGCGTTTCGAAATCGCGGCCCGCCGAGTCGGCGTTTCGTTCGTCCGTTCGCAGACCGCCGCCTCGTCGGGACGCGGTGGGCGCCGGCCGTCCGCTCGCCCGTCTTGTGCGCGCTTTTCGGCTTGCAGGCGGCCGATCGACTGGCGGCAGGCGAACGCGGACGGGCGGCAAACGGGGCAAACGGAGAGTGAACGGCGGGCACTCGGGCGTTGTTTACGTTTTTGCGCCCGCTTCCCCGTTCGCTCGGCGTCTTCCTGCCATCCGCCCGTTCGGCCGCTTGCCCTTTCGCTTCGATCTTTTCGCGTCGTCCGTTCGCGCTTTGCTTTTTCCACTCATTTCTTGTTTTGCTTTCAGTTCGCCGTCGATCCCGATCGAAGATGGCGGACGAGTGCAAACATTCCGCTTTCTTCTCGACCGTCAACGTCGTCCAGTACCGCGGAGTGGACGTCGAGAGCCCGAAGACCGCGCTCCCCTTCCGCCCCGACACAAAGTTCAACCTCGTGCTGACGAATGGACGAACCTCTTTGGATAAATACGTGATGATCGCCATCGAGAGCTCGGTGGAGGGCTTGAAAGGCGAGATGTGGATCCTGGACGAGAAGGGAGGCGATTTCATTCCACGTGGGTTTATTCATTTCCTGTTTGCTTATTCTTTGCGTGTCGCTTGCAGGTTGGGAGGCTAAATTCAACACGAACTACTGGTTCCACCCGTCGCTTAACTACCGCGCGTTCTGCAAGGTGTACACGGAGGAGTGCACGTTCTGCAAGGAGGAGGAGAAAGCCCTGGCGAGCGCGCTCGAACGCGAAGCGGCGACTCACCGGAAAATAGTCGGTTTCCTCGTGTTTCTCTCCGTCCATCGACGATTCTTTTGCAGATCAAGAGTCTGGAGAACGACCTGTCCGCGCAGCGCCTGCAGGCGGAGAACACGCAGAACGCGCTCCAAGCTCGCATCAAGCAATTGGAGCAATCGGAGGCGGCGTACGTCCAGCAGGTAAGAGCATTGCGTTAATTTGTGTTCCGATTGATCGTCCTTGCAGAACAACACGCTGATGACGAAGAACGCTCAGCTCACGTCGAATGTCCGCAAATTGGAGCTGAAACTCGGCGAGCGCAAGAAGGAGACGACCGCGCTTCAGTTGGAAGTCGGTTTTCCATTGCTTTTGGTCCATTCATTCGCATGCGTCAGGTGAACGATCTGAAGTCGGCGCTTGACGACGAGCAGATGGACACCGTTGCGCTCGAGTACCAAGTGAACGAGCTGAAGGCGGCGCTCTGCGAGCAGCAAACTCGCTCCTCCGCGCTCCAACAACAGCACCGCATCGCAGTCGAAGAGTTGGAGGAGGCGCGCAAGCCGTCGGATGCGGCGATCAAGATGGAGCTGAAGCTGGCCGCCCTTCGCCAAGAGGTGAGCAGCCTCTCCCTTCTTCGCTGATCGTCTTCTTCGTTCCAGAACGCCGTTTCCAACGCGGAAAAGAAGCAGCTGACCATCAAGATAGTCGAGCTGACCGCCGCCCTCGAGCAGCAGAAGGCGGCGGCAGAGGCGGCCGCTGCGGAGAAGTCGGCCTGCGAGAACGAAGTGAGTTTGAGGATGCATTCCGCCAATCATCGATCGTCTTCCAGCACGCGGCGCTCCAGTCGACGATCCACAACCTGGAGGCGAAACTCGCCCAGCGGAAGAAGGGCGCCAAGGAGGCGGCGGATCGCGAAACGACGCTCGTCGAGCAGCGCGCCGTCCTCGAGCAGGAGGTTCGTCTTCTTTCTCTCCACTCTCCGACCACTCCGTTCGTTCAGCTGAAGGCGCTGAAGTCGACCTTGTCGGACGAGCAAAGCCGCTCCTTTTCGCTCGAGCAGCGCCTCCAGTCCGACGTCGACACGCTGGCGGCGGTCAACCGCGCGGAGGCCCAAAAGGCGATCGAGCTGTGGTCAAAGTTGGCGGCTGTTTGCCAAGAGGTGAGTCGGCGCCTTCGCTCCGCTCGCTCATTCGTCTCGTTGCAGCGCGATTCGTTGCTCTCGAAGATCGCCGAGTTGGAGCAGCAGAGCGGACAGCCGGCGGACAGCCGCGTTCCGGCCGACCTGTGGGCGATGCGGTCGAGCGGCTTCCTCACGGACTTCCATCTCGTGGTCGACGGCGAAGAGATCCCCGTGAGTTTGCAGTGAACAAGCAGCCGACGACCTCTCGCTTGCAGGTCCATCGCGCGGTCCTCGCCCTCAAATCGGGCTTCTTCGAGCAGCTCTTCCGCTCGGAGCCGACCGCAACGAAGCACACGATCGACGGGATCGAGCGGGCGATCGTCGAGCAGATGGTCGAGTTCTGCTACTGCGGACGGCTCGAAGGTCTCGAGAAGGACGCCGCCCAGCTGTACGCTGCCGGTCACCGGTTCCACATCGCCTCGCTGCTGGTGAGTTTCCCCGTCCGTTCGTCCGTTCAATCCTCTTCTTGCAGGCCGAGAGCACCCGCGTGCTGAAGGCGGGCGTCTCCACCAAGAACGCGGCCGACCTCGTGGCGCTGGCCGCCCGGCAGAACGACGAGTCGCTGGCGGCGTTCGCCGTCGACTTCGCCGAGGCGAACGGCGAGAAGTTCCGCTTGTTGGTCGCCGATTCCGTCCACTCGCTCGTCCGCAGCCAGCTGGACATCTACGAGAAGATCGTCCGCCTGCTCAAGGACGGCTCGATGGCGGGAGGGTCGAGCGACAAGCAGCCGCTGCCCTCGGACGCCCTCCAATCGGCGGAGGACAAAGCGGACGAGCGCTCGGGCTCGAGTTCGTCCAGCGAGTGGGAGCCGGTCGATCAGGAGTAAATTGACCTCCTTTATTGTTTTGTTTTGTAAATAAACTCATTTGTTTTCAATTGTTCAGTCTCCTGTTCACGCCTTTCTTGCCGTTTCTTGATTCGTTTGGCAATAAACAACGTGAACGACACGACGAGTTCCTTGCAGCGGTGTTCTCGTGTTCTCGTCCATCGTCGTGAGTTCTCTTCGTTTTTTCAACGCTTGCCGGTGATCGCAAGCGCGTGTTGGCCGCAGAAAAGCATGCAGTCGGCCGTTCATTTCAGTCGGGCATTCTGTCGAGCACATCCGCCGCTTCAGTTCAAAGATTATTGAGCGCGTGTACTTACGAACACAGAAGATCAACACAGCATCAGCGAGCGAACAAAAGGCGGCAGTCGGCGGCGTTCTTCTTTGCTTCTTGCTCGCACGTGTTCGGCCAGCGACTCTAGAGCCAACTGGTGCAATTGAGGCGGTCTTCTGCAACAAAAGAACGCGCATCTTAATGATTACGTGAGACTTATACGCGAATGAAAGCGACAGTCCGCTTTGGTTTTAGCCACGTGCCAGGAGAAATGCAGTAGTTGAGATCGTTCTCTGCTGGAACACGTGCGTAAATCATTGCTGTAGAGAGCTCAAGAGGTCGTTGAAAACGTAGCACAACTTCGGACCACGATCGCTTCTTCAAATCGAAGCGAGTAACAAAACGGTCAAAGCTGGGTCCGGCACTATTGTCTGCACTTTCCGTTGAATTCAACGTTAACTTTGTTATGACCCACCACACCACTCGCCGCTCCAGTGTTCAAAATCGATAAGCGCGTAGAAAAAATGTCCTATCCAATTGCCTCGAAAGCTGACTTCGTAATTGCCGTTTCTTTCAACCGCTTTGTTGAGTGCCGCCGAATACAAGCCCACAAACTCCAATTCGTGTCTGCCGGTGTCCAAATCCAAGAAGTGCAACGTGGACATAGTCGCGGCCAAGTGTTTCATGCTTTCCAAGGGAAGATTGGGAAAGAAAAAGTACAAACGCCTTCCAACCAGCTTGAAGTCGGCTAAACGCAAGCCCCACTCGTCTCTAGAAGAGAAGAACGGGCGCACAGAACTGAACTGCTCGTCGAATTCGTAGAAAACACGTTCAGTGGCGCTGGTCGAAAGGAGGTCTTGCGTGAGTAAAAGGCGCCCGTTGGAATCAACTCGTTGCGCCTGCTTGCCGCTGACTTCATGCCGCGACAAACGAACGGTGTACGAAGAGTCCGCATAGTCCAAATCCGCAATGAAGAGCCATTGGAGCGATCGGGCGGGAATTGGGGTTGGTTCTTGAGCGATCAGAAAACATCTCCACTGTTTCGGTCAACGGTTCAAAAGCGTAGCACGCGTCTTGTACCATCGGAACGTGGAAACTGCGACGCACGAACGCAAGAGATCGCTTCGGGGTCAGTATTCTAATAGAATTGGTGAGCCAGTGTGAAATCGAAACGAACCTCTCTTCTTGCAGCAAGTAGTTGTATGCTACTAGCTCTTCGCCTCTTGTGCAATCTCCGGCTTTGCGAACAAAACACAGGAAGCCAAGGCGGTCGGAAACTCGTCTGATGGAATCGCGAGAAACTCTCGCACAATTGAGTTTGAGTCGTCTTTCCACGATTCTCCCATCTTCGTTTTGATTCGCAAACACGGACATGACGAAGAGATCGAATGAATGCTGGCAAACACCTGTCTAATGCAAGAAAGAAGGAAAAAATGGAAAGAAAGTCGCACGAACGAGCGCGCGAGTGGGTCTGACCAGTGATCAATGCAGCCGCTCGACGAGCTGCTGTGTTCGCTCGCACGATTTTTCGAGCAAACACGCGGACGCACACACACCTCCCGTATTCGTTAGACTCGACGCAACTCGAAGCTTGAAGCAGCAGCGGATGGACTTTGATCGGAGGGAAGAATGCTGGGGTCACTCGGCCTGCTCACAAATGGGCGTCGGCTTGGGAATGCTCGCGGACAATCGGGCGCCGTCGATCGCGCCTTGTTGTTCGCAAGGCGGTCGACCCACGCGGCGTCCTGCTCGCTGCCTTCCGCTTTCGTCTGCTAGTTGGTCCGCTCACTCGGTCCGATCGGAGGAACACGTAGTGGCGGGGCCCTCTCGATCGATCGACCGGCATTCTCCTTCCCACCGCTCGTCCTGCTCACGCGGCAAACTGTTTACGTTCACATCTCTCTTCTTTGTTTGTTCGGTTGAAACAATCGCGAAAATCCACTTTTTAATCACTTTCTTCGACGAATTTCTTCCTTTTGCAGAGGGAATCGGCAAGCAAATGGGCGAATCCGGCGGCGAAATGAGCGAATTCGCCGCGTACCTCGCCGGCGACCAAGTGCGCGCTCAATTGCAGGCCCTCTCGCTCCAACGAAACGCGCAAGAAGGCGAAGGAGGAGTGGACGGAGAAATGGATTCGTCGGATGACTCGATCGAGGTCTACCGTTGGCTCCCAAAGCAATCCGACGAGCAGCAACCTTCTGGTGCACCCACTCGTCAAGAACTCGAGGCGCGCATTCGGCAGTTGGAAGCGGAAGTGGCCGAAAAGGAGCGGCGGTTGACGGCGGCCGAGGAAGCGGTGAGTTGCCGCGTTGACCGTTTGATCCGACCGTCGACTCGTGTTCAGAACGAACGCTTGCGACGACGAAATGGACGGCTGGTTGAGAAGGCCGCTTTGATGGTGAGTTCCCTCCAATCCTCGTCTCCTCAATCATCCCATTGCAGAAAGAGCTCAAGCGCGTGCTGGAGTCGGACACTTCGTTCGACGAAGCCGCCTCTCCGTTCGGGCACCAAGCGGGAGGGCAAGCGAGTGGTGTGCAGCGCAGGCGACACAAAAAAGAGAAGGCTGCGGCAAGAATTCATGATTAATTGATCAAATGATCGTACGTGAATTTCAGCAGCCCTACTACCAGCCACCGAAAAAGCCGTACAAAAACTGTGCAGTCGAAGAGTTTGTGTGGAAATGCACGATTTGCGAGGTACGTTCGTTTTTTTTGAGGGTGGGGGCGGCTGGTGAGGAAAGTCCGGTGAAGATCGGTTCACTCTAATTTTCACTTGATGGTAGCGGTCTTCTAACCATCGCACTTCCGCTCAACCGTTTCCAACTTCTTGCTCTCGGCTCTATTCATTTGTCTCTTTGCAGGACTTCCGCATGTGCGACGCGTGCAAGAACGCACGGGACCACGAGCACGCCTCCAAAGAGATCCGCTTCACCTACGAGCAGAAGCGGGCGCTCTCCCACTCGATCAACCAACTGTCGAACGTACAGCTGAGCGAGGTGATCTACATCATCACCAGTCGAGAGAACCTCGGCGGCCCCAACTCGCAAGAGATTGAAGTCGACTTCGAGAAGCTGAAAGAGAGCACTCTGCGCGAGCTGCAGGCGTTCGTTCGAACGTGCAAATTGGAGCGCAAGTCGGAGCGAAAGTCGCGCCGCTGGTAGCCGGCATGAGACCGCTATTGATGTGTTTGGTTGTTTTGTTTTATCCAATCTATTGCCCCCTCATCCATCGAATCCTCACTGTACTCAATGCTTTCGTTTCTTGCCTCAATAAACACGTGCAAACTGCAGACGTTACTCCTCCACCAGAAGCCTCACTACCGCTTTTATTCTACACTCGTTCGATGAGATCATTGCTTGTTTGCTTGGGCTGACAAACGGCGTGAATGAGCGGTCCACCACTTCTTGCTCGCGGTCATCCGAACCCGGTCGCAGAGAAGTCGCTCACTCCTTTTGGCCCGTTGATTTCGGAACAAAGCGGAAGCGGGACAATTCTCTTCATTTGTTTGTTCAAGACTGGACGCCCAAACGATGGACACTCGAGCCGGTTCACCGCTCTCCCATCGTCGCCGCCACTTCGAACGACCCGCCCGGCCGAATGACAGTCGGCGTTGAGCTGCGATAGACGGCGCCGCGGTGGCGCAGGCGGTTGGACGACCGACCTTCAGGCTTCTGCTCCCACTTCAAACATGAACATTTTGTCTTTTACAATCTTCTTTTTGTGGGTTCATCGCTGACGGTCGAGCATGAATGCTTGCTCGGCTTTCATTCTACCAACTGCGTGTTCACGTGGTGCTCGCATCGAACGCAAACGGCCGTCCAATTGACTGGAAAGATGGCTTCTGGATCGCGTCTTCTCGTTTGTGATGGAACAACGGAAGGAAGAAATGAGGGACCGTGAAGAGGAAAATAAATGTTTCGACGGCAGCTGTTTTTTTTGCGGCGGACCGCAAAACAAATGGACGCCGAGCCCACCCACGAGTGGAAGGCGCGTGCGCCGTGGCTGAGCAAATGAAGTCGTAGATTACTCATCGAGCTCATTACGCGGCTTTACAGGGTTCAAATAAATGAACGTTCGAATAAGAGGGCGTAACGAGAAGCGAAGTGTCGAGTTTCGAGCGACCCCTGACGTTCCAGCGGCCGCAAAGTGCATTCGAGGAGCGGCTCGGTTTAATTAACCGACTGTCAGTTTTCATTAGCCTCGTTAAAGGCTATTCTGCGAGTTGTTTATTTGCGTTTGGCCTCAAAGTACATCCACCCGCTCACTTCCAAGCGTTCCGCCGTTGACGTTTCTAATGGACCCGTTGCTCTTTCGCGGAAGAGGAGCGGCCGGGGCTCATTTGAGTGGCCCACTCTGAGGCTTATTTATTTGCTCAATTCTGTGTGAAGCGGGCGTACACAAACATGAAGGTGGAGGGCGGTTAGTCAGATACGAAAAGAGTGGTAAGAAACGCAGCTGAAAGCCGTGTTCTTAGTTTTCTTTTGCCCTCGACTTCCGTCAGTTGCCAAAATGTTGAATTACGAATTGGAAAGCCGAATAGCGGCGGCTATATTGTTCCCGATTTTTGTCTTTGGTCTGTGCGGAAGCCTATTGACGTTGTGCCATCTTATTTACGTTCTCTATCGTTCGATTGGGACCGCTAACGATGTCTTTCGTTCGTCCTGCTGGTGGCTGCTGATTCTTTGCCTGAGCGACCTCGCGGTAAGCAAAATAAAAACAGCAGCCGTTGATTGTCGCTTTCAGTACTTGGCGACGTTACCGACCGGAATTTCTTACTTCTTGCTGGACACTCGCGGACGGGACTTTCCGTGTAAAGCGTTCTTCCTTGCCGAAAGCGTCACTCGACAGTTGTCGCTCGTAATCGTCGCGATGATGAGCACCGAACGCTACTTTGTTGTTTGCCGGCCGTTTGGTGCGGGTTGTTGTCGGTAAGTAGTGATTGATTCGACTTCAATGATGCACGAGTTAAGATTTCGACCGAAAGGGTTCATCTCCGTATTCGCCATCAGCGTTTTGTCTTTGCTTGTTCTTACGGCCCTCTGCTCGCCGTTATATTTTTACGTTGAAGGCTATGACCTATTCATAGAATATGAGCGGTTCTGGTGGGTTTATAGCAACAACCCGAAGGGGTTCATCACTGTGTGTTATACGTCGAGCACCGACTACATTACCAACGACTACTTTAAGTGTGTAGGTGCCTTTGATGAAGCCGCAAAATCATCGCAAAATTGCGCCAATTTTAGATGTTCTTCTTGCTTCACTTGTTGCCCGCGTCTGTCATCTTCGCTTGCTATTTCGCAGTCCTTCGACGATTACGAGACAGCAACAGTGAGCGCAGAGGCATTAAAAAGTTTAATGTTATTGTTCGTCTTGCAGAACGATTCGACACCGCCCACACGCGAGCGGCCATCCAGTCGACGCTCAAAGTGACCATCTTCCATTTCGTTTGCTGGACTCCCTACTGGATCAACGTACTGCTGATCGTCTTCAAAGTGTTCGATCCGCAGGCACTGAGTTCGTTTATGTTCATGAGTTCTCGCTGGGCCCGCCAACCCTTCTTGTTGGAGCTCACGCGGTAATCCGCGGACGGAGAAAAAGGAAGGCGATCGTTTTCTTCCAGTTTTGCTCCGGCGATCAACAGTGCGTTCAATTGGGTATTCTACTCGCGTATTCTGACCCGCGGCCAAGCGAATCGCCCGACGAGTGTTCGACGGCCGGCTGTCCGCTCGATTCCGCTCCAAGAAATGGCCACCGTTCCTGCTCTTCCTCTTGTTGCTTCCACTGCTCTCTAATTGCTTTCGTTTTGTTGCCTGTTTTGTTACGAAGTGAACGTGTCGACTACACAAGAGTGAGCGGTGGCATCAGACATGAACGACTGAAGCCAACATACTGGTGAGCCGATCGCCATCGACGAGCAGCCGGAAGAAGACGAAAAAGAGCGAAGAAACTTGCTGGTGTTCTCTGCTGCGCCCGAATCCACGGTTGCTACTTGCAGCAAGACCAAGACCAAACAGCATACAGCCGCATTGATCGATCGACCGAGTTTATTCCTCGTTCAATGCGGAAGTCGCCGCCGCCGCCGGTCCTCCTCGATGTACGCGAGCTTCGAGCTGAGGGCAAGGAAGTGGAGGCAGAAGGCGACGAGCGGTGTGAACTGGAAGACGGCGAGTGAGCGAGCAGAAAGGCGGGGGACTCACGATCAGGAAGAAGAGCTGCGGGCGGCCGACGAACGAGACGACGATCGCGCCGAGCGAGTGGGGCACGACGAACGTGGCGGCGAGCAGGGCGGCGAGCAGCGCGAAGTCGAAGGCGGCGGAGAGGCGCGCCGGCCGCCGCAGCGGCAGGTGGGTCGCGTACGCCGAGAACTGGGCGGCGAAGAGGGCGCCGATGGTCGCGGCGAGGAACGCGCAGCCGAACGCCCGCCCGCCGCACCGCTCGGCCGCCCCGACGGTCGCCGCCTCGACGCTCACGTTCGCGTCGCCGGCGGCCGCCAGCTGGCAGGCGGACAGGCGGCCCCAGCGCCGTCCGAAGAGCTCCGGGTGGGCGGCCGCGTAGTCCAGCACCGGCTCGTCGGCGGCCAACGGCACCAGCACGTGGAGCGACGTCCTCAACACCAGCTGCAGCGAGAGCGGAGTGGACGGGCGTGGCGGGCGGGAACTCACGCACTCGACCCAGTGCATCGCGTGGATCGTCGCCAGCAGTTGCCGCATTGCGTTGAACGGTGAGCAGTCGAATGGGCAATCGAGAGGGGAGAAGAGACGACCGCCGAGTGTGCGAAATGAGTGCGTGGAATGAGCGGGACGATTCGATTGCTCCATCCCATCCCTGCTTCATCGATGCGAAGGACTTCGTTTCTCAAATCCGTCAGCGAATTCAGCGCAACCACCACCCACCCGCGGCCGATGAGCGTCTTCTAAGAAAAGAGCTGGTCAGAAATGTGTTGTGACCTCTCATTCTGAAAGTTCGAATTCAGTTTATTCTCATGCGATACGCATAATTTCGCAAATGTTAACATTAGGTCAATAAAATAACTCTTGCAAATTATCAATCGCGGTTGAGTAAGCGGAATTTGATCAACTGAAATGAAAATACATGCAGACTAATGAGTACAATTGCTGTTCACTTGCCTTGTACGTGGGTATTGGTTGCATTCGTTCGTATGTGGGGAAGAGTCGTCGGAATTCCGGTCGCTCAACAAAGTGCGAGAAAGAAGAGAAACGGCCATTTTTCGGCCGCTTTGTGTTCGGGTGTTTCTGGATGGAGAACCAACACAAACCGCGAAGCTGTTGGGGCCGCCTAAAGAAGATTCTCAGAAGCGTAATTCAATAAGCGCGTACTGGTAAGAAAGACGATAGATTATGGAATGCGTAAGCCATTCATTCCTTCCTGTGTTCAACACCCGACTGTCTCCGATTTGACACGCCCAGGCCCAGTTCTTGTGAGTTTGAGTGGTGTGAATCAACAGTCCCTCCGTTCCGTCGTCTGCGATCGCCGAAATATGCACGACTGGATGAGGACAGACGAACGCTAATGGCGTCCAGCGGAACGTCTTTAAGTCCAAGCACAAGAGGTTCCGCGTCGATTTAACGCAAACCACGTCGCAGAACACACGGGAATTGACGTGTTTGATTGTGCGAACGAACTAAACAATGCGGTTTAGAAGGTTGTAAGATTTTTGTGCCGAGTGAACAGGGCAACGCACGAATAACAGCGAATACGCCACTCACCGAGCCCAGTTGAGCATCCAACTCGTTTCCTCCATGCAGGGGAATCATCTCAAAGTCCCAAAAACCGGCCGTTTGATCGTTTGGATCGAATTCGCAAACAGCAAGTCGCTTGAAGTCAATCTTCGATCCGTTTCGTCCCTCGGCGGTTCGATCTTTAGCCACAAACGAGTACATTTTGCAATCGAAAACGAAGTAAAAACAAGCGTCGATCGAAAGAACGACTTCGTGGCGAAATTGCAGTTTCATTTTGCCTCCAGTTTCAACTCGCGAATCGAAAATGCAGACGGGCCGATGAGCACCGTACGAGCGACTGATTCGAAGAACCATCGGATCGTTTGCTTTCCGTCTGGGAAGTCCGTAGATGACGGCGGCGCCCGGAAGTGCGGCGAACGGTCGCCGATGGAGCGTTTTGTACGTGAAGCAGCCGCTAGCGACGTTCATTTCGACGAGAAGCATCACGAAATCCTTCGTTCCATCAGCTTTGAAGTGTTGAAGCAGGGAAAGGAGTCGCCTGTCGTCTACAAAATAGATCCAGTCGACCAGCGGCGGCTTGTACGACTCTTCTCGCTCCAACTTAAACGACGGCGATAATCGAAGGATGCTGCAATTTGAGGGTCACGTCTAGGAACATCGCCAAAAAGACACCTCATCTTGTCGTTCATGATGTCGTAGAGGAGCAGCAAATCGATGTTCAAAAAGCCGACCGCAAACTGACCATCGGGCGTGAAGCAAAAGCTTTGGTGAGTGAAAGCCGTTTTCTACACCATGGATCAAATTAGGAGCTTATTTTAATCTTACCGTCGCCAGAACGGAGAAGTCGATCGTTTGACAGCAACGCGCACTCGCTTCTCGTCGCGCGTCTGGAGTGCATCGGTTTTCGAGACACGGGCAAGCGGCGGAGGTTCGGTGGAAGACGTGGAACGTCTGTTCTTTTTCATCGAGAAAAGAGGACCATCGATCGCAAATCTCCGAAAAGAATTCGCGAGCTCGGCGATAAATCGAAACAAACGCCGCCATTCGGAGGTTTCGCTCAACGAGCGGTGGAATGGAATGAGTGCAGAAACGCTGCCAGCCGGCAGTTGGAAGCGGCAAGGAAGACGCGCAAGCCGCGTTTCTTCTTGCGCACAAGTTCCTCGCGGTCAACTGCGACCAATTGTATAAACCCAAAACGCAGTGTTTGTCACGTTGTCGTCTGCACTTTGCACTCTTTCCGACCCTAATCGTCAGATCGACGGCTTTTGTTGATTTTGAAAGACGTCAAGCCGGAAAGCCGAACGTTAAAAACGAGCAACCGGGAGAAAGAAAGGAGGAAAGGCGGGTGATCTCCGTTGCTCCGGTGTTCGGGGAACAGCGCGGAGCCGCTCGCAGCGACGACAGGCGGTTTTTGTGCTTTTCAATTCGAAGTCTCGTGTCTTACTCGTGGTCAAGACAGACGCGCTTTCTTTACGATGAATTCCGCTCGAAAGCATCGATTAGTTTTTATTTACGCCGACAAGAATGTCTGACACCTGAACAGCCACAGTATCGGAAGTCATTCATGGTCGACGAGGAAAACGAAATTTGAAGAGCTGAAACCGCGATTAAAGGTCCATCTACAAAATGAACGCCTTCTTGCTACTCGCCTGGTACGTGGGCATCGGCTTCAATTGTTCGTAAGTGGGAAAGATCCGCTTAAACCCCGGCTTCTCCGCGAACCGCGCAAACGACGAGAAGCCGTCCACTTTTGTCTGCTTTGCTTTGAATGCGCTCTGGATCGAAAACCAGGATAAGTGAAGGAGTTGTTGGGGGCGTCTGAAAGCAGCAGCGATAAGGAGTGAGCGAACAGAACACGCACTGATGAGCAAGACGATGAATAAGCGAGTGCGTAAGCCACTCATTTCTGCCGGCGTTCAACACCCGTCCGCCTTCCGCTCGACGAGCCCACGCCCAGTTCCTGCGGGCCTTTTTGCAGTGAACCAACAGGCCGCCGCCATCTTCGTCCGCAACCGCTTCAATGCGCATGATCTGATGGGGAAAGATGGGCGGTAGTTTCCGCCACCGCATCGTCATCAAATCCAAACAAAGTAGCTTGTGCAGCGATTCGTTGCATTGCAGGCCGCAGAACACCAGCGATCCCACTCGTTTCGACGTCCGAACGTACTGAAAAGCGTTTAAAATGAAAGGAAGGTGTCCGTACCGCGTCGCCTTCGTCGCCGAGTTCCTCCACTCCGTCCAGCGGAATCATCTCGAAGTCCCACGAGCCGCTCGTCGCCCCCAACTCACCAACCGCCATTCGCTTCAGGTCGATTTTAAAACCGTTGGGGCCGTCGACGTCTCTGTTGGTGGCCACAAATGAAAACATTCGGCCGTCAAACACGAAATACGAGCAGGCGTCCACGGAAAGGACGGACTCTTGCTGCAGCTTTAGCTTTGGCTTGCCGTCCCTTTCGGTTTGCGCAGCGAAATGGCACACAGTTCGTTGGAAGCCGTACGAACGACCAACGTAAACGACTGTGGGCTCGTTTTCGGCGTTGCGCGGCAGTCCGTAGATAAAGGCGGCAAGCGGGTAGACGCGTCCGGGCCTCCGGTGAAGCTCTTCGTACGTGAAGCAACCGACAGACACGTTCAATTCGACGAGCAGCAGCAAGAAGTCGCCGGATCCGTCGGTTTTGAAGTGCAAAAGCGGTAAAAAGAAGCGACGATCGTCCACGAACTCCACCTGATCGATCCACGTCATCTCGCGCAACTCGCCTTCTGCAAGCCGGCAACGTGGAGATGGCCGCAGAATGCTGCAATCCGATAGGAATCGATGAAAGAGTTAAATACCCACCGCATTTTGTCGTTCATGATGTCGTAGACGAGCAAGCGGTCAAAGTCGATGAACTGGACCGCAAATTGGCCGTCCGGAGAGAACGAAACGCTCAAGTAGGCTTTGATCGTTTTCTGAACACGCATTCTACCGTTGTTACCTTCTTATGCGGTCCTACCGGCACCAGAACGGAGAAGTCGATCGTTTGGCAACAAACAGCCCTCGCTTCTCGCCGTCCGCTCGCAGTGCACCGCTTTTCGCCGCACGGACATCCGGCAGACGTTCGATGGAAGACGTGGAAGCCGTCGGGTTTCTCGCTGGACGAAATCAATCGATTGCGGACGTTCGCAAAGAAGCAGCGAAGGCGACCGAGAACATCAGCAAACGGTGCCATTCGGAAAGATGTTGAACGAGCGGTCGAATAGAGCGAGTGGAGGAAAGCGGCCGCTGGATGGATGGAAGCGGCGAGTTGACCTCTTTGCAGTCTCTTGGTTGCGCAGAAGAACCTCGCGGTCAACGGCGGGCATTTCTCGTGTTTATTGGAACAAACAATCAAGCGATGAGAAAGCGATCACTCGAGTGAGTGCTCAATCTTCACGCCGGGCGTTCCGGCTTCTGCTGTTCCTTTACTTAATAGCTACCTGTTAGAAGAATGTGAAATGAAAGAGCACAAATTACCCGCATCCCGTTGCCAACTGCATCGCCTTCAACGCCCCGGCAGCCCCCCGCTCGCCTTTGTTTCGCCGCCAAATGCTCGTGGAATGCGGGTTGTCTTTGTGGTCGACGAAAGAAAGAAGTGACCACCCGCAACTAAACGGCCGTTTTGAATGCGAGCCACTTGTCCGCAAGAAAGAAGGCTTCAATGGCGGCTTGTTTCTTCTGTTGCGCTCCTCGTGGTTGCCGGCGAGCACGTGGACGACGCAAAAGTCGAAGCCGGGCGGCAGTTCGGCAGCGCGCAGCTCGAAGCGGAGCGTCGGGCGGCCGGTCGTCGTGCACTCGAAGACGGCCTTGTGCTGGTGTTTGTCCACGAAGGCGACCGCCCCGTCCGTCGCCAGGCCGGTCACAAAGTGGCCCTCTAGCTCCATCGAATTCGAGCCTGCAACGAGCAAAAGAATGACGAGAAGGGAGGGACGAACCGTCGAAAGCGGAGACGATCGCCCGCGGACTGCGGAGTGGCCGCCCGGCTTCACAAACGGCGGCAACGTGAGCACCAAGCGGCACGCGTTGAACGGGGCAAGCAGGCTGCAAGCGGACGAATCGGTTTCACGCCTTCCGTTGCTCCCCGTTCGTTGCCGCCGCCTCGCACGGCCCAGCCGGTCGGACGGCAGTCGGCTCTAAGCTCTCAAAGACGGCGCCACGGTGGCGCAGGCGATAAGTCGACCGACTTTCGGGTCGGACCGACTGACCGCCAGCCAATAGAACGTCGGGAATCAGTTTTTCTCTTTCGGATCATTCGTTTTGTCTTTTTTGTTAATGGCAGCTGATCGTAGAAGAAGAGAGGTTGTTCTCTTTTGCACTCCTCAATCACTGCAAACAATTTCGATCAAACAAGCGCATTCCATTGCGCTTTCTTTAATTTCATCCCTTCCATCGACAATCAACGAGAACTTACAGAAAAAATGAGTGAGCAAACCGCGAGATCAAACCAAAAACCAGCAAAAAGAATGAACTTAACGGCTGACTCCAATGCAGACGGCGCCGCCAACCGTGACCGCAATGCCGCCCCACAGCAGCAGCAAATTGCGGCCCATTGGGACTTCGCGGAAGTAGTGGACGGACCACAACGTGGCCACGCAGCCGGGCACCATCGAGGTGATCGGCCCGGCGACCGCTTGGGACAGGTGTTGAGTGCACACGATCGTCAGGCACTGAAATCCTTGTGGTTGAGTGGAAAAAAGGCGGAAACGAACCATTCCGGCAGCCCACATGAGGCCCGAGCAGAAGGACGGCAGGGCGACCGACGGGTTGATCGACGGGCTGTTCTTCCTGCAACGGCGGGGTGAATGGGTGAGCGGAGGGATGCGGGAGGGAGAAAAGATTACAGCGCTTGAAGAGGTCAAAAGAAGCGAGTTTGTAGTACCGGCGGGCAACTCTTTATTTTTCTGCTTTCAGCCAAGTGCAGAACATACACGACTTTCAATCACATCCTTCGCGTTCAGCATACAACCACAAATACCCCGAGAACTCACTTTACACCCGCGTAAACGAGGAACGAAGCGGAGGAGACGAGAAAGAGCCCGCAGTACAACGAGAAGCAGAAATGGAGTCCGTCCTTTGGGGCGTCCGGATAGAGGGCGGGGTTGTCTTCGATTGCGATGATCGGCACTTGGACCACGCCGTAAAGCGTGCCCGCAATCAGGGCAAACACGAGGGCACTAGAAACAGTGAAAGGTTGCTTGAACGAAGCGGAGAGCACTCACATTCCCTTGCGGAAGTTTTTCAAGCAATTCGTCTTTGGCTTCGCTTCTCCTCGTTCAAGTGAACAGTCGTCCGTCGATGGAACAAGAGAGGGAAGGACGGCGGAAGCGCGGTTCGGTGATAGGCGTTCGAGTTCGGCCATCAGCTCGGAGGGCTTCGTCTTGACGAACGAGATCAGGACGCCGCTGAAACCAGAAGTTGAACGACGAAGAAGTCGTGGGAGGGGTGTGGCGATCGCTCTCACTTCATGTGCACTCGCTCTTCCCACAAATGCCCCGATCACTCCTCCCTACCCTCTGCTCCATCGCCTCTATTGATCCCGCGGACTCACCCAACGACGACGAGCAGCATGCCGACAAGCGAGAGCCAAAAGACGGCCGGCCGGCGAGCGCGCGTCCCGAAGAGGCCGAACGTCCCCACCGCGTAGTTCACGACGCAACTCGTCACGTTGAAGAGAAGGATTGCGAGCGCCAGTCCGAGCTCTTGGATGATCGGAATTGCCACAAGATTTCCTGCGAAAGATTTGGAAGAATGAAGGATAGAAAGCAGGGGGGACGAACCAACGCCGATGAGGACGCCGCCGACCATCGCGAGCGGAAAGAAGCGGCCGAATCCCGTAGCGGCGAAAATCCCGAAGCCCACCGCAAAGATCCCCAGCGACATCATGAACTGCGAAAAGAAGCCTGCAAGAAAGGACTGATTGGAGGGAGGGAAGAGGACGAACCATCGCCCGGCCGAAACCGCTTGATCGGGACGTAAATCGAGCCGAAGAGCAGGCAGACGACCGCGATCTCGGCCAGGGCAATCACTTGTTCCATTGACATCGTTGGGACAGGGAAAAGATTTGTGGAGGAACGTAGCTGTTGGAAGAGCACTCACTAATCACTGCACAAGGAGGAAGAAGTTGAGAGAAAAAATCGTGATTCGTCTCCGTTGACAATGAAGAACAGCCACCCGAGCGCAAACGTCGGCCGCAATCTTCTTCCTGTTTCCTTTTGTACCGTTGAGAAGTGAACCCACCGATCGGAGCAATCGGAAAGGAGGTCTGCATTGTTTTCCCGCCCGCCTCTCTGCACGCCGATGACGTCCACCGCTTCCGCTCGCAATCGGTTCGCTTCTTATCAGCCCGCGAGACGTGGTTGTTGCTCCCGTTTTGTTCGTGAGTATTCGCCGGTTCGTTCCTTTTCAATGTGAGGCGAATCGAACCGACGATCTGCCAAGTGCTCCTGCATCGACCGCCGTATTAGAACAGAACATTCTTCCGGCACACGCAAGCGTAGCGGAAGCAGCGAAAAAGCGATCGAGCGAAAAGGGGAACAGAAGGCAGCAAACGAGAAGGAAGAGGAGACGTGACACACCGCTCGATCGGCCGGCTGGCCGCCGCTTCCCGCTCGCATTCCGCCGGCTTCTCCCGCTTTCGGCCGTTCATCCGCTCTTTCATAATTCTTTTCGGCTGCTGTTCCGTTCGTTTGATCGCGTGAATCCAACAAATTCCTTCGTCCCATTCGATCAATCCCACCGGTTCTCTTCGTTTCCTCGCGATCTTCCCGCAAATTCTCGTAATTCACGCGTTCTTCATCGATTTCCACCGAATTTCTCTCCCGATTTCAGCTCGAATCACCCGCCCGAAATGCGACGATCGGCCGCCGGCGACGCGAAGCGGCCCGCCCTGGAGGAGCTGCGCGAGTTCTCCAACCAGCAGCCGGCCGCTGCGGGGCCGAAACGCGCGAAAATCGAGGCGGCGATCGTCGAGGACGCGGCGAAAGCGGCGGCCGCGGAGGACGGCGCCCGGCCGGCCGACTGCTCGGAGTTCGCGCGTTCGGACGGCCGCCCCGCCGCCCACCTGCCGCCCAACGCGCCGCTCCACTCGTCGGCCAAACGCGAGGACGTCTCGAACGGGCAGCACTCCGTCGATCAACTCGCCGCCCGCGAGAAGGAAGAAGGCGAACTGCCGGACGAAAGCGACTCCTCGCTGCAGACGTCTCGCTCGTCGCTGGAGTCGAAGGAGCCGGCGGAAAGCGCGGCCGAGTTGGGCGGCGACTCGGCGACGATCGGAGCGGCCGGAACGATCGGGACGTTCGAGAGCGCGAAAGTGAGTTCTCTTTGGATTTTTCGGTCGATTGTGCTCCAACTCGTTCCGTTTCGCTACAATTCGAGCCTTTTGTTTGCCCCAAATTACTCACTTCTCTCCCCTACGAACTCTTCCTTCAATCGATCCCACTCATCCCTTGTTCGCTTCAATCTAATCGCGTCTTCTTGCAGGAAAGCGGAGCGGAAGCCACGAACTCGGAGATCCCGCCGTCCGTGGCCCAACCGACCGAAAGCCGTCCGCCCGCAATCCAAACGGAGAAGCGCGAAGTCGACGAGCCCAAAGCGCAAGGCGGAGCGGAGGACGAGGAGGAAGAGGGCGAGATCGTGGACGACCTCGGCGATCGCCTCCGCACGCAACTGGCCGCTCGGCCGCCGACCGTCTTCTTCTACGACTACCTGGAGGTGAGTTCAACAAGAGGAAATGCTTCTGTTCGATTGGCTGGGGTGGGGTGGCTGGAGGGAGGTGGGATTGATGGAAGAATGACGGAAGGGCAAGAAACAAACTTGCAAGCCGTTGATTGTTTTTGCTTGTGGAACTCATTCTTCTTCGTTTGATCCATCAAACGGTCCGCCGCTCCGACGATCTTCGTCGTGCGGCTCATTCAAGACGTGGACAAATCTTATCGAATTCTCTCCTAAACTCACCAATTCCCTCGTCGTCTTCATCACTAATTCCTTTCTTTCGTTGCAGTTTGCCGGAACGTCGGGCGTCGAGCCGCTCAAATTCTGGGCTACCACCGCCGAGTGCCGCCTGCTGTTCGCCCGCCTGCCGTTCGGTTGGTACGTGCCTGCCGAAACGGCCTTCCTCGCCCCGTTCCACGTGTTCTCGAAGCGAATCGCCGCCTCCGCGCCGCCCGCCTTCGTCGTCGCGTTCGCCAAGCAGCCGAACTTTGCGCTGGCCGCCGGCTTGAAGTCGCGTGCCGACGAGTTCGATTCGCTGCGGGCAGTCGTCGAGTTCGCGCGCGAACACGTGCACTCGGCGTCCAACGGCGCCGCCGACTTCACGGCGCTGATCGTCGCCGCCTTCGCTCAAAGTGAGTTACCTTCAAATCATTGTTGGAGCCTTTGGATTCCAGTGGGTCGTTCGATCCCTAATAGATCATCTCGAATTCCGTTGATTTCCTTTGATTTTCATCAAGATTGATTGAATTCGTCCGATTTCAGGCCGCCCGCTGAGGAAGCTCCGCTCCGATCGTCTGGACATCATTTGAGCTCGCCGTTGCTATTCTTTTGTTGCATTCTGTGGTCATAAATCATTTCTTCCCGTTCCTGCCCTCAATCCAGTTCCGACCTCTCTTCCCATTCGTTTAAGTGTTCGCTCCGTTCCGATCGCCTCTTCATCGCATTTGATTCGCCTTGCCGCAGCCACTACACTGCCGACTGATCACTTCTTTCATCTCTCCAATGGTTCTTATTCGTTCGTACGGTTTCCAAATGATTTCATCCCCAGTCCCGCTTGCTCGTTAGCCTTCCAATTGCAACGATCTTTCTTCGCTCGCCCCTTGAGTTCGTTGTCGTTGGAACTGAATGCTGCGAACCTAAAATAAACGTTCGCCGTTGTGTTGAGCGGATTGTTGAAGTGGTAGCAGAACTGGAACGATCAGCAGAGATTGCTGATCGTCGATTGAACGCATGGAACAACGCAACACATTTGCCGCTAATGAGAAGCCGTTCGTCGCCTTGCTTAACGTTTCATTCTGCTCGAATGCTTTGACTAAAACGGCTAGAATTCTATTATTGTTTTACTCTCTCGCCGAATTATCCGTTCGTCCAATTAGTCGCTTGTCAATCCAACTGCCAGCTTGTCACTTTCGTTGCTAATTAGCTGAAGATCAAAGGGACAAACGGGCATCAATTCGTCCAGAATTCCCAAGAGGCTTTGTCGCTCGTTGATGGCGGCTTCAGCTGATTGAAAGATCGCTCCTGAAATCTCTCATTGAACCGCTGATAACGCGTTTTTCGTCGCTTGTGCGCCCGAATACTCCGAAGTCGATTTCGTTCGAACGCCACATGCTGGGGAAAGGAGTAGAAACTCACGTACTGCTCGCCGTGGGCATATGAGCACCGAGTAGAACTCGTAAGATTCCACCGGTTCTTTTGTCTCAAATCCGCGAGTTACGCCTTGCTCCGTCGACGACCACCCCGCATTGTTCGTGTCCAGTTTGCCGTGTTTACGATCGGTCGAGCGGAAACAACAACGAGCGACACGTTACAACAAGAAGAAACGAAAAAACGTCACTCCTTTGTCCCAAAAACGAAGGCTAACGACGAGGCGATGGGCAGAATATGGGCAGCGTGTGAAATCTGATTGATTCAATCCCGAACACAACAGATGGTTGAGTGGTTGAACACTTGAACGAACACGTGGGCACGACTCGAACATCACCCCCGCTCACTTCTTGCACACGCCACCTAGCCGTTTCTTCCGCTTCTTGCGACTTCCGACCGCCCTGATTTCGGATTCAATTCAACGACGACCGGCGACAAACAAGCAGAAGAAGACGCGACGGGCGAGGCGGACGTGTTGAGCGTCCGCTTTGTTTTTGTGCCAACGGTTTGGTTGCAACAAACCGCCGCACTCTCCGCTTTTGTGTTCGCGCCGGCTTTTGTCTTCCGTCCGCTTGTTCTTTGCGACCGCCGCCGCCTCGAAAGGACGTTCCACTGCTTGCTTTTTCGCTCTTCTTTTATTAACGAATTAGAACGAGGAAAGGGCAACACATGACTTTCACGATTCTTTGTTTGGATGAAGTGGGTGACGCAATGAGTTTGTAGGGCAAAAAGAGAATCACGGGGAGTGCGAGAAGTTACACGACCTCTGCTGGTTTACAGGGTGCCTTCTTGGGTTGCGTCTTTTTGTGTGTGTTCTACGTGTTTCGTTTCTCAACCAATCGACGACTTCGTGCTTTTAAATAATTGTAACGGCTTTCAGGCGCCTATGTGACGATTTTATCACGTTTTCGATTTTTTTTGCCTTCATAATCACGAAAAAACGGAGATGTCCGTTCTGTTTTACGTGCTGCTCTTCGCATCCGTCTGGTCGACTTCATCAGCGGTCGCCGTGAACAAGACAAGATTGTTCGGCGGGTTCGTCTACTCATTCTCCCAATCGACCCACTTCTTTGGTTCCAGCCGGGTGTACGAGAAGCTGGTGGACGAGCAGCGGATCATCCAGCGACTGCTGCAGTCGGGGGATGGCGGTGAGCTTCGCTCTATTGCGAGTTCTTCATCGATCTATCCTTTAAAGAGAACATGTACGATTGGCGAGTGCGGCCGCGCGGCACGCTGGACCCCGAGGTGGACGATCAGCCCGTGAATGTGCACGTGAACTTCTACTTGCGGTACGTCCATGGGTTAGAAGCTGTGGTTCGGGACCTGTTGAGTGGGCAGTCTGTTAATTAAATGGTCACGTTCCGTCCGTCCGTTTAGCTTGTCCATTTCCTGCTTAACCCTCACTCCTTGCACATTACCTGCCCACTTACAGGCATTATTTGTCCTTCACCTCTTTTTCTACTCGTTTTTACCCACCCACTGCTTGCAGCTCGATCAGCAAAGTGGACGACGTGAGCATGGAATTCTCGTTGCACTTCACGTTCCGCGAGGAGTGGGTGGACGAGCGGCTGTTGTTCTTCAGCGACAACCTCAAGCACATCGTCTTTTCGGTCGACCAGCGACGCTCCGTGCGGAGTGAGTTTCCGCTCGTGCATTCCGCTACGAAGTTCCCGGTTGCAGCCTGGTCCCCGGACACGTTCTTTCAGAACGAGAAGGACGGGAAGAAGCACGACGTCGACCGGCCGAACGTCATGATTCGCGTCTACAACGGGACGGCCAAGGTTCTCTACTCGTGCAGGTACTCTCTTTTAATCGTTAGTTTGCTTACATCTAATTGTTGTTTAGATTAACGCTAACGTTGAGCTGCCCAATGCAATTGGTTCGTCACCCCTTCACCCCTCTATTTCTCATCTGTTTACTTGTTAAGGCCGCCTACCCACTGGACATTCAAACCTGCTTCGTTGATTACGCCTCCTACGCGTACACGAGTCCGCACTTTCATATCTACCTATTCTAATCCAATCGCTTGCAGCTCGCGACATCATGTACCACTGGGCGAAAAACGAGCCGATTCAAATCAAGCCCGGCCTTCACCGATCGTTGCCCTCCTTCATGCTGAGCGAGGTCTCGACCGGCAACTGCACGTCGGTCACAAACACCGGTCTCTCTCATGCTTCATTCCTTTCATCCTGACTGATTCTTGTAGGCACGTACTCTTGCTTGCGGATGGTGCTGAAGCTGAAACGGGAGTTCTCGTACTACCTGCTCCAGCTGTACATCCCCTCGTTCATGCTCGTCTCCGTGAGCACCGTCTCGTTTTGGTGAGTTCCGGTCGAACGGGCGGCGAGAGTCGGTGGGGGGTGTGTCAAATGACACCGTTTGGTGTGGCATTTCCTTGAGCTGCCGCAATTAAACGGGCAGCTACTCGAGCAGTCAATCGAGCGGTGTCAACCCTTTGTCTTTCCATTTTTCTCGCGTCATTCCGTCGATCGTTTCAGGCTGGACGAGGACTCGGTGCCCGCACGCGTCACGTTGGGCGTCACCGTTTTGCTCACCGTCACCACAATGGTCGCTCCCTTCTCCCTTTCTGCTCATTTCTTTTCTGTGTTCAGGCTTCTGGGATCAACGCATCGCTTCCGCCGGTTAGCTACACAAAGGTGGGTGGCTATTTCTAGAGTTAGTCGACGGAGCGGCTGCTATTGTTCTCGCTTGCAAGCTTCTTTTCGCACTCGATCGACCTGCTCCTTCCGACCCACTTCAATTCATTCATTTTTTCAGAGCGTAGACATTTGGATCGGCGTGTGCACGGGCTTCATCTTCGGCGCCCTGTTGGAGTTCGCGCTCGTCAACTGGGCGTCACGACGGGCCGCTTTCGCGAATCGCGGGCGTCGGCGGACGTTGCACTCGCATCACAGCGCCGAAGAGTCCGCACAATCATTTTTTCCTCCCAATCCCCTTTTTGCAGCGACTACAACCGCATCAACTGCGTGGAGGACTTCATGCTGGAGCCGGTGGACTACAAGCGGGGCTCCGGTTTGATCGAATGGTGGCTCTACTTGTGGCGCGTCCGCTACCGACAGAACGGGCAACGGATCGACTTGTTGGCGCGAGTGATCTTTCCCGCCGCCTTCATCGTCTTCAATCTTATTGTGAGTGCCGGGGATAATCACTCGTAATGATTGCTATTGATTGACAGTACTGGACGTACTACTTGCGACCGTACTTGGCCGTGCGGACCGTGATCGCGCCGTCCGTCAACTACTGACCATTTTTTGGATGCTGTGAATAAATCGCAAGATAAACGTCGAGATTCACAGGGGTTCTATAGAAGACGTGAATGGCGATCGGAGTTCGAATGCGGCGGCTTTATTTGTTGAAGAAAGATCACAGCCGCTTACGTGGGCTGTCAAAGCACGAGGACGACCTCAAGAGCCACCTTAATTCTTTCTTTCAACCACCCCCGTTGACGACAATCGACCACGAATTGCCGCCCGCCCGCCCGTTTCGTCGTTGATTGACGCGCGAACGAATGACAACCGGCGGCCATCAGCGAAGAAAACAACCGCGGAGAACGTGGCCGAGAGTCGAGGTCCCCATTTGGTCGCCGCCTCGCCGTTGCACTCGTCAGTCGGGCGGACGGCCGGCCGAGCGGACGGCTGTCGATCAAATTGACGCCAATTTCGTTCGCTTCTTCCTTGCGGTCGGTCGGCAGGACGGTCGAGCGGCCGGAAGTGGCGGGAGGGCGGGAGTCAGCGTGGTTGTTTGAGGAGTCGGAAGTGTGGACAAGCGGAAAAGAGGAGTTGGCGGTGGACGGCTTCTTTTGCACGAGAGGATCGAGTCGTCACGAATTTTCTTTGATCGTTCCTTCTTCCGTCTGTAGTGGACCGTCGATGGCTCAAAGGATTTGATTTTGCCACGAATCTGACTGCTCGTCCATTTATTCGATTCTTTGTTCAAGTGATGATGAACGGAGGCACGCGTCCCCGGTACCCCAAGCGAATGACGAACGGCATGCAGCACGTGGAATCTCAAACCGCTTCCCGCCGATGGATTCACCGATCCGAGGCGCTCGTTCGTCCGTTTCTTTGTTCGATTGCAACATTCCGCCGTTGCCGGCGCTCCTTTCCGCTTCGGCTCGGATTGCCGCTCGTTTATTCCGGCCGGTCGAACACGCGCGCACGTGATCCGAATGCGCAAACTTGTCGACGGGCGTGCATTCCGGATGGTGGAGGGTTGGCGGCGTTGTTCCTTTTGCTGCCAGTCGGTGGAGGAACAGTTTGGCGAAGCGCTGTTCCGTGCAAGGGCATCGATTGGTTTGTGAATTCGTGGTCAATCGAACTTCTCTCTTGGCTTTTTCGTTCACTGTTCGGTAAATTTTTTTCTCGTCCGCCGTCTTCTCTGTTGGTCACACGATTATTGACGACGCCCTCACGACGCAACGCCGAAGAATCGGTGGCCACCGCCTCGCAAAAAACGAGGAGGTTTGCGAACGCTTTCCTTTTTCAACGCCGCTTTTGCGCCGAGCGCCGTTCGTCCGCTTGAAGACGCCACGTAGAGCGCGTCGTCGTCGGGAACGTTTCCTACCGAAAAAACAAAGCAAAAGGAACGGAGGCCCACTGAATCAAAGCGAACCTCCGCCGCCGTCCCCGTCGCGAACGCTCGCTCGACGTCGAGCGGACGGCCACGAACGAAGAAAACAAGCGCCGCCCGCCTTCGAGCGCGGACGACGAAGAAGCAACGCCCCGAAAATTTATGCAATCGTGAGAACCAGCGCCTTCTTTTCGTTTTTCGTTCGTTTTTCGACGACGAGAAAACAAAAATTGTGAATGAAGTCATGCGCGTCGATAAGGCCGTTTGATTTTTTGTTGATCGAACAGTGGAGGCCTGCAGTTTTGTTGATCGTGAACTTCCGAAACTTCGACCGTGTTTCTTGTCCGTAACAAAAACCCACTTGGTTCCGTCAAAGCTTGTTGCGCGAATCCGAAGCACGAAAACGAAAATCGCTTTTTTTGCCCCTCCTCTTTCAATCGCTCGCCGTTCTCGTCTTTTGCCGCCCGCTTCCGCGTTCTCTCCGCCCGCAAGTGCCTGCTTTCGCTCTCTCTCCGTTCAACGCAAGCGGCAAAAAAGAAAAAGCGGACATTCGGGCGGCCAAAAGAATTCGGAAGCCCTCCGGCCGGGCCCACCGCGAAGCGTCCGCGGGCCCTCGTTCACGCTCTTTTCCCGGCCGGCCGCGAGGAACACGCGGGGCGAGTGAGTGAGCGAGCGGCGAGAGCGGCGGGCCGGCCGGCGTGGCGAGAGACCCGACGACAAGCGAGAAGTCTCGTGGCCAGCGCCGCCGTCCGGCCGCCAATTTTTCGAGTGCGTGGCCAAAAAGCGGCGAGCAAAAGAAAATCGGCGAGGCGAGCGGGCCGGCGGCGAGTGAACGAAAAAGCGGCCAAAGAATTTCGTTTTGCTTCGCGCATCGACGTCGAAAAAACGAGTCGACGAAAACGCGATGATTTCTGACTCTTTTTTTTCCGTTCGTTTCCCTTACGCAATTTTTGCCTGCGTGTTTTTGCGATGTTGGTAATAATCGTTGGCTTTCCTTTTTGCTTTGCATCAAGCGTTGATTGCCCCTTTGGATTGCGGTCTCCCTGTCTTTTAGCTTCGCCGATAATCAGTAGTTAGATGGGCAAACGTGGAGTTCATTCCAAGCGACAATCTAAGAATTCTTTCTGCCGTCTGAGCACGCCGGCCATTAGAATCCGCTGATATTGATTGCCCTTCGCGTCTCTCTTTCATCTGTGACTTTGTGGTCACGAAAACAGAATTTGTAGCTTGATCGTTGTGCTTTTGAATCGAACTCGTCACAGCGAAAAGAAATGACGAACCTTTAAGAAAAAGGTTGCTGCAACGGCAGGTGTTCTTGCCGCTTCCGTTCGTTCCGCATTTCATCGCGTGTCACTTCCTTCTTTCGAGGGCTCGAAGCAAAAGCGAGTGCTTCCTGCCTGCAGCTATTGTTCCTGCTAATGTTCCAAGCAGTCGAACTGCTAGCTTCTAAACACCTTGCGACTTATTCTTTCGTTCATGCCGGCAATACCACGCGGTTTTCTGCAAGCATTCACGGATCTTTCGAGCGCCAGTCCGAGCCTTGAGCGAACCAATCGAAGAACCACAGTCTCGTTTTTATGCTCTAGCTTGTTTTTTCGACCCACTTCCTTCCTTTCCGTTGTGCTCTTGGTCGTTTGTTCGAACAGGCCGACTGGCTAAGAGAACGCGTGGGAATTCCGACCGTCCGTCGTCCGCCCAACGAAGGAAGCAGTCGACAGTTGATTTCTCTTTGCTTTCCTTCTTTCTCTTGTGCACCTTCCCGCCAAGACCCTCGAGGATTCCGCAAATTACTCGCTCGTGTTCACCTCTCGGCCGGCCGGTTTGTTGCCACTTTGTTCTTTTCGTCTTCCGCCGTCTTCTGTGAAGCGGCTTCACGTTGCAGTCGGCCGGGGGTTGGCGCGAGACCAAAGATTCTTGGGGAAAAGTCACGTACATTCGACTGCAGAGGTAATCTCTTTGTCTAATCCAATACACTTGCTTTCCCGTGCTATTACGTGGCTTCTGGTGCAAGCGACTTCACGTGTCAATTGTCGCTTGAAGCGACTACCGCTAGCTCGTAGTGTCAAAACATTCATTCAGTCTGCAACTTCTACGTCTTTTAACTACTTAGAAAGGAGCCAACCAGCTGCTAGTCGTTTGGGTTTGCTTGACAGAATTAGAACCGATTGTAGCGGCGGCATTTGTTGTCTAACGACACAACTGACCTCAATCTGACTTCGTTTGTCTTTACATTGATTCGATTCACTCCATTTGCTGCCTGTTATCGTTTTACTCTGCACTTCTTGTTCGTTTAACGTTTCCAATTCGCGTGAAAGTTAGCAGCAAGCGAAAAGAGCGGTGAGATCAAAGTTTATTAGCAGGAATTAGCGTCGTAGGTATCAGTCGAAATTCAACCGCGCAATCCAACGTCCATCCGCCGCGGAATGTTTCGAATTGACGTCCCACTTGCCTCTTTTCTTTTTGTTTTCGCCGTTCCGCGACGACCGGCCGGCCGGACGATCGTCGACGTCTCCGCTTTCTTTCTTTCGACGGCCCGTTTGTCTTCGCTCTTGTCGAGTCGACCGACGACGACCGACGAGACGAAGTCGCCGCACTTGGCGGCCACTTTGTTCCCCTTCTTCTCCGTCTTCTGCTTTCTTCCCACTGCCCGCATTTCCGGTCGGCCGTCTTCTCGCTCGCTCGCTCGCTGGAGCGGCCGGCCGGCTTGCGAGCGAGAGGCGAGAAAGACGGGCGAAACGACGGAGGAAACCCGGCCGCCCGCCTCCTTCGGCGGGCTTCTTTTCGCACGCCGTCGCGCGCGCGCGCCGCGTTCGTTCGCTTCGCTTCGCGCTTCTCAACGACCGGCGCGGCCGTCCCCACGAGTCCGCCGACCGACCGACCGGCCGCTCGGGGCCCACTTTTACGAATTGGTTTTGCTTTCAGAATCCATTCGCCGCCCCGCCGCCGTCCGTCGGCCCCGCGGCCGTCGTCGTCACTCGAGGAGACGCCAAAGGAAGAAAGGAGGAGTGGCGGACGAGCCCTTTGCTTCCGTTCTATTGGTTATTGTTCGGTGGTTACGCACTAGAAGAGGTGAGTAAATGACGAAAGAATGAGCGAACTGAGCAGTAAAGAGAACAACGATCTGAACGAATCGACGTTTCGAATTCAGCACCTCAATTTCACTCCTTTATTCCGTCGCTCCAATCCAACCGCTTCATCGCCTTCTTCCAGCCGCTCCCAAGTGAATGACCGATTAAAACGAGCGCAATCGGCACCCGCTGCCCAACGTGGACGATGTAGTGGGCCCGACCGCGCGCGATGCCCCCCGTCGTCCCGCACTACGCGGCGATGGCTCGAAACGGTAAGTAGTGAGATTGATCGCCGCCGCGTTGTTTGTTGGGATCACAAGAGGCATAGAAGCTGTGCGCGCCCACTCCTATCTGATCATCCGATTGCTTCGCTTTACTGCGTCGTTCTCCTTGTTCTTCGCTTTCCACGTGCTTCTCCTTAGTTTGACCGTTGAACTCGCCGTCTTCCCGTGGGGACCACCCGCCGTTCCTTTCGTCTTCTTTCGTACTTCTTTGAGCTCTTGACGTGTTTGTAGTTTGCTCAAGACGCCGCTCGGAATTTGTGGCCGCTGGTCCTCTTGAGTCCAGCCTTCAATCCTTTCTTTCTTCTGTTTGACTCAACGGGAAAAAGGCGGGAATTGTCGACAGCAGGAGTACAAATCGAAATGACAAGCAAGGTAGCGGTTGGCATTTGGTATCAATCAGCAAACTTCAATCTTTCGGTAAATGCCTCGTTTGGGGGGAATACTGCGGCGTCCTATCGCTTTCAATTCTCATGAACAAGGAAGCTATTAGCCCGCGAGATTTCTGCTCTGCTGCAGTTGATTGCACGTTGCGTCTCACTCACTTCGGGGGGATTAATCTCTTGCTCTTCCCACTGCCCAGTTATCTCTAGCAGTGGTTGCATCCATTCTTCTCTCACTTCTCACCGTTTTTTGTCAATTCAAGGCACGATTGACGGTCGGCAACCACTCATTCCATCGTTCACTTCGTTGTTCTTTTTGCTCGCTTGCTGACGTCAAACCAAAACAAGGGGCTTCTGTTCGTTCCGCGTGGTTGGGGCAGAAATCTTGGGCTTTCTTGTGGGTCGACGCTTCTAATCTGTTCGCACTCTTCTTTCATCTCTTTTACACGCGCTTCTTATCCCGGCTTTTTTGTGGATTACGCGCGTGATTCATTCTTGAGGCGATTGTTCAAAAAAGAAGACAACGGAAAACAAAACGGCTTTATTGTAAAGACAGCTTAAGCAGTAGCTACTTGACCATCCTTTCGATTGCCGGAACTTACCGGTTTTATGTCACTGCAATCACGCATTCTCATCGTTCCGTTCATTTCACTTCACTTCACGAATCCAAGGGCCGTCATTCCTCCTTTTACGTGCGCCCGATTCGTTTAGCTGCCGCTTTCTCCCGCACTCGCTTCCGCGCTGCCAGTTCGACCCAATTAGTCCGCATTGTTCTTTGCGTTCATTTGATTTGGGCCAGGCCCGCTTATTTCTTCGTTCCGTCCTCTGGCGACGCGAAACGTTTGCGTTGGGAGCGTGCAAAAAAAAGAAGCGTGGACTGAGTGCGCCGCAGGTCCAATGACAATGCGGTTCTTCCGTGTGTTTATGTAAATCAGACCCTTCTTTTCATCCTCTTTCGACCTCGCTCAATCGTTTTGATTGGCTCACCCTCATCGTTCCCTCTTTTTTCGCATCTTTATTCGAGAATCACAACGCAAACCCTCTTCTCGCCTCCCGTGCTCTCACGCCCGTTTGCGAATGACTCCGCCCATTTGTTTTCAGGATGACCGGCGGCTTGTCGCCTCTCGACGTGCCAAACAGCCGCCGCGAACCGGCCGCTCCGCCCTCCGCTCGCCATCCGGCCGCCCCGCTCGGGCGTTTCGTTCGTGTCGCGCCAGTGCCGTTCGCTCGTTGAGCTCGAGCTACCGGTTGTTGGATTCGGTGCAGACAGGAGTGGACGTGTGGATTGAACGGCGAACTCACTTGCCGCCCGCCTTCGCTTTCTTTCGGCTCTGTCTGCAACTCACCGCTTCACTACGACGACTGCCGATCGCTCCCGCGAGCAACCGGCGGCTTCAAACATTCCCGCCCCGACGGATCCCGCTTACCTGAGCGTCTCGTACGCGCCCCCTTCAGCCGCCGCCTCGCCGGCCGCCGCCATCCCGTCGGCCACCCACCAGTCGCGCGTCATGGTCCACCCCAACCACATCATCTACCGCAAGATGGAGGCGTTGGTCAAGCAGATGCTCAATGCGGAGGACGGCGTGCCGATCAAGACGGTCAAGAGCTTCCTTTCGAAGATCCCGTCCGTGTTTACCGGCCAGGACATCGTCGCGTGGATCCTCCGCAACGTCGACGTCGCCGATTTGGGTGAGTCCAAGAGGATTGGCGAGGTTTTGGTAATCGAACCGTCTTTATGCTTTGTTAGCAATCGCTAACGAAACATCTAAAAGCCATTAGGCATGTGTTAGAGCTCTTGCAACTTAAAAAATCTTTTTACTCGCTCTTACAACGACTAATGACTTTTTGTAGGCGACGCCCTTCATCTGGCCCACATGCTTGCTTCGCACGGGTACATCTTCCAAATCGACGACCATGTGTTGACGGTGAAGAACGACGGCACCTTTTACCGCTTCCAAACCCCCTACTTTTGGCCCTCCAACTGCTGGGAGCCGGAGAACACGGACTACGGTGAGTGCAGCGAGCAATCCACCGCGTTCCCACGGAAAAGGGCGGCACGCAATCAAAACTGGAGGGAATCGCGTGCAGCCCGCTCGTGAATTAGAGGTTGAACGGAGAAATTGTGTTGTTCCGGCCGGATTTTTGCGCAATCGAACGCAAACAGGCGATTGTCGGTGGATTTCCTTGAAACCTGCTGGCCTTCGGGGATCGATCGCGTGTTCGACTTCCGTTCACGAATTGAACGAAGTAGTAAACACACGGGTGGCAGAGGGATGAGTGAAGGAATTCAACGAAGCCGGCAACAGAAGCGTGTTAAACAGACCTCTAATCGTCCCCCAGTGCTCCGCCTTTCGTCGAAATCGTTTTGCTCAAAGGTCGCCACGTTCACTTGCGTGCCCCCGAATTAACGGGCGGCATTTCGAAATGCGAGGCGAGAAACGAAGCAGATCGCGTGCCGCTCGTGTTTACGCCCGACCGCCTGGCCGTCGAGTTCAACGGAAGCTCGTTGGACACGCGGCGATTTCGAAAGCCGTTCGCGGAAGCCGTGTACTCCGGTTATTGAGTTCTGTTTCGTAAGGCGGTCGTACGGTAGACATGGAGCGTTAAAACCGTTAAGCGCATAAACAAAGGCTGAAGACGAAGGAAACCCACGGCCGGCGACGGAGGATCAAAACTACTCTTTCTCAACACAAAGATCAACCACGTCCACCCCCTCACGCATCCCTCATCGCTTTGTGTTTCAGCCGTTTACCTCTGCAAGCGCACAATGCAGAACAAGGCGCACTTGGAGCTGGAGGACTTTGAGGCCGAGAATCTCGCCAAACTCCAGAAGATGTTCAGCCGCAAGTGGGAGTTCGTCTTCATGCAGGCCGAGGCCCAGTACAAGTGAGTTGTTTTCATTGAGGATTCAACGGGTGTATCTCGTGGATAAGAGGTGAATTTGAGTCAAAACTATCAAGCTGTGGATTACTCAACGGTAAAGTAAAGGAGAGTGGATTATTCCCTTCATTTACCCACCGCTTTATGAATCCTTTACCGGACGGATTGTTGCGATTTGTCGATTGTTCTCCGCTCATGAGCAAAACGAGGGGATTATGACGTCCACACATTGTAGTCGGCCACTACAAACTAGACGGAAGTGTGCGGTAATTAACGGAGAAACACTAGAATTGCACCAATTTTCCCACCCTTGCACGAAACTGCAGAAAGAATCTCCTTCTAATCCCTGCTTGTTGCAGAGTGGACAAGAAGCGCGACCGATTGGAGCGGCAGATCCTCGACAGCCAAGAGCGCGCCTTCTGGGACGTGCACCGGCCGGTGCCCGGCTGCGTGAACACGACTGAAGTAAGCGGAATGGAGACACCGAGCTCTTGTTGGTTGTTTGCGAGAGCATGCAGTAACTGCAAGGCGACTTCTCGATTGCAAATCGGCTCTTCAATCGAAGTCTTTCATTGAAGATCCCATCATCTTTACAGCTTCTACCAGTCGCTCAACTCATCGCTTCGTTTGCAGGTGGACTTCCGGAAGCTGAGCCGTTCGGGTCGTCCGAAGTACTCCGCCTCGTCGTCGTCGATGATGAACGCGGCGAACGCGGGCGCCGCCGGCGATCAGCTGCTGGGCGGCGGCCAGCCGCAAGTCCTCCGCTGCTCCACGAACGTGGACGGCGGCAGCGTGGAGAAGAGCGTCGAGGGCGGCGGCTGGTCGTCCTCCTCGTCCGTCTACAACCGCGACCATCGACCGTACCAGCGGCCGGGCTTGCGGCGCTGCACCCACCTGGCCGACTCACTCAAATACGAGGTTCGTTCGAGAGATTTGAATGTTTAGAGAGGAGGTAGCTGAATCTCACTATCTGGCTTGATCATTCGAGAGTTGTTGGAACGCTGCAGCAGGGTCTGCTTTCGATGAGCGGATGTTATAAAGGCCATAAAGTAACGAAGGAGAGACCACGTCCAGCTCATTACAAAGCGACGCCGAAGAGCAATGACAACTTTACAATGCAGCATTCATCACGCTACCCACCTTTTCACCTCGTCTGTTTAGATTAACCAACTGCAAGGCCGCCTGAACAAGAACGTGCTGCGGACGTCGAAAGTGATCGAGAACTACCTCCAGTACTACGACCACCGCAAATACTTCGACTCTTTCCTGACGGCTCTCGGCAGTGCGAACGATCCCTTCCAATCGCACTCGAATCCTTGGATCTCCGACACCGTCGACTTCTGGAACCACGACAAGACGTGAGTCTCCTGCTGTTCCAAGGGGAAGTGGGCAGTTGATCGTGAAAAAAGCGATCGTTCAATTTTTTGAATCATGGAAAACTTTGAGCAAGTGCCTTCTCACTTATTCAAAGAAAGGACGGACGAAACAGACTTCCACTCAACTTTTTATTGATTTGATTGACCGCTAAAAGGAGAGCCAACTTTCGAACCCCACCGTTCTCTATGGCTCACTCACTCATGCTTATTTCGTTGCAGAACGGGCGACATCTCCACTCGTCGCTTGAAGTTATGGGAAGAGTCGTTTGAAGAGTTGCTTTGCGATCAGTTGGGCCGCGAGACGCTGCAGAAGTTCCTCGACAAAGAGTACTCGGGCGAGAACCTCCGTTTCTGGTGGGAGGTGAGTGCGCTCGTGAGTCCTCAATGGAATCAATGCCCGTTTGCAGGTCCAAAAGCTCCGCAAGTGCTCCAGCCGGATGGTTCCTGTTCTTGTCACTGAAATTTACAGCGAATTCATTGACTCAAATGCAACGTCGCCAGTTAACATCGATTGCAAAGTAATGGAAATAACCGAAGAAAACCTGAGCAATCCGAACAGATGGTCATTCGATGAGGCGGCGGTGAGTTTGGAGAGGGGTTGCCTTGTGTTGGCTGCTGGAGAACGCCCCTCTTTTTGTTTGCTTGGAGTTGGGTCAGAAGAATCAATGACACCGACGAGCGAGCGCTTGATTGCTGACGTTGATGGAAGCTTGTTCGCTGCGAATGCCGAGAACATTTGCTCGAGTGATCGTCGCTTACATATCGAAAGCACAAAGAAGCTGCCCGAAATCGTGAGCGTGCCCATCCGTTCAATTCTTGACGATTTCTTTGAATCGAACGGCAGCAACTCAAAAGACAAGCCTTCTCTAACTGCCGCAGCTTAACCGCTTTCTTTCGTTCGCCACTGAATCGCGCATTTCAGGACCACATCTTCTGCCTGATGAAGAACGACTCGTACCAACGTTTCCTGCGCTCGGAGACCTACCGCGACCTGTTGAGTTTGTCAAGGAAGAAGGTGCGCAAGTTTTTGAAGTCCTCCAATCCGCCCATTTTCAACTACTCTTCCAACTCGCATTGAGCAGAAACAACAGGGAGGGAGGGATGAGGAGGAGCATTGTTTTGATTCGTTCCAGTTGTTCGAAAGGCCCAATGCTCCGCCTACTTTCCAAACCAAAACGAAAGGAAATCCGCTTCTTTCCCGGTCTCGTTTCGAATCAACGCACTTCTTTTCGCACCCACAAACAAGCCACGTCTTTTGGGATCTTTTTGCACTTGAAACAAATGGGATTCACGAAACAAACACCTTTCTTTCTCTTTCCTCTGTTCTATCCTTTCTACTCGCTCTCCTTCGTAAGTGATTTGTGATCTTTCATCCATTCGAACGGTCTTCGTGCGTCGAATGAACATGGGAGGTCGTTATGCGGCCTCATTGTCAGAGCTGGGAGCAAAGTTTGGGGAAAGAAGTGGAAAGCTGCGATCAATGCACGGAGTTCGTGGACGAATCACTCGCTTCCATGCGCAACGGTTTTGTTCACGACTTTGAGGCAAAATGAACGGTCTTCCTTTTCTTCTCTTCTTTCGTCTATCCTTTACGTTCGTCCTCTTTCCTTCCTTCAACCAGTGCACTTCGACTCGCTTCTTTACGTTCGATTCGTTGGTTCGTTTGTTTGTTTAGTTCGCTTGGTTTTGACCATTCTTTGATCTTCGTTTGCCATTTGTTGGTCCACTTTCTTCTCCTCTCTCTTTCATTTCCCGTGCCAAGCATTGATTTGTACACACTTTTTCTTCCTTCTTTCGTGTGCGCTCTCATGAGTTCGCCCTCGTTATGTTGAGTTCGTTCCGTTCCGTTGCTCCCGCTCTGCCTTCTTTTCGTTCGTTCTCGTGCCAAATCCAGTGCGATCGATCGCCTCCTTTCGTCGATCTATCGCTCGCTCGTTTGACGTGTCTTTGCGAAAACCAACGGAAATTCGGGCACCGAACGCCGCCAAACAAAACCGCAAAACTCCCGCTTTCTTCTCTTATCGCTCTTCTCTCACTCGTTTCTCCTCGAATCCCCGCGAATGTTCCCCGTTCCTCTCGCCGACTTCTCCGCTCTTTCTCCTCCTCCCACTTCTCTTCTCTTCGTTCGTCGTCCACTTCCTTCCTTCCTTTCGGTTTTGTTCGTTTCGGTGGTGCGGATCGCTAAACAAGCAACAAATAAACACGATTCTCTTGGTTTCGCCTCTCGTTTTCGTTCGTCCGTTCGTTCGGTTCCTCTCTCTTCGTTTCCGCTTTGGGTTTTCGGTTTTCGCCATCGGTGGAGGTGAGCAGAGAACACTCGCACGAGTCTGTCCGTTGAGTCGGTCGGCCGAAGAAGTGGGCACAAAAGAGTTGACAACGAGGCGGCCTCTCAAAACAAAGAGGACGGCGGTTATTAGGGAAGGGGTGTAAGACTGTTAGGCAGAGCGGAGAGAAGCGAATGAGTGGTTTCTGGTACGCTGTCAATGAATGAACAAATGAGAGGTAAGGCAAACGTCGTAAGAAACGATCGTAACATGTAGCTTCTGATTTCCGAGTGGTTTGATGTTCGATGATTATGTATGTTGATTTCCGGTTTTTGCTAGTGTTGTTTGGTAGCCATTCATTTTGTCCTTTCGATGTTCGTAGTGGTTGTACTTATCAGTTACTGGCAATAAACGGATTATTCACTCATGTACGCAATGTTGTGCAGTTACCCGCTTTTCAGAATTTCCACCGCCGTCGTCTTGTCACGACTGTCGTGAATGAATGGTAGCGCTTTCATTTCCCTTCCGTTTCCGCACTTAATTTTGTTCTTTCCGTTTCCGCACGCAATCGACGGAAGGGCGCCCACTAACAAAGAATCCGGAGGCGACGGGAGGTTTCCGTTGGATCGTTTGGTTTCCGCCCACTCACTCGCCCACCCCTCAGCACTCACTCGGCTTTGCAGAGCTCACTGTCGGCGTTGATTTCGCGCAAAACGTCGCGCAAGGTGCCGACGGCGCCGCGCTCCTTCTCCTCCAAGTCGAACTCGTCCGGAGGCGGCGGCGAATTTCGGGCTTCCGGTGGCGGTCCTCCTTCCAATCCCTCCGCTGCGACGAGCATCGGTGGGATTCACCATCACGGCGGTGGCGGTTCACAACGCGACTATCACCACCAATACGCCGCACCGGGCCACTTTGCGTCGATGTCGCAGTCGAGCACGCCGCAGCCGCCGCACCGCGATCCTCCCACTGGTTTGAGTGCGGCGGCGGGCGGCGGCTCGTTGGGCGGCTCATTCAACACGCTGCTGCACGTTTCGCGCGACTTCAGCAGCAGCCCTTCACCTTCCGCGGCGCCATGCGTCGATCGTCCTTCAGCTTCGTGCGGGCAACGGCCGACCGCCGACGATCGATGTCCCACGACCTCGGGCGTCCCGCTCCGCTCCAGCATCAGCCGCGCTCAACCACCAGTGGACTCGCTTCGGCAGCAGCAGACGACCGCCTTGCCCCGCCCCTCGTCGTCCGCCAACGCGACCGCCACCACACGCACGGCTGAGACGGCCGGCGGCTCGACGGGCGGCCTCGTCGGCGGCGCCGTGGGCTCCCGTTCGGCCGCCAATTTGAGCTCCCACGCGGCCAGCGATCCCCCGTCCACCGCCTCGACGTCCGCCTTTCTCCAGCTGCCGAATGCTTGAAGTTGGTGATTGACTCACGTGTTCCTCTTCTTCGACCTTTTGATTTGAGTCCAGATTCTTTGTTTGATTTTGGTTCACTTGTTGGGTGTTCGTTTCGGATTGCATTGATTTGTTTTCAGTTTTATCACTGACTTAAAAACCTTTGATGCGACGTTCTTTTAGTTCACCGTTTGCATCTATTTCGAGTACAATAACCCTTGGAATGTCCAGTCTCTTCTCACTGGGTAGCCACTAGAATTCTCTACTTTTGTTTCGTAGTTTTTAGTTTACCACAACGCTTGCACGGCGTTTCGACTCGTTCTATACGAACATCATCCATTTTCTGTAATCACTGCTTCTGCTTCTCTTCGTTAAGCAAGGCGAAGGTCCGGAGGATCGGCCCGTGCGTCGGTACGTGCGCAAATTCGAGTAATAGCTTTTGGTGGAGCCTCCAGCTTCACAAACTAGTGGGTCCTCTTAAATGAATTGAAATCTCTACGTGGTTCCTTTTGTCTCACAACTTTAATACCACCGCCAGTATTCCGCTTGCATTTGTTTGTATTGCTTGTTAGCGTTTAGGTTATGCTTTGAGTTTACCGTTGACTCACACTCGTTTCTCACGTCGCGCTCCATTCCTCTTTCCGTAATCGATCTCTTTTGACTCGTTGCGCTCCTGATAGTTCCGGTTGGTGATCGGCGGCCACTTGCGATTAAACACACGACTTTCTGTTCACTTTCAGTTCGTTTGTTTAGTTTGCGGTATAATGAGCAGAGGGGAGTGCGGGGATAAGTTGTTGGTTGCACGCGGCTAGCGAGCCTTGCAGTGAGGATTGGATTGGAGCCGACGCGCACATGATTAAACCAACAGATAAAGGTGAGTTCGCTGAACGACTGCATTGGACTGGTGAGGGGTGAAGGTGGTTGCGGTTGCAAGCACGATGAACTGAGCAAGGGATTTCTGTTAGTAATGAGGTCACTCACCAAGAGCACAAAGGAATCACTGGGAGATTGCGGGTGTCGGGCGCCACTTCGTCCTTTGATTTGGTTTTAAGTTCCAATTTCAGTTTGATCTTAAGCGCCGACGAAGTTTTGTTTTGCGAACCTTTTCGGTTGAATTTCCGCCTTGGAATTTTAGTTTGACTCCTTTAACCACCCGCCGTTGAGACTTTCACCTCGTCGCCTTTTACGGATAGTTCATTCCGCTAACAAACTCAGTAGATAGCTAGCAAAGTTTCTTCTTAACATGCTCGACTACTAACCCTTAACAACATTCTTTTATCAACCCTTCTTCTGCCACCGTTCTGTCTACTAACCATAGCGTTTAGGCGCCGATGAAACTGGGCCGCGACATCGGGATTCGCTTCCCGACGCTCGGCTCGGCGTTCGGCTCCTCCTCATCTTCGTCGTCCGCGCATCCGACGAAGCGCGATTCGTCCGCGCAGTTGTGTCAAACCTCGACGCCGCCGTCGGCGCACATTTCGCTTTCCGCCTCGTACGTCGCGGCGTCGAACTCGACAATCACGACGGCGGGGACGGGCGGCGGCCAGTGCGCCGGCTCGCAGTCGCCCACCCCCCTCGCACGGGCCGCCCGCAACGATCCCCGTGGTGCACGTGCGAGGACGCGCCGCCTCGTCCAGCCTCGTGATGCATTTGGGCTCCTCGTCCGCCGTCTACGGCAGCGGATCGAACGGCGTCCGCTCGGCCGGCAGCTCGTCGCCCGTCCCGCCCGCCAGTGGCGACGAGGAGCCGCCGGCGGCGTCGCCGAGTGCGCGCGGCGCGTCCCCCGCATCTCCGATGTTCGACTAGACGAATGCTTGAGATCAAGTCGAGCTTAATTGATTGCGAGCTGCATGCCCACGCTTCCATTCTTCTAGTGGCTTGCTTTGCTTTTGATTTCAATCGCTCACGGAAAGATGCTGTAGCGATGCTTGCAGGCAACAGTTTAATCCAATCGCTTGCTTTTTCTCACGTGTGGAGGGCAATAAATCCAGTTCGGCTTTGTTTTCTTGACATTCAACTTCTTATTCATCGCTTCTAACAGCTTTCTGGTCATTTTAGACGATATTCGGACGTGATGACGTCGTTTATAGTGCAATAAACTCGGTTTTGAATTTTGCTTGATCGGCCGAAGATGGAGCATAAAAAATTGAAGCACAGGCTGCTGCAGGAGCAGAATAGCATGAATGGCGTAAACGAACAGAATCATTACTTGCTTGCGATTAATCGAACAAACGCGTACGGAAGCGAGAACACTGCTTTTTCAACCAAAAGCCCCACAACAATCAAACGTTCGTTTCGTATAGCCGGCGGCACTACTAGCCGCCGCCCTCCCACCAAACGAACGAAAAGGAAGAAAGCAACAGACGAGCGGACGGGCGCGTTGGTCTTGCCCCCTCTTCCTCTTCTTCACCGCCGTCCCCGTCGGCGATGCCAAAAGAATAAAGCGGAAGCGAGGGAACGGAGACGAACGAAAAGAAAGAATGCGGGAAGCTTCCCGACCGCCGCCGCCCGCCGTCCACTTCTTTTCGTCGTCGTCTCCAATCCGCACGTCCTTCCGCGTCTCCCGACTTGCTTTCGCTCTGCTTCTTCCCTCCGCTTCGAGTTTTATTCGTCGAGTTTGTTTGTCGTCGGCCGAATCTTTTCACGACTTTTCGGCCGTCTGCTTTCCATTCGGGAGTTCTTTTGAAGACCCTGCCGGTTGTCAACTTCGAAGCGATTATGTTGGGCGAGCAGAAGGCTTTTCTTGTGGATTTGACGGCATCCTTCTTTTCTCGCTTCTTTACTGAAGTGTTCGGTTCACCGTTCATTTGGATGTGCGCTCGCCGAATGGCCGCTCGTCTCATCAACGGCTGCGAATTGTTGAACGTCTGTCAGTCATCGTAAAAGCCGTACTCGATTTCAAATCCAAAGCCCACGGTTTCTTCTCTAACGTCCTTTAAGCGCCGATCCCACGCGCAATTCCCACGATTCGGTTGAGAACTCGGCGAGTAGCGTGAATGTCGGCCGTCTTTTCGTCCTTCCGATTGCCGCCCGCCCGCTCGGCTCGCTTTCGTCCGTCGCTTGTGCGTACGGGTTCGACGATAAAATTTAATTTGCGGCCGCTCATTCCCGCCGGCCGACCGACCGCCGGCCACCGCGCGCCTCCGTTCGTTTCTTTTCTTCTTACTCGTCGGCCTAATTCGTCCTTTCGGGCAGGAAGACTGCGAGAAGGGTGGAGTGGGTTGATTGCGGGCGAGCAAAGGCGAGCGGTTGAGCAGTCGAACGTTGAGAATTGAGCACGCGGAAGAAGCTGAAGAAAGAAGAATGTAGAGGTTTGGCCTCGAGTTGTAGCCGGAATGAATCAAACGTCTCGTCTAGTTTGACCTCAACTCCCTGTGTTCGTCTACTTGCGCTCTTGTTTGTTCACTTGATCTACGGCTTTCATTCACGCCGCCGAGGACGAGACGAAACCCGCCGTTCACGACGTCGTCGCCCCGCGCGATCATCCGCTTTGCGCGGCGAACTGCGCGCGACTCCCGAAACAAACCGCGCGCGGACGCCGCGAGCCGCGCGAACCTCATTTTTTGCGCGTCTCGCCGCATTTTTTAAACGAAACGACCTTCTCGTCGCCCAGCGCTCGCTCGCCCGTCAGTTGCGCCGCTTCGTTGCGCGCGTTTTGGGTTCGTTTCATCGTCAAAATTCGACCGCCAAACGCGACGCGCGCCGCCGGTCTGCGGGCTCCAGCGCTCGCGTTTTGCTTTCGCTTCCGCACATCGCGCAGCGCTCCTCGAAATTCGCGTGCAATTCGACCCCGTCGCGCGCTTTCGGTGGGTCGATGAAAACAGCAGGGAAAATGCGCCGTTTTTATCGATCCTTTCGCAGCAACCCGGTAGTTTTTCCTCGTTCTCGATGGACAAAATTGTGTCGTTTATTGTCGCGAGCGAGTGTTTTCAAACGCGAAGTGGACGGCGATCTTGGCGTCGAGTGGTCGCGAGCCACGAAATCGTGACGCGATCTTCTCGCGCACCGAAAAGAAGGTTAGAAAAACAAGCCGACGTGAGCGGCGAGCGGGTCGAGCGGAGGAGGGCGACGAAAAGGTCATCGCGTCGAGCCCTCCGGATTTCCAGCCCACTCGCCGCGTCATCAATCCGACGCGTTTTGACGGGCGGCGGCCGGCGGTTTCTCGCGTCAAAAGTCGCCGTCGGGGTTTCGGTTCGGGAGGCAAATGGCGGCGGCGAGCGGCCGGCGAACGGCAGGTGTTGGAGGTCGAAATGTTGCAAAAAGGTTTCGTCGCGTCACTTTCTTTCTATTTTCTTGCGGTTCCAAGCCAGAAATGAATTGGCGGCGGTCCACTTCGTAAACTTTCGTCTTTTCTACTCGTTTTCTCTCGCCCACGAACACGCCTTTTGATTCCGTCCCGTTGACCACAAACTCCAGAGTAACGCGAACCCACCGCTTCGTTTCGCCGCTGACCGCTCGCTCGCTCGGTCGCCACGGGCAACGCCGCCGGCCGACCGCCAATCCGCCCGCATTGTTTTCACGTGCACGTGAACCCGCCCGACCCACCGGAACTCGTCGCTTTCGGTCGGCGGAATTCGTTATTCAACGAGAATTTCGCGGTTACTTTCTTTTGGATTGGTTGGGGTGCGTTCACTCGTCGGAATCCTTGATCGAATAGTCGACGGGAGAACGTAGGGCTCTTGTTAGGTCGACTTCTTTTGGTGTTTGGCTGAAACCAAACGAATATTTCGATTTTTAGTTCTTGCTTTCCTCAATCAAACCAGGAGCGTCTTTTCTTGCTTTATTACTCTTTGCTCTTCGAAGTTTACCGGCAAGTTCACTGAAAGGCGAAAAGAAGCTTGCCGGCTGACCTCTCGCCTTCCACTCGAAAAGCGCGCCTGAGCACGCGGTCCTGAACGCGCCCACCCGTCGGCCTGTCGTGAGGTCGCGTGGTGTAGTGGTTATCACATCTGTCTAACACACAGAAGGTCGTCAGTTCAATTCTGACCGCGATCATAGCTTTTGCACCCTTTCACCCATCTTCTCTTGCTTTTAGCCGCCGGAATGACCTCGCTGGCCGATTTGCATCGCCGTTGGGTCGACTTGACGTCGTTCGTAGAGGAGAAGACGCGCGAGAAGTGGTGGACGTTGATCGACGAACGTTACGCCGCACGCGCCTTCCACGGCCACCACCACTTGGCGCACATGATGCGGCTGTTCGACGAGCACAAGGAGGCGTTGAAGGATCGGTACGCCGTCGCGTTCGCCATCTTCTTCAAGAAGTAAGCCGTTTGATTCGTTTGGGGCATTACAGGTATTAAGTAAACAGCTTGCTCGTTGTTTTGACCGCTAATACTTGAAAGAGCGAACGTTAGATTGACTAAATTCCATCGACTTCCACTACTTCCTTTCATCCAACTGTTTTCGCCTCGCTTACGACCCGGTAAAGGGCGTGGACGCGGAGGAGAACGTCGCGTTGATGAAGCAGTTCGCTTCGGAGGCCACTTTGAATCAAGTAAGCCCCCAACTGCTCCCTTCTACTCACTCGCCTCGCTTGAAGGAAGGCTACATCATCCAACTGCTCGAGGACAGCGCGAACAACTGCACGGACGCCCATTTGTCGAAGGACACGTACGGCGAGATGGACGTTCACTTTCTCATCGACTTCGACACCGCGTGGATGGCCGACCCGCCCGCCGACTACCAGCGGCAGTGCGAGGACGTGCGTCGCGAGTCCGCCCACCTGTCCGACGAGCAGTACCGCGCCGAGCGGTTGAAGGTGGGCTGGAGATGCGGCTAGAAAGGGGAGAGCAAGGTCGATCGCTCGATCCGATTGGAGGGTGTTTCAACAGAACACATGTTTCGATGCATGCAAGATGAACATTCCAATCTGATATGTGGAAAGTCAATCGATACTTTTCCGCTGCCCACTCCACACATTTCTTATGTCCACACTCTATTCGCTGCTTGCAGATCCTACGCTTGTTCCTTCAAGTCCCGAACATCTTTGCGACGAAAGCCTTCCGCGATCGCTACGAGGCGGCCGCTCGAACGAACATCGAAGAGGAGATCGCTCGGCTTTCCGCCCAGTCGTCTTGACCACTCATTTATGATTAATTTATGCATTGCCTTCCACTCCATCTTGTGTTGACCGCCAGACTCGTTTTTCGCGTACGGTTCGTCCGAAACAAACGGCTTTCAAAAAGCTTCACGAATCTCCACTCCTTCCGTGCATTCAATAGGTTCTTCTTTCTTCATCCATTGTGTCTCTCTGGTTTACGTGATTAAAGTTCGTAGTCGTTAACAACGGCTTGAAACGACGAATGAGCTCGTTCTATCCCGTTCGAAGCGATCGATCGATGAAGACGGAGCAGCAGCATGGCGGGGAGCGGCTCTTACGAAATGAACTCGAGAATTTCGACGAGTGTTCTCGAAATATGAAACACAGCGGGTAAAGAAGCGATTGATCACTCGACGACGCGCCTGCTCGTGTCGGACAAACACGCCCTTTTCTTCGCTCTCTTCCGCCCACTTCCCCACGCAAGTCGATCGGCGAACGCCCCCATTGTTTGTTTGCGGGGCTCATTACTCATCGATCACTTCAATTGAATTCGAGTTTAAAGGTGGGCGTTGATTCTCACGTTCCCTCGAGTTTAATGCGGCGAGTTTGTTTTGAAACTTCCGCCCACTTCTTTTGTTCGCGCGGCGAAATTCGAAGTGACTCCGTGCGAAACGAGCGAGCGACCGAAACGAAATGAATTTCGCAAACAAACAACCCGGCTGGGCGTTGATTCCGGCCGGTCGTTCGGCGTTCTCGACCGCCCTCACGCGCGACCGGCCGGCAAGTCCGCTCGTCTGTTCGAGGGTTTAAAACGAGTCGAATTCAACACGGAACTCACTCCTTTCCGATTTCTCAAAAGAATGCCTTCGATGACTCGTTCCCTTGTTCTTCTGCTCGCTCTCGCCTTCCTCCTGGTCGCCATCCAAGCCGCCCCGTTCGGCAAGTGCCCCGCAGACACCGGTGAATCGAACCTCAAGTGCATGACCGATGAGGACTGCGGAGGCGAGAATAACTTCTGCTACAGCGGCTGGTGCTGTCAGGCGGCCGTTTGGTTCAAGCCGTCTCAGTGATCTTCGATCTTTAACCACGTGATGAATGACTGTATTTATTCTGGTTGAATAAACCCTCCCGATCTGTAGAACGAATAGTCCATCCACATACGATCAACTAGGAACCAGTAATCGATTTGCCAGTAGAAATGATCAGAAGCACCGATCTCCACCGGCGTGTTGTTGAACAAACACGTCAATCAACTACCCTTTTCCATTTTGTAATCCGAACTTTGAACATTTGATTGGGCGACGGGCGAAGAAGGGAGGAAGGAAGTAAACAAGCATGCGCCGAACAAACAGCCCCTTCCTTCTTATTTAAACTTAACGGGCGGTATCTATCGCTTAGTTCTTATCTCTAGTACGCATCTACTCTTTTGATTACTCTGCTCAACCAACAATGAAGTTCCTCTCCGTTCTCCTGCTCGTCCTCGTCATTCTCTCTACGATGCTCGATGGAACGACGGCCGTCTGCCCGAACGGCAAGGCGACGACCGGAAAGATCTGCCGCACCGAGCGGGAGTGCGAGCCGTCGGGGTTTTGCGTCGACGGGGAGTGTTGTGCCGCTTAGCATCGGCCTGCTGCTCAGCGAGCTGTTCGTCGAATATTGCCTCGTTTTCCACGTGATTGCCGGTGTACGGTCCTTGTGTCTAGTCTTTCGCCCCCGTCTCCCCGACTTCCACACTCTCTTGCCTTCGCTTGTAACCCGCCACGACTCTGGCATTCCGCCACCCTCTTGCCCGCCTGTCTGCCGCCCCGCCGCCAGTCAGTCGGCTTTCCCTACTCCCCGGCCTGCCGGCCGGTCCGCTCTCTTCCCGTCGATTCCTCCCTTCTACGTACCCGTGTGGACGGCCCCCAATAAACTCACTACCATCCACGACGAGCCGTCCACACAACCCGTACAGCCGGCAGTCTGTTGTTCTTCGTCGTAATCAAATAAACAAAAATAGAACCGAACGCCGCGAGTGGCCGATTATTCGCAAAAAAGTGGCTGCGCCAGGAGGGAATCGAACCCTCGGCCATCGCTTGGGAAGCGACGATGTTGCCATTACACCACTGGCGCCATGAAGAAACGACCTCACGCGCCGCCCATGCTCCGCTCGCTCGCAGGCGGCCGCAGCCTGTCGAAGAGCGCTCTCCGCGGGCGCGCCTGCTGCCCTCCGACCTCCTTTTTGTACGCGGCGGGCGGCCGCACATGCGGCGGACCACACTGGGCAGAGAACGTGAAAATAGAACGCGTTTGCGAAGGGCGACAGTCAGGCGGCGAACGACTGCCAGAGGGTCTAAAAAGGCCCGCATGTCTTTTACGCTAATGCTAAACTCAATACAATCATGCGCTTTCAACAGCAATCATAAATTCTTAATGATACAAAGACAACATAGAAATGAGACCAAGGAATAGCTAACGACTCAACGATTTTTAAGCGGCGCTTTTGGTTAAAATACGCTTGCACTGCGTGCTAACACATTGCATTACACCATAACTCGTTTGCCGTGACGCACGGATTGATCGCCCCGTCAAAGTTAGCGGTTAAATCAAGGACGTGACCGAAACCAACGCTCTTTACAGCAGTTCGTATTTAACGCACTCTCTTGGTTGATCGACGGCCTTTTACTTACTTCTTTTAACGATTATAATGCGGTTCCTCTTTCTGGTCGTCTTCCTCGTTCTTGCCCTCTTCAACGGCCAGCTGTTTGCGATGGCGGGATGTCCGGACGGCTTCCATCAGCTCAACATCAAGTGCGAAGCGGTGTCCGAGTGCGGCGTGATCCCCCGCAGTGTTTGTGAGGAAGGGCATTGTTGCGCGCCCAAACCGAAGCACTAAGGGATCAGCAAGGCGCTCTCGTTTGATGCATGTGAGCAGATCATGGTGGTTCGTTTGTTTAATGATTTTTGTTTTTAGTTAGCAACCATCGATCGAATGGACAAAGACAGAAAAGCCACCCGTTTTGTGTTTGCTCCTGCGAATAAACCAGGCTTTATTCACGCATTCTCGTCGGCTTACACCAACTGATCTGCCAGAGGACAGCCCAAGAGCCCGGTGGAAGGCAAATTACCGATTGCTGACTCCACTTTTGCGTTCTTTTCAGCGCCGCCACTTTGCCGCTATTTTGAGGCAATTCGCGCACTTCGCCCGCAAGTGGGCGTTCCGCGCATGACCTCGCCTTTGTTTTCGTGCCGCACCGATCGATCATCCCGTTGGGTCAGCAGGCGAGCGGGCGAGCGGGGAGCGGGCAGACGTAAACACGTGTCGAAAGGAATGTTTACAGTTGGCTGCTGCTTATTTAACCCATGCCCTTGCCTCGATGGCAATCATTTCGATCACCATCCATAATCATGCGCTTGTTCGCTCTGTTCGTCTTCCTCCTGCTCGTCCTCTTCAACTCGCAACAGCCGGCGATGGCGGGATGTCCGGAGGGCTTCACGCGCACCGAAGTGAAGTGCGAGTCGACCTCCGATTGCGACGGGATCCCGCGCAGTGTGTGCGAGGACGCGCGTTGTTGTACGAACGAGCGACAGGACGAGTGATCGATCGGTAGATAAGTGGGGATTAGCGGGCACTTGCCGCTTTATTGTTGTGTCCGATTTCAGCCGTCGATCATTCAGTAGATTTGTTAGACGTTGTCTAAAAACACCTTTATTCTCCGCCCTTGATAAGCCAAAGAATAAATACTCGTCGTTCAATCGGTTCTGTCTGTTTACTCAAACTAATCAACCACAATCCATTGACTACTGAAAGGGAATCGACCTCAAGACGGAATTCTCGCCGAACCCCGCGTTCACCGCGTTGTCGTCCGGCAGTTCGTTTGAGACGGCCGCCGCGGCCACCTGCACTTGGGACGAGCGGGAAGGCGGCGGCGGTTGGGTGGTGGACGGAGCGGGCGGCAACTCGCGGCGCTCCTGAGGCGGCGGGAGCGGCCGGGAGTCGCCGAACGGCGCGCGCGGCTGCTGCGGGAGGGGCGGCAGTTGGTTGGGCCGATTGAAGGCGACCGACGGGCGCTGAACGAGCACTAAAAGAATGAGAATAAGGGCGCGTAATCACTAAACAACCCTTTAATAAATAGAGAGACGGTAATTAGAGGTGTTTACGTGCAAAGCTGTCCGTCCGTTACGGACACAAATGACCACTTGCCCTTCCCATTTACTCCCAGAACGTACGCGGTCGATAAACCGGCCGGTAAGTGACAAAGTTGAGGAAGAAGGGCCGTGACGTGTGCTGTCCGCCGTACCATCCGTTCGGCTGTTGTTGCTGCTGCTGGTAATAGCCGGAATTGTAGTAATTCGCCCAGTACTGATTCCACCACGCTTGATATTGCTGTTGGTAGGCGGCCTGCTGCTGCCAATCTGGTTGTTGCGAGAACCACGGCATTTGGGCCTCCACTTGCGCAATGGAGTAGAGGGCGACGAGCAGAAGTACTGCGAGAAACCGTAGCATTTCTCTTTAGCGAGTCCTCTGTAAGCGGTGGATTAGACAAAAACTTGAGATTAGTAGGTACTTACCTCAGTACGAACCGTAATACAAACCTTAAACCGCCGCGCAAAGTTTGATTCGGTTCGTAATTCGACCGCGTTTACTCCTCGCCGTCTTCCGCAAACGATCGCTCGTCGATGGCCGCGCGGGCGGGCGGGCGGGAAATTTCCGAACTTTGGCGAACTTTGGCGAACTCAAACCCCAGCGTCATCGACCAACCGCGACGCCCACTCACTCGCCACTTTCTCCTGCGTTCGGTTTGCACGCGTGTCCCTCCGCGTTTCAATTTGTTTCACGCCCAACTCGAGAGACGAAGCGAAGAGTGCGCAACAGGTTCCTCCGCCTACCTTCTTTGCTTCTTGCTTCGATTAAACACACTCATTACTCGTGGAAGAGATGAGTCAGCGAAAGGCGGAGGTGCACAGCGTGAAGCCCCCGTTCGTTCGACACTAATCGAATTGAACGAACGAACGGACTAATGGAATAGTTCGGTTTGGAGGCCGTGATTGGTGCAGCTTTTCTTGTTGTGTTCTGTTTGCGGTTGATTGGAAAGAATGCGGCATGGCGGTCGTTCGTGTTTGTGAAGGGCTCTCCATCTATCTGGAAGAGAGGGAAGGCAATTACCTTTGTTCGCACAAGCAAACACTTCAAAGAGCAACAACATTAAAGCGAAAACACTCGATGAAAGCGCGCCACAAGAGTCCAACGGCACGCCAAGAGACGGCATTCGATTCTGCGTTCCAACACGAACAACACGAGTCGATGGGCCGCAACCCATCGCCAATGGAGCTGATCGTCCTTATTCGCCCCTCGTCCTTCCTTCTCCCTTCTCTTCTGCTGCCCCAACGGCCGTCCACTCAAATTCGGCTCGAAATCAAACCCGACGTCCAATTTCCGCTCCTCCGCCGCCTTTCTTCTCGTGTGTGCGCAGTTGCCGGTTTCTGCGAATGGCGCCCGAAATTATGGGCCTTTCGTGCCGTAATTGGACTCGGAGAAGGAAGAATGGAGAATTCTGCTCGAAATATTGCTTTCTTGAAAAGATGGCCACAAAGAACGAGAGAATGCTTGCTGGAAACAACGATTAAACGTGGACGGCAGAAGATGCAGACATTCATTAGCCACTAGACTTAACAATCGCTAATTACTTCCCAGTAGACGTCGAAACGCCATTGCTTCGTTTCGCCCGTCCACTCGCACGCTCCTTCACGCTTTCGACGCGCCAATTTTCGACCAAAAACGTTGGACGGAGAGCAAAAAGCGAGCGGGAAGCCGACAAGAGAGCCCGCGCTTTTCGCACCCGCGTTCTTATTCCAAAAAGACGAGGCGGTGGAGCGTGTTTGAACCGAAAAGCGCGACGGGCGACGACGAGGAGCCCAAGCGCGCGGCGTTCTTCGGTCTTCGGTTTTGGAGGCGCGCGCACGCAACCGTCCGCTTTCCGCTTCTTTTGTTTTCGCTGGACGACTCGCCGCAAGAACGAGCGGCGCGGGTCGGAGAACAAGAGGATTAGACGCGAGTGAAATGTCGGGCTTTCGTTTCATTCGGATTTCCGTCGGCTTTCCGTCCGCTTTTTTCGTTCCGCTCTTTTCTGCACGCTTTTTGCGGAATAATTTTTGGACGGCGAGCTTCGGACCGAATTCGAGCACTCGCTGGACGCTCGGCGTTGCTTTCGGTTGTTTTCGTCAATAATTCACCGGCACCTCGTAAGATAAATCGAAAGGGTTTGCTCGCTGTTCAAAAACGCGAGAATTTCTTCGCTTCCACGCCACGCACATCGTTTTGCTTCATTTATTGCGCTTTTTTGCGCTTTCGTGAGCGTTTGTTTTTGGATGTTCACGAGAGCAGGCGGTTTTAGGTACTTTCGAACAAACGACAAGAACTTGGGGTGTTTTCGACTCCCACGAGGGAAGTCCACGCAGTGACCCGCCTGTTTTTACGCGTTTTATACACCAATCGAATCGTCTCGTCACGCTGATTCCAAATATCTAAATTATTTTTGCTCTTTCCTACCCAACGTGGAGTTACGGCCACGCAAAGTCCACGTTGGAACCCACGCAGGTGCCCACGTTTCTCCGCTTGTTTTGCATTACACATCGTCAAACTTTCCACGTTGAAAGATCATACAAAGAGCAACATTTGGATGTATAGTACGTCAATTGAAGTTGTCTTGCCATTCTGTAACGTGCCAACCTGCGTGAACATCGCCTTCCTGTCCTGTACAAAAAGTTTCCAAGTTTTTGAATTTTGTTCGAAATCTTGTGTAGTGCACTTCCCATCATCATGCAAGTACGATGGAGCAAAAAGAAATTCGCATCAAACTTCAAAAAGCGAAAAGTTGCGGCCGAGGCGGATTCGAACTCCCGCCCCGGCCGGCCGCCGCTTGCCTGTCCTGCAAGCAGCGCCGTAGACCACTCGGCCATTTGTCCCAAACAGTAATCCGTCGAAATCCGGGATCACAAAGCAAAACTTCAAGCGACGTCTCCAGTGCAAAAACGTCCCCGGACGGACGTAAAAAAATTTTCGCATTTTTGGCGTTTTTTGGCCTCCGCGCGAAGTTTGCACAGGATTTGCACGGGGCTCCAACGTGGACTTTGCGTGGCCGTAACTCCACGTTGGGTAGGAAAGAGCAAAAATAATTTAGATATTTGGAATCAGCGTGACGAGACGATTCGATTGGTGTATAAAACGCGTAAAAACAGGCGGGTCACTGCGTGGACTTCCCTCGCCAGAACCGTGCGAATCCCCCCGTTTTTCGCCGCGATTGACCAAACAACGCGTTACTCTTTGAACTCCGCATTTGAAACTCCGAAAGTTCGAAAACAAACGATCAACGCGTCTCGCGGCCTCCGCTTTCCGCCGGCAACGCGGAAGGAAGCGCGGTGCGGGGTTGCATCGAAAAAAGAAGCGAGTGGAGGGTGGCGGCGGCGGGGCAGTTCGGGTCGCTCCGCTCGCAGTGATCGAAAACACGCTGGCGGGCTGCGAAAGTGCGCTTTCCGTTGGATTTTCGTCTGTTTTGCTCGAATTTCGACGTTTTTTCGCCGCGATCAACCGCTGGAAGCGGACGGCGCCGAATGAAAAGAATTTCGGCTCATCGGCGATCCGCTTCGATCAAGCGCCACTTTTTTTCGGTTTTATTTCCTGTTCGACTTGACTCGAAAATCTCGAGGTTCACCTCTTTGCACTCGCTTCCTGCTTTCGCTTTCAAGCGGGCCTCACTTCTTTTTTGATCACTTCGGAGCGTCCGATTTTTTTGTTCCCGGGCGGTCCCTCGTTCCGTCTGCTGGATCTCCGGCTTCGAGCTTGCGGCCGCGGCCGGCGGGCGACTAGTCGGGCGGCAGACGTTTTCGGATCGAATTCTCTGCTTCGTTTTGTCTCGTCCACCGCGTTTTTTGCTTGATTTCGAACGCGATTTCGAACTTTCGATTGCGATTTTTCGGTTCACGTCGAGCATTCGGTTTGCTCGTGGATTTTCGGGATTCTTCGACGTTTTCTCGCCCAATTTTCTCACTTTCCTGCCACGTTTTATTGCCGTTTTTTCATCAACGCGTCGCCAGCGTTTCCTCCCGCAATCAAAACGGGACGAAGACGCCGAGGAGAACGCCCGCGACTTCCGTTTTCGTCGGCGGGCCGCTGTTTCTTCTTTTCGTTCACGCGACGCGACGCCCGGTGCATTTGTTTGTTTTCGCTCGTTATCACTTCCAGCAAGACGTTTCACTCGTCCCCCTTCGTTCGAACCGCGCGTTTGACCGCGTATTGCAATGCGTGCAGGTGAACGCCACCGCCGTCGCCTCGCGTTGCGTGGCGATCGCTTCCTTTCTCTTGCGTCGCGATTCGATCGGTCGTTGAATTTTTGTGCGCGGGTTCGATCGATCGGGCGACAACGAGCCGCCAAACCGTCCGCCTGATCGCCGCTTTCTCTTGCGCGCGTCGTCCGCTCGTCCGAAGTCGAACGTTGCGGCGACCGAACCGCCGCTTTACACCGCCGATCGCGATGGCGGTCGCCGAGACGCGGCGGGAGCGTTCTCCTGATCGTCGCCTCGTCTTTCTTTTCGATCGGTATGTTTGCGGACGATTTTCACCTTGATTGATGACAAACGCTAGACAAAAGAAATCTACCGGTGTTTTCCTTTTCCTAGTAACCAGCGATTCGCCTCCTGCTTCGAGTTCTGGCGTTAGCCCGTGCCTGAGCTTTTGAACTCGCTGCTCTGCTGTGTCGACTCGTAAACAAACAAGCCGAAAGGCGAGCGGTGGAGTCGAAAGCGCGAACACGAGTGGAAAGCAAACATTCCACTCACTTCTCACTTGCTCTTTCTTGCTTCCTGCGAGCTTCGTTTGACCCAGCGATCAACACCGCTGATCAACTGACTTCCGTCTCGACTACCTCATGTTTCGTTGCTTTCCGCATTTCTTGTTCGCTCGAGCATTCGATTCCCTGGTCCACTCACGCATCCGATCACTCATTCCATTTGCAGGGCGTCAAATCGGCGGTTCGGGTCGTCGGTTTGCCGTTCGATCGGCCCTCCCTCCTCTTTCTTTCTTTCGGCCGCTCCCTGTGATCTCCGCGCCCACCGATGAGTCCGCTCCATCCGACGGCGGCGTTGATCGCCTACCGCCAGTGCACTCGTCTGCTGCGATGGGGCCGTTCCTCCGGTGGAAGTTCGATCTACGCCCGCTTTCAAGTGAGTTCTTTTCTGAATTGGGCGATGGGAATCGGTCGGGAGATGGGAGAACAATTCACCCGAAGCTGCCCCTAACTCCTGGCAGCGTTGATTTTTTCATATCCGCGCTTGTACTTCAAATGCTTCGACCGCAAATTAGCTTCAAATTCCATTTCAAGCCGACAACCCCATCCATCCAATCACTCCTCTCCTCACCTCGGCTTTCGTTGCAGCCGTTCAGCACCGACCCGCCGTCCTTCTCGCCCTCCTCGACCGGCTTCCCGCGGCGCTACGACGCGCAGGCGGTCCAGCCGAAGAGCAGCGGGCCGTCGACCTCGTCGTCGATGCGCACGGAGGTCGTAAAGGCGCCCATCGAGCTGCGCGTCCAGGTGGAGAACGGACTGCCGATCCTCGAGATTCCGCTGCCCTCCCGCGACGAGTTCTGCCGCTTCGTCCTCCGGCCGGTGAGTCCTCCCCTCTTCTTTCTAACGCAGATTGTTTCTGCTTGAAGATCTCCGACACGGTGGGCAGTCTGTGCGACTACTTACGCGAGGAGGACAAGGGAGTCGAGATCTCCGCCGTCTATTGTTGTGGTACGTTCCTTTGAGTAGGGATTTGCGTTGTTGGTTGATGCCTGGGTGTTTTTTGAAACACATCTACCTTGCCTTTTATTCCGATCAACACTTTTAATCGCTCCAATCGATCAATACCTTCGCTTACTTCTCTTCTACCACTCTCTAATCCTGCGTAACGTGTTGCAGACGGCACCCGCATCTCCCGCTCGGTGTCCATCGAGCACCTGATGCTCATTCCGCACTTTCGGCTCCGCATCAACGACCAATACTTCGAGGTCTCCACGCCGCAAGCGAACGCCCTGGAAGCGCGCAAGCTGCTCGAGTCGACCGACCGGCTGAAGGACCTCGACGATCTGCGCGCGAAGATCGCCACGCTCTACACCGTCTTCAACGTGGACGACTTCAAGCTGGAGCGCGAGCGGCGCCTCCTGCAGCGGCTGGAGGAGGTCGAGAAGCAGCTGGGCCCAATGGAGAAGGTGCGTTTGTTGGAGTGGGGTTGAGGGACGCTGCAGCGAAGGAAGAAGGTCGGGTAAACGAGAAGTGTGGGAGATTCCCAGTTGCAATTCAATTCCTTTTTGAATCAATGGTATTGCTTCCAACTCCATTTCGAACACCAACGATTGGAATTCCCCGGATTATTGGGCTCCTTCATACCCCGCCTGCCTCAAACCTTTCAACCTTTTCGTGTTTCAGATCCGCAAGACGATCGAAGAGGAGTGCGAGCGCTACTCGACGAACGTCCTCTGGGCCGGCTTCGTCGCGATGGGCCTGCAGACGGGGATCTTCGCCCGTCTCACGTGGTTTGTCTCGCCTTCGTTCTTGCAGTTCTATTCGGTGGATTGCAGGTGGGAGTACTCGTGGGACATCGTGGAGCCGTGCACTTACTTCGCGACCTTCTCGACCGTCTTCGCCACGTTCGGCTACTACATCTTCACTAAACAGGTGCGTTCTATGCCGAAAGGGCTGTAGGCACGAGTGTCCGGAAGACGAGGTCGAGGCTGTTTTTGTTGACTCGCTTCACTGTCGGCCTTCTACTCTTTCCTTTGTGTTCAAGCAAATGCCACTCGTCTGCCTTCTTCTCCACCCTCCCACTACCTCGACTCATTCCCTCGCTTGTTGCAGAGTTTCGAGTACCCGTCGGCGGAGGGCCGCATCTTCAGCAATCAGTTCCACAAGCGCGCCAAGAAGTCCGACTTCAACGTCCAGGTGTACAACCAGCTGAAGCGCCTCCAAATCGAGCTCCGCCGCGACCTGGAGCGCATCCGCGATCCGCTCTTCCAGCACCTGCCCGCCAGTCGGCTGGCGTCGCTGGAGCTCGAAGCCGCCGGCCTCCGCTCCACGACGACCACCGGCGGGAAGCCGCGCGCCTCGATGGCCGAAGCGAAGAGCGTCTAGCCGAACGTTTCCGTTGATTTGTGGTGCGGATCGATTGAATGATTACGGGCAACAATAAACACTGCGCAAACGGTCGATGAGTGGAGAACGAGAAGAGTTGAGGCGACTATGCGGACAAGTGGTGGTCTTTGGAGCTGCACTTCTGGTTGACCGAGGAGCTTGTTGAAATCCACTGCTGCTATTCGTTCATGCGCAAAAGGCAAGCATGATTTTTTTTGTTTTCACGCCTCCCGAGCGAACTCGCCGTCTTCCGGTTTGTTTCGTGCAGAACGGAGCACGTGCAAATGAAATACCTAATCGAATTAGCGCCAGTTTGGCGGGATTCTTGGCGTTAATCAACAAACTCTCAAAGACGCCGGAACTTTGATTTCGATACCGGGAGAAAGAATCGGAAGAGGCGAAGATGGAGGGAGCTGATGAATGCGCATAGGATGGGCTTAGAGCGAAACAGGCGGGAACCGAGTGGATGAGCGTGCAAATGGGAAGATCCGGAAGATTCCCCCACGTACAACGGGTCAGCGGATGGGATGAGCTCTCATGCCTGAAAAGCGAGCTGATCGAAACATCCTCCTTCTCTTCGCTTTTTTGTCCAGTCTCCATCTCTTATCATCCGTTTCCACTCTAGCCAGAATGCTGTCCTCGAGCTGGGCCCTCGGCCTCGTGAACGGGACGATCGCCCTTGTCCTCGCCGTCTCGCTGTTCGAAATCGCCGTCCTGTTCGGCGAGATCGGCGGTTTGGAGGCCGAAATCCACGCGGAAATGGGCGAATTCCAGCGTTTCGCTAACGCCGCCTGGACGAAAATGATGGAGCGACGAGCAGAAAGCCGGGGGAAGGCGGAGAGCAAACGAGCGACCGTCCACTCGCTCCTCGGTCGCCGTTCCAAACGCTCGCCGTTCGCGCCGTTCGGGGCGTACGGGCAGGCGAAGAACGTCGATGAGGACGAGGACCCGCTCTTCTGCAAGTGTGCCTTCCCGCCCAACTACTGTCCGCGTAAGCGATTCGGTTGTGTTCTTTTTATTCATTGGAGATTGCAGCGGGACCGCCAGGTAAACGTTGTGATGCAAACTCATGAGTCAATGCTTTTTGCGGAGTGCAGGACCGAAAGGAAAGCGAGGAGTCGATGGGATCGATGGTAGGCGTATTGTTTCTTTTTAAAGAGTTGTTTTGGGCCGGTGCTCTTGTGTTGACTGGCGGTTGTATGCAATTCGATGATGCATGCTCTTGACCGCCAATCCTTCTAATTGATAACTCCCCTAACTTGCTTCTTTCCACTCAACCCTTTCCTGCTTTCATGTGTGAACGGTATGCCGGGCCGGAACGGACAACACGCCGTTGCCCCGTCTTTTTACCGCTCTTCGTGCATTCAGTGCCCCCGCGGACCTCCGGGAAGGAGAGGGCCGCCGTAAGTGGGTCGATCGTTCGCCCACGAGTCGTTGTATTCTTCAGAGGTCTGCCGGGCAACCGCGGAATGGACGGCGACCACGGCGTCGATGGATACGACGGACTGCCTGATAAGTTCGAAACAACGCGAAAATGTGGGAGATCTAGAGATTAGTAGAGAACTAGCTAACGATTCTGTAGTCTAGTTGGTAACAAACCACTCAAATTTGATCCTTAACGATTGAAATCGCTAATCGACTGTCTTTCTTTGCACGTGAGATCGGCGCCGTCGGTCCACGAGGCGAACGAGGCCCGACAGGAGCCGTGGGACCCACGGGCGAGAGAGGACGACCTGGTCGAAATTATGTAGTGAGTGACTTAGAAGCAGCTCTTGCTTGAAGCTTTCTACGGTTTATTGCTGTCTTTAGCGTCGGGTTGGAGTGCCCGGACCGAAGGGCCAACGAGGTGCGGCGGGGCCGCCGGGATTCCGCGGGTAAGCGGCGGGAAATGCAAAAGGGCAGAAAATTAAAACAACATTTTGACTTGTTTATTGCTTTCTCCACTTCCAACGCCTCAAATAGAACTTCCATGGCAAGCGAGCCTCTCGGCTTTTCGAAACCACCACCGTTCCATCAACACTCACCCCTCATCCACTCTTTGCAGCCCGCCCGGACGCCCCTCCACGCAGACGCCGCAACGCGGCCGTCGGGGATTCCGCGGACCGATCGGCGCGGCGGGACGGCCCGGGATTGACGGCGCCCGAGGGCCGCGCGGCGAGCGAGGACGGCCGGGATTCGACGCAATTGCACGTCCAATTCTGTTTCTTCCGATTATTTACTGCTTTAGTACTGCCCTTGTCCGCCACGAACGTTGGCGTTGATGATGGCCCAACGACCGCAGCAGCAGCAGCAATACTTCTCGCGGATGCCCGACCATCCGTTCACCGTCCAGCCGTTCATCTTCGACAAGCCCTACGGAATTCGCTTGATTCGGCGGTGAACGAACGAATGGGCCGGGGGAAGAGAAGAACGCAGCGATTGATGGTTGATTGGTTTCTTCGGTTTAATAACTTGTGCTCAAGGTTTGCGCTAATAAACGGCAGGTTCTCTAGAGCTACTTTCGTTTTCTTTCGGTAACTAGCCGATTACGGCACCTGAATCCGGCTCTATCACTCAGTTCTTTTTTTATTTTCCGGGTAACAAATGCTGGTGCGTGTAGTGGGTGTTCACAAAAACTGAACACAAAAAGAAGAAAAAATGAGTATGAAGGAAGAGGGGTAGGAACACGAGCGATCGCCCAGCACGTGGGCGGAAGAACATGCGGGCGGCGAGGACGGGCAGCTGCAAGGAGACACACGGCAATCAATGAGCAGGTGGCAATGTTGTGGAAGGTGGAAAGATTTCTCGTTTGTTCGGCAATTTCGAAGCAACTTGAAAGAATGGACGACATCGAGGGGCGGCAGACAACGTGGAGCGGCAGATTGGTGGGCAGCAGAAAGAAGGAAACGGCGAGGAGAAGCGAGTGGGTTGCAGGAACGTGGACAAGTGAATACGATGCGCGAAAGAGTGGGCAATGAAATAGTGATGGCAAGTGAACGAATGGAATAAACGGTTAGATGGAATAATTACGGTGCCAAGAAGCAAACGAATCCCGTAGCTAACAAACAATCGTCTTACGGAACATAAGATTGTACAATAGAATGGACACCGGCGAACAGATGCGATTAATCTACGGGTAATCGAAATGCATTGAATAAAACAACAGTAACAAAGGTACAGTCATTAGATAGTCAGGTACATTCCTTAACATGAAATTACAAAGCGGTTATCTGAATTTCGTCGTTCCGTTCCCGTGGCGGCCGTTTTGTTTCGCCGAGCGTCGCGTCCACCTGCTCGTCGGCCGAATAGAAGCCGGTGGACATCGAGCGACGAGCGGAGTCGGCCGCCTCGTCCACGCCCGCGCCCGCACCGCCCGATGAGTCTTCGCTCATCGTGTAGGTGGAGGAGGCGCCCGACGATGAAGGGATTTCGTTGAGCAACCGCCGTGACCTTCGGCCGGTCGTCTCCTTCTCCTCGTTGTTGTTCGCCTCGTCGTCGATGAGCATCTGAGCGGAACGGACGTCCGCCTCGATCATGGCGACCAGCTCGGCATGGTTCAGCGACTCCACCGCCGCCATGTCCATTTTTACCTGCAACGACGAGATCAATGAGGTGGCGAGAGGTGGAAGACGTGGGCATTGAGTTCGTTTGACTGATTGAGAAAAAGTATTGGCTAACGACAGATTTGTTGCGAGTTGAATGCGCAGAAACACAAAATATTGGCGGCACGAAACACAAATTAGTTTAGCGCGGCTGTGGGCAATAGCCGGCATTGTCGCTTTGAAGCGAACCCACAACCAACTGCGCCATGCCACCACGCAAAAGGCCGACCTAGTCGCAAGCCAAAGCATAAAGCGTGCGTACGCCTCTCGCGGGGCCGCCGGCAGCCACGCGTGGGCTCGGCGTTCAACTCAAGCAAGCGGTTGGGATTTGTTGTTGGATTTTATGGCCAGAAGCCCGGTAATCGATCTCGTCTGGTGTGTAATCGTTTCCGCAGTTAATTCATCCGCAATCGATTTCAAAACTACACAGCAGCCACTTCATGCATTCCCTTGTTCACTGCCCTCACTCTCCCCAACCTCAACGTCGATTACACACCCGTTCGTTCACGACAAATACCCGTTTGATTCGCCGCGTTGCGGTTGTTCGCGCAGATCGTAAATTTCGCGCCGCATGAATCCTCCGCTTCTCCCGTTCGTTCGCTCGTTCGGTTCTTAAGGAACGACACGAGTATTGCGTTACATTCCATTGGGTTGTTGTCAGTCGTTCATTACCCAGCTGTTTGTTGCGGTAGAGAAGCAGGAAGGGAACCTCCCTCGCTTCTGCTCTCGCCCGTTTGCCTGCTTTGTGCTGCCTCAGCAAGAAACCCCGCTCCTCGACAGCAACGCCAATAAAGGAGGGACGAGTGTTGTAAAACAAGCCGCAAACAACGAAAAAGAGGCGAGCCGGCCGCTCTTCTTCCCGCCGCCGCGTTGATAAACGGCGGCCGTCGGATCCAAAAGTCAATTCGCGACGAACAAAGCGGCTTTTTGCTCCGCTCCTCCGCTTATCTCCCGCCCGCTTCTTCCTTCGGCGTTTGCACCAAGCGCCCGATTGTTCTAATCGAATGCCGACAGTCGGTGCGGGTGAAACGATAAGCCGGCTGGCCGAATGACGGCGTAGTTTTCGGCGAGAAACACTCAAGACAAACAGCAAAAAGTGAGTGGAAAGAAGAGCGTGCTAACGAGCCGACTGCATTAAGATGCTTCACGTAAACAGAAGTTCCAACGAGACGGGACAGCCACTAGCTTCCACTTTACGTGTTCATCATTTGCTGCTACTTTTTGTCCTTTATGCAACTCCTCGTTCGCGGTCATTCAGCTCGCAAACGAAAGCGAAATTACTCGAAGTTGCGGGCAACGACGGAACGGCGTGAAGCAAACGTGCGGTGCGATAATCGGAGCGAAAACTTTGCCCGCCGCTTCTAATTTCGGCGCTCCTGATTGCTTTTGCGGTCATTTCTTTTGTTGTTTACAACCTCTCAACGAACACGAGTGCGTTGCACGTTGGTTTCTTGTCCCCCTTCTTCCCCCTGTTCGTCCCCTTGTCCCATGAGTGAACGCCGTGGGTGGCCGACGGCAAAAGAACAAAGAGATGATCTTTCGTTAGTGATAAGCAGCCGTTGAACCCCGTAAACGAACACGATAAACCCAATGCTCTCGTCTCATCATAATCTCGACCTCTTCCGCTCGCTCGTGTCAATCAAAATCGTTTGTTTTGACTTCCGCGCGTGACCCCGCCGCCGATTGCTCGCACTTTCAAACCAAAGGAGTAAACCCTCGTGTTCCTCACACATGCTCGCCTGCTTGAATCGCCTGCCGCTTTTTATCAAACGACCTCTCCGAACGGAACGAACGGTGGCCTACGAAAAGACCTTTGCACCCGCAGGAGTCGTTAAACAAGCGATCAGCAATTAACATTTGCATTACGAATTCGATTCGGCTTCCTCTTTCCTTTGAAGTGATAAAAAATTCACATCAGAAATCGAGCGCTTTCGTGTGAAATGGCGGGAGTTTTTCACTTATATCAGGGAAAAGCAATGGGTGATCATATGTTTAGCGATTTCTACCAATCTAATCCCTAAAGAACTCACTCGGAAGGGGCAGGCCGGCTCGGAGGGGATGTGTTTGATGAACGGGCGGAAGAAAACGTGGTTGATCGCCTGGTGGACGTCCAGCCGAGCGTTCGGGTCCATCCGGGCGAGCTTGCTGATCAAATCGATCACTGCGGGGTTCGGCTCGTGGTCCTTGGAGGCGAGGATGTCGGCCCACGGCCGGGCCGGCTGTTGGCTGAAGGACTGCAGGTACGAGCGCGTCTTCTCGCAGCAGATCTCGTTAATCATCTGCAAGCGGGTGGATGAGTAGGGATAGATGGAAACATTAGTCGGTTCTTTTAAAGGCCGAGTAGCTCTTTGTGAGTACAAAAGCGGCATGTACCGCACGTGAATAGATCATCCGCATTCGTCTACGATCACCTATTAGCCATTTCTAACCAATACCCACTTGCTCGCTAAAAACGAACGAGCTTCTCCAACCCCAATGCCCACCGCCGCCCGTTCGCTCACCTCCTCGGGCGGACTGCCCAGCTGGTTGAGCATCAGCTTGATTTGGCCGCCGACACTCCGGCCGGGGAACAACTCGCGGCGGAGGAGCATTTCGGCGATGATGCACGCGACGGCCCACATGTCCACGTGCGTGCCGTGTTCGGGCATCACGAACAGGAGCTCGGGGGCGCGGTAGGGCAGCGTGGCGATGTGTTGTGTCATGTAGAAACAGTGCTCATCCGCCTCGTCCACTCGACTCGGGAGCGAGAGTTTCGCCATGCCGAAGTCGGCGATCCGCAGGTGGCAGTCGGAGTTCACAAGCAGATTCGAGGGCTTCAGGTCGCGGTGCGCGATTCCGGCGGCGTGCAGGTACTGCAAATCAAAAAGGATTATTGGGGTTCGTGCAAGGTTTTTAATTGTTGTAATTTCTTGATCGGGAGTGTTTTCTTTAGATGCTGACCAAAACAATGACTCATTGATTGGTTTTGACAGCGATTAGTCATTAGCGGGTGAATAAGTGCGCAAAACCGTCAGTTCCTTCTTCCCGTCTTGATTTGAGCCAATTTTCCGGGTAGACGACCGATTCAAAGGTCAACAGCCCCCAAAAACAACCGCTAGACATTCCCAAACAAGCTTCCAACCGAAAACAAACGACTTACGCGCAATCCACGAAGCATTTGCATCGACAAGTGGGCGATGAGCTCGAAGTCGAGCGGTTCGGCGCTGCCGTGGATCACGTGATGCAGCGACCACTCCATGAGGTCCATGATCAAAAAGACGTTCATCCCCAGCGAGCCGGGCGTGCGGAAGACGTCCCGCAACGGCACGATGTTCGGATGGCGGATGTAGCGGAGGACGCGGATTTCGCGCAACGTCCGTCGGGCCAGCGTCGGCGTGGCGGAAGCATGACCGATCTTCTTTACTGCTACCTAAAGAATAGTGGTTAAACGAGAGAAGAGGGCTTAGAATCGATTGCGGTGGAGCAAGTCATTGCTAGACGCGACAAATAAATGTTCGAAAATTGGCTAACGACTGTTTTTAATCGAATGCCAATATCTATCCACAATAAAAAAATCACTCTTAAAAATCTACTAGCTTATGCCTATTCGCTGCACACAACTGCTCGACTGCTCACCCGCTTGTTGTTGATGTTGTCCTTGGCCTCGCAAACGATGCCGAACGCGCCGGAGCCGATCGAGCGGAGCGCCTCGTACTTCGTGCGCTCGCCGCCGAACTCAAAGTCCAAACGAAGCTGCCGTTTGGCCAAATCGTCGAGGATTCGGTTGAAGGCGGGCGCGCAGGCGGGCATTTCGACGGCCGGACGGGGCGCGTGGGGGCGAAGGAGGCCGCTGAAGTGGACGGTCGAACTCCCGCGATGGCCGCCGCTCGCACGCTGGTGTGTTCGATTTGACCCTGCAACAAGGGAAACGATAAGAAGCGGAGAAAGCGGTGAAGGCACGATCCCCGAACTCAAACGCTGTAACAATAGCGGCTTGTCTGGCGTAAGTAATCCCGCGATCGAACACGAAAGAATACGTGGATTGAGCGAAGTTCAATAAAAGAAACAAAAAAGTAGCCAGGGTGGGAAAGAAGGAAGACCGCTGCATAAAGCAGAAACAAAATGAGGGCACCGTTCGCTCGCAATCACCTGATCACATTAACGCCGCTCGTTTGGGCACGAGCAGGAGGGTCGATTGGACCGGCCGACTCGATTACACTCGTTCGGGATCAATCGACAGAGTTCGCCGTCGATTCATCACCGCGTTCTCGTTTCGAACAGCCGGGCGGCAGAGAGGAAACGTTCGAGCGGTTGTTGTAAAAAGGCGGCCATTTGGCGGGCGGGCGCGAATTCCGCAATCAGGAAGACGGCGGCGAAGAAGCGAGCGAAGGAGTGGGTGAACGAATGAACGTGAGTAAATGAATGAATGGGGAGAAAGGAGAGGAGAGGAAGAGGTTCGTGGTGATTCGATTGCGCGTGTTGCCGCTCGCGCCAATCGACCCGTCCGCCTGCCGGCCGTTCCCCCCGCTTCCACTCACTCGCTTTCGATTCGATTCGCCCATGCTCTCGCTCTCAATCGATTGATCAATCCCGAACTGGTTGGAATCAAGCGGGAGCAGCGAACGTTCGCTTCTTCGCCGCCGCCCGCCGCCCCGCTCGTCCCGCCGGCCGTCTGGACCGCCCTCAAAAAAGAGCGAACGCTCCCGACTGAATTGCTCCGCCCATTTTGTCCCCCAAAAGTCAACCAAGGCCGGAGGGAGTGAACGGATGATGAGAAGAGGATTGGCAACGAGACGAGCGGCTTAATGTTGGCTTGTCGCAGTGAGGGAGGGGGATTGGCGTCATTTCTTTCGTTCGTTTCTTCCGGTTGGCTCCGCCGTCGAGTACACGAATTCGGCAAAGAGATGAGCAGAAGATTCGTTGAGTGGGCACGAAATGACGCGGGGATTAAGCAGATTCAATAGAGTAAAGGCGATGGTGCTTGAAGATTGATGGAAACAAGCTGTAAATTAGGTGTACTAGCAAGCTTTAGACACCCCTTCAAGCAACAAAAAAAGATACGAGCGTTTGCGTATCGTTAATCTCGAGCTATCGCTCGAAACTACGTAGGTAGCCGTTCGAACTTTCCCTCTCTTAGTTGCTTTTACGTGCAACACGGGACTAAAACAAAGCGAAGCAAACGCACGTGTTCGATCGATCGAAAAAGCGAAGCAAAAAGAAGATCGACAAAACAAAACGCTGGAAATAGCTGCCGCTTTCGCTCGTTTCGCCGCTCGTTTTGGCGCAAATCCGCCGGGTTTTCGGTCCGCCCGCCTGCCGCCAGCTCGTCTGCTTTGAACCCGCCGGCTGTTTGGTCGATCGATCGATCGGTGGGATCGACGAGACGCTCTCCGATTTCACGCACTCTTGATCGAGTCGACGGAAGGAAATGCTGGTGATTGGAGACAACGGCACGATTCGGAAGAACAAGCGAACGTTTAGAGGACGGAGATGGAGCGGAAATCAAGCAAGAGAACGGAACACGCACGAATGAACGGCAAAGAGAAGACGAGCAGCTGATCAGTCGTTTGATCGTCTCAATGTCAACGAAAGGATGCGGCGAGTAAATTGAAATCGAATTCGATTACGCGTGCTTGCGTTCGAAAACGAGAAGCCGCGGGAGGACCCAACAGAATAAAGAAGACACCCGTCCGTTCGCCTCGATTGTTCGCTCGACCGCTCGATCGTTCGCCGTTGTTTCGTCGAGCGGAAATGGAATGCCGCAATTCCGGACGGCAATCGCGAAGAATAACGGGTTGATGGACGGGGGAAGATCCACGGATATTTGCATCTACTGGAATAGACGCCAAATTATCGCTTTAAAGTCGGAAATAGCAGCTGGCTGTCGCTCACGCGTGAATAGCTAACAGCCAAACCCATACTATCGATTGATTCAAAAGGAACACTCACTGATCAGCAACACGCAACTCAACGAGCGGAAGTCAAACCAAAAAGCAACGCTGACTGCGAGAGTCGACTCGCGCGAACGAGAACAAGGCGGCTAAGACGCGATTACGTCTTTTCATTTGGATCGACTCGTGGGCGAAGCGAACGGAAGTCGCCGGAAATCCGACGACTAATGGGATGATTGCGGAAGGAAAAGAGTTGTGTGATTGGATAACCGAAGCCTGCAAGGATGAACGAGAGCGAGTGGCGATCAAGAATCAACAAAGATTGATCCATGGCACTGTTTTAGGTCGCTAGTAGAAGATCTGAGTAACTATTGCGGTAAAAACTATTAGGAGTTTTAAGCATCCGCTCCAACACAAGCACACAAGCAGCAGTCTTCAGGTGCCCACTCAACCCCACAAGACTACACGAGGAGATCGTAAATAAATACGTACACACGGCGGACAATAAGCGGAACCGTTGGAAAGGTCGTAAAGAACGTCAATAAATCGCCGTGCACGCGGCAAATCCGCCCACTCCCGCCGCTCCCCTCGACTGCGAGAAGTTCGGCGGGCCACTCGCAACGCCCATAAGCCGCCCCCGACTAATCGAAGCAAAGAACGATGATGAATCGCCGCCGGAACAACGCTGAGCCCACGTGCAAACAAGCGGACGAACACGAAAAGAAGGCGGCGATCGTTTGCAGCAGACGAACGACGAGACGAGGCGGATTGCCGCCCGCCCAACCCAACGGTTCGGCCTCCTCCTCCCTCTCGAGATGATCCGCTTTGTTCGCAAACGAAGCGGTTTTGCTCGATCAGCTCCGGTTTGACTCATTCGAATGATTACGGGGAATTTGACGTGGAAAAGAGGAACAATTGGGCGAAAGAACAGATGAACGGAGTCAAATGGGAAAAGTGGGTAAATGAACGGGCGGAATAGGGCGAAACATGGACAACGGAGAAAGTAGACGGAGTCAAGTGGATGAGGGAGTGAACGGAACAAAACGAAGCATAAACGATGGAGAAAGTCGAGGACGATGCTCCAGGTGAAAGGCAAGTCATAGCAGTGATCTGCATCAATTTGCATCGATTTGCATCAATTAGCGCCGATCGAACCGCCAACCGAAGCGTTCGTTCGGAACTCCAGCCAGCAAACAAACGGCGGCCCCCGCGGGGTTTCGGCACGCACGCACCGCCCGCTTCTTTTTTATGAGCGCGTCGTTGCCGCCGGCCTCCGGCGGGTGATAAGCCGACCGCGGAGACAAAAAGGTGCGTCGAGCGGCGGGAACTTTGGCGACGAACAAAAGAACGACGCGGAGGCGATGGGATGATCGCCAGGAACTTGCGGACGAACGAGTTTGCACTCTTGAGTTCAAGCAGATCGATGAGCGAAGCACGATGCTTTATGGTTTGAGCGATCGGTAGTAGATGCCACTAATTTCTTGAGGGGTTGACATCTAACTGGCCAAGCTAAGGCAGAGTGGACTAAAAAAGAACTCGCGCCGAACAGAACCAACACTGTTTGTACTCGCTAATAAACACGCGGAGAACTACAAGACGAGTAGCCCAACTGTGAATGACGATTGATCTCGAATGGTCCGACCGGAAGCTCCTTCTAATCAACAAGGATTATCGTCGACAAACGGACGGGCGGACGAAAAATGGAAATGAACCCGAATTATCGTTCCGTGTCGTCGTTCTGAATCAAAACGATAGAACGATCAAAATCAACAAAGACAAGCCGCTAATCACAATCAGCCCACCCGCACCGACGCAATAGAAGTGAGTAATCAACGCTGACCAACGGTGCAGACGCAAACACCGGCGGGTGGGTGGGCGGAAGAAAGACGAGCAACGTGATCAGCGGGACGAAGCGAAGTGGCGCCAATTGGCGGCGAGCGAGGTGGTTGACCGGAAATTGCAATAAAAACACACTCACCAACTTGCCGCCCGCCATTGTTATCTCAACACAACTCGAGTACGCGCGACTTTAATCACTCGGCAGTCCCTCGATGACGTCATCGACGATCGAAAACCGACGATAAGAACGGCGGAAGCGGCAAAGAAACAAAGAGAACTCATTAAAATCGGCCGGTCTTCGATCGAACTCGCCGCAATCAAACGGCGGAGCGTCTTCCGACGCCTTGGAGCGTCTTCAGGCCTCTTTAAAGAGCAAAAGTCAATGGAGTCGGCAGACAATCGGGGGTTCTTTGGGGTCATTTCTTTGGTGATGAGTTTGGGAACTAGCGGGAGAGTTCTCTGATCAGCCAATCGTTTCAGAGCATTCAATAGACAAAGACTGATGTCATAGGGCAAGCCAAACGAGCAGCGGGGAGTGTTGAAAGAATTGCCGCTCACGACCTCAAACACGCAAACTTTGACGCGCGCTCGATCGATTGACCTTTGCGCCCCAATAATCCCGGACAAAAAGAAGGTGGGCGGCGAGAGTCGATCGGACGAATGAACTGGAGGTCACACTTCGCCGTCAATTGATTGTGAACTTCGATTAGAATGAGAGAACGGCGAGTAGTTAGACAGGATGTTGGCATCGGTGGCAACGAGTAAGACCTCAAGCATGAGTATTTAGTTGAGCGTCCCAACTGGTGTCTTCAGATAGAGAAAGCTCGTGACGACACGAACGCCGCACGAACCAGAAAGACGAACAAGAAAGAACACCGCGGAGTCCACTCAAACTTGCCCAGTTGCTCACTTCTTTCTTTCGAGTCACGCCGAACGCCCACCGGCGGGCGGCGGCGACGTCCACTTGTTTCGCCGCTCGTCGCCTTTTTTCCCGCCGGTCTGCGCGGCTTTGTTCGCCGCGCACCCACTCGCTCGCCGTTGGTCCGTTTGGGTTGTCCGCGCACGGCGACAGCGATCGGGGGCGAGGCGGCGAGGAGCGAACGAACGAAACGGAAGGGAAGGGCGCGGTGATACCCGCCGCCTCTTCAGTCGCCCAGCAGGAGCACAAAGGAGGAAGGCGGGCGAGCGGGCGGGTTTATCCGCTTTGTTGTTATTTTTTGCTCGTGGAAGAAGCGAGCGGCCCGACGGGCGGCGGGTGGCGATCAAGCGGGCGGGCGGGCGGAAAGCGCAAAGCGGAAGGTTTTGTGTTTGAGTTTCCGCTCGCTTTGGGCGATCGCCACTCGACGGGCGGGCGGCTTTTGGAGTCGCGAGGGTGTGCGGCTGCTGGATCGATCGGGAGGTTGGACGGAGGCGCGGGAAGTAAATGAGTGGGTTACTGATGGCAAATGAGAAGGTGGAGTAGATGTAAGAGAGAACGGTGAGTAAGGCAGCGCAGAAATGGACGGTAGACCTCAATTATGCGATAAAATAGCAATAAGCAAAATTTATTGGGTTGCTGCAAAAGTTTTCGGACGCTCTCTGTGGAAATGAAACAAAAGTAGTCGGCGGGGCAAAAGCGGGTGAACGAAGTGTTCGAACCCATTTCTTTTATGTCAGGGTGTCCAGAAACTTTTGCAGCAATCCAATACTGCCCTTTAATTCACCCGATGAGCCACAGCGGTCTCAAACGATGAAGAGAAGTGCAAGACGACTTCATTCCATAAGTTCACGCCTTCAGGGCGGTGGTGGCTCAACTGGTAGGCGGTCGGACTTCCCGTCGGGTTGGCGCCGCATGCTGGTTCGAGTCCCCGCCGACCCCCCCTCGCCCACGCGGCTCGGCGACCGCAAGCTTCGGCTGGGTGTAGTAGCCAATCTCGCAGCCGTTCCGGCAGCTGCTCCACCGCGGATACCCGCTGAGTGTGGACTTAATTTGCTCCTAAAAAAAAAAAAATTTGCTCACGCCTTCACCTCCTATCAGGATCAACCGAAAAGGCACAACAACGATCAGCAGCCGAAGCCCGCCGCTTGCCGCCGAATAAAAACGACGTCAAGTCGGATCGCCGCTTCCTTCGATCAAAACGCGACGGCGGATTAGCGCCGCAAGAATCACAATCACGATCGATCACGATCAACGTTAGCCGCCCGTCAACACTCGCGCTTCTGCGCGCTTGTCGGTCGAACGAAAACGAGCTGCAGCAAATGGAGGTGCAAAGGATCGAGATTGATTGACGAAGGAGGGCTGCAGGAGACACGATGCGGTTTTGCGTGACTCGAACACGGCATCCGGCCAGCAAAAATAACAAAGTCGACAACGCAAAACAAGAAAACGCACAAACCCCAAGAGATTCGTATAACCAAATCACAAAAACGATAGAAAGATCCGACCGATCGAGAAGTTCGAAACTGCGGCGGTTTTCCGCTCCGAATCGCAACGCTCGCCTCCGATCGCCGCCCGCGCCGCGCAGCATCCGCGCGCTTCTTTTCGGCAATCACCGCGCGCACAACGCGGCTAAACGACGACGCGAAAACGAGCGCGCTCCGCGATCACACTCGCGCGCGCCCGCCTTCTTTCCGCTTTTCGATTCGATTCGAAACCCAAACCCCGAAATCGAGCGGCGCGAAACGCGACGAGAGCGGGCGACGAGCCGCGTGGATTTTCGGCAATGCGCGCGCAAAGCGGGCGGGCCCCGACGGCGACGACGCGAAACCGTCCGCACGTTTCGGTTTGCGCGCGGAGCATCGCGCCCATCGTCGGCGGGCGGGCGGGCGGATTTGAAGGTCGCGTTGCTGCTCGCAGGCGACGAGCCCCCCGCGCTTTTCGCCGTGCGAAACCCCTCGCTTCCTCCTTTCTTTTCGTCTTCGAACCGCCGGCAAACTCGCGCGGCGTCTGCGTCGTTTCGAATCCCATTCGTTTTTCGTCGTCTTCGAACGACGTCGCCCGCCGTCGTCGCCGCGTTGTCTCCCGCGCGCGTTCGTCGTCTGCGTTCATTAACGACGACGCGCGGTGAGGGGGCGCTCGACGGATCGAACGAGAAACAAGGAAGGGGCGATTTGGGTTTGCTCCGAGGGCTTGCTTTGACGTAGTTTTTGATTCACCTTGTTCTCGTCCGACTTCCTTCACTCTTGATCAAACTCGCAAGTCCAACGCGAAAAATCGATCGTAGACCTGAGAAAAAAGCGCCGCCCGACGGCGAGGCCGCCCAAGAGCAAAAACGAGACAAGGACGAAGGGAGAACGAACACAATGGCAATCAAATAAAAACACAGAGCATCCGCGCGAACCAATTTCTTTCAACTCAAATGAGGGTGGGAAGGTCGTTGGAAGGCAATAGAGGCGGTAGGTCGAACGAAAAGCATGCCGTTCGTAGTCGGAAAGTAATCTATCAGCCGTTGCTGCTGGTCTAACGGAAAGCAAACAACTACAGGATTGTTTAGTGGAAACAAGCTACGAAATAGTAGATGAAACTATTTGCCCACTGCAAGCCACAAAACCCCAGAAATCACCGCCAATTCCTTCACTGGACATTCAAACGAGCAGCCGAAAAAGATGAATGGCCGACGGCGATTTCGCACGAATCGCCCTTTCGCAACCGGTCGCTCCGCCGCTCGACTGGAGTGTCCGCCTTCGTTCTTCGTCCATTGGTTTCGAAACGCGGCGAGCGGTTCGTTTGACCGGCAAGAGCGGGCTGGTACGCACGCACGAAGAAAGCGGAGAAAATTTACCCGATCGATCGCTCGTTCGGTCGGCCACCACTCGCCGCCGGCTACTCACTTTTCTCTTCCGCCCGCTCCCGTTCGATCGCCGGCGGTCGAGTTCACTCGTTTTTTACCTCCGCCGTTTGAGTGCGCGAGCGAACCGAATGACCGGCGAGCGCGTAATCGTGCGAACCGTTTGAAAGGAAGGTGAAACTTGAAAAGCAATATCACTCTCTCCAAGTTCGTGCCTGCTTTAAGCCAAATCCTCTCGTTTATTGCCTTCTCTACGATCGAATCTGTACAGACAATCAACGACAGCCAACTACCCTCGCGCTTCTGCTCACTGCTGCCAGAAACGTCCGTGATAGCCGCCCTGCTGGCGCTCGAACTCGCGCACCGACTGGACGGCCGGCGCGTCCTGCGGCAGCCGCGCGGGCGCCACCTGCTGCTGCCGAGGCGGCGGCGTGGGCAAGCGGCCGCGTGAGGCGGGCGCCAACTCGACGACCGGCGGCACGTTCCGCTCGGGGCACTGGCAGTACTCGGCGTCCCGGCCGGGCAGTCCGTTGCCTCCCACGCGGCCCACCGCTCCGGGCACGCCCTTGTTGCCCTGCTTGCCAACGGGGCCTAAACAGAAGTGCGTTAGGCGACGGAAGAAATCGAAAGAACAAAGAGGATGCTTTAGACTTGGCTAATCATTAAAATGTCTTATTGCCGTGCTTAGAACTCCTTCGAACACTCCTTCCCCTTACCTCGAGGACCTCGCGGGCCAGCCGGCGATAGAGGGCCGAGGTTTCCTGCAAACAGTCGAAATGAACGGAACGAACAGCGCCGAGCAAAGTCAAGAAATGGCCGATTTTTTTCTTGCTCTCAACTCGTCAAAAAAACGCACCAGGCGGTCCTTGCGGCCCGATGTTTCCCCGACGTCCTTGCGGCCCCTTGACGCCGGGCACGGGCGTGTAGCGCTGCAAACACACGCGTTAGTGGATGGACAAGACTTTCGATTGATGCAAGACAGACTCTGGTGTTCAGAGCTACACAAAACATCCCTCATAGACGTTTGCTCACCTTCCCGTTGTGGCCCGGCTGCCCGATCGTGCCCGGCACTCCTAAACGACGGAAATGAGAAAAATAAGGTAGCCAGAAGTCTACCGTCCACTCCGCGACTTCCCGCATCGCCCCTTAAGCCGGGCATCCCAACGCGTCCAACCTGCAAACAAACAGGAAATAGCAAGCAAGAGATAAAGTTTAGTAGTTAAGAACAACAAGTGGCGGTGTTTTAGCGGGTAAATGCAAACCGTAATGCATTTATTCCTTAGAAATGCATCTCGCAGAACGCCTCCGTTCGATTGCATCGCCCAAAACTCTTCTCCACTCACCCTGCCCGGCCGACCGTTCGCCCCTGCATTGCCGATCGCTCCCGGCGCCCCGACCGGCCCGTCCACGCCTTTCGGGCCTGCAAACCAGCAAACTCCCGTTGAAAACAACCTTTCAGACGGCTTACCAGGCGCCCCAATCGGGCACTTGATGCAGCCGCCATGCCCCGAGCCCGCGGTGATCGACAAGCCGGCGGCTCCTCGCCGTCCGTCCTCTCCGCGGCTGCCGTTCTCGCCGGACAAGCCGGGCAATCCTCGCGGGCCTTAAAACGAGTAGTCAATAAATAGATGGATTAGAAATGAAAAATTTAGAAGCTGAAAGTTCTACTGCTGTCTGCAAATCAAACCAAGACGGATCGGTAGTCATTGTTACATTCATCAACTTCTGCCATTCAACCCCCTTTGGCTTACCAGGTGGCCCCCGCGGGCAGTTCGCCGCTTTGGCCGCACACCCGCACGAGCCGCCGGCCGCTCGTTTCGCGCGGCCGTTCAGCAGCGAGCGGAAGCTGTCGGCTTGCTGCAGCCGGAGCATCCCCTGCCACGCGTCTTCGGCCTGCAGCTTGAAGTCCTGCATGTCGCTCATTACGCTCGAATAGAGCGTGTTGATGTCGTTGAAGATGACGGTCGTTGCGAACAGCGCCGCAACGATGGCGATCGCCGAACAGGCGGACGCCAACTGGACGATCGTTTGGCCGCCGCTCATCTTCGGAGGTGGAACGGAGCCGTGGAGCGGAGCCGTAGAGTGGGGCTGGAATAAATGAAAGGAATTGATGAAGGTGGGGCGAACGCGAGTGCACAAGTGCAAGGCGGAAATTACTGCGCAGAACAGCGGTTTCCATTGAAGACGTGAGAGAACTCATAAGAGAGCAACAAACACAAGACTGCTCGTAATTCGAAACAACCCAATCGTTCTCCTTCTTGTCCCCCGTTTGATCCACCTGCGCCACCAAAACGATTAAAAGCCCGCCGCCGATTTGGAGTTCGATTTTATACGCGCGCGATTGTCGGCAGGTTTTTTATGAACGCGGGTGATCGCCGCCGGCTTTGTTCCGCTCGGCCGCCCGCCCGCCCACGCCCTTCTCGTCTCCAGCGGATGCCCCGAGGCGGCCGATCGATTGGAACGAAATGGGCGATGGACTGCCTTGCGATCAAGGCCATCGAATTGCTTTGATTGCGAAAAAGAATGGGAAAATACGGGGTTGGATGAGGCGGTTGGGTGATTGCGGCAAGTTCATTTGTTTCATTTCTTGTTGATCCAATTTGTTTTGGTCGGCTTCCAACAAACTCATCGCGTACGTGCGTCTAGCAAGCTTCTGTCTTCTACGTTGCTTCTTCCGCTCTTTGTACGTCTGCTTCACGTCTTTTTTCTCTAACGCGCCGAGCTCCCAGAAAGCCATAAAAGTGTGCAACAAATAACCGCGAGTAATTTGATCAACAGCCGCCAACCGCCGCCTTCTTCCAACGGTCGGCAGTTTCCGACCACCCGCCCGCCCGCTCGCTCGCCGCAACGTTCCGCGCGAGCCGCCGCGACGTGGGCGGGCGCGGCGGCTTCGTTTGATCTCCGCTGGTTTCGGGCTTCGCTTTGTTTCGACTTCCGCTGGCTCGTACGCTCACCTGCAGGCGGGTTCACGTCTTTCTTCTGTTATCTTTTGCGGCTTCTAATCTTCCGCTTCTGCGCATCGGGCGGCTCCCCGTTGGTCGTCGCTTTGATTGCGCGGCTCGCAAATCACTCCGCCCGCACTCCGTCGTTTGCGCAACGCTAATTTCGATCCACCTCGATCGCGTCGTCGATTCGAATCGAAAGTGTGACGCGGCAGCGGCAACGTGGACGAGCGGGCGATCAGAAAAGTCGAAAGGAATTCGTTTTGTTTGATCCTGCCGCTCGCCAAGCCGCTCGGGCTTGCGGACTTTGAAAGATGTTTGAAAGGAGCGCGTGAACGAAACAGCGATCACGGGAACGCCGTGGGTGAACCAAACTTTCCGTTGTAGGCAGAGAGACGATTGACGCTCGAAAGGAACGAATAGAACGAAAATGAACGCACCACACAATCGAAGCACAAGCCAACGCAATGCATTCAGCGATCGCTCTGAACGCACTCACTACAATCCCCTCCAGTAAACTCTACGCGAGTGGTAGACAAAAGCCGGAATGCACGAGCCGTACGCCGCGCGTGCACTCTTCGTTCTTATCACTCGGCGGGCGATCCACTCAAACGGAATAAAAAGTGCACGTGGAAGAAACGAAGACTTTTCAAAGAGAAAAAGAATCTGTCAATGAATGCTCTTTCATTCAATTCAAAGAGGATGGCCTTACCATTCTTTTACTAACACACAACCGATGTCTTCCTCGAGTAAAAGTCGCCTCACTTCCCATGACCAAATGCCCCTTTGAACAACTACCGCTTTCCGCTCTTCGACCCACTTCTTTTCACCCGTTTCACATTCACTCATCGTCCGCCAGCTTCCCGACAATTCACTTCCCGCATTCTTGCCGCATTGTTCTCCGCTTCCGCGTTATCACTTTCGGCCGGCCGGCCGGTCGCCTCGACCGCAATCGAGCGCGGAGCAAAGCAGAACGGAGTGCCCGCAAAAAAAAGAGGAACTCCAATCGTTGTAGTTTCTACCGGCCGCTTTCTTTCGCGCTGCCCGCTCGCAACAAATCGGGAATTGCGCCGCCGCCCGCCCGTCGTTCGGCCGACCGCTCGCTCGCTCGATCGGGCAGTCGGCGGGCGGTTGTAATCGAAACTCCCGCTTTCTATCGCCTTCCCACCTGCCTGCTGCCGCTCGCCCGGCCGCTCGCCCCTTTGCCGCTTCTTGCTTTCTTGCCGCTTCGCCCGAGCGTTCGGCCGGCCGCCTGCTTTTTTCTTCCTTTTTCGGCCGTTCGTTCGCCGTCAATTCTTGTAGCGAGCGAGTGGCATCCGCGCGGTTGCCGATGGAATTGCGATCGAGACCACTCGTTCAATTCGTTCGATTTGTTTCGTCCGCTTGATTCGAAGAAACTACGACGTTTGTGGTGAAAAGATCACTTTCTGCTTTTCGTCTTGAAATCATCGCTTTTCGATCGAGTTGCACCTTTTTCGGTCTTCTGCTCGTTCTCGTTTGCTCATGGTAATGCCTTGATTATCGCGTATTCACCATCAATCGTTTGACGACGTCACGATTTCGCGAATCCCTGCTTGTCCTTCCAATCCAATAAACTTCGACCAATTCCCTTTTTTTAGCCAATTCGCCGTCGCCTACCCGAAATGCCCGCGTACCCGCTGCCGCACCGCGTGGGGCCGAAGGTGGACGTGCCGGAGGTGCCCTACCACGCCCTCCTGCTCCAGCTCTTCAACGCCCACATCCAGACCGATCCCGAGCGGGTGGCATTCGTGAGTCCTTTCTTTCGTTGAGCAATGAAACGAGCAAGTGGTCGAGGGCGTTTGTGCGGTCTTGTGGCCCTCCTCCTTCGATTTCTCTCTACTTTCACTTGAAGCCCTCAAATTTCACTAGAATATTTCAAGAATCACTCGAATCTTTCCTGTTTGTCCACTCGCTCATCCCCGCTGCTTTCAGATCCACCACGACGCGCCCGAACTTCCGAACGTAACGTTCAAGCAGCTCGTCCAGCGGTCGTTGAGTTTGGCGCGCTTCGTCCAAAACGAGCGGCTCGTGCGGCACGCGGACATCGCGGCGATCTCGCTGCCCAGCTCGTGGCTCTACACCGCCGCTTCGATCGGAATTCCGGCCAACGGCGCCGCTCTGTCCGGCTTCTCGTATCGCGCCACGCTCGGTTCGTTTGGGTTGAGGTCGAATCCGGGAACAAACAAGTGCGGGGACTTCCTTTTGGTTAGAGCGGGAATTTTCCACAAATCGGTCAATGATGCACGTTTCTTTAATCAAAAAACTCGCCCACATCTTTCTGCTCATTGCCCCCGGTTTCAGACGAGTCGCTCCACCAACTGCAGGACGGCGAGGCTGTCTTGCTGATCACGACGGTCGAGAACTACCACCGGCTGGCGTCCATCTACGACAAACTTCCGCACTTGAAGGCAAGTTTCTCTTGTTCGGTTCGTTGGACGGAGGGGAAGCGGTTGATCGACCGCAGTTATGTTCCTCGTCATTCGGCAGTTATCTGTGGATCCAATTCTTCTCTTCGTTTTGCCGAACGATCGAAATCTTCCTTGTTTTTAACGTTCGTTTTGGCACCAAATTCATTTCTTATTTGCAACGACAGTCGCAACTTGAGACGCGCAAGCAAACTCACGTCCAGCACATCTCTCGTTTTCGCTCATTCTCTCCGTTTCAGTCGTTCCTCCTCGTCCACTCGGCCAAATCGCCGCGGAACGTGCGGCCGCTCCGCCCGCACCACAGACTGTTCGATTTGGACCGCGCGATCGCCGAAACGCCGCCGCAGTTCGACTTCAAGTGCGTCCTCGTCTCTATTGGATGGAAGTCAGTTTGTTTCGTTGCAGTTCGGTGAAGATCGCGCCCAAATCGGACCTTTACATCCTCCCGTACAGCAGCGGGACCACCGGCAAGCCCAAGGGTTCGTTTCCTTCAGTTCCATCGCTCTTCTTCTATGGGTTCGCTTGAGACAAAAGCGGGTAAGAGGCCGTTTGTGACTTCTTGCTCTCAATGGTGTTTGAGTGACTTTGCCATCTCCAAACAAGCTTGTTGCTTCGTGCGCAAGAGATCCTGCTGTGGAATCGCTACGAAGCCTCAAACTCTCCGTTCTCTTGCTTCCTGACTTACTTCTCATTTCGCTTCTCCTTTCTCCAATTCAGCCATTGCTTGCAGGTGTGATGATCACGCACTTCAACTACGTGGCGATGTTGATGGCGATGAAGACGTCCGTCCTCTTTCCAAGCCTGCTTTCACTCTCGTTGCTTGCAGGCACGCGGAGAACGAGTTCATGCCTGTTCTGCTCAAGTACGACGATTTCACGACGCCCGACCACGTCGTCTTGATGCTCCCGCTCTACCACGGCACGTTCCTCGCGAATTCCGATCGAATTCATCCCTCTTCTTTTGTTTAGCGATGGGCTTCTTCTCGCTTAACGCGAACCTGTCGCGCGGCAACACGGTGGTGATCATTCAGAACTACTCGGACGAAAAGACCTTCAGCGCGATCCAGCGCTATCGGGTGAGTCCATGGGGATCGCTTCGAGTTTCTGTTAGGGTTCGATACTCGAAATAAAAAGACCGGAGCTCCTTTGCATATTGGGGTGTCCAAAAAGTTTCTTTCTCGATCGGCCGAGCGGTCGGGGGCGGGTTGGATCCGAAATGAAACCGTCGCACTTTCGGTTCATTTGCGAAGATGCGTTCGAACCGCGACCAGGTTTGTCTGCTGCTCCACTTTCAGTGGCTTCGCGTTCTTCGCGTCGATGCGGCGGCCAAAACCTGAGAGCTCTACGGCACAAATACGTTTCCACATACCGCACGCGGTTGGTACAAACCCTTCGCTCAAGTAGTGGCTGAAGGGCAACAAGTTCGGAATATCGAGGAGGCGCGGGCGGCGTCTAGCTGTTCATCGATTCGGAGATGCGGGACGGCGACTTCTTCAAGCAAAGGATCGAGAAGTTGGTACATTACTGGGAGGAAGTCATCGCGTTCGACGGCGAAATTGCGTTTTGCATAAACGGCCAGCTTCATTTCGGACCCAAACCGCCCGCGACCGCTCGGCCGATCGAGAAAGAAACTTTTTGGACACCCCAATACCGCGCACATGAAATTTCTTTGTTAGTTGCTGGAAGGAACCTCCTTTTTTGACTCAAGCAGTGGAGCACACAGGAAGCTTTGCGTTCGTTCAGAAGCGTCTTCAAATTTAAGCCTTTACTCATCTTTCAAGTCCTTTCGCAACCCTTCGTTCTTTCAGCCGCGCGGCCTGACGATGATCCCCGCGTTGTACAACCGCTTCATGCATTCGGCGCAGATACACAGGTTCGACCTCTCGTCGATCCTCTCGGTCGGGTCGGGCGGCTCGACGCTCTCCGGCGAGATCTCCGCGCAGTTCACGCGCCGTTTCAAGTCCGTCAAGCTGGTCACCCAAGGCTACGGTTCGTTTCGTTTGGTGAAGTTGCGGGTGGACTAGCGGTTTGTGAGTGGGACGAGAGGGGATTGAGGGGTCCGCATCTTCGCGAATTACCGCTTTTGATCACTCGTCAAACTAATTAGCGCTTCTTTGTTCTCCGCAGCGGTCGCTGTCACCCACAGAATCTCACCTGTTCACTGACTCACTCGTCTCCATCTTGCAGGAATGACCGAAATGACGACCGCCGCCTTTTCGACGTCCAAGCGCGCGGTTTCCGGCAGCATTGGGATCGCCCTGCCGAACATCGAGTACCGAGTGCGTTCTTTCTTCCCTCCATTCACTCCTTTCTTCACTCTCTTCCCACACTTCCACTCACTCCTCTCCATCCACCACTCACTCCTCACTTGCTTCAGATCGTAAAAGACGACGGGCAAGAGGCGGGCACGAACGAGGAGGGCGAGTTGTGGCTGCGCGGGCCGAACGTCATGAAAGGTCGGCGGAAGGCCGTTCTCTCCGTTTATCTAACTGATTGCAGGTTACTGGAAGAACCCAAAGGCCACAGCGGAGACGATCGTCGAGGACGGCTGGCTGCGGACTGGTGCGTTCCTTTTGAAGGGTATTGTTGAGGTGCTCTTGACAAACACGTCGGGTGTAGTTTGGATTGGGCCTCCAAGCACTCGATTGTTGTACTTGGAGTGCAGTCTTGCTTGTGTCTTTCAAATCAACAGTTCTTTGCACACTCCTGCTAATCCTTCCGCTCTTCAAAACCTTCCACTTTGGACTCGCAACCCGCTTCTTTCTCTAATCTCCTTCGTTTGCAGGCGACCTGGTGCGCGAGGACGAGAACCGGCAGTTGTTCGTGGTCGGGCGGCTCAAGGAGTTCGTTCTCCTTCCGCCACTCCTCACTCTTCGTTGCTTGCAGGCTGATCAAAGTGAACGCCTTCCAAGTGCCCCCGACCGAACTGGAGGAGTTGATCGCCGAGCTGCCGGAGGTCGTCGATTGCGCGGTGATCGGCGTTCCGGACGCGGAGAGCGGCGAGTTGCCGCGCGCGTTCGTCGTGCGCCGGCCGGGCGCCGCGCTCACCGCCGCCGCCGTCCAGCGGCACGTCGCCGAGCGCGTCTCCGCGTACAAACGCCTCCGCGGCGGCGTCGAGTTCGTCGCCGAGATTCCGCGCAGCGTGAGTTCTTTCTGTTGGGTTCAAACGTAGTTGTTGGGCGTTACTTTCTCTTGTTTCTTGATTTGGTGCTTGCTCGAACCGGGGAAGCAGGAGTTGCTTTGAGTTGAGTGGTGGAAACGGACAGTTGCGACTCGAAAGCGATCGAACAAAAAAAGCAGTCAGTTCACAACACCCACCCAAATTCCTTCCGCAGCCATTCCCCACTTTTTTCTAACCCTTCTTTTCATTTAGGAAGCGGGGAAGATCGCTCGTCGCCAACTGCTCGCCGACTACCTCAAGCGGACGGCCGGCCGCAAGGAGAAGAGTCGACTGTGATCGAGTACACGAAACGGAAGGCATTTGGTTTTTCTCCGTTCGTTGTTTTCGCATTTCATTTGTTTCCTTCTAACGTTTTGATTGTGTTTGGATTTGGATTGAGCGGGAATAAACTCACGTGCTCGCATTCGATGCCGTTTCGTCGTCATTAGACCTCGTACTTTCCTTCGTTTGATGATTGTTCGTAGAAACGGTGGTTGCATGACGATAGAAGAAAATAGCTGCAGTCGTAGCCTGCTGCAATTCGGGCATTCCGCGACGCCTTTCGTTTATTTCGCAATTGTTTTGATTACCACCGAGCAATGGTGGTTAACAGACAGCGCCGTGAGGAACAGCGCGAGTTTATGGCAGCAAAAATACAGCACAACATTGAATGAATGAAAGAACGAGTGAGATCTCATCGACGGCGGGGCTCACGGACGGCGGCGCTCACGGAAGGCGATTGGCGCCCGAACGCCACAGCTCGAGTTCCGCTCGCAGCTCGGCGATCTGAAAAGAAGAGAGATGCAGGGGTGTGAAGGCAGCAGAAAGAACGAACCTCGCGGTCCTTCTCGGTCAGTTGCCGCTTGTACTCGCGGCACGTATCGCAGTCGATCCGCACCCGGCAGTGCACTCGGCGCTGCGAGTAGCGGCGGAGCTTCGCGCCGCCCACCTGCAAACTCGTGGCCGGTTCGTCTGAAACGGAATCCAACAGTGAATGACAATGTTATGTGCACGAACCTTTGGAGCCGGCGAACAACTTCCAGGCGCCGGATCGCTTCCCGTCGCCGAACGTCGACAAACCCTCGGCCCACAGCGTGCACTCGACGTCCTCGCCCGGGGCGTCGACCGTCACTTCCGCCTCCACGCCGTCGCCCACGACGCGCACCTCGAGGCGGAAGCTCACCGGCCGCTGATCGAAACGCTTCGATTTGCTGCTTCCGGTGGCCGGCAGCACGAGTCGCCGCTTCACGTCGTACACGGGAGTCTCGGCGGACAGCTCGAGCGCGTGCGGACACACCATTTCGAGCTGAAACGAACGAAGTTCAGGAAGTTCACACGACCTCGTGAGTAAATTGCGCGCGTAACATCGAAAAAGTGACGCAATAATCCGGTTTGCTGCGAAGAACACGCGAAATCGACGAGAAATCGGCAGAAAGCGCAAAGCGGGCGAAATTCGCGATCAATTGCGTCAAATTCGAACGTAAAACGAGCGAATTCGAGCGACGTAAACATTCGGCGAATTATTTCCTACAAATTCTGTCGAAAATCCGAAGAAATTCGATCAACTGGCGGCCGAAATACGCCCGAATTCGCGCAAACCGTCGGAAAGCACGCGGCGGCCGCGAGGAACGCACATCGTTTCGTTTGTCATCCATATCGATGCTTGCTTCTTCGTGTGAACGAAGTTTAGCTCTGACCGGCGATATGTCACATTTCTGACATATCGAAAGGCGTGCCGGTCCGCAGACCGGTGAACAGACCGGTCCGCTAACCGGTCCGCATGCCGGAAGCCTTATAGACTTCTGGAGAGCACGCTCAATGAGCAGCTAACAGTAACTAGTTTCTTGATCGCTAGCAGTCATTTTCGTACGACGTCGAGCTTAAAGCAATCGTTGAATCGCTGAGGACAAGCGGCCCAAGAACCGGTCCGAAGACCGGCCTTTGGACCGGCACGCTGCTCAAAAGTATCCCACCTGACAGTAACTAGTTCCTTGATCGCTTGTAGTCATGTTTGTACGACTTGGAGTTCAATAACGTTCGTTTAATCGCTGAAATTAGGCAATGAACTGCTTCCCGCAAGGCGTTCGTGTCGTGACTCGACCGCCGTTTCGCCAAGCAACCGGCTGTCTTCTTGGCGTTTCTTCGCCCTCTTGTGGTCGGGATTCTCTTTTCGTCGGTTGGTGCCTGTTCGTCTCGTTGAGCTGGCTGTACTGCGCAAGTGGCAGTGAGTGTCCGCAATTGTTTGCTCACACAACGCCCGAGTGTTTAAGTGAGCGACTACATTCCGCTTCCCCCTGTCGTCAAGTTTCGAAAGAAATCCTCGGAAGGCACTCCGCATCGTTTGTAGACGACTAGATACAAATTCCGCTCTTCGACATCCTTTTGTATGCTTTGTCATCGTTTGTCGTAAGCAAACGGTGATGTCAGCCGTCGGAAAGAAACGAAATGTGGACACAAGAGAGGAGCAATGGCGTAAGTTTCTTTTTTGTGGTCGTTGTCGATACCGAAGACCACATTCATCCATTCGACCGCCACTCATCAGGCCGAGGATTCATGGATGCTCAATCGTTTATAAATTCCACAAGCATTCAACTAGTTTCGACGTTTCTGTGAGTGAAACACGGATAATAGTGCAGCCGCATCCACTCGAGCCGCCTCAATGTCGAACGAGTCGCTGCAGCCGCGTGTTCGTGGCGCCGGTGCTGCTCGTCACAACGGAGACCGTCGGCGTCGAGCGGCGCCCCAACACCACGTGGTAGACGGCGGCGGCGGCGAGCGCGTCCGTCGCGAACGCCACCCCGATCCACGGGCCCCACGCGGCGAGGTTGGCGCCCGCGTAGTTCAGCGAGAACCACGCGAACGAGGGCGCAAAGTTGAGGCAGAGCTCCGTTGCGCACGCCGCCGTTGCCACCGCATTCGCCTAAAGAAATTTAATGAATCATAGAAAGGAATGGAGAGCACACCTGTTTAAAGTCCCGTCCGTGCCCCAGCCGTTGGCTCGTGTGCTGCCGCAGTTTGAAGTGGAAAACGAACGCCAAAAGGACGTTCGGGAGACCGAACGCCATCTTCGGCGCAACGGCCAACACGCCGCCGCCGTGTCGCGTCATGCAGCCGAACGTTGTGCACTCTGAAGCCACGAATTGAACGACGAAAGCAATTGATTCGCTTGCTCGTGGTCTCGGGAAGCGGCAGCTCCAGCGCCGGAATGCCGACAAGGATCGCGAGGCCGGCAGCGAGCATCACGACGATCGAAAGGAAGACGAAGCGGGCGCGCGTGCGCGCGTACTCCAGCGGCTGCGCAATCGTGTACGTTCGGTCCAAAAGCAAGCAGGCGACCGAAACGGAGAGCATCGACGACCAAAAGTAGTAGTTAACGCACAACCACAGCCACACGATCGGCTTGTAGTCCACTGGAACGGAGGAGATGAAGAAGTGGATGGTTGAAGAATAAATTCGAGGGTCTCTTTTCTATCCGTGTTGAGTATACTTGTCTGCCCAAATGCTACCAACAGTCAAATGAGTAAACTGGCGGGGCATTCCGCAGACACCAGACATCAGCCAGCACCCCATCAGTATTGGTTTGTTGCAAAAGTTTCCGGAAAACGAGCTGAGCCTGGCACAAAAGAACTCGTCCGAGCCGGCGCGAATTAACGAAGTTTCCAATTCGCTTTCCGCTTGCAATCCGTTGCCGTTGATGTGTACCTCGAATTTTTGGCCGGCGATTGCTTCCGCAAAGCTTTTTGATGATCATCGAACCGAAAAATCCAGCAAGAAATCACCCGATTAGCGAGCAACAGCGACAGAAAGCCGTCTGGAACTTCGCCCACTCGCGTCCGCTCGGCCGAGTTCTTTCGTTCCCTCCTCGGCTCATTTTCCGGAAACTTTTGCAACAAACCAATACAGACAGTTCTCGTCTGGCACCAACTTCCCACCCGCTGCTCTTCGCACTTACTTTCCAACTGCCCCATCACGAGCTGGTAGCTGACGTAGCCGAAGCCCGCCGTCGAGACGCCCGTGCAGCACACGATGTTCAGCAGCAGATTCCACGAGAGCTGTTTGTAGAGCGGCGAACAGCAAATCCGAAGGAACAGGCGAGTTTGGAGAACGAAGGCCACCGAGTAGGCGACCGTTTGGTACGCGTACTGCGCGAACAACTCGTCCGACAGCATTTTTCGCTGAATGAGGTGAGGGAGTGAGTGAGTCACCGGTTAGCGATGACTGGCGGAATAAAGAGCTCGTAGTCTAAAGAAGACATTCCTTCGCATTCTCTTGTCGTGCGTTCGGTTTCGTTTGTAGTCGACTACAATATGCGGTCTGCTTACGTCTCCCTGTTTTCTCGTTTTCTCGTTTACGAGCACAAGTGAACAGTGCATAGTGCGGGCATTCGGCGCTTTGAAGGCTACCGAAAAATCGCAAGCCAACCCCATAGAAATTGTGGCAAGTGTGTTGAGTCAAGCATCAACAGTACAAACAAGTTTTAACCCCGTCTACTCGAGTCAATCAATGTTCAGCTCTTGACGTAGAAGAAGTTGCCGGCGTGCGGCCTGCCGAGGTCGGAGCGGGGCGCAAAGTCGGCCATGTTCCAGCCGTAGCGATGGTCCAGGTCCTCGCGTTCCTTCACGTTGCCCAGCTGCTGCAGCTGTTTGTACACGACATGAATTGCGGTGCAAGGACATGACGCGGCCATTGAAGAAGGCATCCAAGTTTTTTACTGCACGAAAGAAATCAACAAACAACATGAAACTTCTCTGACCAGAAGGAAGAAACACTCGTCTACTCCACTTCCTGCAGCGCCTTCATGATCGCTTTGAAGAGTTCCAGATTCTCCGTGAGCAGTCCAGCGATCGGCTCCTTCAGCAACAGCGCCGCCTTGCCGCCGTTCCGCTCGGCAAACTCGACGACCGCGCGGCTCAAGGCCCGCTCGTCGTGCTCGACGGCGACGAGCAGCAGCGAGGCGGCGCTTTCGGCGGTGATGCCTGCCTTCAGCGACTCCACGCACTTTTCCTGCAACAAACGAGAGGATTGAAGGGAAGAAAGGAGAACTCGCCTTCAAGTCGCAGATCTCGAAGCGAACGGCCAGCGGGAAGAGCGCGAGGGCGCGAGCGGCGAATTCGCCCACTCGGCCGCGGTACACGAACTCCACGACGCTCTCGACGGCCGCCCGACTGGCGCCTTCGATCAGGAACTCCGTCTTGTCGGGATTCGCGCGGAATTCGGCGGCGAAGAAGGAGGAGTGGGCGGCCAGCACGGACTTGTGGACCTGCAAAGGAGGGAGTGAGGCGAGTAGAAGGGAGCAGTCAGTACGTGGATCTCCTGTCCGTCCACGAGCAGCGAGCAGTCCGTGAGCTCGCCCGCCTTCCGCATCGTCCACAGGCGGTCGTTGAGAGCGGAAGACACGGGCTGTTCGCCCACACATTTGGCCTCCAACTCGGCCGCCTTCGCTTTCCAATGGGCGAGCTCCGCACGAAGAACAGCATTTTCATTTGCCGTTGTAGTCACATCCGCTTGAATGGCGGCGATTTTCAAGTTTTGCTCTTTGTCCTGAAATGCCAGTTTGACTACAAAATCGGCAGAAATCATAACCTTGTCGCTCAAAGCGGACACGCGCGCGGCTAAACTCTCGATTCGATGTTCCAGCGAGGTTTCGGCCAATTTCGAATGGCAGGAGTCGCAGTTGATCCTCACGGCGCAGTCGACAGAAGAGAAGTAGTAGTTTTTAAACCCCGAAATCATCAACCGATGGTCTTCCGCGGGATGGTCAGAAATCAACTCAATTGACGATTCAAAACAACTTCAAAACGTACCTTTGGAGCCCGCAAACACGTTCCACCCGTTCTCTGTCGTGTACTTGTCGGCCCAGATAAAACATTCAACATCTTCTCCCTTGTCGTCGACCGCCACTTCGGCTATTATCTTGCCGTCCGCCATTCGAGCTTCAAGCCAGAACTCGACTTGCGAGCGTTCGGAAAACTTTATAGGATCTGTTTTTTCGTGCAGCTCGCCGTTGAAGAAGTCGTACCAGCTGAGCTTGAGACGAGCACTCCGTTTCACAGCGTGCGCACAAACGGGCATCGTGAAACTGAAACAAATCGATTTTTACAGTTTGCAGCGAATAGAAAAAGGAGAGCTCGCGCGAAGAGGCCCGCACTCCCTTCGACCCGACCTCCCGCTCACCGCAAAACTCAACGGACTGACCACAAGTGGCAAGCGAACACCCCTGCTCCACCTCGCTTCCAATCGAACGCAATGCGCGGCGTCCATTTACCGCGGGTCCTTTTTGTGGTCGAGCGGCACGGAGCGCGCTGTTCAAAGCGATCGGTGGTTCACATCTCTGCGCAACTTCATTTGTTTTACAATCGACTTTTCCATTCAATCCGGATACAATGGGCGATAACAAGGAAGCCCATCAGGGCTATGGCCCAAAGAACGGTGGCTGCAAGGCAACGATCGCTCCATATTCCTCCGCATAGTTCAGGGAGCGAACGAGGAACGAGAAGCCGTTGCCTGCTTTCTTCTTGCGACTTCACCGATGGGCATCGCAAGAGAAGAGACGAACCCGAGCAATAATTTCTTGCAATCGTCCAACGTTTGGCTTTTGTTCGTCTGCACGTTGCCTGCTCGTTCGCAACTCACCGTTCAAAAGCGAGGAACTTGGCGGCCGTTTGACCGGCTGCCGCCCCCGCAAACACCTGCGTTCATTCCATTAGTGAGCGTTTAGCTCAGCGTCCGTTCGCATCGATCGAACACAAAACAGGAGAAAGAACCAATCGCCTCACGTCTCTGCGCTTCTCTCATTTCGATTGCCGCGTGCGGAAACGCCGCGCTCGCTCATTTCCGCAAGCAGCCCGCCGGTTTGGTCGGTCGAATCGCCTCGCTCTCCTGCTTCGTGGTTTTCGAGATGCGGGCGTGGAACGTCCTCGTTCTTCTCTCGCTGTTCGCTTCGTTCCGCTGGGCCCAAGCGGCCGACTCGTGTGTTCACGAGGGCGTCGCTTCGGTCGGCGATCGCTTCTTGTACGTTTCGTTCGCTTCTTCCCTTACCGCTCTTGTTTCTTTCAGTCTGCTCGAGGGATGCCACGGACAGACGGCCGAGTTCGGGATGGTGTGGAAGCGGAACGGGACGGTCATGATTCGCTTCACCGCGCAGCAAGGCGATGTGGACGGCGGCGCGTGAGTGCGCCTCCTCTTCCGACCGTTCATCCGTGTTCAGAATTTTAATCGACTTCGCCAAAGGGTGCAGGATGTGGATCACGAGATTTGACGCCGAACGTTACCGCGTCTGTGAGTCGTCTTGCAATCAATCTTCCTGTTAATCTTTCTTGTTTGCAGCAACCGCCTACGTTAACAATTACGTGCCCAAGTTCGGCGACGCCGCCTACATCGAACTCGGTCTAAACGCCGACAATGACTGCAAGTCGCCTCAATTCAAGACACTCGCCGACCACAAGTTGTACTCGAAGCTGAGCGTTCGAGTGCCCCATGCGGCCGTCGGCTTTGTGATGCTCGTGACCGTGAGTTCCCGCCACTTGCTCACCGCTCTCTTCTGTCGTTTCAGTCGACGGACGGCGATCTGCGGCGTTTGGACGATGAGCCGTAGAGAAGTGAGTGGTTTGAGGCCGCACACTGTCGCGCAATGGAGATCAAGGAGTCGGTTTTTTCGTTTGTTTTTGTCGTGTGGTCAATAAATTTCGTTTGTTTTGGAAAACAATCTGAACCACGGAACAAACGAGAAGTCATGTGTGGGTACGAGCTGGTGGGCCGTGTTGATTTGTGGCCTTCGGCATCGTGCTGTTTGTTTCTGGAGTGCTTATTTCATTTGTTCGCAGTCGTCAATAAAGAGAAAGACGGATGTTGATTCAATCGTCGCTGTCAATCCAACCAATCAACCGTTATCGAGCTGCTTGGGCTTGCGGGACAGTTGTGAGTTGATTGGTTCCGCGTTTTCTTGAGCAATCCGTTCCATCTACTTGCGGCCAGCTTCCGGCCAATTGCTCCGGAAACTGGACTGATGGAAAAAACTGTTGAACAACGCCAATACCGTCTTTTCTTCCGTCCGCGTGAGGCGGCGCCACTTCGGCAGGTGCCACTGGCGAGCGCAAAAAGCGGCGAGAACTCAAAGATGCGAACAAAGCGTTCCCCTTTCCGTTTTGCGGCGGCGCGGCCGACGAGGTGTCGCAGGGCAGTCGGGGCCGCTCAGCGAGTGTCCAAAGGAAGAGATGAGATGAAGGATGCTCCTCTTCGAAGGCCGAAGTCCGAACTCGAACGGACGGAAGTTTATTGGAACGATTGGGTCGACACAAAAAGAGGGGACTGTGCCCCTCCTTGCTGGAACAAAGAGGGTCCGTGAGAGGAGTGGGGAACACGAACGCGAGGGGAAAACCAAGTGGGAAGAACGGGTGGGAGCGGGAGCGGAAGAAAGTCGGCCGCCGATCGGGGGCGTCCGTCGGGCTCGAATGGCGGCGGGCGGCGGCGGACGGCGGCGGCGGTGGGCGATCGCGGGCTCCTCCTTCGCCGTGTCGACTGTTCTCTTGGGTGGCAGCTCTTCCCGCTCGGTGCGGCCGCTTTCATCGCGGAAAACCGCGACAGAGGCGCACAAAAAGCAACGCTCTTTTGCAACCGCCTTGCGCCAACAAGCAGAAGAACGGGCAACCGCCTTCCATCTCGCGCCTGCTTCAATGTACTTGCTGGCTTCTTTCACTCTGATCCGCTCACTTCACAAGAGAGGACTCCGCTTCCAACCAATGAGTTTATTCTTGCTTCTTCTTCGTCGCTTTCTTCGCACAAACAAGTGGAACAGATGGCACTCCATCTCTTCGCAATCGAATCCGAGCGGGAGCAGTTGAAATGATCTGAAAACGACGGAGTTGAGGAGAAAGGAAGAAGTGGACGGACCGTGTGTCCACCATCTCCTGCTCTTCCCATCTCCGAGCAGCAGCCGGGTTGCTCGATCGTAGACGGTCGCCGCAACTTCAACCGCTTCCAGGGCTTGTCGGGTTGCCCGTCCAAAGGCCCCAAATCGTTCCAGTCGGTCAGCGAGCTGCCCTCTTGCTCGTGGGGTTCACACAGGGGCTGCATCGTTCCTTTCCACTCGTTTCGCCGCGCGTTTCTGGAGCTGCAGGAAAGGTGCGACTGTTGTGAAGAGGATGAGGAGAACCCACCACTACGTCTCCCGAATTGCGCCCGCGGACCGGAGTCAAAGTCTTGTTGTTGCTGCTCCAGGTCGCTCGCAAGAAGGTCGTTCAGCTGCAAGAGTTCCGTCCGTTTCACTCCCAACTTCAACGAAGAACTCACTTTTTCGGTCAGCCGTCGAGTTTGCCGATCGAAAACGGGCGGAGAGTCTTGCGCCTGGCCCGCGTAGTCGAGCGCACTCCAACGATCGGTGGGCACGAATGGATGGCGTCCATGGCCTCACACGGCCGACTTCACCACGGGCACAGCGTTTGGAGTTCGGTGGGAGCGTCTTGAAGATGGTGCACATGTTGATGCACAAGAATCGGCAAGGAAGTGGACGGAGCAGAGGCTGAAAGAACGCAGAGATGAGCGAGAGAAGTGGACGCGTGTTCCTCACCTTCCGAACGACTGCCAGTGAATTAGAGAGCGTGGACATCGTGATCAGCGCTGTTTGCTGCAAGGAGCATGAGAAGAGTGGACAAGAGGATGGACTCACCGAATGAACGCAGCCGCTGGCCGCGCTGCGAGAGAACGAAGGCGGTGGACTTGATCGTCAAGTCGCTGTTGACGCTCAGAAGCATTCAAAAGACGAGGGCGTCTCCATCCTCCACATCAGGCAGCCAGTCGGTAGATTGAAGATGTGTTCCGTCCTGCAAGGAAGAATCGTTAGAAGCCGGTTGATCGCCTCCACCTACCGGCAGTCGTGAGCAGTGAGCACATCAATCGAAGACTCCCGAATGTCCACGGATGAACGGCGGCTGTTGGAGGAGGAAAGCGGCTTCGTCGATTCAAGAATCCTTGCGGAGGAGCGGCTTCGCGAAGCACGAGTGCCACACGTCGTTTCGACCGATGACTTCTGGAACGAGCGGGAGGATGAAACGAACGGGATGAAGGAAGAACTCACGAAGGTTGGTCCAGTTGTGCGCCGCACTCATCGAATAGAAGATCGGAACCATCGATGAAGCCCAAGAAGAAGCGCGTTTGCCGAACAGCCGGACCGGCCGCTCGTTTCGCTCGGTGGGAGAATGAGCGAGGGGAGCGGAGAGCGGAGGAAAGCAGCCGACCGCTCGGGAACGAGCGAACACACGACGGTCACCGCCGTTCGGCTCCTCATCGATCGCGAGAGCTGGACGGACGGGAGCGCTTTCTTCGAGCGGCTGCCCTCCGCGACGACGACGAGACGCTCCGGAGCGGCGATCGGCGGCTGTTGGCGGGCGATGGCGGCCGGCTGCGGCGCGGGCACTCCGCCGACCTCCGCGGCCGCCGGCTGCCCGCTCCAGCAGCAATTCTTCGAGTGCTTGCAGAAGACGAGGCCCACTCCCGCAAGAAACATGACGGCGAGAAGAAGGATGAGGCTGGAAGAAGGGAATGAGCGGCGGACTGGAGGGCAGCTCACCAGACGACAATCACGGCGATCGGCCACTTCTGCGCAGACGTTTCCGGCACGTAGACGGCGGCGTCGTGCTGAACATACGGACTGGATGAGAGCAATCGAGGGGAACTCACAAAGACGAAGTCGAGGAGCGGGTCGGTGTTGAAGACGACAAAGCGGAGCGGCAGCAGGTAGTAAGAGCGGTTGAGCTGCTCGAACGGGCTGGAGTCGCACGTGATCGTTTCGGTGTTGTCCGAACGAAACTCCATTTGGCACCGAGTGAGCGTCGCCTCCATCGCGAATTTCAAAACCCGCTCTGTACGCAGGCTCGAATCAGTTAGAACAAAGAAACGACTTACTGTCGTGGGCGAAACCGTGCCCTCGGGGCTCACCGTCGTCCCAGATGGTGTTCACACGCGCCGACCCACTGCAGACCTTTCCGAACAAGAAGACCATGCTGAAACGAAACGGAGTTGAATAGAAAAGAATTCAAAGAACTCGCAAAGGATGGTCGATTTCTTTGATGTCGCCCGTCTTCCGCACGGTGAACCCCACGAACTCCCGCCCGACCACGAGCTTCACCTCGACGTCCGCGCAACGCCTGTTGTTCGGCTTCAGAATCCTGGAGAGCAGACGTTAGTGGATGACTGGAAGGAGGGGAGGAAGGTGCGTACACGCGGTTTCCGAAGCTCTCGATGCACTCGTCCGCCGTCGACCGGCCGGCAACGAGGAGAAGAAGGGCGTTCCTCAGACAGCGTCCGATTCCTCCGCAGTCGACCATCCCGCCTGTCCTTTTTCAAAGCGGATAGAGCACAGCCGAACACAACGGAGAGCGATGAAATGAATAGACGAGGGCGCTGTCGGCCGAATCGCGTCGACTTTCCAAAAGCGAGGCACTCGTTTCCAGAATGCAACTCCAATCGTCGCCCACTTCAACAACGCTTTTCGCTCTCGTACGCACGAATCCCGAGTTCTTTCTCAAAATCTCCGAGTAGGTGCAGGTGTGAACGTGGCGCTTGCATTATTCTTGATCAGTGGACTCTCGTTTGTTGCCAAATCGGCAGTGAGAAGCGGCTTTCATTCAAAGAAAGAAAGCCAACGGTTGATTGTTGACAAACCGGACGTGTTCCATCGATTCTCTGGTTTATTCACACGGCATCACTTCGCAACAGAACGCAGAAAGTAGAGGACAAAGAAATAGAGGTCGTGCTTCTCGTTCGACTCGTTCAGCGCACGCGTCTTCATCACCGCTTCGCTGCAACGAGCGGATTGAGTCGTCGAAAATCGAAGGGGAGAACCCACCAGAAAGCAGTTATCGGTCGAATGGCCGAGGATGCGGCTTGTTGTTGATCGTGGTCAGTGTGCACAGCCGCTCCACACGATCACAAAGCGAGCGATTCGCTTGTCGAAGCCGACGGTCATTTGGCGCACGGCCATCGGTCGTTCGGAGCGTTCGGCAAAGAACCTAAAGTGAACAGCGGTTTCGATCGAACCGTCCGCTTACCAAACGGAGTGGAGGGCACTTGACACGTCGGTGCAAAAGTCCTCACACGTTTGAAGCGGCCGACTTCACGACGGACGAGCTTCACCACGGGCACAACGTTCGGGCGACTCCACCGGTCGACTCGCTTCCTTCCGGCACGATGTCTTGGGGCGTATCGTCCGGTGTGTTCGCAATCATTGAATTGGGAAGCTGAAAAAAATCACAGATGACGGGTGGAATGAGAGGGGACTCCTCACGCGATTCCGTCGATCGCACCTGCAAACAAGCGAGTGGATGAACGGGAGAGGAGTGGACGGAGCTTACGGTTGATCGAGGGGCTTGAACGGCTTTCCTACGCGCGGTGGCAAGTACTCGGCCACGTTGTGTTCAAATGCCAAAGAGCAGAAGCGAAAGGATCCACTCCGTTATGCACACATCTCCTGCTTCAGGGCGTTCACGTTCATCACAACAGCTGTGAGTGTGTCCTTGCGGAAACACGTCCACGCTCTTCGCAGCCACACGTCGTTCAACTGAATGAAGTGGGGAGATTGGAGGAGTGGGATGAAGGACAGGACTCACTTTTTTGGGCGACCTCGACAACGAACTTGTCGCTTCCGGCGGCTCGACGCTGCATTCCGAACAGAAGAGCGAGCGGTCGCCGTCAAACGAAGAAGAAAACCGCAGGAAATGGTGGAGGAAAACGATGGGAAGTGTGAAGGGAAAAGCGCTTGCCGAACAGCCGGAGCGACCGCTCGCTTCGCAATCGGCAGGAGAAGAAGAGGAGCGGGAAAGTGAGCCGACCGCTCGGCGGAGGGAACGAAACGAGCGACTGGGCGCCCGCCGCTACCTCGCTGCAAGTCGCCTGCGAGTTGCGTTTGTGGGTTGCGCAACAATTCGTTTGCTTGGTTTAAAATCGATCGTGATTATTCAACTGGAAATCAGTTGTTCTTGTCCAATACGAGCGGCAAAAGGCAGTCTTCTGGTCGACCCGCCCGCTCGCTCGTCTTCTCGTCAAGTTCCACACTTTTCTGCAGCGGTCGATCCGCCCTCTTCAGAGTCGGCGAAAAGTTTCGGCCGTCCGCTCCACTCGGCGCGTGACCTCGTCGAAGAAACAAGCCGGCGGACTCCGTCCTCCGCTCGAGCGGCCGCTTCGTGTTCCCGACGGGCGGGCGGCTCGTTCGATGGCCGGCGGAGCGGTTGGCCGGCGACGTCCAGCGGAGAACGACGGGATTTGAGCGAGCGGTCGGCGAGAAGGGTGATAGCGGAAGAAGCGATAAGGCTGCGTAAGGATTGCCCGACTACTCGCTCGTTTGGGCGGCATGGCGTCCACAGTTGCCATTGATCCCGAGCGTCCCGCAGCCGCCCACTCGCATTTCCCGCCCAGAGCCACTTTGAGCTGCTGATCACAAACGACAAGCGCGAAACGGGCGGGTTCCAAACAAAATTTTATTCTCAACTAGAAGGTCCACACAACAGGCGGCACCCGCACACAAAAAGAATGAACACGAAGAAAAGAAATTGGGCACTTGCAATCTTGAGACGAGCAAGCGGCCGCTCACAAGAAGCCACTTACTTCAACGAGCATCGCGATCCGCATGCTGAATAAACTTTTAACACAGGAGCAACGAGCGAACAACAGGGGCAGTTGGCGGCGTTGTTCTTCGCCCTTCGCCCGCACCTCTTCGGCCACCGACTCGAGGGCCAACTGGTGCAATCGGAGCGGTTTCCTGCAACGAGCCGATGATTACCGTTTTGTGTAAACGAAAAACCCACACAACAATCGAAGCGATGGCTTTCTTTGGTTTCCGCCACGTGCCGTAGGAGATGCGATAAGTAAGGCGGTTATCGATTGGAACCTCTATGCAAATCGACGCCGTGGACAGCTCGAGGGGTCCCTGAAGGCTCATCACGACCTCGGACCACGAGAGAGTCTCCAAACTGAAGCGACGAACGAAACAGTCGAAGTGGCCCGTCCCGCCAGTGTTGTCTGCAATCGCCTCATAATTCAAGACCGGGTCTATCCCTGAATGGCCCCCCACCCATACACTCATTTCCCGCGAGTCGCCCCCAGCGCGCAAATTTCGGAGGGAATGGAAGTGGGGGAAGGGGGAGTCCAAAATGAGCGGCGTCATTTTCTTTTGTCGTCACCCGTTCGAAATGGCGGTCGCTCGCGTCAAAATCTACGAGGACGTCGCCATCGGAAACGAGGAGGACATTCCGGCGGGCTCCTTGTTCGACTACGTCGCCCAAATCCACAACCTCGAGAGTGCCCTCCGGTTCTGCGTGGAGCGGAAGTTGATCCCGAACGAGCGCAACTGCCAGAAGTGCGGAAAGCAGATGACCGTCCGCAATCGGAACACGATCGACGGGCTGGAGGTGGGTGGTGCTGGGAGCAGACGTGAACTGGAAGGTGGTTTTGTAGTGGCGCTGCCGAATCGATAGCAATCGGGACTGTTCGTCGACCTCGATCCGCCACGGCACCTTCTTCGCCCAAAGCAAGCTGGAGCTGAAGAAGGTGCTGTGGTTGGTGGCGTGCTGGGCCAAGAAGATGCGCAATGACTTCATCGTCGAGAACTGCGGCATCTCGAAGAACATCGTCGTCGATTGGCTGAATTTCGCGCGCAACATCACCGAGTAGTGAGTCGATCAAACGAATTCGCATCTAAATCGCCCCGTGTCTTGTCAGCTACTGCACTGAGCTTCTGCCGCCGATCGGAGGCGGGGCGTGAACGTGCAGATCGACGAAACGGTCACCGGGAAGTCGAAGGACGGGCGCGGAATGCAGAAAGTCCAACACTGGTACTTCGGCGGGATCGAGCGCAAAGAGGAGACCAAGGCGGACGGGACCCGCGTGTACAAAACGGGTCTCGCTTTCGCCGTCCCGGTCGAGCGTCGCGACTCCGCGACTCTTCTCCCGCTCATCCACAAGCACATTAAAGAGAAGTCGGTGATCTTTTCGGACGAGTGGAAGGCGTACACTCGTCTGAAGGAGGGAGACTTCCGCCACTACACCGTCTGCCACAAGCGGATGTTCGTGAACGTGGTTGAGCAGGAAGACGGGGAAGAGATTCGTGTTAACACGAACTCGATCGAGGGCTTTTGGTCGCAGATCAAGAACCGCATCAAATGGCTGTACGGGACGTCGGAGGAGCTGCCGCCCTCCTACTTCTACGAGGTCGTCTTCCGCAACAACATGCGTGTCTCCGGTCGCGACGTCCACTCCGAGTTCTGGCGTCTGGTCGCGCAGAAGTACCCCGTTTGAGTTGTTTTTTCGGGAATAAAGCCGGTTGTTAGCCGCGTAGAAAGCCCGAAAGTAGTGGATCCTGCACGGTGTAGAGGGGAAGCTTGTCTTTTGGACGGGCCGATGGAAGCCGTTGGGCGGAAGAAGCGAAAAGCGACCGGCGCCCACTGCATTCTGTTGCGAAGCTGACCGGGCAGTCGGTGGGATCGAGATTTGCACGCGGAAATGAGAGGGAAGACAGAAATGTACGAGTAGCGCACCCCACTCAACGAGTGCGTGTGGTCCAGGTGGTAGTGAGTCTGGCCGCTCGCGCGAGGCCGCTGGTTCGATTCCTTTCGAAATCGGCGGCCACAGGGGGGACCCTGTGGTGGTATGGGTGGGGGGCTGTTCAGGGATAGCGCCTTCAAGACCTTCTGCAAACCACTTACCCAACCACTCGCCGTTCTTGTGTTCGATCTCGATGAGCGCGTAGAAGTGTTGCTCCAACCAAGTGCCAGTGAGGGGATTCACTTCGTAGTCGCCTAACCGTTTAGCCGCTTTGTCGAGAGCCGTCGAATGGCCGTCCACGGGTTGAGTCTCGTGTTTTCCAGTGTCCATCTCGAGGAAATGCAGCGAGAACATCACAGTGGGCAAATGCTTCACGTCTCTCAACGGAGCGTCGTACGAAAAGAAGTACAAGCGTCGTCCAACCGGCTGGAAGTCGCTGCAACCCATTTGCCACGCGCGTGTGAAGGTGAACAGTGGGCGCAAGATCGTAAACCGCTCGTCGAACTCATAGAAGGAAAGTTTGATCGCGTTATTGGTGTCTTCCGTAAAATAAAACAGGTGCCCTCCGCGAAGCACGTGGCCCGGCCAACCCCAATGGATTTTCGTCGCTTCTTCTTCGTCCTCCGGCAACCGGACGGCGTACGAAGAGTTCGCGTAGTCCAAGTCCACAATGAAGAGCCATTGGTGGCGATCAACGGACACCGAGTCACGTCTCTGCGCGATCACGAACATCCCGATCGTTTCGGTCAAGGGTTCAAAGTAGCGGAAGGAGTGGCTTTCCGACGTGAAGCCGAATTTGCGGCACACGGACACAAAGGACCGCGTCGGCTTGAGGATTCTAAAAAACCATAGTTAAACTTTAAAGAAGAAACGAACCGTTCGTCTTGCAGCAAGTAGTTGAACGCGATTATCCGATCGTTCTCTTCGCAGTTGCTGGGGTCCGAAAAGCAGCAACGGTAGCCGAGACGGTCGAAAACGAACGTGAACAAGCCGGAAATGTCCGGACGTTCGAGGCCGAACGTTTCTCAACGACTCCGTCCTCTTCTTTTCGATCAACGCGCTTTAGCATTACCGAAAATAAAGAAGCGGTAGGAAGTTGGTAGGAAAACACGGACGCCTTTGCGCTGGCCCGGTGACCCAGCGAATGCAAAAATCCCTTGATCGACTGTTCGCAGATTGCAAAGAGCAGGGATCACCGTTGATGGCTTGCGCATCGACCTTTCTTTCCCACAAAATACGCCTATTCCCACGCTGCCCGCACTCGGTATCTAAGCTCAATGCAATAAGTATTGCGAGCAAACAACGCGCAAGTGTGCTCAGCAGTGATTTTAACGAAAGAAAACGAAGCTTGATCGCATTTTAATTAAATTGGGCGCTGTACAAAAGTCGCCAGACTAGTTATCCGCTCTGTCTCTCACACGACGGCTTAATCATTTAAGAGCTGGCCGAGCGGCAAATGTTCAACTTACACACTAGGTTGATTCATGGCAGTTATCTTGGCACAATAAATCAGATCCTCTAGTCCGCCTAAAGGGTAGAAAAACTTTCCGTTTGTCAGTCCGACCAATCCTCACAACTGAAGCTCGCGTTGTTTGAGTCGTAAATGGGCTTTGCTTCGACCATCAAAGAGACAAAAAGCAGCAGTGCGATCCACAAGAAATTCGTTTCGACCAGCAGAAATAAGCGAGATCCGCCGCACCACGCCTGCTCGTGCTGCCCGAAGACGATCGCCGCAAAGCAGTCTGCTCGAGTTTATTGCCGAACTTCCCGTCAGTTCTGCTCACAACTCCTCACGCAATCACGAGCGGACGGGGATGGGCGAGAAGTTGGAGTGGAGGGGCGGGAAGCGGCGGTTGGCGGCCGGGTGGGCGGCGAGCTGCGCGAAGGCGGCGGGGCGGGCCGTCCGGACGGCCTTCAGGGCGACGAGGGCGAGCGGGTCGGGCGTGCTGCAACCCAACAGAAGGTTTGAATCGAATGGAAGGGAACGAACCCGAATTGAGGCGGTGGACCTCGAGCTTCGCCACGCGGCTGCAGAAGCGGCCGACGAGCAGGGCGGCGTCCTCCGCGTCCGCGCGCTCGCGGACGGCCGACAGGTGGGCGACGCGGCCGGGCGGCACGTGCAGCCGCTCCCACCGGCCGACGGCGAGCGGCAAGCGGAAGACGAGGGCGCCCGCGTCGCCGGCGTGTCCCCACGCGTACGCCGCGCCCCCGACCAGTGGACGCCCTCCAGCACGAACTGCAACGAGCGGGGGAGTGAGCAGAAAACGAAGAGCAGCTCCAGCTCCAGCACTCACCTTCGAGTCCACGTCACGCGCGTCCAACGCGACGGTCGTCCACTCGCCGCCGCCGCCGCCGCCGTCCGCGTCCAGTCGGCGCGTGTGCAGCGCGCTGAGGTCGGCGCCCCGGAGCGCTCGGAGCTCGCGCCCGTCGCCGCTGAGGCCCGTCCACGCGGCGCCGACCTCGAGGCGCTTCACGACCGTCGCGCGCCCGCCCGCCGCGTCCAGCCGCAGCCGAAGGAGCGGCCCGCGCGTGTTGGCGGGCACAAAGCCGCCGCCCGGCCACTCGAGCGCGTAATTGAGCGCGTGGCCCCGATCCCGCCGCAGCTCCAGCCGCTCGTAGCGGCGCGCGTCGAAGCGAAGCCGCAGCAAACAGACGGCCGTCCCGTCGGCGGCGTCCTCGACGACCACGAGCGTTCGCGCGTCCACGACGCCCGCCGCCCGCATTTTCGTCCACGCGCGCTCGTCCCGCTCCAGCGCGTCGAGCAGCTCGTCGGAGGGCGGCAGGAGGCTGCAAGCAGGCGAGTGAACCAAAAGGAAAGGGGGAACGTGCATCCGCGTGTTGAGCAGCAGGTCCACGACCGCCACGCGCCGATTGCCCCACAGAACGAAGGCGAGACGGCCGTCCGGCGAGTGCACCACCAGCGCGTCCTTCTCCTGCAATCGGCGGCAGTGCGGGCGGCGGGGAGGACTCACGTGACTCGCGAGGAACACGTGCGTCTCCGCCGCGGTGGGCGCTGATTGTGCGCGCTGGAAGAGCGGCGGCGGGTCGGCCATCGGGCACGGGGAGCGGCCGCTCGGGGCGATCGATGGGGCGAGAGAGGAGTGAGCAGCAGATAGAGAGTGAGCGGCAGAAAGAAAGCGGTCGTGTGTGGACGGGAGCTTGCTGCTCATTTCCCTTTCTGCTCGGCAAGCCGGCCGGCAGCCGGTCTCCTCTCGCTCCAACCGACTACTCACTACTCCCCTTCTCGCTAACACCTCCCCTCGTTCCAGCCCTTCACCCCGCCGATCAAGCCATGAAATCCGCAACGACGACGACCTCGTTCCGCTGGCCGCGCGCCTCGCTCGTGACGCCGGCGGCGCACGCGGCACTCAACCGGCCGTACGCGGGCGCGTGGGGCGAGACGCGCTGCTCGGCGCCGTTCGCGGTGGGCGGCCTCGCGGCGAACCTCAGCACGGCGCTCTTCCACGACGCCGCCGGGCCGCAGGTGTTCGTCGTGGCGATCGAGAGCGTCGCCGTCTTCCCGTGGGCCGACTGGGAGCGCGCGCTGTGGATCGAGGCGGCGGACGGCGCGCTGTTGGGCGAACGAGGCACGTGTTCGTTGGGGATGCCGCTGGGGATGCCGCTGGAGATGTCGCCTTCATCTCCGCGTGTTCCCCTTGAACTCCCTTGATTTCATGTGCTGCAGGTGGGGCACGCGGGGATGAAAGCGGCATCTCCAGCACTCCCCACTCTCCGCCCAGTCACCCGTCCGCTCGTTGCAGACTTCGTGCCGCACGAAGGCCGCTGGAAGACGTCGGTGGACGAGCTGCGCGCCTTCACGGCCGCCCACGCGGCGCCGTTCGTCGTCTGCTGCGATCTGCGGCCGCTCCACCCGCCGGACAGCGCGGCCGCCGTCCACCGGCCGCTCCGCTTCGTCCCGCAGCCGCCGGCTTGCTTCCGGGCGCCCGTCCCGCTCGACCGCGCCGCCGCCGTCGCGCTGGTCGACGCGCTGCGCCTCGACTTCCGCGCCGAGCCGTCCGCCGACCGTCGCGCCGCGCAGCTCGTCGTGCGGCTGGCGGCCGGCGGCCCGCCGAGCGGCGGCGTCCAGCACGCGCGCCGTTGGCTGGAGAACGCGCGCGGCGAGCGCTCCTTCGTCCACGGCACGTCCCCGCCGGCTCTCCGTTGATTCGCGCCTTCCAGAGAGCTTCGAGGCCTTCCTGGACGGCGCCCAGCACTTCCTCTCCGAGTGGGAGGGCGCCCGCCAATCTCTGCTTGAATTTGCGGGCGGTCCGGACGCCGCCCTCTTCTTCTGCCTCGAACTCACGGCTTTCGAGCAGCAGGAGGTCGAGGACGAAGTGAAGGTTCGTTCCTTTCACGTCTTTCTGTTCTATTGCTTCTTTCAGGAAGGAGACGAGTCGAATGTGGCCGCCGTCTTGTGAGTTCTTTTCGTTTGGGCGTTTCGCACTCCGTTTAATTGCAGGGACGTGGCGGCGGAGTGAGTCGAACGGGAGCCGAAGCGTGCTTGTGGTCAATCCTTTCTTGTTGTCGTAGAGAAATAAACTTGTGGTTAATTGCGTGCTTTCAGCCGTTCATTGACTAAACGGAGGACGTTGTGTTTGTGACGGTCCAAGAAAAAGTACACGGTTTATTCCACTCCTTCCCACAAACAAAGTAGAACATCCAAGGAAGATCACACGCCCGAAGCGAAGACGTCGGCCCCCGTGCGCTGCGTCCCGCCCGTCTGCTCCGCTCGCTGCTGGACGCTTCGGCCGTAGCGGTAGCCGCGGCGGCTGTTCAGCATCCTGGAAACGAAGCGGTGGAGCGGGAGAAGGCGGAAGGCGGGACTCACTTGACGGCGACGATCACGACGACGATGGCGCCAATGAGAAGAGAGAGTCCGACGCAAAGGAAGATGATGAGCGGCAAGAACGCCATGATGAGCACGAGGGGCTCGCTTTCTCCCGTATTTGGGTAGTCGCTGCAAAGAGAAGAGCACAAGATGATGGACGGAAGGAAGGAAAGGGCTCACTTGTTGTAGCTGGCGACCGTCTCGACCTCTCCGGCGACCGACTGGAGCGAAACGACGAGCAGGAGCGACGTCCACAAGGCGGAGTGAACGGCAGTGAGCATCACGACGAAGAGCGGAAGGGAGGGCGCGACCGACTACTTGCGAGCGATGAGCAACGAAACAAATCGAACGACGAGCAGGACGCGAGATTTCATGCGGGAATTTGCGCGAGAAGCACACAAGTCGATTGCGTTCAAGCGAGCGGCTGTTCGAGCGGAAGCTCCCGCTTTCTGCCCTTCCACTCCTCTAAACAGTGCAACTCTTCGTTGCTGTCCACGGTCAATCGAGACGCACTCCACCGATCGATTCTTCGGCGCCCATCAAGCTGCTTTCTGGGCATGTGGGTGGGCGTGGCAAGTGAGGCGGCCAGCGGCTGCGGGCGGGCGGGGGACGCGAACGAATGGCGCAAAGTAAGTTGTTTCGTGAGTTTTCGTCCATCGAATGACCGATTGGCTCGGTTGATTGCAGCGAAAGGAAGAAGGCGGTCGAGAAGGCGAACGCGCGAGAGAGCCCGGACGGGCACACCGCCGCCGAGTGCCCGCGGCGAGTGGAGGGCGGCAGAAAACGGCCGTCTCGTCGAACCGCCCGCCCGCCCGTCCTCTCGTCAGGCTCCTTCCATCTCTCCAACGGTCGATCCGCTCTCTCCGGAGTCTCGGCGCTCGCCGCGCGGCATCGCCGAAGAAACAAACCGGCGGGCGCCGTCCTCCGCTCGAACGGCCGCTTCGTGTTGCCGACAGGCGGGCGGGCGGCTCGTTCGGCTGCCGGCGGGGCGATCAACCGAGTGAAGTTCAGCGGACAGTAGCGGGAGTCGAGCGGGAGGGCGGCAAGCGAGAGGGTGGAGCGGAAGGAGCCGTGCGGCAGCGGGAGGATCGTTCGACCACTCGATCGTTTAGGCGGAATGGCCGCAAGAAGCTCCCGAGCGACCCGCAGCGCCCCTCGGGGAGGCTCGCCCGTTCGACCGCCTACTTTTCCAACGCTTTGCGCGGCCACTCGGCAGCAGCGTCAAACGAGCGGCGTCCTCCGATCGACTGAACGGACCGCAGAGGGCGGCCGACCACCCAAAAAGGCCGCCATTCGCGTCGTCTCTGCAAATTGGAACGAAGTCAAAACAAAAAATGCAAAACCTTTCGCTCGCCATATTCCCATTCGTCCTCTTGGACCCACAGGGGACACATTCGTCCTACCGGTGTTTCGGGGTTACTGACCGACTTACGCGCGGCAAGGCACATCCGGTACGAGACGAGTCAACCAAGTCTTCGTTCCGGTTCGCACACCGCTCTGAACAGCTGAATAGGGGACGTGCCTGACAATCAATTGCCAGGTGCCGTGAACCCGAACACGGCGCGGAATTGACCGCTTGAACTGCACCCAGCCACTCAAAGCAAGCGCACTAGCCACTGCACCACCGAGTTTGTTGCGGGCGGGGCGGAAGTCCGGGCTTTTAAGCCGCAGGTGGGCGGAGCGGCGGTCTTTTCCCGCCCGCCCGCCCGCTCGTTGGGAAATGTGCGGCAACGATCGGAAAAGCAGGCAGACGATCGTCAAGAAGCGACGGCAACGAACAACTGCGAGGGACACGAAAGCAGCTCCTGCTTGTTCTCTGGACGTCGCCCTCCACTCTTCGAACCCTCCAGGAGCTCGCGGCCGCCTTCCTTCAGGTCTCCGTCAGGATCCCCGTGATCGGTGACTCGGGGGAGTTTTCCTCCTCCACCCACTCATTTGTGCTCCCTGACCCACGAGGTGGTGCATAACGCGGAAACTCGCTGTCTTCATCTTTCCGCTCGCCCCACCTTTTCGGCACGAGCAAGCGGGAGAGGCGACGGTTGTGCGGGGGCTTCGCAAAGGCGGCCGCCTACCGCTGGGCTTCCTCGAGGTCGTCGCTGGAGCTCCCGTCTGAATAGGCAGTTGTTTTGTGGAGATCACTCGAACGGATCGGAGCGCCCTGCCGTCAAGAAGAGGACGAAGTTCACAGTCGTTGCCCCTCTCAAGTGGTTAGCCGCGTTCTCGTCGAAGGGCCGCCGCCAATTCCGCTCTTCTGCGGGGCAGGCCGGCGGGATTTTCCGCCTCGATCGGCCGTTCGCTCTCCACTTTGCGTCCACTCGCTCGTTCTTCCGCGTATCTAACCGCCCGCCTCATCGATCCCGGCTTCCGGCGAGGTTGTTGGGTGATTGATTGGATGAGCTTGCTGTCCTTAAGGGAGACCGCCGGAGCGATCAAAACGGGCGGCTCCTCTCCGCTCTGCGTCCTCTTTGGCACGCAGCCGCTCGTCCACTCACGAGTTGGGGAACGGTGGATGGAACGACTGATCTCCTGCCCGGTAATGAGAGGCTTCGTCTACCTACTGTACGTTTATTCAACAAAATCGTTCGCAGCAATCAACAGTCGTCAATGATTTCGACCTTGAGGGCGGTTTCCAGGTCCTTCTCATCCCACCCGCCATCTCCCGACTTCTCCTCGTCGTCTTCGAGCTTCTCGCGCCGGCCAGTTCCGCTTCAATGATTGCGCGCATCTCCTCTTCGTCCATTGCATCTTCGAGTTTCGGGTCGAGAGCGAGCAGGCGTTTGATCCGCTCGTCCGTTGCGCTCTTCTTGCTCTTGCCCTTCCGTTGCCGCCGCTTGCTCGACTCGATCCGCTTGCTGGGGACGGCGCGCGACTGGACGGCGATGAAGTTAGTGGTCAGGTTTCGCAGCTGCGCGTATTGCTCCTGCAAGTGAGAATGGATTAATTGAATGGAGAGTTGGGACGAACCGGTGAAATTTGGATCGCTTCTTTTGTCTGCCAGTCGGGCTGCTGTCGCTCGAAGTTGTGGATTTTGCTTTCGTGATGCCGCACTCTCGACCGATTAAGGCCGATTCCGCACACCGAACAGCGAAACTTCCCGGAAGTGTCCGCGTGGGCTAATGTGTGCTTTTGAGCCACCATGGAAAAAGCAATTCCGCACTTGTTGCAGTTCTGTACGGACGAATGAGGACAACATCACAAGACTTAAAGCCGCACCCCGTATCCTCGACTCGCGCTCGATCGAAGCGCATTCGACAAAGCGGGCTTCTTTGCTCCGGTTTGAATCTCATCGAAATTCGTTCCCACTTGAGTGTACTTCGCAAGGTCGCTCTAAATGAAACATAAGCAATGCCGGTTGATTTCACTCAAACCAATGGAATTTTGATGGCACCACGAAACCTCTTGTCAAACGGATGCCGTTCGAAACCATGTTGTGCTTGCTCGTGCCGAGTCCGGGTCTGACTTTGTTCAAACCAAAGACCACACAAGGAACAGCAGAAGCCGTAAGTTCTCGAATGCGCGTTCACGTGTTGGTGATATATGGGTGCAGTGAGGGCCACGAAACCACAAGTGGTACACATCAACTGAAATGAAAGACAAGTAGGTACACGAAGAAAAATATCTAAAAAATCGCAACTCACCCGCGGTTTTGCAGCCTCGCCGGCGACTTTTGCGTCCGGTTGAATTTGTGCAAAGTTCGTGCCCACTTGTTTGTATTTTTGCAGGTCGTCCTAAAAGGGGACGTTGTTGAATCAAAAAACCGATTGCTGACAAACTAGCGGGATTTTGATGGCGCCGTTGTATTTCTTGTCCGCTTCTTTGCGCTCGAATCCGTGATGCTTCTCTTCGTGGACGTTTCGTTCGCCGCTGAATTTGTAGAAGATGCCGCAAAACGAACAACGAAAGCCGCTCGTTCGCGAGTGCGCCGCCAAATGATACCGATGGCGTTGTGGGTGACTGGCCACGAAACCGCAGGTGGAGCAAGTGAACTGAATGTGTGCGCACAGCGATGATTCAAAGCAAGAACTTGAACGTACACGGCCGGTTCCGCTCGCCGAGTTTGTCGCGTGTCGTTCCGCCGAAGCCTCGACTTGAACGCGTCCCCCGGCTTCCAGCACCGCATTCGTAGCTTCGAGTTGCTGGTCGGCTTCTTCCAGCTGGCTGAAAACAAACGGTCAGGATTCAAATCCGCGTTCCGTTGCTCGCGTGATCTCCGTTTTGACTTGAAGGACGGGCGGAAGAACGGCGGCCACTCGCTTCTTCTTTCTCCGCTTTCGCTTGGCGGCCGGCGCGTCGTCGGCGGACTCTCCCTTCTCTGGGGCTTCCTGCTTGACTCGAACGAGCACCTCCGGCTGTTCCCCGGTCTCTTCGAGCTGCTCGGCCATTGGGGGAAGCGTCTTCCGCTGGCCGTCCTCGTCGATCATGACGAGGGGCGGCCGGGCGGGACGTCGCCGCTTCGTCTGGGGCGGGCGCATGGGCTTGTAGTCGAACGTCTCAAGGTCTTCTTCGTACTGCTGCTGCTGGGCGCGAGTGCGCTTTGTGAAGACCCGAATGTCCATTCCTGCAAATCACAAACGATTAAAAGCGAGCAAGGGCGAGATCGCGACAATCGAGCGGCAACCACACACAAATGTACCTCCCGCGCGCCAAACTCCAGCCCGGAACAAAGAAAGCGAGCCGCTCGTGTGAACGCCGCCCTCGCCCGGCACATCTTCGCTCCGAATGACGACCGCGGGGAATCGAGTGGAAGAACGAAAGCGGAGATCGGATGGAAGTGCACGCACGAGCGTTGTTTGGAGCACCTCCGACGAACGCGGACGAACGCGCAAAAAGGCGAAAGTGAGCGTCCGCCGCCCTCGTCCCCGCTTTCTGTTGAACTCGATCGAAACGAGCGGCCGACATGAGCGCTTTGCGCGTCTGGCGCGTCCCCCCGCCGTTACCCGCAATCGGCGGCGTCATCCGAGCGACCCCGTCCGCCGAGTCGAACGGGCGACACGTGGGCAGGCCGGCGGACACACGGGCGAAAAAAGCGAGCGAAAAGTGTGTGCGACGAGGAGGTGGCGAATGGGGAAGTGGGACGTCCGTTCCCGCTAACCCGCTTCTCCACTAACCCCAACTGGCAGAAACCGCCGAGGGGCGGAATTGAACGAGCGGAACGGCGAGCGGACTCCCCACCACAAAGAAACGACGGCCGAAAGCAGGCAAAAGCAAAGAACTCAAAGGCCACTCGATCGGAATCCTCTCTTTGCTCGGAGCAGCGGTCTTCCTTCCATTGCCCACTCGGTTGTTCCCGGACGTTCTGTTCCCCCGGAATCGCCGAATGCCCGAGTGGCGGGCGGCTCGTCTGGTCGTCGCCTTCAGTCGACGGATCGATCACATGGGAAGATGGACAAACATTTGTATCGCTTGATCTTGACGACCACTTTCGCCCTTTCGTTCTTCCACTCGCTCCTTCGCGACGTCCGGAACAAACGAACTCGCCCGGTGATCGACGCGCTGGAAGCAGCACTCCGTCTCCAGGGCGCCCCGCGGCGGTGTCTGCAAGGAGCGAGTGAGTACTCGTACTTGTCGGGAAGGCGGTAGAAGAGGGTGTTATTTGGCCATCGAGTCTATCCCGTCGCTCCATCGCGACGTCCATCGCTTTTCGACAACTTTTAAGTGCTTCTACTTGTTTCTTTTTGCCCACCTGCGCACTTCAAAGGACAATGGACGGATTTCGCCGCCGAACATTCCGGACCGCTCGTCGCCGGTCGATCGCCGACCGCATGCGTGCATTGAGCGAGCGCCCGTCGAAGCGAAGCAGGGCGTCTATTAAAGCACGAGGGATGTCGCCCAGCCGGCCGTCGTGAACGAGTGGGCGCCTCGTCTCTTCAGTGGCCAGCGCGTTCAGTCTTTCATCAACGGACCGCCAGCCGAATAAGCGGGAGCCCTCTCACTTTGCGGGTGATGTTGTGAGCAGTGGGAGAGTACACGGCGAACAGGCGGACTTGAACGTGTTTATTCGCACGGATAGACGGCACAGAGAGGAGGGAAAAAGTGAGTGGAGTGAGGCGTCCGTGACTTCAGCGGGCGATCAGTTGGAGCACGAGGGCGCCCGCGGCGACGATCAGCGAGAGGGCAGTGGCGGCCGATGAGCTGGCCAGCCGGCTCGGATCGTTGCACATGTCCGTGGTGCAGGTGCATCTATACTCCCGGCCGGTAGCCTTGCAGCCTGCCCTGAAAGAGCGGGTGTGTGTCGAGGAAAAGAGAAGAAAACTTACGGATCCGAACCCCCGCAACCGTAATGATACGGGCCGTTGTCCACGGAGTAGTAGACGCAAGATGTCCAACAGTTCGTTGTTTCCGAGGGACGGCCGGAGTCGGGATCGAACCAGTAGCACTCTAGCGCGTCCACGCACGGCGGTCCAGCGACCAGCACGAAGACGCCGGCAAGGAGGAGCAACGACGAGGAGCGGAGCATCGCGGACGGACGGGAGCGGAGAGGAGTGAGTGGAGAAAAGAGGCGGGTGAGTGGAGAGCGGACACCAAAAGGCGCCGGGCGCGCGAGCAGCCCGCTTTTTATACCCGCCCGAACCGCCCGTTTCGGATGCAAATTTCGGTGCGCAACCGCAGGCAATTGCTCGTGTTTATCCCAACGCTACGCAAATCTCGCGTTCGGCTTCGAAAGCGCCACTCTGCGCTCTCGTTCACCGTCGGGAGCGGTCGCCTCGATTTTACCCTCGACCTTTTTCGTGTGCTTCTCCTGAACTGGCCTTTAAAGTCGATCAATCAGTTCGGCTTCACCGTTGGCTGTCGGTTGCCGTCAGCTTCAATCACACCGTCCACTTGCTTCAAACAGGTGGAGGCCTCACAGAAGCTTCTGCTTTCTCGCCACAACTGACGAGTTCTCGCCTTCGTATCGAACGACCGCAAGAAACAATGATGGAACCGCGAGTTTATTCCACGCGCCGCACACGAACGAACGGAAAGCGAAGAAGCGAAAGGACGGAAGTCAGTGCGGGTCGACGAGGGGATCAGACGCTGAAGCTGGTGTCGTCGCTGACCGGCTCCTCCATTCCGCCGGCCTTCTCGACGTCGCGACCGCCGCTGTCGCGCGCGTCCGCCATCGCGCTGCCGGTGCCCGGGCCGTCGGCCGGGGCGGCAGTGGCGGCGACCACGAGTCCTCCGCCTTAGGCCGCCTGCTGTCGCTTCCGGTAGATCCTGCAAGCGGAAAGGATTAGCGGCTGACTAGACGGGAAGGCAAAAAGGAAGAGAGTGAACGGAAGATGGCGGGATTGAGCGGCAGAGAGGTGGATGGAGGGGAGAAAGGAGAGATGGTGGAAGCGGCTGGTGGGAGGGCCGTGGAGAACTCACAAAAAGCCGGCGACGGCGCCGGCGATGCTCAGGCCGATGCAGCAGAGGACGACGAGCACGATGAGGATGATCCAGCCGACACCCAAGGGAGCATTGCAGTTGTTCGTGTTGCAGCTGCATATCTTGCCGTGGTCGTTGTACTTGCAGCCTGTCTTGAACAGACGTGGATGAATGAGCGGACAAAGAGGTAAAAGTGGACTTACGGCCATGGTATCGGAGAACGAATGCAATCGTAATGGTACGATCCGCTCGGGCCATACCCGTAGATGCAGCTGTCGCAGTGGTCCAACGTAGTCGGTGTGATCGGGCGCAAGTAGTCGTCGACGTCCGCGTAGCACTGGATCGCGTCCACGTGCGAGATTCCGACGAGCAGCAGCACGAGCAGGCCGGCGAGCAGGAACAGCGGCGAAGAGCGGAACATCACGGACAAGAAAGGAGTGAGCGGGAGGAGTGAGTGGAGAACGGACACCAAAAGGCGCCGGACGGGCGATCTGCTCGGCTTTTATACACGCCCGAACGGCCCGTCGGATGCAAATTCGTTGACGCAACTCTTTCGGTCCTCGCGAGTTCGCCGTCGTTTATTCCTAGCAACCAGACGGCCTCCTCGATGCAAACCGGACCCTTGCTTTATTTCGTTTCTTTCGAACTTACCACTCGTTGTCAGTCGACTCTCTTCGAACGGTGACTCACAGTGCAGACATTCGCTTCGTTGATTGTGTTTGCCATCAATCTGTTGGATGCCTGCTCTCTTTCCGCCCGTTTTTCGACGAGCTTCTTTGCTGGGTTCGAGTCGCTTGTGCACGGACTTCTTTTCACCCAACCGCTTGTTTATTTTACTCGAAGCCGCTGCTATTGCTGGGATTTGACACGGAATGAGCGCCTTTGCGTTTGCAGCGCTTCTCGAAGCTTCGGATTGCAATTCAGTGAGTTTCCAATGGCTTCGGACCGTGACCGATCAAACGGCGTGTAATTGCCTCATTCGAATTTCAAGCAATGAACTCTGCCCCCACAACGAAGGGCGAAGCATCGTTCCGGGGGCTACGGTTGATTTTGTCCGAGATGACAAGTCGTTCATAAAAATGCAATTTTGATCGAACGGGCGCGAATAAAAAGAGAGATCGAAGAACGTCTTTTTGGTTCATTTCCGAATTTTTCGCTACCTTTCATCGATTTCAGCCGCACGAATGGACGTTCGCTGCCAATCTGTTGTTGTCGTCTTTGCGCTCCTGCTGTTTGCGTTGCCATGGCTGCACGCAAAGTTTCTTTACGATCCGAACCACACGAACTTCGATCGGTGTGTAAGGGCGGAAAAATCACGAATGTTGTAAGATTTTGGTTGAATCTTTTTTGTACGCTTCTGTATTCAGTGATCTGACCGGCTGCTCTTCGACTTCCGTGCGAGTGCAATGGAGCAAGGGGGAAACGCTTATACTACTTACTTCGGACAACGGAGATTTCTTGGGGTGTGTTTCGATTTCGCTCATCGCAAACACATTAGTTTTGCAGACATTTTGAATTGGGTATCGGCGAGTATTGCACTTTACACGGGTTCTACACACATCAAGACGGTCGCTTTGTGGGGCAGATAGGCGAGTCGACTTTAGTTCACACGCGTTTTATTTATCTCTACTTTTTCAGAAGGTCACCCATTAAAGGACGCCCCGTGGTTTCTGCTTCAGCCGAACGACACGCTTGTGATGGCTGGTAGTTCGGTGTACATGTGCGAGGGCGCGATATTGCGGCTGGAGGCCGGCGCAAGTCACTACTGGACCACCGTGCGCTTTACGAAAGGAGTCTTCTTTGCTCAGGACCTCGGCCTTCAGGTCGAAGTAAGTTTGACGAATATTCGTTTGTAATAACGGGCCTAATGGCAGGGAGAGGATTCCAATGACGATTTTGGAGAGTACGGTGCGCCCTCCGTCAATTCCGCCCTGGCGTCAGACGTCTAATTTCTGCTCTGAGCAGGCCGGGCGGGCACGTCTTCGTTTAAGGCTGCCCCATCTCTGTGTTAAGTTTGACATGCATAAACCAAAGCTGTTTGCTGTCATCTTGTAGACAGTCGTTGAACTTGTAACATTCAGGTAATGCGGAAAGATTATAGTACCAGACACAAAAGGCCGATGGCACAAAAAGCGTACAAGTGCATCGAAAAGGAGATGTTCTGCTGTTAATTGAGCCCAAAGAAACAAGCTTTCAACTGAAGATTCCACAGCTCCGCAAGGCAACGTTGCCGCGTATAACCTCCGCACGTCGCGACGGACGAGTGGCGATTTCGTGAACTGACAATGAGAGCCAAAAGTGCGAGGGAACAGCCGTCATTTTTATTTCGCTTGGCGGCCCTGCGAACTCCCACTTCATTCTGCTCCGTTTCGTACATCCCTCGTTCTCCCGCTCGGTTGCTCCCATTCCCGCTCGAAATGCCCGTCCGCTCTCCGTTTCTCCTCGCCGTTTTCGGTCTCTTGCTGCTCCAATCGGTGCGGGCGGACTTCCTGTTCGACCCGTAGACCACGGCCTTTGACTCGTGCGTCGAGCTGAAGGACTCGCTGAACACAAAGCTCCTGTGAGTCCCCTTGAATCATCCGCCAATCTCCTCTTTCAGCTCGCTGGGCGCCTGCGACTCGGTTTCGGTGGGCGTGCAGTGGAGTCGGGACACGCCGTTCGAGGTCGTCGTGTTGCTGGACGTGGGCGCGAGGTTCGTTCTCCTTCGTCTCTTCGTCCCCGGCCGCTCATTCCCTCGGGCTTTCCGCAGTTTTCGACCTCACGATCAGCGGCGGCGGCGGCGAGTGTGCGGTGCACGGGAGCAAGCCGGCGGTGCGGATCGGCGAGTCGCTCCTTCCCTCCCGCTTCCACGCGCTCTACGACGGGCGCGGCGTCCTGTTGGTCCTCCAGACGGACGGGCGGCTCATGAGCGCCGCGGGCGACGAGGCGGACGGCGCGCACTTCTGGACGCGCCTCGAGCTCCGGAAGGCCGGCTACCGCCAGATGGCGTGCAAGGAAGGAAACAGGCGCTCAATTGCTGTCAGGACGCGCTTTCAGATCAAGAACGCCCGAGAGCGCGACTTCGGCGAGTTCCCGCAAGAAGGCGGGGAGGAGTGAACGAAACGGATGCCGCCCGAGACAAATGCCCCAGAACCTCCAGCCGGACGAACTTCGCGACCGTCTCGTCCACCAGCCGCCGCCGCGTCTCCGCCGCCTCGACGGCGCCGCGCACCACGAGGAGGCGTTTCGCCGGCACGCCCGCCCGCTCGACGACCTCCCGCGTTTCCTGCAAGCGAAGCGGGGGAGTCGGCGGCTGTGGGGCGCCCACTCACCGCCAGCCGCTCGGCGTTCTGCCCGTGGAGCGTGAGGCCACCGCCCGGCCGATCCCGCTGCTGCTGCCTGAAACGAAGCGGACGGTCGGTTGGGCGCTCCCGCTGGCCGCCCACTCACCCGTCACGATCACCACGCGGCCCTCGAGACGCATCGCTTCCTTCCGGTCGTAATTTTTGTGGGATCCTGGTCGAGTCTCCAGTGCGGTAGGACGGCCGTCTTCTTTTCCGCTTTTCTTTTGGTCGCTCGGGCCGCGACTCGCGTCCGCACGGGGAGGCGCGAACCTCGAGAGGAGGACGGGCGGTGCAAAGAAGGGAGTGGAGATCTCTGGTGTTTCATGGGTCAAGCAGAGACGGACGCCTCGTGAGCAGGAGAGTGCCGACGGCAGATGACACAAACGGATGATCTTTTCGTCCATCCCACCCGCCCGATCGTTGCCACTGCCTTCCCTTCCGTTTATTCACCGCAAATCCAATGGAACAAACAAGAGCGGGAATTTGCGAAACCGAACGGTTGCCGGTCGTCTCTGCTCGCCGACTGTGCGCCCGCCGTCGAACTTCACCACGGACACAACGGTCGGGGGTCTGCGGGCGGCTCGGTTCTTCCCGACCGCACTTCTTGGGATCGCGGCGACGGTCGGAGCTCAAATCAGGGCATGAACGGAAGGATCGGACGTGCCCTTCGAATTCCCGCTGTCTTAGCTGAAAAGCGAGAGGAATGAGCGGATGGGGCGCGGAGGACTCACATTTGGAAGTCCGCGGTCGTCGCACGTCTTCGGGCGTCGAATCGCAGGGCGGTCAGTGGCGAGAGCGGAGCGTGATGAAAAGGCGGTCGACGGCGAGAAGGGCGGCTGTTTGCAAACCAGTGCGGGATGAACAAGAGGAGTCAAAGGGAAGAACTCACCAGAAAGCGGAGCAGTCGGCAGGTGAACCGCCAGAAACAAGAGCGAGTGGTCCTTGATCGTAGGCGGCGTGGGGCTTCGCAGCAGTCACAAGTTCGTCCTTCGATTGGAGGCGTCGGCCAACTGGAATGGACGAGAGGATTAAAGGAACGGGGAGGAGAGGGAACTTGCCGAGGGGACGATGTCGTCGACGAACGTGCCGGCGGTGGATGTCCACCTCCCCACTTTGGAGTCGTCCCGAAATGAGGAATCGTTGGGAGAAGCGCCTCTGCCGAACAGCCGGAGCGACCGCTCGTCTCGCAGCCCGAAAGGAGAGCGGGCAATGAGCCGACCGCTCGGCGGGAGGACGAAACGAGCGACTGGCCGCTCGCCGCTTCCTCGCTGGAAGTCGGCAGCGAATTGTGTTCGCGTTTGCGCAACCACTCGTTTGCGTGCTTCGAAACAAGCACGCATAATCGTTGATGGTTGAGTGATGAGGACGGCGTTGGATTGTTCGAGCAAAAATCGTTCTTTGCCTTCCTTCTTTGCCCGAATAAATCGGCAGCGATCGGCTCGGGGACCCCTAGTTGACCCCAAGAGTGCGAAAAAAGACGAACGAGCGGACGCGCTGGCTGCTCTTCGACGACTTCCGCTCGGGCGTGTCGGTGGGCGACTCGGTGCGCAAAATCCACGCGGTGTTCGGCGAGGCGGCGGTGGGGCTGGGCGGGGCGCGCAAGTGGTTCCCGAAGTTCCGCGCCGGCCGCCGTCGAGAGCGCAAAGAAGAAGCGGGCGCACATGATCAAGAACGAGGCCGTGGAGCGCGACTTCCTCCTGGCGCCCGCCGAGCAGCCGGCCGCCCCGGAGGCCGTCGAGGACGAGTGGTGATCGCCGTTGCCTTTGGCTCTATTTTAATTGATTGTTCGCTTCACTCTCTAGTTAGTTCTCTCCAGTTTCTCCTTCGTTTCCTCCACGCTTTCGTCCGCTCCCACTGCTTTCTCTCGCAATAAACTCCTCGCACGGCATCCACTGGCTGCATCCGCCCGACGGGTCCCTCGGACCCCGAGTACCTTCCACTTCTCCTTCACTCAATCTCCCCTCCTTTAGCCGGAGATGGCGGACTTGAACGCGAGCAGGACGAAGCGCGCCTACCGCCCCACGGACGACCGCACGCGCGTCTGCACGCTCTACGACTGGCGGCGGCGGCCGACAGCGCCCGGCAAATCCAGGAGGCCGTCAACGTGCAGGGCGTCCGCAAGTTCAACGCACGCACTCCTCTTCCTTTTCCGCTCACTCCCGCTTTGCAAAGAGCGGAGCACGGACATCGGCGAGGACCGCGACGCCCCAAGGCGGAGGGCGACGAGGCGGCCGGCGCGGAACCGAAAGCGAAGAAGCTGCGCGCCCAGAAGGCGACCGTCGAGGAAGCGATCGCCGCCCTTGTGCCCAAGGTGGAGGCACCACCGGTCATGGGCAGTGGGGAAGGAGTCGTTTGCACTTGAACAGGCTGGAGTGAAGGAGACGGCCGTTTTTAAACGATGGAGAAGCGACGAATCTCTTGAACACTCCACCGCGTTCGCGTTCGGCGGACTCTCAACCAACTCGCGAGCGGAACGAAGCGATCCGAAGAACGAGCGAAATCATTTCCTTTCAACACACCCTGGACCGACCATCATTTCCATCCGATTTCCAACGACGAGAAACATGCGAGTAAAAAAGAGGTATCGCCGGCAATTTCCAAACGACCGCCTTTCGTTCTGCTTACCCCCGACGATTTATTGCCGCCGAGCAGAGCTTAGAAAGAAGTTTATTTGAACCGAGAGCTAATCAACCGAAAGGGTTGAGCAAAAAACACAAAGGAGAAGAGGACGGGCGTCTTGCAGGCCCGAACGAACGACCGGCCGCTCACAAGGCGGCAATTCCGGCGAGCGCGATGATCCACGCGGCGACGAGCGACTTGACGGCGGCACCTGAAAGGGAAGCGGGAGTGAACGGAAGAGCGAGAACAGAGGACTCACTCTTGTCGGCGGTCTTCTTGCTTCCGGCCGTGGTCTTGACGGGCGAAGCGGTGGTCGTGGTCGGCGGCTCGGTGGTGGTCGTGGGCACGTGGTATTCGCCGAAGTCGGCATTCCTGAGCGGTCCGAAAATCTGAAAGGTGTCTGCGCATTGCAACCTGATCCTTCCGTTCGACATACATAAATTTCAAACGCCGAAAGTTTGCCAACGTTTCGAAAGTCGATCTTGGTCCAGTAGTGCTGGGAATCGGCCTCTTTGAGCACCGCTTTGCCCTCGCACAGCTTTCGTTTCGGTCGGCCGGCCGTCGAAACCGACCCGTCTTTACGGACGAGCAGAATTCCATACATTCCGTTGTATTGCTGGTCTCCTAAACATTTCCATGTGCAAGAAGACAAGTCGAACGGTAACTCACCGATCCACAACGTCGTGTTGCCGTTTGCCTCCTTGACGAGCTTGACCTCCACTGTGCACGTCCCGCCGATCGTCACGTTGAAGCTGCAGAGAGGAAATGAGTGGACGAGAAACGCAGGAAAAAGTAACCTGGAACCGGGATTCAGCTCGAAGTCCAGCGCAAGGTCGCGACTTTTCGCCCATTGCACCGAAATCGAAGCCGACTCGCAGTCAGTGAGCACACTGAAGAAACGAGGCGGTTTAGTAGAGGCCGTTCAAAAACTTACAATTCTTGCTTGTCTTTGTCCACCTTGACGCACGGATCGAAAGCCGTGTTTTGCGGGTCGTAGAGGAACTTCGCCGCCAGCGACGAGCCCACGAGCAACGCGAAGACGAGGAGGATCGACGGGCAGCGGACGTTCATCTCGAGCGAGAGCGACCGACCGGCAGGAGCGAGAGCGGCGGAAAGGAGAGCGGGAGACTCGGAGACGAACGGAAACCGAAATGGCGGCTTTCCACTCGCCGGCCGCGCCTTTTGTACGCGGAGGCTGTTGCGTAATTAAAATCAGCTTCTTCTTAACCCAAAACGAGTGCGCAACTATTCGGCAACTCGCCATCGTGTTCGGTTGCAGTCGACATCAGCTGGAAGCGCTTCTCGTCACAACGAAGCGATCTTTCAAACGAAATTTATTCGCTCTTAATCAATCCGACATGCGAGACACAAACGAAGGGCATCGTGAGGCTCCAACGACCACCCGGCTGCTCACAAGGAAGCGCGACGATCCACGCCGCAAGGAGCAACTTATCCGCAGAATCTGGAGACATTAGAGGCACGAATGACGCAAGGCGGCCCCTTCGAAGCGACGCGAAACAGACGGCGCGAATGTGACAAACGAGCGTCTAATCTCCGCACTCTTGGCGGCGGTCTGTTCTTTTGGACCCTCGGCTCAATTCGTGCGGCACACCTCGTTTCGTCTGCGACTCGTCGACGGGAATTCCCCGCCGGTCTTTCGCTCCACTTTGCTCGAACATGCTGCCCGCTTTGCTCGGCGCTTTCGCCGCGTTCTCGCTGCTTTCGGCCAATCCGGGAGTGTTCGAGGCGGAGACGACGACGAACGGCAAGCGATTCTTCGGCGCTATTCGCTCACTCCGCCCGCTTACAGCCGTCATTCTCGCCGTCGGAGTGCCCGCACAGGAGATCCGCCTGCCGCTCTCCTCGCAGTTCGCCCACGTGTTGCTCGTGGACGCGAATTGCGGACGGGCGCGCGCCGATTGCTCGTTCGACTGCCAACACACGCCCGCCGCCGTCTCGTGGACCGCGTGGTGTGTGGACTTCGAGCGGAAGTTGGAGCAAAACGGACGGTCGTCGTTTTACGCGCCGTCCAACTCGTCGACCGTCGTGGAGAGCCGAGCGGAGTGGAGGGGCCGACTGGCCGGCTACGCGGAGATGAGAGGGCGGTGGATCGCGTTCACGGACGTCTCGAAAAGGACCCTGCACCTGCCGGCAGCGGACCTCGTGCTGGGCTGGCAGCTGGACGAGCGGTGAGTGCAACGGTGGATTGAATCCGATCGAACTGCTTCGGGCTCATTTCGTTCGATCCCGAGAAGCCCGGCCGGGGCAACGCGCTCGTGCGCGCCTTCGAGCAGCGGCGCATCGCCGCGCCCGTCGTCTCGATCGTTCGGCGCTCGAAGTTCGCCGGCCGGCTGCGGCTGGACGCCGTCGAGATCGCCGCCTTCGGGCCGGACGGCCGACCGCTCGACTTCCGCTTCGACCGCCCGCTGGCGCGTCCACCCACCCGCTCTCGACTGCTCACTCCACCGTCTTGCAGGTGCAAATCCACACCGACTGCCGTTCAGCCGCCTGCACGTGCCCGATCGGGTGCTCGACCGCGTGTTCGACGCGTGGACGGCCGCCGGGATCGACGGCCGCTTCTTCGAATTTCCGCCCCAATTCGTGATGGAGGACGACAGGCGGGACGGCTGCTCGCTGCAGTTGGCGCCCGCTCGCGACTACGCGCCCACGCGCCACACGGACACGCCGCAGTTCATTTGGAGCTACCGATTTCACCTCATCTTTTGTGTTTCTATCGACTGGCGAGCAATCCGATCGGGTTGGCTGAGGTGTTGCACTAACGGGACCCTGTCGTTGTGATTGTGTTCGTTCATTGCTTTCTTGCAATGCAATATTGGCTCGTCGACTAAGTTTTGACGCACAGAATACCAAGACTTTGTCACTGGACGCTGGAATTCGAGCGAATTCACGAATGAGACCGCTGTGCGCTTTTGCACGCGTTTTACCGCACAAACACGCGCAACAGTTCGAGTTCGGCCGCCCATTTCCGCCCGAAACGCCTCACGTGCGTCAAGACTTTGTCGAGGACCCGAAAGCTGACGACCGTCTCGATTTCTCCGGCGCTCGACGGGAGCGAAACGACGAGCAAGAGCGCCGTCCACAAGGCGGAGCGAGCGGCGGCGAACATCACGACGAAATCGAGGAGCGAACGGAAACAAACGAGGAAGAGCGACCACTCACGAGCGCCTACAATCGGAGTGAAGCAGAGGCGAACAGATCCCGGATGTTCGCGGAATCTGCATGGGAAGAGAGCGGCGTGAACGCCGTTGGAAACAGTCGTTCGTGTGAAATCGCAAGAGGACGGCGCGTTCACCTACTCGTGCGGTTGATCGAGCCACAACAGAAAAAATGGCTCGTTGACCGCGTTCAAGACGTTCGGTTGATGCTTGCCTGTTTATTCAGTCGGACGTTCGGCTACTCAACACACGGATTTAGAAGGGGAGGGCTCCCGACGAGCAGCCGCCCAGCGCGGAGAGCAACGAGTCGAGGATCTTCTCGAGTTTGGGCAGGAGTTGTTGGACGAAGTCGAGCGGGAGGACGCCCTCGGGGATGCCGAGCAGGCCGGTCAGTTGGCCGAGGACGCCGTTCAGGAGGTCGAGCACGCCGCCGGTGAGCTGCGTGACGTCGCCGAGCAGCGTGCGGAGGAGGGCGCCGAGGTCGTTCAGCAGATCGTCCAGGAGCTTCTCGACGGCCTTCAGCAGGCGCTGCAGGAAGCTGCCGAGGTCGACGCAAGCGGGCACGCGCAGCAGAGTGCGCAGTTCGTCCAGCAGGCCGCCCACCACGTCGTCCACGCCGCTGCCCTCCAGCGCGAGGACGGAGTCGACGGTGCAGGTGAGTTGCGTGAGGACGACGTCCAGTCGGGTGAGGATCGAGAGCAGTTGGACGAACTGGGCGGGATCGACGGTCGCCGGCAGGTTCAGCAGCTTTGCGAGTTTTGTGAGCGCGCCCGGCTGGCGGCAGCCGTTCAACAGGCCGGTGGACTCGTCGACCACCGGCTGCGCCTTGCCGGCCGCCTTGTTCGCCGTCTTCGGCAGCCCCGAGAGGACGTCCTTTGCGGGCGGCTTGGCGGCTGTCGAGGCGATCAACAGGAAGAAGAAGACGGCCGTGCAGGAGCGGGTCATCTTTTGAATGGAAAGGAGTGGAGCGGATGAGAGGAAAGGAGTGAGAAGCGGTGCCGGCATTGCCCGACCGACCGTTTTTATACTCGCGAACGCGTGCACTCGCTCGTTTGATCGCCCGTTTGCGATTCAAATCCCGTGCGAAAATATTTCCGACGGCGGATCAACCGCTGGCACCCGGACGAAAACATGCTCTTCCGTTTGATCAAAACAAGCAGGGGGCGAGCGGTCATACGGTTATCACTTTGGAGCTCGAAGAACACGAGATCTCCACCCAATCACTCCCGAGAGAAGAGATCGCTTGCAAGGTATGTCGAACACAGATGGAGAGTGCGCGTAGCTTTCTACTTTTCACGAGTAAACAAACAGTTTATTCGGTTGATGTACCACTGCGAGTTTGACACATGAGAAGTGATTCATTCCAATCCGCAAATAAAAGACCCTGAAATACTGAATGGTTAGGTCGAAAACAACAAGCAGCAGTGACATCCACGCGGCGGAGCGAACGACGTCGAGCATCTCGGCAAAATCAAGAGTGAAGAGAAACGAAACGGAGCGACCGCTCATGAACGATCACAAGCCAATTGAATCCATCGAAAGACGCGGATCCTACAGTCAGTTGTTTTCGTGACGGCGATCGGTTGATTTGCTCTCGGAATCGTCTCTTTTGCGCGTTCATTCGCGTGGTCAGAAGTGATGGTACGATCTATGGGATCAGCTTGGAGATTCGTGTTTGGCTGCTAGTTCGTCCTGCTTCAATCATTTCTTTACTTTGCAGGAGTAATTAGAAGTTCGCAATGCACAACTTCCGCCTTACTTCTTCCTTCACGAACCGATTGGAGGCGTTCGTAAGAAGAAAGCCCGATCTTTACGAATTCGCCGCAAACGTGCAAACCTTCCGCAATTCCTTCCTCAAGGGTCAATTCGCTCGCCGCTTATTCATTTGCGTCCGCACGCCTTCGAATTTGACCCCGATCGAGCGGCGGCCGGCCGGCCATAAAAAAGCGGTCAGCGGTCGCCGAGTCGCCATTCCAATTGTTTCCTTCTCGCTCGTTCGTTCCCTTTCAGTCCTTCATTACGAACCTCTGCTTCGACCAAAATGCGCCCTCCGCCGGGGACCTGCTTTCTGGTCTTCGCCATCCTCCTGATCGGATCGCCTTCTTCCTTGGCGGGCACATTTTTCTACGATCGACGTAACACGAGCTTCGATCCGTGTGTACGAGCGGACACCGACCACTTGTGAGTGCTCGCTTCGCACCTGAACCGACTCCTCCTTTCCTTTCAGTTTCCTGGAGAATTGCATGGACACGACCATCGCTGTGGAGTGGAGTCGAGAGGAGAGTCTCATGATGTTCGCTCAACTCCAACCCAACAACAGGCACGTCTCCCTCCCTTCCTTCTTTCATCCCTCTCGTTTGCAGCTTCGAGCTGACGATCAACGGCGAGTGCACTGTTCGGTGGGAGGTCTTGCTGAATAACCGCACCCAAATTGGTGAGTCCTTTCGCTCTTCCCCTCGAATTTTTTCCATTTGAAGAGGGCGTGATGCTGGATGGTCCTGCTGCCTCGCTGGAGCTGTGGGCCGCCCGCGGAACTTTGGAGTGGACGTTCCACGAAGACGCGCGCTTTTGCGCGGGCCGCTCGCTTCGCAACGACGTGCCGGGCGGCAGCTTTTGGACGAGCGTTCGGTTCGCGCGGAGCGGCCCGGTGGACGTCTTCTTCGTTCACGTACGCCCCCATCGGTCGTTCGAATCAATTGGAGGAGTTTAGAGCGCGATCGGATGGAAGCGGGAGTTCGGCGAGTACAAGCCCCGGCCGCGTCTCACTCCCACGACTTCTACGTTCCCCCCGTGTCCGCCGGATCCCTGCCAGCCGGCCACGCGTCCGCCTCCAACTCAACGGCCGGCCACGCGTCCGCTGCCCACTCGGCCACTTCCTACGCGGCCGCCGACGACTTCATTCCTTCCGCCGTTTCTTTCGACTACTACGCACAAACCGACTTCATCGACAGCTCCGTCGACGTCCACTGCTTCAACGAGCACCACAACGGCCGTCCACACCTCTACGCCGAGCACTACGCCGAGCAGCACTTCGGCAGCCACAACGACCCCGGAAATCATCCCCACAACGATCGACTCTGTGAGCCGTTCTCTTCTCTTTTACGGCATTTATTGCCTTCAGACAACGACCAGCACGTCGACTACGAGCACGACCCCAGTCCCGCCGACC